>CM062816.1:1975101791-1976346755 GCA_031772625.1 Pinus tabuliformis | reverse complement strand
GTCATCTATCAGGGCTTGCTACAGCCTAGCGTATCTTGCATGCCAACTATTTTTTGCCTTCGCTCTTCAAAGATTGTGTTGAAGCGGTCAAACGCTGTCACCCATGTCAAATCTATACTCGGAAGATGCACGCACATCCAACTCCCCTTTTCCCCATTGCCACTGTCGGTCCTTTACTAAGTGGGGTATTGATTATACAACTTGTAATCCGCCTTCAGGGGCGAATCACAAGTACATTATTGTGGCTGTAGACTACTTTACGAAGTGGGCTGAGGCCATGCCCACTTATAAAAACGATAGTGAAACGGCGGCATTGTTCCTTTTTAATTAGATTATCTCAAGATTCGGTATCCCAAGAGAGATTGTCACTGACCATGGCAGTCATTTCCAGAATCAACTAATGTCTGAATTGGCTCTTAAATTGGGTTTCCAGCAGGAACATTCGTCTCCTTATTATCCTCAGGCCAATGGACAGGTCGAGGCAGTCAACAAAACTCTTAAGACAATCCTGCAAAGAACAATCGACAAAAATCGGTACAATTGGCATCTTATGTTGTATTCGGCTCTTTGGGCATACCGAACCTCCGTCAAGACTGCTACTGGCTTTACACCTTTTCAGTTAGTTTATGGGATGGAATCTATCTTTCCGGTTGAATGTGAAATTCCATCTCTCAAATTAGCTGTTGAGCTACTTCCAGAGACTTCTAGTCTCGAAGAGCGCCTCCTTCATTTGGAACATCTTGATGAGCAGCGTCGAGATGCCGCCACAATTAATGAGGCTCATAAGAAAAGGGTTAAAACGCAGTATGATAAATCTATCCATCCTCGAGTCTTTTCTGAAGGCGACCTCGTCCTGGTCTACGACCAAGACAAGGACACCTTGGGGGCAGGCAAGTTTAAGCCTATGTGGTACCGTCCTTTTGTTATTAAAAGAGTTTTAAAAAAAGGGGCGTATGAGTTTATCGATTTTGAAGGAAACAAGTTGGCGGAGCCCCGAAACGGGCTCTACTTGAAGAAGTATTTTGCTTAGTAGTTAGGAAATGGCTTCTTTGTACATTTTGTATATTTGTACATATCTCATCGAGAGTTTGTTGATATCGACACTTTTGGTATGCTGTGGCAGGTGTTGATGGATGACATGGTCTATTTTGGATTCGCCGATGGTGCTAGTTGGCACACTCGGAACCTTGCTTCCGCAGCTTGGGTACTCTTTTATCTAACTGGTCAATTGATGGTGTCAAGGGGAGTATGCATTGGTCCTGCTTCAAACAATATGGCTGAGTATACTGCCATGATTAATTTATTATCCGAGGCAATTTCTCACGAAATCGACTCGTTGGTAGTTTATCTTGATTCACAATTGATAGTCTCACAATTAAATAACATTTATCGGGTAAGGGATCCATGTTTATATCGCCAATATTTAAGGGTGAGGTTGTTGCAAAGATCATTTACTTATATTAATTATCTGCATATTCCAAGATCTCATAATTGGTTAGCTGATTCTATCGCTAATCAAGCATTAGACTGGCACATCAATCATTCATCACAATAAAATTAAATATCAAAAATCGAACTGTATATATATATATATATATATATATATATATATATATATATATATATCATAAAAACATCTCGAGTGTACATATGTCTGTCCAAAAATAATATACAAAATTGGGACTCAAATGCCCATAATCATGTCCAGTATATCTAATGCCCCGGCTCAAGATGAGCGGCTAAGTAGGTAGCTATCGCATTGGCTGCACGCCTAAAAGTGCGAACCCAGTCACGTGGCATGCCAACCACATGATGCTGCATATCCTCAAGAAGGTCCTCTACGGTCGCCATCGGTACTCGGTGAGTTAGTCTCACCAAGTGTCACTGAACTGTATGTAGAAGTCGTTCTATATCAGCAGCCGCCTCTTCGGCTCCTTGGCCGCGTCGTCCATGCTGCGGGAACCCATCTGGTTGTACCGTCCCAATATATGGAACATGATCATCATATTAATCATTTGAATCCTATCAAAAATATTTTTCAAAATTCATTACTATATTTAAAAAATCACAAAAAATCAAAAAATCTTACCTATGTCACCCCATGCTGCGGTCGGTGGTAATGCTAGATCGGGATCTCCTCGAAAATCCAACCCAGCATAAGGGTAGTCATCTATAGCGATGATTTGCTGCTCCGACCAGGAGAAGAATTCATCGTCAAATGTAGTCCATGGGACGTCCCCACCTCCTAAGAGTTTCATCAGATCAGCCCACTTGCCCATGCGTGGATCTCGTGGGGTGCTGATTGAAACTAGCACTCTAGGACGAAGTGCAAGGACTCTCGAAGAAGAAGAAAGAGCATAAGATGGTCCCGTATCCAAAGTTCTTAGTATGCCCTCTCTTGATGGAAGTAAGCTGGCTTTTCAGGCTAGCCAGAAGAGGAGTACACCAGTCAAATACGGTAGTGAGACAATCTACCGCCAGGCTCATGGCTGGTCGTGATGCCTGGTGCAGAGATGTTGATCCATTCACTTGAGCTATGGTGAACAGGATTATCCTCAACGATAAACTCGCCACATGTTTGATTGGAATCTGACTTCCAATCTTTTCCGGATGGCCCGGGCAGTATATGTGTACGCAATCCTCGATCGAGAGATTGCTTCATGTCCTGCCCCTGGAATGTACTATCTCTCCTCTCCGGGAAAGTACTGTGATGAAATATATGTCTTCCACTTCCATCCTGAGTGGCATCTAGTCAATTATAAATGCATCATCTTCGATACTCCAATAGTGAATGATCATCTTAAGCAACCGTGTGTTTGCTTTCATATTTGGCAATTTGAAGAATTTTAACAAACCACATCCCCGCAAGGCATCCAAAGCATTTTGATCATTCATGACCTCATCATCCACTGCGGTATGCTCCCTCTCTCGCCAAGTGACTGGCATCCTAAAGAAAAACTGATTTTCAACCGTTAGTTTTTTTGTTTAAAATGTTCGCGGCGTATATGCGGGTCCCCTTTACACACAGTCGCGTGTAGGGCCCGCCTGTACGCAGGTTTGATATACCCAACCCGCATATACGCCGCGAAGAAATTTTGACAAAAAATCCAATGGTAAAACTTCAACTAAAAATTCTAAAACTAGTCACAATTAAATGCAAGTCAAGTATAGAGCTTACCTGGTGATTTTCGAAGGATCTGAACGGTTGAATCTGGTATATGGAAAGTTTGCTTCTGTTGCTCCAATTTTTTGCTCTCAAACTCAAATGGTGAAAATGGTGAGTCCAAAATCTATTTTATAGGCTTTCAAAATTAAAATTTTTTTCAAAACTAGATTTTCTTTGCCCTCATGTCACTTTTAACTTGGGAGCTTGGAATGTCGAGAATGGTTTGCTTTTCAGGTCATTTTGGATGCTTTTTCGACAGTTTCGAGACGGATCCATGACTACTGACTCATCATGGCAGGGATCGTTTTCTCACTGGCATATAGGTTAGGAAAGCCATTTTTCCGCTGCATTATGCATACTAGCCTCCATTTGTCGATACATCTGCCATAGGGTCGATCCCATCATGTTATGGTCAGTAAACCATCTTCACTCACCGATTTTTTAATCATGACACGATGGTAGAGCCATCCTTTTCATGGGCATCGTATTTAGCACCTCACTGACATTTGTTGCCCATGCTGCTCCGATTTGAGTAGGCTTGGAGTCCTCTGTAGTCCCGCCATGACTTATGCAATGAAGACTCATTCCTCTTTGCTTCTTCACTTCGTTCTGGCCTTATACCCTAGAGGCTCCTTTGTGTTGAGTTGTACTGCTGCATTGCATTTTGACCATTTGCACCTTTTGGCCTTGAGCTGGCTTCACTTGGACTCGTGTTTAAGCCAACTTTTGACCATGACGTCTGCAATATCAAAATTGCATAGTCAAACAACTTGACACACCTTTACCCATGGAAGGAACACACCTTTGAGTGTATTTGACCAGTTTCGCCTCCCTGCATTGAGCATAGGAATGTTCCCATCCCAGGAACTAGATCATCTGTTTCACTGACACTCGTTCTTTCCACTGTACCATAACATTCTTTTATTCTTTTTCTAGCTTAAAGAAAAAGACAAAAATTATATATTCCAAAAAAGAGCGGGAACGGGACAAGATTTCCATTTATTGTTGGCAGCTAGAGTCAGTTGTGTCGCCCTTGAACAAAGCACTCAAAAGCAAAGTCTCCTCCATTTGGGTGGGATTTAGTTTGACTTAGGTACGCCTTAACCTTGTTATTAAGTCAGTTCTCCCCCGATTGGTTATCTCTTCCAATCATATGGAGGGTTCGTTCGTGCCTCCTGCATGACGAACTTATACAGAGTCATCATACACTGCCACATAGTCACATTGAGTCGTGCTTTTGTTCAAGGGAAGTTAGCTTGAGTCGGGCTCTCTGCGGTGTCTCTTGACTCATTTTTCAGTCGGCCATCCCTGGTTGTCAGTGTTTGGTCTATCATCACAGCAGTTATATTGGTCCTTTACTCGTGCCGGTTTGAGAAGGTCCCCATTGACTTCTTGCTGGCGGGTCTTGTCCTTATCGACGATGACATCTTGCTCTGAGGGCAGGCCTAGAGTCACACCCTGGCCCTATTTACATTATTGATAGGTCACCTTGTGCTCAGCATCGATCAGTATCATGGGTCTTTGACTGAGTGGTTTCCCTTGTGTTTGACATTAGCTTACATTATCACACATTAGGATTCGTGCAGTACCTTGGTTTCCATTTGACCCTATTGGTGGATACCTCGCCTCTGTGTCAGCTTTCCTTATTGGTTGGTTTAGAGGGTTTCTGCCGTGCGCTAGCCACATCTTGTGTACGCCGGAAACGTGCTTCGGTCGAGTTACTACATCTTTTTTCGTCCAATTCCTTCCATATTATTGGCCTACGGGTTACACTCGTGCTAGATTGATGAAGGATGCTTTAATGCCTTCCTTCTAGCAGATCTTTCCCTATCAACTACGACTCATTGCTCTGGGGCAAAGATCTATAGTCCATTTGGCAGTACCTTGGGGTTTGTAGTCATTAGTGGTAGATCCTTCGCTATTGACAGTGGGAAACCATCATTGTCTCCTGATTGATAGATTCTTATAGGTGTTCGACTCCAGCTCATTTATTCGCACTTGTTAGATTGTACTGGGTACCTTGACGCTCATTATCATTATCGGTGAGTAGTCTCGCGTTTGTTAACAGTATACATCAATGACCGGTAATCAAACGATTTCTCACATGGTCGACTTTAGATCATTTATTCCCATGGTGTAGAAATGTACCACGGCAGTCGGTGAAGACCTCAGGTTGCGTCAGCATTTGTTGGTTCACTTGACAGTTGCTCCTGTTGCTGCTAGTTGATACCACTCCACCTTATATGTTGCAGTCATTCATGGCGACATTCTATATGCTGGCACCTGAGTTTGCAGTGTAGTACCATCTTACTCCATCATGTTCATTTGGTACCTTTTGGGGATCATTCATTGATATCAGTGATCCGTTGTATCTTTCAGCATCATTGGCAGTCTTATATGTGATATTCAGACATGTACTTGTTTCGATCATGATCAGATGATCCATTATGTATTTTCCAGTTCTTTATACTTGTATACTTAGTGGATCCGCTTGTACTTGATATGCGGACATGCTTTACTTTCTCTGAGCATGGGTATTCCCACCTCAGACAGTGTTTCTTTTTGATCTCCTTTTGTGGCTTGGCAGGCTGAACTCCGGTGACGTTCTTCTCAGTTTTTGCAGATTTCCTTTCCATGGACTTGCTTAATACATTTCGGCCATCATGTACCCCTTCTAACCTCATATATTAGGGGGCATCTGTTATAGCTCCAAATCTCACTCTTGATGTTTGTGATGCTGCACTCATGGCCTAGGGCAACCCATCCTTCCAGACCTAGTCCAAAAATTTTAAAAACAATGTTTTATCCCTTAATACGCGACATTGCCCTGAGTTAAACGCGTGTATACGCGGGTAGGTCTATACCCAACCTGCGTATATGTATTAAAACATTTAAAAAAATATAAAACTCCTTAATTTCGGGCGGAGATCGCGGGTTTTACCTGCTGATTACTTGTTAGTGCCCGTGGCCCAACTGTTCCCAACGAATTCCCAACTAAACAACTACCTTGGGAGAAGTATAAAAAGGCTTCAATGGGAAGGCCTAAAGGAGGAGAGAAGAGAGAGAAAGATTATTATGCTGAAATTTCCCTGACCAGGTCTGAAGATCCTTGTGCCTCCTGCACTTCCCCCATTTATAGGAAACCCTTGTTTCCTTGTGTGTTGATGTCTATCCACCTTTTGAGATATCATGGAGTAAGTCATGGAAGGAGTTTGCTAAAGGCTTGAGATTGGGCGAATCCAGAGGACGGTTCCGCTTGGAGCCTCGCGAAAGGACGAATCAGGTGAAATTATTCCTTTCTGTACTTTATTTGTCTATAATAAAAGAAACACTTGTCCTTGTTCCTGATATAGATCTTCTTCATGTTTATGATATCTATGTTATGATTCATGTATGAATGGTTGTTTAATTGCATAACTAACTACCTTTCAATATATTATGAAGATGATTTCTTGATGATGTTTAGTCCATATACTGCTGTACTTTCTTGAATTGATGGTTTTGCAGGTCAAAGGAGCAAAAGGGACTCAAAGAGGGTTTGGACCCTAAGTGGATCTTCTCAAACGGAGGACCCCCAGGTATGCCCCCTATCACATAGTTTGCTTATATTAGCGTTATGGCTATATGGAATGTGTGTTTCTTTGTATAGATAACCACCGGTCTGCTAGGGTATTAACCCAAAACCCTAGGGGAATTCATCCCTTAACAGCTGTGGGTTCACAACTGTAAACTTATGCACATAAATGTTGGTATTTCTTCAACCCAAGGGATCATAAATATTCCAACATTTTAGATTATTTAAAATATTATCAATAAAATCTATCGTAACAAATAGTAAATTATCATAGAAAAATAGGGCAACCACAATATGTGATCTTGCAAATACATGTATATATAAACGCTTTGTTAAATCCATAATGTTAATATTTCATAATGTTAAATCCAATATGATAAGGTTATAAAAATTTTCTTAACTAAGAAGGAGGTGAAAGTCATTTCCCACTTCTCATTACATAAAATAATTTATTTTTAATTTTTCCACAGATATTTTGAAGCTCCTCATAAGTTACGTCCACAACATAGATCAAATTTAACTTAAAAATTATCCCAACTTGGAGCAAAATTAGAGTGGTTAAATAAAATTTCACACATCTTAACTCTAACTTGACCTTTACTACTTACCTGAAACTATGTTATCGACCTTTGCAAACATGCCATGCACTTTAAGTTTTACATAAGGCTAAATCAATTTTACTTACAACTCACTTTTAATATTTTATCTATAAACTTGGATGAGATTCTTTAATTTTATGGAATTCATTGTTAAGTAATTCATAATGAACGTTAACCAACTATTAGTTGGGGAATGTTAATGATATAGAATGTACTACCACCATGACACCTTCTCCGCATAAGGAATTTTTTTTCCCATTATCTAGTTAAAAAAAATCTACCACCATGACACCTTCTGCACATAAGGAATTTTTTTTCCCATTATCTAGTTAAAAAAAATCTATGTCAACCAAATCGACTTTCCTTTCATGTGATCGAAGCAATGAGAAAATATTTCCTTGGCATATCATCGAAATATATTTTAATCTAAATCTTAACTCAAGAAAACCTAATTTGTTTACTCACCCCAACTCACGAAAACCTGATTGTATCCCAATGTGAAAGTGTATTTCAGTAATCACCGCAAATCCATAGCATCAAGTTTTCATTAGTCACTCCACCAGAATTAGAGATGAGGAAAATTTAATTGTATAAATTTTGAAATGGCGTAAGTGGAGTTTGATCTAAACATTATAATATTTTTAGATTAGATTTAACAAAATTATGTGATTTACTTTAAATCTATTTTTCCAGATCCAAAAATCAATATTAAGGTTTAATAATAGATTTCGTTATAGACATGGAACAATAGTTTTCACGATAATATTAGATTGAATTTTAATTCCCATAGGACCTAAGAGTTTGAGTCTAAGCTTTGATACCATATGTAACAAGCCCAAAATTAAAATATGCAATGAATTAGATCAATTATGTGATTTATAATCAACACACAAATATTCAATTAATTAGCATAGAATTTTGAAAAACATGAGCAGAGACAACTTATGTGTAGCGATGATATTCCTTGTGATTTTGGAGTTGAATGCTATTTGAATCTCGCTATCTGCAACAAATTTTTGGGCCACCTCAGACTCAGCTGCACATAATCTTTCTACAGTGGGCCACCTCCAAAGCTTCAATCAACATACTACTGCCAGGGAATCCTTTGTCTCACAACACTTTTCTCTCAAAAGAATGGATGAATCTCATCCTTCTCATCATCCATTAAATAAACCAAATGGTTCAAAAAATGGAAAGGGAACCCGCATGCACACATTCCATATGTCAACATGCCAAATTTTATTTCTTTATTTTCAAGTTTTACTTAATTTAACTCTTTCTTATTTTATTCATTTTTACTTTTTGTTATTTTTATTTATTCTTACTATATATATATAATATATATATATATATATATATATATAACTCCAGGTTATTATTTACTCTTTTATTTATTTATTATTATTATATTACTTTCATTATTTATTATGTATTTACTATTATTATTAAGGGCATTACAATTTTAAGTATCAAAGTGACTTGCCTCATAGTAAGATTGTACTTATTTTCTTAATCTATGAAACTAGACATAAAAATTGTTATATATTTTTTAATAAAAGTTATACTATATAGAAAAAATTTAAACTAGCGAAATAACTAATAGATCCATAAATTGAAATAATACACATCTATAAATTGAATTAATGTTCATGTACATCCATAAACTATCCATGTATGAAAATATACAAAGTATGTATCACATGTGAATGTGACCTATGCAATGGGCCTGAAAATATACAAATTATACACTCTAAGTACCACTAGAACTCCCACGTGAGTTATCTTGCGCAAAGTAATCGTCCATAAACTTGTACTACAATATAACATATTCAAATTGAAACTGATTAGATCAATATTTTTATAAACTAAACAATATGGAAATAAATGATTTTAACCATATTTAACTACATATTGAATCTACTAACCTCACTGAAGTCCAAATGCAATTCAAGTAGGATGAGTGTTTGATGAATCTGAATTTGGTGCTCCCCTGCTTGTGGCCAAATATTAGGGCCTGCATCGATGGACCAACATCGCCAATGCCTCTATCCCCAACATCCCACTCATGTGTCCACATAACTACGACATTGGTAGCATTCTGCATATGGGTCTGTGTACACAATGACAAAGAAAAATTATAATTAGTCTACGAATTAATTAGCACGCATGTAACTTAAAAAAGAAAATGTTGAAATCTTAGGAATAAAAAAGTTTACCTCAACTTCTAGTCCATGTGGCTATATACAGTGACTCTCCTCCACATGAGTATTATGAGGTGGAGGTGGAGGAAAATCCATGGAAGCATGCACTGATGGTGTAATATTCCTAATAGAAGATTTGCAATGATAACAAAGGAAAGTAATAACATTCGCAATAAAATTTTATTTCAGTAAGGAACATATGAACAGAAAATTTTCATCAACACCCAAATCGGTGCATTTTTCATTAATAAGTAAGTTGGAGTATAATAAAAGTTGGATGAGGTGCACCTGGGCTTGCACAAGGTAACTACAAGCCTCAGGTGATTAATACAAAGTTCCCAGCTACTGTGAATTTATTGCTCCCAAAAAGTTGCATTGTCCCCTCAAAACTCCACTGCTCGCTGACTTCAAGCTCTGATTTGCCCCTCAAAGCAACCTATAAATTTCTACAACTTTGGGGATGTGCTCCTCTCCAAAAATCTAGAAAAACCCAGAAAGGGATTTCCCTGGTTTTGACCTGCCAAATTCAACCCCTTGGGGATTGGCCTAGTTTTTCTACACTGCTGGATGACTTGTCCTCTTGATTTGGACCCTAAAAATTGCCCAAAAATTTCTATAAATGTAGGGTTGTGATCCTTGTCAAAAACCCAAAAAAACCCTGAAAGGGTTTGCTCTAGTTTTGACCCAATAAATTTTACCCCTTGGGGATTAGCCCTCTTCCAATGCTGTAACTCACTGCCTGTAACTGGAACTGCTGTTACTTTCTACCACAAAGTTAGGAAACCTCCCCAAATCAGACTCCCAATAATTTCCCCACAACCAAGCTCACCAATCCTCCTGTTAAGCCTCCTTCCAAGTGACCCCCACTAGTGACTGTGTAGTCCTTTGTGAGGATGACGCAGGCCCTTTGACCAGCAGCTCAACCTGGGTATTTGGTTGGCCTTCCTTCTATAATCTCTCATATCCTACGTGGAAACTCGATGTGAATACCTCCAACAACATTCCCAACTGAATTCCCTGACTCCCCTGCTCCACCAAACACACAGTCTCTCCCACTGCGTCCCCAGCTGCTCCCAAACTGCGTCCTTGCTAGCCAAGGCAGTGTACTCCACTGCTGGGTGATCTTCTCTCTATCTCCAATGGGAAATAAATCCTTCCTAGGGTGGCACTCAAATTCCACTGAAGAGAGGGATGAGCTTCACTCCTTGGGAAGCTCCTGTGCTGAACAACACTTGTAGCTTAGCTAAACAGCCAAAGCAACAATGAAATTCTCAAATCATCAAAAGGCCCCAAATTCTGCTCACTTCTTTCTATTTATTCTTGCTCCCTTGGGCCCCACTTGGGTCCCATCAAATATTTCGATTCCCCGCTGAGGAAAATCGAGCTACCTCCAAGGGGTGCGTATTTTGGGTGGGTGAGTGGCTCCCACAATCCACTAAAAGGCACATCAACCCCCTTTCTCCTAGGTTCTTCCATCAAAATTGCATTAAGCCAAAAATAAAAAAATTTCCAAAAATGGTTTCTCCTCACCTTGGGAAAACAATTAGGAAGGGACATTACAATCCTCCCCTCCCGGATGTTGCTTGTCCCCAAGCAACTGCAAAACTGGGTGTTGCAAGATTTGTTCACTCTCCCATGTGGCATCCCAAGACTGAACTAGATCACTCTCTTCCATGACTCCGCTCATCATGAGACAAGTGATATATCAACCAACTGAATCCCCGGATCCCATATCCAGACGTGCTGTGACATAACTCTAATAGCTGTTGGAATCCATTCATGCCTCATAGTCCACACATGCAATCAATATATATGCTCCATATATCATGAACTAATCTGATGCATGCTAAACTTCCTTGTGCCTGCCACTGCATAGTACTGATGACCATTGGAAACCACATGTGCCAAATAGCTATCCCCTGAATGCAGCCAATAGATGGGTTTCTGATACTTGCAATCGACTTAATGTATGTGGATCCATCCTACTCCTGCCAACCATCACCACTAAGTCTACCATCCACCCTCTCGATAATGTGCCAATACAATGTTTGGAGCTCGAACACCCACTAGAAAGTTGCGTCAATCATACATGGTGTCCTCTGCTCATGCAGGATCCTAACATGCCATGTGGAAAGAGTGGCACATGTATCCCCCGTGACCATATCCCCAGGTGTAGGCTCAGTGATGAGGGATATGCCACCCCTACAAGATATCACCTCATCTCCCAACATGTGGTTGTCAACTCGCACATCGATCCTGCTCCTCTACTGTAGAATATCTATCGTGCCCCCACTGAATCTCATAGCGTCGTCTCAAGAAAATCCGCCAAGTCTTGCTATCCACACTATGGGTTTGGATCGAACACAACAAGCCTCCCCTCAACTACTTGTGGTGCCAATGAGTAGAAGATGCATGGGTTCCAATGGGTATGATCAAGAACTCATGTGGATGCTCGAGGGTCGTCCCATGACCTATCCGCTCTCCCAATCTGGGTATCTCCACCCCAATGACATGCCTGACATCCTCCTCAAGGAACATCCCTGCTAGTAGCACTCCCCCTGTCCACAGTGAAACCTCGCACACTACTGCATATGACCATGTATCCTCATGTCTCTTAGCATACAACTGCACCCAATCGCACATCTCTATGCATTTTCGGACCATGCTACAAGCTGCTGCATCATCCCGGATCAACTGGTACCCCTCTTGTATCTATATGTCCTTCACTTTATTAGGGAATGCACTAAGATGTGAACCACTCCTCCTACACCACGATGCAACCTTGCACACCACTGCGCACCTCCGTGCTCCTCCACATACTGTTGTGCACCACTGCATACCCATATACACCCCTAGATATCAAGGTCTAAGACTAATTCCATAGGCATAATCTTGCATTCTATCAGGGTCGCCATCTCTACTACCATTCTACTGGTAAGCACTCCACGAAGTGAGCTATATCTCCTCATTTGCCCAGATATACCTAAGCGGCCTAACTCCTCATATGCTAACGTGAATAACACTACTGAGTCTATCCTTAGTAGCTCTAGTGTCCAATATACTAGTGAGAGAGCATTGTCTCCATACAATACCTTGTTTGGTGGCCAACCAAAGCCACGTCCTCCTACCAACTCCTGCCAGAGTAGTTTAATCATCCTCAAATCCCATTTACACCCAACATTCCATGACAAGTCATGAAATCTTCCTACGCTCTTGTCAGCCCAACCTATCACTGGTGTTATCCACAACTATGATGAGAATATGAAAATGCGGGTGAATCCAATCACTGGATCCACCATCCTGCTGACTCAATGACTAAACGAATCCATGGAGTGAAGGGGAGTCCCACCTAGATCCCAATGATGATCCAACCCTTGAGCCCCTCTGGCAAACCACGGCCCATGTTGAACTATGCCCCCAACCATGGATGTATCCAAAAACCTAGTTAGCACTATCAGGGACCAACTCAATACTTCTTGCCACCCAACCCGTGAGAGGGATCAAATGCAAGAGTCCCTGAGTACGTAGCAAATCCATCATATGAGTGTTGCTCCCTACGCAACTCATGTCGCCTCCTCGCACTGGCTCAGACAACATATACAATCTGTTTAAGGTAACCTAACAATATTGTAGGCCCCATATACATAAGCTTGAAGAAATTTATTGAATGTAATTACTACAAATCTACTAGCTTCCTACACATCTATCTGCTCCTCGTTGATGGCAGACCCAAAAGATGACTTCCCATCCTTCTCCATCATGGGCTCAGCTAGAGTCTCGAGCTGCCCCACCACATGTACCCCCTCAAGCATAATGTTGTAACATGATTAGTTTTGATAATTTTTATTTTTATCAAAATTATCTGATAATAGGTTTTAATAGTTTAGAAATAATAAATGGGTCTACAATTTTATATACCCAGGGGGATAATATGGGGTACAAAGGGAGGTACCCAAGGGAATAATGTAATAATGGGATGGGCCATAGTAATAAATAAGGTGGTTAACCCGTATCATGTAAGGGACCACAAGTAGTTAGCAATAATGTAATGGGCCCATGGTATTAGTTCGATGGTATGAGGGAACCATGGTAATGACCCATGGTATTGTATGTATGAGGCCTATATAGAGGCTAGAGACTCCACATTGAGAGATGTCAAGGATTATTGTATGAACAGGCATATGGCTTGTGGAGTGTTCTCCTTCCTTAAGGAGTGAATGTAAGGTGTTGCCCTACCTTAAGGGTTTGATATTAATAAAGAAGCATTACTATCTATTTTGATCTTGTTATTTTTGGTGATTATTCTTGGGTATATTATTACTATCATATATTTTTGGATCAGATCTATAACAAGTGGTATCAGAGCTATAACAAGTGGGTTTATTTGCATTGTCTTATATTTTTATATCAGATCTATAACAAGTGGTATCAGAGCTATAACAAGTGGTATATTTTCATATTAGATATATAACAATTGGTATTAGAGCACTTTCTTGGGCAAAAGTGGAGATTTTTTTTTTCTTTTGCAGGATTTCTAGGGTGGCAACTTTGCAGATTACATCTGTACATTTTGGGGCAAAATTTGCAAAATCTAATTGTAGATCTGGATTCTTTATGAAAAAATACCTAATTTCAAAAAACAAATCGGCCGAATCAGAGTCCGGATGAAGGAGATATCGCTGATCTAAAAATCAATGGTGTTGCAGACATTTTTTCGGGGCAGCGAGTTTGCGACGCAAATCTTTATGTTTTGGGGGAAAAACTGGAAAAATCTAATTGCAGATCTGAATTCTTTGTGAAAAAATACCCGATTTCAAAACAAAAAATCAGTTGAATCCGAGTCCGGATGAGGGAGATATCGCTGATTTAAAATCAGCTCTTTTTTTTTTCAGAATTTTTGGTGACGGCGGGAGAGTTGCAACGCAGATCTGAACTTTCAGTGCCTGGATCAAGATTTCTATCACATGGGAAGATGCAAAATGGTTGTTCCATTTCCAAAAACAGGTTATAATAGGAATTCTGAGCAATATTGACAGAATTGTGGCCATTTCAAATTTTCACCAAGTAAGTGAATTTTTCTCAAACCCTCTTCATGGAAAATTTTACAGGAAAAGATGATAACCCTACTATTGAAGAATTCATACAAAAACTAAAGAGCATTTTTGAACATCATTGGAAGTCTATAGTACCAATTGGTTTGAAAGAAGAGGCCGCCATATGGTGGAATTCACTTGGCATCAAAGACTTGTCCAAATTTTCGAATGAAGAATTGGAAAAACTCCTTATGGACAAATGGTCTCAGGCTAGAAAACAAGATAAGGGGAAACATGTGGGGTTATTTCCTACTGGTATATCCTTATTACAGGTTCATGGATTGATTCAAAAGGAGAAGATCATTGTTTCTATAAATCCTAGTTGCAAGCATAATTTTATCAATGTTAATTTGGCAAAAAAATTGCAAGTTCCAGCAAAACACATTGAAAACACATAGGTGGATGATGAGGATGTTCAAGTGTATAAGAATTTGAATATTTCTATGGACAAGTATGTGTTGCATGGTGATTTTTATACTTCAGAGATGAATAATATTGATGTTGTTTTGGGATATCCTTGGATGGAATCTGTGGGTACTATCAATATTAATGTGCAGAAGAAATTCCTTAAGCTCTGGTATAAAAAGAAAAAAATTACATTACAAGATATTTCCATCAATAAACAGGTAAAGTACATGGAGGCTGAAGCAGAAGATGTTCCAGGGACTGACATATCAGATGATGAGCCTTTGATGATCGACAATCAAACACAAACAGAGGCTGAAGCAGAAAAGGTTACAGGTGCTGATACATCAGATGAGGGCTCAGTGGTTGAAGTCATATTGGAAAAGAAGACACCACAGGAGGCACCACAGCAGGGTGAATTAAAGAAAAAGATACCGTGGGTTAAAACTTCAACATATCATCACCCACATCACCCCGCAAGAAAACAACCAACAAGATGGCAACCAATTAGCCACAAGGACAACAACCCCCGCATGACAGATAGCGAGGAGCGAAGATCCACCTACTACACATCAACACAGAAGAGCTGCCACGGTCAACTTCCATCTCAAGCGAGCGAGGCACCAATGAGATCGAGGGTTCACCTTTCTCTTGGATGGCTAGATGCACGTGCATGGTACCAGTGGACTACTCTTTTGAGTAGATCTTATTATTTGTGTTCTTCCCATGTTTCGGGGACGAAACATGCTAAGGGGGGTGGAATTTTATATACCTAGGGGGGATAATATGGGGTACAAAGGGAGGTACGCAAGGGAATAATGTAATAATGTGATGGGCCATAGTAATAAATAAGGTGGTTAACCCGTATCATGTAAGGGACCACAAGTAGTTAGTAATAATGTAATGGGCCCATGGTATTAGTTCGATGGTATGAGGGAACCATGGTAATGACCCATGGTATTGTATGTATGAGGCCTATATAGAGGCTAGAGACTCCACATGGAGAGATGTCAAGGATTATTGTATGAACAGGCATATGGCTTGTGGAGTGTTCTCCTTCTTTAAGGAGTGAATGTAAGGTGTTGCCCTACCTTAAGGATTTGATATTAATAAAGAAACATTACTATCTATTTTGATCTTGTTTTTTTTGGTGATTATTCTTGGGTATATTATTACTATCATATATTTTTGGATCAGATCTATAACAAGTGGTATCAGAGCTATAACAAGTGGGTTTATTTGCATTGTCTTATATTTTTATATCAGATCTATAACAAGTGGTATCAGAGCTATAAAAAGTGGTATATTTTCATATCAGATATATAACATGCGCCCTCAAAATGTAAATTTAAGTTTCATTAGCTGGTTGATTTAGTTAATCATGCATCTAAAAATGATTAAATGATGTAATAAAGTAATGTTAAACATTACCTACAGAAAAATGAGAATGTATTTTCAGAAAGTGAACGAGGTTTTTGTTTCTAACATCCTCTTGTACAAAAACCTCTCTTAGTTTTCTAACAACTATTATGGTTTGGGAGATGCAAATGCATCTTTGAAGGCATGTTTTCCAGAAATTTCCTATTTTAGTCACCTTTTTTGAGAGGATATTTTGGCTACAAAAAGATGAATATTTGGGAGCTGGAAGAGGTTTTAGTTCATAAGATTCCAAAATACAAAAGCCTATCTCACTTTTTATACAGGTATCAAGGGTTGGGAGATACACTCTCATCATGTTTAGCCTATTTTTCTGACTGTTCAATGTCCTGTTTAAGACACCCTTTTGAAAAAAATATTGTGGATAATCAGAGATGAATATTGGAAAACGGGAGGAGGTTTTTGTTCCAAAGATACTAGAATACAAAAACATCTCTCAGTTTTCACACAGCTAGCTCTGATTGAGATATTAAAAGGGATGAATGGACCCTATTTTTCATAAATTCGGGAGGAAAAATCTCAAAGACAGTTAGCCTACTTGGAGGCCACCTCATCAAATATGAGTTGCAATCAAATTCGAATTTCTCTTCTTTATTAATATCAATCCTCAATGATAGTACTGGAACTCTTCAAATAGTTTTATTTACCTTTCTTTGTGTTATATTTTTGTAATATAGTTTTTAGATATTTGTAATAGCTCTTGATATTTTTATCCATATATTTTATGAGGAAATTGTATAAATACTTCATCAATTGAAGTAATATGTGTGGCCTTTTGATGCCAAGGCTCTTCACTTTGTAAAGTTTCTATTATAGGATTTCTAATGAAAGCTTTCGGCTCCAGTTTGACAGAATTTTGTGTTTTCTAGCATGTCTTTCTAGTGTTTCATATCTTATTTCTACACATGTTCAAAGCATTTATATGAAGGTGTGGGTAAGTGTAGATTAAGGTTGGTTGAGTTGGTTTCCTGGTGTAGTTTTTGCAGTCAAGGACTACATATGGGAAATAGGTACAACACATAACATCCTCATCTAGCTCACACTTCTCATTGTGCTCTCCATGCTATTGGATGTAGCTATCATCTAGGAACTCTCTCATAGCTTTGGTTACCTCTATGCCTATTGGCACCTTGTCAATGGATGGTCCTATGGGTGTGTGCCCAACTGTCTCCACCAATGTGTCAATCAGGTCTACCAAAGGAAACTCCCACAATGGGGGCTCCTGTGTCACGATATGTGCATCTATGTGCTCCTCACAACCCTGTGTGCCCTCAACCTCATGTTCAGCCTCCTCATATGTCTCCTGATGTCTAAAACTAGGTCTCCACCAGCAAAATCACCTTCGGGTCTCGTCCTCTAACTTTCCACCTCTACATGATGGTCCAACCATTGAACTATACTTCTCCTTCCCCTGTTCATCCAAGGAATGAGTCATGGTAGGATGGTTAGACTAACCATACGTGTGGGTTTTGTACTGCTGGGATGCGCATGTATGTACTTGGGTTTTGTGTTGGTTTTGTATCAGTCACTGCATCCCCTCTAGAATCCATTGGTTCTACCTCACCAATTGTTGGCTCTGCCTCAACAACTCCTCCATGATCTTTCTAGCCTCCCCAAAACTGGCCAAGATCATGCTCTGATACCACTATAATATTCCTAATGGAAGATTTGCAATGATAACAAAGGAAAGTAATAACATTCACAATAAAATTTTATTTCAGTAGGGAACATATGAACATAAATTTCTCATCAACACCCAAATTGACTCATTTTTCATTAATAAATAAATAGGAGTATGATAAAAGTTGGATGAGGTGCACTTGGGCTTGCACAAGGCAAGCTACAAGCCTCAGGTGATCAATACGAAGTTCCCAACTGCGGTGAATTTGTTGCTCCCAAAAAAGGTGTTGTCCCATCAAAGCTACATTACTGGCTGACTTCAAGCTCTAATTTACCCACTTAAAACAACCCAGAAATTTCTGCAACTTTGGGGATGTGCTCCTCTCTAAAAACACAGAAAAACTCAGAAAGGGTTTTTCCCTGGTTTTGACCTGCCAAATTCGACCCCTTGGGGATTGGCCCAGTTGTTCTACACTGTTAGCTGACTTGGCCCCTCAAAACTGCCTAGAAAATTCTATAAATTTAGGGATGTGATCCTTGTCAAAAACTTGGAAAACCTAGAAAGGTTTTTCTCTGGTTTTGACCCTCCAAATTCGACCCCTTGGGGATTGGCCCTCTTAAAATACTGTAACTCACTGCTTGTAACTGGAACTGCTATAACTTTATGCCACAAAGTCAAGAAACCTCCCCAAATCGGACTCCCAAAAATTTCCCCACAAACCAGCTCCTCAATCCTCCTAGTAAGCCTCCTTCCAAGTGACCCCCACTAGTGACTGCGCAGTCCTGAGTGAGGATGACGCGAGCCCTTTGAGCAACATCTCAACCTAGGTATTTGACTGGACTTCCTACTATAATCTCTCCTCTCCTACATGGAAATTCGATGTGAATACCTCTGGCAACCTTCCCAACTGAATTCCCTGACTCCCCTGCTCCACCAAACACATAGTCTCTCCCACTACGTCCCCAGCTGCGCCCAAACTGTGTCCTTGCTAGCCAAGGCAGTGTACTCCACTGCTGGGTGATCTTCTCTCTATCTCCAATGGGAAAGAAATCCCTCTTAGGGTGACACTCGAAGTCCACCGAAGAGAGGGATGAGCTTCACTCCTTAGGAAGCTCTTGTGCTGAACAACACTTGCAGCTTAGCTAAACAGCCAAAGCAACAATGAAATTCTGAAATCATCAAAAGGCCCCAAATTCTGCTCACTTCCTTCTATTTATTCTTGCTCCCTCGGGCCCCACATGGGTCCCATCAAATATTTCGATTCCCCACTTAGGAAAATCAAGTTGCCTAGAAGGGGTGCGTATTTTGGGTGGGTGAGTGGCCCCCACAATCCACTAAAAGGCACATTGACCCTCTTTCTCCTAAGTTCTTCCATCAAAATTGAATTTAGCCAAAAATAACAAAAAATCCAAAAATGGTTTCTCCTCACCTTGGGAAAACAATTAGGAAGGGACATTAGAGATGGAGGCTACTATGTCTTATCAACTACCCCTTCGAATGACCTCAGAATCTCATCCATGTAGTTGGGTTGTGTGTGCATATTATCATGAACTTATTAATATAAATGCAATCTAATACGAAATAAATTATTATATTAATGTATAATTTGATAATAAGAGTCAAAAGTTTTGTATATATGTATCTAGTTTGTGTCACGCAGGTTGTGCACCCTCCAAGTGTCATGGATGGCATCATGACACATACATGCATATGACAAAAGTTGGTCACCAGGTAGATTTGCGATATATGAATCATCATATAATGGAATCAGCGAGTCACGAGGCAACGATGGTGGCCTTCTCATCTCTCCACACAATGTGACATGTGCACTGGCTAATGTCATTTGCATGATATCTGCAATGGTATTCTTGGTCTCAGCGTCGAGCTGTGATGACTCCTCTAGCTCTGTCGACAATACCACACCGATATGGTAGTGGCAACAATCTCGAAGGTGGTGGTACATGCCCAGTGTCTCTACGAGCCACATTATGATCAAAGGTGCATCCTAAGTCAGTTCAATAAAACTCAGATCCAGTGTTGGTGTAATCCAACCTCATATGTAGCTTGAACTCTGCATATATATGTTTTGCAAAGTAAAGGGGGACCCTGTCATGGTGGGGGAACTGGCCCCAAGCTCCAATGAATCGATCATAAACAAAAGGATCTGCATCAACATTCTTAAAATATCTTAGTGGAATCACACCTCGATGTCTAGCATGACACTCCAAAGGAATGTTGAACAACTCCCCACGAACATCAATGTCCTTGGTGGCATCTTTCACCACCTCCCAATTATGTGGGCTTCTAACCTCCTGCCTCTTAATCCTTTGTATGGAATGTAGGAGATGGCTCTGTGGACCCGCCCTTTGGTATATATCGATCAACCTATTGATGTTATCTAGTGTCAAAGACAAACTACACTTCGTATGTGAACTAACAGATATTTTACCCAGCTCTCATGTGATTCATGTATGTTGGTCGCTAACATATTCGAGCGTGATATTGGTTGTAGCATTGTCCCATGATAAGATTGACATTGCACTATGATCCTCAGCTTCACCCCTGTTGAGGGTCTGCAAATCATAAACATAATTTAACACATATATAACAAACTAAAAGCATAATAACATATACATTAAATTCAAACACATCAATTGAAGATGATTTAAAGATTAAAGATAATTTCAAGACATAAACACATAAAGTTTAAAGGGGATTTAAAAATGCATGAGGTGTACCTATAACTAGTGAAGAAGGTCCACTATCTATAATATGGTCATCCACAAAGACAAAAACACCACCTCTGACACTCTGATTGGTGTTAGAGCAAGGATCTATGAGTGGAACACACACTCTGGTTGGGCTATGTGATATATCACAAGCCCAACCATGTATAATAGATCCCCCCACACTCCAATGACCTACAGTTGGGGGGCATATAGAAGATGCCTCTGCATTTTACATATAATACATATAAAATAATCTAAGAAATAAATATTGACTAAACTATTTAAACATATAATACAAAACTATTACATATATAATACATATTAACTAATCCATGAAAAAAATGTTGACTTAAAAAAAATGTTGACACTGCTCCTGGACGCGCGGCCTCTTAAGTTGGGTCGAAGTTGTGGTCAGGTCCATGCGTTCTTGTGTCTCCACTTCCCCCTGCATGTCCACCTCCGTGGACATTTCCTGATCCTCCACGATCTCTTCGGTGGGCGTAGTGGTGGTTTTTGTTGCTGCCTCGGTCGCCTCCCGCTGCGTGGCCGCTTTCTGTTCTTGGCGCATTCTTTCCACCAAATTTGTGATGCGCAGCTTGATTTCCTTCTTCTGTTGATGTGCTGCAATCTTTTCTAATTCGGCCAAGTCTGGGGCATGCCACTCCGAAGGCCATGCTGCCATTGCCTCAAAAATTGCATCGTCTGTTGCAATGAACGGAAGCTTTACCCATGTTCGAGTTGGATCCTTTCACGCCCGGATATACAGATTATGCATATCCGCCTTGAACTTGGCCGCACTTTGCAAACTACTGTATACTGTCGGGGATAACCACGGTCTGAGGTCGATCCATGTCCGAATACTCGCCTCCGTAAATATCCAAAACACCTTGATCTCACGAACCCTCGTCACGTTTTTTATAGCCCAGAGTGAGTTATACCTCACGGATTTAGGTAGGTTCTTCTCAATGTTGGGAAACTGGCTGCCCTTCGGCAGCTCCCCTCCAGCCAATAGGATCGATAGTAGCAACCATGCATAGTGGAAAGTCTTACCCTGCTCCTAGGCTTCCCTACAATTCGTGAAAAATTCGTTGCAGAGAAATTGCACCCAGTTGAACTGAACCCCCTCTGCACACTTCTCCGCGAGCGCAATGACAGATGCTAGTACCTCGTCTGCGCAACATTTCCTCATGAGCTTGCCGGCCAGTAACTGGGTGGCGACGTGCACCCCTCGGTCTTTGATACTTGCTACTACACACCCTCGCTTCCGCTTCTCCAGCTTATATTTAGCCTTCATGGCTTCTACGAGACCCACGTCGCTACTCATTCCTACTATGGTTGTAGGATCGTTTCCTTTAGTAAGCAGCTAGGAAATTCGGTGTACTAAACCAGCCGTGATGGGAATCGATTCCTCCAGCCATAGATACCCATCATGTACTAGACATAGTAGCTGTCAGATAACAAAAATTGTGATGGCCGCATGGTGATAGTGGGGTATCCACCTCAGATTGAGTAATCCTGCCTTCTCCACACCCTGTAACCACTTCTGTTGCAGTAATTTCTCCACGGCCAATTGGGGGAACTTCTCACTATCCATGAGGTCCCAATATTTGAACTTGATATTCGATACTCAGCCCAACGACAGATCGTCGAACCTTATTTCATCCGGAAGAAGCGGGGTCTGGAGCGTGTTCTTTGTGGCCTCCAGGTCCTTCGGTATCTTGGTCATCCCTTTCCACGGGGATATGTATGGTCGTAATGTTATCGCCGAAGGTACTTGTGAAACATTTTCCTCTTCCTCATCCTGTGCTTCAATCTTAGCGATCAGGGCTTGTAAATATTCCTCTTCCTCTTTGGGTTCAGTGGTCATAGCTTTGCCCTTTTCAGCCATTGACAATTTACCGAACCGCGGTGATACCCTGACTGGCCCCATAGTCTGCTTGTCTTTTTGGGGTCGCGGCGTGCATGGAGACTTTGGAACCTCTGGGGAAACGACCGCTTCTCCATGCTCCTCCTGAGTCATATGGGGCTCCACGAATCTCACTCTGGTTCTAGCAGCTGACATGGTTTCTATCCTGTATTCGCTCAGGTACTTAGCCATGGGTGGCAAGGTAGCTTGGTGCTTGCTGCTCCGTACTGGCTCGAATCTAAAATATCCAAGTGTTGTTTTGAGGCTACCCCAAGGGGTTTTATAGTAACGATTGAATTTGAATTCGACTGTTCCCTCCACTTCTGAGTCATTAATATCTTCTTGGCGATAGATCTTCCCGTATCTAGCTTTGAATTCCAGTCGTAATGGCCCGTCCCCTGCTCCTTTCTGTCATAAGTTAGACTTCTTGTCATGAATAGTGACATCAATAGTCACCTCCCAGCCTACCCACGCGGTAGCACAGCCTCTTATGCATGACCACGATCCTGGTGATCTACTGGCCCTGTGCAGAACCTCCTATCTACGCAACTCTCCTGCAAACTTGTTTATAGTCTTGCGCCTTCTTTCAACTGCTTGGAGCGCTGAGACTGTGCTTTCCACAGATAGTTAGGTGGTCGCACCCCAGGTGCGAGACTTCAACTTCCCTGCTAGCCTGGGCTGTGGGCACCCTTCACCTACCCTTGTGTCCATTAGTGCATCTCGTTCTTCTTTGTATGGTGCATCCCCTTGTTTGGTAAAGTGCGGTCGCAACCATGATAGCAGGGTCGCAACTATTTCTATAGTAGTACGGCCGGCCAGGCCTGGTCTCATCATACCTAGTCTCGCATGGCCCGCTTGTGTGACTCCGGTTTCTAGTTTGCTGATTCCTTCGCCCAATATTACGCTTTTCCTCCTTAGCCATGTTCATTCTTCATTGAGTGCGTGGAGTTTCAAACTCCCTCGCCGAATGGATTCCTATAATTGCCATATTCCCTTACCCAGGTCCCTGCATTCAGTCTAAGCTACTAGGTCTGTGGTCAGGGGACTTCTCTTTGTCTTCCTGGTTTCATCTTGTCTGATCGCTGATAGGGTCATCTTCGCACACCTCTTTTTGCTTATGGTCCTATAGGCCCATCGAACCCTTGGTACACATAGATTCCAATTGTTTTGTTTCATCCGACGAACTCTGTTCATGATCCCGAATGTTTTTCAGAATGCTCCGTTGTGAACGGCTGGCGAGATGTGTCGCCTTTCCTGCAACCGCGTCGGGTTCTGATTTTTTATTCTTAGTTGGGAAGGTGGTTGCACAACATACGTCTGCATCCCTCACCATAGGTAGGTGCTCAAACCGCTTCATCCTTGCTGTACCGAGTGCGGTCGATGTTGGGGACCTCCAAACCATACACACACCCGCCTTCTACCTTCGCGCTAGTTCCACCTAGTCTTCTGATGCGTACTCCACCCTTGTGCAGTTGTCGCGTGTAGTGCCCCTTTTTTCACACCGTGCTGCTTTTGTTCCAGTATTGCAATTTCATAGCGGTCTATGAATTCCTCCATGTTCATTGCGCCCCCATCTGTTGGCAGTTCCCTTGCTTCGGTAATCATGCGTCGCAGTGATCTAACCATCATATTACAATTCAGCGTTGTTACTTCATGCAATCGGTTCTTCCATCCCTCTATTTCTTCATTTGAATCCGACGTGCAGGAATTGTCGCGCTCCCATGAGATTCTCCCGTTCGTTGTCGGATTCACCCGATCCTGGTCATGCACCATTATCTGGTAGATGCAGTCCATTTCATCATCACTGTCCTCATTGTGCACAAGTTCAGTGTAGCGTGCTCCTTCTGCTGGATCTAGCGGAACTATTACACGGAGAGACCTTTTCTCGAATATCATCTTTTGTCTTTTTAAGTTGATGACTCCATTCATGTCTATGGCCTAGTCTATTCCTAATAATGCGGGGTAAGGGTTACTGTCATCCACGATTTCTATTACCTCAAAATCCGTTTGGGTGCTTGCGCCTTCGATATCCACTGTTACTCCTTGCAATCTCCCCATGGGCAAGATCTTTTGTTGGTTCGCCATCTGTAATTGAATAGGAGACCACTGTAATGTGGGCCTGCCCATGCATTCCCATGTCTGTTTAGGTAGCACATTCACATCTGAACCTAAGTCCAGAATGATTTGATCCATCTCATAGTCACCAATCTGTGTTTTCAATCGCATTTCCCGCCCAGTGTGCAAAGCATGCTTTCCTAGTTTCTTGACCACGCATGGTTCGCCTGCCCCTACGCACCTAGTTATCAGCTCTTGTAATCCCTTAACTGCCTTATTGTCCCGTAGTAGCTTCATACATGTCTCTAAAAAGGTAGTTAGCATATAAGGATCCATTTCCGGCTCGGGTTGATCCTTACTACCTGAAGTAGAGGCCTCCACAAAGCTCTTCTTAGCTTCCATAAATGTCTCCTTTGCGCGTTCCAAGTCAAACTCAGGATGCTTGGTAGGGGCCTTGCGAACCCATGTGTTCTCCTCGGGTTGCTTCCCTTTATCTTCCCCCTTGGTCGCACCGCTTCTGAGCACCATGTTCACATTGGGGTATTCTTCGCACAGTTTAGACCTCATCATTTGGGTGTTCTGCGTTGGAGTAGACTAAAGCACCCCTTTCTCATGCATCTGTGCAATTAGTGGGGGGCAATGTACCACTTCATGATCAAACTGATAATAGTACAGACAACATGTTCTTGTCGGGTTCGTACAGTCACACGCGTAGTGCCCAGGTCCTCCACAGTTGTCGCAGATTAACTGTCCACGGCCTCGTCCAGGTCCCATTCCTCCTCGTCCCTGGAACCCACCGCGCACTATTTCTGCAGCTGTATCTTGACCTCACACCTCAGTCTGCATCCTGTAGGTAGGTGTTCGATCCATCAAAAATTCATAACTCTGACAGTTTCGTTCATCGTGGCCCACCGATCTACAAAAATTGCAAAATAGTTGCTGGGGGGTCTGTGTAAACTTCTGCAATAGATGATAGTTGTCGGTCGTGTGTTTCCCCCCACCTGATAGATCGTGCACCAGAGTGTGGGCGCCACACTTGGTCCTGCCTACGCCTCTGGTCTCAATAGCATTGGCCCCCCCTTGCCAGATAGTTCGCGAATACCCGACAATGATCCTTGTCGTGTCCCTGGCTCTTACATTTTATGCACCACACTTCTTCTCGCGCTTCTGGCCATGGTGCCCCATCCTATTTCAAACTCTGCATCTCCAAGCATAGGTTTTGTAGTTACACGTGGATCTGTTGGACTCCCAACCCAGGATCTTGTATCGGAGTTTCATGCATCCTCATCGCTATTTCCAATGCTTTTACTTGGGTTGAAAGCTTCTGCTATGATAGCGCCGTCCTCAGTTGTGGTGTCAAAGACGCCACAAACCACGCGTGGTGCTACACATCCATCAGCGTGATGTTAGCCTCGCGGATCGTGCTCTTCAGTCTCTGATCCAGATCCCAGGGGGTTTCGCCTGGAAGCATCGCGATCTCCTTGAATCCGATGATCGACTGTGTCTCTAATTTCGGTCGGCTAAATTCCTTGTTTAATGCAATTTGGATTTCCGCTATTCCAACATTCGGATGATCATTCAAGTGCTTGATATACCAAGTTAGTGCGCGATCCTGCAACGCACTTACCAATGTGGCCTTCTTAATGTTATCATCCATAACTCTGTGCGCTTCCCACACTGCTCTTACCACGAACCAAAAATGATATGGATCGGTCCCTAATCCTCTGAATACAAGCAACTTGATCACGCTTGCCATGCTAAACTGCTGGTTTGGTGGAGGTGGTGTGGGTGAAGATGGGGGTGAAGGAGGTGACGCGAGTGGTGGTGTTAGCAGAGATGATAGCTGCAGGATGCATTGCCTTATCAAACTGACCGCACTCCTTGGAGATGCCCAAGTGCACTCTTCCTCGCCCACTCGCAGAGGCGAAACTAAAGGACTATTTCCTAACCCTTCGATACCTTTGTAGGCCCTTCCGCTTTGCGTCGTTCCACTCATTAATGGATTCGCATCACCCGTTTTTCACACAATAGCATCTTAATCTAGGTATTCAACGATTTGATGTACTTACCTCGTGGTCCCTTGAGAAAACGTCTTTCTGCTTCGCTATAGCTGACAGTCGTGTCTATCGCGAATTCAGTGATAAACCCTCCTATTATCTGATCCAACCAATGATCCACGACCCATGCGATCTTATCTTTAGATGCCTCTAGCCTGTGTACCAACTCTGGAGTCCACACTATGGGTTGCTCAAGCTTGCACCTTCCTTGGCTATCTGCTAGCCTTGTGATCCAATCATACAGCTCTGAAGAGAAAGATGCGAAGAAGATCTCATGAATTTCCGTATATACGTAGCAATCTAGCCACCTCTTATCAGATATTTGCAAGGTTTTGTTTTCCTGTACCACGAACTCGTGAAGCTTCTGATCCAACCAATCTTCAATCTCTTTCTTCGTAGGGTTCCAGTGTTCCGACATCAGACATCCCTTAGGCAGATCCCAGTCCCGACAACGGAACCATTTGTTGGCTTATTGGGGCCTGACCCAGGTTCGGAAGTGTTTTAGCCAAACAAATCCTGCACTACCGGCCCTTTTGGCAACAATCTGCGAAGCGCGGACTGAAGTCTCACCCGAGGTAGTATGGGAGGGTTCTGGAACCAAGTTTCCACACCCTAGGGATGTCTCGATGAGGTCTAGAGGGGTCGCGAACCGATCTGCACACTCGCGTTACTCTGCGCAGTTATCTGGCCCTCGCGTAGCTCGGAAACAAGGTACTTCCTAGATTCCTTATTATTATTGCAGTTATTATAGATTTGATCTAATTCTTAGAGTCTCAATCAAGCATTCAATAGTTATAACCAATGTGCGCAACCATAAATCTTAAAGATATGCATAAAAGCATAACATAAGAATAAACATACAGATCTGTGACCAGATGCACAATAATTTAGAAATGCTTATCTTTATTAATCTTTTGTTTCAGTACAATCCAATTCTGCCCTGCGTACTCAGCTGCAGGGGTCCGTGCACACAACTACGGACTCTACCAGGCCCCTGCGCACATAGCTGCAGAGCCTTCTCTAACCACTATCAATTTCTATTATCTTACATTATTTTCGGGTGGACAACCCTTTGACTTGACCCATTACAATTCATGCTCTGCGCACTTCACGGAACTTTTACCACATAAATACCCAAAATTGTGGGCTTTAAGCCCCAAAACCGTTATGTAAGGGATCCGCTGCCCAACAGGGTTTAATCCTGTTGGCAATGATTTTCATCAATATTTTATAGGAGGATTCATAGAAAGAGATAGGACGAAATATGGAGAAGGTGGTAGGATTGGATTCTTTTGGAATCAGAGAAAGAAAGGAAAAATTGGTGCTACCCCCCAACTTATTTTTAACCCTGGTGTAGTTCAACATTCTAATTAGATATTTTTTAATAACATTCCATAATAAATGATAAAAGATGATAGAAAAACCATCTACTCCTAGAGCCTTCTCAGGTTCCAGATGCCAAATAGCATTGTGTACTTATTCTTCTAGAATAACATTAGAAAGAGACACATTAGAGAGAGGAGAGACAACCCGGGGAAGGGCCCGGAGGAATTCAGAGGTCCTAAATGAAGGGGTGCACACCGGATTGAGGAGATAATTGAAATGATTGAATGCCTCCTATTTAATTTCTGATAAGGTGTTGATTGTCCTCCCACCTACCACTTTTATTTCCTTGATACAATTCTTGTTCTCATGAGCCATTGCTTGTTTGTGGAAATAAGAAGTATTTGAGTCTCTAGCTTTCAACCATAGACTACGAGACTTGAGCCTCCACAGATTTTCCTCCTGCCTACTTAGACTGAAAATCTGAGAGGAGAGGTCTTTTTCTTTTTGAATATGTGACTCTTCAATGTGACTTTTCTCCATCATATTATAGTGATCTTCTAATTCTTGGAAATTTTCTTTCCTTTTTTTCCTTGGGGGCTGATAGTTTTCTTTGAGCCATTTCCTTAGATCCGTCTTGATATTTTTTAGCTTGGATTCCCAAACAAAGTTGGAGGAGCCTTGTATTTTCCAAGTCCAAGATGGCTTTATCATATTCCCAACTTTTTCATCTAGGTGTTAGCCTCCTGTTGCAACAAGTATTCATCTTTCATGATCGACATTTTTACATGCCAAATATGTCATACTTTGCATACTGCAATGTTCCATATTTCCTTAAGAGGCCAAAGAAGAGGCCATGAGAGTGTGCTAGTCTAAATGCCATTGTTGTATTCCAGTTTTGATGAGTTATTCCATTTTTGAAGGATTTTCAGTTAAGGGAAGGCCAAACAGCTTAATCTTGGCCTCCCTAGGTTTCAATTGCTTGTTTAGAATATAGAGTTGAACATCTGTCCAAACTGTTTAATCTTGGCAGATTTGTAGATAGGTAGAGAATATTGGGCGCTCAACAGTTTAATCTGAGCCCCGAAAGAAATAAGGATCGATTTAGATAGGAGGATAGCAAAAAGAAAAGAATGAAAAGTTGGGTTTGCTAGTTCAAGTGCACCCAAACCAAAAAGAAGAAAAAATGCTAGGTAAGTAGGTTGGGTAGGTAGTTTTGTGGTTGCGGAATCAAGCTATGTGATCCATTTTATGTTTTCAAGTGTTATATCTATTCAGATCACAATTATGAGGAAGTTTTCCATTTGGATGAGCTCAAGCGATGCATGTCTAACTTTTCCTTCTTCCTCTTCCCCAAAACATTCACTAATTTCCCCAAAGGATATTGAGATTTGCTCAATACTCCTAGATTGCTCCATTTAACTCTTTTTTCCCCTTTTAAAGCCTAAGTTTGCTATACTTAGCACTTTCTCCTCAAAGTTCATATTAACTTCTAACTTATTATATAAATCCCATAATTTTTCCCCTTCCCCTACTAAAATATGTTAAATAGCCCCTCTATATACATATCCCCTCCTCTGGTTGAAATATAACCATAAATATTGATTGGGAATTGCTAAGTTTGCCTGAAACTTAGCAAGAACCCTCCTCTTACCTCTTTAAGCCATCTCCCAATGCTTTGGACCCCTTCCAAAACATAAAATCCTTCTTCCTATGCATTAAAACCCTCCATCAGCCATGTTTTAACCTTTTCAAGGCTCAAAACCCTCATTCATACTTTCGGACCCCTTCCGAAGTATTAGAAATCCCTCATTTTGCTTAAAAACCCTTCTCCGATCATATGTATTCCTTCTAAAGCATTGGAACCCTCCTCCGATTGATTTCCCTCCCCTCCGACGCGATATCGTTGTCGGAGGTAGTAGCAGTGATGGCCTTTTCATGCCCCTTCCCTTTGATCCGAAGCAATTTCGCTATCGGGAGCCATTCATATCACATTTTCCATATACCCGCATATATCCATTTCTGTCATTAAAGCCCCTTTCACCGCATAAACCTAAGTTTTTCATAAAACTTAAGTTTATCGCAAAAACCCGCATTTTTCGCTTTATCGCATCGCATCGCCCCATTATATATATCACTGCCGTCCGATCAAGCCTCAGATCCGACGGCCCATATTAAGTCGCAACCCCCCCATTTCGGCGATCGCAACAATAATAAAGCCGCGCCCCTCTGCCCCGCCGACAGCCGAAATGCCGAAATAACCTCAGCTGCCCATTCGGGCCCGCAAAATCAACGGTCTGTGTTTTATCGCAACATTCCCATATGGCTCCGATATGGCTGAGCCGAAATTTTATAAAGCGCGGCATATATATATTTCGGGTCCGAAAGAGGCCCTTTGTACAGCCAAGCGGGATTGCTCCGATATGGCGGAGCTGAAATAAAATAAAGCAGGGCTTAATGAATTTCGGGTCCGAAAAGGGTGGTACTGTACCCTCCGTTTTGTGGCCCGAAAAGTAATAAAAAACAGTTTTGAAGGATTTCGGGTCTGCGGACCCGTTCCATTATAAATCCGCCGATTTGGGTTCCGCCGATGGGCCGGACCCGATTCCAAATAAAAGTGGGCCTATAAGCAGTTCGGGTCCGCCCTCTATATCGCTCCATCGGAGGTTTTGTGTGTTGGGACCGCCGATCCACCGATCGGCGATTTAGCACCAGCCGTTGGATCGACCTGCGCCGGATCCAACGGCCACGATTTAATCATTTGAACAGTGCCGTGCCTGCCCATGCTTTTTACGATTTTTGCGTGTAAATGGGCGTTTTGCCTGTTATAAAGGAAAAGGGGCTATTTTTCATATTATTCATATCTATGCCGCGCACGCCTCTTCTTCAAGGGAATGGGGTCATTCTTTAATCAATTTTGATCGCTCCAGGTCCAGATTGGCTCCAAATGCAGGTTTTTGGCCTCGGCATGCCTCCAGCGTCCGTCCCTCCTCCTGTTGGCAGTATTTCATCACTTTTTGCACAACATTTGATCGGCCAGTGCCGATGCTCCTCTATAGGCCACAGAAATCATTGCAGCAGTCATTTTTGCATTAAATTGGCAGATAAGGGGCGATGGGACAGTTCAAAGAGTATCAGGAAGCGGCAAAGTGTATCAGTGAAGATATATCAGCGGCCCGAAGCAGGAAAACATTAAAGAGCCCCCAACAAAGTCAATGAAGCAGCTCAGGGCCATCAAAGCTCACCAACTCATTATTAAATGTGTTAAAGCCGCTTAAGGCAGCGGAACCGCCTAAAAGAGGCAATTCAAGTGTTTTTAGGCCCAGATATTGCAGAAGCAGTGTATGAAGACACATATGGGCAGCGCTTCAGTATTCAAGGCGCAGTTATGGCAAATTGCCAGCGCACTGCACCAAAGGACCCTTATTAATTCATTCTTATGGCTATTGCTTCCAGCGCAGCTCATAGAGATATTTTTAGCATTTATTTCAATAGATGTTAGGTTAGAATCATTCATTTCTCCAGATCTGCCCTCAGATCTGCTGTTGTAGATATTTTTTAGATATTTTCTCTATAAAGACCTCCCTCTGTATAGTGAAAAGGGTTGGTTGTATTTCTCATTCGAGACTTGTGCTGTAAGGTTAAGAAATTCTGTAATCAAAGATTGCTGGAATGTTTGCATCTGAAATGGCTGGTTGTGCTTTAAATGGCTGAAGAGCTTGATATGGAATTCTCGTGCTCGCTCATGGTCCAATAAGTCTTTCCTCCCTCTGTTTATCAGTTTATATGTATTTGTATCATCTATATATCATAATCTAAGTTGCAGGAAGAAGGAATAGTTCAGAACTGGTTTTCATGCCCTCTGTCCTCAATTCTTGTAACTTTTCTATGTTTTCCTCCGAATTAGTAATGAATATGCATACTTAATTGATCATGTTTATGCTATTTCCTTCACATATGAATGCTATCTAGGAAAATCTTCATTGCTCCTATTTAGCCTTCATCCACTTTCCCTCTTTGGCTGGATGAGAGATCCTTAACTGCCTCTCATCCCCTGACCTCCATTTCATCCTTGTTCCAGCATTAATCATTGTGCCATGTGTAGCTATCCTGCTCCATATTCCCCTCTTCTGCCAAAGAAAACACACCCTTCAGTTCACATTCATTGACTCCATGCCCAATGGTTTGAACTTCTTACACTTTGCATGCCAACTCTGCTTGAATAGATCAACCATCCCACCAAACTCAAACAAAACCCATGTGCATCATATCTAGCCTAAAATCATCCCTTAAACAAAGCTAAATCCTAAAGAGAGAGCCCTCTCTGATTGCAGGTAGGCTAGGACCTGTAGTCCAAAGATTGGTTTGTGGTTACCTCGGCCATATTCCCTTAGGAGTCAAAGGGAACAACTTGAGTGTTAACATAATGGCGACTCCACTGGGGACCTGAATCATTTGTTTATTACTGTAAATCCCCAATTTTGATCAATTTTCCTCTTGAATAAATCTTTAAGTTGTTTTGAAAAATCACAAAAAAAAATCAAATAATCACAAAAATCTCGAAAAGTTGTTTTTCTTCAAGTTTATTTCATATTTAGCTCTGGTCTGTGTTGGTGGATAGAGATCAGACCCTTCAAAGTTAATTTATCCACCTGGCGACTCCACATAATCCTCATAATAAAGACTCTGCTAGAGAAATGAACCCAAAAGAAATATATGAGCAGATCAGGCTGTTGACCCGGATTATTATCCAAGAGGTCATGTTCTTTCTCTTCCATAAAATTTTGCTGTGTATATTGTATTTTAAAGACGAGTTTAAATTTGATTTTTATGATTTGCCTTTTGAAAATGTTGAGGAAAGCCCTCCTTGCACATTAGAACAGCAGCCTTTAAATGCTGCTGAAGATCATCATGCAGCCAAGGAGGAAACAAGTATCAAAGCAAATCATCCTATCCCTGTTCATATCAAGCCCAGTCATTCAATCCCTGTACATAATCCCGTGCCTCGTAAGGTTCCTGATAGATATAAGCCACTCATTTTGCCTCCCGTGCTCAATCCTTTGCCTAAAGATCACCCTGAGTATCTCCCAAGATTTGATGGAGAGAATGGAGTTACTGCTCAAAAGCATATCCAAGCTTTTGAAGACTATCTTAATATATTTGAAGTAGAAGATGAGGATGTTAGTATTAGGATGTTCGCCCTTTCTTTGCAAAGCGAAGTTAGGACTTGGTTCAAGACCTTGCCTAAGGCTAGCATCTCTAATCTTCAACAGTTTCTCAATCTTTTCCTTGATAGATGGATGATTAAAATTAATTTTGTTGTAGATCTGATACCAAAATATATATGAGAATAGAAATAACCCAAGAATAACAAGATCAAATATAGATAAATGCTTCTTTATTAATCAAACCCTTACGGTAGGGCAACACCATGCATTCACTCCTTAAGGAAGGAGAACACTCCACAAGCCATATGCCTGTTCATACAAGAATACTTCTCTTCATATCTCTCCATGTGGAGTCTCTAGCCTTTATATAGGCCTCATACATACAATACCATGCATCATTACCATGGTTCCCTCATACCATCAACTAATACCATGGGCCCATTACATTATTATTAACTACTTGTGGTCCCTTACATGACATGGGTTAACCACCTTATTTATTACTATGGCCCATCCCATTATTACATTATTACCTTGGGTACCTCCCTTGGTACCCCATATTATCCCCCCTAGGTATATAACATTCCACCCCCCTAAGCATGTTTCGTCCCCGAAACATGGGAAGAACACAAATAATAAGATCGACTCAAAAGAGTAGTCCACTGATACCATGCACGTGCATCTAGCCATCCAAGAGAAAGGTGAACCCTCGATCTCGCTGGTGCCTCGCTCGCTTGAGATGGAAGTTGACCGTGGCAGCTCTTCTGTGTTGAGGCGTAGTAGGTGGATCGTCTCTCCTTTCTATCCATCATGTGACTACTTGGTTTTCATGATGGTTGTCTTGCGGGGTGATGTGGGTGATGATATGTTGAAGTTTTAACCCACGATGGCTTTTGCTTGACTTCACCTTGCTGTGGTGCCTGTTGTGGTGTCTTCTTTTTCAATATGACTTCAACCACTGAGCCCTCCTCTGATGTATCATCACCTGTAACCTTTTCTTCTGCAGCCTCTGTTTGTGTTTGATTGTCAACCATCAAATGCTCATCATCTGATATGTCAGTCCCTGTAACATCTTCTCCTTCAACCTCCTTGGACTCTACCTGCTTATTAATGGACATATCCTGTAATGTAATTTTCTTCTTTTTATACCAGAGCTTCAGGAATTTCTTCTGCACATTAATGTTGATAGTACCTACTGATTCCATCCAAGGGTATCCCAAAACAACATCCATATTATCCATTTCTGAAGCATAAAAATCACCATGCAACACATATTTATCCATAGAAATCTTCAAATCCTTGTACACTTGAACATCCTCATTATCAACTTGTAAAGTTTCAATGTGTTTTGCTGGAACTTGCAATCTTTTTGCCAAATTAACACTTATAAGATTTTGCTTCCAACTAGGATTTATAGACACAACGATTTTCTCCTTCTGAATCAATCCATGAACCTGCAATAAGGAGACACCCGTAGCAATTAAACCCTTATGTGTCTCATTCTCCTTTTTTCTAGCCCGAGACCATTTGTCCAAAAAGACTTTTTCAAATTCTGCATCTGAAAGTTTGATCAACTGCTGGTAGTCAAGTGAAGAATACCATCTGTCAGCCTCTTCTGTCAAATTAAACCATACTGCAGTTTTCCAACATATCCCATATTTGGACTTTATTCTTTGTATGAATTCTTCAATAGTAGGGCCATCATCTCTTCCTGTAAACTTTTCCATGAAGAGGGTTTGAGAAAGATTCACTAACTTTGGCGAAAATTTGAAATTGTCACAGTTTCGTCAATATTACTCAGAATCTCTATTATAACCTGTTTTTGGAAATGGAGCAACCATTCTGCATCTGCCCATGTGATAGAAATCCTGATTCAGACACTGGAATTTCAGATCTGCGCTGTTATTCTCCCGCCGTCACCCAAAATTTCTGCAAAAAGAGCTGATTTTAAATCAGCGATATCTCCCTCATCCGGACTCCGATTCGACTGATTTTTTTTTTGAAGTTGGTTATTTTTTCCCAAAGAATCTAGATCTATAATTATATTTTGCAGATCTTATACCAGGATGTCTAGATCTGCGCCGCAAAATCGCTGCCCTGAAAATTGTCTGCAACCCCACTGATTTTTAGATCAGCGATATCTCCTTCATCCGGACTCCGATTCAACTGATTTTTTTTTTTTGAATTTGGGTATTTTTTCACAAGGAATACAGATCTGCAATTAGATTCTACAAATCTTGCACCAAAATATACAGATCTGACCTGCAACTCGCCGCCCCAGAAACCCTGCAAAAATGAAAAAAAAATTCTCCACGGTTTGCCCAAGAAAGTGCTCTGATACCAATTGTTGTAGATCTGATACCAAAATATATATGAGAATAGAAATAACCCAAGAATAACAAGATCAAATATAGATAAATGCTTCTTTATTAATCAAACCCTTACGGTAGGGCAACACCATACATTCACTCCTTAAGGAAGGAGAACACTCCACAAGCCATATGCCTGTTCATACAAGAATACTTCTCTTCATATCTCTCCATGTGGAGTCTCTAGCCTTTATATAGGCCTCATACATACAATACCATGCATCATTACCATGGTTCCCTCATACCATCAACTAATACTATGGGCCCATTACATTATTATTAACTACTTGTGGTCCCTTACATGACATGGGATAACTACCTTATTTTTTACTATGGCCCATCCCATTATTACATTATTACCTTGGGTACCTCCCTTGGTACCCCATATTATCCCCCCTAGGTATATAAGCCACTCATTTTGGCTCCCGTGCTCAATCCTTTGCCTAAAGATCACCCTGAGTATCTCCCAATATTTGATGGAGAGAATGGAGTTACTGCTCATAAGCATATCCATAATCCCGTGCCTCGTAAGGTTCCTGATAGATATAAGCCACTCATTTTGGCTCCCGTGCTCAATCCTTTGCCTAAAGATCACCCTGAGTATCTCCCAAGATTTGATGGAGAGAATGGAGTTACTGCTCAAAAGCATATCCAAGCTTTTGAAGACTATCTTAATATATTTGAAGTAGAAGATGAGGATGTTAGTATTAGGATGTTCGCCCTTTCTTTGCAAAGAGAAGTTAGGACTTGGTTCAAGACCTTGCCTAAGGCTAGCATCTCTAATCTTCAACAGTTTCTCAATCTTTTCCTTGATAGATGGATGATTAAAATTAATTTCCTCTCGCTTATTGAAGAATATGATCTATTAAGAAGGCTTCGAGATGAAACAGTCCAGCAATTTTCAGAAAGATTTAATCAAGTTTATCATTCTATGCCTTTGAACATAAGACCTCCCCCTGATCTAGCTCTATTGCATTATCTAAGAGCTTTTGATGCAGAAATTGAATATCGTTTGAGAGAAAGAAGCCCGTCCACTATGAAACAGATGCAAGATATGGCTATGGACGTGGAGGAAAATATGAAAAGGAGAGAGGAACAGCGCAAAGAAGAGCAAGAAGAAAAACTTCTTTATTTGTTAAAAGAAACAGAGGAAAGGATGCAGCAGATTGCAATGAAAGTTGAATCCTTAGAGCACAAGAACAGATCTGTTTTACAACAAGAAAGTAGTGATATTCACGAACAAACCTGCCACAAAACAGATGACATATTCATACAACCATATGTGAAGGAGCAGTCTCCTGATATACTATGTGAGTATAACAGCTTCTCTTCTTTCAGCTCTCTACCCAAATATGATCTATATGATGATGAATTTGCACCTCAAGCCCAAATCAGCCGTGCACAGGAATCTGAGTCTATTTTGGCAGAAAGTGAAGTTCAGGTTCAGCAGCCTGAACCCAGTGATTAGCTTACTCATCTCAGCTATGAAGAAAAGGAGGAAAATGCAGAGAATTTTGATTTCAGCGAAGGAACTTTACCCTTTTGTTTTGAATCTTTTCAGTTTGTTAGGGAATATTATCATGCAGTTAATAATCAAGTGTCAGCATGCTTTGATACTAACCATCTAGAGGAAAGTCAAATCCTTGCTCATAATGCATCACCTCTAGATTTTCAGCCCCAAAGTGCCATTGAATATCAGATTGAGGAAGACTTAGAAGCAGCAACTTATGATCAAGAAGTCTCAGATGATTCCCTGCCGCTTTGTTTTGAATCATCTAATTTGTTTAAAGAGAATGAGGAGTAGCAAGTGCAAATCTGTCAAGTGCCATCTGAGCCTGTTTGTAATGAATTGCAATTATAATTCCAAGTTTTGTATAATCCATCTGTTGACAGGCTGAGTGATGAAGTAAATCAGTGCTCTTCTCCACTAGCAGGCTGCAAGGTTCAATATCAAGTTGTTGATAATCTCCCAATTCCAAAGTATGATAGCGATCCCAAACCTTTGTACAATTCTTTAATTCAGCCCAGCAAGTGTGTATATGTGTTGTAGGACCCTTCTATACAGTGTTTAGATTCAGCAAAGGAGATCAGAACTTTTCTGATCTTCTCAATGATTAACAAAGCTATACCTGATGGCAAGATTTCCATTTCAAGCATCAGCAAGCGCAAGCAGCAAAGCTCATTGATGTTTATAATATTTAAGTGGCTGCATTGGCTGTTTCATTTCACCTAACAGCGAAGAAAGTGCTGATTAGAGTAGGTAGGTAGGATTTCAATTTTCTATTTGGATAGCAAGCTTGCTGCAGTTGAATCCCGAAGTGAAGGCCCTAAGCTCTTCAAGTCTGCTGTCATATATATAAATAAAGCAGCCAACAAAGAAAATTTTCAGTCCACAGCAACAATAGAAGATCAAGGCAGTCTGACCTGCTGTTCTTGGCTTTTCACAAGGAAAAACCATCCCCAAGTGGAGCCATTGTTAGCATTCTGTTGCAACAGGTATTCATCTTTCATGATCGACATTTTTACATGCCAAATATGTCATACTTTGCATACTGCAATGTTCCATATTTCCTTAAGAGGCCAAAGAAGAGGCCATGAGAGTGTGCTAGTCTAAATGCCATTGTTGTATTCCAGTTTTGATGAGTTATTCCATTTTTGAAGGATTTTCAGTTAAGGGAAGGCCAAACAGCTTAATCTTGGCCTCCATAGGTTTCAATTGCTTGTTTAGAATATAGAGTTGAACATCTATCCAAACTGTTTAATCTTGGCAGATTTGTAGATAGGTAGAGAATCTTGGGCGCTCAACAACTTAATCTGAGCCCCGGAAGAAATAAGGATCGATTTAGATAGGAGGATAGCAAAAAGAAAAGAATAAAAAGTTGGGTTTGCTAGTTCAAGTGCACCTAAACCAAAAAGAAGAAAAAATGCTAGGTAAGTAGGCTGGGTAGGTAGTTTTGTGGTTGTGGAATCAAGCTATGTGATCCATTTTATGTTTTCAAGTGTTATATCTATTCAGATCACAATTATGAGGCAGTTTTCCATTTGGATGAGCTCAAGCGATGCATGTCTAACTTCCCCTTCTTCCTCTTCCACAAAACATTCACTAATTTCCCCAAAGGATATTGAGATCTGCTCAATACTCCTAGATTGCTCCATTTAACTCCTTTTTCCCCTTTTAAAGCCTAAGTTTGCTATACTTAGCGCTTTCTCCTCAAAGTTCATATTAACTTCTAACTTCTTATATAAATCCCATAATTTTTCCCCTTCCCCTACTAAAATATGTTAAATAGCCCCTCTATATACATATCCCCTCCTCTGGTTGAAATATAACCATAAATATTGCTTGGGAATTGCTAAGTTTGCCTGAAACTTAGCAAGAACCCTCCTCTTACCTCTTTAAGCCATCTCCTAATGCTTTGGACCCCTTCCAAAACATAAAATCCTTCTTCCTATGCATTAAAACCCTCCATCAGCCATGTTTTAACCTTTTCAAGGCTCAAAACCCTCATTCATACTTTCGGACCCCTTCCGAAGTATTAGAAATCCCTCATTCATACTTTCGGACCCCTTCCGAAGTATTAGAAATCCCTCATTTTGCTTAAAAACCCTTCTCCGATCAGAGAATCACTTCTCCGATCATATGTATTCCTTCTAAAGCATTGGAACCCTCCTCCGATTGATTTCCCTCCCCTCCGACGTGATATCGTTGTCGGAGGTAGTAGCAGTGATGGCCTTTTCATGCCCCTTCCCTTTGATCCGAAGCGATTTCGCTATCGGGAGCCATTCATATCACATTTTCCATATACCCACATATATCTATTTCTATTGTTAAAGCTCCTTTCACCGCATAAACCTAATTTTTTCATAAAACTTAAGTTTATCGCAAAAACCCGCATTTTTCGCTTCATCGCATCGCATCGCCCCATTATATATATCGTTGCCGTCCGATCAAGCCTCAGATCTGACGGCCCATATTAAGTCGCAACCCCCCCATTTCGGCGATCGCAACAATAATAAAGCCGCGCCCCTCCGCCCCACCGACTGCCAAAATGCCGAAATAACCTCAGCCGCCCATTCGGGCCTACAAAATCAACGATCTATGTTTTATCGCAACATTCCCATATGGCTCCGATATGGCGGAGCCGAAATTTTATAAAGCGCGGCGTATATATATTTCGAGTCTGAAAGAGGCCCTTTTTACAGCCAAATGGGATTGCTCCGATATGGCGGAGCCAAAATAAAATAAAGCAGGGCTTAATGAATTTCGGGTCCGAAAAGGGTGGTACTGTACCCTCCGTTTTGTGGCCCGAAAAGTAATAAAAAACAGTTTTGAAGGATTTCGGGTCCGCGGACCCGTTCCATTATAAATCCGTCGATTTGGGTTCTGCCGATGGGCCGGACCCGATTCCAAATAAAAGTGGGCCTATAAGCAGTTCGGGTCTGCCCTCTATATCGCTCCATCAGAGGTTTTGTGTGGTGGGACCGCCGATCCACCGATCGCCGATTTAGCGCCAGCCGTTGGATAGGCCCACGCCAGATCCAACGGCCACGATTTAATCATTTGAACAGTGTCGTGCCCGCCCATGTTTTTTGCGATTTTTGCGTGTAAATGGGCATTTTGCCTGTTATAAAGGAAAAGGGGCTATTTTTCATATTATTCATATCTATGCCACGCGCGCCTCTTCTTCAAGGGAATGGGGTCATTATTTAATCAATTTTGATCGCTCCAGGTCCAGATTGGCTCCAAATGCAGGTTTTTGGCCTCGGCATGCCTCCAACGTCCGTCCCTCCTCCTGTTGGCAGTATTTCATCACTTTTTTCACAATATTTGATCGGCCAGTGCCGATGCTCCTCTATAGGCCACATAAATCATTGCAGCAGTCATTTTTTCATTAAATTGGAAGATAAGGGGCGATGGGATAGTTCAAAGAGTATCAGGAAGTGGCAAAGTGTATCAGTGAAGATATATCAGCGGCCTGAATCAGGAAAACATTAAAGAGCCCCCAACAAAGTCAATGAAGCAGCTAAGGGCCATCAAAGCTCACCAACTCATTATTAAATGTGTTAAAGCTGCTTAAGGCAGCGGAACCGCCTAAAAGAGGAAATTCAAGTGTTTTTAGGCCCAGATATTGCAGAAGCAGTGTATGAAGACACATATGGGCAGCACTTCAGTATTCAAGGCGCAGTTATGGCAAATTTCCAGCGCATTGCAGCAAAGGACCCTTATTAATTCATTCTTATGGTTGTTGCTTCCAGCGCAGCTCATAGAGATATTTTTAGCATTTATTTCAATAGATGTTAGATTAGAATCATTCATTTCTCCAGATCTGCCCTCAGATCTGTTGTTGTAGATATTTTTTAGATATTTTCTCTATAAAGACCTCCCTCTGTATAGTGAAAAGGGTTGGTTGTATTTCTCATTCGAGACTTGTGCTGTAAGGTTAAGAAATTCTGTAATCAAAGATTGCTGGAATGTTTGCATCTGAAATGGATGGTTGTGCTTTAAATGGCTGAAGAGCTTGATATGGAATTCTTGTGCTCGCTCATGGTCCAATAAGTCTTTCCTCCCTCTGTTTATCAGTTTATATGTATCTGTATCATCTATATATCATAATCTAAGTTGTAGGAAGAAGGAATAGTTCGGAACTGGTTTTCATGCCCTCTGTCCTCAATTCTTGTAACTTTTCTATGTTTTTCTCCGAATTAGTAATGAATATGCATACTTAATTGATCATGTTTACGCTATTTCCTTCACATATGAATGCTGTCTAGGAAACTTTTCATTGCTCCTATTTAGCCTTCATCCACTTTCCCTCTTTGGCTGGATGAGAGATCCTTAACTGCCTCTCATCCCCTGACCTCCATTTCATACTTGTTCCAGCATTAATCATTGTGCCATGTGTAGCTATCCTGCTCCATATTCCCCTCTTCTGCCAAAGAAAACACACCCTTCAGTTCACATTCATTGACTCCATGCCCAATGGTTTGAACTTCTTACACTTTGCATGCCAACTCTGCTTGAATAGATCAACCATCCCACCAAACTCAAACAAAACCCATGTGCATCATATCTAGCCTAAAATCATCCCTTAAACAAAGCTAAATCCGAAAGAGAGATACCTCTCTGACTGCAGGTAGGCTAGGACCTGCAGTCCAAAGGTTGGTTTGTGGTTACCTCAGCCGTATTCCCTTAGGAGTCAAAGTGAACAACCTGAGTGTTAACACTAGGTACCAATCTGCATTAAATTTAAATGGCAGTGGCCCGAGTTTTTCTACCTTTTCCATGGAGATCATAATGGGGAGATGATCTGAGTCTCCAAGAGATTCTATAGACGAGTAGTCTAGACCATTAAGGAGCAAATTTCTATGCAACAAGAACCTATCTAAATGAGAACAATGAAGTGATCACCGACCCTTTTGTTCGACCAAGTGTAATTCGCGAACTTGGGTTTGATATTGATTAGATGCGAACCAAGATTTCCTCCATTATATCTCGGAAGTATTCCCTCACTGAAGATCCACCTATTTTTTCTGAAGTATTCAGGACCGTATTAAAGTCTCCTCCCATTACACTATTAATATGGAGGTTCCTTTCCTTTAAACCCTCTAAAGAGGCCCACAAGTCTGCTTTTTTGTTGTGAATAACTGGGCCATAGATGTTTATGAAGGGGATTCTATTCCCTATCTCCTTTTCTTCCAAAAGAGCCATTATCTATGATTTTGTCTTAATTTCCTCTATAAGGGTAAATTTTTTGTTCAACCAAAATATTCCTAATCTTCTTGAAGCTCCCCTTGAAGGCTGTGATGACCTTGCACTGTCTCTCGAAAATTTCCTACTTCTTTCAAAGTTTCCGCTTCTTCTAACTTGGTTTCCTGAAGAAATACTACTGTAGGTTATTCAGGTCTAATTAAGTCCTTGACTGCTAGGATTTTTGTAGGGGTTCCTAGGCCCCTTATGTTCCAGGATATAGCTTTCATTATTTAAGGGTGGGGGAAGAGCGACCACCATCCATACCATCCTTGTTCAATTTTTTCCCTTTAAACAAATCTAAAATGACTATTTGATTCCCAAGATTCTTATTTATTTTTTCTTCCCTTTCTCTCTGAGTCCTTTTGTTTGGTCTTCCAGATTTCTTGTTGGAGTCAGTTTCCTAGATGCTGCACTCATCAACCCAGGTTAGAGTTTGGGATAAGTTCCATGTTACCACCCGATCCAGACCTTTGTGCAAATTACTTGGAGGAGCTTCAGGGATAGGGGCTGACTTTGGAGGGGAAACTTCACCTCCTACCTCTTTCAAACTATTTTCCGCTACTTCTCCTTCTTCTTGTTATTGAGGCTCGACCATGATAGTCTGGGGAGTCTCTTCTATTCCATTTCCCCATCACTTAGAACTTTGAACAGTTTCGAAGAGGAAGTAACCATTTTGGGGATTGGCAGGTTCCGAGATTTTAACGATGCTCCTTTGCCTTTCAAAGCTTTCTTGGGTTGTTGCCTCTGCTCCTTCTGAACTGCCTAAGCTTCTAGACTTTTTTCGGTTACACTTTTAGTGCAATCTATGGAGAAGTGACCGTAGTCATGAAAGTGCCTACATTTGAATGGTATTTGTTCATAGTATAATACATGTATGTGCTTCCATTCTCCCAAATTTAGATTGGTTTCAACTGGAATTCCTTTCTCCAAGTCTACTGCCACACAAATTTTAGCATAGGAAAACTGAGAGCCTTTTGGTTCAACCTTGTCTAAGTATTTCCCAACTCCATTTCCTATAGCCCAAAGGAAATCATCTCTCCAGCAGGAGATAGGAAGATGAGGGAGTTTGACCTAGACAAGAATGGCAGTGGGAATGTCCTCATCAGGATTGAAATCCAGAGCCCATTTATTAAGATACATCCCTCTGGATCCAAAGAAATATGGTCCATTGTGAAATATGACCTCCTTATCCTTTTGGACTTCAAATGGAAAGATAAAAAAGCCATTACCAACAACAGAGAGAGAAATTTCACCTATCATCATAGGAGCACAAGTTTTCTTTATCCAAGTCTCCATATATTTGGGAGAAGGCCACATACCATTAAATTTCCCAATAAGAGCCCTTTCAGAATACACTAAATAAGTCTGCCTAACACCATCTGGTAAGGAGACTTTCGTGACCTCTGTTTTCTTCTTGACGAATTTGGTAGGTGCAGATGTAGTAGGACAATGGCACTTCAGGAGGGAGGTTACCATAGAATGGAAGGAAGCTTCAACATCCAGAGGGGGATGGGATGAGGCCCCTCCATAGACGCCATATGTAAGGTAGCAGGTTCAAAACTGTTCCCACTAGAAGCTCAGCGCAGAGCCCAAGCCGATATCCCTATTCAAAATCACTATTTCATTTATTAATTGAAGTTAGGGTTTTACTATATTATTGTAATCTCTATTATATTTATTTGTACATTTTTGAGCCTGCATTTTGATGCCTGAAATCATCCAATGTTTCCTCCTTTACACCTATTTTTTCCTTGAAAATCCACAATTATTCCTCTAAGTACACCTTGAGCTATGCTTTGTTGACCTTCTAGTGTACATGAGGTATAAAGACTTTTTAATCATAGTTTTATGATTTCTTAGTGGTTAGAGTAATTATTTTGTTGCTCTAAGTATCTAATTGAACTATGATGAATTTTATTAGATAGAGGACCTCGGTGATGACCAACCTCCATCAAGTGCAAGTACTCCAGCTAGCATCCAAGTTGTTCTGTACCATGCATCCGCTGTCCGATACCCATACCACATATCGCTTGTCTAGTAACTGTAACAGGGTTCTGGAACATTCTGGTACCACGACTGTTGGAGATCCCGTACCTGCACTAATCAAATAAGGCATGCGGGTTTTTGACTAAGACATCTTCTCATGTATTTTAAGTGATATGTTAAGATTGTAATGATACGTTTTATCCTTATGAAACCATGGACGTAAATACCAAGAAAACAAACCTTCTCGAAGATATGGCTTCGAACTCTTTGCATCTCAGGTTGTTTCTCTATTTAAAGAGGGCCTGAAGATGGTGAAGAAGAGGTAGTTGATTAAGCAATAGAAACAGGAAGTTTATTTTGTGTATGCATATGTAATCCTTAGCTATGTTGTTAAATACACTTAGGAACAATTTGTAACTCCAACTTTCAAAGATTAATGCAAACACAACTGTTATGGCATCGTGTATTTCATCTTGGTAGTCTGTAGGTTCTTATAAGCCGCCAGTTGGTCTTGGAAAGGGCCCACCAACATCATCCCAATGAGCTTCTTATTTATTTTGTATTTATCATTTCATTCAGTAATCATGTGCTCTAAGTTATCATTGTCTTTCATTTCTATAGAGATTTAATAAGTTATTTACTCTATTTTGCAGAAGATTTCCTTACTCAGTCTCGTAGAAAACTAATTGCTTCTTATAGGTCTAGCTATTTGTGGTTTGAGATCAAAGTTTGAAGTACTGATCCAATGTTGCAGGAGTGATTAGATAGGCATATAAGTGTGAGCTTTGAAGATTGTCAACATTCCAAGTTTTAGCTGTGTGTGTAGTCTGTATGTCATAGATTTATTTTCCTGTCATAAGAAAAGAGGTTGCTTTAATTGATAAGATAGAGTTGTGAATGTTATGTTTGATTATTTTGCAAATTTGAATATCGTGTAGACTAAACAGTAGTAGAGAGCATATTCTTATTCAGATTTCATTTGACTATTTCATTCCCGATAGCAAACAGAATTCCCAAACCAGTATTATAGTATGCAGTTTCCCATACCTGTACTAAATGATTTATGGTACCAGTAGAAATTAAAATAGTTAATGTGTGAAAGTGTGTGCATCATTAGTAAAGATTAGATTTCTTTTAAATTTTGAAAACATCTAAAAATTAAGATTGGTGTGATTTAAGTTACTATCTTTTCCACTATACTTGACAATTAGGTAGATTACTTGTTGCTGGCACATATAGTGCATCAAATCTACTGGTTACGATCCCCTGGTTGATAATTTAATTTGTGGCAATATATCATTCGTATAATTGCCTCAACATGCATGCTCCATTTACTTTCCCACATTTCTTTTCATTCCTTGTACAACCTATATTAGTGGTATCAAACAACCTGCTCCTTGTTATTTCTTAGTGCTTGTTCTTGATGAGGTCAGGGTATAGAGATTTGGTTCTTGAACTAGTTTCACTTGGGAACAATCTCTCTCATAAGTCCAAGTGACCTCCCATGGTATAAGAAAAGAGATATCATGGAGCAAGAGATCCTATCAAGTTGTTTCTTAAACAAACACTAACACACCAGAGGAATGAGATGATGGACAATTTTTCCCAAATCCTTCAATGATTGTCAACAACTATTGAGGTACCTTCAACAAGTGACAATTTTGGAGGTGCAACACCCTTCAAGGTACAATTTAAATTTGATATCCCCTTATTCAAAGGACAAATATATGTAGATTATATGGAGAATTGGTTAAATCTATTAGAGGGTTATTAGTCTGTCTAATTTTTTTTTGACACTGAGAATATCACCTTCACGCAACTGAAAGCTATTCCCCATGTCAAATATTCTTGGGCATGTTACTGAGAGAGATACAACAAAGATGATTTTGTGATGTTCAATGCAGGACCAACTTGGGACAATTTTTTTAATACCATTAAGGAGTAATTTTACCATGTAGGGAACTATGATGACTAGTACGCAAGATGGAAAACTTTGTGTTAGGAGGGAGACCGAAAGATGATGGAGTACACCAATAATTTCCATACCTTGTACTGAAAGTTGGGTATCAAAGACTCTAAGTAGCACCTAGTATTTAAGTACTACAATGGTGTACATAAGTACATCTAAATGGAGATCGATTTCCTGCAAATATCCTCACTAGGAGCTTTTCACTGATATGCTATCAAAATTGAGCAAAAATTGAAGCAACATAATAAGAGGGAGTTCAAGTCTGCAAATATGGCATAATAGAAACCTAGAAAAGGAAGCCATAAATCATATAACAAGGTACAAAGCAAGGAAATCCAACCTCAAGTCAACTATCCCAAGTCACACATAAAGAAGGGTAAGGGAAAGTAAAAAAAGTACACTGGAAGGTGGTGTGAGTTCCACAAAAGCCCCTGATAGAACAATAATGCATTTCACTCAAAACAGTCATTGTTGGTTGAGCTTAAATAAAATGAAGTAGGCTTTGGTTCTAATTTTTATTTAAATTAGGGTAAATGAAATCAAATAATCGATGTAGAACCCAGTGCTACCATCATGACCACAAATATCCAACCAGAAGAACAAGAGAAGCTTGAAGAGGGGGAGTGCCTCTTCCATTCACATATGTGGGTGAAGGGGGCCCCACTCCATTTAATTGTTTGCAACATGATCCAAAAAAGCTAATATCAACCAATGTCATAAAGAGATTGAAACTATCGATAATTCTAGCCCCCCAACCATACACCATTAGTTGGTTGAGCCATGGGTGAGACATTCATATCATCTAACCGTGTCACTTGTCCTACAACATCAAGCCCTTCAAATATGAGGTAATTTGTGATGTTTGCCCACTTGAAGTTTGTGATGTTATTTTAGGATAACCTTATATGTGTAACAAGGAAAATTTTAGGGGCTAATATTCAATGGTGGGCTAATTTTCCATGTTAAAGAAAAAAGGTTCTCCAATTTCTATTTTTATAAAAATGATTTGACCAAATTTTATAGTATTAAATTATTTTACCTAAAAAATCACAAAAAAATTATTATACTATATAAAAAATGATCAAAAATTTAAACATTTTAAAAAAATTATCACCAAATATTTTACAGTTTTAATATTATGGACTATTAAGATTTACCAAGGTTTCTAAAGTTTAAGATAAATTTTCATCCTTAAAATTTTTGTTGATGTGGAAGCAACATGTTGTTTATGAGTTTCATCCCCATATTTTTATTATTACTCTTAGAGGTTATCTTTACAGGATACCTGACCTAGTCCCAACTACCACAATTTCATTGATCTCCACAAAACAATGCCGAGAGGTAATCTCTCTGAAAACAAAGCTTGTTCTCTTCATAGTTTAGTCATAAGGTGAACATAAGGTCACTTTTACTATCACAAACTCTACATGAGGCCACTTTACACAACATAAGAAAGTGGACAAGGTTTTAGAGACACACAAATATATCTTTTCTCCATTTGTGGGGGTGCTTCTACACTTCCAGGTCAAACGCTCAATTGACTTGATACTTGGTGCTCCTTTACCTAATGGCCCAATATATAGATTCCCTCCCTTGAAGAATGAGATAAAATATGAGATTCATGAGCTCATCTAGAAGGGTTGCACTCGACCAAGATCATCACCTTGCAAGAGTATAATTGTGTTGGTGTAAAAGAAGGATGGGGCATGGAGACTAGGTATCAATTATATAACCTTGAAAAAAATCACTATCAAGAATAGATATTCAATCACCAGGATTGACTATCTTCTTGACCAACTTAAGGATGCCAAGTTCTTTACTAAGATTAATTTGAAGTGAGGCTACCATGAAGTTCCATTTGAAAAAATTAATGTATGGAAGACATCATTCACATCTAAAGAAGGTATTTTCAAGTGGTTAGTCATGCCATTTGGATTTACTAATTCTCTAGCAATGTTCATGAGTATGATGGATGATATCTTGTGCCATTCAAAAAATATTTTGTGGTTATATATTTGGATGACATCCTCATATTCAATAAAACCTGCGTGGAACATTTTTAATACATTCAATAGTTGTTCAGTACCCTACAACAACACAATATTTTATTTCCAAAGGAAAAAAAACCATAATTTCATTCATTTGGGAAATGATAGGAAATTACATTTTGTATATACGCACCGTGTGTGTATTCAATTTTCAAAATATGTTCTATGAGCTCAAAAAACAACTCTTTTGCTAATATCCAAACTACAAGACCTAAAAATTAAAGCCAACATTTGTTCAGTTGATTACATTAAGAGTGGAGTGTAAATTTGAACTCCACTAAGAATTGAAAGAAATTTGTCTAATAAACTGAAAATCAGAGAGAAAAGACCATATATTTGGATCCTGCAAGTTTTAAGTCTTGTCTGTCCCAACAAGACGATCCCTGTAAGGCGTATGAATGACAAGCCAAGGTATATTCCAATATGGATAAATTATCATTTGGCATGCAAAGAATTCAATATTTTGGATACATTGTGGATGAACATGGGGTGCATGTGGGCCTAGCCAAGATACAATTCATTTGAGATTGGCTAGCCCCAACAATTGTAACAAATCTCTGTAGCTTCTTGGACCTTACTAAATTATACCAAAAGTTCATGTTGGGGTTCTATTATATCACTTGGTCCTTAAATTAGGTGATCAAGGGTGGAGAAAAATAAAATTTTTCCTTGTCTGAGTCATAATAGAAAGCATTCAAGGATTTGAAACACTACCTTTGCTCTGCACTAGTCCTTAAACTTCTAGACTTGCAACAACCATTTGAGATTGAGAAATATGCCTTTAACTATGCTATTGGTGAAATTTTCGATCAACAAGGACATATAATGGCCTATCACACTGAAAACATCTCTGGTACTATCCAAATATACCGCACCTATGATGAGGAGATGTACTCCATTATGTAGTATTATCGAGAATGGAAGCATTATATTCTAAGGAAGGAGATGACCATCCACATTGATCATAAACCTATGCAATTTATGTAGACACAAGGAAAATTATACAATCACCTTCATAAAAAATGGTCCACATGCCTACAACAATTCCATTTAAACATCAAAATAATAAGAGTGCCACCAATCATGTCGTAGACTGCCTCAGTCAACTCCCAACTATGGCGCTAACCATAATTCTTCAATCTTGTGGGAATGATACCTTTGGGTGGCCATAATTATGCAGAAATGACTTTGACTTCGTTGCCACATACCAGATGTTGATTTCATGAAATCAAATTCAATACTTACACCTCTAGGATGCGCTCTTGTGCTACTTGAGACACTTTTGTGTTCCTTTTGTTAGCACTTCGTAATTCCCCTAGGCTGAGGAGAAGAACCCAAAGGTAACCAAAAACTAGTCTTTAGGGATTGCATCTAGTCCTTCCAAACCTAGAGAGGTGTTGGCTTAAGGGGGCTGACCCAGGTTTAGAGTTGTTCGCGCCAACCAACAAAACCCTAACTGCTGGCCCTTTCAGCAACAACCTGGATGACGCAGGTTGGAGTCTCACCCGAAGCAGTATTGGGGGATGCTAGAACCAGGTTTTTGCATCTAGAGATCATGTGATAAGAAATATGAAGCCTTCGTAGCTCAAATCTGCCTTCGCGCAGATCTAAGTCTTCCTATGGTCCGCTACTTTAACTCTATGAAAACGACTCTCAGACCTTCGCGAAGGCCTGTGATAAGACTTTATTACCCTAAATGAAGCAGATTGACAACTTTTGCATAGTAAATAATAACCCTAGATCTTCCCTCGTGTAGATCCCACGAATTTGAACAAAGATTATATAGATTCAGATAATACCTTCACGGAACCATATCATTACTTAGTTCACGCATAGATATTAAAGACTTAACGTATTCACACAGAAATTACACTTTATTCCACAGAAAACATATTATTGAGCGATAAAGCATAACTTGAACATAAATAAGAATAAGACATAGATGCAAGATGTTCAGTCCAAAATTAGTCTTTATTAGGTTCAACGTTCAAATTACAAACACTTTTAGCATGCGCACCCAGCTGCAGGGGCCCATGCACTCAACTGTGGACTTTCCAAGGTCTCCACACAATCAGTTGCAAGAGCCTTCTTGTTTCACGTAAGTACAGGAAACAGAGCTTTCCTGCCTTAGCATTTGCCCAAAACAATAATCTTCTTCTATCTCCATTCGTTCCCTTTAGACTCACTATGACTCAAATATTTATAGCCTTTCTATTACAATACCATGGCCCGCAGCCTATGGATGAGTCCTAAAACTGACCTATCACTTACCCATAGAAGGGGCTAAAGCCCCTTTGACTCCTACTTAGTTGCGCACTCCGCTTCCACATTTCACAGAGACTTTACATTCTTTACAAAATTCTATTCAAAAATTGGTTAAACTAACTCAAAATTGACCCAAGGGACCTTATCCCAACAAGCCCCCAACAAAAATATGGTGACTCACCCTCGAGTCACTCAGATGGCTTCTCAACTTTATGGAGGAGCTCACTGAACTGCTGCTTCAATGCATTCAACCCCGTGGTACTCTGAACTGCAACCTTCTTCACTTCTTCGACCAATTTTTCAGTAGTTGGTCCTTCTACCGCTAGCTGCATCATTTGATGAGTTTGTTGTAGATATTTCAACTTATCCTGTATGTTTTGCGAAATATTACTGGCCTCTTCTATCCAAGGTTGAAGTCGAGCCTTTAGCATTGATTCTTTTTGTTGTAATTCTTGTAGTTGTGCTTGTAGTATCTTTCCTTTCTGTAGGCATGTGAAGCATTGGACTGGCGCCAATGTGCTTGTAGTTGCCCAGATCTCATCATACTTCTGTTGGTTCTCTCTGATTTATGTGCTCAATATTTATAGGTTTGGGTCCTTCTGCAAAGTACCCCATAACTCCATGGCTTGGTTAAAGAGAAAATCACGTCCTTTAACTGCAATCTCCAACATATTCATATGTTCCCTAATGGCTGCATTGCGTTTCTCCTTGACCTCTGGCGGAGTTTTAGGCTGTAGCTTTAGCTGTAGTTCTGCTATCTTCATCTGTAAGTCAAATGTGACTTTGCCTATCTCATATTTTGATGCATGGACCACAACAACCAACTTCCTAATCTTTGTTGTATATGTGGCATCTTCCAGAATGTTTAACTCTGGGACTGAGTTGCATGCGTGAGTTATCGATGTCTCTAGTCTTTATCTTCATGCTTTCAGCGCTTCCTTTTCTTTCAAAGCCTAAGCCTTGTTTGTGAACATCTGCTCGTTGTTTACCTTGAATTCGCTAATCACTACAAGTTCGTGCTACTCTTTGATCCTAAGCTTGTCCGAAACCCCCTAATGCAATGCATAGAGAGTTTGAAGTGGCTGCGTGGCTAAGTTCACCCTAATGTCTTTGAATGTGCTCAACAAAGTGCGATCTTCCTCTGATTCTGTGCGGACTGATCCATCTGGTAAGGATACGACTCTAAGTTCCAGAGTCCATTCTAGCTCCAAAACTTTCTCGCTCCCTTGCATCAGGCTCGTGTGCACCCCGCTCACTTGCCCAACGTTTGCTTGAATCCTTCATATCTGGATGTGCATCTCATGCAGATCCTTCTAGATGCTCCCTAGCATCTGCATGTACTGCTGTTCAAATTGTTGCCATATCTCTGTTGTTGTATCCCTGACTTTGTCCCCAATTTCATATAGATCTATTTTTGTCAGGACCATCGGGTAATGCGCACTTGTTTATCTAATTTATGCTTTTTCCTTGGCCCAACAGTTGTCTCCTAACTGCACTTCTTCAATGTGAAGGGAGTGCTCTGCTCCCTTTCCCTACCTCCTTCCTGCTCTAACTGTTCCTCCTCATCAGTATGCTGAGAAGCTGATTCTTCGCCTTCCTCTGTTTCAGTGCACTTCATCTTAACACACTCTTTCGCAACACGCTCCTTCTTAGCAGATGCATTAGAAACAACTTCTTTCTTCCTCTGTTCAGCCAATGCTCGCGCCTCTTTCTGTGCTGCTTCTTTTCACTTCTGCACAACTATCATCTGCGCAACATAGATTTCTCCACCTTTACTGGTACCTGTATCAACATCCGTGGGTTCATGCCACTCTGCTGGCCAATGCCCCACAATCTCCTACACATCTGTTTCCGACACTAAGTATGGAAACTTGTGCCATATCTGTTTAGGGTCCTTCCACGCCCTGAATGATACATTATGGAAATCAGCCTTGAACTCTGTGAAGGCCCTCAATTGTTTGAACAAGGTTGGAGACAACCATGGCCACTGACTAATTACTGTGCAGAGATCCATTTCAACTAATATCCAAAAAATCTTTGATTGCTTGATCCGCTCCAGATCCTTTGTCACCCACAGCGAAGCGAACTTCACTGCCTCTGATAAATCGTCTTCCTATGGAGGAAACTGACTATCCTCTGGTAGGCGCTATGCCACTAGTAAAATGAGAAATAGGATTCATGCATAGTGAAAGGGCTTACTATCCTCCTGTGCTTCATGGAAGTTCACAAGGAATTCCTTACATAAATACTGTGTGCAATTGTATTGTACTCCCTTCACGCACTGGGAAACTAATGACATAACTAGTGCCGGAACTTCGTCCACGCGACATTTCCTCATAATCTTTCTTGCTAATATTTGGGCAGAAACCTGAACCGCTTAGTCTTGAATGGAGAGGATAGAATATCCACATGACTTCTTGATTAAACCAAATTCAGCCTTCATTTTATCTACCAACTCCTTCTCTCCACTTTTCCCTCCAAAATCCTTGGTAGGGTCCACCCCTTTATAGGGCAGCTTTGCAATCTGATGGATGAGCATATCTGTGATAGGGATCGGTTCACTGAGCCATAAGCACCCATCATGCACTAGCACGAGTAGCTAGCACACACACACATTGTTGATGTTTGACCTGTGACAGTGTGGTACAGAAAGCATGTGCAACAATTCGGCCTGCTCAACACCTCTGACCCATTTCATGTGTTCTAGCCGCGTAACCCCCGTTTCTTTGTAATAGATTTTTTTCATATACTTATTAGTATCTAAGTGAGGTAATTTCTCATGGTCCATGAGATCCCAATCCTCCATCTTCAATACCAGAATGCGCGCTAAGACCATGCCTTCAAACACGACCTGTTCTAGTAATAGGGGCATCTAGACCATAAATTTTCTTGAATCCGGGTCTTTGGTTACTCTTTTCTTCCCTTTCCATGGAGGGATATACTTCGGGAGCCATGTGATACGATCAACCTCCTCATCATCTAATTCCTCCACTCCATCACGAAATTCTTCTTCCTCCAGGTCCACGATTTTCTCCGGCTGCTTATCCTTCTTCTCCTTCTACCAAACCTCTGGGTTCTTCTTCGGTGAATGCCTCACGGGTACAGACTTCTTCTAGTTCTCCTTAGCAACTGATTGCTTTGGCCTAGGCAACCTCAATGCCGTAGGCACAACAGGAAAAACTTCCATAGATACGACTTCAGGGCCTTCCGCTTGAGAAACAACGGCTTCAGAACTAACTGGAGTAGACATTCGTTCAAAGAAAAGTTCATGGGCTTTTGCAGATAGGTTTGCGAATGATGGTCATGACAAGAGTTCTTCCCAATCTTTGCGCTTCATAAACTTAAAACAGTAAGGCTCACAGACAATTCTCAAAATGCAAAGTGTTCTTTGGTGGACCAACATGCCCAATTTATAGGAGGTTTTGAATTCAAATCCGACCGTTCCCTCCATTTTCTGATCATAAATGCATCTTTGGCAGCAAATCTCCAAATATTTTCTCCATAAATGGCACCTACCTGCTCCTCTTAACGATATTTTTGCCATCAAATTGTGAACAATGATTTCAATGGCTACTTTTGGACCCGGCTGCGTGGTACCATCCTCCATGGCGTAGCTCATCCAGCACAGCTTCACTTGTTGCACTCCTTTCTTCCATCATGCAGCCCCCCTTCTATATGTCTCTTCGCTTCGGGCAGCATAGTTTATAGTCCCGCAATCCCTTGCAGTTGCCTGGATTACTAAGACTATCCTGCTATCATGTAGTCATTGCGCAGGGGCAGGATCCCTTGTATACAACTTCAGCCTACTTCCATTCACTTTTCCAGGGAATGGATCCCCATTAAGCTTCGCGAGATGAACTGTACCACCATTTGTGATGTATTTAACAACATAGGAACCCAACCAGTGCATTCAAAATTTCCCTGGAAATTTTGTGAACTTGCTGTCATATAGCAGCACTAAATCATCCACCTTGAAAATGTGCAACTTAATATGACTATCATGCCATGCTTTCTCGCTCTCCTTTTGTACTTGCTGGTGAAATCTTGCAAGAAAATGGTCCTCTTCTAACTCCATCAGCTGTCTGAGCCGTTCCTCTAAGGTCTCATGATTCACCATCTTCGTCAAAGCTGCAATATGTAAACTTGGCACTTGAATCCCATAGACCAACCTAAATGGTGTTTGGCCTGTCAACTTCTTGCAGGTTGTCCTATATGCCCATGGCACTGCTGGTACGCACATATCCCAGTCATTTCTCTATGTGTTGCATACCTTTGTCAGTGCATTCTCCAAGATCTTGTTAAACACTTCCACCGTTCCATTCGTCTGTGGGTGATAGCGCGTCCTCTTTTGGTGGTATACCTGGAATTATTCAAGCATCGTGCTGATAATTTCATTTAAGAAGTGTGTACCCCTATCACTCATCAATATCTTTGGGCATCCAAACCGTGTTAAGACATATTCAAACAAAAACTTTGCAGCGGTGGCAACTGTACAATCCTTCATTGGCTGTGATTCCGCCCATCTGGTTATATACTCTGTTGCAGTAATGATATACAGCGTGCCCGTTGTTAGATTCCTATATCAATAGGAGTCATAATTTTGAATGAGTCATAGAGGAAAATTTGGCAAGGTAACATCAACAACCATTCAGAGGCTACTGATCTACAAAGTTCTTGACATTTAACTAGAAAATGCCATCCCCAAGTGGAGCCACTGTCAGATTCCTATACCAACAGGAGTCATAATTTTGAATGACTAAGGTGAAGCCTTACAATATTGTACATACCTTTTCTTTCTGCAAATGTTTTCCATATTAAAAAAAATAAAAAATGTAAAGAGGGTATGTCCTAAAAGAATAATCAAAGGACAATAAGAATGAAAAAGGTCAAAAAATAAAAATATATGAACCCCAAAAGACAAAAAGAGACCATGAAAGTGTGCAAGTCAAAATGCCACTGCTATTTACTTCTATGCATAATAATGATTGTGTGTAGCTTGTTACTCATGCCACAATCCATGATAGTAAAATTGCTTAAACTTGGATATTTCATGTTTTGAATTTTATGTTTATAGTTAGAGAATAAAATCTGACCAAATAGTGTAATCTTGGTAGATCATTAGATAGGTAGAGTGAATAAAAGGATCTCATCAGTTTAATCTGAGCCCTTGGATGATATAAGGTTAGAATTAGATAGTTTACTTTGTAAAAGAAAAGAAAAAGATTGATAAGGGTTTGCTAGCCTAAATGCACCCAAATAAAGTGAAGAAAAAATGGTAGGATGAGTAAGTGGGTAAGTAGTAGAAAGGTTGCAGAAATATCATGTGATTATGCAAAAGCACTTATGTCATTATCTTAAATGCAATTTTAAAAAATGCATAAGTAGTGGACAAAGCAAAAACAATGGTTCACAATATGGTTTATTTAACACCCCCTCATTTATTTCACTCCTTCACTTCACTAATTTCCCTTTCATAATAAAAATATTAATACCTATAGTTCTTTAAGTCAAAGAGGCTTAGAGAATTTCTCTAACTTCTAGTGGGACCGGACCCTCGGCTTGATGACTTAAGAAGGAAAGGTGTTAAATTCCCTTGCAATTCATTCATACCCCTCACAAAACCCCTTTTCCTAAGGTTAAATTATTTTTTCCTAGGAAAACCCCATGATAAACATATTTTATGCAAAAACCCATCAAAATACATTTATCCTAAGTACTAAGTGTATGGAAAGCGCATAATGTTTTGTATACCTAAGTTCAATACCCCTTCGCTCATTTCACCTCATATTAACTTTTATTAAATATATAAAATTCCCGAAAAACCCATTAACCCATATATGTTTAACTCCTTTATACAAATAATCCCACCCCTTAATTTATTTATAAACTATATGACTACCCCATATCCCACAAAATATATTAAAACCCTACCCTCAGTGCTTAATCCTATATTAAAGCACCCCCGATGAGATTAAGTTTTAATTTAATCCTATACCGCCAGTGATTAGACCCATGGGCCCCCCGGAATTTTTTGTGTAAATCACCATGCAACTCCATCACCCGGCTCCTGTTGATCGTCCCTCCCCCACATCCAATGGCTCATGTCCATATCGGTTTGGCCCGACATTCGTCCTTTACCCACCTGATAAGGTGGTTTTCCTCCTGGCCCCTGATGCTATGTGTCAAACGATGAATGGAATCGGGCGACCCCGCTCGAATAATGCCCACACCACAAAAGCGGTGCGATGGCCCTCCTAAACCACTTCCCCCATTTTAACCGAAAAACCACCACTGTTCATCAATTAATGAACCCACCAAAATTAACCTTTTTTCTATATAAGCCCAATTACTCCTCTTTGCACTTTTTTCCGCACATTTTCTATTTGAGAACTTAGAAAGCTGTTGCGACCCCTGCAAACAACGAATTTGCTCATAGACCTCCTCCATTACTCCACATATGCTGTAGACAGCCCAACTCATTCATCACTCCATACCAGAACCATATGAACCTCTGAAGCCACCATCAACCACCATTTACAATCAATTTTGCCCAATTCCAGGCATTTAACCGTGGAATACCAACTCCATTGTCAAATTCCAAGTAAATTCACCCTCATAACACTGTTAATTAAGTAAAAAATATCAAATTTTACTTTAATTTTAACACTCTGAGCCATAACCATCTGCAAGACCTCCGTTTACCTAAAAAACCCTCTAAAAATTTGAAAAACCTTTGCTAAAACTCCCAGAGCATAATTCAAATCCACAAGAACTAAATTATGGCTGCCCCCATCGCCATGGACGTTAGACCAATTACAACTCCCCATTTGGACCTGGACCACCTTCCCCTGGCTGATAGGGACTTCCAAATAAAAGATACCACTGCCCTAGAGCCCCTGCTCAAAGTGCATTGTCAAAGTAGGGACAGATACCTTAACCATGCTGATGAGATTGGCCTTTGGGAGTCAAATTTTCCCAAATACCAGTTCCCCCAAGTTCACATCTTTCCAGAAATTATTCATATGTGCTATGCATGCTACATCCCCAGCCATAGAACCATAATGTCTCATGACCAGAAGGTCCTATTCACCATCACAACTGAGTCCATTAATGAAATGTTGTAGTTCCAACCAGGGCCAAACCTAACCCCACTCTCAATTGGAGACCTATTGGACCAATATCCCAAGCTAAGCTCTACAAAATTGGCCTAGTTATTTCAAACCTTCATTAGAGAGGAAAAACACATCCCCAAGGACTCCCCTCCATATGTATTAGCCATTTTCTCTCCATGGGGCCAAAACATTGTAGCCATGATATCATGTGTTTTAGGTTACACCACAAGTGAGTACATTGATGAAATCATTCTTGCTTTCATGTCCATCTATACTCTAGGACAACCTCCTGCAACCATATATGACTTTGCCACATTCATAGCTAATAGAATGCATGAGAAATTCACAAGGATGGGCAATGAGAGGGTGTTCAAATAATCTTCTATATTATACCATCTATTTTTGTACTATCAGTCAGAGAAGTTTCCTTTTACCCTCCAAAAGCTTGACACCAAGGGTCAGCCCAAATTTGTAATCTTTTGGACCCCACTTTTCCACGAGTTTAGATCACCTTATACCTACTTAGACTTTATAGATTCTTTTGTGCATCCAATCATGACTATGCTCACTGGGAATCCTCCACCTAGGATAAGCCCATAAATAAAGAGGGTCCTTCAGCTTTCCAAGCAAACCAAAGTGGGTGACTAGTACCTTTATCAGAACCACACATAAATCAAAATATATGGTTGCATGCTTGCACCATACAAGTTGCCAAGATACCTCCCTATGAGGTTGTTTGCCTTAGAGTATTATATACAAATCATCAATGCAGATGAAGTAAACTTCGTCAATGCCAAGAAGAAGGCCTATTTTAAAATCAAAGATCAACTAGGCCCCTTCATATGCAATTCCAAAGAGGCAGGCAAAGAGGCAGACCTAATCCTGCAATGAATGAAGTTCCAAAGGAGATTTTCATGGAGATATGACCCTTTAGAATTCATTACCAAGAAAAGGCAAAAGGTCAAGCTAGGACCCTTCATACACCACCCCATACTAGAAATAGAGGCATATGCCAATCAAACAGAATGGGTGGAAGGTACCCTAGTAGACCAAGACAGCACCACAGTAGATGTAGAAAATGCCTTGATTGACTTGGAAAAGCAACTTGATGACAACTCTTTCTTGCAGGTACCAAAAGAAAGAGCCATGAGCACCCCTCCAATCACGCAAATTACTTAGAATGAGGAGAAGATTCCAAAAAGAAATAGAGACGGAGCTTCCACTTCAGGAATGGACACCTCGAATTTGCAATAGGAAACAAGCAAGAGGCAAAGGCTCAATCCAACCTCTGAACAGGAATACACAGAGGAATCAGCACAGGTTACCAACATAGAAGCAGAAAGAAGTAGGCCTACTACTCCATCTGAAGGCATGCAAGAGCCTTCCACATCACAGACTCAGATGTTGGAAAGGAAGCTTAGTGTGGAAGTATCATCCTTCAGCAGGCCTGCTGACAGAGACTAGGACATAAAAGAAAGATACAAGGAAATCAAAGCTAGAAATGAGAGGCTTAAGGCCCAAACATATGCTCAATACTTAAAGTTGACTCCCACCAATCAAATAAGGCTAGTGTCAGCCTTTGACATTAAAGAGGGGAAGCTGCAGATGTCTTTCATCAAACCCACAACTTAGCTGCCCAAGACAACATCTGATTTCAAAAAGGTTGACTTTGAAGTGTTGGCCAGGGATATTCATCCCATAAACTAGATTGAACTACACAAACAGGCTGGAGAGATGCTTTACTCCACCCTGACAAGTAAAGCCATAGCTGCTCATTAGCTACAGAACTCTTTGAATAACATTTCTGCACAATTTCAGTTAGAGAAGGCCTCATCACAGGCAAAGGATACAAGGATCAAGTCCTTAGATGACTTAGTCATTGAATTGGGACACGATCCCAAGAATATAAAAGCTATAGAGAAGCTTATAAAAAAGAAAAACGATGATATTGCTCCACTTAAGAGGCAATTAAAATTACCCCAGCTGCAACATCCTCAAAATATAGAAGTCATAGAGGGTGAAACTAGAAATGAGGATTTGATGGACTTGGTCCTAAAGCTGAATGATCAATTATAAGAGATAGAAAAGGAGTTGGACGCTTTAATTCAATTGAAGCAAAGAAACATGGCCACAAATTCTAGAGATGTCATCCCTTCAGTATCCACAACAGTCCCTTCTACACTGGCAACTTCATTGGCACCTACAGCTCCACCTGCCACAACATTGCCAGTCATAATAGAATCTACAACAACAGGTGCATCAAGTGAGAAATCAGAAGAATTGGTTAAAGCCGTGGAAGAGATGTCTATACAGGCTACAGAAATTAACAGATTAAGAGAAAAGGTGGCAAGTTTGGAAACTGATTGCAAACTTTCCCAGCTTAAGCAAAAGGAAGAAGCACAAAAGGCCCAAAGAATGAGTGAAAGAATTAAAATCTTAGAGAAAGACTTAACACTGGAGAAACCCCTTGGGCAAACCAAGGAAATGTTGTGTGCCAATATCATTGACTCCGTCAAGGATATTTAGCCATCAATTCAAGTTATTTTTGAGTAGACAAAGTTAGTAAAGATAGCTACAAAAGCTATCTAAAAGGTCAAAGAAGAATTAGGAGACATGCCCGAGGATGCCAATAGACTCATCCACTTCCTTAACAAAAAAAATAGGTATGAGCTCTAAGAACTCAATATATAGGATAGAACTGAGACCGTTTTGAAAATAAGGAAGGTCCTTTCCAAAAGGAACCTTATGCTTAACTTAGAAGAAAAGTGCCACAACATGCAGATAGCCATTGATAGGTTCATGGCTAAATTCCAAATTTTGAGGGAGAAAGGTCTGCCCAGTCCTTTGGTTATCAATGACAAACTCATGACATAGTTGGACTATGATAACAAACTCAGATAGTTGGCAAAGGAACAAGCAAGCACTTCATCCATAAAAGCCCTGCCAACAAGAAAAGTTCTGTACAACACATTTGAAAACTTGTTTTTCCTTGAGCATGAGATAAAACATTTATTCCTCACCAAGCCCAATTTTTCCAAGTATACTGAAGCGGATGAGATCTATAGGAGGATGATGAATGTAAAATTACCTGATGTAGAATGGTGGGAAACAATGACTGATTTACTGTGATAAATTTACAACAAAAAGTTACTGCACAGTAAAAGTGAAAGCAGCCAAGTAAACAGATGAAAATAGGGCAGCATGGTCAAAGAGTATCAGGGTCAAAGATTATCACGTGAAAGATCGAAATTGAAGAAGATTCCAACGTGAAAGATCACAACTACAAGAAAACATAAAGGGCTACAAACTCAACCATAGGAGCCAGCAGTACCAAATAAAAAGGGACAACATGAAATAGTTCATGAGCTGTCTCTATCTTCTTGCAAGAAGATATCTGTATTTCCTAAAATAAATCTAAAGTTTTTTTGGAATTTAGACTTCTGTGATCCATAACATTGTTTAGAAAATCTTCGGCAAAATCACATAATCAATCTTTTGTCGACGCGTTTCGAACCAACCAGTGTGGTTCATCATCAGGACAAGTTGAAGGACTGATCTGGCTAAGCTTGATTAAATAGAGTGTGCAGAGATCCCAACGGTTATATTGCAACGGCTAAGGGGTATTAACCTTATTCCAAGGGGTATTTTAAATTAGATTAGATTGTTTCATTGATTTTTACTTTTAACTGATTTCCTTATATTGAATTAATAAAGGCCTTCCTTTTCTAAACCTTATAAGTAATAAGATTAATAACTAATAACATAATTAATTCTAATAAGAATTTTAGTAAATTATTATTGATAAATTATTGAATATAATTAATGATAAGAGGTAATCCAATTTTACCTAATGACCCTTAAGGTTAAATGATAAACAAGAAGTTATTAGAAAAGTATATGGTATACCAATAATATTAGGTTAATGAATATACTATTATTAATAAACATGTATGTTAATTAGGGCATTTACCTTAGGTAAACTACATTCTAGGAATATTAATTTAACTAAAATACTATTTATTGTTTTTTAATATTATTAGAACTATAAATTATTAAGAAAATATAGATTAGTGGTTAGTACTTATTAATTTAATTTCGAATGGGCCTTTACAATTAAAAAATTTTAAATTAAAATGATTTTTTGGTTTAAACTTTTACCTATTATAACTTGATTCTAAAAACAATAGTAATTTATTACCATTTAGAGTTAAATAATTTGGGAATATTAATATAATTTATTAATGACCATTATAGGTAGTTTACCATTATGAATTTACCATAATTTATTAACTATTATATCTTTACCATTGGATCCTTAGGTATAAACATTTTTTAAATACCAATTACCATTGTAACTAAATTCTAAAGATTAATAGTATTTTAATACTATTTATTTGGAATTAATTAATTTAAGAATAATAATAAATATAGATTTTTAATAAATATAATGACCATTATATTTAAACATTATATTTATTATATTCAATTAACTAATAATAGTAGGTTTCGGTTAATAATAAAATTATTAGCCGTTGCAATATAACCGTTGGGATCTCTGCACACTCTATTTAATCAAGCTTAGCCAGATCAGTCCTTCAACTTGTCCTGACGATGAACCACACTGGTTGGTTCGAAACGCGTCGACAAAAGATTGATTATGTGATTTTGCCGAAGATTTTCTAAACAAATCTAAAGTTTGTTTTGAGATATTTTGTAATATTTTTTTGTATAAATACTTCACAATTCGAAGTGTGTGGGGTGGATTCTTAGACATTTCTATAGACTTTCTTGATCGAAGACTGTAAGCTATTGTATCACTATTTGGACCAACAAGTTGGATTAATGAATAAAGCCAAGACATTTCACTGGATTCATGTGTAGTGCGAAGTACAGACAAGTATTTTCCCTTGTGATTGTTATCTTTATTTTAAAGTTTTTTTCCATAATTTTTAATATATCTAAAATTTGAATGCTATAATATGGAATGATATCTCATACTTTTCTTCATTGCACTATGTTTTAACTATCATGCATTTTAATGTTTTTTGCTAATTATCTGAGTTAAGGAATTCTTAGGATTATTAAGTGCCCTTTTCTCATGATTATCCTTTGTTCCTCATTTTGATCCCGGTTTGAGGATTCTTAAGTGCCCTCTCACCCTTGTTAAGATCATTTCACCCTTTCGACCTAGAGACATGTACTTCACTCTGTTAGCTTGCCCTTTGAACACTCCCTTTAATGAGTTAATCCCAGTTCTGCTGCCCTTCTTTGACTCCACAACCCAATGGTCCAAAGACTTCATTCTATCTATCTATTTTAAGGATTCTACCATCCAACCTCCAATACAAATCCAAAACCCCCTGAACTTTAAGAACTAGCCTAAAATCCTAGCAAACAAAGCTAAATCATATAGAGAGAGCCCTCTCTGAGTCATAGGTTGGCTAGAGCCTATACTTAAAAGATTGGTTTGTGGTTACCTCGGTCTTTTCCTTCTTCTGATAACTTCTAGGGAAAATTTCTGAGTGATAACATAGTGGCGACTCTACTAGGGACTCAAACCCTCAGTCCTAATAAATCTTTAAGAAATTTTGAATCTGTATTTTGAGCCTCTTAAAGTAATTTATCAGAAGTTATTTTGAAAATATCACAAAAGAAAACAATTAGAAAAATTTTGAAATTCTGGCTTCAAGGAGAACTCATTATACTAGGGCTAACCCAGATCCAAACCCTGCCCCAGTAGTTGATAATCCCAACCTGATTTCAAGAAAATCCAAAAAAGAAGAAAGTTCAACTAGTCACACACCATTGATTAAAGCAAATTCATGTCCTGATGAGTGGTTGTTTTTAGAAGATCTTCCCTTTGATGAGCAATTTGATTTGTCATTATTTAAATCAAAGTTTGAAAGTGAAATATATGATACTTTTCTAGACCCTGATTTCATTGCAAACCTTGAAGTCCAAAAAGCCAACCAGTCAATTGATGAATACATTCTGAATTCTCCACAATCATCCCTGAGTACTGCTAAGATCCCTGAGCTTTCTGAACAATTGTCCACCACTTTCAGTTCACCATTGTTCCCTTCAACTTCTGAAGTCCATTCTCCACCACCATTTATACCTTCACTCCCTCACCAACCTATCATATCCCAGTTACCACCTACTAGTCCTGGTTCTTCATCCATTCTTCATCCACATCTTAACCCCACCCAGCCTACAACCATGGCAAACAGATATGCTCCTCTTGTTTTACCTGCCCCACTTGGTGCTATGCCAATAGACTACCAAAGCAAAATTGTTCAATTTGATGGCACATGACACTACACTGCACAACACCATGTCAATAAGATGACAGATTACTTTGAACTACATGAAATTGATATTGTGGATGTTCAAATGAGACTATTTGCTCAGACTTTAGCTGGTGATGTTAGGAAATGGTTTAGAGCATTGCCTGATAATAGTATTGATAGTTTAGAAGCATTTCATCAGCAATTTTTGAACAGATGGGAAAAGAAGAAAAATCCCCTACAAATCCTTTCAGAATATGAAAATATTAGAAGGGGACCTAATGAAACTGTTCAAGATTACTACACTAGATTTAACAATATATATAACGCAATCCCAGTTAATCTTAGACCCCCACCTGACTTAGCCTTAATAAAGTTCCCTGATGGTTTTGACACAGATATGGCATTCCAACTTAGGGAAAGAAACCCCCCAACATTAGAAGAAATGCAAAGTGTAGCTGTTAGTGTTGAAGCTAATTTGTTAGCTAAAAGAGCTAGAGTTAGAAATGAAAAGAGAGGAACTGTTAAAGATGAAGCTTCACCATCAGACATCAAAATATATAGTTCAGCCAAGAGTATGGAAAGACTAATAGATAGAATAAATAACATAGAAAGGAAACCCCAATGGGATAATCAACAAGCACCTCCAGTTAGAAACCTGAACTTTAGGAAAAACCAAAACCAAAACACTGCAAAAAATGGACCTGAACAGAATATTAGGCCTGCTTTTCAAGAAAATTATGCAGGAACATCCCATCCTGAAGACCCAGAGCAAGACACACAGATTAACCTGATGGAATTAGATGATGAAGATGCCATTTTTCTAACTGAAGATGATCAGGAATTGCATATGCTGCAGCAATTGCAAATCCAGTCTAGAGAGTCATTTGATTATAAACAAGGTTATGATTCTGCCATCTTTGAAGTGCATAAATAGTATAACTTAAGGAGTAAAAATAACTCTGATATCCCTGACCAAACCAAGAAAATAGTGCCAAATCGACCCAAGAAAATCAAAGAAGCCCTGATTTCTAAAATCCTCAAGATTCTCCCGAGACATAACTAGAATCCTTTTGGCCCCACCATTGTAGATATAACCCTTGATCAACCTTCTGATGATCAAACATCCATTTCAATTCCCTCTAAAGAACCAGTGGATAAACCTCAAAACACCAGATTTGAAAACCCACATAAAGAGGTCCCCAATAAAGGAAAAGAATACCATCCTACTCAAATCCCTGCTGTGAAAATTCAAAACTCTCAAACAGAGAAAGCACCTTTGCCATTCAATTTGGGAGTAGAGGTGGCTAAGCTAAAGATTTAAGTCCCTTTAACAGAACTAATCAAGAATGAAACTTACAAATCATAGATAAACCAGACCTTAAACATTGCTGAAAATGAGGATTCTGTTAACCTGTTTGATGACCAACTAGAACTTATATTTGGTCCTGATGTTAATGGAAAACCACTAGAAGGAGGAGTACCACCTTTCTACATTAGCCTTAGCATCCATGACAAAATCCTACACAATGCAATGTTGGATTCTGGAGCCTCCCACAACTTAATGCCCAAATCAGTAATGGAGAAATTAAACCTAGACATTACAAGGCCTTACAAGGACTTATTCTCATTTGACTTAGGTCGAGTAAGGTGTATAGGATTGATTAAAGACCTGTGTGTTACCGTAGTTCAATATCCTGCCAAAAGCATCCTTATGGATATTGTGGTTGTTGACATCCCACCAAAGTATGGCATGCTGTTATCCAGATCATGGGGAGCCAAACTTCAGGGATCTTTACAACTTGATATATCATATGCAACAATCTATGTTTTTGGACAACTTAAGAAGCTGTACCGAGAAACTTTAATGAAATACATGGTAAGTAGCCATGATCGGCCTCAAAACGTTCCTATCTACTTCGTACATTCAGAAATTGATTCCTTTATCCTGTATAATGTTGATCAAACACAAGAAGCTCTTTTAGACAGTATTCATACAAAACCAAAAGAAATTGCAGTTTCTATTCAGAATGAAACTAACCAAACTTTAGAACTTTCCAATAAACAAGGTGGCCAAATTGCTTTAAATGAGGAAAATTTTGTTGCACCAGATGATGAAAATTATGAGCATGAGATATTATGGCATCTTGAATTTGATGGGTCAGTCAATAAGTTTGGAGCAGGAGAAGGAGTATGGATACAATCTAGAGGCCATGCATACAGACTGAATTTTAAATGTACCAACAATATGGCCGAGTATAAAGCACTAATTTTAGGTCTTAAATTAGTTAGAAATCTAGGAGCTAAAAGATTCTCTGTCATGGGAGACTCTGAACTAGTTATAAAATAGATTGCTGCTGTATATATGACAAAGGACCCTAGATTAAGTTGTTATAGAGGAACTATTGTAGAAATACTGAACACTTTCTTAGAAACCAAGCTTGCAGTAATCCCTAGAAAACACAATATGCAAGCCCATAGTTTAGTAATGTTTGCCAGTACTTGCAAGTTACCCTTCCAACCTAACCATCAGTACACTGTTGAAGTTAGGCATAGACCTGCAATTCTAGATAATTTGAAGAATCGGAAAGTATTTTCTAATGATAAACAGATAAATGACTTTTTAATTTTAGAAGAAGAGTTTGTAAATAACAATATAGATATTGATACATCCATAGACCCTGACTCTAAGGATGAGATAGAAATAAATGAGATAGAAGGTGAAGAAATAGATAGATTTCATCCAACTAAATTTACTAAGTCAGATGTAGAAAACCTAGAGCAAGTTGAGATTGATGAAATAATCAATGAAGACTCTGAAGTAATTAATATCAAAGATAACTACTTACCTAAGGAATTAACCCCTTTGGAAGACTTATTTGATTCAAATGATGTTCCTTGGAAACCTAAAATGGAACCAGTAAGGTCTGATACAGAGGAACGTAATATAGGCACTGATGAAAATCCAAAATTGATCAAACTTTCAAAATCATTACTTCCCATTGAAAAACTAAAATACATTGAATTGTTGAAAGAATTTCAGGATGTTTTTGCTTGGAGTTATGAGGACCTCAAATCCTATGACACCAACATCATACAACACACCATTCCTATTAAAGAAAATCAAAAGCCTTTTAGACAAAAACTTAGAAGGATTAACCCTATCTTATTACCTTCCATTGAAAAAGAAATTCAGAGGATGTATGATGCTAAAATAATTGCACCAATCAGGTTCTCTGATTGGGTCTCAAACTTGGTGCCAACTAGGAAGAAAACTGGTGAGATCAGAGTCTATGTGGATCTCAGAAATCTCAACAAAGTGTTACTAAGGGACAGTTACCCTCTCCCCAAAATGGACCACATTCTACAAAGGGTAGTTGGATCAACCAGAATCTCATTATTGGATGGGTTTTCTAGTTACAATCAGATCTTAGTTCATCCAGATGACCAACCCCAAACTGCCTTTACTACTCCTTGGGGCACATTCATGTATGTGAAAATGGCTTTTGGACTAATGAATGCAGGAGACACTTTCTAGAGGGCTATGGATATAGCCTTTTCAAAAGAAATTCATGATTTCCTTGTGATATATCTAGATGACATTACTGTATTTTCAAAATATGACAATCAACATCTGGATCACCTAAGACAAGTTTTTATTAAATGCAGGAAATATAGAATTTCCTTGAACCCCAAGAAGTCTTTGTTTGGGTTAGAAGAAGGAAAGTTATTAGGTCATATAATTTCAAAAGATGGTATCCGAATAAACCCTGCAAGAATAGAAGCCATCTTATAGATACAACATCCAAGGAACATTAGAGAATTTCAAGCTTTCTTAGGGAAAATTAATTTTCTTAGAAGATTTATTTCTAATTTAGTAGAATTAATTAGATCACTAAATAATATGATGAAAAAAGATTCGACCATGAAATGGATTGTTGAGGTTAAGAAATCCTTTGAAGACATTAAAATGGCCTTAACTAAAACACCAATGTTAATCAGTGCAAAATTTGATAGAGATTTCATCTTATTTTCCTTTGCTTCTGAGCACACAATTTATGCAGTTCTACTACAGAAAAATGACCAGGGCTATGAACAACCGATTGCTTTATTTAGCAAAGCCCTGAGAGATGCCCCCTTCAAATATAACATAATGGAAAAACAAGACTTTGCTTTGGTCAAAGCCATCAAGGATTTTAGGGTATACATCTTATATTCTAATATAGTGGCCTACATTCCTAATTCAGTAGTCAAAGACATCCTAACTCAGGAAAGTCCAGATGGAAAGAGAGGGAAGTGGATTGCTACTATTCTAGAATATGACATAGAAATCAAACCAGCTAAGTTAATCAAGGGCCAAGGTTTAGCCAAACTCATGGCTGAATCGAATTGTCAGGCCTTGGATATAAACTTTATTGTAGCAATAGATGATGGAGAGGAGATGGCGACTCCACTAATCAGCCAGGCGTTTGTTGAATCACAATGGTATGATGATATTATTTATGTTTTACAGAACTTACAAGCTCCTCCTGAATTATCTAGGTCTAAAAGCAGATTTTTAAAGATGAAATCCTTAAAATTTTGTATATTAGACAATGCTTTGTTTTGGAGAGATCATGAAAGTATTCTTCTAAATTTCTTATTTAAAGATGAATCTAACAGAGTATTGCAAGAGTTTCATGCAGGTGACTATGGAGGACACCTTTACTGGAAGAGAACTGCTGATAAAATTCTTAGAGCTGGTTTCTACTAGCCTACTTTGTTTTCTGATGTCAAGAAATATGTGACTTACTGTCACAAATGCCAAATTTTTGAGGTAGAGAAAAAGATTTTACCTTTACCCCCTCAAGCCAACCTTTGCTGAAATACCTTTTCAACAATGGGGTTTAGACTTCATTGGTGAAATTCACGCGCCCTCCTCTGCCCAACACAAATGAATCCTTACTGCCACAGACTACTTCACAAAATGGATAAAGGCCATACCTTCAAGGTAGGCCACAAACATTGTTATCATAACCTTCCTTGAAACCAACATTCTGTCAAGATTTGGATGTCCAACTAAGCTCATTACTGATAATGCAGCAACCTTTAAATCCAAAAGAATGATAGATTTCTGCAATAAGTATCATATAACCCTGGGCCATTCCACAACCTATTATCCTCAAGGAAATGGACTGGTAGAATCCTCAAACAAAAGCCTGGTAAACATCATCAAAAATTTTCTAGAGGACAATAAGAAAACATGGAACAAGAAGCTAGTCAATTCCCTATGGGCAGACAGACTAACCACTAAGAAATCAATTGGTACTTCTCCCTATCAACTAGTTTATGGGATGGAAGCTGTTTTTCCATCTTCCTTAGGAACACTAGTGATGAAGTTGCTTCAAGAAATGCAGGTTGAACCAAATAGTATGCAGAGAAGAATCAACCAAACAATTTATCTTCAACAAACCAAGGAAGAAGTCTATATCAAGTCTCAAGTTGTGCAGGAAAGGGTTAAAAATATTTTTGATAAGAGAACCAAGGCTGAACATTTCTACCTTAGTGAAAAGGTGCTAAAGTGGGATTCAAGGAGGGAAGATAAAGGTAAACATGGGAAATTTGATTTCCTATGGAAAGGCCCATATGTCATTTATGCTTTCAGAGGTAATAATGCTTTCTTCTTAAGAGAGCTTGATGGTATAGAAGCATAAGGTGGACCAGTGAATGGTCGAATGCTCAAACACTATTTTGAGCCTAATTACTAATTTCTCAGTTCCCATTTGTACATATTCTATTTTCAAAAGTCTAGTTTGGATTGGATGGTGATTTTTGAAGTTGAAGCCTGAAGAGAAGGCCCTAAGCTTTGAAAGCTTCACTGTCATAAGTATTAATAATGTAGAGGCATAGAGGAAAATTTGGCAAGGTAACATCAACAACCATTCAGAGGCTACTGATCTACAAAGTTCTTGACATTTAACTAGAAAATGCCATCCCCAAGTGGAGCCACTGTCAGATTCCTATACCAACAGGAGTCATAATTTTGAATGACTAAGGTGAAGCCTTACAATATTGTACATACCTTTTCTTTCTGCAAATGTTTTCCATATTAAAAAAAATAAAAAATGTAAAGAGGGTATGTCCTAAAAGAATAATCAAAGGACAATAAGAATGAAAAAGGTCAAAAAATAAAAATATATGAACCCCAAAAGACAAAAAGAGACCATGAAAGTGTGCAAGTCAAAATGCCACTGCTATTTACTTCTATGCATAATAATGATTGTGTGCAGCTTGTTACTCATGCCACAATCCATGATAGTCAAATTGCTTAAACTTGGCTATTTCATGTTTTGAATTTTATTTTTATAGTTAGAGAATAAAATATGACCAAACAGTGTAATCTCGGTAGATCATTAGATAGGTAGAGTGAATAAAAGGAGCTCATCAGTTTAATCTGAGCCCTTGGATGATATAAGGTTAGAATTAGATAGTTTACTTTGTAAAAGAAAAGAAGAAGATTGATAAGGGTTTATTAGCCTAAATGCACCCAAATACAGTGAATAAAAAATGGTAGGATGAGTAAGTGGGTAAGTAGTAGAAAGGTTGCAGAAATATCATGTGATTATGCAAAAGCACTTATGTCATTGTCTTAAATGCAATTTTCAAAAATGCATAAGTAGTGGACAAAGCAAAAACAATGGTTCACAATATGGTTTATTTAACACCCCCTCATTTATTTCACTCCTTCACTTCACTAATTTCCCTTTCATAATAAAAATATTAATACCTATAGTTCTTTAAGTCAAAGAGGCTCAAAGCATTTCTCTGACTTTTGGTGGGACCGGACCCTCGGCTTGATGACTTAAGAAGGAAAGGTGTTAAATTCCCTTGCAATTCATTCATCCCCCTCACAAAACCCCTTTTCCTAAGGTTAAATTCTTTTTGCCTAGGAAAACCCCATGATAAACATATTTTATGCAAAAACCCATCAAAATACATTTATCCTAAGTACTAAGTGTATGGAAAGCACATAATGTTTTGTATACCTAAGTACAATACCCCTTCCGCTCATTTCACCTCATATTAACTTTTATTAAATATATAAAATTCCCAAAAAACCCATTAGCCCGTATATGTTTAACTCCTTTATATAAATAATCCCACCCCTTAGTTTATTTATAAACTATATGACTAGCCCATATCCCACAAAATATATTAAAACCACGCCCTCAGTCCTTAATCCTATATTAAAGCACCCCCGATGAGATTAAGTTTTAATTTAATCCTAGACCCATGGGCCCCCCGAAAACATTTTGTGTAAATCGTCGTGCAACTCTGTTGCCCGACTCCCATTGATCGTCCCTCCCCCATATCCAACGACTCACGTCCATATCGGTCCAGCCCGACATCCATCCTTTACCCGCCTGATAAGGTGGTTTTCCTCCCGACCCCCGATGCTACGTGTCAAACGATGAATGGAATTGAGTGACCCTGCTCGAATACCGCCCGCACCACAAAAGCGGTGTGATGGCCCTCCTAAACCACTTCCACCATTTTAACCGAAAAACCGCCACTGTTCATCAATTAATGAACCTGCCAAAATTAACCTTTTTTCTATATAAGCCCAATTACCCCTCTTTCCACTTTTTTTCCACACATTTGCTATTTGAGAACTCAGAAAGTTGTTGTGACCCTTGCAAACAATGAATTTTCTCACAGGCCTCTGCCATTGCTCCATAGACGCTGCAGACAACCCAGCTCATTCATCACTCCATACCACAAGCATACAAACCTCTGCAGTCGCCATCAACCACCATTTACAGTCAATTTCACCAAATTCCAGGTATTTAACCTTGGAATACCAACTCCATTGTCAAATTCCAAGTAAATTCACCCTCATAACACTCTTAATTAAGTATAAAATATCAAATTTTACTTTAATTTTAACACTCTGAGCCATAACCATCTGCAAGACCTCCGTTTATCTAAAAAACCCTCTAGAAATCCCAAAAACCTTTACTAAAACTCCTAGAGCATAATTCAAATCCATAAGAACTGAATTATGGCTGCCCCCATCGCCATGGACGTTAGACCAATTACAACTCCCCATTTGGACCTGGATCACCTTCCCCTTGCTGACAGGGACTTCCAAATAAAATACACCACTGCCCTAGAGCCCTTGCTCAAAGTGCATTGTCAAATTAGGGACATATACCTTAACCATGCTAATGAGATTGGCCTTTAGGAGTCCAATTTGCCCAAATACCAGTTCCCTCAAGTTCACATATTTCCAGAAATTTGACACCAAGGGCCAACCTAGATTTGTAATCTTTTGGACCCCGCTTTTCCATGAGTTTAGATCACCTTATACCTACTTAAACTTTATAGATTCTTTTGTGCATCCAATCATGACTATGCTCACTGGGAATCCTCCACATAGGATAAGCCCAAAAATAAAGAGGGTCCTCCAGCTTTCCAAGCAGACCAAAGTGGGTGACTGGTACCTTTATCAGAACCACACAGAAATTAGAATATATGGTTGCATGCTTGCACCATACAAGTTTCCAAGATACCTCCCTATGAGGTTGTTTTCCTTAGAGTATTATAGACAAATCATCAATGCAGATGAAGTCAACTTCGTCAATGCTAAGAAGAAGGCCTATTTTAAAATCAAAGATCAACTAGGTCCCTTCATATGTAATTCTAGAGAGGCAGGGAAAGAGGCAAACCTAATCCTGTAAAGAATGAAGTTCAAAAGGAGTTTTGTATGGAGATATGACCCTTTGGAATTCATTACCAAGAAAAGGAAAAAGGGCAAGCTAGGACCCTTCATCCACCACCCCATACCAGAAAAAGAGGCTTATGCCAATCAAACAAAATGGGTTGAAGGTACCCTAGTAGACCAAGACAACACCACAGTAGATGTTGAAAATGCCCTGATTGATTTGGAAAAGCAGCTTGATGACAACTCTTTCCTACAAGTACCAGAAGAAAGAGCCATGAGCACCCCTCCAATCATGCAAACTCCTTAGAATGAGGAGAAGATTCCAAAAAGAAATAGAGAGGGAGCTTCCACTTCAGGAATGGACACCTCGAATTTGGAACAAGAAACAAGCAAGAGGCAAAGGCTCAATTCAACCTCTGAACAAGAATACACAGAGGAATCAGCACAGGTTACCAACACAAAAGCATAAAGAAGTAGGCCTACTACTCCATCTAAAGGCATGAAAGAGCCTTCCACATCACAGATTTAGATGTTGGAAAGGCAACTTAGTGTGGAAGTATCATCCTTCAACAAGCCTGCTGACAGAGACCAAGACATAAAGGAAAGATACAAGGAAATCAAAGCTAGAAATGAGAGGCTTAAGACCCAAACATATGCTCAATACCTAAAGCTGACTCCCACCAATCAAATAAGGCTAATGTTAGCCTTTGACATTAAAGAGGGGAAGCTGCAGATGTATTTCATCAAACCCACAGCTTAGCTACCCAAGACAATATCTGAATTCAAAAAGGTTGACTTTGAAGTGTTGGCCATGGATATTCATCCCATAGACCAGATTGAACTACACAAATAGGCTGGAGAGATGATATACTCCACCCTGATAGGTAAAGACATAGCTGCTCATCAGCTACAGAACTTTTTGAACAACATTTTTTCACAATTTCAGTTAGAGAAGGCCTCCTCACAGGCCAAGGATATAAGGATCAAGTCCTTAGAGGACTTAGTGATTGAATTGGGACACGATCCCAAGGATATAAAAGCTACAGTGCAGCTTATAAAAAAGAAAAAAGATGATATTACTACACTTAAGAGGCAATTAAAATTACCGCAGCTACAACATCCTCAAACTCTAGAAGTCGTAGAGGGTGAAACTAGAAATGAGGAGTTGATGGACTTGGTCCTAAAGCTGAATGAACAATTAAAAGAGATAAAAAAGGAGTTGGACGCTTTAATTCAACTGAAGCAAAGAGACATGGCCACAACTTCCAAAGATGTCATCCCTACAGCATCCACAACAGTCCCTTCTACACTGGCAGCTTCATTGGCACCTACAGCTCCACCTGCCACAACATTGCCAGTCACAACAGAATCTACAACAACAGGTGCATCAGGTGAGAAAGAAACAGAATTGGTTAAAGCCATGGAAGAGATGTCTATCCAAGCTACATAAATGAACAAATTAAGAGAAAAGGTGGCAAGTTTGGAAAATGACTGCAAACTTGCCTAGCTTAAGCAAAAAGAAGAAGCACAAAAGGCCCAAAGAATGAGTGAAAGAAATTAAATCTTAGAGAAAGACTTAACATTGGAGAAACCCCTTGGGCAAACCAAGGAAATGTTGTGGGCCAATATCATTGACTCCATCAAGGATATTTGGCCATCAATTGAATTTAGTTTTGAGAAGACAGAGTTAGTAAAGATAGATACAAAAGCTATCCAAAAGGTCAAAGAAGAATTAGGAGACATGCCTGAGGATGCCAATAGACTCATCCACTTCCTCAACAACAAAAATAGGTATGAGCTCCAAGAAATCAATATAGAAGATAGAACTGAGACCATTTTGGAAATAAGGAAGGTCCTTTCCAAAAGGAACCTTATGCTTAACTTAGAAGAAAAGTGCCACAAAATACAGATAGCCATTGATAGGTTCGTGGCTAAATTCCAAATTTTGAGGGAGAAAGGTCTGCCTAGTCCTTTGGTTATCAATGACAAACTCATGACATAGTTGGACTATGATAACAGACTCAGACAGTTGGCAAAGGAACAAGAAAGCACTTCATCCATAAAAGCCCTACCAACAGGAAAAGTTCTGTACAACACATTTGAAAACTTGTTTTTCCTTGAGCATGAGATAAAACATTTATTCCTCACCAAGCCCAATTTTGCCAAGTATACTGAAGCGGATGAGATCTATAGGAGGATGATGAATGTAAAATTACCTGATGCAGAATGGTGGGAAACATTGACTGATTTACTGTGATAAATTTACAACAAAAAGTTACTGCACAGTAAAAGTGAAAGCAGCCAGGTAAACAGATGAAAATAGGGCAGCATGGTCAAAGAGTATCAGGGTCAAAGAGTATTAGGTGAAAGATCAAAATTGAAGAAGATTCCAGCATGAAAGATCACAACTACAAGCCAACATAAAGGGCTACAAACTCAACCATAAGAGCCAGCGGTACCAAATAAAAAGGGATAACATGAAACAGTTCATGAGCTGTCTCTATCTTCTTGCAAGAAGATATCTGTATTTCCTAAAATAAATATCAAGTTTGTTTTGAGATATTTTGTAATAATTTTTTGTATAAATACTTCAAAATTCGAAGTATGTGGGGTGGATTCTTAGACATTTCTATAGACTTTCTTAATCGAAGACTGTAAGCTATTGTATCACTATCTGGACCAGCAAGCTGGATTAATGAATAAAGCCAAGACATTTCATTGGATTCATGTGTAGTGCGAAGTACAAACAAGTATTTTCCCTTGTGATTGTTATCTTTCTTTTAAAGTTTTTTTCCATAATCTTTAATGTATCTAAAATTTGAATGCTATAATATGGAATGATATCTCAGAATTTTCTTCATTGCACTCTGTTTTAACTATTATGCATTTTAATGTTTTTTGCTAATTATCTAAGTTAAGGAATTATTCATTGCTCCTTAGTTTAGGTAGTTTCCCTCTGATCTATAGTAAAGGATTCTTAAGTGCCCTTTGCTCATGATTATCCTTTGTTCCTCATTTTGATCCTGGTTTGAGGATTCTTAAGTGCCCTCTCACCCTGGTTAAGATCATTTCACCCTTTTGACCTAGAGACTTGCACTTCACTCTGCTAGCTTGCCCTTTGAACACTCCCTTTAATGAGTTAATCCCAGTTCTGCTGCCCTTCTTTGACTCCATAGCCCAATGGTCCAGAGACTTCATTCTATCCATTCGTTTTAAGGATTCCACCATCCAACCTCCAATACAAATCCAAAACCCCCTGAACTTTAAGAACTAGCCAAAAATCCTAGCAAACAAAGCTAAATCATATAGAGAGAGCCCTCTCTAAGTCATAGGTTGGCTAGAGCCTATACCTAAAATATTGGTTTCTAGTTACCTCAGTCTTTTCCTTCTTCTAATAACTTCTAGGAAAAATTTCTGAGTGATAACACCCGTCTTTTTTCCTGGTGGTTGTATTGGACCTATGAAATCAATGGTCCACTTATCAAATACCTACAATGAAACTTGAGGATTTAAAGACATTTCATCTCTTTGCGAAGGCGTTCCCATCCTTTGGCAAACATTGCATGCCTTGCAGTACGCCTTATAATCCTTATGTAATATCGACCACCATAATCTAGCACACAGAATATTTGCGCAATCGCTTTTCCTGCATAGTGACCTCCTACTACTCCTCCATGTGCTTCAGCGAGGATACTAGCATGTTCAAACTCAGGAACATACCTTCGCAGTATTTCATATGTTCACATTTTTTACAAGTGACGTGAAATCATTGAAAAATCTACAGAGAGGACTACTAATTCCCTCTTCCGCTGAGTAGAGTATCCTTCCAGAGCTGTACCTGTGGTTAAAAATCGAATGATATTAGAAAAATGGTCATCCACGACACACACCACAAAGAGTTATGCATCTAGCAGTCCTTCCTCCAAACTATTTGGTTCTTCACCCGTTTCAATCCGTGACAGATAGTTGGGTCCTGCATTCAGCCTTTTAGGCTTCACAATCACTTCGAAGTCATATTCTTGAAACAACAATAACCATTGACAGATTCCCCCCCCTAGAAACAAGCTTATTGACTAGGTACTTCAGCATGGAGTGATCTGTATACATTTTAAAATGCGCGCTCAACAAATAATGCCTAAATTTTTGCAGCGCATAGACCATCGCTAGCCCTTCACGCTATGTAGTGGAATAATTCTACTCAGCCTTTGATAACTTTCTACTCACGAAGGCTATCAAATGATCAATCTCTCCTTCTCTTTCTTGTGTTAATACTGCACCTAGCGTAATGCAAGAGGCATCAACATGCACATGGAATTCTTTCTTCCAGTCTGGAAACACCAAAATAGGCATCGTTACCATCTTTTCCTTCAAGACATCTAGACTGCACTGACATTCTTCATCCCAACAAAACATCACATCTTTCTTCAATAATTTTTCCATCGGCGTGGTTATCTGAGCACATGCCTTGATAAAATTTCTATAGTACTTAGTGTGCCCCGATGTTGTGCACAACTGTTTGACATTCCAAGGAGCTTCCAAATTCACAATCACAACAATCTTCGCTAGGTCCACCATTAAGCCTTGCTTTCATACTACATGGCCAAGAAAAATTCCAAAGGGCACACAAAATATGCATTTCTTAAAATTCAGTGCGATCTGATACCTTCGACATGTATCCATCATAAGGTGCAGACTTGCAACATGGTGCTTCACTAACCCAACCAATGTCCAATCGTCGAAATAAACCTCCAAAAATTATGAATAAATTCCTTGAATGCCACGATTACTACTCGGGAAAAAATTGCAGGCGCATTCTTCAATCGGAATGGTGTTGGATTGTGTTATATTCTTTCCACGTCTAGTCCATGTAGATAACTGAGGGTTAGAGGGGGGGTTTGAGGGGCACCCATAACCCCACTTTATGGGGTCCGGGGTAGCGCCCTGGAAAATTTTGGTTTTGGAACCTATGTTAGGTTGGGCGGACCCACCTATGGTTTTGTGCATGATTTTCGAACATGTTTTTTGGACACGATGGTTTTCGGTCCATGGTATTGGACGCGATGGTTTTTGGTCCATGGTATTGGATGCTTCGACATGTATAAATATGTATTGTAACATTGAAAGGAACATAATGAAAAATCAAGCTGGTAGTCTCGGTTTTGGGATCCAGGGGAAATCTCTGTGTATATGTGTTTTATGTGTTATGCTCTCACATTGTTTATTTTCTGTGTTTTAGAATTCGTATGCAGGTTTTTCTGTACGGGGTTAAAACTTACAAATGGCATTACTATATATTGAAAGCAACCCCACTCCATTGCGAAGGTTGTCTTGCTTCGATCTTCCAATGCGATCTTTATTTGATGGTATCCTGAGAACCCATCAGTAAATGAATAAGCCTCCTGTCCTCCAACATTCTCTAATACTTCATCTGTGAATGGTGTTGGAAACAGATCGTGTACACATGCATCATTCAACTTTCTCAAATACATGCATATCCTGATTTCACCCTGTTGTTTCTTCTCTTGAACAACCATTGGCCTTACCCAATTAGATTCTTCTACAGGTTCAATAATACCAACGTCCAACATCTTATCAAGTTCTTGGAGTACCTTTTCCTTATACTTCGGATTGAGCCGATAAGGTCTTTGCTTAATGGGCTTCACATTCGACGTCAACGTAATCTTTATAACACCCAAATCTTCAACAATCCCTTTCAAATCTGAAAACTTTGTTGGGAAGAGATCCTGGTACTCGCGCAACAGTTTGAACACCTTATCGATTGTATCGTCATCCCAATATCTTTGACCTTCGCGAACTTAGGCTCCACTTCAGACCCAATGTTTACTTGTCTAGTTTTCAAAGGTTCTAAGATACCCAGGTTCTTAGCATTCAGTCCTTCGACTTCGCATTGAAATTCTGTCTATGGAATGTTAATATTCTATGGGTCTTCATCTTCCTCATCAACAATCCTATTGTAACATTCCAACACATGGCGCAACTATGTACTCCAATCCTGCTGAGCCCATTCTACTGGTTCCTTAGGCGTTCTCAATATGGATTCTTTTATCTCCTGGAGCACTTCATCAATGCATGCAAACCCATCCTCAAAGCTAAAAGTCAATAAGAAACTTTCCTTTAAGATATCCCATTCAATCGTCCAATGGGGAAGCGCTGTTTCCAACTACCAGTGCATTGGAATTGTGTCTAAGATATGACAAAACATGTGCACCCATTCTGGTTGTGGTTCAGTTCCCCAGGCCTTAGTCCATTGTGCAAGATGATCGTGAAGATCATCCTTCCCACTATAATTTTCTATCATTAGCATACCCAAACCTTAATCTCATCATTCTTTTGTATTCCTTCCATCCAACGAAACTCTCCTTGTGCGTACCCCACCAACGGGCAGGCGTAGCACGCAACACCAACTCCAGTGCTTAGAAGTGATGTTCTTTTGGTACTTCCCTTTCAAATTCATATAAAAATAGATCCACATCAGTCAAACCATCATAATGTGGAAGTTTCCTTACCTCATTCGAGACACATCGTAGTGACTTGGTCATCCTATTGCAACAGAGCATAGATACTTCATGCAAGTGATTCTTCCAGTGTTCAATCTCTTAATCTAAATCTGAGGCACAGGATCTATCCCTGTCCCACGCAATTTATCCATCGGCCTTAGGATTGATCCAATCTTCATTTCACACGGTGATCTTGTATATCTGATCCAGATCATCATCGCTTTCCTCAAATTCGTGAATCGGTTCAGTGTAACATACTCCTTCAGCAGGGTCTAATGGCACTACAACCCTGAGTGACTTCCTTTCAAACATCATCTTTCGCTTCTTTAGGTTAATTACCCTACCCATATCAAAATCACAATCAATTCCTAGTAGCACGAGGTATGGGTTACTATCATCCACTATTTCAATGACCTCAAAGTGAACCATTACGCTTCCCTCAATGTATACCGTTACAACATATAAATGCCCCATCAGAATAATCTTCTGTTGATTTGTGTTGCGCAGCTGAATAGGAGACCAGTGCAGCGCAGGTCTCCCCATCCTTTCCCACATCTTCTTAGGTAGGACATTTGCATCAGAGCTCAGCTCTAAGATTACCTGGTCCATTTCGTATTCACCTATCTGCGTAGTTAGCCTCATCTCGGCGCCTCGTTCGCTTCTTATGCTTACCAATTGTTCTTACAGTGCGCTGTTCAGCAGGGGTCTTTTGTTTATTTGCACAAGTCTTGTCGATTAAATCTTGCAACCCTTCTACTGCATTCTTATCGTGCAATAACTTCATACAGGTCTTCAGAAAAGTAGCTAGTACCGAAGGATCTACTTCTTGTGTCATACTAGTTTCGGGATTTCCCCCCTGGCTTCCTGAGGTGGAGGCCTTAGTGAAGTTCTTCTTTGCTTCCAAGAAGGTCTCTTTAGCATGATAAGATCAAAGTCTATTAACTACTCAGTAGCCTTGCGCACCCATTCATCAGTCTCAGGTTGCTTACCCTTATATGCACTAGTGGTCATACCACTCCTCGTTACTATATTTAGGTCGTGATCTTCTTCGCGGGGCTCTGCCCTCATCGTATGGATGTTTTGCGTACGCTGCTAGGCCTACGTCTTAATTTCTTGCATTTTTTCCATAAGGACTAGACTTTCCTCTATCACATGGTCAAACTGTCTGCAATACTGACACGATGGATGCTGGGGGTTTGTGCAATCTCATGCGAAGTGTCCTGCTTTGTCACAATTATATCAAATTACTTGCCCTTGTCCTCGACTAGTTCCCCCCACTCTTCCTCGTCCTTGGCCCTAGAATCCTCCACGTGCCTCTCCTCCACCCTGATCCTGGGGCCGGTTCTATGCCTACATTCGATAGGTAGGGTTTCTATCCTCATCAGTTCATAACTTCTATAATGGCATTCATCATGTCCCACAAACTTACAGAAATTGCAAAACAAACGCTGAGGGGTCTATACACACTTCTGTAGTAAATGGAAATTATCAGTTGCATGCTATTTCGTAATCTGATAGATGGCACACCACAGCACAGCGCCTACGCTCATCCAAATTTAATTATTTGGTTTTAGGGTAACAAGCCCTCCCCCAAAGAGATAGTTCCTATAAACAAGACAATGGTCCTTATCATGCCCATGGCTCTTGCATTTCAAGCACCAGACTTCAACGCACATGTCTGGATGGGCTTCCTTTCCTTTCTTCAGGCTCCACAACTTCAAGTGCAGGCTTTCCGGCCATGAGTGAATTTGTTTCACTCCAAGGTTTGTATCCTGTATGGGCGAGGCGTCCAACCTCATCTTGATTTCTACGACTTTTGCTTTCGTTGCTATCTTTTGTTGTGACAACGACACTCTCAAATGCAGCAAAAGCAATGCTATATATGTTATGAAACCATCTCACAAAAAGATAGAAAAGATTGATCAACGCCTTAGAAATAAGCCTCTTCGAGGGGGCAACCTCCTTTACATTACACAAATGAACAATTCTTAGATGATTCAAATGAAAAAACCTCCTTTCTATATAAAGGAGTCTAAGGGGTCACAATATAACCAAAGCCGACCTAACAATAATAATATAAGGGCACAAAAATAATAATAGTGGGATTCTATGGGGCACAATAATAACAATATGGGGACAATAGGGGAACAACAATAAAAATAAGGGATACAATGACAATAGTAATGGGGGAATCACTAGTATTATAGGGACCTAACATGCCCCTCTCCTTCAAAAAAGTGTTGTCATCAACGCTTGAGTAGTTCTGGATGCTTCTGTGTAAAATTCTCATCCTCCCATGTGGAATCTTCAACGGGCAAGTTCTTCCACTTGATAAGATACTCTGAAATTGATCAAGTTCGTAGCTGCCGAGTTCTTGTTTCTTTCACTGCTTCAGGTTCCAATATGATTTTTCCTTCCTCATCAAGTTCTGGAAATATTGTTTGAATTAGAAGCTTGCCACATATAACCTTTTTTAGGCATGAAACATGGAAAACTAGGTGCACTGGGGAAGCTGCAGGAAGCTCCAATTTGTATGCCATAGTACCAATCTTTTGCAACACCTTGTACGGACCATAATACTTTGGTGATAATTTATTATCCTTCTTAGCTTGATTGAGGGACATTTGCTTATATGGTTGTAACCACAGGAATACCCAATAACCTACATCAAAATTTCTTTCGCTGCGATGTTGATCTGCCTGCTGTTTCATTCTATTTTGCGCCAAGGTGAGGTTATCCTTTAAGAGTTGGAGAAATTGTTGTTGATGCTCGATGTGATCTTCCACTGCTTAAACCTTAGAGTTTTCTCTTAAATATGATGTGATGGATGGTGGGCGATATCCATAAAGTGCCATAAATGGGGTCATTTTTGTTGCAGTATGGAAGGAAGTGTTATACCACCATTCAGCCAAAGGCAACCATTTGACCCATTGCGTCTATTCATCAGATACAAAGCAATGAAGATATCCTTCTAAACATTTGTTTACTAGCTCAGTTTTCCCTTCAGATTGAGAATGATAAGATGGGCTATGAGCTCATTGAGTACCAAGACAAGAAAATAATTCTGTCCAAAAATTTCCAGTGAAAATGGGATCTCTCTCGCTTACAATAATCTTTGGGTTTCCATGTATCTTTTGAATTGTTTCCATAAATGCAGTAGAAATTGTACTCGCTTTAAATGGATGAGATAATGCACAAAAGTGTGCATACTTGGTAAGTCTGTCAACTACCACCATGATAACACTCTTTCCTTCGGACTTCATTAAACCTGTGATAAAATCCATTGAAACCTCCTCCCAACATTTTGGAATGGATAAAGGTTGTAATAGTCCTAGGGTCTTAATTGTTTCAACTTTATTTTGTTGGAAAACCAAACATTCCGCCACAAAATTGAATATCTGATTTAAGGCCATCCTAAAAAAAATCCTTCTTAACCCTGTGGTAGGTTTTTAGAAATCTTGAGTGCCCTCCTAAGGGAGAGGTGTGCAATTCCCTAAGAATCTTTTGTTTGAGTTGCGAATTCTTACATAGGTATAACCGATCCTTGTACCATAACGAATCATTTTTCCAGCTAAGTGTATCAAATGTACTGGGATCTTGTTGTATCTTTTGAATGAGTTCCAACACTTCCTCGTCATTTTTCCATTCATCCCTTGCTTCATTTATCCAACCTGGATGGATAATAGAAATGGCGCAAAGAAATGCTTCCACATCCTCAACCTTTCTTGAGAGTGCATCTGCCACAACATTTTGCTTCCATTTTTTGTAGATGATCTCAAGATCATAAGCCAACATCTTTGTGACCCATTTTTGTTGCTCTTCTAAAGATAATATTTGTTCTAAAAATTATTTAAGACTATCATGATCTGTTTTTACCTTGAAGTGTCTTCCCATTAGGTAGGGTCGCCATTTCTTAAGTGCATGTAGTATTGCCAACATTTACTTCTCATAAATAGCTTTGTGTAAATATTTTCCTTTGATTGGACGACTTTCGAAAGCAATGGGTATTTCTTCTTGCATTAAACATCACCAATTCCATTTCCTGAGGCATCACATTCCACAATAAAGGTTTTTGTGAAGTCTGGTGTAGCTAAGACTGGTGCTTGGCACCATGTCTCTTTAAGATATTCAAAAGCCTTTGTTGCTTCTAGAGTCCATGAAAATGCATCTTTCTTCAATAATGTTGTTAGAGGTGCTGCTACTCTCCCTTAATTCTTAACAAACTTGCGATAATACCCTGTCAACCTGAGAAATCCTCATAGATGCTTTATGGATGTGAGGATTTTCCATTCCTTAATGGTTTTCATTTTTCTAGGGTCTACCTTGACACCTTCATGAGATACAATATGACCCAGAGATTCCACCTCTTGTACTCCAAAGAAACATTTGGATATTTTTGCATATAATTGTTTCTCCTCCAATAGTTTGAGCACCATGTTAACATGTTGGACATGATCCTTCCAAGACTTGCTGTAGATTAGTATATCATCAAGAAATACTAACACAAATTTTCTAAGGAAGGGTTTGAAAATGGAATTCATCAAACCTTGAAATGTAGAAGGTGCATTAGTAAGGCAAAAAGGCATGACCAAAAATTCATAATGACCCTCATAAGTTCTAAATGTTTTTTTTGGAATGTCTTCAATCTTCAGTTTGATTTGATGATATCCTAAACAAAGATCCAACTTGGTGAAGTAAATTGATCCATGCAATTCATCCAATAATTCATCAATGACAGGAATGGGAAATTTATCTTTAATAGTGAGCTTGTTGAGCTCCCTATAATCTAGACACATGCGCCATGATCCATCCTTCTTGTGAACCAATACTACTGTAGAAGAGAAATAACTTTGACTAGGTTGAATTATACCAACCTCTAGCATTTTTTCAATCATACGTTCAATTTCACTCTTTTGGACATAGGAATATCTATAAGGCCTGATGTTTGGAGGAACAATTCCTAGAATCAAATTAATAGCATGATCATGATCACGAATAGGTTTGAGGCCTTTGGGAGTCTCAAATACCTTGGAATGATTGTCCAAGACTTTTTGGAGATCTAGAGAAATGGATGATTTCAATGTGAGAACCTCTAGCGAACATAATTGTGAAATTATGCCTCGTTCTTTCTTTAGAAGCTTTGCCATTCCGTTAGAGCTAATTATCTTTCCCGGTTTCCCTGCGAAACCCATTAATTCAACTTCCTTTCCTTCTGAAGATAATTTCATGAAAATTTATTGAAAATTAAAAGCTATTATACCCAAGGATTGTAGCCATTGGACTCCTAGTACAACATCAGCACCACCCATTGGAATGGAAAGCATTGGGCTATTCAATACATATTCTCCCATGAATAGCTTGATATTATGGCACTTTCCTGAGCAATTTATGGTTCCTCCACTTGCAACCATCACTTGACACTCTGGTGCTGGATATAGGAAGCAATTCAATTCCTTGGATATCTTACAATGAATAAAATTATGGGTACTTCCCGAATCAATCAACACTATTACCTTTTCCTTCTTGATATGCCCTTCTATCTTGATAGTTTGAGGAGTGGTAATTCCAGCCAATGCATTACAAGATATGGTCGGATTGATTTCTTCTTTTTCTAGGGTTTGTTCCTGGTGGATATCCTCTTCTTTTGACGTTTCTTGTTCCTTTTCTTTCTCCTCTTCACAATCTATGTAAAATAATTTCTTCTCGGCACACTTATGACCTTTAGTGTATTTCATATCACAATTGCAACAAAGCCCTTTTGCTCTTTTTTCTTCCAATTATTGTGGTATCGACCTTGTAGGTTGTGGATGGCTAGGGGTAACAACACTTCCATCTTTATTGTTGGGCATGGAATCCCCCCCAGTAGGTTTTGGTCAAAGGTTTTGTAAGACTCTGCAAATTGCAGGCGCGGAGCGCGAAGTAGAGGTTAAGTCATAGGGTTGTCCGCCCTAAAGCAATGTAATGTAATGTAAAGTCATGTTGGCCTACCCATGGTCCGCGAACCATGGGATTGTATAAATAGAGTGAGGCTCTAAGTTGAAAAGATAGGGGATAGTGGAGTGAAGAGCGAAGGAATGGTTCAAGCTTAGAGTAGGAGTCTAAGTGTATTGGGTCGTAGTAGTAGGAAGAGGCGCTGCAGCTGAGTGCACAGAGGCCTAGTAGAGTCCGCAACTGAGTGCACAGAAGCCTAGTAGAGTCTGCAGCTGAGTGCGTAGGGCGGTGTCGAGTCTGTAATCAGGATTGAAGATTAATAAAGAGAAGTTGATTCTTATTTCTGTGTATTTGCTGTGCATTATCTTCTTTATGTTTATATTAGTTTATGTATCGCGCGCACTGATATGATTGCTGAATATGCTGTAATAACCATTAATCTTACACACACAAGTTAAGTAATTGGTTAATTAGCAAGGAACTTGGGTATTATACGGGTCGTGCCTCGAGTAGGGCTATGTGGAAACAACAACACGAGTTGCAAAGGAATAGCAAGTGCACGTAGCGACGAGTCAGACTGTGAACCTCCAGAAGCCCATCAGACATCCCCAGGGTGCGGAAACCTGGTTCTAGCACCCTCCCATACTACTTCGGGTGAGACCTCAGTCCGCACTCCACAGACTGTTGCTGAAAGGGCCAGTAGTACCGGGATTTTCTTGGCTAAATCACCTCTAAACCTGGGTCAGGCCCATACAAGCCAACAAATGGTTCTGTTTCCGAGACCAGGATTTGCATAAAGGATGTCTGATGTCATGCCACTGGAATCCAACAAAGAAATAGATTGAAGAGTGGTTGGATAAGAAGATTCATGAGTTCGCGGCGCAAGAGAACAGAAATCCATGAGTATCTAAGGAACAGTGTTTGGAGCGCTATTTGTATACAGAAATCCATGAAATTTTCTTTGCATCTTTTCCTTCTAAGCTGTATGATTGGATCACGAAGTTAGCAGATAGGCAGTGAAGGTGTAGGCTTGACAAACCAATAGTGTGGGCTCCAGAATTAGTGCACAGACTAGAAGCATCAGAAGATAAGATAGCACGAGCTGTGGACCATTGGCTCGACTGAATAATAGGAGGATTTATCACTGAGTTCATGGTAGACACGACCATCAACTACAGTGAGGTAGAGTGATGTTTTTTCAAGAGATAGCGAGGTAAGTATATTAAATCTTTGAACACTTGGATTAAGATGCTATCGTGTGAAAAGAGGGTTATGCGAATAAATTAATGTTTGGGACTCCGCAAAGTGGGAAGATCTACAGAAGCGAAAGTAGTGGAGTTGGAAAACAGTCCCTTAATTTCACCCTCGCGAGAAAGTGAGGAGGAGCTCGCAAAAGTTTCTCTGGGAAGCGCGGTCAGTTTGATAAGACAGAGAATTCTGTGTCTACCACCTCCACCCACATCGCCACCCGTTTCACCCCCCTCACCCCCATCTCCACCCACTCCACCTCTGCCACCACCGCAGTTCAGTATGGCGAGTGCGATCAAACTGCCGATGTTCAGAGGAGTAGGAAATGAAGATCCGGACCAATTCTGGTTCGTGGTAAGAGCAGTATGGGAAGCACAGGGCATCGTGGATGATAATATTAAAAAGGCTACACTGGTAAGTGCACTGCAGGATGTGCATTAACGTGGTATATCAAGCATTCTAATGACCACCCGAACGCAGGAATTGCAAAGATCCAGGCCACGCTGGACAGGGAATTTAGCAAGCCAAAATCAGAAACACAATCAATCATTGGGTTTAAGGAGATCACGATGCTCCCAGGTGAGACCCCTTGGGATCTAGACCAAAGGCTGAAGAGTACGATCCGTGAAGCCAATATGACGTTAACAGATGCACATCATCACGCATGGTTTGTGGCCTCACTTATGCCACACTTAAGGACGACGTTGTCACAGCAAAAACTTTCCACCCAGGATGAAGTGTTGGAGATGGAAATGAGATTGCATGAAACCCCTATACAAGACCCTGGGTTTGGAGTCCAACAAATCCACGTGCAACTGCAGAATCTGTGTCTAGAGATGCAAAAGTTTGAAACAAGATAGGACACCTTGGTCGGAGGTACGCGAGGAAGTATGGTACATAAAATGCAAAGGTCAAGGGCACAAGGACCATTGTCGAGTGTTTGTGAACTACTTGGCAGGAGGAGGGCCAATGCCGTTAAGACCGGAGGCATAGCCAGGGCCGAGTGTGACATCTACATTATGGTTTGTGATCTGCTAGATAGGAGGAAAACACACCACATATAATTGTCATCTGTTGCAGAAGTATATGCAGACATCCCAACTATTGTTCAGTAATTTCTGCAGGTCAGTAAGCCATGACGAATGCACCTACCGAAGCTATGAACTAATGATGGATCAGACTCCTGCCTACAGGGTGCAGGCTGAAACGCGAGCCCTTGACCCAAATGCAGGGATGGTGCGCACTGGGTTTCAGGGGCGTGGTCAGGGTCGAGGCAGAATGGGACTAGGAAGGGGTCGCGGCCAAATAATTTGTTACAATTGCGGAGGGCCAGGGCATTATGCCCATGATTGTACAAACCCGACTAGGATATCATGTTGGTACTGTAATCAGTTTGATCATGAGGTAGAAGATTTCCCTTCACTGATAGTGAGGATGCATGAAAAGGGAGTACTCCAACCTCCTACGACCCAGAATTTACAAATGATGAGGTCTGAACCGCGTGAAGAAGACCCAAATGTAAACATGATGCTCAGGAGCGGTATGACCATGGGAGATGATAAAGGGAAGCAGTCAGAAGAAAGTGCGTGGGTTTGCAAGGCTCCTACAAAGGAACCCGAGTTTAACTTAGAATGCGCGAAGGAGACATTCATGGAAGCTAAGAAGAGCTTCACGGAGGCCTCCACTTTAGGTAGCCAGGATCAACTAGAACCAGGGATGGATCCTTCAATGCTCACTACCTTTCTGGAGACATGCATGAAACTGCTGCGTGACAGCAAGGCAATCAAAGGGCTACAGGAACTTATCACTAGGTGTGCGGGGTCAGGAGAACCACGCGTGGTCCGGAAACTTGGAAAGCATGCATTGCGCACAGGAAGGGAGATGAGGTTGACTGTGTAAATAGGTGAGTACGAAATGGATTAGGTAATCTTGGATCTGGGTTCGAACGCGAATGTACTACCAAAGCAAACATGGGAACGCATGGGTAGACCCATGCTACAATGGTCCCCTATTCAGTTACGAATGGTGAACCAACAGAAGATTTTTCCCATGGGAAGATTACAAGGGGTAACAGTCGATATTGAAGGTACAAGCGCGTAGGCAGATTTTGAAGTGATAGAGATTGTCGATGACAACAATCCCTATCCCGTGCTACTAGGAATAGACTGGGCCATCGATATGAATGGAGTCATAAATAAGAAAAAACACAAAATGATCTTTGAGAAAAAGTCACTACACGTGGTAGTACTGCTAGATCTAGCCGAAGGAGGGTGATACACTGAACCGGTGTGCGACAACGATAGTGATGACGATCTTGACTGTATTTACAAGATAACTATGCAAGGATAGGAGTTTTCAGATGTGGATCAACAGGAGGCCACGCCTATCCCCCACCATGTACAACAGTTTGCGGAGCTTTGCAGACTTCAAGGTGGATATGCATAATGTGTATATCAAGGCGCGTAAAGATTGGGCGCAGAACTGGACCAAGTTCTCATTCATCGCTATTGATGATGTGATCTTCCCCATGCTAGAATCATGACCTCCTGAGTGGCGCGCCCCGAATCTGACGGAGAAGGATAGAACAGTAGCACAAAATTAGAAGGATGCAACCAAGTTGCATGTCACGAAGTTGGCCCAATAGAGGCACAACGAACAAGTGCTTGCAGAGGCAAGGGATGCCCGTGAAGCAGCAAAGGCAGCCATAGAACAAGCAAAGGCTGCCGAAAAAGCAGCAGCAACACAGGCAACAGGGGCCACCGCGACGTAGGAGGAAGGGGGCCAGAACGTGTCTACAGGACAGGGACCAGATACAGTAGAAGGCACAGACCTAAGCACAACATCCACCCAACTGACACGGCCACATGTCACGGAGCGATCAGGTACACGAAAAAAGGTCAAGGCATCCAAACTAGACATTGAACCGATTACACTGACCGAAGGCGACCTCTACGACATCGGAAACATAGTTCGTAAGGTCACCAGGGAAGCACTCCAGGAAGCCATGATGGAGCAACAGATTGTGTTGGGGGCCCTATGGGCGCAGCTGCAGGAACTTCAGGTGCGATCCCCACAAGAAGGAACAGTAGCCGCCTACGGTGCCACAGGTACATCAGCAGTGGAGCAGATGCTACACACAAAGATGGCCAACACAATAGTGCTACTGGACGGAGTACTAATAGCGGAGAGCGAGGAGGATAGAGCCGCGGTAGGCATGATCAAGGGATTTGGCCTAAATTTGGCTGCCCTTCCATGGGACACATTGTACCAGTTGCAGGATGGCATAACAGTAGAGCTATGCACCTGGGAAGGTCACGTGATCCAGGTATTGAGTGAGCAGAAGATCAACATCGAACAGCTCAACCTGCAGCGTGACGAGCTAGTGTCACAAAATCGGCAGATCATGCAAACAGTGGATGAAGTGTGCCGGCACGTTCCAGAATTATCCATCGCCGCAGACCTACCAACCGAGATGTGGATCCACTATCTGGCAAGTGGAGTCCAAAGCGCGCGCGAGGAAACAACATGAGTGCAGTTGGAGCTGAACCTCCAGATTGCTGAGCTGCGGATGAAGGTGCAACCTTCCACTCCTCCGGAAGTTAGAGAGCAGTGCGTTAGCGCGATTCAAATAGGATTGGAAGAAATTGGACGGGTAGTGCAGGACTGTACCGGTATGTTGGATCAAGCTTTTGACGTCCTTACATCCTTGCAGGAGGATCCCAACAAATAGCGCTTGGAAACAGAGGCACATGAACTGTAAGAGCAGTATGATAGTGTAAGGGGCACTGCGTAGATAGTCGTCCTCACCCAACGACTGGACAAGATGCAACAAGCAAGGGCACTGAAGGAACAGGTGGATGCTACAAGACAAAGAGAGGCACTTCTCAAAGCGCGCATCCAACCTTGGATTGATGAATCCTTCACCATTACGGCCGAGATTGAGGGAAAGCTCGCACAAATGTAGGAGATGTATGCGCTAAGGCAGATAGTGGATCCTCACAAAGAAGCATCAGAGGAACGCATGTAGCAGGTCCAGCAAATCGCAGAATAGTGCACCGCGGACCTTCGGGCAGTACGGGAATAGTTGGAGGGGCTCCGTGCCAAGATCATCGCACTAGCAAAGTGACTCGGGATGAGTCACGGTGATTGTGTTGGGGGCCTGAGGGGCATGGAATCCCCCCACGGTAGGTTTTGGGAATCAAAGCCCAAGTTTTGGTCAAAGATTTTGTAAGACTCCATGAATTGCGGGCGCAAAGCGTGAAGTAGAGGTTAAGTCATAGGGCTGTCCACCCTAAAGCAATGTAATGTAATGTAAAGTCATGTCAGCCTACCCATGGTCCGCGGACCATGGGATTGTATAAATAGAGCGAGGCTCTAAGTTGAAAAGATAGGGGATAGTGGAGTGAAGAGCGAAATAATGGTTCGAGCTTAGAGTAGGAGTCTAAGTGTATTGGGTCGTAGTAGTAGGAAGAGGTTCTGCAGCTGAGTGTGCAGAGGCCCAGTAGAGTCCACAACTGAGTGCACGGACCCCTGCAGCTGAGTGCACAGGGCAGTGTCGAGTCTGTAATCAGGATTGAAGATTAATAAAGAGAAGTTGATTCTTATTTCTATGTATTTGTTGTGCATTATCTTCTTTATGTTTATATTAGTTTATGTATCATGCACACTGATATGATTGCTGAATATGCTGTAATAACCATTAATCTTACACACATAAGTTAAGTAATTGGTTAATTGGCAAGGAACTTGGGTATTATATGGGTCGCGCCCCAAGTAGGGTTGTGCGGAAACAGCAACACGGGTTGCGAAGGAATAACAAGTGCACATAGCGAAGTGTCAGACCACGAACCTCCAGAAGCCCATCAGACATCCCCAAGGTGCGGAAACCTGGTTCTAGCACCCTCCCATACTTCTTCTGGTGATACCTCAGTCCGTGCTCCGTGGACTGTTGCCGAAAGGGCGATTAGTATCAGGATTTGCTTGGCTAAATCACCTCTGAACCTGGGTTAGGCCCATACAAGCCAACATTTATGATTGTGAGTGGTAGGATTCCTTGTTGCCATAATTTTTCTTTCCATTTTTCTTTCCAACCTGAATGCCTTCTCCAATGAATCTGGTTCCCAAAGGCGAACCTCATGTTGGATGTTATCTTTTAAAGTCCCTATGAACACATCAATCCTATGCTCCTCTGGAATATCTTTTACCCTTATATTCAATTTTTGGAAGTCCTCAATGTGCTCCATCATTGAACCCTTTTGTTTTAGATTTATCAATAGGCTAAAAAAAAGTGTTGTTTTTTGTATCCTCATAATGTGCTATCATTTCATCCATAAAAATAACCCAAGTGACAATTTGTTTACGAGAGAAAAGCCATCGATACCATACAAACTGATTTGGTTCCAAATATAAAGTTGAAATGCGTACCTTTTGTGTGTTTTGCACATTATGGAGATCGAAAAATTGCTCCATCTGTAGTATCCATGTTCTGGGATCCTTGCCATCAAACTTGCTCATATCGATCTTTGGAACATGGTGGTTCTTCGATCCAACATTAGAGTCTATGAAATCATGATTAAAATTTATTTTGTTCTCATCATGAGTTTCCTTTACTACCCTTTCACCATTAGTAAGACTTTCTTGTAGAAACTTTGTCAAATCTATTTTCAAATCTTCTATGCCTTTCTTTAAATCATCCACCTTAGCTTCCATGCCATCCATCTTAGCTTCCACACTGTCCATCTTAGCTTCCACTTCATTCATCTTGGCTTCTACGCCTTTCTTTAAACCATTCATATTAGCTTCCATGTCATACATCTTAGCTTCTACATCTTTCTTTAAACAATCCATCTTAGCTTCTGTTACTTTTTGTGCGAGTGAAATTTGTTGCACTTGGTCTTGTAATTTTGATATATCATGTTGCATTTCTGCCTCTTCTTCATGAGTCATGCTAGAGCTTTCAAGTTTCTTACTAGGTTTTTCCATTCTCTTTATTTGAGGCATCAATTAACGATAATAATGCTTCACTATGCCCTTTGAATTCCTTCAAACTAATTTTTCAAACCAAGCTTATGCAAAATAAAAAAAAAAACTACACACCTTTTTTCACTTTGTAGGAGCTCGATATTGAATCTGATGTATCTCTGTAATTGTGGATCTCCAAGTTCTAAAATTTCTTCCTACGGTAACCCTCTGAGTAATATTTCTAACCCCGCAAGTCTGATCAAGATTGGATTCTCCAATAAAGAGTTATGTCAAATCTCCCATGATGACCTGAGTACAAACTGGTTCAGTAAAGCGAACTTGTACGACGTGCTACGGGTCTCTGTTTCAACCTTAGGTTCTGAAAATGATACCCAAAAAAACTACAGTCCATCCTCTTTCTGTAACTTCTTACAAAAATTCAATCTGATGCTCATAGTGAAATTTATGATGATTTTCCCAAGGTCACCTGTTTGGAATGTAATTCGGGGGTCTGCAAAAACCCTAACTTCCTTAGATTATATCTTCAAAAATATAGTGAGAAAAGATCTGAAATTTGGGTCTAAGGTTCAGAGATATTTTGTCTCAAATGGGTTATGTTTTTAGCTTCTGAAACGTCACAGAAAAAATGTTATAACGAAAATGACACAATGACCTATTTGGAGCAACGAAACCCTAGAATCCAAAGCTCTGATACCAAATGTTGCGAAACCAGCTCACAAAAAGATAGAAAAGATAGATCAACGCCTTAGAAATAAGCCTCTTTGAGGGGGCAACCTCCTTTACATTACACAAATGAACAATTCTTAGATAATTCAAATGACAAAACCTCCTTTCTATATATAGGAGTCTAAGGGGTCACAATATAACCAAAACCGACCTAACAATAATAATATAAAGGCACAAAAATAATAATAGTGGGATTCTATGGGGCATAATAATAACAATATGGGGACAATAGGGGCATAACAATAAAAATAAGGGATACAATGACAATAGTAATGGGGGAATCACTAGTATTATAGGGACCTAACCATATACCAGTCTCAATGCTAGGAATCTGAAATTATCATATTGGCCTGCTTGATCAGGTATTTCAACCTTTGATCAAAATCCCAAGGTGTCTCATCTACTTTTTGTCAAATCTCTTTAAATTCAGTTACTGATTGTGCCTCTGATTTAGACTTTATAAACTCCTTGTTCAGAGCTTGTTGGGTTGCTGCCAACGTCACGTTGGGGTTATCAATCTGTACTTAATGTACCATGTCAATTCTTTGTCTTGTAAGGCAATGAAAAACTGTTATTTCTTGATGTTATCATCTGTAATCTGCTGTGTCATCCATACAACATCTGCAAATAACCAAAATTGCTTAGGATCTTCACTGCCTACCCCTTTAAAAGTCGGCATCTTCATCGTGTTTTCCATGTTGAATGGTGGAAGTGGAGGTGGAGGTGTAGGTGAAGGTGTATGAGGCGGAGGTGGAGGTGGAGGTGGAGGTGGAGTGGATGGATGAGGTATCCTCGGGATACCTTGTGTAATTATCTGAACTCCACTTTGTAGTGTAGTCAACATCGTCCCTTTGTTGTCACTTGAAGGAGGTTCAATGAGCGAACTGTAGTCTGAGCTCGTTCCTTCATTTCGTCTAAAGAATTTCCCACTTTGCGTAGCCCCTGTTAGGGTCCCACACTAATCCCCTTATTTATGTCATGGGATCACGTCATAGTCAAGAGTCAATAAAGCCCATATTAATATTTGTAAGTGGTTAACCCACAATTAATGACGGGACCACAGTTAGTTGCAAATGGGCGGTAGTATTAGATAGATGGTAAATGGGTGGTAGTATTAGATAGATGGTATTAATAAAACCCACAATATTGGCTCGTGGTATTGCATGTATGAGTCATATATAAAGGATAGAGACTCCCTGCGAGGAGCATCGTGTCTTGTTTTGTAATCGAGTTCTTCTCTATTGGAGGTTGCCCCCTCGAAGAGGCCTGTGAACATTTCTCTCTGAATAATAAAATCATTACTATTCTGTGTTCTGGGTATATTTTCTTCGCATATTCTGTGTTATCGGTATCTTTTCTTCGCAAATTCTATGTTTGGGTATTGCTTTGCAGGTTAAGAGCATAACAAGTGGTATCAGAGCACTTTCCAGGGCTCGGTGGGATCTCCAAATTTTAGCAAAAAATTTTTTTTGGCTAGAGACGTGTTTCGGCGTCTTTAAACCACAGGATCTGTCGTTAAGCGCATAAAACTGCGGATTTGGGGAGGCATGCACGCAGGAAATACAAGAGGTGGTCACGTCTGTTGGACTCCCTTGTAACCCCTGTGGGTACCCCTTCGAGTAGTAGCGCATTAGACAGAACCGCGCACGGACTGTCTTCCACGTACCCTCTGGGTATATAGGAAGCCCCCTAGCTCCCTTGAAACCTCGCCATAGATAAACCTTCGGCCGTCTTGTGGCTACAGTACACCGAGAATAGCACTCGGAGAGATTACTCGCCCGTACGATAGGGTAGTCGGGTTGTACGGCTAAGGGTACGGTCGATCCTCCTTAGTTAGCGCCCTGAAACATTGGGCCGAGTACTACTGTCAGACCCTTAAGTATATTGCGATCTGTAGCACCTGACACTCCCCAAGACCATAGTTCCCTTTCTATCGGGGGATCACACATCATCTATTCCAGATCAGCAGCAGCAGTTGTTCCACCATTCAGATCTCTCAGATCCACCAGATCGGATATTCCAGATCAGCAGCAGCAGTTGTTCCACCATTCAGATCTCTCAGATCCACCAAATCGGAGTAGATGTGAAGGGTTCCTGTACCTGGATATAATTTTCGCAGGACTTTTGGCGGCATTGACATTTTGAGGATTTGGCGACTGCAGTATTGATCAGGAAGGAGTAAAACTCCGTTAGGAGTTTTCCAAAAAAAAAAAAAAAAAAGTCTGAGATCTTCCGGGGCGCTTATTGGTGACCTAGCCCATCAGTATCAGGACGACGAGCTGAGCAAGGTGGTACCATTCAATTTCTTAGTAAAAATTTTTAGGCGGTCCCAATTTTTCATCAGGTTGGTGTATGGTAGAAACTCGCGCTCAAGCGATGGCCAATGAAAGGATCGACAAAATTGAAAACCATGTGCACTCCCTCCAAACTGCGGTGAACAAGATCGAACTTGAGCTTCAAGGAATGAGTAACCAGATACAACTTGAGCTTAAAGGAATAAGTAACCAGATACAGGAGGCACTCCCAAAGGGCAAGGAGCCAACCCACGAGGAGGCGTATAATGGCCATGAATACCATGAGGGTGAGACTAGCCACTCTCCTCACGTTTGGCACTCCCATCCACCACCCAGTCAGCGACCTCCCAAGTTGGATATGCAGAAATTTGACGGTTCTCACACGTCTGCATGGCCAGCACAAATGGAGCAGTATTTCCAATTGAATCATATCACAGATGAGGGGACTAAGCTTATGGTGAGCACCATGTACTTGGACAATGAACGATGGCAATGGAAGGAATGGCATCAGCGTTGCAATGGACATTTTCAGAATTGGGCCCAATTTGCCAAAACTCTTCGCAGTCGCTTTGAACAGGAAGACTCCTTTTTGGGGCGTCTCACTAAGCTTCGACAGACGGGTACAATGGAGGAATATATTACTGTTTTTGAAGCCTTAGCCTTCCGCACTAAGGGTCTCACAGATGAGTTCTACATGGAATGCTTTATCAGCGGTCTTAAAGAAGCCATCAAAGCTCAGGTTCTACTCCACCACCCTCCCACATGGACAGAGGCTTGCCAGGTAGCCCGTAAGGTGGAACGTGCATTAACAGCCCAATCCAGCCGCCCCAACTTCCCCGCTAAAGGTCGTCCCTCACAGGCTCCCAATATGACTCAGACACTTAAGATTCAAAAGGTGTCACCTGCGGAAATGGCCGAAAGAAGGAAGCAAGGACTATGTTACTACTGTGATGAAAAATATTCCCTAGGTCATAAATGCAAAGAGCACAAGTTTTTTCAAATAGATGCCACTGACTACAGCTCCACCGAGGAAGATCCACCACTTGAGGAACCGGAGGCGATCGAAGAAGATAACCAACAGGAGATTTTATCTGATGAACCAATTATTTCGCTAAATGCATTGGCAGGAATTTCTTCCCCTCAAACTCTCAAAATCAGGGGTTTTCTTAAACATCGCCCAGTAGTAGTCTTGATTGATAGTGGAAGTACACATAATTTCATCCACCAAAAGATCGCTGAAGCAGCACATTGTTTTGTCCGAGCAGTTTCTAACTTCCAAGTCCAGATTGCAGATGGGGGCACAATGAAATGTGAAGGTCGCTGTGAAAATGTCAAAATTCAAATTGGGGATTATCAATTGAAAACCCACATGTTTGCAATACACATGGGGGGTTGCGACATTGTCCTAGGCGCGGAATGGCTCCGCACTCTTGGGCCAATCACAATGGATTTCCAGGAGTTATATATGAGTTTTAAGCAGAACAACTCCACACATACCCTCCGTGGACTACAGGCGGGAGCCCCCTCTATCATCAGCTCGCATAGAATGGAAAAATTGTTAAAAAAGGGCCATCATGGAGTGGTAGCTCAATTTAATGCCATCCAGGTAGTAGACACCATGTCTCCGCCAATTCATCCTGAGATGCAACAGATTTTAAATAAACATCGGACGGTCTTTGACAAGCCTCATGAGCTTCCACCCTCGCGAGGGGAACATGATCATAGCATCACATTGGTTCCAGGGGCCCAACCCCCAAATGTGCGGCCATACATATATCCGTTCACCCAAAAGAATGAAATAGAAAAAATCATCAAGGAATTGTTGGAAGCAGGTGTCATTCGTCCTAGCATTAGTCCTTATTCATCTCCAGTGGTCATGGTCCTCAAGAAAGATGGGGAGTGGCGGATGTGTCCAGACTTCATGGCCCTCAATAAGTTAACAGTCAAAGATAAATTTCCCATCCCAGTGGTTGACGATTTGCTGGACGAACTCAATGGGGCTCAATTCTTCACTAAGTTGGATCTTCGCTCAGGCTACCACCAAATTCGCATGAAGGAAGTCGACATTCCCAAGACAGCTTTCAGAACTCATGAAGGCCATTATGAGTTCCTGGTCATGCCATTTGGTCTCTGTAATGCCCCCTCTACTTTTCAGAGCCTTATGAATCACCTCCTCAAACCATATCTCAGAAAATTTGTCCTTGTCTTCTTCGATGACATCCTCATCTATAGTGGCACTTGGGCGGCACATCTTCAGCATGTAGATCTACTCTTGCAACTGCTCCGCACACATAAATTATTTGTCAAGATGTCTAAGTGTTCGTTTGGCATGGAAGAAGTTGAGTATTTGGGCCACATTGTGGGGCGTGAAGGTGTCAAGGTGGACCCAAAAAAGATCCAGGCAATGCGAGAATGGCCTCAACCTAAGACCTTGAAAAGCTTGAGAGGATTTTTGGGTCTCACAAGCTATTATCGTAAATTTTTCCGCAACTATGGCTGCATAGCGAAGCCCCTAACGCAACTCCTAAAGAAAAATTCCTTCTTCTGGAACGAAGAAGCACAACAGGCATTTACCGCTCTCAAAACCACCATGTGTTCCACTCCTGTCTTAGCACTACCGGACTTCACCAAATCATTTGTCATTGAATCTGATCCTTCAGGAACAGGTATTGGAGCGGTCTTAATGCAGGAAGGGCGACCATTGGCCTTCACCAGCCAACAACTAAGTGGGAGGAATCTGGGCCAATCTACCTACGAGAAGGAAATGATGGCCATCTTACATGCAGTCGAGACCTGGCGGCCTTACTTGTTGGGGCGACGTTTCCAAATCCGCACAGATCATCACAGTCTTAAATATTTTTTGGAGCAATGCATATCTTCCCCACAACAAAATAAATGGTTAGCCAAAATGCTGGGATATGATTATGAGATCATTTACAAGAAAGGGAAAGACAACAGGGTAGCAGATGCATTGTTGCGCCAATTTGAGGAGGAAAGTACTCTGCTCGCAATTTCCCTCCCCATTCCAGACTGGATTGAAGAGGCTCGCAGGGAATGGTTTTCACATCCTGGGCTCTCCCAACTCATTTCTCAATTGCACGTAGATCCTAATTCCAACAAGGGCTACTCATGGCAGAATGATATTCTTCGCTACAAGGACAGAGTCGTAATATCACCAACATCCACCCTCAAAAGTCGCATTTTGGCAGAATTGCACTCATCTCCCATTGCAGGACATTCGGGCTTTCAGAAGACATATGCTCGCACCAGAAGATCATTTTTTTGGTCCGGCATGAAACAGGACATCCTTAATTTCTTAGCAGAATGTGACGTCTGTCAACGCCACAAAGGGGAAACCGTCAACACACCAGGCACATTACAACCATTGCCCATTCCGGCGTCAATTTGGACGGAGGTCTCCATGGATTTCATTACAGGTCTTCCAAAGTCTGGGAACAAGTCAATCATCATGGTGGTTGTGGACCGACTGTCGAAGTATGCTCATTTCTGCGCCCTACCCCAACCATTCACACCCACTTTGGTTGCTCAAACTTTCATGGATCAGATCTTCAAATTGCATGGCATGCCCACTTCTATTGTGTCTGACCGCGACCCAATCTTCACCAGTAATTTTTGGCAGGAGCTCTTCAGAATACAAGGCACTCAACTCAAACTCAGTACTTCATATCATCCGCAAACAGATGGTCAAACCGAAGCCGTCAACAAATGTCTAGAAACCTACCTTAGGTGTTTCACTTCAGAAAAACAACACCTTTGGGTACAGTGGTTACCTCTGGCGGAATGGTGGTATAACACCAACTATCATGCCACCACCAAAATGACTCCCTACGAAGCAGTCTATGGACAACTTCCGCCTTCCCCTACTTCTTATCTCACGAGGTGCTCCAAAGTACAAGTCGTGGATCAACTCCTACAACACCGCGCAACCATGCTTGCCCATCTGCACGAGAATCTTCATCAAGCTCAGAACCGTATGAAGCAACAGGTTGACCAACATCGCTCAGAGCACCAATTTCAAGAAGGGGATCAGGTATTTTTGAGGTTGCAACCATATAAGCAAACATCACTCAAAGACAAGGGTTTTCAAAAGCTCTCTCCAAAATTCTACGGACCATACCAAGTACTTCAACACATTGGAGAAGTGGCTTACAAGTTGGCTTTGCCACCTACAGCAAAAATCCACCCAGTTTTCCATGTATCGTGCCTCAAGAAAGTGATTGGGAACAATTGCCGAGTTCAAACCAGTCTACCTGAATTGGACGAAGAAGGGTCAATCTGGCTTCAACCTGAACAGGTTCTAGACACATGAGACAAGCACCTGCGCGGCCGCATGCTTAAGGAGGTCCTCGTCAAATGGAAAGACACCTCTCCGGAAGATGCAACTTGGGAACCAGCCACTATTCTTCAGCAGTTTCCGCAGCTTCAGCCTTGAGGACAAGGCTAGTCTTAAGGGGGAGGGCATGTTAGGGTCCCACCCTAATCCCCTTATTTATGTCATGGGATCACGTCATAGTCAAGAGTCAATAAAGCCCATATTAATATTTGTAAGTGGTTAACCCGCAATTAATGACGGGACCACAGTTAGTTGCAAATGGGCGGTAGTATTAGATAGATGGTAAATGGGCGGTAGTATTAGATAGATGGTATTAATAAAACCCACGATATTGGCCCGTGGTATTGCATGTATGAGTCATATATAAAGGATAGAGACTCCCTGCGAGGAGCATCGTGTCTTGTTTTGTAATCGAGCTCTGCTCTATTGGAGGTTTCCCCCTCGAAGAGGCCTGTGAACATTTCTCTCTGAATAATAAAATCATTGCTATTCTGTGTTCTGGGTATATTTTCTTCGCATATTTTGTGTTCTCGGTATCTTTTCTTCGCAAATTCTATGTTTGGGTATTGCTTTGCAGGTTAAGAGCATAACAGCCCCAAACATCAAGGTAATTGCATAACCTATTTTTCACATAACAACATTTTAAACCAAGTCTTCAATGATTTTAAATACTTATCTCGTGGTCCTTTAAAGAGCATTCATTCCGCTTCGCTATAGATGATATTTCTATCGATTGCAAACTCAGTCACAAAACTTCCAAGTGTGTGATCAATCCAATGATTTATGGATCGAGCGATATTGCTTCCTGATGCTTCTAACTGTTGCATCAGTTCAGGAGTCCACACTATAGGGCTGTCAAGCCTCCATGTCCCTTGCCTATCTGCCAATTTAGATAACCACTCGTGTAGTTTGTCACAGAAGAAACAAAAGAACACGTCGGTTTTGTCTGTGTATAAATATCTCTGCAACCACTACTCTTTGGACAATTTAGGGTTCCTATTCTCTTGAGCCGAGAATGCATGCATTTTTCGATCAATCGACTTCTCAAGCTCTTTCTTTGTAGGAAACCATTCATCACACATCTCTTAGATAAATCCCGGTCCCAGAAACAGAACCATTTGTTGGCTTAAGGGGGCCTAACCTAGGTTCAGAGTTTTTCACGCCAACCAACAAAACCCTAACTGCTGGCCCTTTTGGAAACAACCTGCATGGCGCAGGCTGCAGTCCCACCCGAAGCAATATTGGGGGATGCTAGAACTAGGTTTCTACATCCAGAGATCATGTGATAAGAAATATGAAGCCTTCGTATCTCAGATCTGCCTTCGCACATATCTAAGTCTTCCTATGGTCTGCTACTGTAACTCTATGAAAACTGCTCTCAGACGTTCGCGAAGGCCTGCGATCAGACTTTATTACCCTAAATGAAGTGGACTAACAACTTTCACCTAGTAAATAATAACCCTAGATCTGCCCGCGTGTAGATCCCACCAACTTGAATAGAGATTATACAGATTCAGCTAATACCTTCGCGAAACCATATCATTACTTAGTTCATGCATAGATATTAAAGATTTAACATATTCGCACAACAATTACACTTTATTCCACATAAAACATATTATTGAGTGATAAATCATAACTTGAATAGAAATAAGAATAAGACACAGATGCAAGATGTTCAGTCTAAAATCAGTCTTTATTAGGTTCAACATTCAAATTACAAAATCTTTTACCCTGCGCGCCTAGCTGCAGGGGCCCACGCACTAAACTGTAGACTTGCCAAGGTCTCCACGTACTCAGCTGCACGATCCTTCCCCTTTTGCTTAAGTACAAGAAACAAATCTTTTTTGCCTTAACACTTGCCCAAAACAATAATCTTCTACTATCTATGTTCGTTCCCTTTAGACTCGCTATGACTCAAATATTTATAACCTTTCTATTACAATACCATGGCCTACAGCCTATGGATGAGTCCCAAAACTAACCTATCACTTACCCATACAAGGGGCTAAAGCCCCTTTGACTCTTACTTAGTTGGGTGCTCCACTTCCACATTTCACGAAGACTTTACATTCTTTACAAAATTCTATTCAAAAATTGATTAAACTAACTCAAAATTGACCCTAGGGACCTTATCCCAACAAGAGGGATCTCTCTTATGAAATCTTCTGGATCTTAGGGTAGGTATATAGATTAAGGTAGAATAATTTCAATAGTTTGATGGCAGGGGAGAGGGAAAATCCATTGGGCATGGAGTCAAATTAAGCTAATGATTTTCAGTGCTATGATGGGAAAATGAAGAATCCTTAGACAAGGGAAAGGTAGTCAATCCTTTATGGTGTCTTTTTCAAATTTCATTGTAGAGAGGTGAGTAGAGGAATAATGAAATTGATAATATCTAAAGTATCTAGGTGAGGATGAATTTTAGATATTATGGTGGAGGAAAAACACTGAAATGTTTAGTTGCTTATAACATAGCACCTGAAACTGAATTCTGAAATGAATTTGTTTAACTAAAAACTGAAGACATAACATTTAAGCAGGACCATAATAGAATATATGAAATAACATCTACATGAGATAGACACCACCATAAATGATTGACACAAGAATCCTTGAACAAGTAGACTTCGACCTTCACCATTCACTTAAATTTTCAAATGGAATTGTACAATGTACAATGTATTTTATCTATCACAAACTGATCAACTCATTTTATTAATTAAAATTACATGATATATACATCAAAAAAATTAGTTCCTCCCTTTAGGAACTGAATTCCCCAAAAAGACTTAGTTTTTTGCTTGTAGTAGCGAATATAGAACCACCTTCTACAAATTTGGAAACTATTTGACTAGAGGAATCTTTAACAAAATACATAACAAAATACATTGAATGGTTGAAGAAATATGAGGTTCAAATATCCAAGACGCTTAATGACACTTATCATAACCATATAAATCAATTTCAAGAGGTATGGAGTCAAATTAAAAGGTCAAACTACTGTTTATGTAGAAGTGCAACAAATTTGTTGCGCTACTTCCTCCTTCATAAAAAGTGCAGCAAAAACGTTGCCAATTAATCATTATCGTACTTATGATCATCTCCTAGATTTATGAATGTGTCAAACAGGTGGAAGACAACCCCTAAAACATCAGATACCTATTAGAAAACATCTGTTTGAACTGCAAACCTCCATTCTTGAGAATCATCACCTACAGAAAAAGCGCAATGACTGAGTGCAACGAAACTTCATTTTCATGGGTTTGACCAATTTTTGAAGTCTCTGATTGAGAAAAATGGTTGATAGATGATTTTAAAAACCTTAAAAACCTTCTTTTATTCTCCATACACAAAAAGGAATGCAAATTTGTTGTCAAAATCAAATCTTAGCTGCCTCAACTAACAGGTCCAATGTTCCTCTTCTTTCATTCTTTTTTTTCTTGCAATGCCTCCTGTAATTATTGTTTTGTAGCCCTCAACTCCTTTTTGAAGGTGAGATGTTGCCTGTAAATGTTCTTTGGTTTTCTATGTAGGGGCATAGTTCTCTTCAACACATATCTAGCTTTAAACAGTGATGACCCACAACTATTTAGGTACTCATGTATCTTTTGTTTAGCCCTTTCATCGTGTTCTCTAAGCCTGATGATTTCACCTCGAGATTTCTTAAATTTCTTCCTTAGCCTATGGAAATTTTTCCGTCCCTCATCCAACTTAGTGTTTTTCCTCTCTTGCATTTACTTTTCCTTCATATGGATTTCTTTTTGTAGCTCCAATTTCCTGGTTGAAGATCTAGTTACATGGATCCTTGATTGTGAGATATCTAGCTCCTGAATTTCCTCTGTTTCTTCCTTCCTTTTACCTCTAGATCTGGTGAAAAGTGGAGTTGTGTTGATTACTATTTTTGATTCATTAGTTTTAGATGCATTTTCCAAAATATTCTTCTTCAACTCCCTATTATCATGTTGAAGCTGAGTAATGACTAAATGGGTTGTTTTCAACTGCTCTTGCAGTTCCATGATCTCTTTATCTTCGTCATCTAAATTAATATTCTCTGGTATGGTGTATTGAAATTCAGTAGGATTTTTAGGTATTTTCTCAATGGATAACATTTTTGCAACGACTCTTGTGTGTGGTTTCTTGGAAACCTCCACCACCTCAGGAGAGAAATGAAGTTTTTTGCCTTTTTTCCTGTCATATTGGTCAACTGAAGTTTGTGGACTTTTGAATGAGATTTCTATTGCTGGTTGATCATCCTTTTCCACTGATGAGGGTGTATCTGTTTTTCTCTAGGGAATATCTGAAAGTTCAGCTATCAACTCGGATGAATCCAAAAATGCTTTCCATGACTGGTTTTTCTTCCTCAACTCTTCTACCACTAACAATTTGATCAAGGAGAAATGAAAGAGACTGTGATCCACTTGACTCTTCTTACCCTGAAACTCAACTTCCATATTACCAATTCTCCTAAACAAGTAAAAAGGTAGATTTAAAGGATTTTTACTTGCGAAATGCATCAACAACCTGAAGTGGTACTAATAAAACCTCCCAAACCTTCCTTCACAAGTGAAAAATCTTTAAATCACCTTGAGTAATTTGTTGTAGGGTTGAAAAAGATATTCCCTTGGCATGATAGCCCCATATTCTTTGTTTTTATACATTCACTTTAGAAAATATTTGTAGTTGACTCTATCTAATGGTATGCCCTTTAACTATTGTTCTCCATGTAAATGGATCTCTATAGTTGTTGAGATAATAACCTATGAAACTGGGAAACTTAGTTCTCCAACCTTGGCTTCCACACCAGTGAAGTTTAAAGCAAATTCTCTAGTCACCTGAACATTGTAACCATGTATCTTTTCACAAAACTTGATGCAACTAGTTTGCTCAAATTCAACCCTGATAGCTGGATCTGAATTCACCAAGGTAAGATGTTGAGGCTCAAATCTAACTATATCACCCCCTATGTACCTTTTCTTCCTATTTGGAGTTTTCATGGCTCACATGAAAAAAATATAGGGTTTCAAAATGCAATGACAATGCTCAATATATTAACACAATAAAATTGAAACAACAATGGAATTAGGGTTTGGATGATGGTTTTTGGTAAGCTTTTGATTGGAAAACCTCTATGTTTAAAAGCTTAAACTACAAGAATTTAAGTCATAAGCCAAAATCAAACAACTAGTTATTTTTGTATGCATCAAATTTACCAAAACACAATCGCAACGAGGAAATCACAACATGTTAAAGGTTATGTGGGTTGTGTTACCACTCAAACAAGCAGGGGGCCTAAAAGGGACTCCTAAAGGGAAACTACTAGACCAAGGGAAACAATGGAGACTTAGCCCACTGTCACCTCAATTAAGACTCCCTACTCTGTACAAACTTTCAACGATATGAGGATACTTGATATATGGAAAGTCACTTATGAAGGATGAATCAAAAAATGGATGTGAAACAAATTAATGATCCTTTTCCTAGAAGGAGTTTAAGAATAGAACTTTCTTGCTTTTCAAGAAAGGTAAAGAACTTTCTAGGAGAAGGAGGTGAGGATTTAAGGGATAGGTTTAAGGAACATGTCTTGTAAAGGAGTTTCCCAATCACTAAAATCCTTATTAAACTTGGTTTCCAAAGTGGTCCATGAAGAATTAAATTGTCAAAGGTATGGGACCACATGGGACCAAGTGGACCCAACCTAAGTTAAGGGGAGGGAGTTTAGCAACCAATGATGATCTTAACGTAGAAAAGGAAAGGGAAAGGATCAAAACAATAATTTCCACTTAATCCTATGAGGTACTAGCCTAGGGAACACAAGGGAAAAGTTTGATCTCAGAGCTAGGGCTTGGGTCATCTCATAATCACACTGTCAGAATTTCTTCAAATTTGGAGGAGACCTTGAGGACACACCAACGCAGTAGAGGCTAGGAGATCAAATTTTTTTCTGTGGCCACTTTGTCGAGAAAGTAATGCCCTAGGCGGCCCAACGTGGCTAGACCTAGAAAAGAGTGAAAAAGGTAAAGAAAAAGGTTTAAGGTGATCACCTTATGGTGGACCAGTGTCTAATTCCTCTTGCAGATATGGAGTCAGAAACAATTATGAAGAAGGATCTCATTTCTAGCTCAAGGAGGCTCTAAGGGAAACTTCATCCAATGTTAAGGCAGAAAAAGAAAATGACCTTAAAGCATTTATGCTTCGCTTGCAAATGAAGATGTATTATCAAGGTAAATACGATATCTAGGACAATTCGTTCAACAAACATGGCCCATACATAGATATATGCTATATAGAAACATAATTCCACAATGAAGCAGTGAATGCATGCATCAATTAGCGCTAAAATAACAAAAATCCCTTGATCAATGTATGTGACAAAGTAAAAGAAAATATCATCAAAGTTGTACTTACATGCAAGAGAATACATCAACCATCAATACATTTTCCAATAAAGAAGATCCAAGATAAGAAAATTCAATACAAACATCAAAATTCATTTGTGCTCCAATTTGTCCTCCAACAAAGAAATGTGAAATTATCAAGAGAGAGAATGATCCAATCCAAAGTGATGATACAAATGAATTCATGTATCTCCTATTTATACACTCATTAGGAGCTCAAATTATCTAATTTGAGCTTACATTAGCCCATCAACTAAAATAATGTGCAAATAACTATCTATTGGTGACAAGCCCACCAAACTAGCTCATAAATAAAATAATAAGCCTCCAAAGAGGTCGAATAATCAATAATGCATGTCATTGGGCTCTCTAAGAGGCCCGATGAAGTCCATAAGTGCCAAAATGATGAGTTGGACTTCCAAAAGTAATGGAAAGGGGGTTTGCCCCTTGTTCTCCAGTTAATAAACCTGTGGTACTCGCAATAGCTGTGAGGGCACACAAGTGACCTCATGGGTCTCCAAGTAAGTTGAAGATGCATGTAGATGATATGTAAGGGCTCAATGATTCCATATCAACATACAAGTCTCGGGTCATGTGTCAAGTGCATGGTACATCTATGGGGTTGACTGGGCAAAGGTGAACCGGGTGCATCTTCCTCCTTTAATAGGTGAATCTTGAGCAATCTCTGGGGATCCATGGAGTGTTGTCTACTGTTGTGGAGGCCCATGGCTCTCAACATACACCCTACATGTGCCAATGCAGCTCTCTGGAGGGTTATGACCCCGTATAGGGAGACCAAACCCAAGATGGAGACCACCTTCAATCCTACATAAGATCCAATGCATCCCCTAGCCATCTCGTACAACAAGTTATCAAGGAAATCGAGTAAAGGGATTACAAACCATGGACCACAAGTGGGGACTTCATAATGCCCTTCTCTTCCATAATGGGCTTTGGAAGGGGCTAATGTCTCCAATTTCCAAATGGGGTTAACCAAGTATCCCATTAGGTGGTTTCTACCTCTAAAGGGGAAAATATGTCCAAGGTACATCCTTTAAAAGGTGGTGGCATGTGGTAGAGGGATGAATGGAGTAGGGAAAGAAAAGGGGCAGCCCTGGGCCACATGCTGGGCTACACAAGTAGCTAGTAAAAGGGAATCCCACACTTGGGTATATAATGTATAGGAGGAATAAATCATGGTACATGAGGTGCCCTGACCTTGATTTTTCGACCCTTCTTTATATGATTGTTACCTTTTTGTGATTTTTCTTTAATTAATTGCTTGGGGCTCAAGGGGTAAGAGCATGATGTGTGAGATATAACAGTGGATACCCATTTTAAGGTAGGGCGGTTCATTTCCACTAGGGGTTTGGATAATCATGGGTTCCTAAATGATAAAGGAGGCTCATTAAGGGCCTGTAGGAACCAGGGTGATGGAAATGCAAATGAGGTAGATATCTTGTATTGGATTTTTCCCACGTGTTAAATGTGTTTGTCCCGAACATCTTTTGTGTTTTGTGGTACATTTCCTATTTAATGTGGCCAATTATGCTTTTATTTTTCTTTTAGCTGCATAAACCTCTGGGACATCATTCCAAGCTTTACCCAAGGTGTGGGCAAGGAGAAGGGGAGAGCTAATCCTATGTGGACGCAGCGGAGGAATGTGGACACAACTGGGAGAAATGATGAATGGTGTCATAATGAGTGGCAAGGGGGCAATATATGTGGATGGAGGAGTGAGACCACGCAACCAAAATCAGGGTTTCCCATGAAGTGCCATCCTTAAACCCAAAGGGTCAGTAAAAGAGATCCCATAGGACTAGAATCCAAGGATAACATCCAAAAAGGGTCTAGGGGACAAGAGCACATACCTAGCCCATTCTTTTTGTCAAATTCCCGCATTAATCCATGCCCATAAGTGTTTATGATAAGAAAACTACAATAATCAATTACCGAATGACAAAGCATACCTTTAGGATCGGGAGGCCCACCTTCAAACATATGATCATGGAATATGGGTGAGAGACCACATGGCTAGCTCGAGTGGCGGAGAAATGGCACAGCAGGCTAATTGGTGGCTGCAAGGGGCTGCTGGCTACCGGATGAGGACCATCTTGGAGAAAAAAAATTCTCCTAGGGATATCACCCACAAAATGGTGGGTAACCTCTGGCTCCAACTAGGATGTGATCTCTCTCGAAGTGGAAAAAGCTACTCGAATGGCAGGTCACGAGAAATCCAACGATATCTTGGTTATCGTAGAATCGTTACGTGCACATATCTATGATCGAACCCATGGGGAGGCATGTTTTTCATGGTGTCTTACGATCACCCATGCTTAGTGTTAGGTCGTAAAACCAACAGAAAAATAAAATATACAAATTTTACTTTAAATGCATCTAATCTACTAATGTGAATTGGGACAGATTAGTAATGTTGTGCTAATTCCCCTCATCAGAATATAAAAATTTGCTTGAGGATTGTACTCCAAAATAACAAGTAAAAACATGAAATTTATGTGTTTTTGCTTAAGTTAGTTTCATGAAGAAAACATAAAACATGAAACTAAAATAATGAATGGAAGCATGCATCAAACAATAATACACCAACCATTGATAAAGGAGTTCACCCCTCCTGGGCTACATCTCCTTGGATCAGCTCTAAAGGCATGACCCCTTCTCATTTTTCTCAATATCAAGAAAAGAAGAGTACATAAGCTGCTGAAATGGAATGGCTAGTTTCTCCTTCAAAGAAACAACTTCCTACAAAATTTCTCATTCCATACACATGTTAACCTACAATTAAAGATGTAAATATTCAGTAAAGACAAACATCTTACACCAAGACCCCATACTCCAACTTCCAAGAACATAAACAGTACTACAAATCCACTTGAATTACTTAAACAATTCTCTTTCTACATACACAAATAGAGCAAGGAAGAAATAAAGCTGCAACACTGCTATAATGGCCGTTGCAAAAAGCACATGGAGGCTGGAATATCCCTACAAGGTCATCTCCATCTTCAAACTCCTGCATAAACTAAATCAACACTTTGGTTGACCAGGGCACCCATAGGCTTCACTTTACAAAAATCCTATCTAGAATTGCTCCTTTGATCCTGAAACCTATTCCAATAGGTTTAGAATGCCCAAAAATGGCAATCTAGCATCTTTTTTCAACTCATTTGGTCAAAAATTGCCTTAGTTATGACTTCTGCTAGTGTTTACACAATTTTCTCCTCCAAATCTAGCTTACTGCCAGTTAAATTCATTATCTGGAGTCAAATTTGGCAGTTCAGCTGGAATCAACGGTCGCGCCAACTTTCCTACATATCTCACGATTAAGGTCGAGTGGTCACACTTGTGGTTAGGTCCATCGTTACGGTGACAATTTTGCAACCCAGTCGGATATCGCAATCTCAATCGACTATCGACGAAGAGACAAATGCCAACACTCCTTCAAAAACTGCGATTGCTGACCTAGAAAACCCGAAGAGTTATAAATTACAACTCTGAAAACATATCGCGCCCGAGACTTATCACAATCGAAACTCATCGCATTTTGCTATCGGTGTTATCAACGGTAACATATACATATATATTGGTGGGTACCAGGTGCAATATTCAATTATCACAAATCACAACCCAATTGTTCCGGTGGCCAATTATCATAACTTTAAGTGATGCGTGATTGCAATTGCATCACAACCTTCTCTACACCGGGGGTCGATTCTTCAGTTCTCGTCCACCTCCGATATGCGATATGCAAAATCACATCGCAACTCCAGGGATTTATCGCATCACACCTGAACTTTGCCGGGGGCTGATTCTTTAATGTCAACCTACCTTTTGCTCCAATATGCAATATGCGAGGGCCAATGGCAACCTGCCACTTGGTGCTTCCCCATTTTCTAGGACCTTTGCCATGTCATCTAATCCCACCATGTGAGCTAGTCAAACTTGATTGGCTCTAACTTCTGCATATGAGCTCTGATTTGAGTCTCGTTTGCACCGTTGGATTCAAAATGATGAGATCTTCGATCTGAATCTAAGCTTATCAAAATTATGACACTTGAATTTTTGACAAATTTTTAGCTCTTAATCACTCTTCCCCACTGAAAACTTTTGGTCTCCAAAATTTTAAATAATCTGCAACTGCTCTATACTTTGTCTGCATCGCAACTGTCCTATAGGTCATCCTTCCTTCTCCTTCACCTTTGTTCTTTGGAGCCATAATCAATGATTTGACACCTGCATCCCCTGCAAACCTGTAGTACAATATCTTGCAAATTACATGATTCGCTATGTGACCAAAGAATTCAAGTTTGATGTTCTTCTCAACCTGTCCATGTCACTATGGCCATCCACAGCAACATCCTTCCCAATAATAATTCCAATAATATGAGCACCTTGGAATTTCTTATCTGTAAAATCCTTATCAAGGATAATATCCTAAAAGACTTTGCCAAATGAACCGAAACAAGCTTCACATAGTGAATACTTGTATAACTTGAGTGCTACACACATTTGGAACATACTAAATGTGATGCAACTACTCATACAACAATTTTAAAATTCCTTCTCTTTTTTTTTTACAAAATGGAATAAACTTGACTCCCAAATTTTCCATTCAAATTGAATATCAACAAGCCAAACTAGCATTGTAATTGCTTAAAGAAAAAATTGTTTCATATAAGTGATTTATTTATGAACATCACTTTTACAAATTACCCAACTATGGGGATATGCAACTAGTGAAAAATATAAACTTACAGACTTCAGCTGGACAAATAGTCTTCCCATTTCTTACCCAACCAGGTGAATGAACCCTCTATTTGAAATTTCTCTTCTTCTTAATCTGCTTTAGGGATGGTCGCTTCCTCTTCTAGTGCTTGCCCTTACCAAGATGAAGTTGTGGAAACAATTTCCAACACTTCTCGACCCAATTCCCACTTATATTGCAGTGAGTACACAATTTCTTTTGAGCTCCTCTCGACTCACTTGCCTTTATCCTTGGATGAGATTTTCTCCTTTCGGTCTCAATTCTAGTAGACATAAAATCTTCCTGATGATTGCTTTCCTTTTATCGCACTTATCTAGACAATCGTTAGATGAAAGGAAAAAGGTGCATGGAAACATTTTTCTCAACACGTTATTCGAATTTGCGTGTTGATTTCCATCATGAAAAGAATTCGAATTAACATAACAATTATACCTCTGTTTGTTGTCCTTTGGCTTATGCTACCCGCGTGAGGAACTAGTGTGGCAAGAAGAACTCGGCTTTCATTCTTCTTCAACTTTTTCATCTCTCTTTGGAGACCTTCTGCACTACAAGTCCTCCTTACGCTTGAGGAAGCAAGAAGGAACCATTTCTAGATGCAACTCCCAACATCTTGCCTCCTCGTGTCCTTTCTTATGGAAAAAGGAACACGATATCCATGAAATGTCACTGGAAGACAACTCTTCTTTTGCAACACAACCTAAGACTTCATATTTAGGCCTCTCCTCAGCTGCAATTGGATTTTTAATGCCTTGTTGGTTTATGCCAAGGCCTCCTCCCTTGTACCCCATCTTGGTCAAGAGCTTGGATCTAATGCCTTTACTTTTTTTTCAAAGGCTGCAAATGAATTTACGTCAATGCTTTCACATAAGGAAGAAGCATGCAAATTCTTACCATTTAACAAATCTTTTGATTGACATATGAAGATGTTTTCAATTTCCCTTTTGATTCGAGATTTGTCCTCTTGGACTCTTGGACTCTCTTCTTTTAGCTCCTCGGATTTGGTTGTTGATAGAACCTCATCTTCCACATCATGTGGACAAAAGGTAGAAACTTGTCCATCAACCTTCTTGGAGGGAATTTCTACAATAGCATATTGCATAATAGTTGTATAAAAACATGAAGATTTTGGAGAAGATGGTGGTTTATCACCATTCTTGTTACCTTCTTCCCTTGGAGAACATTCTCCTCTTTGAGGTCTAGAGCTTTCACCTTGCAATTTGGTATTCCTCTCTTCATAGAGGATTTTCACCATTTCTGCCATGTCTAAGAAAGCCTTCTAAAAGCCTTCACATCCTATGACATTGTTGCAGACTCTCCTCCTTGGGACATGCTTTGCTTGAAGCTTCTATTGCAATTTGAGGTAGAACTTGGTGGTAGAGATTGTAACAATCTTGCTCTCCTTTCCAAAACCTTCTCCTCAATGAGCTTCAAAACACATTCACTTGCTAAAAACAGTCAATTCCTCCTTCCACAAAGCAAACCATATCTTTGATACCAACTTGATCTGAATTGGGACATATTAGTAATGTTGTGCTAATTCCCCTCATCAGAATATAAAAATGTGCTTGAGGATTGTACTCCAAAATAGCAAGTCAAATCATGAATTTTATGTGTTTTTAGTTAAGTTAATTTCATGAAGAAAACTTAAAACATGAAACTAAAACACTGAATGGAAACATGCATAAAACAATAATACACTAGCCATTGATAAAGGAGTTCACCCCTCATGGGCTACATCTCCTTGGATCAGCTCTAAAGGCATGACCCATTCTCATTATGCTCAATATCAATAAAAGAAGAGTACATAAGCTACTGAAATGGAATGGATAGTTTCTCCTTCAAAGAAACAAATTCCTACAAAAGTTCTCACTCCATACACATGTTAACCTATAATTAAACACGTAAATCTTTAGCAAACACAGAAATCTTACACCAAGACCCCATACTCCAACTTCCAAGAACATATACAATATTACAATCCACTTGAAGTACTTAAACAATTCTCTTTCTCCATACACATATAGAGTAAAGAAGAAATAAAGCTACAACATTGTTGTAATGGCTACTGCAGAAAGCACATGGAGGCTGGAATACCCCTACAAGGTCATCTCCATCTTCAAACTCCTGCATAAACTGAATCAACGCTCTGGTTGACCAGGTCACCCATTAGCTTCACTTTACAAAAATCCTATCTAGAAGTGCTCCTTTGATCCTGAAACATGTTCCAAATGTTCAGAATGCCCAAAAATGGCAATCTAGCCTCTTTTTGCAACTCATTTGGTCAAAAATTGCCTTAGTTATGGCTTTTGCCAGTCTTTCCACAATTTTCTCCTCCAAATCTGGCCTACTGCCACTTAAATTCATTATTTGGAGTCAAATCTAGAAGTTCCATTGAAATCGACAGTCCTACCAACTTTCCCACCTATCTCGTGGTTAAGACCAAGTGGTCACACTTGTGGTTAGGTCTGATAGTTACAGCGACAATTTCATAGCCTATCGGATATTGCAATCACAATTGGCTATTGGCGAAGAGATGGATGTCAACACTCCTTCAGAAACTGCGATTGCCAACCTAGAAGACCTGACGAGTTATAAATTACAACTTTGAAAACATATCATGTCCAGGACTTATCACAGTGAGAACTCATCACATTTCGCTATTTGCATTATCGGCGGTAACACACACACACACATACATATATCGGCAGGTACCAGGTGCGATATGCGATTATTGCAAATCACTACTTACTCTGCCCCAGGGGCTGATTGTTATGAAACCAGCTCAAGAAAAAGATAGAAAAGATAGATCAAAGCCTTAGAATTCAGCGTCTTCGAGGGGGCAACCTCCTTTACATTACATAAATGAGCAATTCTTGGATGATTCAAATGACAAAATCTCCTTTCTATATATAGGAGTCTAAGGAGTCACAATATAACCCAGCCGACCTAACAATAATAATATAAAGCCACAAAAATAACAATAGAGGGATTCTATGGGGCACAGTAATAAAAATATGGGGACAATAGGGGCACAACAATATTAATAAGGGATACAACTACAATAGTAATGGGGTAATCACTAGTATTATAGGGACCTATCATGCCCCTCTCCTTCAAAAAAAGTGTTGTCCTCAATGCTTGAGTAGTTCTAGATGCTTCTATATAAAATTCTCATCCTCCCATGTGGAATCTTCAGCGGATAAGTTCTTCCACTTGATGAGATACTCTGAGATTGATCGATTTCGTAGCTGTCGAGTTCTTGTTTCTATGACTGCTTCCGGTTCCAATATAATTTTTCCTTCCTCATCAAGTTCTGGCAATATTGTTTGAACTGGGAGCTTGTTGCCTATAACCTTCTTTAAACATGAAACATGGAAAACTGGGTGCACTCGAGACGCTGCAGGAAGCTCCAATTTGTATGCCATAGTACCAATCTTTTGCAACACCTTGTACGGACCATAATACTTTGGTGATAATTCATTATCCTTCTTAGCTTGCTTGAGGGACATTTGTTTATATGGTTGTAGCCGTAGGAATACCCAATCACCTACATCAAAACTTCTTTCACTGCGATGTTGATTTGCCTGTTGTTTCATTCTATTAAGTGCCAACATGAGGTTATCCTTTAAGAGTTGGAGGACTTGTTGTTGATGTTCAATGTGATGTTCCACTGCTTGAACCTTAGAATTTTCTCTTAAATATGATGTGATGGATGGTGGCTGATATCCATAAAGTGCCATAAATGGGGTCATTTTTGTTGCTGTATGGAAGGAAGTGTTATACCACCATTCAGCCAGAGGCAACCATTTGACCCATTGTGTCTGTTTATCAGATACAAAGCAACGAAGATATCCTTCCAAACATTTGTTTACTATCTCAGTTTGCCCATCAGATTGAGGATGATAAGATGAGCTATGAGCTAACTAAGTACCAAGACAAGAAAATAATTCTGTCCAAAAATTTCCAGTGAAAATGGGATCTCTGTCACTTACAATAATCTTTGGGTTTCCATGTAGCTTTTGAATTGTTTCCATAAATGCAGTAGAAATTGTACTGGCTTTAAATGGATGTGATAATGCACAAAAGTGTGCATACTTGGTAAGTCTGTCAACTACCACCATGATGACACTCTTTCCCTCAGACTTGGGTAAACCTGTGATAAAATCCATTGAAACCTCCTCCCAATGTTGGCTTGGAATGGATAAAGGTTGTAATAGACCCGGGGTCTTAATTGTTTCAACTTTATTTTGTTGGCAAACCAAACATTCCGCCACAAACTTTTGAATATCTGATTTAAGGCCATCCCAAAAAAATTCCTTCTTAACCCTGTGGTAAGTTTTTAAAAATCCTGAGTGCCCTCCTAAGGGAGAAGTGTGCAATTCCATAAGAATCTTTTGTTTGAGTTGGGAATTCTTACAGAGGTATAAGCGATCTTTGTACCATAACGAATCATTTTTCCAGCTAAATGTATCAGATGTACTGGAATCTTGTTGTAACTTTCGAATAAGTGCCCACACTTCTTCATCATTCTTCCATTCCTCCCTTGCTTCATTTATCCAATCTGGTTGGATAATAGAAATGGCGCACAACAATGCTTCCACATCCTCATCCTTTCTTGAGAGTGCATCTGCCACCACATTTTGCTTCCCTTTTTTGTAGATGATTTCAAAGTCATAACCCAACATCTTTGTGACCCACTTTTGTTGCTCTTCAGAGGATAATCTTTGTTCTAAAAAGTATTTAAGGCTATCATGATCCTTTTTTACCTTGAAGTGTCTTCCCATTAGGTAGGGTCGCCATTTCTTAAGTGCATGTAGTATTGCCAACATTTCCTTCTCATAAATAGCTTTGTGTAAAAACTTTCCCTTGATTGGACACTTTCAAAAGCAATGGGTCTTTCATCTTGCATTAAAACAACACCAATTCCATTTCCTGAAGCATCACATTCCACAATAAAGGTTTTTGTGAAGTCCGGTGTAGCTAAGACCGGTGCTTGGCACATTGCCTCTTTAAGATGTTCGAAGGCCATGTTGTTAGAGGTGCTGCTATTCTCCCATAATTCTTAACAAACTTGCGATAATACCCTGTCAACCCAAGAAATCCTCGCAGATGCTTTATGGATGTGGGGATTTTCCATTCCTTAATGGCTTTAATTTTGCTAGGGTCTACCTTAACTCCTTCATGAGATACAATATGACCCAGATATTCCACCTCTTGTACTCCAAAGAAACATTTGGATCTTTTTGCATATAATTGTTTCTCCTCCAATAGTTGTAGCACCCTGTCAACATGTTCAACATGATCCTTCCAAGACTTGTTGTAGATTAGTATATCATCAAAAAATACTAACACAAATTTTCTAAGGAAGGGTTGAAAATGGAATTCATCAAACCTTGAAATGTAGAAGGTGCATTGGTAAGGCCAAAAGGCATGACCAAAAATTCATAATGACCCTCATGAGTTCTAAATGCTGTTTTTGGAATGTCTTCAGTCTTCATTCTGATTTGATGATATCCTGAACGAAGATCCAACTTGGTGAAGTAAATTGATCCATGCAATTCATCCAGTAATTCATCAATGACAGGAATGGGAAACTTATCTTTAATAGTGAGCTTGTTGAGCTCCCTATAATCTGGACACATGCGCCATGATCCATCCTTCTTGTGCACCAATACTACTGGAGCAGAGAAAGAACTTTGACTAGGTTGAATTATACCAGCCTCTAGCATTTCTGCAACCATACGTTCAATTTCACTCTTTTGGGCATAGGGATATCTGTACGGCCTGATGTTTGGAGGAACACTTCCTGGAATCAGATGAATAGCATGATCATGATCACAAATAGGTGGGAGACCTTTGGGAGTCTCAAATACCTTGGAATGATTGTCCAAGACTTTTTGGAGATCTGGAGAAATAGATGATTCCGATGTGGAAACATCTAGCGAACATAATTGTGCAATTACACCTCTTTGTTCCTTTTTTAGAAGCTTTGTCATACCGTTAGAGCTGATTATCTTTCCCGGTTTCCCTGCAATACCCCTTAATTCAACTTCCTTTCCTTCCGCAGAAAATTTCATGAAAAGTTCTTGAAAATTAAAAGCTATTGTACCCAAGGATTGTAGCCATTGGACTCCTAGTACAACATCAGCACCTCCCATTGGAATGGAAAGCATTGGGCTAGTCAATACATATTCTCCCATGGATAGCTTGATATTATGGCACTTTCCAGAGCAATTTATCATTCCTCCATTTGCAATCATCACTTGACACTCTGGTGCTGGATATAGGAAGCAATTCAATTCTTTTGCTACCTTACAATGAATAAAATTGTGGGTACTTCCTGAATCAATCAACACTATTACCTTTTTCTTCTTGATTTGTCCTTCTATCTTGATGGTTTGAGGAGTGGTAATTCCTGCCAATGCATTACAAGATATGGTCGGATTCATTTCTTCTTTATCTAGGCTTTGTTCCTGGAGTATATCCTCTTCTTTTGACCTTTCTTGCTCCTTTTCTTCTTCCTCTTCACAATCTATGTAGAATAATTTCTTCTCAGCACACTTATGACCTTTAGTGTATTTGCTATCACAATTGTAACAAAGCCCTTTTGCTCTTTTTTCTTCCAATTGTTGTGGTGTCAACCTTATAGGTTGTGGAAGACTAGGGGCAACAACACTTCCATCTTTATAGTTGTGAGTGGTATGCTTCCTGGTTGCCATAATTTTGCTTTCCATTTTTCTTGCTAACCTGAATGCCTTCTCTAATGAATCAGGTTCCCAAAGGCGAACATCATGTTGGATATTATCCTTTAAAGTCCCTATGAACACATCAATCCTATGCTCCTCTGGAATATTTTTTACCCTTATGTTCAATTTTTGGAACTCCTCAATGTGCTCCATTATTGAACCCTTTTGTTTGAGACTTATCAATTGGCTAAAAAAAGTGTTGCTTTTTGTATCCTCATAATGTGCTGTCAATTCTTCCGTAAAAATTGCCCAAGTGATAATTTGTTTACGAGAGCAAAGCCATTGATACCATACAAACTGATTTGGTTCCAAATATAAAGTTGCAATACGTACCTTTTGTGTGTTTTGCACATTATTGAGATCGAAAAATTGCTCCATCTGTAATATCCATGTTGCAGGATCCTTTCCATCAAAATTCCTCATATCGATTTTTGGAATATGGTGGGTCTTTGATCCAACATTAGAGTCTATGGAATCATGATTAACATTTCTTTTGTTCTCATCATAAGTTTCCTTTACTACCCTTTCACCATTAGTGACCATTTCTTGTAGCAACTTATTCATATTTATCTTCAATTCTTCCATGTCTGTCTTCAAATCTATCTTCAAATCGTCCATCTTAGCTTCCACGTCATTCATCTTAGCTTCTACGCTTTTCTTTAAACAATCCATCTTAGCTTCTACGCCTTTCTTTAAACAATCCATCTTAGCTTCTACATCTTTTTTTAAACCATCCATCTTATATTCTGTTCCTTTTTGTGCAAGTGACACTTGTTGCACTTGGTCTCGTAATTTTGATATATCATGTTGCATTTCTTCCTCTTCTTCATGAGTCATGCTAGAGCTTTCAGGTTGCCTACTAGGTTTTTGCATTTTATTTCCTCGGGGCATCAATTACCGATAATAATGCTTTACTATGCCCTTTGAATTCCTTCAAACTAATTTTTCAAACCAAGCTTATGCAAAAATTTAAAAAAAACTACACACTTTTTTCACTTTGTAGGAGCCTGATATTGAATCTGATGTATCTCTGTAATTTCGGATCATCCAGTTCTGAAATTGTAATCTATAGTAGCCCTCTATGTCCTCTTTCCAATGCCACCAGTCTGATCCAAATTGGATTCTCCAAGAAAGAGTTATGCACAATCTCCCACAGTGACCTGATTATAGACTAGTTCAGTAGAGCGAACTTGTACGACGTGCCACGAGTCACTGTTTCGACTTTTGGCTCTAAAAAATATATAAAAGAAACTACAGTCCATCCTCTTTTTGTACCTTCTTTCTAAATTTCAATCCAATTCTCAGAAAGAAATTTATGACGATTTTCCCCAGGTCACCTGTTTGGAATGTAATTCAGGAGTCTGCAAAAAAGACCAACTTCCTCAGATCATATCTCCGCAAATATAGCGCGAAAAGATCTGAAATTCGGACCCGAGATTCAACGCTATTTCTTCTCAAATGGGTTTTTGTTTTAGCTTCTGAAACGTTGCAGAAAAAAAGTTATAGCGAAAATTCCACGATGACCTATTTGGAGCAGTGAAACCCTAGAATCCAAAGCTCTGATACCAAATGTTATGAAACCAGCTCAAGAAAAAGATAGAAAAGATAGATCAACGCCTTAGAATTCAGCCTCTTCGAGGGGGCAACCTCCTTTACATTACATAAATGAACAATTCTTGGATGATTCAAATGACAAAACCTCCTTTCTATATATAAGAGTCTAAGGAGTCACAATATAACCCAGCCGACCTAACAATAATAATATAAAGCCACAAAAATAACAATAGAGGGATTCATTAGGGCACAATAATAAAAATATGGGGACAATAGGGGCACAACAATATTAATAAGGGATACAACTACAATAGTAATGGGGTAATCACTAGTATTATAGGGACCTATCACTGATTCTTCAGTACTCGTCCACATTCGATATGCGATATACGAAATCGCATCGCAACTCTAGGGATTTATCGCATCACACCTAAACTTTATCGGGGGCCAATTCTTTAACACCAACCTAAGTTTTGCTCCAATATGTGATATGCAGGGGCCAATGGCAACCTACTACTTGGCGCTTCCCCATTTGTTGGGACCTTTTCCATGTCATCCAATCTTACCATGTGAGCAAGTGAAACCTGAACTTTGAATGGCTCTAACTTTTGCATACGAATTCGGATTTGAGTCCCATTTGCACTATTGGATTCAGAATGACAAGCTATTCAATATGAAGCTAAGCTTATCAAAATTCTGACACTTCAAATTTTTGACAAATTTTGAGCTCTTGATCATCTGCCATGAGAAATATCATATGAGGTTAGTTCTAATGCAAAATCAACATGTGATGCATCCTACTCTAACATGCATAACATACACTGTCAAGTGCTAGGTATAATCATAGACCCAATGCATCCAACATGTCAATTGATCAATACAAATGGGAATAATGATATGAGGGGTTGTGAGGGAGGGAGGTGTGAAAAAAAGAGACCCATATGCCATAGAAATGAACCCTCAAAGAAGGAAAAGACGCCAACCGAGAGGATTTGATTTGATCCTCCAACGAGGAGATGAAAATGTCAATGACCAAGTATAAGAATCTTTGATGAAGAACTATCTCGGGCCTATCATCCTTAGGGTAAAAAGGAGTAAAAGACTCATACATGTTTAAGATGATGTTATTTTGATCATTGGGAAAACAAGAAGTGGAATCATCATTGTATCTGGGGAAAAACCATGATTCCTGGTTCTTGATAGGGGAAAGCAACTTTTCATCAAGACTAGAATGAACATCATCACAAACATCTATTTCCAGGACAGGGGAGGAACACTCAAACATGAAGAAAAATCCTTTATCAGTGTCATGTCCTAGGGAGGAATCTTCCTCAATTTATTCTAGATTAGAATCATTAAAATTTCCCACAATCTTGGAAGTCTCTTCTTTGATTGAATCATCCTGGAACATAAACAAGATACCTTTCCAACCACTAGGAACAAATTTATAAGGACCAACATTGTTATTCAGAAGGGGCAGAGCATTTTCTTCTTCCCCGAACTCATTCTTATGGACTTGAGAAAACATGGGGTCTTCATTTCTATAATCATACCCAATTCCCCAATCCTTATCCCAAAAATACTCCTAGATTATTCGTTTATTTGACTATCATGATCTTCCTTAGAATCCTCCAATTCTTCGCTATATATTTGGTGTTGGTTAATATGCCATTCATTCTCTTCTTTAGACAGGGAAGACTTTTCTTCCTTCACTTGTTCACGAAGAATGACCTCCAAGGTATTTACTACATGATTTTGATCAAATGCCTCAAGAAGCACTAGAGAACTTTTGAGGTTTAAAATGAGCCTCCTAAGAAGAATGCACAGCCAAAATAAACTTTATAAGAACCAATAGGATTCAAGATGATGATGTACACCATGGGGGATGATTCACCATTTTTGGGGTAAAAAGGTAAAAATATTAAAATATAATAAAATAATAAAACTACTTTGTCAACTTGTATTTTCAAGTTATCTCCCTAAGATTTTACTAAAATTTCGAGTAGGAGTACTTGTTGGATGTAAAATTTAATTCCTCATCCAAGGAGTACCCATGTTGTATACTTTCGATGGACTCGACTACACCAAAAATGACAAATACGTGAAACACTGTGATTACAATCACGTTTTCCATGTATTTCTCATTTTTCGTGTATAAGGGTCCATCAAAAGTTTGGAACATGGATACTCCTTGGATGAGGAATCAAATTCTGCATCCAACGAGTATTCCCACTTGAAATTTGAGTAAACCCATAGGGAGATAAGTTGAAAACATGAGTTGAATAAGTAGTTTTTTCTTTTTCCCCTCTAAAATTTGATGATGTAATCTAATATTATTTTATTATTTCCACTATTATTTTATAATTTCCTTAGGAGGCCAATTTTAGACCTCAAAATTCCTCTAATGAAGGTCATCGGTCGTACTTCCTTTATATTCACTCTTCGTGTTACGAAGCCTTTCTGATTGCTGACAATAGTAGGAGAAAATCTCTTGGGAGTTATATGTGGCTATCAGTTCCCTGCAAGACTTTTTCATATTCCATCATCCATTCTTGCAATGTCTGAAGGCTCTCGGGATTGAGATCTTCCTCATTATCCTTAGAGGACATGCTTTCCAATACATGGGGCTCTTCTTTGGCACCATCCTTAAAGTATGCATCAATAAGACACTCTTCCTCAAGCATAAAACCATATTCAATAACTTCCTCCTCTCAAAGGGCCATGTCTAACATTTGGCATATATATTCATGATATTGGAAAATGACCCTTCATGTAATAAGAAGTGCATAGTCAACATTGGGAGAGAAATAATTTTCTTAGATTCACATGAATCAAGCCAATCAATATTTGGGGCAATGGATAGGACACATAATTCCATTTGGTCACAAGTTTGAGTTATATTTTGCTTTGAAAGATACCTTATGAACCTTACAATGTGATTGGATGCGAAATGTGGATCCCCATTGAACATTTTCATATTCATCATGCATTCTGATGAGGGACACTACGAGATACCCATCACTTTTATGGCGGGAATATATGTGGTCAACATGTTGTTGGGTCCTTAATCATGGGAGTCGCCTGGGTGAATGAAATTTCCTTGAAAAATGCTTGCTTCAACCTACAAGCATTGACTTTAGAGATCAATGAAGAACTAGGGCTTCGTTCTTACATTGGAATCGTCAATAATGATATGTCAATATGTCATATAGGAAAAAAACACATGTTTCGTGTTCCCAACAATGACACCAAAATGTTACCGTTCAAACTAGTAGGGGGCCTGAAAGGGACTCCTAGAGGGACTCCTAGAGGGACAACTACTAGAACAAGGGAAACAATGGAGACTTATCCCACTGTCACCTCGGCTAAGACTCCCTACTCTTTACAGACTTTCACCGATGGGAGGAGACTCGGTATATGGAAAGTCACTCATGAAGAATGAATTAAAAAATGGATTTGAAGTGACTTTGATGATCCTTTTCCTAGAAGGAGGTTAATAATGGAACTTGCTTGCTCTTCAAGCAAGTTACAAAAATTTCCAGAAGAAGGACGTGAGGATTTGAGGACTAGGTTTAAGGAATATTTCTTGTAAAGGAGTTTCCCAATCCCTAAAATCGTTATTGAACTTGGCTTCCCAAGTGTTTCTTGAAGAATTAACTTTTCAAAGCTATGGGACCACACAAGACTAAGTGGACCCAGCCTAGGTTAAGGGGAGGGAGTTTAGAAACCAATGATGATCTTAACCCAAAAAAGGAAAGGGAGAGGATCAAAACAATAATTTCCACTTAAAGGTGTCAAATTGATCCTATGAGGTACTAGCCCGGGGAACACCAAGTCAAAGTTTGATCTCAAAGACAGGGCTTGGGATATATCACAATCCCACTGTCGGAATTTCTTCAAATTTGGAGGAGACCTTGAGGACACACCAATGCAGTAGATGCTAGGAGATCAAACATTTTCTATGTACTTTTTTGGGAAAGTAATGCCCTAGGTGGCCCAACATGGATAGACCTAGAAAATATGGAAAAGGGTAAATAAAAAGGTTTAAGGTGATCATGTTATGGTGTAACAGTGCCTAATTCCTCTTAGGGATATAGACTCAGGAAGAATTATGAAGAAGGATCTCACTTCTAGATCAAGGAGGCTCTAAGGGAAACTTCACCCAATGTTAAGGCAAAAAAAGACAGTGACCTTAAAGCATTTATACTTTTGTTGTAGATGAAGATGGCTTATCAAGATAAATTTGATCTCTAGGACAATTCATTCAACAAACATGGACCATACATATAGATATGGTATATAGAAACATAATTCCACAATGAAGCAGTAAATCCATGCAACAATTAGCCCTAAAATAATGAAAATCCCATGATCAATGTATGTGAAAAAGTAAAAGAAAACAACATCAAAGTTGTACTTACAGGTGTTAATGTATCCAAGTTCCAAATGCGGTTAACCAAGTATCCCATTAGGTGGTTTCTACTTCTAAAGGGGACAATATGTCCAAGGTACATCCTTTAAAAGGTGGTGGGATGTGGTAAAGGGATGAATGGAGTGGGGAGTGAAAGGAACAGCCTTGAGCCACATGCTGGGTTACAATGATAGCTAGTAAAAGGGAAGCACACACTTGGGTATATAATGTATAGGAGGGAGAAATCATTGTACATGAGGTGCCCTTGCCTTGATTTTTCCACGCTTCTTTATATGCATTTTTCCTTTTTGTGATTTTTCTTTAATTAACTGCTTGGGGTTCAAGAGGTAAGAGCATGTTGTGTGAGATATAGTAGTGGATACCCATTTTAAGGTAGGGAGGTTCATTTTCCACTAGGGGTTGGGACAATCACGGTTTCCTAAATGATAAAGAAGGCTCATCTATGGCATGTAGGAACCAAGGTGATGGCCATGAAGATGGGGTAGAGCTCATGTATTGGCATTTTCCCAAGTGCTAAATGTGTTTGTACCGGCCATATATTGCATTTTGTGGTACATTTCTTGTTGAATGTGTTGAAAAATGTAAGTAGGGCCGGTCTTCATAATGACATGTAATTGTGAATTTTGTAAATTATGAAAAGAATAAAATAAATTTATTTTTGTGATGCTTTCTTCATGGGTTTCATGAGCAAGATATTTTGTTTAGATGGCTCCCATTGAGAGCCTTATGATTTTTAATTAAAGTCAAAGATTCAATGTCATGTATGAATAGCCCTTCCTGGGCATGTGTCAAATGTATATGAGTCTATATAGCCCTTCAACGACAAGCACAAAGTCCTCTCTTCATGTCACCTTCAAGATAAAGTAACAAACTCATGTTGAATTCTCATTATGAAGACACAACTATTCATATATTTATGTTGGCTTAATATGACAGACATACCACTATAAATAGGCATCTCGGCATATTCCCAAACATATAAGTTTGGACAACTTTCTCTGAGTTTTTCGGATGACTGTGATAGAAGACACATTCAGAATACCTTTGATTTGGATAACCATCTCAGTGAAGGCTATAGTTTGGTGAAGGCCACAATTCAGTGAGACGAAAGGGAAATCAGATCCCTCTAAGATTTAGATCACAATAACAGTGAAGAAGTGACAAGTTCAGATGTGAAGTTATGAGAGGAATATAGATAAGGAAGAGACGAAAGGGCTTATATCAATGGATAGAAGTTGGGATCTCTTTATGAGTTTCAGATGGATACATTACAATGACTAGAAGGGAAACACATGACAAGGGTTTCTTATGTTTGGTGCTGAGCGAGAGGAAGGTCACAAGTGTTTGAAAAGGTTTAGTTGTTGTTACAAGGAACAAGGTCTTGGTGGTATCTCAAAAGGGTAGCAGTGTAATAGCCCTGATGAAAATTTCATGTAATAAAAGTTAAAAAAAATAACCACAGATGAATGGGACACATATTCCAAGATGAATGGTGGGCATGACATCCTAGCGGGTGTTCATTTGGTTGTTCTAAGGAAATTGGCAAAGGCAATGGCTATGGAATTAAAGAGGCAAAAAGGTATCTTGGCACATATACTTACAAAAATAATGGAAATTAGGAGAAAAGGAAGGTGAAAGGTCACAGGTTGCATTTGAGGAGGAAATTGAAGGAAAATAATGGAAAATGAAGAAAATAGAGGCCTCATTAATAAAAAAGCTTCTTAGGATTAGTGGGCAAGACTTGGCCAGTTTAGCTTTGGAGCTCTTTCATTATCCTCTCTCTGTCTCTCTCTAATACTCTTGGAGACAGTTTTCTTGGAGCACTTTGACATTGGAGCAAGAAAGGCAAAGAAGGCAAGATGAAGCAAAGATCAAGCAGGGTAAGGCAGGATCAAGTAGCTACAATAGGATTCATTGCAGGTATCGACTTGCATGTGTATTTTTCTTGCTAAATTTGGCATGCATGGGATTGCATGTTTTTCTTTTCTACCATGGCATGGGTTTTTCCAGGTGTGACAGTATTTTTAGCCTTGCCTTGCCATTTACTTATAGCCTTGATAAGATGGGTTCTCTCATTTGTTTTATGTGGGATGGGTGGATTGGATTTGAAGTTGAGTGGGGTGGATCTCCGAATTGAAAAATACATGGTGTAGTGGTCCCTGAACTGGACTGAGGATGCATGAAGCCACTGACCTAGTAACCCCTAAACTAGAATATGGGTTGCGGTAAAGCCAGATTGCGTACCTCGGTGGGCCTAGGAATCCTTGCCAGTTAATGGTGGGATACAATGTAAATCCAAGAGGTTGATTTTCTCTCCATTGGGCCTAGTGATTTTGGGATGGAATTAATGGTAAATCCTGGAGAGTATGTCTTGGTGTAGGGCCTAGTGATCCCTGGATTGGACTTTGGATGCATGGTAAAGCCTCAAAGACTAGGAGGTACTCAAATTCCTCACAATGTAGGTGGAGAACTCTGGTGGAATCCACATTGATTGGTGTTTTTGATGTGTTCTATGAGTCCTATATTCATGCTTGGATTATGGCACAGGGGTGATTGGATGAAGAGAGACTTGGCTAAGCTAATCTATGGTCGGGTGGAACATGGTAGTCCTATCTCCGGTTGGTTCATTGTATTCATTAATGAGAAATTCATTTCCTTGATTTTCATGTGTAAATGTACTGATGTATATATGGATTGTGATGGTTGATATATTTATTTTATTTTTGCTCCTATTATGATTGTTATATGCCATTTCATGACAACAGTTATATATGGCTCTCATCATGTTTTTACTTGTATATGAATGGATAATGTGTCTATGACCTAATAGATGAATATACAAAAAATGACATGAGGGAACAATGGTTTATAGAGATTCTCTGATAAGTATTAGATCCCTACACTTAATTCTGTTGTTTACAATTGTAGGTTACATGTCGATGATATGTTTGATGAAATGCATGTCATGGCTAGTAGGGGTGTGGTTAAGGTCTTGTTGAGTTTATTGGTTTTGCTTCATTGTTTCCCTGTACCTTTCTTGATTTCAAGCTTTCATTCCATTCTCAAAAAGTTGCTTAAATATCGGGGTCGCTAGCAAAAAACTAGCAAGTTTGGTCCACAGTCACTGGCATGAAAGCCTATGAGAGTGACTTTAGGTCTCTAGTCACTCCCTTGTAGCATGAGAGAGAATATGGCCTCAGAGGTCTAGAACAACAATGGGACCCAGGGACATGCTGTTTGAGTGGATGACTTATCTCCTAAGGGTTATTTTGATGATGTTGGATGATTGTGTGTGATGTTTTGTCGATTCCACTTCCCTAAGGTCACATTGGAGGTCGAATCTAATCATAGTAGCCTCTCGTCTCATGTTTACCCTGGTTGGCATAGTTACTTGGGTGGATGTGGTAGGAGGGTGTTACAGAGTGGTATCAGAGCATGGTTCAACTATCAAACTGGATGGGTTGAATATGTTGGTCATGCATGCATGTTAGTTGCATGTGTGTCTCTTATACTTGCATACCATGTACTTGTTTTACTTCTTGATTCTTGAGTATGGTTGTAGCATGGTTATGTGTCACTTATATGTTTATTTTATGTCACATGCTTACGTCCTTGTATGTTAGGTTACATTCTTGAATATTTTGGATTACATGTATCAGTATTGTAGGTTTATTACAAGAATTGATTGCTTATGTTCGACTACATGTGTCTATGCGTATGTGTGGTTGATTTGGCATTGCTTATGCACACTGTTGGTTGCATGTGGAAATATGTAAAAAGGAGTAATGGTTGTTGTCATGCATGAGGTCATGGTTTTTGTATTTTATATGGTCACGCATTGATGATTGGACTCTAGCTAGAATGATGTGTGTATGGTTTGGTAATAATTTGTTATATGTCTATATACAGTTGTTATGCATGTATGGTCTTGGTTATAGTTCAAATAGTAGGTCAAACATGCCTTGTGAAGTCATTGTATGCAATTTACATCATCATGGTACTATTGGTATGTTATGATGCTAATGTGTTGAATGACGTAAAGCAGGAGATGTAGATCATCAAACTGGAGTGCAACACTAGACCTCAAGGCGAGAGCATGTCGTCATACAGGTTTGTATGTTGAGCATGCAGTTATGTAGGTTAAGGATTTTTATATTCATTAGGGTTATATACATTATGTTATGTACATGTCTTTTGATGTTATCGTTACATACCTGATAGATGATAGTTGATTAGCATAGTCATATGCACATGAGTTGGATAGTTAAGAATGATAGTAGCATGTGGTTGTAAGCATTGTTATTGTTGGTTAGGTTATATGACTTGATGATTATGTTATTTGATATGTTGTTCATGAGCATGTTATAGGTTAACTTGTTGTTGCTATATGAAAGTTAGCTTGACGATTAGGTTTTGTGTTGTTGATGAGAATGATATATAACTTATTGTTGTTATTTGCTATTAACTTGATGATTAGGGTTATTTCATTGAGACATTGATGTTGTAATTTGGATTGGTCATATGCGTGATGGATATGTTCATTGCATTGAAGATCTTGATGTTATATGTAGTGTGTTAACCTCGTTTGACCTATGCAAATGGTCATGGTTGCGATATTCAAGTATGAGCCGACATATTTGTGATATGGTGTTGTACTAATCTAGATTGATCGTACATATGTGATTGTTATACATGAATGACAAATTCTTATGAGCTTATGATGTAAAAATGTTAGTTAGTTACTTTTACGAATATCATGATTTATGTTTGAGTTGATATGTTGTGAAGTTGTATCATGTTTACCTAGCTTTATTATGTAGACAAGATAGCCTCCCCCGATATACATTAAAGTATGAGTTTTCTTATGTCGTATATTTGGTGCTTGGTTTTTTGATTATGATGTCTATTTTTTCACAATCTAGGGAATTAGTTGGGAAAGAGTAAAAATTGATGGAGCTCGGGGAGAGATGTGTGGTACCTAACAGGTAATGTAAGACACTAGTGAAGCTTAGTGTATGAGTAAGTGCAATGGAAAGTAAGACTATGACAGTCGGTTGGACTGGTTGGGTCCATTGTGGTAAATGGAAGATTAAAAAACAATCATGGTAAAGGTAATCAAGATAGGTTAAAGTAAATGGATCTGAGGTGTTAGATGCCTTGGCTATGTTGGGACTATTGTTCTCAATATTGCACATGTGTTGCATGAATAAAGGAAGTTATCTTAACCTTGACCTTATAATATCTGGAAATTTTGTTGTGATCATGATTATGTTGATGTTTATATATGTATACATGTAGGTGTGTATGTATGTCATGTCTGACAAGGTGATCATGAATCATGATTATTTTATGCTAATGTTTATATGTACATATGTGTGTATGTATGACGTTGACTGACAAGATCATTATTATTTTAGGATGTATGTATGTGTACATGTATCTATGTCACTGTCTGACAGGGTCATCGGGAATCATTATTGTGGATGAATGATTGCTTACACAAGAAAATGACATAGAGAGGTTCCTGGTCTACGAGGAATCAAGTGGGAAGAGTAGTCATGAAAAACATACTAGGTCAGTATCACGTGAATATGAATCTATATTGTATGCTTGTATTATGCTTATTATTATGTTATGGACATGTTATACCGAGGGATACATCAACAAAGTGAAAGTAGTGTGGTCAACAACATGCTGGGACAAGCATGGATAAAACACTGTGTTGTCGCTTCTAGAGACAACCTCAGATTGCTTACAAGACTAGTGCCTGGAACATCTAGATTTTCGTGTGTCTCATATGATTCTCAGGAAAATGGAGACATCACATTTCTTTTTGTAACTATATATATATATATATAAAATAAAATCATGGATTGGTTCATTCATCCAAGGACATAAGCCGTGTATTTATGGTACTCTTTCACATATACAACTCACATAAATATATGTATAAAATAGTGGAGGCCGAGTAGTTCGAGGACCTATAGTTTAATTATCTTTGGCAGAGGGATGAAAGAAGAGAAGGAGATAGAATAACTCATCATATAGATCTTGAAACATTAAGAATTCTACACTTATCTAAGTTAAATATAGACATAATGGATGAAAGAGGATTGGGTGCGATGATTCATGGAGTGCAATTTTAAAGATATAATCTCAGAGATCCATACAAGCATGTGCATTAACGAGTCAATACAAATGAATCTGTAAGAACATATGAAACATTTCTAGCAGCTACTATTACATGAAATCAGAGAGGAAACATGAACATAATGGAATTTAAACAGAGAAGTAACATACTGTAGTACTCAGTAGAAATGGATTTCTTCTTATTTATTAATTTTATTCTTGAAACGGTCATCCTCTCATGAAGCGTTTAACTAGGACGCGATGAAATCCTAGGTCGCTGAGAGAATGGTTCATGGCGGATAAGCACTGCTAGGGTTTGCGCCGCCTGGCCTCTCCCCAAGCTGCCCTCGATTCACAAACATTGTCGCTCCCACTGAAGCCACCATGAAGCCACACTCCGAAGGGGTGGGCTCATCCCCCTCTCCCCCCCCCCAATCCAAATCCTGACAAGTCCAACAGTGCAAAGCAAAACGACAAACCCAGTTCTGATCCTTTGACAGAGCAAGACATTGATCCAGGTACCAATGCTGAAGGTGACTGCGTAACCAACCCATCGACAGCTAATGATAAAGGTTCTAACCAGAACAACTCCGCGACAAGACCCAAAGCATCCTCTACAACATGCATCCCTAAAATGGCAGAAAGAATCAAAATAGATCTCCCTAGTCAGCTCATCAACAATGAGATTCAATACATGAGGGATCACGCCCTCATAGGCAAGTTTCTAGGTTTTTGGCCTACTGAAAAAGCACTGCAAGGCTGGATCGCCTCCAAATGGAAGCCAAAAGGTCAAGTTACCTTGCACCTTGGACCAAAGGGCTTCTTCACCGCCACCTACAACTGTCTGGAGGACAAAATGTGCATCTTCGAGGGTGGCCCGTACTTCTTAAATGTTGTTGGCCTGTACCTGCGTGATTGGGTTGAGAGGTTAAATCCAGACAAAGAAGACTTTAACTGGGCTCCAGTATGGATCAGAATGTACTCTCTCCCATTGGAATACTGGAAGGAGGAAATCCTGAAGAACATAGGTAATAGCCTGGGGGTCTTCATCAAAGTCGCAGAGGAAACAAAAAGCCGGAAGTACACCTCATACGCCAGGATCTGTGTCCACATACATGTAGCCAAAGCTCTGACTGACTCGGAAAGCTTATTTCATGATGACTATGACTAGGTTCAAACCATAGATTACGAGCATATTCCCTTTCGTTGCAGGAAGTGCCATGAACATGGCCATCTCTTCAGGGACTGTCCTCTGAATCTGCAGTCCAAAACTCCTGTTATGGAAGCAAGCAAAGATGCTGAGGGTTTCACAAAAGTCCCAAATATAAGAAGGCATGCTAAGAAAACCCCAATGGATCCTGAGAATCTTAAGAAACCTTTAACCAGAAACAGTTTTGATATCCTGAACACAACGGATAACATAGATGACAACCCCTCGCTTCCCCTCTCAGATCCTTCTCCCTCATCGCCATCTCATTCGCCCAAATCTTCAGATATACCTCAGTCCTCCAAAGCCACCATTGCCCCTGCCTCCACATCCAATGCTTCTCCAGACAAAGACTCAGCTCCACCTTCATCCAACATGGAGTTAGACATAGCTCTGGCATTGAGCATGCCACAACCTTCAAAAGAGGAAGATCAAAGTACACCAATCCATATGGAGGAGGAACCAGAGAGTGTGGACCTGGCAGGTCTGGACATACTGAAGCTGGAAGCAGCATGTAGACAGAAGGAATATAGTAAAATACATACTCGGGAGATAGAAAGATTAGAAGAAGTGTTAACCAAAGCTCAGCATAACAAATATTTAGGCATTCAAGCAGGCAGTCCTTGGGATGGAAGGAAAATCTTGAAGGAGACAAAGAAACGTGGGCGAAAAACAGATTTGCAGCGGACTATTATTCTCGGAGAAATGTTGGTGGACTCTGGTAGATTCCCCAAGCTGACCAAGTTCTACAAAACTCTTCCCCACTGTTCCCCATGAAGCTCGTCTCATGGAATGTGTGAGGGCTCAATAGCCCTGCAAAACACAGGATGATCAAAAAAATGATTCAGCAGGATAGACCATCTATAATTTTCCTTCAAGAAACAAAATGTAGCAGTACAGTTCTAGAAAAAATACTAAATAAAGCATGGCCAGGGTGCAGGTCAGTCTCAGTGGATGCCTCTGGTGCTTCTGGAGGGCTCGCAATTATATGGAATCTTCAAGAACTCTACCTTCAGGACTTTCATGCCTCCCATTTCTTCATACAATCCACCTTCCACCTTATTGGTACCAAAAGCCATGGTCATCTATCCAACGTGTATTTTCCGCAAGATCTTCAGAGAAAAATGGATCTGCTTGAAACTCTTTCGGAACTCAACGCAAACAGATGCTTTCCCTTCTGGATATGTGGGGGTGATTTTAATATCATTACCTCTCTGGAGGAAAAGACAGGGGGACGTCAGAGGTTGGATGAAGACAGCTATAGCCTCAAAGACTTCATTCACCGGAATCAATTGATGGATCTTCAGACATCCAATGGCACTTTCACATGGTCCAATAAAAGAAGAGGTTCACAGCAAATCGCTTCCAGATTGGACCGATTTCTCATGACAGATAATGCCATTCACATGGGGGGATACTTTCATGCCTCCATCTTGCCTCAAGCAGGCTCCGATCACTGGCCCATAATGTTACAATGGCTGCGTCCGGGTGTCAGGAGCAATAGACCCTTTCGCTTCGAAGAATTTTGGTTTTCACATCCTAACTTCAAAGATGTGGTAATCGATGCCTGGAAATCTTACAATCCCCCAGAAGGAGCCAAAATGTACCAGTTCCAGCAAAAGCTAAAATTTCTCAAACAAGTGATCAAATCCTGGAATCATACCCAGTTTGGAAATATTTTTGATCATCAGAAGATGCTGGAGGAGCAAATGAACACCCTGCAACAGCGCATCATCTATGAGGGAAGAATTGAAGATTATGCGCAATAGGAGAAGTCGCTCCTTACCAAGATTGAAACTCGAAGGAAGCAAGAAGAAACGCTATGGTGCCAAAATTCAAGGGTCAGATGGCTCAAGGATGGAGAGAAAAACACCAAATTCTTTCATAGAACCACAGTTCAAAGGAGAATGCATAACCACATTGCCTTTATCAATAACAAACACGGAGAACGTCTGGAAAAGCATGAAGAAATAGAACAAGCATTCAAAGAGCACTTTCAGGACATTTTGAAAGAACCCCCAGGGAGCAGAACACAGGCAATACAAGCCATCACGCAGCACATACCCAAGATCATCACGGAGGACCACAACCAAACGCTGCTCCAGCCAATATCAATGTAGGAAATGGAGGAGGCACTATCTCAATTAAAAGACGGCAAAGCGCCAGGACCAGATGGCTTTACAGCAAATTTTTTCCACGCTTTTTGGGAGCACATCAAAACAGAGGTATGGGAACTTGTGGAAGAAGCAAGAGTGATGCACTCGATCCTCCCCTCTCTCAACTCCACTTTCATAGCACTTGTTACACAGTAATTTGTCACTGCCTTCCTGTCAGTCACCCTGTTGTGCCAAGAATTCACAATCACTAAGTTCCTGCTTCCTGAAATGGCCCAAAAACCAATTTTTCTAAAGTTTTGTTCATCAGCGCGTCTGTTCTTAAAATATCCGCGATGACTGGCGCCCTGTGGTGTATTCCGTGCGCTGCCAGCTCGGAAGGACATCACTTTTCCGCGCTGGTCGACAGCGCGCCTTTCCCGTGTACTTCCGCGCTGACATGACTGTCCCAGTTATTGAGACGCGACGACAGCGCGACAGTTTCTTAATAATCCGCGCTGATCCAGTTTGGGCGAATTTGTTCAAACAACCAGCCTTCCAGATAATTCCAGGCTTGGTTGTTAGCTTTGTGAATGTCGACTCCTTTCTATGGCATGTCTGTTCGACCCTTTGCAACAACTTCCCTTGAAGATAAGCTCATCTTTCCACCCTTTTAGGAGACTCCTTCTCCTATATAAACTCCCACCATTACCATGAGCAGCTGGTTAGACATAGCTTGGAATAGCTTGGATTGTACAGAGCTTGTAGTGCTCAGATTGCTGCTACTATAGGTTTGGTGTGCTAGGTGTGGAAGTGATTGATTGCTTAGGGAAGGTTGTTTTGTGTTGCTTGTCTTGTGAGAGAGAGTCATTTGTCTTGGGAGAATCATCCTCAAAGGTGAATGCTTGAGATACATGCTAACTGGCCCCTCCTGAGAAGGTTACCGACGTCAGAACATTTGGTTGTACTCTTCTCTATTCTGATTAATAATAGATGACTGTTATTATTGTTCCATTCTCATTTGTCTATGCTATGGTTAAATGTGAATTACATATTTTCTGACCGATGTATAGTTGCTTTTACTAGATTTCACGCTTGCGTTTGTTTCCCCTTCGTGTGTGCAGGTATCTATTCGCGGGGATCGCGGAGGATTGTGACCAGCCGAAGCGAAGGAGCGAAGGCAACATCTCTTCGTCAAACGACAGCGCAGGAATCCAAGTAGGTGCTCTTTACCTCTTGTTTAATCGTAATTAGGAACATGCATAGCAGCATTGCGTGATTGTTGCTAGACCCCTGCTGGGCTAGTAGGGATCGCCTCTATTTGTAGAGGGGATTTACCTCTCCAACAACTTGGTGACTCCGCTGGGGATTCAGCCTTTTTGTCTCTTGAGTCCACTTTTGTGTTTGACTTTGATTGGTCCCTTTTCCGAGATTTTGGGATTGTCTCTCTGCTTATAAACTTTCTGGGTACTTCTGGGAAGTATCTTAATTGTTAAAAGACTCTTGCCTTTGGTTTGGGAAGTTTTTGCTTTGGCTTTGCTTGTTTTTACTCTCAGCGCGTTTTAATTCAGAACAGTCGCACTGACATCGCGCCCCTGTGCCTTTGGTATCCTTTCCATCGCGTCTGTACGTCTAACAGTCGCGCTGACCTCGTTTTCAGAGACAGCGCGCTTTATTCGTGTCCTTCCGCGCTGACATCGCGCCCCCGATTCTTTGTGATTTGTGTCATCGCGTCTGTGTGGCTTCTTTCAGCGCTGACCTCGTTTTTCCGAGACAGCGCGCTTTATCCCTGTCCTTCCGCGCTGACGTCGCAAAGTTGCTACAGGCTTCCTCCTGTCAGCGCCGAGTTGCTGAAGGCTACCCGTGCTGATCCTGTAAAGTTCATTTTTGACCAAATTGGCCTCCTGAACCTCTTGCTGTGACTATCCCTTCTTCTCTCCACCTGTTTTATGACTTTCTTTTCACTGTCTGAACTCTGAACTACTTGATTACGGAGTTTGGTTCCATAGGGTTCTGTTTTGATCAGTTTTTTAATTTTGCCAATACCTTCCCTTTTGCTTTCGCTGCTTGGTCCGTGTTTTCATCATTACTCTTATAGTTGCTGAATTGTGTTGAGTCTCTAATTGACTGGTTGTGACTCTCATCCTTCGGGTGTTCGCTTTTCTCCATTGATTTCGCACTCTAGCCCTAGGACATCTAGAGGCCGTGTGTGTGTCAAGCCTACCGTAGGAATCTTGTTCGCTTGTTTGACCAGCCGATTTCAGATTTGTTTATGCACTTGTTCAGTGATTGTTGGAGTGTTTTGGGTTGTGTTTCCGAGTGGTTTTCGCTTCCTCCTTACTTGCAATCCTTGCTTGTCTTGCCGAGCTTAGATCACATAGCTCGTGCAGAACTTAGTTTTCCTTTGATTTGGAAGCTTTTGTTGGGTGTTTCGGGAACTTTGTGTGCTTTCATTAAGTAATTTGCTTGGTGTTCCGGTTCCTCCAAATTTATTTAGATGCTTTGTGTCATTGAAAGGAAATCAAACTAGTAGCTTTGCTTTAAAAAATTGAAAAGGAAAAGAACATTTCGTTGATTTGCATCTTCAAAAGAAAAAGTTTCCTTTCCTCGCTTTAGTTGCATTAAGTTGCTTGTTTGCTTTTATTTGTTTTGTTTGGTCAAAATTCTTTGCCCTTTCATAGCTAGAATTCATCGAACAAAATGAAATTCTTTGGCATGTAGTTTGCATCTAGGTAATTGTGAGAGAACATACGATAGAGCTTGAAATCGAAACTTAATCTCAAGATCAACTGTAAAATGAACCAAATGAATCTAAAAACGCATTGGAACTAAACGCAAATATCTAGAGGTCTAGGTCAGAGACGTGTTCCGGCGTCTTTAAACATAGTCACTGTTGTTTCACATTAGGTTGGGTGATTCCTCCTTCTGTGACTCGATAGTGGTCTAACACGGACTGTGCTCCCATGTACCGTCGCGTATATAGGGAGACCCCATTAGGCTTTTATCCTTTATCCATAGGAAGCCGAGTTTGCCGCCTTGTGAACCGTAACACACCGAACACAGCATTCGGGAAGATTGACTGCAGTACGGAAAGTCCTTGGCTCTCATACGATTGCTGAGGTGTATAAGCAGTTTTACGGGTTGCTTGGTAAACCTTATACCTAGAGTCTCCAGAGCAGTCACTTTTGATCCTTTTCGGACTCCCTAAATGAAAAGGTGCCTGTGAGCGTCTTGTCACTTCATGCTCATTAAACATTCGAAGGAGACTGGAGTCATCTTTTCGTCCTTTTCTCGACTCCTCAAACATGAAAAGGTCAAGTTTGGTTCTTGTGTCTTAAAATCAATTTGGCCATGATAACATCACCTGGTTAGATCTTGTGTGCGTTAGCTTGAGTAGGTTTCGTTTTCGTTTGCTATGGCAACTTTTCCGGGGTTCACTAACCCAGGTTCCCCCTCTGGTGGGAATCCAGGACAATTCCCTCCCCTTGGGAATGTTGGTGCTCCGTATGGCGACGTTGTCCCTACCTGGGTTAACTGTCAGGTTGCCTGTGTGGTTGTTTTCAACCTCTTTGGTCCCTACCGTATCGGCTGTTAGTCCATCAGTCCCTCCACCTGAACAACATCATGTTGATCCTAAGGTGGATCTCTCCCCTTCGACGCCTACTTCTACGTCGTCCTCTTGTACTTCGCCTGGTGAAATTCTCGATGTGAGTAACCAGGCGGCTAAGAAGAAGAAGAGGAAGACCAAGAAGGAGAAGTCCCCTAAGGGAGAGCCTACACACACAATCCCCCTCTCAAGTCCAGCTGTCCCCTCCAGTATACCTGAAGTCGGGTCACCTTCTGCTCCTCCGCAGAAGGTTAAGTTTCCTTGTCGATTATGCAAGGGGGACCATCTCCTTCGTGATTGCCCTGGCATTCCCAGGGTATTAGAGGTTTGGTCTCACGATCCGGCCCGCCCTCCATCGTCCACTGATGATCATGGCGATGTTACCTCATCAGTTGGGAATGGTCAGGAGAAAGGGAAGCTTCGAATCCCCTGCCGACTTTGTGAAGGCAAACATCCCCTTCACCTTTGTCCACTCATGGATAAAGCCTCTGCTGTGTTGGAAAGTCTTGCTGCTCCTCCGAATCCATTTCCCGCTGGTTATCAGTGTCTTTCTACAGCTGTAGATCGCGCCCCTGTTCACAAAGAGATCGCTTCAGATTCTCCTATCGTCCAGGCCCCTCTTCCCGAACCTGGCTGTTCCCAGCCTGTTCCAGACCCGCCATTGGTTGGAAAGGGTGTTGATTCGAGTTCACCTCCTCTCAACCACTCTGTTTCGGAAGAGCAAAATTCTCATGTTCTTCTCGTCTCCTTGGATTCTCCTGAGCTTGATAAAGGTTCTCCTGAAACCTCTCCGGAGAATTTAGATTCGGTTCTTTCCGAGCAGGGGGGCAACCATATGGTTCCCCCACCAAGTAGTTCGGTCATCTCCTTTGATTGGAGTCGTTTGACTGCCCCTCCCCTTCCATCCCATGTGCCTTTCTGGGTCACCGCCTATGCTTGCAATAAGGCGCTGCCCGGCACTGTGTTAGACGAAGGAGCATCGGTTAGTCTCATGCCCGTTACTACTTGGCGAGCTTTGGGTTCCCCATCGCTTTTACCTGTCGCACCGCATCTCACCGCGTTTGACGGAGGAACGAGTCAGCCTTTAGGGATCCTCCCGAAGTTCCCTATTACTTTGGGAGGCAAGACTGTCTATATAGACATCTTAGTTACCCAAGCTTCTTTAGACTTCAGTCTTCTCCTTGGTCGTGATTATGTGTATGCCATGGGAGCCCTTGTTTCTTCACTTTTCCGTGTGGTCTGCTTTCCACACGACGGAAGAATCGTGACATTCGATCAATTATCGTTCGTTCGTCCACAAGCCCCTCCCGCGCATTCGTCTTTCCCTCCTCGTTTTCATCCACACGTTGCATCTGCCTCACCGCAAATCAACTACGTGGCCACCCACCCCGTGCCCGTACCCAGTGATGACACCATCATCCATAGTGTCCTGGGGGCATTAGGTCCTGATTTCCGAGATGCTGGCCTTCCCTCCGAAGCCACTTTCTTGGAGGCCTCCACTTCCCGTTCATTATGATGAAGTCTGGATGGAGCACAGTTCCTTGTCTTGTGTCAAGCTCGCTAAAAAATGAAACAAGGCGTTCCGAGGATAGTTCTTTTTCAACCTCGTTAAAACAATGAAACCTAAGCTCGTGCAATTCGAGCGCAAAAACCATTTTGTCAACCTTCAAACCATTTTCAATGGCTTGAAGCTTGGGGGGCATGTACCTCGAATTGAGACACGATGCTGGGGGCATGCCCGTTCCTTTCCCATCAAGCATAGTTTGCATGTATATACGTGCCTTTAAGCTTGCATCAAAAATAAAATCCATTGTTCAAAGCATAGTTTGCATACGTGATTATCATGTGTGTTTTCAAGCTTTCATAAAAATAAAATAGGTGCATATTTCACGATGGGTCGTTTGTTATGCAAGTAGATACATTAGATCACATGTGTGTCGAACAGTCGCATAGCATATAAAACACATCATCATATGTAAAAGATCCATCTAAGAATAAGCATACGTTAATTTTCTCAAGCATAGTTTGCATGCGTGCTGTGTGTGCTTTTAAGCTTGCATTAAAAAATATAAAATCCATGGGTCATGTGTCATGCAAATTCATACATAAGATCACAATTGTACTGAACAATTGCATAACATAAACAAGACATCATCACATGTAACAATGGTCCATCTAAAAAGCCGGTATGTATATATATATATATCGTGTGGCGCACTAAGGCGCTCAAAAATAAGTGTACATGTCCAAAATCTCAGTACATCTGAGTCATGTGTCTCAAAATAACAGTGGAAATAAAACCTAGGTAACTATTCAGCCGGATGATGCTCTCTGTAGTACACAGCTGCTCGTGCTACCCGCCTCAGAAGGCGGTGCACCCTGGGTTCCACCCCCACTGTATGGATCTGATGCTCTAAGGGGACCTCTTCGACCCCCTGGTAGTCAGGCACTCCCTCCACCAACCCCTCAAGGTTGCGAGCCACAGTCTCTGACGTGTCAATCCCTGGAGGGACTAAGGCCAAGGCCCCAGCTCCCTGTCCTTCTCTCCGTGTCGTGGCAGCCAGGCCAATTGGTCTAGTGGGCCCCACATCTGCATACCATGACATTTATTAAGACATGTACATAAAAAATTAAAAAACATTGCAAAACTCAAAAGTCAAAGTGTTGTACCTGCATCATCCCATTGTTCACCTGGGGGCAGCACCATATCAGGGTCATTGCGGAAATCCATGCCCGCGTATGACCAGTCCTCCACGAAGATAACCTGCTGATCCAGCCAGTCCTGGAAGAATGCTCCCCAGCTATGTGGGCGGCCACCACCTCCGCGTGGCATGATACGAGCCCATCGTGTGGCCCTCGTCTCCCGAGGATCCCTAGGAGCATCCACTGCCATCGCCTGCAGCCGCATGGCTGGCACTCGCTCTAGAATAAGCGGGACCAGGATAGACCCATAGCCAAACTGCTTCATCTCCCCGCGACGACAGTTGCTCAGCTGCCTCTTCATGTTGTTGGTCACTGCTGTGGCCCAATCAAACATTGTAGGCTCAAGGCAATCGAGAGCTAGCATGAGGTGGGTCTTCGAAGCCTCGTGGTTGGCCATGCTTCCCGCTGCCCGGGTCACCATGAACAGGATGGTGCGAAGGACTATGTTTCCCACTGTGGGGATTGCTACTTTCCCACTCCGCGTCTTCTCAGCCTCCGGGCATACTCGAGCCATGAGATCATCTAAAGGACCGTCGCCAGGTCGTTGTCCCTCTATGATGGGCCTCGCCCCCCGGCGTGACAACCCAGTCAGAAAGAAGATATCCATGTGGTCAAATTCAATATCTTGGCCCCGGATGGTGAACTTCCCATCCACCGGGTTCCATGCCCTGATCAGTAGCTCGAGGAGATCATGCTGAGCTCTTAGGCGCGGTGTGAGGAAAAACTTCATGAAACCGCAAGCCCGCATGGCATTACAGCAATCCACATTTGCCCAAGCAGCTATATCTTCGACATCGTGCACTCTTTCCTGCCATTGGAAAGCCATTATGTCCTGCACAAGCCATGAAAAGAAATTAGAAGTGCTGGCATGGAATTTTTTACGTTCAAATTGAAACAAAAAAAAATTTCCGCGCTGGCCATGGCCGCCCTTTGTTATTTTTCAAGGTCAGCGCGGAAGAACATGGGTTTTCCGCGCTGACCCGAAGTTGGCCGCATTTTGTCCTAATTCGGCCAGCGCGGACCCGCGTGGGATATCCGCGCTGACCGAGAGCGCATCCACGTGCCAAGAATTCGCCCAATTATGCAAATTCGACCGCTAAAATCCTACCAAATATGATCAAAATGCAGGGCAAGGAGAGGAGAACCTACCTGGAAGAAAGGGTTCGAGGAATGGTGTTCGTACGGGCTGGAAATCACTCCGTCAACTTTCTAGCTTCTCCACGCCCTTCACGTCCCAAAATGGTAAAATGGTAAAAATGATTTCTCACCCCCCTATTTATAGTAAAAACTCACAAATGACCGTATTTTTGGGTTTCTACCGCTTTTTTCCATGACTTTAGCCCTAGATTTATCGAATGCATGTTTTAATATATTTTTTACACATATCGAATGGATTTATGCGGGTAGTGCTCTTGTGCAGGTTCGGATAAACCATCTTGGTCGTGATGGTTCTCCGTGCATTTGGTCCCCAAATATGTCGTCTCTAAGCTCTTTTCCGACATTAAACGAGAGAAGATAGCCGAGCCTCCTTTCAGCTCGTTAAAAGGAACGGAAGGCGGTCATTTTAAGCTCTTTTTCGACCGTTGAACTAAAAAGATTGCCGGGTGTTTGTCGTTTCGCACTCGATATCGGCTCTAAAACGACGTGTTTTCGACCACTTTTTTACTTTTTCGGGTCGAAGGCACTATCTACGAAAAGTACTCCTCGGTCGTAATGATCGGGCGGTTCTTTCGAGCATGGTTTTATACTTTTTCGGGCTCGAGAGACACAACTGTACGAAAAAGGACCCCCCTGGAGTCTCCTTTTCCGCGATCTTTTCAGACTCTTGAAACAAGAAAAGATGCCGAGTTTTTCCTTTTTCAGGCTCGTTAAAAACTTAATGACATCGGGTATTGTCGAAATGATGCACATCAAGCATATGCTATCCCCGTCAAGCTTGTCATCCAAAAATAATCGGGGTACCTGCCAGAAATGGTGGGGAAAATGGAACTATGATTACAGTCGTGTCGGCAGTACGTCGCTCTTGAACATGGCACTTCACTGCTTCGTGTCTGGGTGGGGCCATCTCATCTTGTTTTCACTAGCCTCCATGGGTTTGGGTTATCCTATTTGGTCTCTCATTTGCTCATTGCCATCATCACCATATCCTCTGCTCCTTTGATGCCAAGTACTGCCAAACCCGTTTTAGTGCCGCCATATGTTCAAGAGAAGTTGACCTCTGCAACAATACAACCTCGTCTGCTATCTCACACAAACTATTTTACCTCTGTCTCGCGTCGATGATGTGGGAAACATCATGGCCCACCTTCGATCAAGGTCCTTTCCCGTCGACTCCAACTCATTATCCGGGAAGGTGACTTAGAGACTCCCTTCAGGTGCCTTGGAGCCTGCATGCCTCAATGGCAGGTTCTTCGTGTTCGACGTCAGGCTTACATCACTGGCCTCCGATCGAATGATTCCGTGGGTGTTCGACACCAGCTCATTGATTCACACGCCACGGATTGTACCTATAGTACCTTGAGGGCCATTGTCATTATTGGTGGTACCTCTCGCGTCTGTTAACAGTTTCCATCATTGACTGGTAATCAGACGATGTTCATGCATGTTCGACTTCAACTCCTGTATTCACATGCCTGGACTTGTACTTTGTTCGGGTCGAGATGGAGCGCAAGACCCTGGATCCCTGTCTGTTACGGTCCAGGCTGCGATTTTGTGGATGATCATTACACGACTCATTGATGGATGGCTGCGCCCATACCTGAGTCTTCATGGATGGCTGCGACCATACCTTATCATTCTTTGGGTCTCTTTAGCTGGGTGGCTGTGTCCATTCCACAGACCATTTTCGCATGTCTTTTGGATGGCTGCACCCATGCCTAGACTGCATGTACTTGATTATCAGAGATTTTCGGTCCTTCCTGGTGGTGTTCCAGTTCGGCATGTGTTGTAAAGCATTTCACCCCTCCCACTCTCTCGGTCTTCATGCTTTAGGGGGCATCTGTTACACAATAATTTGTCACTGCCTTCCTGTCAGTCACCCTGTTGTGCCAAGAATTCACAATCACTAAGTTCCTGCTTCCTGAAATGGCCCAAAAACCAATTTTTCTAAAGTTTTGTTCATCAGCGCGTCTGTTCTTAAAATATCCGCGATGACTGGCGCCCTGTGGTGTATTCCGTGCGCTGCCAGCTCGGAAGGACATCACTTTTCCACGCTGGTCGACAGCGCGCCTTTCCCGTGTACTTCCGCGCTGACATGACTGTCCCAGTTATTGAGACGCGGCGACAGCGCGACAGTTTCTTAATAATCCGCACTGATCCAGTTTGGGCAAATTTGTTCAAACAGCCAGCCTTCCAGATAATTCCAGGCTTGGTTGTTAGCTTTGTGAATGTCGACTCCTTTCTATGGCATGTCTGTTCGACCCTTTGCAACAACTTCCCTTGAAGATAAGCTCATCTTTCCACCCTTTTAGGAGACTCCTTCTCCTATATAAACTCCCACCATTACCATGAGCAGCTGGTTAGACATAGCTTGGAATAGCTTGGATTGTACAGAGCTTGTAGTGCTCAGATTGCTGCTACTATAGGTTTGGTGTGCTAGGTGTGGAAGTGATTGATTGCTTAGGGAAGGTTGTTTTGTGTTGCTTGTCTTGTGAGAGAGAGTCATTTGTCTTGGGAGAATCATCCTCAAAGGTGAATGCTTGAGATACATGCTGACTGGCCCCTCCTGAGAAGGTTACCGACGTCAGAACATTTGGTTGTACTCTTCTCTATTCTGATTAATAATAGATGACTGTTATTATTGTTCCATTCTCATTTGTCTATGCTATGGTTAAATGTGAATTACATCTTTTCTGACCGATGTATAGTTGCTTTTACTAGATTTCACGCTTGCGTTTGTTTTCCCTTCGTGTGTGCAGGTATCTATTCGCGGGGATCGCGGAGGATTGTGACCAACCGAAGCGAAGGAGCGAAGGCAACATCTCTTCGTCAAACGACAGCGTAGGAATCCAAGTAGGTGCTCTTTACCTCTTGTTTAATTGTAATTAGGAACATGCATAGCAGCATTGCGTGATTGTTGCTAGACCCCTGCTGGGCTAGTAGGGATCGCCTCTATCCGTAGAGGGGATTTACCTCCCCAGCGGAGTTGCCAAATTGTTGGAGAGGTAAATCCCCTCTACGGATAGAGGCGATCCCTACTAGCCCAGCAGGGGTCTAGCAACAATCACGCAATGCTGCTATGCATGTTCCTAATTACGATTAAACAAGAGGTAAAGAGCACCTACTTGGATTCTTGCGCTATCATTTGACGAAGAGATGTTCCCTTCGCTCCTTCGCTTCGGCTGGTCACAATCCTCCGCGATCCCCGCGAATAGATACCTGCACACACGAAGGGGAAACAAACGCAAGTGTGAAATCTAGTAAAAGCAACTATACATCGGTCAGAAAAGATGTAATTCACATTTAACCATAGCATAGACAAATGAGAATGGAACAATAATAACAGTCATCTATTATTAATCAGAATAGAGAAGAGTACAACCAAATGTTCTGACGTCGGTAACCTTCTCAGGAGGGGCCAGTCAGCATGTATCTCAAGCATTCACCTTTGAGGATGATTCTCCCAAGACAAATGACTCTCTCTCACAAGACAAGCAACACAAAACAACCTTCCCTAAGCAATCAATCACTTCCACACCTAGCACACCAAACCTATAGTAGCAGCAATCTGAGCACTACAAGCTCTGTACAATCCAAGCTATTCCAAGCTATGTCTAACCAGCTGCTCATGGTAATGGTGGGAGTTTATATAGGAGAAGGAGTCTCCTAAAAGGGTGGAAAGATGAGCTTATCTTCAAGGGAAGTTGTTGCAAAGGGTCGAACAGACATGCCATAGAAAGGAGTCGACATTCACAAAGCTAACAACCAAGCCTGGAATTATCTGGAAGGCTGGCTATTTGAACAAATTCGCCCAAACTGGATCAGCGCGGATTATTAAGAAACTGTCGCGTTGTCGCCGCGTCTCAATAACTGGGACAGTCATGTCAGCGCGGAAGTACACGGGAAAGGCGCGCTGTCGACCAGCGCGGAAAAGTGATGTCCTTCCGAGCTGGCAGCGCACGGAATACACCACAGGGCGCCAGTCATCGCGGATATTTTAAGAACAGACGCGCTGATGAACAAAACTTTAGAAAAATTGGTTTTTGGGCCATTTCAAGAAGCAGGAACTTAGTGATTGTGAATTCTTGGCACAGCAGGGTGACTGACAGGAAGGCAGTGACAAATTACTGTGTAACAGCGCTTGTGCCTAAGGTGGAAGATTCCAGTACACCTGATAAATTCAGGCCCATCGCTCTCTGTAACTTAATCTACAAACTTATCTCCAAAATATTGGCAAACAGGCTCAAACCTCTCCTCCCTCTTCTCATCTCTCCTGAGAAGACAGGGTATGTTGAAGGGCGCCAGATACTAGATGGCATCATTCTTTCCCATGAAGTAATTCACTCGCTTAAGGTGCTAAAAAAGCCAGGTATGATTCTCAAGTTAGATCTTTCCAAAGCATTCGATAAACTTAGTTGGGCCTACATTAATCAAATTATTTTAGCTTTTGCCTTCAATGCTACCTGGACGCGTTGGCTTATGAATCTGATCACCTCCCCCAGTTATTCCATCCTTTTGAATGGCTCCCCCTCCTTGCCTTTCCGACCTTCCAGGGGCATTCGCCAAGGTGACCCTCTTTCTCCGTTCCTCTTCATGCTCATGGCAAAAGGTCTCAGCCGTCTCCTCCACTCTGCTATTTCTAATCACTCTCTCAAGGGCATCTCTCTCCATGGACTTTCCCCCCTCTCGCACCAACAGTTTGTTGATGACACCATGCTCTTTGGCCATCCATATGTTCAGGAAGCTTCTACTCTCCTTGACCTGCTTAATCTTTTTTCTGAAGCCTCAGGCACCTCCATCAATGCTACCAAATCTCAGCTCTTCTTCTTCAATACACCCAGCCTCACTCAAAAGAACATCTCCAGAATCTTGGGATTCCCTCTAGCCACGCTTCCCTTGAAATACCTTGGTGCTCCCCTAATAATCTCAGCCAACAAGCATGCCTCCTGGAGAACTCTCCTTGACAAGATAGAATCCAGACTTTCCTCCTAGACCTTTCGCTCTCTCAACATCGCCAGCAGGCTCATTCTTATCAAATCAGTTCTTCAAGCCATGCCTTTGTATTTATTCTCCACATTGGCAGCTCCCAAATGGGTTCTGAAGAAAATCCGCAATCTTCAGAGGAATTTTTTATGGGGTTCCACAGGTCTCAATAGAAAATGGGCGCTTGTCAAATGGACTGAGGCTTGCTTACCAAAGTCAGCTGGCGGAATTGGTCTAAGGGACCCCCTCCACAGCAACAACACCATGGGCGCCAGAATCTGGTGGAAATGGGTCTCCAATCCGCACTCTCCCTGGGCTCGCATCTAGCATGCCAAGTATACTCCAGGAAGGCCCCTGGAGGAGCTAATTCGTATAAGCATCACCAACCTAGGCTCGTTAATCTGGAATGCTGCTAGAAAACATAGTGGTTTCATTCAAGCGCACAGCTTTTGGGAAATACACTCTGGTACCACAGCAAGATTTTGGGAGGACTCCTGGTAGCAGCTCCCCAAACTTGCAGCTCTCTTCCACAAACCCAAATGGCAAGCTACCATGCAACACAGTGACCAAAACCAGGTGTATCAATTCTGGCAGCAGCACTCCCTTCAAGGCTATCAACAATGGAGATCAGCAGATACATGGCAAGCCAACTGGCAAGAGGAAACCTATGAAGAGATTGATCAAGAGCTTGCACTAAGGAAAATCAAACTCTCGAATCAAAGGGACAAAATCCGCTGGGGATACACAAAAAAAGGAACTTTCACCACCAAGGAGGCATACCTAATTCTCTATCATCCAAAACAGCTAGCAAAATATCAGCTTTGGGACAGGATCTGGCATCCAAGCATATGGCCAAAAGTCTCCATATTTCTGTGGCTTTTGAGCAAATAGCGAGTCCTCACCTGGGATAATCTTCAAAAGCGAGGTTTCATTGGGCCTTCCAGATGCCCCAATTGTAACCTCCATCCAGAAACCATTGTGCATCTTTTGGATACCTGTCCGCTAGCTGCTAATCTTTGGGAGAGGATCGCCCTATGCAACAGAAGATCAGGAAGACAAGTAGGCAACATTACTAATACTATCAGAAATTGGCCTCAGCAACCCTTCCAGAGCCCGGTCCTCAACTCCCTATGGATCCTCATCCCAGGCTTTGTCTATTGGATCCTATGGAAGGAGCGGAACAACAGGATCTTTAAAAATCTCCATTCACCCCTGGACTCCCTTTGGCTTCTTCTTAAACAGAACATTCAAGAAACTCTGGCTCTGAAACTCTGGCATAACTCGGACATGCCATCCACTCCTCAGGAATGCCAAGTTTGGGATAATTGGAATCTGAATCTCACCTTCTCTGCTCATTCCACCCCTACTCCCTCCATTCATCCTGAATCCCCCCATCACTGGTCTCCTCCTGTCACCCAGACAATAAAATTAAATTTTGATGGTGCTGCCAAGGGTAATCCAGGGCCGGCTGGATATGGAGGCATCTTCAGAACAGCTTAGGGCTCGGCTCTTCACATCTATCATGGCTCGATAGGTAGAGATACCAACAATGCAGCTGAGTTGGAAGGATTATGGAAGGGTATATGCATAGCTACAACTGAAAATTTCTTCCCGCTAGTGATAGAAGGGGACTCACAGATCCTCATTGAAGTGGTTTCTTGGATTCAATTAGGCACCTCTACTGGAAAAATCGCCTCTAGTTGGCGTCTCCTAAGCAGACTAGAGCAAATTGAAGATTGGCTCAGGTCTCCCCACAGTGTCACCTTCCAGCATGTCTGGAGATCTGCCAACAAAGTAGCTGATAGACTGGCTAACCAGGGGTCTGATAAACAACTCCCATTCTTCTCTGGGCCTCTCAATAGATCTGATGATGAGCAACTCAAACAAGAATGCACTATGCTGGTGCAACAAGATCTATCCCTCCCGGATGCGGGTGCATAGGTCAGATGATCGGAAGATGGCGGCGGGAGCAGTCGGCGCGTGGAGTACGCCTCGTGCCACCTGGTTCCACCTGCAGATGGCATTCAATTCTCTGCCGAGTTCATTCAAAGCCGAGTTATTATGGTTTGACATTCCCCACAGGTTCTCCAGCATTAAATCGATGGCACATACCCAACTCAGATTTGTTCCCTCCTCTCGCATTTTCGGCCTCCACGCAGGTGCAAAGCTCTGTCCGGTGGAGGTTTCAGATATCCAAGGTATTCAGGCTCGTGATGCACCTTCTGTTAAGATTTTACTGGAACGCCTCTGCCCCTTCAGCGTTCTCCTCCTCTGTAAGCTCTCCAGCTCTCCTAATTCTCTGATTATCCAGTCAAATCTCCCCCTTCTCGTTGACCCTGTTCAGCCCAGCACTGCTATCTGTTCTTCTCTCCATTCTCTGGGCATAATGACCATCCTGAGACAGAGAATGGGTTGCCGCAGAGGAGGAATTCGTGGTCGGCCCCTGCTCCATGCCTCTTCCTCCTCCGAGGACACTACAACTGAAAGTCATCTTGTTCGTGGTTGTGGTCGTGGTCGTGGCCGTGGCAAGGGAAAACGGGCTACAATTTCGAATCCTCATCATTCTCATGATCACTCGGCCCGCTTTCAAATCCCCTGCAGGCTAAGCAACCACTCCTTCATCGCTACTGTCACGATTCAGCTCAGTGAAGGCATCGCAGATGGGGCTGGTGCAACTCCGTGTGATACTTCAGAGCAGAAGATGAAAGATCTACCAAGCACATCTCAGAATCAACGCCAGCAGTGTCAAGTAGCTAAAAATTCTACTCTCCTGGCTCAGCCTGCTATGGCGCATTCAAATCCTCTAGACGATGGGCGTTGGCCAAATGATAAGGGCCTTTCCTCTGACGAGGACGACCTCTCCAGTTATGGTTGCCGAATTGTGGAAGAATCGCCCTCCTATGCTCATGATACCTGATCTGGGTGTCGTCTTCTTTTGGAATCATAGTGTTTGGTCAAAGAATATGCTCAGTGGTTTTCTGTCTTTGTTTAATGGTTTACTATCTATGTCAACAGTTTGAGTCAATAGTTTTACTTATGTTCAGCAGTTTTGGAACCTCAGTCAGTATGCGTTTTGTTATGATAGTTCGGGTTTAGTCTCAGGCGGTCTGTTTTTAGTTTATATGGACTATCTTTCAAATCCATCATGCGAGATAGCCAATATCCAGGCTAGACCTCAAGAGGCTGCCGCCTCTTTGTAAAATTTTTGTATCAATAATAGAAGTAGTCTGATTCAAAAAAAAAAAAAACTGTAGTACTCGAAGGTAGGAATCACCACCATTTCATTAATATTCTGAAAGATGAAAATCTTGAAGTCATACAATCTCAAAAATAACATGTAGTTAATATTTAGGATTCATAACCTTTTCTAAGTGTTTCTTCCTCCCTTTTATAAGGAGAGGGAGAACATGGAAATTATTTACAAAATATCTCAATCCATAGCTTCTAGCGGTCGACATGACTAGTTGTCTTGGCGTGTAGGCTCTGTCGCCTCCAATTATTACAACAAAAAGGTAATTTTATTGAAAATAAAACAGATTAACAATAACAATCAAAATCAACAAAACATAACTAACAAGTGAACTGAAATGATGGTCCTGTAAAAATATTTCCATGCCACTCTCTTTGCTGGCCTTTGGTCCAACCACGCCTCTGCTACATTATGCCTCATGCTCTCTCGGCCAGTTCCCTGTCGATTTTGGTCTTAACAATTTCACTTCTACACTTACAGGAACCTGAAAGTGGTTCCGCATCGTGGCCATGACATATCCTGAACACTGCTGCCAACTCGTCTGTCCCTCTAGAAATCATGCAGAACACTATCGGAGCCATATATGCCCTGTGAAATAGTTATACAGTTGTATTGGAGCTCAAGCTGTTCGGGAACTTTAAACTGGACAAACTTTGTAAAACTGCGAACACTGATCTCTTTAAGCACCTTTTTCTTTGACCCCTTTAAGTATTTCTTCATCATATGACCGAAGGCTATGACCGAGTTCTTGACCAAATATCAGAGGCGAAAAATCGATGATTTCCTATCAACGTCCTTGGTGCATCCTCTAGAAACCTACGATCGTCGATCATCCTTTGTGCTTAGACCTTGGTTGGTCAGCTCTTTATGTGGCCGCGGGCCAACCATTGTATCGGAGACCCTTTATCAGCAGATCAAAATTAGGGTTTTAACTTTGATGCAACAACATGCCTCATCCTATGAACGTCGATCTCTGATTAGTGATGCCATCACTCCGCCAAGTGTTGCTTCCTAAGTGGTGACACGTGTCACCCAGATATGCCCCATTTGGACCCTTGAAAATGCAAGATCTACATGCCATGTGTCCTTCGTATTGCTACGTCATGATGACATCATATGCCATGTGGATTTATCAGGACCAATAGTACTCCGCCACATGGACTTCTAGAGGAGAGAGAAAAGGCCCGCTTGCCCTTGGTTTTTTGCTGGAATCCTTTGTAAACCGTTTTCATCCTTTCCCAAGATTTTTACACTAACAACAAATTTCCCAGTGATTTAACACTGAAAGCGTTATTTGTATATCACACATCTCAATTCCATTAGGATTGACACTTTTGAAAATGTTGATCGCCGATATGCAATACAACCTGGTCACCAACTACCGATTGCATTGTGTACAGGACCCCACCGATTGTAGATTTGTGACATGCCCAACGCTGTTGTGACCACTGATTTCACTCTACCGATATGCCTGATCACTAATCACTAATCGATGAAATTCTTTTGCTATTTTATTGTACTTTGAAACCCCGTGATCACCGATTTGTGATATCGGCGATCGTTGATCGCTGATTTCACCCCAAACCTCCGATGTGTGAGCCCACCAATATAGGACCTCATATTGTTGATATACACTGTACCTTGGACCTCTGATATGTGATTGCCGATATCGGTGACCGTTGATCGCAATTTTTCTTTGGCCTCGCTGATATCGACGATCGCTGATCGTAACTTTACTCTGACCTCACCGATATTGGTGATCGTTGATCACAAGTTTCCTCTAACCTCGCTAATATTGACGATCGTTGATCACAAGTTTCCTTTGACCTCGCTGATATTGGCGATCGATGATTGCAAGTTTTCGAGTTTTCAAGGGTAACCTTCAATCTGCTCTAACTTTTGATTCTGGAGTCCATATTGGGAGTTCTATATACCATAGTAAAGTTGTTTCAGAGCACTTTCTAATGGAGAGGGTCTGATTTAGTTTTGAGTGCTTCTGTGGCATTGGAGGCTAGATCCAAACGTCTCTGTTATTTTTCCCTCTTTGTACAACTGAAACTCTTTTTGCAGAAGGTGAAAACATTGGCTCCATCTGGGGACGGGGCATTGGATTACAATGCGTCGAGAACCTGTAGTCTGTGAAATTCTATTTTTTGGGCATGGAGTCTTTTTGAACAAGTGAAAATTTTGTGAAAGTGAAATTTTAAACAGAAAACTGGAAATTTCATATGATAATTACAATGTACACTCCAGTATTTACAATGAGTGAAATATAGGTACCTTTAACTATGGAAATAGAGTTTGAGGAACTGACCATTTACTGGCAGCTCCAATGATTCACCTTCCAGATTTTCGAGTAGGTATGTATTATTTCCTTTTTCTTCTGAAATTTTGAAAGGGCCAAACCAAAGTGAATCAAATTTTCTGTCATTACCTTTTTCTTCTCGTCATACGTCCCATCAAAGAACTAAATCTCTTGGTTGAAGAGGTCGATCCTTGGCCTTTTTGTCAAACAAGGATTTCATCTTCTGTTGGTAATTTTCCAATTTATCCCCCACATGTTCCCTATTTTCATGAATCTCAACCAATTGGTTTATCCTTCGTGTCAAAGCACTTGGCTCCTCCTCAGCTTCTTGTAGTAACTTCACCACTGGAATTGCTAATTGGATCAGGAATACTGCAGATTTACCATATGCTAGCTTGAAAGGTGATTCTCCAGTGGAATGTTTAGGAGTCACTCGGTTAGCACAAAGTGAAAACTTCAAATGGGTGTCCCAATTCCTCTATTTTTTGTTGATGGTCTTCTTCAGCACTCTCACCATATTTTTGTTTGAGGACTCAGCTAAACCTTTTCCTTGAGGATAGTAGGTAGTGGAGTTATTAATGATGATATTGAATTTCTGCTAGAATCTAGTGAATTTTTCAGACTTGAATACTTGAGCATTGTCAGTGATGATTTTGGTAGAGCAACCAAAACGCGATAATAGGTTTTCCTCCATAAACTTTATTACCATTGAGTCTGTAGCGTTTCTGGTTGGGATGGCCTCTACCCACTTGGTGAAATAATCCGTGGCCATTAATATGCACTTATGTTGGCCACTTGAAGGTGGGTTTATCTCTCCTATGAAGTCTATTCCCCAGTGTTTGAAGGTTTATTCCACATGCATTGGGATCAGGGGAAGAGGAGAAATTTTTTGTCTCTTAGAAAAGACTTGAAACTTCTTATATGACCTGACTTGTAAATGAACATTTCCAAACAGTGTAGGCAAGTAGAATCCTGCCTTGAGGATATTGTGAGTTGTGGTATTCCAGCTGTAATGACCTCCACAATCTCCTCCATGAAATTCCTCAATCACTTTATGAGTTTCACCTTCTACCAAACATGACAACAAAACTCCCATTGGGTCTTTCTAGTAGAGTTGACCATTGGATATGATATACTTTTGAGCTTGTAGTCTCAATGTCCTGTATTTGGATTTATCCAACCCTAGTGGGAACATCAGGAATAAGAGATAATGGATGATATTCTTATACCAGGGTGATCCCTCATATTTAGCACATATTTTTTCCTCTATTTTTTTAATCCCATTCTACTGAAATTTTGTTCTGTCTTCCTTTGTTATCATGTTTATTCCCAAAGCTTGGTAGTTAGATTCTGACAAAATCTTGGCCAACCCCTGGCCTTTTATGAGATTAGTAGGATTTATGTCTAACTCATATTGTATCTTTGCTATCCACCTAGCCCTTTTTCCTTCACTGTCTCCTTGCACAAGGATATCCTTGACTACTTTCGTTGTGGTATACCTAGGGGGGATAATATGGGGTACAAAGGGAGGTACCCAAGGGAATAATGTAATAATGGGATGGGCCATAGTAATAAATAAGGTGGTTAACCCGTGTCATGTGAGGGACCACAAGTAGTTAGTAATAATGTAATGGGCCCATGGTATTAGATAGATGGTATTGAGGAAACCATGGTAATGACACATGGTATTGTATGTATGAGGCCTATATAGAGGCTAGATACTCCCCATCGAGAGATGTCAAGGATTATTGTATGAACATGCATATGGCTTGTGGAGTGTTTTCCTTCCTTAAGGAGTGAATGTGTGGTGTTGCCCTACCTTAAGGGTTTGATCAATAAAGAAACATTTCTATCTATTTCTATCTTGTTATTTCTTAGGTATATTTGTATTGTCTTATATTTTCATATCAGATCTATAACAAGTGGTATCAGAGCACTTTCTTGGGCAAAGTGGAGAATATTTTTTTTGTTATTTTTGCAGGAATTTTTTGGGGCAGAGAGTTTTCAGATCAGATTTGTATGTTTTGGTAAAAAATATGTGAAATCTAATTGCAGATCTGGATTTTTTGTGAAAAAATACCCAAGTTCAAAAAAAAATCGGTCGAATCGGAGTCCGGATGAAGGAGATATCGTTGGTTTAAAAATCAATGGTGTTGTAGACATTTTTTGGGGCGGCGAGTTTGCAGATCAAATCTATATGGTTTGGGGAAAAATTTGTAAAATCTAAGTGCATATCTGGGTTTTTGGTGGAAAAATACTCAGTTTGAAAAAAAAAATAGGCCGAATCAGAGTCTGGATGAGGGAGATATTGTTGATTTAAAACACAGTTAGGTGGCAGACATTTTTCAGGGCGGCGAGTTTACAGAGCATATTTGTATGTTCTGGTGAAAAATATACAGAATCTAATTGCAGATCTAGATTGTATGTGAAAAGATACCCAAGTTCAAAAAAAAAAAATCAGTCAAATCGGAGTCCGGATGAGGGAGATATCGTTGATTTAAAATCAGTGCTTTCTTTTTCAGAATTTTTTTGTGACGGCGGGACAGTTGCAGCGCGGATCTAAAATTCCAGGGCGTAGATCGGGATTTTTACCACATGGGAAGATGCAGAATGGTTGTTCCATTTCTGAAAATAGGTCATAATATGGATTCTGAACAGTATTGACGGAATTGTGGCCATTTGAAATTTTCGCCAAGTAAGTTTTTCCCAAACCCTCTTCATGGAGATGCTATATTTTACAGGAAAAGATGATAGCCCTACTATTGAAGAATTCATATAGAGAAAAATGTTCAAATATGGGAAATTTTGGAAGGATATGGTACCGCTTAATTTCCAAGATGAGGCGTCCAAATGGTTGCGCTCATTTGACAACAAGCAATGGATCAAACTGTCAGATGAAGAATTGAAAAAGTCCTTTTAGACAAATGGTCTCATTCTAGAAAACAGAAGAATGAGACATGTAAGGGGATATTTTATACTAATATATCATTATTGCAGGTTCATGGATTCATTCAGAAGGAGAAGATCATTGTGTCTATAAATCCTAATTGTCAGCATAATTTTATCAATGTTAATTTAGCAAAAAAATTGCAAGTTCTAGCAAAACACATTGAAAACACACAGGTTGATGATGAGGATGTTCAAGTTTATAAGGATTTGAAGATTTCTATGGATAAGTATGTATTACATGGTGATTTTTATACTTAAGATATGGATAACATGGATGTTGTTTTGGGATATCCTTGGATGGAATCCGTGGGTACTATCAATATTAATGTGCCGAAGAAATTCCTGAAGCTCTAGTATAAAAAGAAGAAAATTACATTATAGGATATTTCCATCAATAAACAGGTAGAGTCCACGGAGGCTGAAGCAGAAAATGTTTCAGGAACTGACATATCAAATGATGAGCCATTGATGGTCGACAACCACACACAAACATCAAACCAGGTACCAGAAAAACAGGTAGAGGCTGAAGCAGAAAATGTTACATCAGAGGGGGACTCAGTGGTTGAAGTAATATTGAAAGATAAGAAACAACAACAGGCACCACAATAGGTACCAGATACCCATCAGGCTCCATTAGGTGGTGAATTAAAGAAAGATACATCGTTGGTTAACACTTCAACATATCACCACCCACATCACCCCGTAAGAAAACAACCAACAAGATGGCAACGAATTAGCCACAAGGACAACAACCCCCGCATGATAGATAGAGAGGAGTGAAGATCCACCTACTACACATCAACGCAAAAGGGCTACCAAGGTCAACTTCCATTTCAAGTGAGCGAGGCACCAATGAGATCGAGGGTTCACCTTTCTCTTAGATGGCTAGATGCATGTGCATGGTACCAGTGGACTACTCTTTTGAGTAGATCTTATTATTTGTGTTCTTCCCATGTTTCGGGGACGAAACATGTTAAGGGGGGTGGAATGTAGTATACCTAGGGGGGATAATATGAGATACAAAGGGAGGTAACCAAGGGAATAATGTAATAATGGGATGGGCCATAGTAATAAATAAGGTGGTTAACCCATATCATGTAAGGGACCACAAGTAGTTAGTAATAATGTAATGGGCCCATGGTATTAGATAGATGGTATTGAGGGAACCATGGTAATGACCCATGGTATTGTATGTATGAGGCCTATATAGAGGCTAGAGACTCCCCATTGAGAGATGTCAAGGAATATTGTATGAACAGGCATATGGCTTGTGGAGTGTTCTCCTTCCTTAAGGAGTGAATGTATAGTGTTGCCCTACCTTAATGGTTTTGATTAATAAAGTGAATCATTTCTATCTATTTCGATCTTGTTATTCTTGGGTTTATTTATATTAACATATAGTTCTAGGTTAGATCTATAACATTCGTTGGGACAAATGTTGTGATTTCTGACTGTAGCACATACACTCAAAATGCCTTCAAAGCTTTGACTAGAGCATAGGCTTGTTTCTCCAAGATGTTATATTTGAGCTTAGCATCCCTCAGTACTTAGCTAAAGAAGGCAATGGGTTTTTCATAACCATATTTATTCTTCTATAGTACGACTACAACCAGGGAAAATTTTAAGAACCCCCCTAAATTTATAAATATAATAAATGGGCGAATCTCCATGGTATATAGGAAAAATGGAAGGCGATTTTATTAATAATATAATATGTATATATAATTTTTTGGCGAATCTCTCACTAGGGCGAATATTTTACTCAATTATAAAATCTTGTAAGATCTTGGCGAGTCTTTCACTAAATAATAAAACTTTGTAAAGTCCTAGTGAATCTTAGCATAGGCTACATGCTGGTTTAATTCCCCCATTTAAATAGGCTACATTCCAGGTGAATACCATGGATCAATACCATGTGCCATTTTGGTGAATACCATGGGTCAATACCATGTGCCATTTTGGTGAATACCATGGGTCAATACCATGTGCCATTTTTATTTTTATTAATTCTAATATTAGGGTTAATAATGGATTTTTGCATGGTATTAATAACAATCTAGTCCATGGTATTTGTCCCATAGTATTTTGGCCATAGGTTTCACCTAAATAGAACCCATTTTTTGAGTGTTCGTAAATATAAGGTGGAGTAAATATAAAAAAATGTTTTATTTGTTTACCATACCTCTCGTTTATTTATATTTTTATTAATTTACCATACCTCTTTTACAAATATGGTATTTGGACCATAGGATTCACTTAAATAAAACCTCTTTCTTGAGCCTTCATAAATAGAACGAGGGTTATGGACTAAATATAAAAAGAGGTTTTATTTATTTACGATACGTCTAGTTTATTTATATTTATATTTATTTACCATACCTTTTGAGTAAGTATAAAAAGACGTTTTATTTATTTACCATACCTCCACTTTACTTATATTTTTATTTGTTTACACCCTTACATGTATATAAGGTGACTTATGGAGTAAATATAAAAAATGTTTTATTTATTTACCATACCTCTCATTTATTTATATTTTTATTAATTTACCATATCTCTTTTATAAATATGGTATTTGGCCCATAGGATTCACTTAAATAAAACCTATTCTTGAAAATGGGTGAATGGATTCACTTAAATAAAACCTATTCTTGAAAATGGAAGGTTGTAAGTCCTAATTTCAAGGGCTAAATTTACCTTTTTTACCCTCTCCCTTAAAATAAGGTGGGCTATTTGAGGTGATTTGCAAAAATGTACTATGATACAAAATATTCGCCCACTAAAAATTTAAAACCCCTTAATTTCGCCAAAGGGCGAACATTCGCCCCTAAAATTATCCTTGACTACAACAATAGTATGCAAAGAAGCAAAAGAAAAGATATAGAAAGGTGTTGAATAGTTAGGGCTGACTAGTACCAGTGCTTCAACAAAAGCTTATTTAATTCTAGTAAAAGAATCTCGAGAGGTAGGGCTCCATTTGACTTAATTTTCCTTTTTTAACATATCTGTAATACCCTTCATTATTTCTGCATAGTTGGGTATGAACCTTCTCAAGAAATTGATTCTCCCCAAAAATACTTGGACCTATTTCTTATTTCTGGGTAGAGGAATGTGACTGATAGCTTCGACTCGCTTAGGATCAATTTTCACTCCTTCTTGTGCTACTATGTGTCCTAGTAGCTTCCCCTCACTCAAGGCAAACTGAGACTTCTTGGGATTTAAAGATAGCCCATACCTCCTGCATTTCTCAAAGGTGAGCTTCAAGTGGAGGATGTGTTCTTCATCGGTCTTAGAGAAGACTGTGATATCGTCCAAATATACCACTACAAACTTGTCTTGCTCTCCTACAAAATCTATATCCATAGCTCTCTAAAAGGTGGCCCCTACATTAATAAGACTGAAAGGCATGCGAGCATACATGAAAGTTCCCCAAGGGGTGGTGAAAGCAGTCTTCTTCTGATCATCAAGGTGGACTACCACTTGGTTGTAACCAGAGAACCCATCCATCATGGACATTCTAACTGATCCAACCACCTTCTGTAATATGTAATCCATCTTGGGTAGTGGGTAATTGTCTTTCAAAGATGCCCTGTTAAGGTTATGAAAATCTACACATAACCTTATTTCTCCATTCTTTTTTCAGACTGGGACTAGGTTGGCCACCCACTCCGAGTACCTTAAAGGCACTATGATTTTAGCCTATAGAAGTTTCCTCACTTATTTTTCAATAGAGGGAAGTAAGAGTGGATTAATATTCCTGAGCTTCTTCTTGCATGGTTTTATTCCACTCTTTAAAGTAATATTATGTTGTATGGTGTTAGTATCAAATGCTTTAAATCCTCATAAGACCAAGCAAAAAAAGCCTTATAGATTTTGAAGAGATTTAAATACCTTTGTTTAAATTGTGAGGGGATTCCTTTTGATAGTAAGACCATCTGGGGTTCATATTCTGAGCCGATATTGCAATCTTATACCTATTTGTCCATATCCGGAGGCATTGGTTTGGAGGCTACATCATTCTTGTTAAATAATATTTTCAGTGGAACTACCCCACGAGGAATAGTATTCCCTCCCAGTTGTAGAATTTTTGGTCCATCCACTGTGTCTTCCCACGAAGTTAGTTCTTGATCTGCCTCTTTTTCCTCTCCTTGATCAATAGTTGAGCTAGTGAACTCCCCAACTACTTCTATAAATCGTTTGATCTGCTCATCATCCTTGAATACCTGTCAATGCTTGACATTATCAGGTATAGAGGGTCTATGTCTGACCTCCACCTCGTACTTGAGAAGTGGATTTTGAGGAGATTTGAAATTGCTTATTGCTACAGCAAGGGAATCAACCATTCTATTTCCTTCTCTAGGTAGAAATTGGATATTAAAGGCCAGGAAGAAGTTATCAATTAAATCCCATACTTCATTCTGGTAAGTCCTCAATCTGGGGTGTTTAGCCTGGCACTGATTTCAGATCTACTTTACAATCATCTCAGAGTCTCCATGCACAGTTAAGCATTCAATATTCATATTCATTGTAGTTTGTAGCCCAAGGAGCAATGCTTCATACATTGCCACACCATTGGTTGCCTCAAACTCCAGCTTGAATGAGAGGGGTATCAAGCTGCCCTTAGGAGATACCAACAATACTCCTGCTCCATTTCCCTCTTTGGAATTCGCTCCATCAAAGTATAATTTCCATACTTTGTTTTTATCTGTGTGTTGGTCATCTAACTACATCATTAGATGTACTTGTGTTTCTTCTAAGATGGTCTCATCTTCTTCTAGCAACAGGTAGGAGAGGTAAATTTCTTTTTCATACACGGGATAATTCTTAGAATTTTTACACATATGGACTCTCTATACAACCTCCTTTATTCGCCTCCAAAAGTGGGAATAGTGGCATAAACTAGATCTAATTTGATAGAGCCCCCCACCTTGGAACCCCAAGACCTAGATAGGAGCATGCCGAATCGAGGGGGAATATTTTCCACTACTATGTCCATCACTATGCTCTTCATAGGGATCTGAGCCAAGTTTACCACCAGATCTTTTATCATTCCCAAGCATTTGACCCTCTTAGAGTCAAAGGAGTATAGGTCCTTGTAGGGTTTGGTGATATGCAAGCCAAGTTGTTCCATCACGACTAAGGGCATGAGGTTATGCGAGGCTCCAGAGTCCAACATACAGTTATGCAATAAGAGGTCATGAATTACCAAGGTCACATAGAAGGGTGCAGTGGAAGAATCAAGTTCTTCAACATGAGGCCCAAAAACAACCATTGGTCTTTCTTCTTGAAGGTTTAAATAGTCATGGGTCTGTACTAAAGTGGACGGAATCATGAACTGGAAGACTTGAGATTTACAAGTGGGCTATTTTAGAAGTTTAGTTAGGGGAACAAGGATATTTACATTCTTGAGTTCCTTATGAAGATTGAATGCAAATTGGCCCTTTTCTACGCCTCCCAGCTCTACCTCTCTTTCTTTATCACCGATAGTTTTTATCAGAATGGGTGCCTTCTCTTCTGTGTGTTCCTCAAAGCTATTGCATTCCTTATTTAAGGATACTTTTACTTTGGATGAGTCAGGGTTCAACTTCCCTTTCCCTTTATTTAACACTGGGGGAATATCTTGGGGAGCAGTTTCCTCTTGTTGTTCAGGTTCCCTCAACCTCTTTTTTGAAGATTTGATATCATACCTTCAATGTAGCTGTGCTTGCATGAAATCCACAAATTGTTTACAATAATCCCCTATGTCCTCCTCATTTACTGCTACTTCTCTATCGTGGCACATCTCATGGTGAGCCATGCTTTCCTATTCCTATTCTGAGGAGGAATACAAGTTTCCTTACATCTCATGTGTATCCGTTATTTTCTCATCTGGGTCATCTTCTATATATAGAGGAGGAGGGATCTGATCAAGTTGATCTTTTCTTTCCCTTTCAAGTATTTGCAATGGCGGTATTCTATATTGTGGGTTATAACCTCAGTTTTTACCTTGAGCATTATGTTTCGGGAGACTCTTGTTCTCAAGCTCAAGTTTCACCACCTTATGAGATAAACTCTTAATGATTTTATCCATTTCCTCCCACTTCAGATCTGGTAATTATTTAGCTTGACCAGAGGAGGAAGTTTCTTCTTTCCCATTTTTCTTCTCAGTAGGTTCATTCTTTCCTCTAACTTCCCCGTTGAGGTGAAATTTGCTTCCACCTCAAGAGCATCAACTTGGATTTTAACCAAAGTATGAGACTTCCTCTCCCTTAGGGTAAAGAAAAATTCAAACTCAAAGGCTCCCACAAATACTACATGAGCAACAGCTTTAGGAGGCTTTATCTCAATAGGCAAGTTATTATACTGCTTATTGAACCTTTTTATGAATTCTGAAATATCCTCTTCTGGCTTCTTCCTTATAGCATTGAACTCTATGAGGACATACTCATGATCTCTCTTTTCACCCCACTTTTATGTGAAAGAGTTTTTGAGTTATTCCCAGGTGGTGATGGATGCATTGGGTAGGGCACAAAGAGTCTCAAGACCACATCCAGTTGTTCTACATTTAGATTCTCAGCAAAATCACAGAAGGTTTCAATATGTCTCTGTGCACTGTTTTCATCTTCCCCATTGAACCTAGGCAAAATATTTAGGTAGTCCTGAGGTATAGCACTTAGGGGTTGAGGTAAATCAAGAGGGGCATATTTATTCAGTAAGAAACCCGGAACAACCATCTAGATTAATGGAGGGGGATTGATATTTTCCAAAGGAACTTGGGCCAAAACCACAGTGGTTGGAGTAACTAGACTGAGAGCAGTGTGACTGAGTGTATAGTGGATATTTCTATTATTGAGGACAACTTTACCTTTTTCAATCTCAGGAGGAGGAAATGAAATAAAAGGAGTCATAACTAAGATTTATTCCTCTTTGATCTCTGATTTGGGGGCACGATGCTCTAGATCATCTTCTGCAGGGTATGTAAGGACCTTAGGAGTAAGATCTGAGTAGTGAATGACAATGTGTTGGGAGCTGGATGAGGAAGCTTCAAAGAATGATGAGACAATAGCATGGGTAGTAGGATTTTTCTCCTTCCAGACTCTCCTAAAAATTAATTTCTCTGGGTCAGATACAGATGGGGTTTTCTGCTGAGAGGTATCTGAGTGAGTGTGAGGCTTTCTAAAATCCAGGATGATAAATGATAATGATATTTGTGGAGTCTCCAAGGTGATGAGGATGCAATCAGAACGTCTTTTATCACCTACACAAAGAGTCCTTAACTTGTCGTATCTCAGGGGAAAAATCCTTCAATATGTTCCCCAGCAATGGCGCCAAAATATGTTGTCGCTTCCAGAGATAGCCTCAGATTGCTTACAAGACCAGTGACTGGAACATCTAGATTTTCGTGTGTCTCATACAATTCTCTGGAAACTGGAGACATCACACATATTTTTATACCATCCAAGGACATAAGCCATGTATTTCTGGTACTCTTTCACATATACAACTCACAGAAATATATGTATACACTAGTGGAGACCAAGTAGTTTGAGGACCTACAGTTTAATCGGCTTTGGGAGAGCAATGAAATAAGAGAAGGAGATAGAATAACTCATCCTATAGAGATTGAAAAATCAAGAATTCAATGCTTATCTGAGTTAAATATAGACATAATGGATGAAAGAGAATTGGGTGCGATGATTCATGGAGCACAATTTTAAATTATATAATCTCAGAGATCCATACAGGGATGAGCATTAACGAGTCAATACAAATGAATTTGTAAGAACATATGAAACATTTCTAGCAGCTACAATTACATGAAATCAGAGAGGAAACATGAACATAATGGAATTTAAACGGAGAGGTAACATAATGTAGTATTCGAAGGTAGGAATCACCACCATTTCATTAATATTTTGAATGGCACAACAAAAAGGTACTTTTCTTGAAAATAAAACAGAATAACTAGCAATCAAAATCAACATAACAGAATTAACAAGTGAACGGAAATGATGGTCTTCTAAAAATATCTCCACGTCACTCTCTTTGCTGGCCTCTAGTCCAACCACGCTTCTACTACATTATGCCTCATGCTCTCTCGGCCAGTTACTTGTTGCTTTTGGTCTTAACAATTTCACTTCTGCACTTATAGGAACACAAAAGTGGTTACGCATAGTGGCCATGACATATCTTGAACATTGCTGCCAACTCATCTGTCCCTATAGACTTCCTGCAAAACACTATCGGAGCCATATATGCCCTGTGAAACAATTATATAGTTGTATCAGAGCTCAGACTATTCAAGAACTTTGAACTGGACAAGCTTTGTAAAACTGCGAACGCCAATCTCTTTAAGCCCCTTTTTTCTTTGACCCCTTTCAATATTTATTCATCATATGATCAAAGGCTATGACCAGGTGCTTGGCCAAATATTGGAGGTCAGAAAATTGGTGATTTCCTATCAAAATCCTTAGTGCATCCTCCTGAAACTTGCGATTGTCGATCATCCTTTGTGCTTAGCCCTTGGTTCCTCGACTCTTTATGTGACCGCGGGCTAGCCCCTGTATCGGACACCCTTTATCGGTGGATCGTAATCAGGGTTTTAACTTTTATGAAACAACATGCCTCATCCCGTGAACGCCGATCTCTAATTAGTGACGTCATCACTTCACCATGTGTCACTTCCTGAGTGGTGACATGTTTGAGCTCGCCAATATAGGACCTCTGATCACTGATATACACTGTACTTTGGACCTCTGATATGTGATCACCGATATTAGTGATTGTTGATCACAAGGTTGCTCTAATCTCGCTGATATCAGTGATCACTAATCACAAGTTTACTCTGACCTCGCCAATATCGACGATTGTTGATCACAAGTTTTCTCTGACCTTCCCTGCTTTTTTTTTAGAAAACTCCGATTTACGAGATCCAGGATTATACTTAAACATTTTCCTTTGTTTTCTGGTTTTCAAGGGTAACATTTAGTCTGCTCTAACTTTTTATTCTAGAGTTCATATGGGGATTTCTATATAGAGTTGGAAAGTTGCTTCAGAGAAATTTCTAATGGAGAGGGTCTGATTTAATTTTGAGTTCTTCTGTGGCATTAGAGGCTAGCTCCAAACGTCTCTGTTCTTTTTTCCTCTTTGTACAACTGGAACTCTTTTTGCAAAAGGTGACAACACACTAGAAGAAAGGTTTCTTGGTAAAGATTCATTATGGTTTTGGATGTGTGGTACAACTGTTGTGCATATGTCATATATGTTGTAATTGTTGCACTTTTGATGTTGTGTTCATGCGGTGTGGTGTATATTTAGTGTGTGTACATGTTGATTATTGTTACCGGGAAAAGTGTCTATTTAGAACTGCTCTATCCCACTAAGGTGTGACAGCTGCCTTAGAAACAAACAGAGAAAACTACTTTTGTATTTCCTTTATGAACTATAGATAGAGAGGGAGAGAAAGAACCGACCTGTGTCTTGCGCTAATCCTTTGATCCAATCCCTCTCTTCTTTGACAGCTTCCGGCTACTTGCTCCCTTACTTGCCCAGCTTCACCAAGTACCTGTAAGATCATAGAAGAAGAAAACTATACAAAGACATGGATCTATATTCATAAACAACTTAGGATCAGATTTAAGTTAACCATACAAATGTAACAAGCATCAATGATACAAAAGCATGGAGGAAAAACTCAAATAGTTTTTATTGATAAAAAAGAAGATCCAGGAGGAGTTACAACCGATGATTCCTGACCCAGCATCAACCTCCCAGCAAAGAAGCCCCTCTTCACCACCAACAAAGCATAAATCACCCAATACTTTGATATTTGTTTCAAAACCAATAGCAATTCCTTACAATGTGCAAAATACCAGCCTCTGGATCTCTAGGATGAGGGATCCATATATAGATGTATGCAAGGAGGATGAGTCAGCTTGTGATTCGATTAGTGTCTTCTCTCTGTCAGTTCTTGCTTCCACTTGGAGACTGAAGGCCTCTTACTCATCCTTGGTCGAATTCAGTGAGGCAAGTGTCATAGGAGAAGATTCTGGAAGCTTCCATTGTCTCTCCACCTCGCGGAATGGCACTGCCATTTGTCATTTCTCACCCAACGCACCCTCATAGTGCATTTAGGTGCGTTGCAACACACCTATCTAGTGTGTTTAGGTGCTATGCAACGCACCTAGCCAGTGGAGCAGCTGAAATGATCCTGTTTTGACTTATTCTGAGTAGTTTCTGGTGGAGAACTTCTGGGAGAAGCTATAATTTGTTGACCTTGTTCCTTTAGGGATTAGAACAACACTTTTAGGGACTTAGGAGCCCTTGTTTTACGGACATTTCATGCTTGGAGTTGCAAGACACAAAAATGTTTATAACAGTTGCCCCCTAAAGTATGAGGCCGTTAATCGGGTGAAATGCTTTATTATGAGGATCCGAAGTTCTTTCAATTCTGGGAGGAGACCTGTAATAAGATACAATACAATACATTATCTTCATATTGTTTTTCATGATCTAGCTGAGGCGGGCATTCCCATGCTCAGCTTTATAAATTCATTTTCATGTAGATAGGACAGACAATCGTCTGATTGTAGACTAATGATTCTGATAGAGCCATCATCCTTTTGGTAGGATGATTATCTGTGCTGCAATGCTTGTACATTTAATGTCTTTATTTCCCTGAAATATCGCAGCCCGGATGGATGAAACTAGATCCGGGGTCTTCAATCTCGTCTGATCTTCACTCAAAGTACAAGTCGATCCATGTGAGAAATGTCCTGAAGTCGAACATGGAAAGACATCGCTTGATTACCAGTCAATGATGTAAACTGTAAACAAGCGCGAGAGGAATCACCGATGATGATAATGATCCTCAAGGTACTGCAGTACAATTCACGTGGTGTGAATAAAGATTGGCGTCGAACACCACGCAAAATCTTTCGGTCGAAGGTCATTGATGTAAACCTGTCGCCGGAAGTGAGAAACTTGCCATTGAGGCATGCAAGCTTCAAAGTACTGAATGGGGTGTTCCTAGACCAACTTCTTGGATAATGAGCTGATGTCGACAAGAAGTGATCTGTCAAAGGAGGGCCTTAATGAATCCCACATCAATGACACGGAACGGAGCAAATGATTTTGATGGAGGTGAAAATGATCTGATGATATACGATTCAGGGTGGTGGTCATGAAAGTATGGAGTATGATGTATGGTAGTGGGTGGGACACAGGTGGGCTTTCTGGATTACTTCTCTTGAACATGTCGGCGACACTGATGTGATGGATTGGTAGCATTAACCCCAAATGTGGATGGTATGGTGTGACCATGGCTATGTGACCGGTGAATGAAACAACCCAACCCGACTTGGACACGGAGTGGAAGTGTCATGTTCAAGAGCGACTTGCGACCAATAAAGATTCTTTGAGTTTTCTTCCCAATTTTTCCTCAGTCATTGCTAACCAGTACCTCTTTATTTTTGTCAATCTTGAGGAGGATAACATATGCTTGTTCTATAATTTTCCCTTCGGGCAAACCCATCGCTATGTTTTAACGAGCCTAGCGATAGTGAAACTCGTTCTCGTCTAAAGACAAGTTTGTCGCTATTGATCTTTTTTAACGAGTTTAACAACAAAGATAACTTGGTCCTTTTCATTTTTAGAGAGTCTAAAAAGGTACGTAAAAGTAACTCCAAAATTCCTTTTTCGTCATCTAATCCCTTAAGTCCGAAAAAGTATAAAACAATACAGAAGGGATGAATTTTCAATAGTTTTAACGAGCCGAACAAAACAAGCGCTCGATCTTTTAGTGCAATAATTCCTCAGGTCCAAAAAGATTAAAATCTAGATGAGGGATAGCACTTCTTGTCCCTTTAACGAGCTGGAGAGGCCAATGGCTCGGCAATATTTTCATATTTTATGAGTCAGTTGAAAAGAGCTTAAAGGAGACTCGTCTTTTGAGGAACGAGTGATAAAATGGGTAGCAGTTGATTCCAGGTAAGGTTTGGAATTTTCCAATCACGGCAGTGTCACAAGGATGGCTAGTGAAATCACTCTTCGCAGCTGTTCCTCAAAATGGGTAAACAATCAAATGGAGGTGAATGATCGGCCAATGTAAAAGTGGAGGTGACGGTGCAAACAAAACCAAGGCTTTAATGGTTGAAGTGTTACATTCACGGTGGTTATTTACCGGGGAATAGTTCATTTTTTAACGAGCTTAAACGCGGGTGGAAACATTTGCTCGGTGCGGGTTTATTTTTTAACGAGCTTGAACCTTGTGGTAACACTGCTCGATTAGATGGTCTTGTTTTGATTTTTACCATAAATAGCTTTGTCCTTTCAAAGATCGTACTGTATTTTCAACTGCTTCATCAAACTAGTCAGAAATGAACAATATTTGCTTGAAAACGAGTTTAAAACGCTAATATTTTACTTTGAACTACGTAAAAGTAATGAAAAAGTGTTTTTTACCTCTCATTTTACCATTTCATTTGAACTTGGTTTGTTGGAGCTTTGGAGGTGCTTTTCCCCCTCGATTTTCATCAGTTGATTTCGGGAGATTCTGCGGACGATTCTCGGCGCCGTTTGGACCAGGTAGGAGCTAAACCTGAGCTCTTTCATTTCATGGTTTCCATTTTGCATTTTTAGCTTGATCCCTAGCTCTTCTGAACCCCTGGGGTTTAAGGAACTCGTCCTGTTATCAACGCACCTTCAGTGTATCGAAACCTGCGCTGAATGTTGGCCTGTCTAAAGGCTATCAGACATTCAACGCACCTAGAACATTGCTGCAGGTGCATTGGGCGCAAAAAGGGAATTTGATGCACAATTTTTGATGGAATTTTTGCCTGTTTCTCACCAAAATCAGGACCTAACTCCTCTCTTGTTTGTTTTTCAGAGGTCTTTGGAGTAAGATGACCATTACATGGCGAGAACGTGAGCACGAAGAAGAGGACTTGCTTGCCCTACATGATCCAGTTACAGTGAACGCGCTGCGGAATTGTGGCTTGCTGAAGTTCTTCCGCATTTCTAGCATGAGACAACAGATCAACTTACTGCAGTATTTGCTCGATGCTTGGGATCCTACCAATCAGGTTTTCCAGATCAGGGGCAAATCTATCCCCTTGACTGCAGTAGACATCTATTTCTTGACTGGCTTGTCGAGGCGGGGTGTCCCCATCTCTTTGTCAGGTTCGGCCCGAGGAGGCGATTCTGTGAGAGATTATGTCCACCGATACTGCAGAGAAGGATCTCAGCCGAGTAAAGATGGCAAGATCATCATCTGTGATGTCACTGACAGGTCCCTTAGGACTATTCTGTTTACTTTTGGTAGGATGGCCGGTAGTGCGTCTCTTCATGTAGCCAATCGATCTTATATGCAGCATGCCTTGGAATGCCTCCAACCGAAGGTGTTCAACTGGTGCGACGCAGTACTTCTTGTGATGAAAGAACAGTTAACCAAGATAAAGAACGAGAGGTTGAAGAACTTTTGGTATGGTTCTATTTTGACCGCCTTTGCCTTGGAGAAGATACCACTGATGCAGCCGCAATACATTGCACTCGATTTACCTTCTCCTACTGAACCACGTACACAGAGATGGGTTGACCATATGTCTAGGCATGCTGGCCAGTCTCAGATTTCATTTTCTGATACCTTCTTCAGGTGGTTTGATCGTCAGGAGATGGTTTATTCTGAGTATCCATACACTGGCATGGACTTCCGGGGTGATCCAGATTTAGTATTGCCGGATGGCGAGCAGTGGGGCGCCATTGGTAAAATCTTTGACCATATTGATGTTTATCGTTTTTTGTTTATAATGTCCTTGTGCTTTATTCTATCAAGACTTTAATCAAACTCATGTGTACATGCAGATGTTGGTCCCGTTCGTCCAGTAGTTCGCCTGAGAGTACCAGCTATTGCCCCAACAGGAGAGGCCGTCGGAAGGGCTATTCTTCGTGACCTCGATGTGGCCGAGACTCTCACAGCTTTGCAGGAGCAGGTTGAGGGCCTCACTCTCGGTATCCTAGATGTGATGACCGACAAGCTACCTTTGCAGTTACAGCGGCATACTATTGGTGTGCCCAGACGATGGACTCGTCTCCTACGCATGATCGCACAGGCTGTGACTTGCTATCACAAGCATCATTAGACTAGGGTGCCCCCTAGCATTTTGAGTTTTTGGGTCATTTGACCGATTTTGTCTTGGTTACAGAACATTATGTGTAAACCATAAACAGTTATATATATTTTTGATTTTCGGAGTTTTATTTTGGTTGAGCTACATGATCCACATGCAAAACATTGATGATGTGTTTCTTTTTATAAATGTTGCAAATGTCTATCTAACACATAGTTTGCTAATGAGTCAGTTAATGTGTTTAAGTTTCTGGAAATATGTTGATATTGAATAAGATCAAATTGTCTTTCCAAAATCTTAACCCTTAGGAACATGCGATAAATAACTGGGTTTCAGACGGAATATATACCATTGAGTTGTAGTATTACGAGTTGTGAGTCTAGCCTGACAATTAGTCAGCGTATACCATGAGTGATGGCATCAGAGAGAAGTTCTATCAATGCGCTATACTCAGCGATGTTATTCGTTGATCGACCAATACATACACCTCTGAAACTTACTAACTCGCCGCTTGGATAAAAAATGGCCCAGGCTGCAGAGGACAGGTTCCGCGAACTACGACTCGCTCCATCGGCATATCCAACACATGGCTCCAATAGGTTTGACATCTGCAATAAATGTAAAAAGTAGATTACTTGACCAAAACAAACACTTTAGCGAAAACAAAAACATAACAAAAGCATACTGGTTACCATTACGCATAGTAACGCTTGAGGTACAACCCATTACGAGGTTGCGCCAGTGGAATTCCGTCATAATCCATTAACTCGTAGGCTCCTTTTGCTAACACTCGTTTAACAATATAGGGGCCCATCCATAAAGACTTAAATTTACCTGCTCCCAATTTATCGGATTCTTGGTCATAAAGCAAGACCAAGTCACCTTCTGAGAAGACACGGGGTTTGACATTTTTGTCGAACTGCGCCTTGACTCTTTTCTTATGGGCTTCATTAGCCAAGGCAGTGTCACGACGGGTTTCATCCAATTGGATTAATTCCAAGAAACGAGCCTCTTCTTCTGAAGTTCCGGGGAGGAGATCAATTACGAGTTTGAGAGACGAGATTTCACACTGGATTGGTAAGACTGCTTCCAAGCCATATACCAGTTGGAAGGGTGTGAACCCGGTTGCATTCCTTACTGATGTTCGGTAAGCCCACAAAGCTGAGTACAAGATTAGGTGCCATCTTCTTTTGTGAACTCCGATCATGCTTTGCAGCATGCGTTTCAGGACCTTGTTGATCGCTTCAACTTGTCCGTTGGCTTGTGGATAATATGGAGTAGAGCTGTCGTGAGACAACCCTAGTTTGGCAGCTAATTCGACCATCATGTGATTGCGAAAATGCAATCCATGATCTGTGACTATAGCCTGTGGTACGCCGAATCTGACGACTACATGATTGAAAAAGAAGAGGGCAGTTGTTTCACCAGTATTATCTAATGTAGGCATCGCCTCGGCTCATTTGGTAAAATAGTCAACTGCGACTATGATATACCCATGCCCCCCAGTCGAGGTGGGGTTACATGTCATGAAATCGATGCCCCATTTGGCGAATGGCCCAACAGCAACTATTGGTTGTAGAGGTGCGGGTGGTCTTCTGGTTTTGCTATCAAAAATTTGACAAGCATGGCAACTTCTGACTACGGTTATGCAATATTTGAACATTGTTGGCGAGAAGTATCTTGCTCGTAAGATTTTTTGTGCTGTAGCATATCCAGATTGATGCCCCCCACACGCGCCTGAATGACACTCATTCAGGACTTTTTCGGCCTCCTCATGGGTGAGGCACCTCCTAAGAACTGTATCGATACTGCGACGGTAAAGTGTATCACCGACGATCATGTAGTCTTTTGCTTGGTATTGAATACGTTTCTGTTCAGATTGGGAGGTGTTTGGCCTAAATTTTTGGGTTTGGAGATAAATGATTATATCTCCATACCACTCATTGCTTGTAGATATCAGAAACAAACTTTCATCCACGATTGATTCTTCGGATGTTTCATCGTTGGACGACGATGGGAGATCACATAATAATTCTGCGAAAACTAGAGCTTTCTTTGACTTGGATTTTACAAATTCCAGATCAAACTCTTGTAAGATTGCTATCCATTTTGAGTATTTGCCCCCCAGCAACTGTCGCGACAATATATAAGTCATGGGGTTGCAATCTGACAGAATGGTAGTTTTCCGAAAGAGGACATAGTGTCGAAATCTTTGTATCGCTTGAACAGCTGCAAGCGCTAGTTTTTCAACGTAAGAATATTCGCTTTCTGTATCATTTAAGTTTTTACTTAAATAATATATAGGATGCTCCATTCCATCGACTTCTTGAAATAAAACCATTGCGATGGTCGTATTTGCTGCAGCCAGATACAGGTTAAAATCCCTTTGATAATCAGGGGCGTACATTAATGATGCTTTCATCAGGGAATCTTTTAAAGCATCAAAGGAAGCTTGCGCACCCTGATCTCAGACAAAGGGTACCTCCTTTTTCAAAAGACGTGTATAACCTTTAGCAAGTTCAGCGTAATTTGGAATGAACCTCCTCAGAAAGTTTCCTTTCCCTTGGAGTTTCTGAATCTGAAGCAAATTCGAAGGTGGAGGAAAATTTATGATTGTCTGGACCTTACATGGGTCGAGACGAATCCCATCCTTGGAGACTACAAAGCCAAGTAAACTACCAGAACTGATGCAAAATACACATTTGTGCGGATTGAGTCATATCTTGTAGTGTCGGCAACGTAGAAATATCGCTCTTAAATGCTGCGGATGATCAGTCCACTTTCGCGAATGAGCTGGAAGGTCGTCGAGGTATGGTTGAACGATGTTTTTGATGTCATGGAAGGCATAATTCATTGCCCTCTGAAACGTTGCCCCTGCGTTCTTTAAACCAAAGGGTAATTTTCGATATGCGAATGTGCCCCATGGACAAATAAATGCAGTCTTTGACTGGTCCTGTGGGCGGATATTTATTTGATTATACCCGGAGAATCCATCCATGAATGAAAAGATTTCGCATCCGGCGCATTCATCAATTATCTGGTCAATGAAGGGTGTAGGGTAGTTGTCTTTTGGACAAGCTTGATTTACATCCCTATAATCGACGCACACTCTAATTGTCCCTTGTTTTTTCATAACAGGGACAATGTTCGATACCCAATCGGTTAGAGGAACCGGGTAGATGAAACCAGCATGGAGAAGTTTTTCAACTTCTGCCTTAATGGCAGCGACTTTCTTGGGGTGCACCTGTCTTAGTCGTTGTCGTACTGGTTTGACATCTGGATACATCTTAATTTCGTGTTCAACGATACTCGAGTCAATGCCTGGCATTTTGTTGTATGACCAAGCAAAGACATCTCTGAATTCGCGAAAAAGAGCGTTATATATTTCCAGTTCTGATGGAGAACAACATTTGCCAACATAAATATTCTCTACAACATTTGTTTTGGTCGAGATATTTATGGCTATAGTCTCTTCAATGTTGGACAAGTTTCGCTCGGAATCCGCCGTATTTACAGTATTTGACAGAAAATCAAAGACTGAAGGATGATAAAGGTCATTTTGAGTATCTTCTCCACAATCCAGAAGAAGAGAACAATGGTGGGAATCATCCCATGGTGCCCCTTCAATTACCATTGATTGTACAATTCCTTCGTCGGTGACATGCACTCGCGACCAAGGATCTAAAATAGTACCATATTCTCTAGACCTATCTATCCAAACACTTGATGAGCGTTGATTCGGGTTTGCCTCCCATGCTAGGAACATTGATTGCTATAATATTTCCGTTGGGCTTGGGGGCAAAACCACTGCATGATCCATGTCGATATCGTTTTCTGAGATCTTTGTAGAAGATATCATGTTGTAGGTTCCTATCGATGCTACTTCTTCCAGATTGATTGGAGGTGGAAGAGCAAAAGTTCCCATTAGTATAGGATCTTTTAGTAGGCCTACTCCGATATTCTGAAGTGAATGGGGGCTTCCATGGATCATGGGAATGCTTCCAGTAACTTGAGAACTATTGGGGAGGAAGTTTTGCTGATCGACGATTGTAATCCCTCCTTGAAAGGGAAATGCAATCTTTCTAAAATAGGTCGACACAACAGCTACCATGGCATATATCCACGGTCTTCTTAGTAAGATATTGTAATCAAGATTCCCATCGATGACTTCAACATCTATTTCTACCGTTTTCCCTCCTAGTTCAACTTTCAAGTTATTTAGGATACCATATGGGGTATATGTCCTTCCGTCGAATGCTTTTAATGTCATCGAAGATCGCGACAAGGTTGGAGATCCTAAAGTTTTCCAGCAACTCATCGACATAATGCATGTGGATGCCCCCTCATCAATAATTGTTCGATGAACAGTTTTGTTGAGGGCTTTCACTTGAACAAGGAAAGCTAGTTGAGCTGGTAACTGAGGATCGTATCCTTTATGATCGAAGGATACAAGATTGGAATCCTTTGGGTCAATCCCACCAATGGCTGATAATAAAGCCTGCCTTTGGGATGGGCAATTTTGTAGTACTTCAAGAGTCGACATAGCGGATGGCGATTGGGCCAAATCTTCCACTATGTTATAATGCTGTGCCGCTCTAACGCGGGGATTAAATGTCGACTTGTGTACTACTCCCTTTGGCGGTTTTATCGTTAACTCAGGAATGGTGGGTGGCACAACTTCTGTCGAAGTTGTTGTCGAACTACTTGGTTGATCTTTATCCTTGTTGTTCGACAGCTGCGTATTCCCATAATCTTTGTTCCTTGTCGATATCAGAGCATCATTTTGTTGTTTTGAAACCGACAACATTAGCACTTGAGACGAGGAAGCATTTCCACTTTCAACCAGATTTGTTCCTGGATTTGGAAACGGATCAGTTAACACCGCGGAGGTTTTTGAATTCTTGAAGAATTTTTTAACCTCAGCTCTGTTTGGACAATCTGTGGTCCGATGATCCTCATCGCATATAAAGCATGGATTTTTTGGTTTCCTATTTCCAGGAGGGTTTGAAGAATATTTTTCAGGTGATGATTCCTCCTGTTTCTTCTTCTTCCCTTTTCCTTTCTTCTTGCTTCCTGGTTGTTTGGTTTCTTTGCCTTTGTCTGTCGACATGGCATTTACTTCCGAAGCAAGAAGCTCGTCTTTTGCATTTTGACCTGAAATCTTACGGGCCTTTTTGGATGTAGCCTTTGTCGATTTCGTGTCTGTCGTGCCAATCACGCCATCGCCGGCATGAGAGTCATTGTTTGATTTAGGAGGAGGAGGAATTGAGAATTCCGGTCTAGGGGTGTCAGGTATTTTGTCGTAGAGCGTGCCGGACTGAGTGTAGATCAAGTCCAGATATTGTGCACGAGCGATAACTTGCTCTTCTGTTATGACTCCCCCCTTTGCCACATCTTCCGTGATGGAAGGTAGTAATGACTTGATAAACCATTCAGCTAAGAGCTGATCGGGGACGTACGTTTTTACCATCCTACGACGACGTCGCCACTCATGTATATGATCAGATATGTGAGTGGCCATTGTCTGTTTGAAGTTGGTAAGAAGTTCTGTTCCCATTTCGTACCTTATTGATAATTGAAAATGGGTTAAAAAGGTTGTGGTTAAGGTACTGAAGTTGTCGAACGAAGCTCTAGGCAATTCAATGTACCATTTTGCCGCTGGACCCGTTAACGTCCTCTGAAAGAGGCGAAGTCTTATCGAATCATCATTTAGGGTGTTCGATGAACACCATAGATGAAATGTCATCACGTGATTTGATGGATCTTCACTCGGATTTCCATTAAATTTAGGAATATCTGATGGAAGTTTATGCAGAATCGCTGGCCACCAAGGGGCGTAAGCAATTGGATCGTTTGTTAACCGATTTAAATCAGGTAACTCTAAGGTTGCCACAAAGGGTAACTGTCGATTTAGGTTAGGTGAAGCATACCCAGGATAAGATGGGATTGCCTGAGCAGTTGGTCTTTGCATACCATCATAATGCATTTGATGCTGGTATGTTTGGTAAGGTTGGTGGACATGACCATTGTAAAATGGTTGATTTTGACCGTTTTGAATGTACGGCTGTCCACTGTTTGCAAATATTTGCTGCTCAGAACCTTGGTATACTTGTTAGAATTGCGGTTGTTGGTATTGCACCAGCCATGGTTGTGAAGCCATGTGCTGTTGCGCGATACTAACTATTTGACCAAGGTGAGGGGTAATTGTACCCGTCTGGATCTGTGTCGCTCCACTAGTCGGCGATTGTGGTTGAGTCGCAGGGTCAAGGGGCTGTTGCATTACAACCTGAGAAATCTGAGGTTGGCATACAACAGGCAGCGTTTGAACTTGCGACACCGTCACAATACCTGGCGTAGTCGGGATATTCGACATAGGTACGCATTGTTGCATCGAATACACAACTCTTGGTTGTTGAGGTAGTATAGGTACCCAACCACTTGAGGTAATTCCAGTATAACCTGAATGTTGTTGTGAACTCCCGTATGGATATCCTCCCGGAGGGGATAATGAAAGCGTATACTGACCCCCATACGGTGGTAATCCGGAACTCAAGGGAATTGTTTTCCCTTGGGGACCGGACTGCCCAAATTGACCTGCAAATAGATCAATTTGTTGAGACTCAACATAAGAGTTTCCGGATATTATTCCGGATGAACAAACAGGAACAGACCATACTGTCGTAATAGCCCCTGAGTGGGGACAGATGGTATGCCGGCGAACATTGTAGGAGTGATAGCAGGGAGTTCTGTTGTCGCTATGTCAGATGACACAGTCCTAGATGTTGGCGGTTGTTCATACATTTGTAGTCTATCCAAAATATTACCTAGCGATTCTACAGGAGCTTCCGCTGGTGGTAGACTAACTTCTGATGAAGAAGGATATAGAGTGATCCCGACTTCAAAGTGCGTTGGAGTACTTGTTTGAGGATCTTCTAAAATTTCTTCTATTGCAATCAGACCAGGTGGAAGGGGAAGACCGTCAGGTCCGTAAAATATTTCTGGTGCCGAAGAAGGTGTGAAATCGACATCAACAGATGTTTGAAGAGTAAGACTCTCCGAACCGGTTGTAGATGGAACTGGTTCGGTAACACAAGTGTTTATTCTCAAACTAGGATCAGTATCACTATCCTTCTGTGGCTATTGAACTTCTTCTGTAGAGGCAGGGATTCCAGAAATGTTTGGAGTAACCGGAGTCTCTGATGTCGTTGGAACACTTGTTCTAACTTTGATAGGAGATTTGGAACCAGTTAAACGAGTTCGCTTTGTCCGTACTGGTTTCGATTTCGGAGACAAAGACGGTTGACTCGTAAGCCTCCGCGAACGACGGGGTTTCAATTGACTTTCTTCCACGATTGCGGATTACTCGATCAACTAAAATAAAGGGAAGGTATGTTTCCGAATTAAATGAATTTTAGACGCTTTGACACAACTTGTTTTTTCAGCTTTTAAGAGTCGAGAAAAAACAAAAGATGACTCTAGTCTCCTTCGATTTTTAATGAGCCTGAAGTGACAAGTGCTCAGATGGACCTTTTCTGTTAAGGAGTCTGAAAAGGAACGAAAGGGACTGCTCTGGAGATCTAGGTAGAGGGAGTACCAAACCAATCGCAAAACTGCAGAATACTTTTTATGGTACGACAGTCAATCTTCCTGAATGTTGTGTTCAGTGCATTGCGATCAATAGGGCGGCAGACACGGCTTCCTATGGATAAAGGATTTAAGCCTATAGGGGTCTCCCAAAATATACTCGACGGTACGTGGGAGCACAAGTCCGTACTGGCACTTATCGTCTCAAAGTGGAGGAATCACCCAACCATCAATGAGGACAACAGTTACCAGCCTTTACGACGCCGGAATACGTCTCTAGCCTAGACCTCTAAATGTTGTGCGTTAAGTTCCAAAGCGTTGTTATATTCATTGAATTTATTTTAAGTTGATCTTGCTTATGAAGTTTGCCTTTTGGGTTCACCACGAGATGTAGATGTAATTCCTAAAATGAAATCTAAAGATGATAAACAAACTTTTATCTCTTTTCTGCAATGAAAATCCTAGCTAATAGGGGAAAAGAAAGACACAATCTTTTCACAAAGAGCAAAGAGCACACTGTAAATGCACTTTCCTAAATCAAGCCAAACAAATTGTCTATATGCAAATGCACATGCATGTATTTGTTTTCGACTTTCTTAGTATTGATGCTAAAAAGAAAGTTGATGTACAAATCTAAATTTTCTTTCAAGCGACAAACACAAACAAGCTTCTTTTCGAAATCAAAAGATAAAGCACTTTACGATTTTGAAATAAATACTCGTTTTTGACACTAGAAAGTCACAAATTCAGACCAAAGGCAATAGTAAAAGTATAATCGACCATCAACAACAATCAAACTTTCTCCTATGATCAAAATCAACACTTGAGACAGATCTAAATCAAAGGACGACAGTACGACTATTCTACTTTTGCAATGGAAAACTGTAAACGACTCAACAAACACACAAAAACATCTACAGTTCTTTTGTACAAAGGAGGCGGAATAACAACAAGGAAAAGGGGTTTTAAACAGACATATACTGATTACGAGCTGCAAAATTCAGAGACAGAACTAGAAAGAATGAAGCACAAGAACCTCAGCTGCACAGGCCTAGTCTGATCAGCGCACCTGTAACACAGAGAAACTGGATTGCAGCGCAGGTTTCCCTTTCGGGAAGTGCGTTGAAATGCAGGAACTCTTAACAGTACCTGCGCTGGGCCAGAAACGAGAATTTGTCCGGGTTCTGGGTCACGGTTTGCAGTTTAGTCTTTGGTTTTTGGCCGAGTAAAAGCAATCAGTAATGCACAATCAGGGGTAGATCTAAGGAGGGTCTAAGAGCTATCACAAGGGCAATCAGATCATTTGTGAATCAGCTGTTCAAATCATAAACAAATCCAGTGAATGGATTGAAGCAGCAAATGTCTGCTTTGCATTTGTTATGGCAAATGCAGTTCGAATGCTACTTATAAGTTTATGAAACAAACAACACAGAGATACACAAACAAACTAATTAGACATTCTCCCCAGTGGAGTCGCCATTTTGTTACCGGGAAAAGTGTCTATTTAGAACTGCTCTATCCCACTAAGGTGTGACAGCTGCCTTAGAAACAAACAGAGAAAACTACTTTTGTATTTCCTTTATGAACTATAGATAGAGAGGGAGAGAAAGAACTGACCTGTGTCTTGCGCTAATCCTTTGATCCAATCCCTCTCTTCTTTGACAGCTTCCGGCTACTTGCTCCCTTACTTGACCAGCTTCACCAAGTACCTGTAAGATCACAGAAGAAGAAAACTATACAAAGACATGGATCTATATTCATAAACAACTTAGGATCAGATTTAAGTTAACCATACAAATGTAACAAGCATCAATGATACAAAAGCATGGAGGAAAAACTCAAATAGTTTTTATTGATAAACAAGAAGATCCAGGAGGAGTTACAACCGATGATTCCTGACCCAGCATCAACCTCCCAGCAAATAAGCCCCTCTTCACCTCCAACAAAGCATAAATCACCCAATACTCTGATATTTGTTTCAAAACCAACAGCAATTCCTTACAATGTGCAAAATTCCAGCCTCTGGATCTCTGGGATGAGGGATCCATATATAGATGTATGCAAGGAGGATGAGTCAGCTTGTGATTCGATTAGTGTCTTCTCTCTGTCAGTTCTTGATTCCACTTGGAGACTGAAGGCCTCTTACTCATCCTTGGTCGAATTCAGTGAGGCAAGTGTCATAGGAGAAGATTCTGGAAGCTTCCATTTTCTCTCCACCTCGCGGAATGGCACTGCCATTTGTCATTTCTCGCCCAACGCACCCTCATAGTGCATTTAGGTGCGTTGCAATGCACCTAGCTAGTGTGTTTAGGTGCTATGCAACGCACCTAGCCAGTGGAGCAGCTGAAATGATCCTGTTTTGACTTATTCTGAGCAGTTTCTGGTGGAGAACTTCTAGGAGAAGCTGTAATTTGTTGACCTTGTTCCTTTAGGGGTTAGAACAACACTTTTAGGGACTTAGGAGCCCTTGTTTTATGGACATTTCATGCTTGGAGCTGCAAGGCACAAAAATGTCTATAACAATTATGTAATGTTATGTACATGGTGTAGTATAAATAGTGTTGTATGAATGTTGCATATATAGTGTTGTGTATAGATGGTGCTATGTACATGTTGGATATGTTGTGTACATATTATACTGTGTGCATGATAGATATGTGGTGTTGTGTGTATATGGTCATGTACACATGTTGGATAGGTAGTGCTGTGTACAAATGATGTTATGTACATGTTGGAAATGAAGTGCTATGTAGAAGTAGTGTTGCATTCATGTTGTACATGTGGTGATATGTACATATGGTGTGGTGTGCATGATTGTACAAGTGGTGTTGTCTGCATGTTGTACAAATGGTGTTGTATACAAGTGGTGTCATGTACATGTTGTGTGTGTGGTACTGTGTACATGTGGTATTTTGTGCACATTGTACAATGGTGCAGTGTACATATGGAGTTGTGTACACGTTGTGCAGGTGGTGTTGTGTACATGTGATGTTGTGCACACGTTTTGTAGGTGGTGCTTGGTACATGTGGTACTGGTGTACATGTGGGATTGAGTGCATGTCGTACATGATGTGTTGCGGGCATGCGGCACTATGTATGTGCATTGTGTAGTCATGGTATCTTGACATATGCATTCATTGTGTTTCACTCTAGACATGTATTTGTGTTATGTTGTACATTAGGCGTAGGTGCATGTATTGTGTTGTGCACCATATGTAGGCGTATGTATTGTGTTGTGTCTTACATTGGGTGTAGGTGTATGAGTTGTGTTGTATACCAGGTGTATGTGTATGCATTTTTTGGTGTCACACGTTGTGTGCGGATGAATGTCTTCTGATGTACATTGTGCACGTATACGTACGTACACTGGGTGTAGGTGTATGTGTTGTATGTTAGGTATAGGTGCATGCATTGCATGGTGTTGTATGGCATATGTGGTTGTATTTTTGTGATGCACATTATGTGTATGTGAACCTAGTGGAGGAGAAGGCACTAGGTTTTTGCTAGGTGTGTGGAAACTGATCCGATGTGTGTACAAAAGAACAAAGGCAGAAGTAAGGATCGATGAAGGATAAGTATCGATATTGTATTTCAGTTTTACTATGCATATGATTTATGATTATGGTTTATGATGATTACATGTGATCTATGATTCTGGTTTATGATGGTTACATGTGATTTATGATGGTTATGTTTTGAGACAACCTGATGTGATATTTTTATACATGATGCTAGTTTGACTTGTCGTGACAGGAAGTAAACAGGATTGCAAGTGTACCTTATTGACGAGCTACCAATGAGGTATGATTTGAAGTTATTTCAATTTATTTTGAATCTAATGGAAGTTATGTGCTTGGTACAGGAAGCACAAAAATGCCTGGTTGGGTGGTTAAAATCAACTGCAAGAATCAACAACAACAGTGAAAAGAATTGAAATATGCAGCAATATGTTGGTCAAACACTTTAGGAACAGGACCATTGTGGGACATTGTTACCTAATTTTGTCCATTGATTTCCAGGAACATGTTATGACCGATATGATGGTTTTTAGGTAGGTATATGCCTTGGTTTTTGTATCTTCCGATGCGAGTAAGCCTTGCCAAGAGATGGACTTCCCGGGATGGGGGTGCCAAAAAAACTTAGAAGGTGAGTGATTGCATGGAAGGGTTGGCCATATTTCCTGAGGGACTCTGTAGCAAAGAAGGGAAGGTCAGGGATGGATTTTTTGGTCATGAGCATTTCCAGATGGAATCAGATGCACGTTGGGAGTGTGCCCCAGAACAATGAGTTGGTAACTGTTCACTAAGAGGACAAGTGGCGCGGGATTGCAGCGCTAGAAATTGGATGAGCTTTGACTATGGCAATAGATTCTGAACTTCTTGGGAAGGAGATGAATACTGATACTACTTTGAGGGTGGAGGTGTAAGCCTCTCAATTCCCTTTTTGATTGATACATGCACCGTATCCTTTATTTGTTGGTTTAATAAATGTGCATATGTGTATATATGGATTGTAAATACTACAACGAGATATGTTATAAAGCTCCATGGGCAATATGTTTTGTTTTCATAAGTCTTCTTGATTATATGTGTGATTGAACACAAAGGACGGTCTCCCCCAAGGGGGAGGGTTCTACAACAACTCTGGTGAAAATTTCATGTAATAAAAATTAAAAACAATAACCACGAATGAATTGGATACATATTCGAAGATGAATGGTGGGCATGGCATCCCAATGGGTGTTAATTTGGTTTTTTATGGCTAAGGAAATTGGAAAAGGCAATGGCTAAGGCACTAAAGAGGAAAAAAGGTATTTTGGCACATTTATTTATGAAAATAATGGAAATTAGTAGAAAAGGAAGGTGAAAGGTCACATGTTTCATGTGAGGAGGAAATTGAATAAATATAATCGAAAATGAAGAAAATAGATGCCTCATTGATAAAAAGGTTTATGAGGATCAGTGGGCAGGACTTGGTCATTTTAGCTTTGGAGCTCTTTCATTATTCTCTCTCTCATACTCTTGGACACTTAGAGTTTTCTTGGAGCACTTTGGCATTGAAGCAAGAAAGGAAAAGTAGGCAAGAGGAAGCCGAGATCAAGTAGGGAAAGGCATGATCAATCAGCTACAACAGACTTCATTGCAGGTGTTAGCACTCCTCGGTGTCCCAAGGCTGAGAAAGGAGACCGACTGAGGTAACCTCAATGAACTAGCCTTACTTTTCAACACACCCAGTGGAGAATTCAAATGCTGAAGCACATAAAAAAATATCTGAATACCAAGGATATGAGGTAAAAATATGTGATACCTGAACTTATGAATCAACCACTTCTTCTTCGGACATTGCAACAATAAGATTGATGTCCAGAACATGTAAATTGGATTCTGCCATCAGCTTCGCCAAACCCTGCCCTTTGACAAGATTTGTAGGCTTAATTTCGAGGTCATACTCCAACATGGAAGCAATCCATTTACCTCGCCTACCTTCAGGATCATTCTGCATCAAAAAATCCTTGACTACAGCATTTGGAACATAGGCAATAATATGTGAATGAAGAATGTACACTCGAAAATCCTTCAAATCCTTTACTAGGGCCAAAGCTTGTTTTTCAATGATATTGTACCTTAATGTCACATCCCTTATGGTTCTGCTAAAAAATGAAATTGGTTGTTCTGTTTTTTGGTCTTTTTTTTTCATTAGGACAACAACCAATGTGTGCTCAGAAGAAAATGAAAAATTTTTGAAATCCATAGTGTAATGAGGGCTGATTAAGATGGGAGCACAAGACAATGCAGTTTTGACTTGGTTGAAAGATTTCCTTGCATCCTCAGACCAACTTACCTCGCTGTCACTTTTCAACATGTTAGTTATTTCTCTTAGATGTTCAACAAGGTTAGGAATAAACCTTCTCAAGAAGTTGATCTTACCATTAAAAGACTGAATTTCCTTCTTGTTTCTTGGGTAATCCAATTGTTGGATTGCCTTGATTCTTGCAGGATCTATGCAGATGCCATCCTTTGATATGATATGACCAAGTAATTTTCCCTCTTCCATGGCAAACAAACTCTTCTTCGAATTCAACGATATGCCGAATTTCCTACACCTTTGGAAGACTATCCTCAAATGATGCAAATGGTCTTCATCTGTTTGGGAGAAAATTGTGATATCATCAAGGTAAATAACCAAAAACACATCCTTTTCATTAGCGAAAGTGATGTCCATCACTCGCTGAAATGTAGCTCCTGCATTTTTTAGCCCAAAAGGCATCTTGGCATACATGAAAGTACCCCACGATGTAGTGAATGTTGTCTTTTCTTGGTCATCAGGATGGACCAAGATTTGATTATACCCAGAATAACCATCGAGTAAAGACATTCTAGAAGAACCCACTACCCTTTGCAGAATGTGATCCATATTTGGGAGAGGGTAATTATCTTTCAAGGACACTTTGTTCAGATTTTGGAAATCAATGCATAAATGAATCTCACCTGTCTTCTTTCGAACTGGAACCAGATTTGACATCCACTCAGAAAAGTGAAGAGGAACAATGACACCAACTTTATATAATCTGTTACTATGGATGGCAATAGCTTCAGATTGATCCTTTTGAGATTTTGGCGAAAAGGCTTTTGATTGGGCTTGATAGGAATAATATGTTGAATTACACTTTTATCATAAACCTTCAAATCTGAATATTCCCATGCAAACACATAAGAAAACTCAGCCAAAAGTGTTGCATACTTACCTTTCATTTATGGGATTAAGGACTTTGACAAATTCACCATCTTTGGCTTCTCTGTTGTGCCAATATTGATGTCTTCAACTCCTATTTCAGTGGGGACCAATGTCGGCTTTTGTGCATCATCATGATCAAAGATCTCTTCCAAGGGTGCAAGACCTCTTGGAATGGAATTGTCCTTTCGCTGTACTATTTCCAAATCTATGGCTTGGATCTCCTGATCATCCTCATAAAATATATCATCAATGTAAGAGGTAGCGAATTCTTCCTCCATTTGTAGAAAATTATTGATTTTCTTATCATCTTGAAACACTTGCGAGTACCAGAGATTATCAAGGACAACAGGGTGATGTTTAACATTGATTTCAAATTTCTTATTGGAATGTATTGGGATTTTAAACATGCTTGCAACAGTGGACAGAGAATCGGCCAAGAAATTATAGTTTCTTGGAATCATAGATAATGTATACTCAGGAAAAGTTTTGAGGATATCTAACACAACATTGTGATATGCTCTCATCCTAGAATTTTTGCCTGGTATTCCCCCTTTACGTGTTTGATTACCAATTCGGAGTCACCATAAACTTAAATTCTTTTTGGACATAGCTCCTTAAGAATCTTAAGACTGGTAATCAAGGCTTCATATTCTGCTTCATTATTAGAACAATCAAAAACTAGTTTATATGGGCACACTTTGAGATTAAGAGGAAATTTACCTGAGTGATTCATTGGAGTATGAATCCAAATTCTGATTCTAGCTCCTTCCTTTCCCAGGGCTCCATCAAAATCCATGGTCCAAAGAGCCTCTTCCTCATCAGGAAGTTGAAACTCAGAAGATTAATTTTCATTTTATGTTTGAAGATGATATGTTGTCTCAACATGATCTGTCTCCTTCACTGAATCCACTATCCTTTCAACTGATATATTAGGCTGCAAACCATTTAATCCCTGTTTTTGATTTTCTGCAAGTGGAACTACTTCAACACTACCTGAAACTTCTGAAACTTATGAAATTTCTTCAATCTAACTTTCTAAATCAATTGAACTACTATCATTGTACAAAATAAAAGATTCTAAATCAGTATGTACAACATGTATAGGGTGATTATTCAGCTTCTCTTTGCTAGTAATCATATATTTCATCTTGGTTTCCCAGTACAATTTTCTAAGTTGACCGAACACCGGTATAGTAGCATAAGAGAAATCAAGCTGCAAAGTACCTTTGAGTTTTTCTCCCCATGACCGAGAGAGCAGCATCCCATACCTTGGAGGAATATCCACAACAACCACATCCATCAGAACATTTTTTTTCTAGAATCTGATCTAAAGATACTACCAAGTCTTTAATGAGACCGAGACACTTAACTCTTCTCGAGTCAAAGGAGTAAAGGTCATGATATGATCGGGTAATATCCAGTCCTAACTTGTCCATGATGGCCTTGGGCATGAGATTGTGAGAAGCTCTGGAATCTAACATGGCATTGTGAAGGATGAAATCATGGATCCTAAGACTAAGGTAAAATGGTGGGACTTCACTGTCTTTTAAATTTCCATCTACGGCAGGGCCAAACAAAAGTTTCGGGTGGTCATCACTAACATTTGATCGCCCTTTAGCAATTTGGCTATATGGAATTTGTAATGATCATTCTTAACTAATTCGGTCAAAGCAATGGAAATTTTCAATTTAGAAATCTCATTCTCTAGACTAAATAAGTTAGGATGTTTTTCTACCTCTTTGGAAGTCATATCCTTCTTTTCTGGTTGTTCTTTGGTGGGAATCTCCTTTCTCTGTCCTCCAGTTTGTGTTTTTGCATTGTTCTTTCCTTGATTAGTGGAAGCAACCTCCTTTTCTTTATTCTAATTTAAAGAGGTTGATTCTTTGGTATCTGTATCTTTTTGAGAAGTTGGCTTCTTTGGATTTGAAGTGAATTTCACACTTTTGTTCCTAAAGTTATATTGCCTTTTCATTTGGCTAAGAGAATTTTGGTAACCCCTTTGATAATATTCTGTCTCGACTTCCAACACATCTTCATTTGAAAGAAAAAGTCTATGATCATTAGTTGCATATGGTTCCTCATAAAACTCATCCTCTTTTGTGAGGAAAATTGGTTGTTGATCTTGCTAAAAAAAGTGATTCTCACCTGCAAACTCTTCTTCTTCATCAAGTCCCTGTGCATAATTTTGTTGGAGTGGAGTACGAATATGTTATTGTGTTTGTTGATCCTGACTCTTCTGCTCTCTTTGTTTTATTCTAAACTGAGGTTGCTGTTATTGACCTCGTTAATTAGGATTTTTGACTTGACTTTATGATATTGTCATCTTATCCATCATTCTCTCCATGGTTTTGATTAAAGTGTCAAGCTTAACATCCGATGAAGTAGAGGGATCCTCTTTGATTGTGACCTTCCTTTCTATTTTCATCTTAGATTTCTTAATCAGAAAGTCTACTTCAACACTCACGACATTCCTCTGCATTTATTCCAATGTTGTAGGATTCCTCTCTCTCAGCTGATAGCCCATGTCAGGGTTAAAGGCATTAGAATAGTGAAGCAATTCCAAGTCAGGAGGAGGTTTCATGTTGTCTGGGATAGCGTTGTAGACCTTATTGAATTTGACAGTAAAGTCTTGTACAAATTCATCCAGATCTCTTTTTAATGAATTATATTCACCCAGGATTTGAAGGGGGCTCTTCTTCTCTTCCCATTTGGCCAATAAAAATTCTATCAACTATCGTGGATTGACTATTGAAGCAACTCTCAAAGTGCGGAACCATTTCTTCACTTCACCTGAAAAATTTGAGCTATGAGGCGCATTTTGGCATCATCTTCATCGACTTCTTCGAGATCAATGAAATCGTTAATTTTATCAATATGTTTTCTTGTTGTGATCTCGATTGTCCCATCAAATAGAGGCAACCTTTGACCATAATTATGAGGTAATGTAGCAAGTTGCCCATGCAAAATTAAAGGGGAAAATCTCGCCATAAAGGCTGCAAGCAGATGGTTACAACAAGGGGTATTGATGGAGGAGATATTTTGCAAGCAGATGGTTTGGGAGGAGATGATGGTTTAGTGGTGGAGGATGATGGGGTAGCTGTGTGAGGGGGTGTAACAATGGGGAAGGCCTCTTGTTGATATAGGGCATAAGCTTTTTCAGAAGTTACTTTCAACTAATCAACTAGATTCTGAAGTTTATGGAAATTTGACCAAACCTTATTATCAAGCTTATCAGATGAAGCCTCAGAAGATTGTACATATGACTCAAACTTCACAGGGTCAAAAAGTGTTTTTGAAAGAGAAGATTTGGACTTGGACTTGAATAATGATAACTCAAAGTTTAGATCAAAAGACAAATCTTCAAGAGCAATCAGTTGTGCAAGTAAAGATGTAGTTCTTAGCAATGGAGATGTACCTATTTCATATTCTGGAGGCTGAGACTTCAGCTTTCTCAAAAGTTTCTCAGGATTGTCAACTACTGCTAGAGGGTTGGGATCCAGATTCGACCTTGTATATCTTTTAGGAGCTAGTTTTTTCCTCAATCTGCACTTTGGCTCAATTATCGAATCAACCTTCTTGAAAACTAGAACATGTCACCCATAGGCCTAGATCTTGATGAATTCGTGAGAAAAATCCTGGGGAAGATTTGACACTTCACTCCCCAGTATGGTCGCCAAAAATATTAGCACTCCTCAGTGTCCTAAGGCTGAGAAAGGAGACCGACAGAGGTAACCTCAAACCACTTAAGATTTGGCAGCTAGCCCTACCAAACCAAAGAGGGCTCTCTTTATGAACTCACAGCCAATGAATGACTGGAGAAGGAAACTATTTTAGGCTAGGTATGTTTCACAACTCTACGGTTTTGATGGATTAGGATTAGAGGTCAGGGAAATAGGCCAGGTTTCAAAAGATTCAGTTGCAAGGGATATAGAGGAGCAAGGTAGGTATGTTTCAGTGACACTTTGAGGTTTTTTGATGTAGTGTAGGGTTGAAAAATAAAAGGTTAAAAATGAGCATGAATATCATGAATTCATTTATCATAAGATAGATAACATAAACATGAAATTCCTAACAAAATAGAGATTAAGCTTAAGAACACTATTTAAAAACTCATAAGAAGATCACTGAAAGCAAAGATATGGAAAGAAGGATAAATAATTATTCATTTAAGTGATTTAGAGAAGAAAAACAATGTCACAAAATCATACCACAAGAATTCCTAAATAATAGCTGCAACTGGCCTGTTAATTTCCTGTAAAAAGATGATGAATATAAGCTCGAAAGCCTTTTACTCTTTGATGTCCAACCCTTCCCTTGAGTTTGATTTGGGTATATATAGACCAAAAAAAATCTTTCCCCCTCTCAGGGGTTGAATCCCTCATGATAGGAACAAGTTACATATTTATCTCTAACCAAACCTAAACTTAGGGAAGTTAAAAACAAACTCCCTACTTACACCAACTGATTCATTTTAACTTTACAAACATAAGTAAGCATGAATCTACATGAAATTTACATTTTCCACCTCATTTACATTTAATTACATCACATGATTACCCTGGAGGAGTAATTTGACCAACATCTTTGACTTTGACTGGAGAAAATCTGAATTCTTGTCTTTCTGGGAAAAGCTCAACACCATCTAGGAAAAACGCAGCGCTTACTTGGAGAATAGTTTTGAGTGACTTCCATTGTTCCAAATTCTTATCTAAAGGCATCATTGGAAAGCTTAGGACTTATAGTTGTCCATAGAGTCCTTAAGCATGCAAAATGGCCTCTCCAAAGCTGAGAAAAATGGATTCTTCCAAGGTCGCTCTAAAAGCGCAACGCTAGGGTGAAAAAGGTGGCAGAAAGTGGTTTTTGGCATGTTTTTGGAATTTTTCTTCCAACCAAAAGGTTCACATGGCACACAAACTACATGGATGATACGTGAAGGTCACAAGCTATCTAGGTATATAAACCTTTTGTGATTTGGAGGCCTCAGGGAAAAGCGCAGCGCTAGGGCAATGCGCTTTTGGCTAATTGAAATTTCCTGTTATAGCCAAAAGTCACAAAATTTCAAAATTTTCAAAATTTTCTTCAAAATTGATTGGAATTTGTTTCTTTGACTCCTTGGGTGATGGGTTAGATAATCAAGAATGCATCAACAAGTAGATCCAATTTGTCTCTCTTCCTTAGTTTCATTAGGGTTTGATTTAGCTTATTTTTCATGCTTTTTACCCTAATATGAGAAAGCATCTTTCTTGTGTAGTCGTGCCTTGCCACGTGCCTTTGGAGATTGGTGTCCCTGTTGGCCCTCTTGAGAATATTTTCCAAATGATTATTCACCTTGCCAAGCAAAAATTCCTTGTCTTGTTCAATCTCTGTTGTGATTAGCTCATCAAAATCTTGTTGACCTAGTGATGGATATGGTTCACTTTCTTGCTCTTTCTACCTCCTGAGATTTCTTGTTCTTGGCCTTCTGAACTTGACCTGAAAATCTATGTCTTCAATCTATTCTAGATCTGTTGGGAATGGAATCCCCCCAAGGCATGTTTTGGGGGTTAAAGCCCAAGCTTTGACAGAATCTTGTTGTAAAAGCTCCGCGAATTGTGGGCGCGAAGTGCGAAGTCATAATAGAGTCACAGGGTTTTCCACCTGTTGTTGGGAAAAGTATCCATTCGGAATGCCCCTATCCCACTCTAAGGTGTGATAGTGCCTTAGCAACAAACAAGGAAACTTATTTGAGTATTTCTTCTTTATGAAATGTAAATGAGGAGAAAGGATGTAACTAACCTGTGTCTTCCGCTAGTTTGTTGATCCAATCACTCCTCCCTTCAATGGTTCTCAGCTCCTTGCTCCTTCACCGGCCCAGCTTCACCGAATTCCTGCAAGATCACAAGAGAGAGAAACTACACGAAGATATAGATATACATTCATAAAAAGCTCAAGATCAGATTAAGCTAAACATGTAAGCATAACAAAACATCATTGGTACACAGCATGTAGGAGAAACTCATATAGTTTATTGATAGAATAAGAAAGTCCAAGAGGAGATACAACCAAGTGAGTTCCGATCCAGCATCTACCTCCCAGCAAAGGAATCCCTTCCTCTCCTCCAACAAAGCATAAATCACCCAATGTACTAATCTCAATCTCAAACCAACAGCAATTCTCTGCAAAGTACAAAATTCCAGCCTCCTGAACCTCTGGGTGAGAGATCCATATATAGATCTAAGCAGAGAGGATGAGTCAGCTTATGTTTTGACTTGTGGCTTCTCTCTGTCAGTTCTTGCTTCCACTTGGAGGTTGAGAGCCTCTTACTCATCACTAGTCGAATTCATTGAGGCAAGCGTCATTGGAGAAGATTCTGGAAGCTTCCATGGTCTTTCCACCTCGTTGGATGAGCTTGCCATTTGTCATTTCCCGCTCAGCGCACCCTGGTAGTGCTTCCACCTGCGTTGCAGTGCACCTAGCCAGTGTAACCTCTGCATTTCAACGCAGGCAGCTAGTGGAGCCTCTGAATTGATCCTGAATTGACTATTTTTGAGTTGTTTTTGGTGGAGAACTTCTAGGAGAAGCTGTCATTGGTTGACCTTGTTCCTTTAGGGGCAGGAACAACTATTTTAGGGACTTTGGATCCCTTGGATTATGGACATTTCATGCTCAATGCTGTAAGGCACAAAAATGTCTATAACAGTTGCCCCCTAAAGTGTGAGGCCGTTTATCGGGTGAAATGCTTTATTAGGAGGATCTGAAGTTCTTCCAATGCTGGGAGGAGACCTGTAATAAGATACAATACAATACATTATTTTTCATACTGTTTTCATGATCTAGCTGAGGTAGGCATTCCCATGCTCAGCTTTATAAATTCATTTTGATGTACATAGGACAGACAATCGTCTGATGGTAGACTGATGATTTTGATGAAATCATCATCCTTTTGGTAGGATGATTATCTGTGCTGCAATGTTGTACATGTCGATGTCTTTATTTTTCCTGAATATATATCACAGCCCGGATGGATGAAACTAGATCCGGGGTCTTCAATCTCGTCCGATCTTCACTCTAAGTACAAGTCGATCCATGTGAGAAATGTTCTGAAGTCGAACATGGAAAGACATCGCTTGATTACCAGTCAATGATGTAAACCGTTAACAAGCACGAGAGGAATCACCGATAATGATAATGACCCTCAAGGTACTGCAGTACAATTCACGTGGTGTGAATAAAGGACTTGGCGTCGAACACCACGCAAAATCTTTCGGTCGAAGGTCATTGATGTATACCTGTCGCAGGAAGTGAGAAACTTGCCATTGAGGCATGCAAGCTTCAAAGTACTGAAGGGGTTGTTCCTAGATCAACTTCTTGGATAATGAGCTGATGTCGACAAGAAGCGATCCGTCAAAGGAGGGCCTTGATGTATCCCACATCAGTGACACGGAACGAAGCAAATGATTTTGATGGAGGTGAAAACGATCTGAAGATATATGGTTCAGGGTGGCGGCCATGAAAGAATGAAGGATAATGTATGGTAGTGGATGGGACACGGTTGACTTCTCTGGATGACTTCTCTTGAACATATCGGCGAAACTTGTGTGATGGATTGGTAGAATTTACCCCAAAGGTGGATGGTATGGCGAGACCATGGTGATGTGACCGGTGAATGAAACAACCCAACCCGACTCTGGCACGGAGTGGAAGTGTCATGTTCAAGAGTGACTTGCTACCAATAAAGTTCTTTGAGTTTCTTCCCAATTTTTCCCCAGTCATTGCTGACCAATACCTCTTTATTTTTGTCAAGCTTGAGGAGGATAACATATGCTTGTTCTATAATTTTCCCTTCGGGCAAACCCATCGCTATGTTTTAACGAGCCTAGCGATAGTGAAACTCGTTCTCGTCTAAAGACAAGTTTGTCGCTATTTAATGTTTTTAACGAGTCTAACGACAAAGATAACTCGGTCCTTTTCATTTTTAGAGAGTCTGAAAAGGTACGTAAAGTCAACTCCAAAAGTCCTTTTTCATCATCTAATCCCTTAAGTCTGAAAAAGTATAAAACAATACAGAAGGGATGAATTTTCGATAGTTTTAACGAGCCGAACAAAACAAGCGCTCGATCTTTTTGTGCAATAATCCCTCAGGTCCAAAAAGATTAAAATCTAAAGGAGGGATAGCACTTCCAGTCGCTTTAACGAGCTGGAAGGCCAAAACTCGGCAATATTTTCATATTTTACGAGTCAGATGAAAAGAGCTTAAAGAAGACTCGTCTTTTGAGGAACGAGTGATAAAACGGGTAGCAGCTGATTCCAAGTAAGGGTTGGAATTTTCCAATCACGGCAGTGTCACAAGGATGGCTAGTGAAATCACTCTTCGCAGTTGTTCCTCAAAATGGGTAAACAATCAAATGGAGGTGAATGATCGACCAATTGGAAAAGTGGAGGTGACGGTGCAAACACGACCAAGGCTTTAATGGCTAATAATGTTACATTCACGGTGGTTATTTACCGGAGGATAGTTCATTTTTTAACGAGCTTAAATGCGGGTTGAAACACTTGCTCGATCTTATGTTTATTTTTAACGAGCATGAACTATGTGCTAAAACTGCTCGATTATCCAATCATATGATAAGAATGTCTCATGTAAGATCCCATTTTTTATGGAGCTTGCGCCTTACAAAGCTATGCTCCGCATCCTTTCGTTATGCAAGTTAGGAAACGACTAATCCAAAAAAAAGACAAATAATCGCTCTTTGCTTGCACTCCGAAAGGTTTGCATGCCCCCAGGTATAAAACAGAGTTTCAAGGTTACCCCTCAATTTGAAGATAAAACATTTGTTCTACCAGGAAATGCCTACCTCTTTCAGGTTACCCAAAGATTGTTCTATTAATCTTTCAAACAAAACACTTCTTCGGCGATGTCTACCGAGATAGACAAAGGTGAGTGACAACGAGCGCCAAACACATAACTTTGAAAAAAGAATCTTATTCTAGAATAACCCCTCTTCCAAGACGGACGGGGTACAGACTACTCATATTCTCCTGCAGAAACCTACCCTATACCCAAAGTTTTCATGCCGAAGCAGACCAGGACGCATGCCCCCTGGGTTCCAGTCATATCCCTCTGAATTACTCGCGCTCATCGGGAGGACGAACCGTGGGTTGATACATTTCTTGCGTGAAGAGACCATTTAGGGACGGTATATGACTATTTTCGATGCGTGATCCGGGAAATGAAAGCTGGTCCACGAGCTTGACCACTCTTCCTTCGTGCGGAAAACACATTACTCTAAAGAGTGAGGAGACGATGGCTCCCATGCAATATATATAGTCTCGTCCAAGGAGTAGGTTATAATCCAAGGGTCCTTGAACGACCATCACGTTCATTTGAACTGTCTTCCCTTTCAATGTTATGGGCACATTGGGGAGGATCCATAAAGGTCGACTGGTTCCTTTATCAAAACCTGTCAGATTTCTCATTTAAGGCAAAAGCGCTACCGAACCAAGCGCTTTCCAAGCAATAGAGGAAAGGATACTCACAGATGCCCCCTCATCAATGATGGTGCCAGCCATGACCATTCTGTATATTTGGACGATAATTCTGAATGGTATGCTTGCTGGCAAACGGGGTCTGCCTAGTTGGTTCCAGTCGAAGGAGACAACTAGGTTGCTTGGTGGTGGGACCGAGTAGACGGCCGGGTATCGCTCTGACGAACTTCCTTCCTGCGATAAAGGAATGGGGGGATTGCCCCCATGCTCATCGGAGTCTGTGTTGATGAAGAGAATTTGGGTGGTGTCATCTTTATCCTCTTCAGTGACTGTATCATTCGAAGATAAAACCCCTGAAGGAAAGACCGGGTCAACTGCCGCCTCGACCTTTTGACTTTCGTCGGGTATGGATTCAGCTGGTTCATCTTCAATGACCAGTGCTTCAGCTGACCACTTGAGCGGGCCAGCTGGATTTTCAACTAACGAAGGACTCGGCAAGAGTTTTTTATATCCAGGAGGAAGTCGTAATGGTGAAACCGGACGATCATCCAAAACTCTTTTCGCTTCATCTAAGAAGGGACAACGGTGGATGGCGTGGTTGCCTTCGCACAGTCTACAGGGAGATCTAGCTCTCCCTTTTTGTCCAAGGACTTCACTTTCGCTAGTTGACGGTGTGCATTCAACATGGCTATCAGAGGTTGATGCCACCGGATTGTGAAAACGGGGAGACCAGTCCCTTAGTATCCGAGGGATGCAGGGACAATCTCTGTGGAAATGGTCTCCCTTACATATGACACATGGCGATTTAGGCCTAGTCAGTGCTGTGTGTGGATTTTCGTCAGACGACACTTGTTTGCCCCCAGTCGCTTTTGGCTCCTTCTTCTTCTTCTCTTTCTTCTTCTTTTCCTTATTCTCCTTAGGAACTTGGTTTTTTGTTTTACCAGTTCCGTCAAGCGAAGACGAAGGAGGAGAGGAAGAATTAGAGGAAGTAGAAGGCTGGTGGGTAACTCTGGACTGGTCTAACTGTTGATTCGACTGTTCAGGAATAGTGGTGTTCTGAACGACATTGGTTAAGAAGAACCAGACCGGCAAGCCAATTGTTAGTCCTGGAAGCGACAATGTGGCCATATGGGGCGCACCAACATCTCCCCAAGAGGAGAAGGGACTAGGATTTCCACCAAGGGGAATCCCTTGGTTGGTGGGCTCCATTTTCTCAACCTAAAGATCAACGTAGGAAAAAAGGGTATGAATATTACGTTTAAAATAAATTTTAACGACGCTTAGACACAACTTGCTTTTTCAATTTTAAAGAGTCAAGAAAAAGCAAAAGATGACTCTAGTCTCCTTCGATGTTTTAACGAGCCCAAAGTGACAAATGCTCGGATGGACTTTTTCCGTTATAGAGTCTGAAAAAGGCCAAAAGGAACTGCTCTGGAGTTCTAGGTAGAGGGTGTGCCAAACTTTTTGCAAAACCGCAGAATACTTTTTAAGGTACGGGCGGTCAATCTTCCCGAATGCTGTGTTCAGTGCATTGCGATCAGTAGGGCGGATGACACGGCTTCCTATGGATAAAGGTTTTATTCCTATAGGGGTCTCCCAATATATACTCGACGGTACGTGGGAGCACAATCCGTACTGGCGCTATCGTCTCTCAGGAGGAATCACCCAACCATCAGCGAGATCGACAGTCACCAGGTTTTACGACGCCGGAACACGTCTCTAGCCTAGACCTCTAGGTTGTGCGTTAAGTTACAAGGCGTTGTTAAGTTCATTCAATTTATTTTAGGTTGATATTTCTTAGAAGTTTGCCTTTTTGGATCACCACAAGATGTATGATACAATTCCTAAATGCAGTCTAAAGATGATAAGCAAGCTTTTATATCTTTTCAACAATGAAAATCCTAGCTACAAGGGGAAAAGAAAGACACAATCGTTTCTCAAAGAGCATAGAGCACACTGTAAATGCACTTTTCCTAAATCAAAGCATGAAAACTATCAAAATGCAAATGCACATATGCATGTATTTGTTTTCGCTTTCTTAATATTGATGCCTAAAAAGAAAGCTGTTGTACAAATTTGAATTCGATTTCAAGTGAAAACATAAACAAGTTTCTTTTTGAAAACAAAAAGACAATTACGACACTTTATGATTTTGAAGTAAACACTTGTTTCGACACTAGAAATGCATAAATTCAAACCAAAAGACAAAAGTAAAAGCGTAATCAACTATGAACAGCAAACAAACTCACTCCTAAGATCAAAACGACACTTACGACAGGTCTAGATCTAAGGGTGACAGTATGACTAGTTTACTTTTGTAATGGGAAACTGCAAATGATGTAACAAATACACAAAGAACAAATACAGTTTCTTTATACAACTGAGGCGGAATTGAGGCAAAGAAAAGCGGTTTCAGATAGGTACATTGACTGATAACAGGCTGCAAAAAACAGAGATAAAACTGAGCAAAAGGAAGCAGGGAACCACAGCTGCACAAGGCAAGGGCTGATCAGCGCACCCTCAGCACAGAGAAACTGAACTTCAGCACAGGTATCCTTCACGGGACCTGCGTTGAAATGCAGAACCTCTTCACAGAGTCAGCACTGAAGCAGAAACGAGAATTGTTTCTGGATTCTGGGTCACGGTTTGCAGTTTAATCTACAATTTTTGGCCGGATAAAAGCTATCAATTAGGTACAATTAGGAGGATTATTTAAAGGAGGACTAAGATCTATCACAAAGGGCTGTTAGAGCACTTGTGGATCAGTTTGTTCAGATCATAAAAATAGGCCCAGTGAATGGACTAGAGTAACAGATCTCTACTTTGCATTTGAAAATGGCAAATGCATTTCGATTCGGCACTCCTGAGTTTATGAGAAGAACAACAATAGAAACACAAATAAGCTAACAAGATACGTTCCCCAGTGGAGTCGCCAATTTGTTGTTGGGAAAAGTATCCATTCGGAATGCCCCTATCCCACTCTAAGGTGTGATAGTGCCTTAGCAACAAACAAGGAAACTTATTTGAGTATTTCTTCTTTATGAAATGTAAATGAGGAGAAAGGATGTAACTAACATGTGTCTTCCGCTAGTTTGTTGATCCAATCACTCCTCTCTTCAGTGGTTCTCAGCTCCTTGCTCCTTCACCGACCCAGCTTCACCGAATTCCTGCAAGATCACAAGAGAGAGAAACTACACGAAGATATAGATATACATTCATAAAAAGCTCAAGATCAGATTAAGCTAAACATGTAAGCATAACAAAACATCATTGGTACACAGCATGTAGGAGAAACTCAAATAGTTTATTGATAGAATAAGAAAGTCCAAGAGGAGATACAACCAAGTGAGTTCTGATCCAGCATCTACCTCCCAGCAAAGGAATCCCTTCCTCTCCTCCAACAAAGCATAAATCACCCAATGTACTAATCTCAATCTCAAACCAACAGCAATTCTCTGCAAAGTACAAAATTCCAGCCTCCTGAACCTCTGGGTGAGAGATCCATATATAGATCTAAGCAGAGAGGATGAGTCAGCTTATGTTTTGACTTGTGGCTTCTCTCTATCAATTCTTGCTTCCACTTGGAGGTTGAGAGCCTCTTACTCATCACTAGTCGAATTCATTGAGGCAAGCGTCATTGGAGAAGATTCTGGAAGCTTCCATGGTCTTTCCACCTCGTTGGATGAGCTTGCCATTTGTCATTTCCCGCTCAGCGCACCCTGGTAGTGCTTCCACCTGCGTTGCAGTGCACCTAGCCAGTGTAGCCTCTGCATTTCAACGCAGGCAGCTAGTGGAGCCTTTGAATTGATCCTGAATTGACTGTTTTTGAGTTGTTTTTGGTGGAGAACTTCTGGGAGAAGCTGTCATTGGTTGACCTTGTTCCTTTAGGGGCAGGAACAACTATTTTAGGGACTTTGGATCCCTTGGATTATGGACATTTCATGCTCAATGCTGTAAGGCACAGAAATGTCTATAACACCACCCTAGTTTTGTAATGTAATGTCGGCTGGATAAACTTACCCATGGTCCACAAACCATGGGATTGTATAAATAGAGCAAGGCTCTAAGTGTAAAAGAAAACTAACTAATAACGAAGAGAAATGAGAAAGGATAAGTCTAAGTGATTGAGTCGAAGTGTAAGGTGTGTCTGTGGGTCGTAGAGTAGGAGAAGGCTCTGTAGCTGAGTGCGCAGAGGCCTAGTAGTACACAGTTGAGTGCACGGACCCCTGCAACTGAGTGTGTAGGACACGTTGAGTCTGTAACCATTGGAAGAATCAATAAAAAGAAGCTTTTCTATAATTCTGTGTAGCTTTTCCTGGTTTAATAGATGATTGGATATAATTTGCAAATACACTGTTTATTTACTACGTGATTGTGTATGAATGTTTTGTATTGATGAATGCTTTGTATTGCTAACTATAAACCATTCAAGTAGGCAAAGGTAGTTAATTAACATTGGAGAATAAGTAAGATCTCGGGTAATAGTGCAAAACGCGGCACAACCCCTAGTTAGGGTTGCGTGAAGGCAGGGTATCAGGCCGCGAGGAACGAAAAGTGCGCGAAGCCACCTGTGCGAAGGAACAAACAGTGAACTCATCAGACATCTCCAAGGTGCAGAAACTTGGTTCTAGCAACCTCCCATACTACTTTGGGTGAGACCTCAATCCGTGCTCCACGGAGTGTTGCTGAAAGGGCTAGTAGTACAGGAATTTGTTTCGCTAATTAACTCCGAACCTGGGTCAGTGCCCAACAAGCCAACAAATGGTTCCGTTTTCGGGACCGGGATCTGCATAGAGATGTCTGATGTCATATCACTGGAATTTGACAAAGAAAGGAATTGAAGAGTGGTTGGACAGAAAGATTCACAAGTTCCCGATGCAGGAAAACAAGAATTCGTGATTATCAAAGGAAGAGTGGTTAGATTGCTACTTGTATATGGAGATAAACAGAATTTTCTGTGCGTCCTTCCCTACTGAGTTATACGAGTGGATCGCGAAGCTAGAAGATAGCCAAGGAAGGTGTAAACTTGACAAACCTATTGTGTGGACTCCAAAATTGGTGCGCAGACGGAAGCATCGGAAGATCAGATCGCACACGTTGTCAATCACTAGCTCGATTGAATCATAGGAGGATTCATCATTGAATTCGCGATAGATACTTCAGTCAGCTATAGCGAGGCAAAATGATGCTTCCTCAAGGGACCACGAGGTAAGTACGTTAAATCTTTGAACACTTGGATTAAAATGCTACTGTGTGAAAAGCAGGTTATGCGAATAAATTGATGTTTGGGGCTACGTGAAGTGGGAGAATCTACAGAAATGAAGGTAGCACAGAACTAGAGACTAGCCCCTTGATTTCACCTCCATGAGGAGGCGAAGAAGAGCTTGCGAAGGTCTCGCCAAGAAGTGTGATCAATCTGATAAGGCAGAGAATTCCGTGCATACCACCCCCACCCACACCACCACCAGTTTCATTATCTTCAGCCCCAACTTCGCCCATCCCACCTCCGCCATCACCGCGAAGCAGTATGGCCAACACAATAAAGCTACCAGTGTTCAAGGGAGTAGGGAATGAAGATATGGACCAATTTTGGTTCGTGATAAAAGCTGTATGGGAAGCACAAGGTGTCACAGATGACAATATAAAGAAGGCAACTTTGGTTAGTGCACTGACCTGGTACATTAAGCATTCCAATGACAATCCGAATGCGGGGATAGCGGATATCCAAGCTACGCTAAACAAGGAATTTAGTAGGCCAAAATCAAAGGCACAGTCAATCATTGGATTCAAGGAAATCACAATGCTACAAGGTGAAACCCTATGGGAGTTGGATCAAAGACTGAAATGCACAATTCACGAACCAAACATGACATTAACAAATGGGCAACACCGCGAACGGTTTGTAGCATCGTTAATGCCGCATCTACGGAATGTGCTATCGCAACAAAGACTAACCACTCAGGCTGAGGCTTTGGAGGTCGCGATGAGATTGCACGAGACTCCGATACAAGATCTTAACCTGGGAGTCCAACAGATTCACGTGCAGTTGAAAAACTTGTGCCTTGAGATGCAGAGTTTGAAACAAGACAAGATGGCCTGTCCAGAAGTGCGTGATGAGGTATGGTGCGTAAAATGCAAGGGCCAGGGGCACGACAAGGACCATTGCCCGGTGTTCGTGAATTACCTCATGGGAGGAGAACCAATGCCATTGAGACCGGAGGCACAAGTAGGACCAAGCGTGGTGCCTGCATTATGGTGTGTGATTTGTTAGATAGGAGGAAAGCATGCTATAGATAAATATCATCTATTACAAAAGTATACGCAGAATTCACAGTAGTTGTTCTGTAATTTCTGTAGATCGGTAGGACATGATGAGCGCACCTATAGAAGTTATGAGCTGATGATGGATCGAACTCCTACCTACAAAGTTCAGGCCAAAACACGGCCCCTCGATCAAAATGCATGATTGGCATGCACTAGATTTCAGGGGCACGAACAAGTCCGAGGTGGAATGGGACCAGGAAGAGGTCGCGGACAGCTGATATGTTACAATTGTGGAGGGCCAGGGCATTATGCCTGCGATTGTACAAATCTAATGAGACCATCATGCTTATATTGTACGCAGTTTGATCATGAGATGGAGGACTGTCCCACACTGATAGCGAGGTTGCACGATAAAGGAGCACTCCAGCCTCCCCCAACTCAGAACCTACAAATGATGAGGTCTGAGCCACGCGAGGAAGACCCTGTCGTAAATATCGTTCTCCGTGTTGGCATTATGATTCAAGTGTTGTCCTTGATGGCAACTCACTCAGTGGATGGTACAGGTGCTCAGAGGTTAGTACAGGTGATGGAAACTTAATCAGAAGACAGATCTCAGTACAGCATGCCAAGGAAGCTCATACACGCTGTTTCGTTAAGCCCAAGTCGCGTGTACACGCAAGTTCGATTCAGAAAAAGCGCGTGTATGTGGAAAGGTTCCTTTGGTTCATGGTGGTTAGTCCTTGGAAGTTGTGCCTATGATTTCGGACCATTATGTCTCGACGGGCGTGTCGATCCCTAGTTTTAAAGTTGATGGTATTGTGTTACTATGGTTTTGGCTCTTGGTATTGAGAAAGGCCTAAGGCTATATAAGGAGAAGAAGATCATTAGGCAAAATCATCTTTTCGACAAGGCATGAATATCTAAGAGAGAAAGAGATCTGATATGCAGGTTCTGAGTTGCATGATCTAAGCCAAGGAGAGATCACATCGGTTAATGGAAGACTAGATCTAAGGATAGATCGGGATCTAATGGTTTGAAATGCACTATCATGATATGGTTGATTATGCGTATTTCTAGATCTGCATATTGTCGCAATGTTACGTTCTGAGTCTAACTAATGTCTGGTACAGCTGCAAATTGAGAAAGTTTATTTTTAGATCTGTACGCAGGTTGGCTTCGGTAAAAGAGCGTGTATACGCGGGTTCTGCTCATTAAAGTAGCGTATATCTTTTGAAGCTTGATTTGGGTTTACAGTGGGGTGACTGTTATTGCAGAGTTCTGTAGTCTACTCTGTGTTCTGGTAACTGGTGATTGACAGGGTTCAGTGGTTCAGTGATTCAAAGTTTGGTTGTTTTATGCTTCAATGATCTGTTGTGGAAATTGAATGAATTGTGGTCTTCAGATTGTAATGTTGTGCTTCAGGAATATCCAAGTCTGAAAATGTATGAAAAGTGATACCTGGAAGAAGGAAGATTGTAGGTCAGCACCTACGTACTAGTATCTTGGCTAGTACAAGAGCAAAGGGGATTGAAGCTCCCTTCCAAGGAAGTTTGGAGAACGAGAGAAGGTTGAAGCCTTCTGCAGGTTGTAGCCTGCGTACTGGTATAAGGCTGCACCAGTACAAAAGATTGTAAACTGAAGTTTCATATTAAGAAAGATAGAGACAACTTGCAGCAGGTGGTTTTCACCCACATTGGGTTTCCACCTTATATCTTGGTGTTCATGTGTGTGGCTTTTTATCTGTTCTGTTATACTGCACATGTTTACTGTTAATATGATGAATAATGTCCTGATGCACTTAATTGAAGAATAAGCTAACTAAATTGTGAGTTTTCTGCTTATACGCTGTTTTACTTCGTCACAGTAGCGTGTACACGCTGGTTCACTTAACTGAAGTAGCGTATATGTTTCTAGGCATTTGAAAAGTTTGATTAATCTGATAATACTGATTCACCCCCCCTCTCAGTATTATTTCCAACAATTGGTATCAGAGCAGGTCCTTCAGAGAAGCTTGATCGCTTGAAGGAAGATCATTCATCATGAGCAACTACGAGAAAGAAGCATCAATCAGGCCACCGGTTTTTGATGGAACAAATTTCAATTATTGGAAGGTAAGAGTTACTGCATATCTTCAATCTCTTGGTACAGAAGTTTGGGACATTGTAGAAACAGGCTATGCTTTTCCTTCAGCTACTCCTACAGATCCAGCTGAGAAAAAGGCATATGAAACAAATGCAAAAGCAGTCAGTACTCTATTAGGAAGTATATCTCAAACAGAATTCATGAAGGTCATGCACTTCAAATCAGCAAAAGAAATATGGGACAAAATGATCACTAGCTATGAAGGAGATGAACAGGTAAAGCAAGCTAAACTTCAAACACTCAGGATTCAATATGAGACTCTCAAGATGTATAATGATGAAAGTGTGGCTAATTATTTTCTTCGGGTAGATGAGATTGTTAATTGTATGAAAAATTTGGGTGAAGAAATAAGAGAAACTATAGTAGTTCAAAAGATTCTAAGATCTTTATCCCCCAAGTTTGAATCTAAAGTATCTGCAATAGAAGAAAAAGAAAATCTCCGTGTTCTCACTATGTCTCAGCTACATGGAATTCTAACCGCTTATGAAATGAGAAAGGGAGGTCCATCTGACAGAAGGGAAGCTGCTTTTAAGGCATCAGGAAAAGAAGATTACTATGAAGCAAGCCATGTTCCAGAAGAAGAGGAAGAAGAATCAAATTTTGTCAGAAATCTTCAAAGGGGTTCTGGAAGGTTCAGAGGTAAGCTACCTTTCAAATGCTTTGCTTGTGGGAAAGTAGGTCATTATGCTGCAAAATGTCCTTATAAGGATAAAGGAAAAGAACCTGCTAGATGGAACAAGAAACAAAGTGCAAATAGGAAAAGCTACTACACCCATGAAGATAGTGATGGCTTATCAAACAGTGATGAAGATGAACAAGGTAATAAATATAAGCTGTTAATGGCATTTGAAGATGATGATTATGAGGATGCTATAGATGTGGATAATCTCTATAATGAAATCACTAGACTCAAGAGAGGCATAGAAGAAAAGAATGTGATCATTGATACTTTGCAATTTCAGATTGATGAAAAGGAAAAACATCTTGAAAAACTAGAAGGTGAAATTGTTGGTCTCAGAAAAGAAATTGAGAAAACAAAAGCTATTAATCTTAAATTTGTCAAAGGATCTGAAACTTTGGATGAGATTATCAGTGTGCAGCGGTCTCCTCTAAACAAGACAGGTTTGGGCTATAATGGAGAAACCTCTCAAGCATCCACCTCAAAAAGTTATCTTGATGCAGCAAGAGGAAATGAGCGAAAGAACAATGAAGATAATCAGGTAAAGCAGGGACGAGTTACAAACAGAAACTATCAGGGACAATCCTCCTTAAGGATGAACAAAAGCTACAACCAACCACAGGTAAAATCTTCTCAGTTTGGCTCAAGAATAGATGAAAATAGAAATTACAATCAGTTGGCTGGTAGATTCAATAACCGCAGAAGCTTCTTCAATGGACAATGCTTTTCTTGCCACAACTTTGGTCACAGAGCAGCTCAATGTGTTGCATATAAAACAATCATGACTAGGGAAGCTCAAAAACAAAGAAGTATGACAGGGATTACAAAAAGGACCTATAACAACTTTTCGGTGCTTGAAAATGAAGTTGAATGTTCTATTTGCAATAATTTTGGTCATAAAGACTCTGAATGCAGGAGCAGGTTTCAGGAGAAAAAGGAACAAGCCACAAGCACCAAAACATGGAGAATAAAGGAACCTCAAACAGAAAGATGTGGGATAGCATTTTATGCAGAAGGACAGGAAAATCTATGGTACATTGACAGTGGATGTTCGAAACATATGACAGGTGATAAAGAAAAACTTGAATCTTATTCTACTTTAGAAAAGGGAAAGAAAGTTTCTTTTGGAAATGATACTCCTGCAACTATAAAAGGAAAAGGTATTGCTCCTTTGAAAGAAAAGGTCAAGGCTGGAAATGTTTTGTATGTTGATGGATTGAAGCATAATCTTCTAAGTGTCAGCCAGATGTGTGATCAAAAAACAGAGGTTATTTTCAGATCGAATGGATGTCTTGTTCGTGATCTTGATACAGGTAAAACAGTTCTCAAAGGCAAAAGAACTCCAAATAATCTGTACATATTTGAAGAAGGACAACAACAATGCTATCTTAGCAAGGATGAAGAGCACTGGTTATGGCATCGAAGGTTGGGACATCTAAGCTTCTCACAAATAAGGAAAGCATGCAAATATCAGGCAGTTCGCGATCTTCCAGATATCAAAATTCCAGACAACACCATATGCAAATCTTGTCAGTTTGGAAAGCAAACCAGAACTAACTTTCCAGAGAAGGAAGGATCAGCTAGCTTGCCTCTTGAGCTAGTCCATACAGATGTATGTGGTCCATTTAGGAAAAGGACACCTCGAGGAGAAGAATATCTGATATTATTCATTGATGATTTCTCAAGGTTTGTTTGGTTAGGGCTTATGAAGCACAAAGATGAAGCATTCGAAAAATTCAAATCCTTCAAAGCATTGGCTGAAAATGAATCAGGACACAAAATCAAGTGCCTCAGATCTGACAGAGGTGGGGAGTTCACATCAAATGAATTTTTTGATTTCTGCGATGAACATGGGATAAGAAGAGAATTCTCTACAGCTAGAACTCCTCAGCAAAATGGGGTTGTGGAAAGAATGAACAGAACTATCCAACAAATGGCTCGTGCTATGCTCGATGAATCAGGTACTCCTGCAACCTTCTGGGGAGAAGCCGCACATGCTGTTGTTATCATTCTTAACAAAACAAATGTCCGAGTAAACAGCACTCAAACACCTCATGAGCTTTGGAGTGGTAAAACTCCTTCCGTGAAGCATTTCAAAATCTTTGGGAGCAAATGTTATATTAAGAATACTGATGAGCAACTTGGCAAACTTGAACCTAGAGCAGATGAGGGCATTCTTCTTGGTTATTCTCCACATAGCAAAGCATACAAGTGCTACAATAAAAGACTTGGCAGAATTGTTGACAGTATTGATATAGTGGTTGATGAGAAGGGATATATTCCTAGGCAAGTTCATCATGAAGAAGATGAAGGTTACTCTCAAAGGCGAAATGATGAAGAAGAAGAACCTCAAGAAGAAGAAGAATCTCAAGAAGAACCAGAGGAGCAGACAAGAATAGAAGAGAAGACTCCATCCAGATATGTCCAAAAGAATCATCCAGAAACTCAGATTGTGGGGCAGAAAGAAGCAGGAGTACAAACAAGAAGGACACTTGCAGAAGCTTCAAGCTACTTGGCTCTACTCTCCTCCATTGAACCACAAAATGTGAAAGAAGCATGCAAAGATGAATGTTGGGTCAAAGCAATGGATGAAGAACTTGAGCAAATCGAAAGGAACAACACTTGGGAATTAGTTCCTAGACCAAAAGATAAGAATGTAATAGGAACAAAATGGGTCTTCAAGAATAAGTTAAATGAAAATGGAGAAGTAATTAGAAACAAGGCCAGACTTGTTTGTAAAGGGTATGCACAGCAAGAAGGAATAGATTTTGAAGAGACCTTTGCTCCTGTGGCAAGACTAGAGGCCATCCGAATGTTCCTTGCTCTCTCAAGCTTTCAAAACTTCAAGGTATTTCAAATGGACGTGAAATCAGCCTTCCTGAATGGAGACTTAGAAGAAGAAGTATATATTGAGCAGCCAGATGGGTTCATTCTTGGGAATGATCCAAACCTTGTATGCAGATTGAAAAAGGCTCTCTATGGGCTCAAACAAGCTCCAAGGGCTTGGTACTATCGGTTGGACAAATATCTTCACCAACAAGGCTTTTCAAAAGGATCAGCAGATAGCAATCTCTATATAAAAGTTGAAAATAACAAATTGCTAATTCTTGTTGTTTATGTAGATGATATTATTTTTGGCAGCAATGAAGAGACTATGAGTCAAAACTTTGCCTTGGTTATGCAGAAAGAATTCGAAATGTCACTTCTTGGAGAATTGACATATTTTCTTGGATTGCAAATCCAACAAAATGAAGGAGGTATCTTCTTGTCTCAAACCAAATACCTCAAGCAGATCTTGAAGAAGTATGGCATGGAAGAGTCAAAACCAGTATGTACACCCATGGTTACAGGATGCAGCCTCAGTGCAAATGATGAATCAGCAGCAGTCCACCAACCCACTTATAGATCCATGATTGGGAGTTTGCTTTATTTGACAGGTACTCGACCAGATATTACACATGCAGTAGGAATGGTTGGAAGATTTCAAGCCAACCCAAAGGAAACTCATCTTCAGGCAGTCAAAAGAATCTTCAAATATCTTCAAGGGACCCAAAACTATGGCTTATGGTATCCTAGAAATACAGATCTCACTCTTCATGCTTACACAGATGCAGATTGGGCTGGAAGTGTGGATGATAGGAAAAGCACAAGTGGAGGTGCTTTCTTCATGGGTTCCAGATTAGTATCTTGGTTCAGCAAGAAACAAAGTTCGATTGCCTTATCTACAGCTGAAGCAGAATATGTGGCTGCAGCATCTTGTTGCACACAACTTCTTTGGATGATGCAGACCTTGCAGGACTTTCAAATCACTTGCACTCCACCTGTCTCTATCTTATGTGATAATACAAGTGCAATCAGCATTTCAAAGAATCCAGTCATGCACTCAAAGACCAAGCACATACCAATCAAGTACCATTTTCTTCGGGAACAAGTGCTTGAGCAGAAGGTCAAGTTGGAGTATGTTCCTTCTAAGGAGCAAGTTGCTGATATTCTCACAAAACCACTGCCCAGGGAAACTTTTGAATATCTCAGACAAAAGCTGGGAGTAGTTAATGCTTCATCCTGTTGTTGAAATATGTTTGTTCTACAGAAAAGTTGGTATACGCAGGTTACGGAAGGGATATGAGCGTATACACGCGGATTCATGATGGGTAAGTCGCGTGTATGCTGGACGCTTGTTGCAGAAAGAATATCCGCGTACATACGCTGTTTTATACAGGATAAAACGCGTATATGAAGTTCTGAACAGCAAGGGAAAACTCTGAAGTTCTGAACAGCAATAGGAATGTCAGAATTATTCAGGCACAGTTTCAGGGAGTGCAACAGGCACAGGTTCAGGGGGAGCAGCTCAAAAGTCTCATAAAGCATTGTTGGCATTCAGATGTTTTTGGTTGTTGGTTTCAGGAGAAGGAGCTCAGAAAGAAATTCTAGTTGCTGATCTAACAAGATGTTTATCAGATGCTGCTGATGTCTTTCCTAAGTCTTGGTCTAGATCTGTTGTCTCTATGTCATGTATCTCTCTTGTCTCTTTTATGGTGTCAAGGTCATGTAACGGCCTTTGTTGGTTTCCCCACTATGCCTGGGATGAATGCTGTAATATAATTGGTTGTTTCTGATATGTTATGGTTGTATGTATTGAGTCCTTTGGTGATAGAAAGGTCCCATATGGTGTATAAGTCTTGGTTCTTGTTGAAGAACATCTTTTGCAGATCTGGCCTACTGTCAGGGGGAGCACGAGTCAGCACAGCCAAGCAGAGGTATCAGCATGTCCTCAGGGGGAGCATAGCCCTTTGCCCTTGATGTCAAAGGGGGAGAGTGACTTGGTGTGGTGGTTGCCATCAAGTCCAAAGGGGGAGATTGTTGGCATTATGATTCAAGTGTTGTCCTTGATGGCAACTCACTCAGTGGATGGTACAGGTGCTCAGAGGTTAGTACAGGTGATGGCAACTTAATCAGAAGACAGATCTCAGTACAGCATGCCAAGGAAGCTCATACACGCTGTTTCGTTAAGCCCAAGTCGCGTGTACACGCAAGTTCGATTCAGAAAAAGCGCGTGTATGTGGAAAGGTTCCTTTGGTTCATGGTGGTTAGTCCTTGGAAGTTGTGCCTATGATTTCGGACCATTATGTCTCGACGGGCGTGTCGATCCCTAGTTTTAAAGTTGATGGTATTGTGTTACTATGGTTTTGGCTCTTGGTATTGAGAAAGGCCTAAGGCTATATAAGGAGAAGAAGATCATTAGGCAAAATCATCTTTTCGACAAGGCATGAATATCTAAGAGAGAAAGAGATCTGATATGCAGGTTCTGAGTTGCATGATCTAAGCCAAGGAGAGATCACATCGGTTAATGGAAGACTAGATCTAAGGATAGATCGGGATCTAATGGTTTGAAATGCACTATCATGATATGGTTGATTATGCGTATTTCTAGATCTGCATATTGTCGCAATGTTACGTTCTGAGTCTAACTAATGTCTGGTACAGCTGCAAATTGAGAAAGTTTATTTTTAGATCTGTACGCAGGTTGGCTTCGGTAAAAGAGCGTGTATACGCGGGTTCTGCTCATTAAAGTAGCGTATATCTTTTGAAGCTTGATTTGGGTTTACAGTGGGGTCTGACTGTTATTGCAGAGTTCTGTAGTCTGCTCTGTGTTCTGGTAACTGGTGATTGACAGGGTTCAGTGGTTCAGTGATTCAAAGTTTGGTTGTTTTATGCTTCAATGATCTGTTGTGGAAATTGAATGAATTGTGGTCTTCAGATTGTAATGTTGTGCTTCAGGAATATCCAAGTCTGAAAATGTATGAAAAGTGATACCTGGAAGAAGGAAGATTGTAGGTCAGCACCTACGTACTAGTATCTTGGCTAGTACAAGAGCAAAGGGGATTGAAGCTCCCTTCCAAGGAAGTTTGGAGAACGAGAGAAGGTTGAAGCCTTCTGCAGGTTGTAGCCTGCGTACTGGTATAAGGCTGCACCAGTACAAAAGATTGTAAACTGAAGTTTCATATTAAGAAAGATAGAGACAACTTGCAGCAGGTGGTTTTCACCCACATTGGGTTTCCACCTTATATCTTGGTGTTCATGTGTGTGTCTTTTTATCTGTTCTGTTATACTGCACATGTTTACTGTTAATATGATGAATAATGTCCTGATGCACTTAATTGAAGAATAAGCTAACTAAATTGTGAGTTTTCTGCTTATACGCTGTTTTACTTCGTCACAGTAGCGTGTACACGCTGGTTCACTTAACTGAAGTAGCGTATATGTTTCTAGGCATTTGAAAAGTTTGATTAATCTGATAATACTGATTCACCCCCCCTCTCAGTATTATTTCCAACACTCCGGAGTGGTATTGCGACAGGAGATGATAAAAGAAAGCAGCCTGAAGAAAGTACCTGGGTTCGCAAGGCTCCAACGAAGGAACCAGAATTTGATTTGGAGCATGCTAAGGAGACCTTCATGGAAGCTAAGAAGAGCTTCATGGATGCCTCCACTTCAGGAAGTAAAGATAGACTAGAGAGGGAAATGAACCCATTGATGCTCACTACATTCTTAGAAACATGCATGAAGCTGTTGCACGACAGTAAGGTTGTAAAGGGGCTGTAAGAACTCATAACTAGATGTGCTGGGACCGCGCCAGGAGAACTACGCATAGTCTGGAAGCTCAAGAAGCACACGGCATGAACATGAAGGGAGATAATATTAACCGTGCAGATCGGGGAATATGAGATGGATCAAGTGATTCTGGATCTAGGATCGGACACGAACGTCCTGCCAAAACAGACATGGGAGTGCATGGGCAGGCCTGCGTTGCAATGGTCTCCTATCCAACTACGAATGGCAAACCAACAAAAGATCCTACCTATGGGGAGACTACAGGGAATCACAATAGATATCGAAGGAACAAGCGTGCTAGTAGATTTTGAAGTGATAGAGATTATTGATGGCAGTGATCCCTACCTTGTGCTATTGGGAATAGATTGGGCCACTGACATGAATGGAGTGATAAATCTAAAGAAGCGCAAGATGATTTTTGAGAAAAAGTCACTACGCATAGTGGTACCTTTAGACCCTACAGAAGGATCGCGCAACACAGAGCCAGTGCGCGACTACGACAGCGACGATGATCTGGACTATATCTACAAGATAACCGCATGGGAGCAATATTGGGTGAATCCAACCGGGGATGGCCGAATCTCGTGGAAGCGTGAAAGCTCCCGTACATCAGATTCTGATGAGGAGATAGAACGATGGTAGAACTGGTTACACGAGGTAACCACACTCAATTGTAACATGATGACAAGGTCACTGCAATGCGTAGCAATAGAGGTGAGAGATCTGCCTACGTATGACGGGTTGAGCGAGGTGGATGATTTCCTGAAAAAAATTGAAAGAGAAGTACCGGAACAACAACGGTTCGATGCTCTAAAATGGGTACTACGAGCTACGCCTGCAAGATGGTGGGGTACGCACCAAAGGAGTTTTGAGGACTGGCGCGAATGCAGAAGGATGATGCACATGCAGTTTGGGAAGCCTCAGATGTGGTTAAAAGACAAGTATGACGGACGGTATGATCCACGTGCACACCTAGCGAAATGGACAAAGGTCTATGGGGAAGAGCCTCGACCTGAGTGCGTGCACCTGTTCTGTCATACCTTGGATATTATACCCATGAATTGGTATATAGAAATGGAGCTCCACCATGGCATGAATGAATGGGATATCGTGCATGAAGGATTCTTGTTAACCTTCACGTTTGAGGATCGTTGGTGGGAACTATTGATGATGCACTACAAGCAGTGAAAGCAGTTATCTTTAAAATACCCCATGAGCCAATGGAAGTGCTTCAGCCTGAATGGGCGACCCAGATGAGCTGTGCACTAGATTGTTACAACGTAAACATTGAAGAAGACGACGAAGATCTGCGCAAATTTAACATTCTTGAAACTGAATGTTGTCGTGAGGTTCAAGGGCCATTGATTGAAGACCCTGACATTACTGCGCCGGTAAAAACAAAGCAGGTAAACATTGGTACGGAGGCTGAATCGAAGTATGCAACGCTCGGTGACTACTAGGATGATGCCACGGTGGATAAGGTTGCTGAGTTACTCCGCGAGTACCAAGACCTATTCCTGACCAAGATCATGGACTTAAAGGGGATCGTTGGTGATTTAGGGATGATGAAGATCACGCTAAAACCCGATGCAAAGCTGGTTTAGCAGAGGCCTTACCGCTTGAATCCGAAGTACAAGGAAAAGGTCCGCGTAGAATTAGACAAAATGTTCTCAACTAGAATTATTGAGTCGGTGGAAGAATCCGACTGGGTAAGCCCTATGGTAGTGCAGGAGAAGAAGTAGAAGGGTGAGACAAGAATATGTGTGGACCTCAGGATATTGAATGACGCCTGTGTGCACGACCCATTCTTGACCCCGTTCATAGATGAAGTATTGGAAAATGTCGGCGGGCAAGAAGCATATTCTTTCACTGATGGGTTCTCAGGGTACCACCAGATCAAAATCGTGCCAAAAGACAGGAGCAAGACCACCTTCACGACTGAGTGGGGCTTCTTTCAATACACCATCATGCCGTTTGGGTTAAAGAATGCACCAGCCATCTTTTCGCGCATAGTTGTTGCCGCATTCAAAGAATATATCCACAAATTCTTGGAGGTCTATCTAGATGATTGGACTGTATTTGGATTGGTTAAGCACCATGTAGCAAGCTTACGCTTGATGCTGGATACTTGCCGACGACACCAAATCATGTTGAACCTCAAAAAGTGTACGTTCCTCGTTCCCTTTGGGAACCTGTTGGGACATGTGGTCTGCAAACAAGGACTAATGGTAGACCTCGCGAAGATTGCAGTAACTCTGAATTTTGAAGCACCGCGAAGTGTTAAACAGTTGCACGCTACCCTGGGACATACGGGGTACTATAGGAAGTTCATCAAAAGCTATGCCCAGATCACTGCGCCAATGGAGAAACTGTTGAAAAAGGATGTCACGTTCTGTTGGAATGATGATTGCATGAAGAGCCTAGATGTACTAAAAGAGAAACTGGCCTCTGCCCCAATCCTAGTCTTCCCGAAATGGGATGTGGAGTTTCATGTCCATGTGGATGCATCATGTATAGCGTTGGGAGCGATGCTCACACAAGAAGGCGGAGAGGGCTTGGATCACCCTATCACGTTTGCAAGTCGCAGGTTGTCCAAAGCAGAAAAAAACTATTCCACAACCGAGCGCGAGGGGTTGGCTATGGTGTACGTGCTCCAAAAATACTGGCACTATTTTCTAGGAGGACATTTCAAGATGTATACAGACCATTCCGTGCTAAAATACTTAGTCAATAAGCCTGTGTTGGGGGAGGCGCATCTGCAAGTGGCTCTTATTGTTCCAAGAGTATGATTTTGAGGTCGTGGTAAAGCCTGGATGCCTGAACGCATGAATGGATCACTTGTCGCGTATTGAGATGGGCTAGGAACCTACTAGTTTGGAGGAAGGATTACCTGACACATAGCTCTTTTCCATGTGAGTCGCGGACGAACACTTTGAAGATATAATCCACTTTCTAACAATAGGGACTACACCGAAGGAATACTCTGTCCAGCAAAAGAAGGAACTGGCAGTGTGCGTGGCTGATTTTTCTGTCATCGCGGGGCACCTATGCAAAATGGGAAATGATGAGATACTGCGAAGGTACATACCCGAATTTGAACGAAGTCAGATCCTCATGGAAGCACATGGCGGTGCTGCAGGAGGACACTATGCAGGATGAGCGACCGTGCAAAAGATTCTCCGCGCAGGGTTGTGGTGGCCAACCCTTCACCAGGATTCAAAAGCACACTGCAAGGCCTATGATATATGTCAAAGGATAGGTAAACCATCGCGGAGGGATGAGATGCCTTTGAATCCGCAAATGACGCTACAGCCCTTCGAAAAGTGGGTGATCGACTTTGTATGACTTATCAAACCTTAAGGAAAAATGGGTGCGCAATGCATCATCACCGTGACGAAGTACCTAACTCATTGGGCGGAAGTGTAGTCGGTCAAAGATTGCATGGTCGTCATGGCTGCGAATTTTTTTTTTGAACACGTGCTGACTCAATTTGGCTATCCGAAAATTTTAAGGAGTGATCACAGTACACATTTCCTGAACGAAACCATCAGTGCACTAACAGAAGAAATCCAGGTGTATCATTAGTAAAGCACATCGTATCACCCACAAGCCACTGGGACAGGAGAAGCATTCAACAAAATACTGGAGACAACGCTAACCAAAGTATGAAACGCGTAGCGGAGTGATTGGGACCTACGTGTACCTGCTGTACTATGGGCTTATAGGACAACATGCAAGAAATTTAAGGGACAGATACCTTTCCAGTGAGTTTATGGCGTGGAAGTTGTCATGCCAATGGAGTATATTGTCCCTAGTCTATGCATAGCAGCGCTCACAGGTATGATAGACCACGAAGCCCTAGAAGAAAGACTTGCACAGTTGGAAGAAATTGAGGAGGAATGGTTCTTGGCTGGATTTCATCAGCAGGTGCAAAAGCAGCGTGAGAAGGCTTGGCACGATCGCCAAGTTAAGTTGTGCACCTTCAAGGTGAATGATTTAGTGCTGTTGTATGATAGTAAGTTTGATAAATTCCTGGGAAAGTTTAGAATGCATTGGCTGGGACCATACGTTGTTAAGGAGGTCACAGATGGAGGCGCAGTACAACTAGTCAAACTAAATGGAGAGCCTTTCCCAGGCAAAGTGAATGGCAGCCACTTGAAGCCCTACACAGGTGGCCCGGCTATCTGATTAACTGACAGAAGCACAGTCTTCGTGCTCCAAGGATCCGGACAAAGGCGCGGGACTATAAACAAATGCAGGGGGTACAGGCACAGATGTAGAGAAGCACTCCCGACATAGAGGTCTTAGAACAATGTATGCAACAGATCTAGCAAGCAGCAGCTCAGTGTGATGCTGACCTTGTTGCAATTCGAGAACAGTTGGAGGGACTCCACGCAAAGATCTTCATGCCAACAGAGTGACTCGAGGGCGAGTCACGATGTTTATGTTGGGGGCCTGTTGGGCATGGAATCCCCCCAAGGCATGTTTTGGGGCTTAAAGCCCAAGTTTTGACCGAATCTTGTTGTAAAAGCTTGGCGAATTGCAGGCGCGGAGCGCGAAGTCATAATAGAGTCACAGGGTTATCCGCCCTAGTTTTTTAATGTAATGTCAGCTGGATAGACTTACCCATGGTCAGTGGACCACGAGATTGTATAAATAGAGCAAGGCTCTAAGTGTAAAATAAAATGAACTAATAACGAAGAGAAATGAGAAAGGAGCAGTCTAAGTGATTGAGTCGAAGTGTAAGGTGTGTCTGTGGGTCGTAGAGTAGGAGAAGGCTCTGCCGCTGAGTGCGCAGAGGCCTAGTAGTCCACAGTTGAGTGCACGGACCCCTGCAGCTGAATGCGCAAGATAGGTCGAGTCTGTAACCATTGGAAGAATCAATAAAGAGAAGTTTTGCTATAATTATGTGTAGCTTTCCCTGGTTTAATACATGATTGGATATAATTTGCAAATACACTATTTATTTACTGCACGATCGTGTATGAATGTTTTGTATTGATGAATTCTTTGTATTTCTAACTATAAGCCATTCAAGTAGGCAAAGGTAGTTAATTAACATTGGAGAATAAGTAAGATCTCGGGTAATAGTGCAAAACGCGGCACAACCCTGGTTAGGGCTGCGTGAAGGTAGGGTATCAGGCCGCGAGGAATGGAAGGTGTGTGAAGCCACCTGCGTGAAGGAACAAATAGTGAACTCATCAGACATATCCAGGGTGCGGAAACCTGGTTCTAGCACCCTCCCATACTACTTTGGGTGAGACCTCAGTCCGCACTCCACGGACTGTTGCCGAAAGGGCCAGTAGTACAAGGATTTGTTTGGCTAATTAACTCTAAACCTAGGTCAGGCCCCAACAATCCAACAAGATCAATCATTGCCTTTCCTTTGTCATGCTTTGCCACCACATCAGCTTTAGGTTTGTTGAGCAAGAGATGTTTTACCTTTAGCTGCTTGTTTTCCTGTTGTAGGAATGCAACCATATAGTTGGCCTCTGCCAAGTCATCCTTTAGCCCTCTGATTTCTGCCTCTTTCTCTTTGATTATTTTCTCATGTGACTTTTCCTCAATATGCATTGCTAGATCTGCCATATAGGTGTCAAAGTCTACATGTTCTTCCTCTTGTAAAGGTGCCTCATGGTGATGTGTTGATGTCTCTTTCTCAACTGAAGTAGGTTTGGCCCTTTCCACACTGCTAGGAGAAAACACAAACCTATTTCCTCTAGTCTATATCTTAGTCACCTCAGCCCTAGATTTTCTTGTTACAGGTCTGCCTGTAGAACCAAATTCTTATGGTCTTGGTGATGCCAAAGGTGTAGACTGACTATTAGATTGAGTTGGAGTAGGCAAAAGAGAGGTTGACTGCATGAATGCCTCCCAAGACAAGTTGACCTATGTAATATGATGGTAGAAAATTATTTTCACCGAGCCATGATGGACCAAGCTTGCTTTATGGTCTTTCCCTTTGCTATGTACCTTTTCTGCCATTTTGACCAAGCTTTTGTAGAGGTAGTGAGGTAGATTAAGAGGTTTAACACTTGTGAAATGCATCAGTAATCTAACATGGTACTGATATATCCTTGAAAACCTACCCTCACATGTGAAGTATTTCATGATCATCTTCATGAGAGGGGCATACTTATCAAGCAAGTGTCTAAAAGGAAAAATATGCTTTGGAGCAGCTTTGTAAGGAGGCTTCAAAAACATTTTATAATTTTCAATGTCTAGGTTTGTCCTTTTGAACCAAACCTCTCCATGATTTGGGATCCTAGTGGCTATGGAAATGACCTCTACTGAAATGGTAAAAGTGACCCCTGCAATAGTTGCCTTATCCCTCCTTAGACTGGTGGCAAAGGTGCTTGTTAATTTATCACTAAAACCTAGTTCTTCAATCTTTTGGCAGAAAACAAGGCAGCCTACATCTTGGAATGACTTCTTGAGAAATGGTGAAGCCATGATATCTTGTACTTTGGTGGGTTCATACCTGATAATATGACCTCCTTTATGCTTCCTCTAATCATTGGTTGTGGTCTCTAGATCCATTGTGAAACCCTAGCTCACTAGGAAGGGGAATTAGGGTTTAGTGTTAGGAAAACAGGGGATTTGGGGCAGTTTTGTGAATGGAGGGAGATAAAGGGGTTTGAGAGTGTCTAAATTCTTGGGGAAATTTTGGGGGGTAGGGATAGATGTTAGGGAGTGTAGGGAGGTGAAAATTTGGGAAATGAGTGAGGGGAATGGGCATAGAAATGAAAAACACAGTCCTAGCCTAGGAAAGTGTAGTGTAGGCTAGGGTTTGTAGGGAAATGAAGGAAATGAGGGAAATGGGTGAGGGGAAGTTTCAAGGAAGGTGTATGGAGGGTGAGGGAGGGTGTTTGAGCATGATATTTAGGGTTTTTTTACAAAAAATTAATTAAAAACACTATGAGACCAAACACGCAGTAAAGCCCTAGGAGAGGGTGATTTTCTGAGCTTTCAAGAATGAATTGAAGAAAAATAAAGGAAGAGGAGGGGAAAATGAATCCCACTTACTTGTTATTGATGTGATGGAACCTCTGGTTGATGAAGAAGACCCCTCGAAAAGGTAGATTTTCTCCCTTGAGAAAAACACAGTAATTTGGAGGAAAGCGCAGTGCAGCTAACAAAAGCACAACGAGGGAGGAAATTTGGCACTTTGTTGGCAAGAAATTTATTTTCAGAGGGTGGAAATGCTTCTTGCTGGTGGAGTGATGTCTTATGGGGGTGGAATGAGCAAATGGTTTGCTCCTTTGGTCTTCTTATAGGTTGGGGGGTCGATTTTCTCTTAGGTGGTGATGTGGCCCCACCTCGTCTTTTCAAAAAATGATATGAAATGCTTGTATCATGTTGCGTCAAACCTTATTATACATAATTACATCTTAATAAAGATCAAAATTCACTTTATAGATCATTATAGAACACTTTTCCCTATTACTACTCCCACAATGATGATCTAGATGATGTCATGACTCTTTTTTGACCTTTTTGATGACTTGACCTAATGATGACATCTAATGGAGTATGAAACTGATGATTTGGACCTTAAAACATGACTGACCATGAGATGATGACTGAGATGGTGATCAAGACACTTCACTGATGACTCATCACAATGAGTGATGGCATGATTCAGATGACAATTTGACCATGAAATGAAGGGAGTAGCAACATACCTAGACACACTAACCAGTGATCAAATTTTTATTTGAAAACCTATTGAAACTGTAAAAATTTGACCTAGGACCCTATCAACCATATTGAAAAAGTACATTTTATCACTAGTGACTGACAGGACTGACAGGCACTAACAATAGGTATCGACTTGCATGTCTGTTTTCCTTGCTAGTTTTGGCATGCATGGGATTGCATGTGTTTCTTTTCTACCATGGCATGGGTTTTTCCAGGTGTGACAATATTTTCATCCTAGCCTTTACATTTCCTGATAGCCTTGATGAGATGGGTTATCTCATTCAGTTTATGTGGGATGGCCAGATTGCATTCGAAGCTGAGTGGGGTGGATCTTCGAATTGACAAACACATGGTGTAGTGATCCTTGAATCAAACTGAGTATACACGAAGCCACTGGCCTAGTAACCCTTGAACCAGACTGTGGGTTGCAGTAAAGCCAAATTGTGTTCCTTAGTGGGCCTAGGAATCCTTGTCGGTGAATGGCCAGATATATTATAAAGCCAAGAGGTGGATTTTCTCTCCGTTGGGCCTAGTGATTCTGGGATGGAATGCATGATAAAGCCTAGAGAGTATGTCTTGGTGTAGGCCCTAGTGATCCCTAGATCAGACTGCAGATGTATGGTAAAGCTAGAGAGACTAGGAGGCACTCAAATTTCTCACAGTGTAGGTGGAGAAATTTGGTGGCATCCACATTGATTGGTGTTTTTGATGTGTTCTATGAGTCCCACATTCATGCTTGGAATATGGCATGGGGGTGATTAGCTGAAGAGAGACTTGGCTCAACCAAACTATGGTCGGGTGGAATGTGGTTGTCCCATATCCGGTTGGTTCATTATATTCATTAATGAAAAATTCATTTCCTTGATTTTCATGTGTAAATGTACTGGTGTATATATGGATTTTGATGGCTGATATTTTTATTGTATTTTTGTTCCTATTATGCTAGTTATATGCACATTTTATGAAAACAACTATGTATGGATCTCAACATGTTTTTACTTGTATATGAATGGATAATGTGTCTATGACCTAATAGATGAATATGCAGCAAATGACATGAGGGAACAATGGTTTATAGCGATTCTCAGATAAGTATGAGATCCCTACACTTAATTCTGTTGTTTACACCTGTAGGTTACATGTCGATGATATGTTTGACGAAATGCCTGTCATGGCTAGTAGGGGTCTGGTTAAGGTCTTGTTGAGTTTATTTCTTTTGCTTCATTGTTTCCCTATACCTTTCTTGATTTCAAGCTTTCATTCCATTATGGGTAGTGGCCTGGGCTTTGGGCTTGAAAAAGTGGCTTAAATCTTAGGGTCGCTGGCACAAAACTGGTAAGTTTGGTCCACAGTCGCTGTCATGTAGGCCTATGAGAGTGACTTTAGGTCTTTGGTCACTCCCTTTCCCATAGCATGAAGGAGACTATGGCCTCAGGGGTCCAGAACAATAGTGGGACCCAGAGACAGATTGTCTGAGTGGTTGACTTGTCTCCTGAGGGTTTTGTTGATGATCTTGGATGACTGTGTGTGGTGCTCCATCGATTCCACTTCATTAAGGTCATATAGGCGGTTGAAGCTGATCATAGTAACCTCTCATCTCATGTTTACCCTGATTGGCATAGTTACTTGGGTGGATGTGGGAGGAGGGTGTTACAAGAAGGATTTAGTATTACTACTAAAGGAGAAGTTGGACACCCTTGAAAAGCACAATGATCAGAATTGGGTGTCATCACATATGGTGTGAAATATGAAGTAGAAGGAACCGAGAAAGAGTAAATGAAAACATGGAAGAGGACTTGTGTCTTGGTCTTGGAGAGAGTGAGAAGTTTTGGTCCTGGTTGATAGCCTACATTATGTGTCTCTTGTCTATCTATGTTCATGCATTGGTAATTGTTTAATGAAGAAGAATACTAATAACTTAAGAAATTATTAAATCCTAATCTAAAGAAGAAAAGGTATCTCACAAGCAGTTACTAATTGAGACAAATCACCTAATGCTAATGCCCTATATTTCTCAACATGGGATCAGAGCTAAGGTGATAGTTAAGGAAGGGAATCTAATCAAAGAGAACCTCAAGGATTGAGTTTCAAGGAAGGCATCAAAGAAAGGTAAAGGATATCAAAGTGAAATCAAGATCTACATTAAAGAATAAAGTCTACCTCAAAAGGAAGTCTTGGGATCATCAATCAAATCAAGGCAACCAGAAGTCCACACCAGAAAAAGTGTTGGGTCCTCTAGTCACCATCAAAAGACCACAAATACCCTCATCAATTCAAATAAATCTACAATGAAAGGTAGCCCAAAGTATATACATCCATGAGAATTAATTCAAGGATGAATATCACATCATCTTGGAGAAAGTCGAACCCTAGAAGAATTTCTGATCTGCACTAATTCACTACCAAAGAAGTCAAAGTATCTTGAAGTTGAGAAGGAATTATCATCAGCTTCAAAAGTTATAAGGTGAGCTCCTTATAATTGCAGCAAGGATACCCTCCTTATTCTTGAAGAAGATCATCCAAGGAATCATCAAAGCATCCTCATCAATCACCATCAACAAATGAAGCTAGATCTAAAAGTGTTGACATCATAAAAGGAGCAATATCCTTTATTGAAGAAGAGATTTTCATTTGGAAGAAGATCATCCGAAAGGGTCACTAATACATCTTCTTCAACCACCATCAAAGTGATAAAATTGAAGATTTCATCTTCATTGTTGGGTTATGTTATATTCTTTCCAGGACTAGCTGACGTAGTTAACCGGGGGGTTAGAAGGGGGGCAGAGCCCCCCCTTCGTTGCGCCGATTGCATAGCGAGGGAAGGGGGGAGGGGTCATAGGGGGTTTGAGGGGTGAAGGTAACCCCACTCTATGGGGTCTAGGGCAGCGCCCCGGAAAATTTTGGTTTTGGACCCTATGTTAGGTTGGGCAGACCTACCTATGATTTTGTGCATGATTTTTGCAAATGGTTTTGGACACGATGGTTTTCGGTCCATGGTATTGGATGTTTCGGCATGTATAAATATGTATTGTAACATTGAAAGGAACATAATGAAAAATCAAGCTGGTAGTGTCAATTTTGGGATCCAAGGGAAAATCTCTGTGTATATGTGTTTTATGTGTTATGCTCTCACATTGTTTATTTTCTGTGTTTTAGAATTCGTATGCAGGTAATTTCTGTACGGGGTTAAAACTTACATTCACTTGTCAAGTAAGTATCTTTCATTCTATAATCAAATTTGGTAAAATGACTTCGTTTTTCAAGGAGATCTATAAGTTGGTTGGGTCATAGAAGTTCCTTGCTTGGAAAAGGAGGATATAAATAGTCCTCGAAGAAAGTGAAGTCATTGAACATATCAATGAAAAGGTTTCCTCTGAATACATGGAAAGGGATTCTTATGAAAGGTCCCCTCATATAGCAGTATTAGAGACATCAAAGAGATATATATGATAAGTTGGTAGAACTATTCTCTGAAGATTTGATAAAGAAGGTCACATCACTTAGATTTTATCTACACAAATTGAAGGTATCAAATGATAAAGGGTTATTTTCATAAGATCTCAGTTGCAAGATTTGGAAGAGATAATCCTCATTTTTCTAAATGCATTAACTAATGAACAAGGTAACAAATGTCTATGAGGATAAGAAAGCTATCCCATTCAACAAATTGTGGTTTCTATGCAAAGTAGGAGATAAAATGTTGAGGGCAAAAGTATTGAAGGATCAAAATAAAGGATTCAGACATTTTTTTTGAAAGGAAAGAATAACATAGCTAATATTCAATTCTATGAGCATTACAGGAAATATTGTCCTAAACTCAAGAAGGGAAATAAGAAGTCCATTTCACTGAAGAAGTGGAGAAAGCTGAAAGAAGGAAGTCCAAGAAAGAGAAAAAACATTAGAAGTAAGAGCTCGTGACATCACCATAGGAAACATGAAGGATGTTTGATAGTCATCTATGAAGGGTATAGCTCTTGAGAACCTCATTGGAAACTAAAGGAAAGGAAGAAGTCATCCAGGAAAAGGCTCATCATACATCAAAAGGTAACATCTGCTTGATAAGGATATGCAAGATCCTAAAGACTCATTGATGGAATCTTCATCAGAAAGTTCACCAATCTAGAGTGGAATAAAGTGTTTCATCAGGAACTCCAACTTGTGGAATTCATAGTATGATGGTATGATGACATAAGAGATGAAGCAGATCAAGGGGTTGAAGCTCTTTTCAATCAACGAAGCTGCTGAAAGAAGCCTAGGTGACCTAAAGGTAAATGAGGTATATATGCTTGTATTTAATATTACAAATTCATGTTGTATGGTTGTAGGTAACATGGATCACTGCTCGATCTTGAGAAGCATGATCAAAGGAAAGGAATCTCTTCCTATGAAAGGTTGTTGGAAGGCATGGGTCACACTAGATGAAATAAACATAATGTGTCCTCATATGAAGTATGAGGTGGTTGACTACAATTGAGGAACTCTGAATGGAATCTCCTGGGAATGAAGTGTGTGAATAAAGGAAGGAAGATATTTTGAGATATGCAACCATGGAAAAGGAAATAAACATCTGAAAGACCAAGAAGATTTGACTAATAAATCTCCCGGAAATATATGAAGACTCTAATAGAAGTCTGAAAAATATGGACCCTTGACAATGGGTATATTTGGGAGATGTGTCAACATGTATGTAGGATGTTGATACCTACAGTAAGATGTCACGATGAAAGACCATCACAAAGTTAAGTATGTTTTAAGTGTTCATTTCTTATTTTGAACAAGTATCTGGATAGGTTTATGCAAGACTACCAAGGGAAGAACTATGGATGTCTTCAAGACCATGTAGAAGGATGTAAGAACCTTTTGAAGAAGACAACATGAATAAGGCAACATGACATGAAAAAATACAAAATGTAGACTGATGGATCACTTTCTGATGAAAGGAATGATGACATGACTGACTCATGGATGAAAGTGATGGATGGTTTGTGCCCTATGAAGAAGCCACAAGATATGAATACTCCTTGACAAAGAAATTCATGACATCGAAGGAAGGATCTCTTCAAGTAGCTGGTTGAGGAGTTGTTGTAGATCCCTAATTAAGAGGGAGCCTGAAATTCCTGAGCCAAGAAGAAGCTTAGGAATTGATATGTTCTCCCTAATGGAGAGGGAGATATAGATACATTATTCGTGTCTTCAATTGGGAAGACATAATATAGGATTGGGTAATCATTTGGCATCTGATACTCTTTGAGGATGAGATAGGGAATCCAAAATAAGAGGAGTCATGGAGGATCGATATTCTTTGAGGGTTGGTTACCCAAGATAAGAATAGTCCCATGGAAGGTCATACTCAGTGAACACTCGGTTGGAGTATGTACCTTGAGAGACAATGATTATGGTGTCTATGCATCATTGGTCTTGCTAGCATTGTGCTCGGATCTCATGGAGAGATAGAGATATTAGTCAAGGCCTTGCTATGTGACAATGTTGGTTGATATGATGTTATACAGATGGGTTACCAATCTGACTCTTCTTATGATAAATTATTCAGATTGAGAATGACCAAGTACCATTATGAATACCTCCCTAGTTAAGAGGGAGTGTTGAAAAGTGTAACTAGGTTCGGTCTTCATAATGACACGTAACTGTGATTCATGTAAATGATGAAAATAAGAAAATAAAATTATTTTTGTGATGCTTTCTTCATGGGTTTCATGAGAAAGAGATTTTGTTTAGATGGATCCCATTGAAATCCTTGGTATTTTTCATTAAATTCAAAGAGTTAGTGTCATGTAGGAAGATCCATTCTTGGACATGTGTCAAATGTATATGAGTTTATATAGCCCTCCAACGACAAGCACAAAGTCATCTCTTCATGTCGCCTTCAAGATAAAGTATAAAACCCATGTCAACTACTCATTATGATGACACACCTATGCATATATTTATGTCGGCTTAATAGGATGGACATACCGCTATAAATAAGCACCTCGACCTATTCCCCAAACATAGAATTTCAGACATCTTTCTCCGATTTTTTTGGATGAGTGTGATAGAAGACAAGTTTGGATTACCTATGATTCAGATAACCATCTCGGTGAAGGCCACAGTTCAATGAGAGGAAATGGAACTCGGATCCCTCTGAGATTCAGATCATAGTAACAGTGAAGAAGTGACAAGTTTGGATGTCAAGTTATGAGAGGAATTCAGATAGATAAGGAAGGGACAATGAGGAAGAGATAATAGGGTTGATCTTAGTCAATAAAAGTTTAGATCTCTTTCTAAGTTTCGTATGGATGCATTATAGTGACTAGAAGGGAAAAAAGTGACAAGGGTTTCTTATGTTCGGTGTTTCATGAGAGGAAGGTCACAAGTGTGTGAAAAGGTCTAGTTATTGTTACAAGGAACAAGTTCTCATAGGTATCTCAAAAGGGCAACAGGATTTAGTATTATTGCTGAAGGAGAATTTTGACACCCTTGACAAGCACAATGATCATAGGTGGGTGTCATCACATATGGTGCAAAATTTGAAGTAGAAGGAACCGAGAAAGAGTAAATGAAAACATGGAAGAGGACTTGTGTCTTGGTCTTAGAGAGGCTACTAGGTCAAGGATATTGGTCTTGGTATTTTTCAATTGGAATCTCTATAAGAATAATTTGTGTGGGTTTTCCTCTCGAAGATTGAGAGGTTTTGGCCTTGGCTGATAGCCTACATTTTGTGTCTCTTGTCTATTTATGTTCATGCATTGGTAACTGTTTGATGAAGAAGAACACTAATAACTTAAGAAATTAGTAAATCCTAATATAAAGAAGAAAAAGTCTCTCACAAGAATTTACTAATTGAGATAAATCACCTAATACTAATGCCCTATATTTCTCAACAGAATGTGGCCAATTATGCTTTTTCTTTTCTTTTTAGCTACATAAACCTCTAGGGCATCATTCCAGGCCTGACCCAAGGTGTTAATAAGGGGAAGGGGAGAGCTAACCCTATGTGGACATAGTGGAGGAATGTGGAACAAGGTGGATAAATTACGAATGGGGTCATAATGAGTGGTAAGGGGGGAATATATGTGCATGAGGGAGTGATACCACACAACCAAAATCAGGGTTTTCCATGAAGTACCATCCCTAAACCCAAACGGTCAGTAAAAGAGATCCCACAGGACTAGAATCCAATGTTAACATCCAAAAAGGGTCTAGGATAAAAGAGAATAGACCTATCCCATTCTTTCTGTTGAATCCCCCCATTAATCCATTCCCAAAAGTGTCCATGATAAGCAAACTACAATACTCAATTACCAAATGACAAGGCATACCTTTAGGTTCGGGAGGCCCACCTTCAAACATACAATCGTGGAATATGGGTGAGCTACCACATGGATGGATCATGTGGCATAGAAAAGGAATAATAATCTAGTTGGTGGTTGCAAGCGGCTGCTAGATACTGACTGAGGACCATATTGAAGAATTTTTTTATCCTAGGGATATCACCCAAAAAATGGTGGTTAACAGGTTGAAAGCTCATATGGGTGATCTCATCAGTTGTTAAAGATGAATTAGACTTCATACAACATAAATCATTTTAGAAAAGGAAAATTTGAAACCTGGATGTTGTCATGGTGGTGAAAAAACCCTCGATTTGCAGAAGTGCCTCAAATCCCCTACAACTAAAATGCAACGAGCTCTCATTGATATTCAGGGCATCTGAGGAGGATGAGTAACATGCTCGATGGATTTTTGAAAGCTAAAACATATCTTTATAACCCTCCATGTGATCCAGGACTTCCTTTCATTGAAAGTATGACTAATGTTCAAGTGCAATGCAAAGGAGAAGCGCAACAACAACTTATGGTGACAAAGATATGATGTACTATATGATTTGACCATGAAAATGACTGAAAATACATCACTAACTTGTCACAATAATGAAAGACCAAACCAATTATTTCCTTTATCCATGACTAGGATGACACATTAACCCTAGACTTACTAAACCTATACCTTTTAAGAACTTGATAACTTGATTTCTTTCACTACTCAAAACTTGAGTATATCCTATCCTAATTTGACACTAAGACTTTATCTTTATGAGATCATAGAAACACTTTATAAATTGAAGAAATAATAAAAATACCAAACTTGACTTTGATTACTATAACATAGGACTCTAACACCTTCAACGAGAGTGCCAAGTTGATTTAGGAGGCACATTACAATTGGGTGGCAGTGCACTTTGGTGTGGAGAAGACAATACCCATAATTCAAAAGTATTTCTACTAGCCAAATATTTGAATGAATGTCCAATGGTATATCAGATTGGCACTGGTCGTGCCATTGCTAACCAAACATCAAGAAGCAGGGGTTGTACACTCTTCTATCTACCCCATAAAATCCCTGGGAATTAGTCTCTATGGATTACATTTTAGATTTTCCATCCACCACACATGGTGATTATTGTGTGTTTGTAGTTGTTGACTGATTCTCTAATATGGCCATTTTGGAACCGTGCAAGAAGAGTATCGCAACTAAATCCACTACTAAACTCTTCTTTGAGCATGTTTCAGTTCATTTTGGGCTACCTTAGACTATTATTTTAGATAGGGATAGTAGTTTCCTTCTCAAATTTTGGTTTATCCTTTGCTCTTTCATTGATACCAAGTTGACCAAATCGTCTACCTTTCATCCCCAATCAAATGGAAAAACAAAAGTGGTCAACATGATGATTGTGTATATATTGTGTATATGCATCTCCAAGCATCCATTTACATGGGACGAAATCTTTCCATATGTTCAACATAGCTATATCAGATCCCTCAACAACTTTATTGGCCATAGTCATTTCTAGTTGTGTTTGGGGTTCCAACCATTAGTCTGAATTGACGTAGTTATGCCCATTTCATCTTCGCCAACAAAGTCCTCCCATGCTTAGGTCGAGGTCGATAGAGAAACCAAATATGTTGAATGGATCCAAAAACTCAAAAAATAGGTCCATGATATCTTGTATAAAGCCAATGCCAAGTACAAGCAGTGACATGACTAACACAAGGTTCCACATAATTTTTAGGTTGGTCATAAGGTGTTGTTACATTTATAGAAAGAGTGCCACATAGGAATCTTATAAAACTGATATGGACCTTACACAATCATAAAGTCTTTGGGTGAAAATGATTTTGAATTGAGTATTCCTCATTTCCTTGGCTTTCACCTAGTATTTTATGTGGAGCTACTTTGACCATATTTTCCACCTCTGTTGGACACCTCGGAGGTAGCTGAGAAATTTCCTCCCATAGAACTCAATCCTGACTACATTGAAAAGGCTAAAGTGGATCAAATCATGGAAACCAAGAGAAAGGATACGCGCCAACAACACATACAACTCTACCAGGTTGTCAAAGTAGGGTGACTTCTTCACAAAGGCAAGTGGCTCACTAGGAGCCAAACTCAACAGAAGTTTCCCTAGCTTTGTCAAAATAAATCTTAAAAAATAGAGCCATATATAGTGTATATACAGAACTCCATTGGCTCCCATGCATAAATTATAGTATCATGGATGACCCTTCCATATACTAACCTCATTTTATCCTCTCAAATAGTTCACAAAGTCACTGATTGGTTTGAAATTGCAAGGCACATAGATAAAATATTATGGGAGACACTAAGTACAATGGTGGGCTTTCATCCTTACAGTGTCATAAGGTCATTTATTAGGATAAAATCAATAACCCCTTGATTAAGAGAGGTTGTCATGGTAGCATTCAAAAAGGCTTCATTAGACATGCAATAAAGGTCACTATCAATAATATCCTAGATTGCCTTAAAATACTCACAAGGAAAAATATCAATGTCATGTGACTTATCGTTCTTCAGAGAGGAAAGAGATTCAAATGGTTCCTCCTTTAAGAACAATTTTTTCTATCAACATTAACTAAGAAACTAACCTTTTGGGAATCACTTGATAGCAATCCTGTCTAGCTTTCTAGTAGTGTCAGAAAGCATATATGGGGAAAAATGCATTAAAAATGAGAGCCAAAAAACACTATGATCTCAAAAGTGTCTTCTTCTAGTGACCCACCCTTTTGATGGAGGCCAAGTATCTAATCGCCAAAAAAAATTCACTATAAAAAATCAAAATAGAATTTAGAGCATACATAACATTCATTGATGCTTTGTGAGGCATGCAAGAATCGTTGCACCCCTAGCAAAATACTCTTTCCCTCTTCATTAAACCATCTCTCATTGTGCCACTTCCTCTTGGATATAGATGTTATGCATATACTCCCCCAAGAAGACTTGAACCTATTCAAGTTTTTTTTGAGCCTTCTTCAACCCAAGCCTCCACTTACAAACAATTAATGGTCCTTAACTTTTGCATGAGCTTCGTTGCATGAAAAAATGTCACATCCCACTATATCAACCATCTAGTTTCCCCTTGTGGTTGAGGGAAAGATTCCATATCTAGTGGACTAAAGATTTGAAGTTAGGATATTCCAAGTGTGAAACATTCAAGTTTAAAATGAATGAAGGACGAGAATCATATTGCTATCCAAGCGATATGGTATTTTAGATGGGAAAGTAATTAGATCATGTGGTATCCATAAACACATTGATTACTTGAAGTTTCCTAGATAATATCAACCAATAACGGGGCCTATAGAATTTATCCAATCACCCTTGAACCCTATATTTTCCCTAACAGGAATTGCGCCACATGAACCAAATCCTATAATCCAAATCTCTCTTTCACCAATTAGGGTAAAACAACTCTAGAGTATCCTTGCATTTATACCATCTTTGCTCTAAAATGAAATAACTCTACCAAAGCCACCATCTTTGTCCCTTGACAACTTCACCATATCGAAATCCTTGTTGATGATCCATTCTACAAATAGGAGTGAGGAAGCCCTCCAATCCCAAAGAATGCATCTATCAACATTGTATTTAGGGGCATAAATGGAGAAAAACACCAACAACTTGTCTTCAATCAAAATTTTAAGTCCCACACATTTATATGAAGCGCCAAAACCATGTCCAACCACAAATCTCTATAAAAAGGAAGAAAGAGCTAGAACCACACCATCGTTCCCCTTAGAGTGCTTTGATGTAAAATAAAAACCATTCCAATAGTGGATCATTTGGAACTGCAACCAAAAACCAATAGAGTTAACTTCTTAAAATAAATCACATTAATCTTGTCTTTCGATAACATATTTGTAACATACATCTTCTAACTTGAGATAGTTATTCCTTTGACATTACAAGATACACAAGAAATCCTTCTTTATGGATTAACCCCATACTCAAGGAATTAACATTGTCATTGGACATGTAATTTCCCAATTAAAAGGAATGTCTCTATAATGAGAACATGGGATCATCCTTATAGGAATTGGGATGTGACTTAGACCGGAGAAGGGAACTTGGGATTCTTCCACTTTCTTTTCTACAATGTGCATCCTTCTTCAACCTCCATAGCCCTTGAAATAGAGGGCCAACATTGGGAAGCCATTAAAGAATGGGAGCCACACAATATGAAATCTAAAGATTCTTGAGTAGAGGAACATCTTGTCATGGTTTAGGATTGAGGGGATCAAGGTTGTGAGTGTTAGTCTCTTGAGGCTATTTCAATTTAGATTTATGGTGAGGGTAATCATAGATGATATGATATTGGTATTGGAATGCAAATTAAGCATTGAGAAGATTCAAGTAGTGGAATTTTTTTATGTAAAAACCCATTAATGGTGAACATTGAGATGAATGGTGGAAGTTTATGTTTTAAATCTATCTCAACGTAGACCCTTAGGTTGGCATGGAAGGAGTTATGGTGACCCTTTGAAATCAATACTTCACTAAATAATTGGGTAAGCAAATCCAAAAAAGGGTAAAGACCAACATAAAAACCTAGGAACTCTGTTTATAGTGGTATGGTTCCCATGAATGATCTTTAAATTTGAAATAAAAACATTAAGTTTGAACATATTCCAACAAACCAATAATGTTTTAGTTTCCACATTGAAGGAAATTCCATGGATCATCATCAAAGTGAAGAGTACGTAAATGCACTTCGGCACTAGGCACCAGCATGAGTTCAAGGAAATCCTCTTAGTACTCTACATCAATATCACCCATTTTTTGAAAGCTCATAGGTGATCTAGAATAGCAAAAATAAAATGACCCCCATATGCTTTAGGTTTAGACAACCTTGCTCATATTCCTTGTTGATGTTCATAAACAAATTAAATGTAGTTCGTTGATTCACCTGGAAGATATTATGGTTAAATACTAAGCAAGAAGTCATGTATAGCAAGTAACATACATAATATCCCAAGAGATACTCGTAATTTATTTGATGGATCAATGTGCTACTTATTAGACATGTTGTGATATAAATGGTTTATGAGTTAGTACTTATAATTAGGAAAACACAATCCTCCTTCAAAATTAGTTGTTTCACCCAGCTGGTACTAGGCTTTGGCACAAATTAGATATCTACAACCCCCTTGAGGGACTTAGAAGCCATATTAGGTCTTGCATGCACATTGACCTTCTCAATAAAGGGTGATGGATGTTGCATATTAACTTGCATGCTAATTTTCTTGCCATTTGATGTGGGGGAGAGGACATTGACTGTAGTTAGTGTGGGGAAATTTTCCCCATTGTTGTTGAAGGGCCATGATCAATGTAGTAATATGTGCCCTCTTAGGGTTTCAAACGGTTCTCCATAGAAATTGACATATTCTCCTCCTCAACAACCATAAAGTCGAATTGCGGTATCCTCTGATAATGATAGAAGTCCTCCATCATAATAACTTCTAGCTTTGCATCGATTTTTATAAAAAATGGTTGGACATGGAGCTTTGAGTCTGCATTGAGTGATTTCATCATTAATTTCTTTGTATTAGAGTCATCAAGTAGAATGAAATCATGATGGAATTGTGTTCATGAAATTTACTGCACTTGGAGTACACTTGCGCTTATGCACACTCGTCGCTCACAGAGAGGGTTAACAATAGATTTGCCTCTTTCAAACTTGTTACCATATGCTTGAGGTGATCTTGAAGAGGGTTCTCTTATATTTTCTTGAATAGAGTTCACATCTGGAGGCCCTTCATCATATTCAGTGCCAACAATGATTGTATAACTCCTAAATATACGACCTGTATCTACTTTATTTATTGGTTTTCCATAACTATTAACCTTGGGCTCACTACCTCTCTCTCCCCATAACTTCAATTACTTTTACATGAAACCCCTCAATCACTCTTACATGAAACCCCTCACTTATGTATACATTTCATCATACTCACCATATTTGAGATTGAAAACCATGCTACTTTATTAGATAAATTCAATATATGATCCATTTTCTTTTACACTATTTTTAAATTATATAATGCCACTAAAATATCTCAAATTAATTAACCTTACTCCAATTTTAATATTAAAGTAACTAAATTTATATATAAATATCTTTACTTTTCAAATATTCAACTTTGCAATCTAATAACTTTGCTTGTTACACAAATCATGGTGATGATATTGAAATAGATACAAATACAATCAAGACGTTGATAATCATGCATGCTTCTATTTCTTTATAGTTTGTTTTCATGGCAACATAGTGCATATGGAGTCTGGAGACAATCATATCTCTATAGATAAATTTATAGATAGACATCAAGCTATCCAAATATCTTTAAGGTTTCTACGCATCTTTGTCATCCAAATAAATATTATAGTAGAATATGAGTAACATAACAAAAAGAAAGAGAACAAATTAAAATGATCACAAGCACATGTGAGGATGAGAGTAGAATATTTAGATAATTAAACAAAAATAATTGAAATGATGGTAATTATATTTTTAAAGTTTGCATTAATTGATTTAGAGTTAAATTTGAAGTTTTTTGATATTGTTGTTAGTTTTTATTAATTATGGGTTTAATTTTTTTTAGTTCTTTTATGGTGAGACTCCGTAATCAGGGTCAACGGTTTACTTAATTTACCATCTATGAAATGTGTAGAAATATTTTGGAATTTCTCATACTTTCATTCCAAGTTATATATATATATATATAACTTACTTTATTGATTTCATGTGTATAAAAAATTCAGCAATACAATAACATTATCTATATATATATAGATATATATATCATGTGTATTGGTAAAAAACCCTGCTGCAACGAAAACTTACTTTATTGATTTCAGCAATAAAAAATTCAGCAATACAATAAGATAAGACAATATTGATTGTATTTATGAAAATATTAAATTATTTTTATTGAAATTTATTTGAAAAACTTAGGTTTATATTTTTATTTATTGTATTAAAGATAAGACAATATTGATTGTATTTATGAAAATATTAAATTATTTTTATTGAAATTTATTTGAAAAACTTATGTTTATATTTTTATTTATTGTATTATTTAGATAGATATTGTATACGAGTATTTTATTAATTGTGTTTTAAGGTGCAATATGTGATTTGGGATACATTAATGTGAAGTTTGGTTTTGAAAGGGATATGAAAATGAAGTTGGATTAATATGTGGATAGACATGATTAATAATTAAATTTGTTGGTTCAAAGTCTGATAATTAAAAAAGTGGGTCAAGTGGGTCAAATATGTGGATGAGTCAAAAGAATGGGTAGATTTGTTGGTTTGAAAGTCAATAATCCAAGAAGTTGGCTTGAGATAAATGAAATTGTCTAGTCCAAAATGCATCATTAATCAATGTAGTGCATTTATCTATGGTTTAGTATATGTTGAAGGATTTGCAATGGACTTATATATATATATATATATATATATATATATATATATATATTCACATAGAAGTTTTCATGTATATTTATAACAAATCATAGTGGGCCCAAGTGGAAGCAAGATAGATAACCAGACCAAAAAAACACCAAGCGGAAGCCACATCAATACTCATTAGTCGCATAGGCCTATCCATGCATATTTGAGAACAACTTTACAATGATGAATCTCTTGAGTGAAAAGTTGTGCCTTTGGAAAGTTGATAGAGTCAAAGTAACTAATTGGGGAAATTCCATGGGAAGTCAAGGTTGATATCTTTTATCATATTTCACAAAGTCTTTGAACTACTCTATGAAAAGACTGGGGTGGTGTATAATCCAAATGATTTCTTAAACATAGTTTATGAGAATTCTTCCTCATCACTATGTTCCTCAACAATTCAACAAGATACATTCTCAAATTTTCTAGAAAATGAATATAATGTCACTTGTCTAGCTCATTTAGAACACATAATAATATCCATGAAGAGCATGTTTTAGAAGGTTGTAATATCTTGAGAATATTAAAATGATGCCTTTTAGTGCTCGAATAATTTCTTTAGTTGGATTCTTCTCTAGGGTAAATCCTATGTGTTGGTTGTTTTCTATATTGATAAATATTTTCTATCATGCATATCCATTTTTTTATGCACTTAATATTCAACAACAATTTGAGTAAATGAATGTCGGGTTAGGTGTGTTGATGATGATAATGCGAGTTGGCATAATATTTCATTTCACTTGAGCCTTGTTTTGATGAATTGTCTAGTGCATAACTTAAAGAGTTTAGATATCATATTAGTATTAGAGTAGATTGTCCCTTAAACCTATATGATGATGACTTGGTGAATATAAGAAGATTGGTGAACCATTTCTATGATGAATAAAGTGGAGCATTCAACCAAAGATGGTGTGGTCCTCACATGAAGAAAAAGGCTTATAGGACTTAGAAGTCAAAATCACTAGGTCAAAATTGAACATCACAACATTGATTGATATGATGTTGTAACCCATGGAAGTGAAGTACGAGAAGGAAGTAGTGTTGAAAAATGTAGCAATAAAGTCTCAATTTGATTTTTCCTTGGTCAAATTGAGAAAATTCGAATTTCCACATCAACAAACAACTTGGATGCGGTTAAATTGTGTGACATGGAATTTTTTCACTCAGTCATCTCAGTAAATTTGAGTTAGAGGAGTTTGAATTCAGTTAAGCATGTGCAATTGCTAATTTGTAGCAATAAAGGTTAGTTATTTCAAGTTGTTTTCAGTTAAACTAGTTGTAATTGTTGGATGAACTAGTGGAAGGTCAGTTGTGCAGTAAGACTTTAGTCTAACTCAGTGATCATCCCGTTAATTGAACAATCAACCCAAAATAGCTAGTGCATGCAGAGAATTCAAGTTCCCCAGCTGTGGTGGAGATTCGAAGGCAGTGTAACATTAGTTGTAGACTAGTCATGATTGTACAGGTATTGCATGTAGTCAGACGATCAACCTTGGGAATTGTGTAATCATTTTGGAGGAAATTCCTAAATAATAGGGGTCTAATTTCCTTGGGAATTACACAAGGAAATAGGGGCTCAAGCAGAGGAAGAAATAAACTTAGTTTGGGTTAGATATTCTCAGTGAGTAGAGAGATAGGTTATTTACTTGCAGGTTGAGCTCATATTGAGCTAGAAATTGTAACACATCTCTATTCATCAGATTAATGCAAGCAGACAAAGGGCTTTTTAGCATATTGCTCTCCCCTAGAAAAATATTGTGTGGATGTGTGTTATTTCTCATTGCATGTTTGTGATTGATGTTCTAAATTGTGAATTGAATTCTGCAGAGTAATATAAGATTGTGTCTTGTGATTTTGATTAAAATTTCATGAGTAGTTACAAATCTACACCATAATTTCTACAAGTATAATGTTAAACATATTTTGAGTACAAAAAGGATTGTGCTATCCTTGAAGATAATAAAGGAAAGCAATTGGCAATCTTTGGTGACTACAATCCTTTTCTCTCATCTCCTAATGCTCCATTCATGTTGGTTGTAAAACTCAAAATACCCTCTTATGATGGACAAATAGATGTTGAAAAATTGAATATTTTGTTGAAGCAACTAGAAGTATGTTTGTGTGTACATAAAATAAGAGGAAGAACAAATTTCTTTTATCATTTAAAAATTTCTTTTCATACTTTGATTTGGTAGGAGACTTATGTGGATGATTTGTGGTTGGATAAGAAATTCATGGTGACTAAATGTGAATTTTTTGTTGGCATTGGTGATGTAGCTGTTGGTGTAGTTGTTGGTTGCAATGATTGATGGTTGGCATTGATGTCAACGTGGGCATGTGTTTTCATATGATTGTGTAATTGGTGGCTTGTTATAGATGTTTTATTGTTGCAGGTGGCTTGGTTTGGCTTATGTTGGCTTGACTTATGTAGATGTTATGTACGATTGATGAGTTTATGCATATAGCTTATGACAGTTGTGCAGGTGGTTGAAGCAAACATTACCATGGTACAAGTATTCTTGGCATTGGCATTACCTTGGTATTGGTTTGTGTGTGGTCTAGGTTGACACTTGGTATTGGCATTATAGGTATTGTCGTTACCATGGTATCTGCATATGGATTTGGCTTGGAGATTACCATGGTACAGGGGTCTGCAGTATTGACATAACCATAGTATTTTCCCATGGTATTGACCTAGGGATTACCATGGTACATGGGTACATGGTATTGGGATAACCATGATATTTTCCCAAGGTATTTATTGGAGATTGTTGAGGATATTTTGACATATATTCTTGTGAGTATTTTGAGTGTGTATGGATTTATTGATGGAGTGACAGTGAGTGTGTTATATAGTGATCTATCTAGCATATTACACATATGTAGCAGTGTGGATTTGTATTCTTTATCAGATAATATTTTCAAATTTGATTGGTTGCTAGGTTTCTCATGTTGAGCAAGTTTGAGAGAGTAGTTTGAAAACGCATGAAACATGTTTTGCATAGAGGTGTTGGAGGCATTGAGGCTTCATGATAGGTGGTGTTTAGATAGGTGGATCTCGCCAAGAAAGACGAGGAGCCAGTCAAGTAAAAATTAAGAAAATTGTAGGTCCGATAGACCAATTTGGTCTCAGTGGACGTTAACCATCATCATCATCATCAGTAGACAAATTAGTATGGGGAACAGTTTCTCCAGAGTCGAGTAGAGTTGGGCGAGGCTTGTTAGTTGTGGTGGCTTCCAGCAAATGGTTATTCGTAGAGTCATGAGGGAAGAATTTTTCCAATTGATTTTGCTAGAAGACTATCTTAGTAGTCGAGTCTTCCAACTATTGGGTGGTAGCTCCTCTATGTAAACAAATTTATTCAGCATAATAGAAGATTTGAGCAACATAGTAGTGGGTGGTTTGTTTTGTTTTGTTTTTTTTTTTTTTTTGTTTTTTCTTTTTCTTTTTCTTTTGTGGAGAAGGTTTTCCACCATAAAAACTTGTGTCCATTGTTGTGATTAATTCTGATAGTGTTCATGGTGTTTTTACATGTTGATTTTCTATTTATTAACATATTAGCTAATGGGTTGTTTCTTGGTTATTTTGATAAAAAGTTTTAAAAAGTTTATTAACCCTCACACTACTGATTCACCCCCCCTCTCAGTAGTGAGCTCATTTCTAACAATTGGTATCAGAGCGGGGTTCTCTCGGTGAAGCTTGATTGCTTGGGAGTAGATCGTGGGCCATGAAAAAGCATAAAAGGAAACAATCTCAGAAAAGGAAGCGCTGCAAACAGGGTAAGAGTGCTGCAAAACCTTGATGGCCATCTCCTTTTGGTAAAAGGTATGGAAAGTAATGTTTTTTATCGATCTAGTGATGATGATTTTGGAGTTATTGAAGAAGTTGATGATCAATGTTTTGAAGTTGATTCCTCAAGAAGTGAGGAAGGTATTTTTTTCAGTGTAGGAATCTGAATATGAAGAGCTCAAAATATTAGTAACTCTAGAAGCCGAGAACAAAGCTCAAGCAAGGCTAATTGAGAAGTTGATTTTAGAGAATAGAGATCTAAATAAATTGCTACAGATTCTTGAGGAGAAAGAATATACTTTCAAGGAAGAAAGTTCATATTTGAAAAATCAATTAGAGAAGGCAAGGATAACTGAAGCAGACACAGCTAAAGGATCAAGTCAGCCATTGTGATAAATTAGAAGCAAAATTAGAAGAAATCAGATCTAGTCTAAAGAAAGAAAATGAGGTAGCAGTTGAAGAGCCCAAAGTAGAAAGTTCGAGCAACAGAAATAAAGGAAACCAACATCAAAATCAAGAGCCAAAGAATGTGCCAAAGAAAAACATGAGAAATGTAAGGTGTTTTTGTTGTTAGAAGTTTGGACACATTGCTGCAAATTGTAGAAGCAAAATGACAAAACTTTCCCAGTGAAAGAAGCAGTCGAATGTGGAAAGATCCCAAGCAATCAGTCAAGGGAATGCAACCCCATCGTTCTCCAGGTATAAAAATGTTTTTATGGGAACTATTATTTATGCAATGAATTTGGGCATAAAGGTATTCATTGTAAAAAGCTATCATTTCTGCCATTTCTTGGGCACATTACATGCTTTATCTGCAATAATATTGGCCATAGAGTCAAATATTGCTTGTTGCTTGTAACCCTTGAGGGATCTAATCAACAAATGAGGAACTGGAGGAGGAAAATTAAACCAAGAGAATATTCGAGCAGGAAGCAGTACATTAAGGTCTGGAAAAGAAAGGATAAAAAAAATAATTGAGGCCAACTTAGCTTTAGGGGGAGCATACATAAGAAGGATCATAAGTTCAATAGGAGCGCCTCCAAGAATGGCCTGCATCAAGAAAGAATTTGATGATTATCTCATCGCAGACAAAAAAATGAATTAGAAAGGGGAGGAGGTGGATCCCCTAAAATAATAGTCAAATACCACAAAAAATATGACTGCTACTTGCGCAAAGTTATTCACGTTGATCAACCCTGTGTTTGACAACAACAAAAAAAAAATTGATGTTTAGTCCTAAAAGAAAAGAAAAAGGAGGGAACAAGGCCATTTCACATATGTGAAGCAGAATGAAAAACATTTTGAAGGACATTTCACATATGTTTTGCCGAATGAGAAACATTTTGATTTTTAGATATCATTTTTTGGGATTCAACTGCGTTTAGTAAGTCATTCATCTATGACCATTTCCATGAGAAGTAGTCACAACTGACTAATTTTTCATGATTTTTGAATAGTCCACTTAGCACTCATTGCATCTCGGGGATGCTCACAAGGGTGAACAAGTGGGATTGAAACTAGTGAAATGAATCACATAAGGTCAATTAAACCCAACAATTAGTTGATTTAGTTTAGATACCATAAAAATTAGTGAAAATACTTGGCTTCTAGAAAAAGCGAGTTTATCAATATGTAGCCCAGCGTATGCTCAATATAGAAGCTCTTGAAAGGGAGTAATTAATGTGTTTACAATGCTCATATTGATCCGCTGAATTATGAATGTTGTAGTCATTATGATGGTGGTGCGATCTACAGTTCAAATTTTGATTAGAGGGAAATAAAATAATGTAAATATGAACATGTAGACAGCATTGGATCCACTTTGTATTCATAGCGAATTGTTTAATCGATGGAGTGGATCTCATTACTAATGCTGATATGGTCTATGCAAGCACTCATAGACTTGGTACAAATATTCCAGCTGTGCCTAGTGGTATTAAATTAATAGACGCTGATTTTTTTTTCAAATGTGAAAGCATTTTTTTTTAAGTCATGGAACACAATGAATTGGGTTGCTCCTATATAATTCCCATGCAAATATTTAGAGCCTTATGAGCCTGCAACAGATTGTGGACATCGTATGACATAGAATCTTGCATATTCTGCTTCTGGGGTATGTGTTGATGTTATCTCATTTACGTATATATCCCTATCCCCATATGGATGCGAGATGATAGTGGGTCGCCTTGATTAGTTATTCTGTTTAATTATCTTGCTGGGTTTTGATTAGTTATTCTGTTTAATTATTTTGCTGGGTTTTGCGAATTGGGCAGCGACAAGGTCTTCGTCTTCCCAGAGGACCATGGTATGTTGTTGCGAAAGATGCTGAGAACAATGTCATATTTGTTTCAAGCAATTATTTTACTCTTGACAAGAAGAGGCGCTCATTTCATGTTAACTCATCAAAATGGATTATTATTGATTCTTGGGGAGATCATAATTTCACAGTTTGCTCGAAGCCTCTTCAGATCGCAAGAATGAAGAGAAATCTGAACTAAGAAAGCCAGTAAAAATAAAGAGAAATTTGTTAGTTCAGATTGAAGAATCTCAACCATTGGAAATGATCACCAATGACATCTCTTTTGATGTAAGTGCTACAATAGAAACAACGGAAGGCCTGAGAATCCGATCATAAAATATTTTATCTCTACATTGCTTAAATGAGTGGATAGCGCCTGGTCTCCCTCGGTAACCAACTTATTTGGTTTGTTTGACTTGTTAGAAAAAGGGCATTGCTGAGATTCAATTATCTCTCCTGTCATCTGCGTCTGTTTCAATACAGACCGTATCATGCTGAGATTCAAGGAATGAGATTGGTGAAACATGTTGAAGCTGTGCAACCGGTGTTCATTTATTCTGAACCATATGGCGTAGAGGGAAAGCGCAGGGCCAAGTTCCTCCATCTGAGAAACATTAATGCAGAGAGAATATTCTAATTAAGTGATCCAACAGATTTGAAAAGCACACGGAGGAGAGTAAGTAGTAGCATCAAACGCTGCACAACAAGAGATTCCAGACTTTTCAATTGGTAGAAGGGAATCAAGTTATGCATATGTCGATTGGATGACCCCTCATGAAGGAGCTGAGCCGATAATGGTTTTATTGTTTGTTAAATCCGAGTTACAAAAATCTAGCTACGAAGTATCTCAGCGGCATCTCTTCTCTATTGTGTCACAAATTGAACCATTTTCTAAGTCCTCTAATGATTTAGCTGTTGTGTATTCGTCTGCGAGGTTTAGATAGAGTCAATGTATGGGTGTCATACATTTCTTATTGGTACTTAGTTTCGATGTATTGAATTTGCTAAAGCTATGCAAAAGTGAGGTTGATATGTATTGTTGAGAATGAGAGATATATGTTGCTGTCCAAGTATAGATGCTGTCCAGGTTTGGACTTCTCATGGATGGGTCATATTGTTGAAACAAAATTTGTTGAGGAGTGTTATATGTTGCTGTTTTGTAGCTAGAGTACTTGTTCCATGCTCAGAGGGCTGCTTGGATATGAAATTGTTGCATAATTATTTTCAGGTCAAAGGAGGATGTTGCTGGTACAACTTTTCATGGATGGGTCATATTGTTGAAACAAAATTTGTTGAGGAGTGTTATATGTTGTTTTTTTGTATCCGAGTACTTGTTGCATCCTTAGAGGGCTGCTTGGATATGAAATTGTTGTATCATTATTTTCAGGTCAAGGGAGGATGTTGTTGGTACAAAATTATAGGCCGATAATATAACAACATTGTATCTCATTAGTATGATATTGCATAAGCATAAAGAGGGTCTTGGGTCCTTATGTATTAAGGAGGGGATTTATACAATTGGTACTCATTGTCATGACAAATGTGGGATTGGTTGTCATATTCTTGTAATCCATGATGAAGTCGTGTAAGGAAATTGTGTCAATCAGTGTCATGGTGTAAAAAGTATGGTCCATAGAGTCATTGATGTCATTTGATGTCTATAAAGCCTTGTAATTTATCGTCAAATATTTTGGTCAATTTTTTTCCCTCTAGTCCATGAGATGTAACCTTCAGCAAGAAGGATTTCATTGCAGGTTGATGATGATGATGATGCTTGGGGGGAGTATTCCTAGTTACTGATCAGATGTTGTTGCTTGTGGATGGTCATGATTACTACTATGTATGTTGTTCGTGATGTTGAAAGAGTGTTGTTTCTCATGGTATATTGTTGTTGATGCTCATGCTACTATTGAGTTGAGTGTTGCTACCCACACTATGATTGTTGATGCTTGTGATATGATTCTATTACTTCTTGTCATGCACTCATAGAGGAGAGAGAGTGTTTACTACTTAGAGATGTATTATGGTTTCGACCATCCAGGGGGGACCTATTGATTATTCAATTATGATGTCATTGATTAGTATAGCCCTTTTCCATTGATGTCAAAGGGGGAGTGTCTACAGAGGTCAATTTCATAGATAGACATCACTTGGATGGTTCAGTAGGGGTTGTCATCAATGCTAGAGGGGGAGATTGTTGGCATTGATTATGCAGTTGTTGGTGCAGTAGCTGGTGGTAGTGATTGATGGTTGGAATTGATGTCAACTTGGGAATACATTGTCATATGATTGTGTTATTGTTGGCTTGTTACAATTTTTTTATTGTTGCAGGTGGTTTGATTTGTCTTATGTTGGCTTGGCTTATGCAGATGTTATGTATGGTTGATGAGTTTATGCATATAGCTAGTGATAGTTGTGCAAGAGGTTGAAGTAAACATTACCATGGTACAAGTACTCTTGGAATTGACACTACCTTGGTATTGGTTTGTGTGTGGTCCATGTCGGCACTTGGTATTGGCATTTCAAGTATTGGCATTACCATGGTATCTGCCTATGGTATTGCATTGGAGATTACCATGGTACATAGGTCCGTAGTATTGACATAACCATAGTATTTTCCCATGGTATTGACCTGGAGATTACCATGGTACAAGGGTCCATGGTATTGTGATAGCTATGGTATTTTCCCAAGGTATTGATTGGAGATTGTTGAGGATATTTTGACATATATTCTTGTGAGTATTTTGAGTGAGTGTGTGGATTGATTAGGTGAGTTGATTGATTGATGGAGTGAGAGTGAGTGTGTGCTACAGTGATATAGCATATTGCACATTTGTAGCAGTGTGTAGTTGTATGCTTTATTAGATATTATTTTCAGATCAAAGTGGCTATTGGGTTGGTCATGTTGAGCGGGTTTGAGAGCCAAGCTTGAAAATGCATGAAACTTGGTTTGAATGGAGGTGTTGAAAGCGTTCAGGCTTCATGACAGGAAATGTATAGATAAGGTGGGGGCCTTTTAGCATACATATCAATATGGGAAGCAAATTCTTCAGAGTCCAATAGCTTTGGGCGAGGCTTGTTGGTTGCGGTGGCTTCTAGCAAATGACTATTCATAGCCATGAAAGAAGAGTCTTTCCAATTGATGTTTCTAGAAAATTGTCTTAGTAGTTGATTCTTTTAGCTACTAGGTGATAGCTCCTCTATGTAAACATATTTGTTTAACATAATAGAAGATTTAAGCAATAGAGCAATGAGTGGTTTTTTTCTCTGGAGAGGGTTTTCCACTAGAAAAACTTGTGTCCATAGTTGTGCTTGCTTTTGATATTGTTCATGGTGTTTTTACATGTTTATTTTCTATTTATTTACATGCTAGATAATGGTTATGATTCTTAGTTGTTTTGATAAAAATATTTAAAAAGTTAATTAACCTTCACACTACTAATTCACCCCTCCCTCTCAGTAGTGAGCTCATTTCTAACAATTTTCAAGGAATTTGGTTAAATCATAATTCTATCCCTTAGGCTACAAGGAGAATTAATTCCTAACATGGAAATTTTATTGGAAAGAGCAGGGAAAATTTGTTCAAGATAATACATGTGAGTTTTGAAAGCAAGCCAAGTTGAACATCTCGCTAAAACTTGGGCTAGTAGTGAAGTTCATTGAAAGTACATGGCCATATTTGAAGGCATTGGTAACTTTTGAATGTTGCAAGCATATATGAAGCAAGTAAGAAAGCTAATATCACATTGGGCATGAAAATGGGGTATCAAACAAACCAAGAAGAAGAGAGACCCAAAACCAAAGGTAAGAAAGGTTCAACCCAAACGTAGAAGGGAAAATATCCCAAGAAGCATTGTAAACATTGTGATGGATACACAGATAGGAAGACATGTTAGAAGCTTCATGTCGAGTTATGTCTAAAATGATACAAGTGCAATAAGCGAGCAATGATAGCTACCAAGTTAAAATGTGGAGAGATAGAAGATGACAATGATATGGTTGAAAAGCTTCCATACATTACATTGCAAGAGCCAAGGACAAGCAAACAAAAGAATGCATTAGTCCAAGTAAAGTTTTGATTGAGGAACAAGAAGGTAAGTGATTTTTTTATGCTTGTTCTCATTTCAATCTAATTTTTCAAGTTTAGTTGATGAAATTTGGTTTGAAAACATATAGGCATATGCAACCACATTCCTTGAGTTCATTACAAAATAATTCTAATATGAGAATCACAAGGTTTTGTAAAGTTAAGTTTGACATTAATATTGATTTTGATAATGAGGTGGAATGTGATGTAGCACTACTTGATACATGTGATGTGAATTTTGGAAACCCTCATGTATGGGACAAAGATGCCTTTTACATAAGAGAAAATAGATAATTCCAGGTCAAAGGTGGTGAGATCTAATTAATCAAGCAACATAGGGAAAATGATCAGATAAGTTTGGGAAATAATCTAATTGAAAATAGCTATAAGAGTATTAATTTATTTTGTTTAAAGGTTAATAAATCAAGAAGTTATTAGTCTAGAATGTATGATTAATTTACATATCTTACTACCTCTAGGGTTAGTACATGTTGAGATATTTCCAAGCTAAAGAATATTGAAAATAGATCTAGGTGTGAAACGTATAGACTCCAAAAAATTCTACATCTAATTGCATCAGTAGGAATATCCTATAATACACATAAAAGTTATCATGGAGGTACATAATGGGAGCACCATAGCTCCAATTGGAAGCACCACTGATGATGATAACACAAAAGCAGCAAGTAGAAGCCAATTAACACTCATTACTCATACATGGGGAATTAACCATGTATGCCTATTTGATAAGATTGAAGAAGAGAATTCCAAGAATGGGTTTTTCAAGTAAAATGTTGTTTCCTCAAAAAATTGAAAAAATAAAGCATAATTGATCATAAAAAATCCAAGGGAAGTTGAGGTTGACATGTTTTATCATATTTGAACAAGTCTTTGAATAGATATATAAAAAGCGCATAGAGATTAAATACAGAGGCAATACACAATGAAGATAGTTTTTTGAAGACAATGGGAAATAATTCTTCCTCGTCACCATGCTACTCAACTATCCAACAAGGGAAAAACATTTAGTACAACAGATGCCCATAAATATTTGTGGAAAATAAATTTAACATCATATTTTTAACTCATTTAGAGCACACATTAATGTAATATTTGTGTTGATAGTATGTCTTGGAAGCTTGTAATTTATGGAGAGTAACGAGATAATGAATTTAACGATGGATATTTGTATGGTTTTCTTTAGGATAAATTATGTATTATATTTATTTGTTATAGTGGTAGATACTTTCCATGGATGTCTATTTTCATCATGCACTTAGTATTCCACAAAAGTGGAATCATTGAGTGTTGGTTTTGGCATTAACATTTTAATGGATCCAAAATGGATCTAGATATTTACCATATAACTTTTATCGATGCTTTGGAATGGGAAGAAAAGAATTTTGGACCTTAGAAATGTTGGTGTGGGTTAGATTCTAAAAACCACATATGATATGATAGACCTGTTGATGCCTTGAAAATCGTTGCAACAACATTGGGGAAACCACCCGGTCCGGACCTTAGTACAACTCCTTTTCCGTTTGGAATAGTGGCTCCGACTGGGGATAATGGGACCAGTTTCCCAAAAATAGATAAATGGGATGAATGAGTGAATTATAGACTATGCTAGCGGTAAGCGAATAACTAAAACTATCAGCAAAAAATATAATAACTATGATCTATCCCGGGGACTTATTGAGCTCTAAAGCATAGCGTTTGATGGTCTGTATCTAAAGACAGGCATATAGATGACTCCATCTTTATGACATAGATATTAATTCATTCAGGATTGTTGTGCCTAAATAGTTAAGCAAAGCGATTAAAACAAAATTACCACACTTTATCATTTATATCATTGTCACATGCATGATTAAAAAAAGAGGCACATCGTAAAACATCCAATAGTGGAATGAATAAAGATCTGCTGTTACAGCGCATGCATATAATCAACAATAGCAAGAATAATCACATAACAATTCATATAAAAGGAATGAATTCAGACATAGATAGAAATACCATATGAGCTGCTTGACACTCCCAAATATCAATCGCTATTTGTAGTTCTCCCTTCAACGCAAAAACATTCTCAACAATGACAATAGTGCACAATTAGATGAAGAAGCTTCCTTGTTAAATTAAGAACAGTTGGCCCAGTTTCATAAAAGAATATTGACTGAAGCACAGTAGTGCAAACTTCAGTCTTTTAAGTCTGTTACAAAACTTTACGACCCTTTCTAAAAACATGAAAGGGTCTATAAATACTAAATTAATCTAAACACCTAATAAACAGAAATCCTACATAATTGGTATCAATAAATTTTGATCCTATTTTTGGCCAGCGAGCTGGCAAGCGGGAGCATGATTCATCAAGTCGGCTGCTTTCCTTTGAATCTGAGCTGACTTATCGCAAGCATTGGCTCTACTTCAGGAGGTTTGTTGAGGCGCAAACTGAGCTGGGCGGCATAGGTGGCATCCTGAATATCGGGAATTATACACCCGATTGAATCTGTTAAACACTTAAGGGCGGCTCGCTGTGTGTGTGGCTTAATTAGAAAGAGCCAATATGCATCAAAGGTCAAAGTATTAACCCCAGCGATTAATCTCCCCTTTTCCTCCAAGTCAGGATAACACGTTTGCTCTATCATATTTGTTGTTGTTATGCTTCCTGGTGTACACTGGGAAATCATGTTTGCTAAGTAGAGGGTGTTGTTGACCAGATCAACTAGATTGTTGGCAGTGGATTTACACCTTGAAGCTGCCCTTTCTGCTTTCATCAGTTGAATTTGCCATTCTGTGAAGAGTATGTCCTTATATTTTTCTTGGATCTTGGGCAAATTCGTTGCTTTTCCCACATCAGAATCTTGCCAATCAAGATATGCGGTTATTGTTTCTTCAGCTTGGTCTAACTCATTCCTGGCCTTCTCTACCTGCTGACTGATGGATGTAGTTAGCTCACACAATGGCTCTGCCTCAGTGAGTTGTTGACATAGGAGCCTAATTTGCGATATTAATGCATTGTTTATTTGCAATGCTTCTGCTCTGAATTCCTCCACTTTTTGGGTGCCCTTTGTGGTTTCAAGCTGTGATGACAATTGAGCTATTTGCTCATCCTTCGTTTTCATCATTTGCTCATTCGTTGTCCTTAATTGTGCCAATGCCTCCGATAAGTCCTTCTGTTTCTGGATCGCGCTTTGGTCGATCCTTTGCTTTTCTGTTTTCAATTGCTGGGTTAATTGATTGTTCATTTGTTGTTGTGCCAGCAACTGCTCCTCTGCTTGCACAGCCTTCTGCTTTGTCTCGGCCAATTCTGCCTGTAGTGCAAAAATTTCTTGGTCCTTAGTCTTCAGTAGAAGACTTACCTCTGATGCCTTGTCGATTTTCGCTGCGGAATAGGCTCCTGCATACTGTTACAGCTTTGTTAGGTCATCGGAGGGGTCCAATTCCTCCTTCCATAATACATTACCCGTGACTCTTTACTCTGGAAAGATAGAAGGTTGATCAGTCCTTCGTCTTTTCCTTGATCGTTTTACAACTGCTTTATGCCTCGGGCTGTAGAAAACATCCAGGGGAGGAATATCTTCCACCTGGAGAATGATTTGATCGGAAGGGTCTTTTGGAATTACCTCAACATCCTTAGAAATGGGTGGACTGCTAGTTCCGCTTAGAACCTGAGGTGGAGTGATGTCCTGTGTATCATTTGTCTTGGAAGTGTCCTCATCTTTTGAACATTCCAATCCACTGATGATGGAATGAAACTGCTGCCATTCCTGGAATAGTTTGGGGTCTATGGTAGTGTCAGTGGTGGTCTGTTTCTCCTTTTCGGCTTGGGACTCCTTCCGCACTGTTTCCTGCTCTTTCTTTTGCTGCTCCTCTTGTTCCCTCCGTTGCCTTTCTTCATGCTCTTTCTTCAGCTGTTCCTCTTTCTCTTTCCTCTGTCTTTCGTCATTTTCTTTCCTCTGCTTTTCTGCTTGTTCTCTCCTCTGCTTTTATGCATGTTCTTCTTTTGCTCTCCGCTGCTTTTCTACCTGTTCTTTCCTTTGATTTTTTGTTATAACAGGAGGTTGGCTTGACTGTTGCCGACCAGGTTCGCTTGATGATGTCGCTGAGGTTGTTGCCAGTAAATCTAGAGGCAGAGTTTGCAACCTCTGTTCTCTAAGTTTATTGAACTCAGTTAACCCTTCATCATTATATTTCATTCTAGCGAGTTCTCTAGCCTGACCTATTGATTCGGAGGCAATGAACAAGTCGTCGAACACATCTTCTTGATGCTCAAATTTCGTCAATTTGGCCTGTTCTAATGCAGTATAGGCAATTTTATTTGGGTCGTATGGCCTATTTGGGATAGTGGCCAGAGTTAAGGATTGAAATCTTTGTGGCTTCCTTTTCTGCATGTTTGAGATCATGTAGAGTATAGACACCACATCTCAAGGGAAAAGAGGGCCAGCCCCTCTTCTTTTCTTTCTTGAGAGTCTGTGTAGTACTCTCAGCTATAATCTGATAAGTGATTTCCCTTGCTAGCAGTTTATCTGGAATGTACAAAGGGAGAACATGCGGATTGGCTTGGCTGCCGAAAACTCTAATATAGGAAAATCTCTCTTCTCCAAACCAACTTGCTATCGCTGGTAAATCAAACGAAGCCTGATAGGAAATCTTGGAGATGGGTTTATCAAAAATAGAATAATAAATGGGCACCATAAAGCCATTGCATATTTGGTACAGATGGTGCTTGTAAGAAGACTTCCACAATTTCTGGTGATATATATGAATGGGTGAGGGGTCTTGCGTAGTCCACCTCCAACCGAGGACGGGAAACTCAGAATTGAAACATAATGTATCTAAAATATATGCACTGTAATAGAATGGGGGAATTTTCCTTTCAGTGATACTAGAATTACTTCTAAAATCACGAACAGCTACGGCTAGTTTATCCGAGAGAATAGTAGCCCAATCCATAATTATACTGTTCACGGCTGCTTCCATTAGAGGAACCATTTCTATGGTAAAATTAGCTGAGTCATGCAATCCCCACAGTCTACACATCATTATTCCCGCATAACAATATGGAGAAGCCAGAGAATCAACCGAGTACTTACCGGAAGACTCGTGCTTGTGTTTGGCTGGATTCTGCCTCCAATCCCGGATGGGTTCGGATTCCTTTTCATTATCGCTTGCAAATTTCTCCAGGAACGCCTTGTTATACACCTTCTCTGGCTCGGGCAAATGATACATTTGCCTTAGATCATCAGCCTTGAAAGATCCGAAAATCCTCCCATCTCTGGTGTTAAAAGTTCTGTCCAGGATTGGAATTTCTTCAATCGCCCATCGCACGACGTCTGTATAGGGGAGAATCTGCTCTCTGGCCGCTATTCTGTGAAGGAAAGAGTCGGCCAAATCTTTGAGAGTACTATCAGACTTCCGGAGTAAGTCTACGCTTGCTTCTGTTACCGCCTTGGTTGGTTGTTCGACTTCAATCAGATCGTATGTGCCTCACCAAGAAACTCTGGTGAGACCAGTACACGTAGTATCAGAAATTAAGCCCTTCTTTTTATCCACAGCAGCTTGTCCTGCTACTGGTGTAGCAGAAGAACCCGCGGTATTCTTGGATTTCTTCCCCATTTTGTTTGAGTTTTCTCTTTCGGATGGATTCTGCACAGAGAGGCAAATGTGCGTAATACAGAGAGATAGTAATGAAAACTTGCAAATGATAAGAACATATGAATAGGTGCGTAATAAGGGATTTAACCTTTAAAATGGGCGCGGACACAATCTATGGGAAGATTTTAAGACTTATGATATCATTAATTGGCCGTTTAAAACTTGTCATCCCTTAAATGCCCATTATATCATTAATAGGCCGAATGATTCACTTAAGCGTGCAAAGGGCGTTTTTTGTGGTTGAGCGCAGGTGAATGATTGCTTACCCGATCAAGCTTTAAATATGAATGAATTGTGATATCCCATCACTTAACGGCTTTTTATTGAAAACTGCGCTTTATCGCATCGCGTCGGGAGAATAAGGATTTTAAAGTGCACATATAGTGTATCGCCGATCGTCGATAGCGATATTGGATCGCATCGGGAGTATGACCTGTGTGCCTTAATGATGTGCATTGGACATTGCCGATTGCCGACTGCCGATTGCATCGCATCGGGGGAAAGGCTTTGAGCGCATTAAGACTTAAGTAAAGATTACCGCCGATATCTGATCGCCGATTTCGCATTGCATCGGGGCTAATTGCATGGGCGCTTTAAAGTGTGCATGAAATATTGCCAATCTCCGATTGCGATATCGCATCGGCGGAAATCAATGAGCCACTTATTTATATTTCTTATGTCATGCGATATGCGATCTTGCGATCGCTTTATCGCAATGACAAAGATTTGCTTTATTTCTTTAAATGGGTTTTTCAAAAGGTTTCATAAAATGAGTTCATTTGATTATCGGACCTTTTTAAACAATAAAAGTATTGATACCCATTAAACTTTAAAGGGACCCATTTCATATGTAAATATTTATAAAATAAAAATGATATGAAATGGGGGGTTGTTGTAGAGCACAACAATTGGCGATTCGCTGGAAGAACCAGTTATCTCTGGAAATGATAAAAATACTTAAGCTTTTTCAAAATAGAGTTTCAATCAAAAGGGGAAAATTCTAATATAACTAGATATATATGCATTCTGAATAAAATGAAACTATTTTGTTAACTTCCTCTCCTTTCTAAGAAAATAAATACATTCTAAGCTTTTAGAATAGGCCTTTACTGGTTTATAGTGAAAAACAAAAAACTTTTCCAAATCAGCTTTTAAAATGAACTCCTCCGTCATAGGTAGAGCCTCTGCTACCAGCAAACGTTTATAGTTTCGATAGGGATACCTTTTAACCATGCTATTGTTCATTGTTCCATTCAATTAAGAGTGTGACTAACAGAATGAATTCAAAATATGTTTTCATATTTTGTATTTCATTTCCTTTTTTCGTTATTGATAAGATAAAAAGCCATTGTCCTGGTTTGGTGGCCAGCTGTTTGACAAAGCCATTCACTGGTAGTAATCTAACTGAACAAGCTGGCTCGTGATGAGACCCCTTGTCTTGCAATTTCAAGCCATTACCCTGTTTTGGTATGCAGTATTGGTAATGTCAGTTAAACTATTTCCCTATGAACATGGTAAGCAGGCTTGTAATAAGACCTCTTATCTTTAATATCTTATATTTTAGAATTACACTCTGAATAATCATAAACTTTAGTGAATGGGATGAACAATTTTCTCCTTAAGAGTAAATGGATGACAGGATAAGAGTTGAGGATGCTGAAATTGGATTGGCTTCTATCTTAATATTGATAACCTTTTGAGACCAATTTTGAAAACAAAAATGATTTACAATACTTTTATGCTTTGAGAGGAGTTCACAAACTTGGACTGTGGTTTCAGAATACAAGGATACCTAATTTCCTAGAAATTATCCCTTTTGGTTAAGAGTTCTATTACTAAAAAGCAAATATTCATACCACTTCTGTGGGGCAACTCTTCAACACAGCAAAAAGTCAATGGAAGATAACTCACAACCTTATTTCTTAAAAATCCTACAAACTACAAAATCCTATCAAATGGAAGGAGAAGGGGTTACCTCCTCAATTAAAAAATTTCTTCAAGATAAGGCCATTAACAGGGAGAGAATCTCTCATACCTGATAAATCTTGCAATATAAAGGTTGAATAGCCTATCTTTTCACAGATCTGAAATGGTCCAAGCCACAACTTCTGGAACTTGGAGTGTTTGCCCTTGTCCTCATGGGCTTTGTCCCATTTCAGAACTAAATCACCGACTTGGAATTGTTTTGAACCGGATGAGACTGAATCAAAATCTGCTTTGATGACTTGCTGATGTTTGGCATGGATAACCTTGGCTTTTTCTCTTTCCTCTTCTAATTTTAGAATTTGGTCATGTCTAAATTGAATAGAAGAGGAAGGACTTTCCTCAATAAACTACACTAGGGCTAAAGAAGGAATAACAAGATTTGTGGGTAGTATTGCTTCTTTTCCATATACGAGATTAAATGGAGAAGTTCCAATAGAAGCTTTCTGTGTTATCCTATCAGCCCATAATGCAAACACTAAGGATTTGTGCCAATTTCTATGATTTTTTTCGATAGTTCGCTTGATGATTTTGATCAGATTCTTATTAGTAGACTCTGCTAGACCATTACCCTGAGGATAGTAATTAGCAGAATACTTTAATTTAAATCCTCTTTTAATAGCGAAATCAAACATAGCATTGCCTGAGAAATAAGAAGCATTATAAAAAACAAGAGCATTTGGGACACCAAACCTGGTAATGATGAATTGATCTATGAATTCAATGATTGCTTCAGAATTTTCTGTCCTCAGAGGGATTACCTCAAGCCACTTAGTAAAATAATCGGTAGCAGTAAGGATATACTTATGCTGTTTGGAAGAAGGTGGATTAATCTCCCCAATGATGTCCAATCCCCATTGCTCAAAGGGTTGTTCAATGTTGACTGGTTGCAAAGGAAAGGCCGGTTTTCATTGTCTTCCACTAGAAGTTTGGCAATTGAGGCATTTCCTTACATACTCGTGGGCATCTCTAAACAGAGTGGGCCAATAATATCCAGCATGAATAATTTTGTGAGTTGTTGTGTCAGCTCCAAAATGTTCCCCTGCTGGTCCATCATGTAACTCCTGCAAAACCTTTTGGGCTTCAGGTTTCTCAAGGCATCTTAATAAAATGGAATCATAGTTCTTCTTAAAAAGCACATCATCAATAATTGTAAAATTCTTGGCTTTTAAACTATTGGCCCTTTTGTTTTTGTAAGACAGATTTGGAGGTGCATAACCATTCTTTAAATAAAAGATTAAATCTGCATATTGAGATCCAGAATCAGTAACACTTATCTGATTGATTTCTTCAGTTTGATCTGTATCGCTTGATTCAGGAATGTTTGATGCTCCTGCCAATATCCTGCAAAAACCTTGACCCCTAACAATTTTTGCTGGTCTAATTTCTAAGTCATATTCTTGAAGCGCTGTGACCCAATTTGCCCTTTTTTCACCCAGTTCTTTTTGAATTAATAGTTTCCTTACCGCTGGGAAAGGTACTATAACTTTTGTATGGGTTTTGAGAAGGAAGGGTCTATAATGTTTGACTGCTTTGAATACAGCAAAGGCTTGTTTTTCAACGTCGGAGTAATTCAATTCAGCACCCTGAAGATTTGAGCTAAAAAACGAAATGGGTGCTTCCAAATTGTGATTATTTAGTTGCGTGAGTACTGCAGCATAAGACACGTCGGATGCAATGGTATACAATGTAAAATGATTAGAAAAATTTGGAGTATTCAAAGCTGGGGCATTGATTATTAATTGCTTGATTAGATCAAAAGCTTCCTTTTCTGTTGATCCCCATTTAAAGACTGCATTCTTCTTAATCATTGTCTGAAGTGGCAAAATAATTTGAGAGAAATCTGGAACAAATCTTTTAACAAAATTGATCTGGCCTAAAAATGACTGCATCGACTTTTTATTATGTGGGAAAGGGATTTCAGAGATTTCTTTGATCCGATCAGGATCAATATAAATGCCATTTTTGGATACAATGAAACCCAAGAGCTTTCCTTGATCAAGAGCAAAGAAAGACTTTTTAGGGTTAAGAGAAATACCATATCTTTTGCAACACTGAAAGCTTTGATTTAGATCATGCAAATGATTATACCTCTCCTTAGAGAATACAGTAATATCGTCTAGATAGACGACTAATGTTCTATTAATTAACCCTCTAAAAGCTATGTCCATAGCTCTTTGGAATGTCGCTCCTGCATTTATAAGCCCAAAAGGCATTTTCTGATACGCATATGTTCCCCATTTCGTCCTAAATGTGGTTTTAAGCTGGTCATCAGGATGAACCAAAACTTGGTTATATCCTGAGAAACCATCAAGAAAGGACATCAATTCAGAGCCTGCTACTGATTGGAGTATTTGCTCCATAGTAGGTAATGGGAAATTATCTTTCAAGCTCGCTTTGTTTAAATTTCTGAAATCAATACAAATTCGAATGTCGCCATTTTTCTTTCTGACTGGCACCATATTAGAGACCCAGTTTGAGTGTCCGACAGGAAAAATAATCTTGGCTTTCAAGAGTTTGTTAAGTTCCGACTTTATCTGGCTCTCTAAATTTGGATGTATTTTTCTTAACTTCTGCTGAATCGGTTTCTGATCGGGAAGCATAGGAATGGTATGCTGGATAATGGATGTATCATATGTCTTCAAATCATCATACTTCCAAGCAAAGACCTGTTTGTTTTTCCTTAACAGTTTAATGAATGCCTCCTTTTCTTCCAAGGAAAGTCCTAATCCTAAATTAATATTTTGAGGAGCATGCTCCGTACCTAGATTTATCAATTCAAACCTAAGGGTAGAGCTTTGCAGTTTTGCATTAATTACAGGTTTAAACCTGTCTTTAATATCATAAAGATCTTCTAGCTTTACCACAGGCTTAGGAATTGCATTTTCCTGAGGTGTTTCTTTTATTTGAGAGTCATGCTCATCTTCTTCAATGATTTGATTATCATAGAACTTTTCAGAAGTTAAGAATTGTAAAATATCCTCATCATGGTTGAATACTCTCCAATTAGTGACATTATCCGGGATTGAAGGCCTAAAAATCAATTCTACAGAAAATCTATCAGGGCTGTAGTCTTCAGAAGGTAGAAGCTTGGAAGCTACATTGGCTAGTAGGTCGGCTGCTGAGTTTTGTGACCTAGGTATAGAGGAAATGTTGAATGCCGAAAAGTACGAGGTAAGATCTTGCACTAGCGATTGATAATGCTTGAGGTGATTTGAGAGACAATGAATTGCATTTCTCACCTGTTTAACAATTATTTCAGAATCGCCGAATACCTTTAGATATTGCACTTTAAGGCCGATTTCTTTGTATAATCCCTAGACTAAAGCTTCATATTCGGCTGTGTTATTAGTGCATTCAAATTCTAGCCTATAGGACATCATTGTCTTTTCCCCTTGCGGACTAACCAAAATGCAACCTGCTCCTGAGCCCTCGCTGGACTTAGAGCCATCAAAATATAAAGACCAAAATAAAGAAGTATTATCAAATGTATTTACAGTTTTCTCAGCATCATTGAAACATCTAGACCTATCTGTTTGTGAAAAATTCTCAATTTGAGATGTAAAATGATTGACTGAGAAAGGGGATGGTTGGGCAACAAAGTTGCCGAAGAATGACTCTGATGAATAATTTCCCAAAATGTTGTTATTAAATGCTACAGGTTGGTTCTCTTGCTCAAATTCAGTAACTGTGTGGGTCATATGTTTCTCACGATCAATTATTATTTGATTTGGCTTGCCCTTGTAGGGAAGCCACATATGTGACCAATCAGTGGAAATGTACCCATGCAATTTTTCGGACCAATCCCTACTCAGAATTAAACCGTAAAATTCAGGTATATCGGCTATTAGGATGTCAATCCTTTGTACTACTCTGGGATCAGTAGACAACCTGATAGTTACGGAATTAATTTCTCCTACAACCTGCACTTTGGTCCTGTCCAACTGTACAATATGAATAGCAGACTTCTGGGGTTCGATGTTCAGTTTAGAGCAAACTGAAGCTAGCATTATGTTAGATGATTCCCCTGAGTCAATTAAACAGTTGTGCAGGTTTCTGTTATAAATCTCATAGGTCAGCAGGAAGGGTGGGGTATGAGAATTGGATCTATCTCCAATCAGAACTGAGTCGGTAGCTTCAACCATACCTGGAGGAGGTTGGCTTGAATCATTAGCAGCTTTTGCACTGGGAAGGGGTGTAGAGACAACAGCATTCAATTCTTTAAGAAGTAGTTTTTGCTGATGCTTTAATTTACTAAGTTCAAACATAGTTTTGTTTGCTTTAGTTTTCTTCATGTCATCAACAATGTTATATTCCATTGAATCGGATACCACTAATGTTTTAGATGTTGAAGGAGAATTAGAAGTTGAGGGCTGGTTTTGGGGAACTACTACAGGTGATTTCTTTGGAGGAACTTTTTCCTTTGTTGTGGTAGCACCTGCATTCCTTTTCTTTGAAGTTGTCTGAGCAGGTTCAGAAGTACTTTTACTTCTAGTAGTAACCGGGAAGGCTTCTTCTTCATTATCGGTATCAGAGTTGGGGAGTATAAAATCCCACATTCCATGGCATTCAGCTACTTCTTCTTCGTCATCAATTTGTGAGGTTGTTTCCTCTTCCTCTTCCTCTTGCTCTGAATCTGCATTAGATATGACATTCGGTGGCTTTGGCTCAGTTTTCTTATAAGTCCTAAATGGTCTTTTGTTTGAGGTTTCGGCCACCTGTTTCTTTATTTCGACCATTTCATTTGATAACGTTTTTAAGACCTTTTGCAAACCTTCCATGTCGTATGGGTCTTTTGGGGTTTTCTTCTTGGTATCCTCTTTGAATGAGACTTTTTTGGCTTTTCTTCTAGGGCAGCTTTCTTTTCCAAGGCATTGATGCGTTTTTCCACAGCAAGCGCTTCTTTCATATTTTCGGCTAAGGTAGGTTTCCCTGCTCTATCTACAAAGATGGCTATATTGGCAGGCAAAACTGTTATATACCATTCGCTCCGAATTTGTTCGCTTGGTTTGGAGGCAGTAGGGATTTTATTTAGGAGTTTATTGAAGCGTGCATTAAATTCCTTCCCTATGTTCTATTCTCAGATTGGAGAGGTCGTTTATTAAAGTAGCCAAAGACCTATCATCTCCATATTTGGTAAGAAACTGCTCTTGGCAAGTGTTCCAACTGGTAATGGAACCAGAGGGTAAAGAAAAATACCAGGATCCTGCTGATCCTTGCAAGGTGTAAGGGAAGAGTCTAACAACAACATCTTGTTCTGTTACTCCTTTCAAGTTGACTGCTAACATAAAATTATTAATGTGTTCTTCAGCTTGGGTCCCGTTATCTAGGTTAAATTTAGGTAGCCATTTTTCAGTAGCATCTGGTAAAGGATGCAATGGTGCAGGCATGTTGACTGCCCCTGGCCTGGTCCATGGGTCTGCCATTATAATAGCAACAGTGGTTGATACTACTGTTGGAGTTCCAGATGTATGGGAAGGAAATAATGCTAAGGAGTGAGCAGGTTGGGATGTTGAGGTTTCTAATCCCTGGTGAACAACAATATGTAATGGGGAAGTGGATGGTAGACTTTGCAGAGGGGAAAATGCAATGGAGGATGTGGATGAAAGCTCTTCACTATCAGATCCTTCAGTATATTTTTTCACCTTTTTCCTTTTGGGTAAAGGGAACTCAGTGGGTTCAATACTGAGCTTTTCGCTCTGAAGTCTGGTGAGAGGGTGAGGTAAATTGAACTGCAAAGTCGCACTGCTTTGTGATACCTCAGATTTTTGTGGCGAAATCGAGAAGCTCTGAAGTTTGTGGATAAGAGACTAGACTTCAGGGGATTCAAGACTTAATTGTTCTGGAGTATGATGAGTTTGAGCAGTGGTAGTTGATTCCTCTTCTTCTTGTTTGGATACCGGCGAGCCAGTATGCAAATAGGAAGATCGAGGGGATTCGGAGGGAGAATTACTCTTAGAATGGCTTATAGGTTTTGACTTACGTGCCATTCACAGTTGATGGCCCTCCTTCTAGCACCAAAAATGTTGATGCCTCGAAAATCGCTGCAACAACATTGGGGAAACCACCCGGTCCGGACCTTAGTACAGCTCCTTTTCCGTTTGGAATAGTGGCTCCGACTGGGGATAATGGGACCAGTTCCCCAAAAATAGATAAACGGGATGAATGAGTGAATTATAGACTATGCTAGCGGTAAGCGAATAACTAAAACTATCAGCAAAAAATATAATAACTATGATCTATCCTGGGGACTTATTGAGCTCTAAAGCGTAGCGTTTAATGGTTTGTATCTAAAGACAGGCATATAGATGACTCCATCTTTATGACATAGATATTAATTCATTCAGGATTGTTGTGCCTAAATAGTTAAGCAAAGCGATTAAAACAAAATTACCACACTTTATCATGTATATCATTGTCACATGCATGATTAAAAGAAGAGGCACATCGTAAAACATCCAATAGTGGAATGAATAAAGATCTGCTGTTACAGCGCATGCATATAATCAACAATAGCAAGAATAATCACATAACAATTCATATAAAAGGAATGAATTCAGACATAGATAGAAATACCATATGAGCTGCTTGACACTCCCAAATATCAATCGCTATTTGTAGTTCTCCTTTCAACGCAAAAACATTCTCAATAATGACAATAGTGCACAATTGCATGAAGAAGCTTCCTTGTTAAATTAAGAACAGTTGGCCCAGTTTCATAAAAGAATATTGACTGAAGCACAGTAGTGCAAACTTCAGTCTTTTAAGTCTGTTACAAAACTTTACGACCCTTTCTAAAAACATGAAAGGGTCTATAAATACTAAATTAATCTAAACACCTAATAAACAGAAATCCTACATAATTGGTATCAATAACTTTTGATCCTATTTTTGGCCAGTGAGCTGGCAAGCGGGAGCATGATTCATCAAGTCGGCTACTTTCCTTTGAATCTGAGCTGACTTATCGCAAGCATTGGCTCTACTTCAGGAGGTTTGTTGAGGCGCGAACTGAGTTGGGCGGCATAGGTGGCATCCTGAATATCAGGAATTATACACCCGATTGCATCTGTTAAACACTTAAGGGCGGCTCGCTGTGTGTGTGGCTTAATTAGAAAGAGCCAATATGCATCGAAGGTCAAAGTATTAACCCCAGCGATCAATCTCCCCTTTTCCTCCAAGTCAGGATAACACGTTTGCCCTATCATATTTGTTGTTGTTATGCTTCCTGGTGTACACTGGGAAATCATGTTTGCTAAGTAGAGGGTGTTGTTGACCAGATCAACTAGATTGCTGGAAGTTGATTTACACCTTGAAGCTGCCCTTTCTGCTTTCATCAGTTGAATTTTCCATTCTGTGAAGAGTATGTCCTTATATTTTTCTTGGATCTTGGGCAAATTCGCTGCTTTTACCACATCAGAATCTTGCCAATCAAGATATGCGGTTATTGTTTCTTCAGCTTGGTCTAACTCATTCCTGGCCTTCTCTACCTGCTGACTGACGGATGTAGTTAGCTCACACAATGGCTCTGCCTCAGTGAGTTGTTTACATAGGAGCCTAATTTGCGATATTAATGCATTGTTTATTTGCAATGCTTCTGCTCTGAATTCCTCCACTTTTTGGGTGCCCTTTGTGGTTTCGAGCTGTGATGACAATTGAGCTATTTGCTCATCCTTCGTTTTCATCATTTGCTCATTCGTTGTCCTTAATTGTGCCAATGCTTCCGATAAGTCCTTCTGATTCTGGATCGCGCTTTGGTCGATCCTTTGCTTTTCTGTTTGCAATTGCTGGGTTAATTGATTGTTCATTTGTTGTTGTGCCAGCAACTGCTCCTCTGCTTGCACTGCCTTCTGCTTTGTCTCGGCCAATTCTGCCTGTAGTGCAAAAATTTCTTGGTCCTTAGTCTTCAGTAGAAGACTTACCTCTGATGCCTTGTCGATTGTCGCTGCGGAATAGGCTCCTGCATACTATGACAGCTTTGTTAGGTCATCGGAGGGGTCCAATTCCTCCTTCCATACTACATTACCCGTGACTCTTTTCTCTGGAAAGATAGAAGGTTGATCAGTCCTTCGTCTTTTCCTTGATCGTTTTACAACTGCTTTATGCCTCGGGCTGTAGAAAACATCCAGGGGAGGAATATCGTCCACCTGGAGAATGATTTGATCGGAAGGGTCTTTTGGAATTACCTCAACATCCTTAGAAATGGGTGGGCCGCTGGTTCCGCTTAAAACCTGAGGTGAAGTGATGTCCTGTGTATCATTTGTCTTGGAAGTGTCCTCATCTTTTGAACATTCCAATCCACTGATGATGGAATGAAACTGCTGCCATTCCTGGAATAGTTTGGGGTCTATGGTAGTGTCAGTGGTGGTATGTTTCTCCTTTTCGGCTTGGGACTCCTTCCGAACTGTTTCCTGCTCTTTCTTTTGCTGCTCCTCTTGTTCCCTCCGTTGCCTTTCTTCATGCTCTTTCTTCAGCTGTTCCTCTTTCTCTTTCCTCTGTCTTTCGTCATTTTCTTTCCTCTGCTTTTCTGCTTGTTCTCTCCTCTGCTTTTTTGCCTGTTCTTCTTTTGCTCTCCGCTGCTTTTCTGCCTGTTCTTTCCTTTGATTTTTTGTTATAACAGGAGGTTGGCTTGACTGTTGCCGACCAGGCTCACTTGATGATGTCGCTGAGGTTTTTGCCAGTAAATCTAGAGGCAGAGTTTGCAACCTCTGTTCTCTAAGTTTATTGAACTCAGTTAACCCTTCATCATTATATTTCATTCTAGCGAGTTCTCTAGCCTGACCTATTGATTCGGAGGCAATGAACAAGTCGTCGAACACATCTTCTTGATGCTCAAATTTCGTCAATTTGGCCTGTTCTAATGCAGTATAGGCAATTTTCTTTGGGTCGTATGGCCTATTTGGGATAGTGGCCAGAGTTAAGGATTGAATCTTTGTGGCTTCCTTTTCTGCATGTTTGAGATCATGTAGAGTATAGACACCACATCTCAAGGGAAAAGAGCGCCAGCCCCTCTTCTTTTCTTTCTTGAGAGTCTGTGTAGTACTCTCAGCTATAATCTGATAAGCGATTTCCCTTGCTAGCAGTTTATCTGGAATGTACAAAGGGAGAACATGCGGATTGGCTTGGCTGCCGAAAACTCTAATATAGGAAAATCTCTCTTCTCCAAACCAACTTGCTATCGCTGGTAAATCAAACGAAGCCTGATAGGAAATCTTGGAGATGGGCTTATCAAAAATAGAATAATAAATGGGCACCATAAAGCCATTGCAGATTTGGTACAGATGGTGCTTGTAAGAAGACTTCCACAATTTCTAGTGATATATATGAATGGGTGAGGGGTCTTGCGCAGTCCACCTCCAACCGAGGACGGGAAACTCAGAATTGAAACATAATGTATCTAAAATATATGCACTGTAATAGAATGGGGGAATTTTCCTTTCAGTGATACTAGAATTACTTCTAAAATCATGAACAGCTACGGCTAGTTTATCCGAGAGAATAGTGGCCCAATCCATAATTATACTGTTCACGGCTGCTTCCATTAGAGGAACCATTTCTGTGGTAAAATTAGCAGAGTCATGCAATCCCCACAGTCTACACATCATTATTCCCGCATAACAATATGGAGAAGCCAGAGAATCGACCAAGTACTTACCGGAAGACTCGTGCTTGTGTTTGGCTGGATTCTGCCTCCAATCCCGGATGGGTTCGGATTCCTTTTCATTATCGCTTGCAAACTTCTCCAGGAACGCCTTGTTATACACCTTCTCTGGCTCGGGAAAATGATACATTTGCCTTAGATCATCGGCCTTGAAAGATCCGAAAATCCTCCCATCTCTGGTGTTAAAAGTTCTATCCAGGATTGGAATTTCTTCAATTGCCCATCGCACGACGTCTGTATAGGGGAGAATCTGTTCTCTGGCCGCTATTCTGTGAAGGAAAGAGTCGGCCAAATCTTTGAGAGTACTATCAGACTTCCGGAGTAAGTCTACGCTTGCTTCCGTTACCGCCTTGGTTGGCTGTTCGGCTTCAATCAGATCGTATGTGCCTCGCCAAGAAACTCTGGTGAGACCAGTACACGTAGTATCAGAAATTAAGCCCTTCTTTTTATCCACAGTAGCTTGTCCTGCTACTGGTGTAGCGGAAGAACCCGCGGTCTTCTTGGATTTCTTCCCCATTTTGTTTGAGTTTTCTCTTTCGGATGGATTCTGCACAGAGAGGCAAATGTGCATAATACAGAGAGATAGTAATGAAAACTTGCAAATGATAAGAACATATGAATAGGTGCGTAATAAGGGATTTAACCTTTAAAATGGGCGCGGACACAATCTATGGGAAGATTTTAAGACTTATGATATCATTAATTGGCCGTTTAAAACCTGTCATCCCTTAAATGCCCATTATATCGTTAATAGGCCGAATGATTCACTTAAGCGTGCAAAGGGCGTTTTTGGCGGTTGAGCGCAGGTGAATGATTGCTTACCCGATCAAGCTTTAAATATGAATGAATTGTGATATCCCATCACTTAACGGCTTTTTATTGAAAACTGTGCTTTATCGCATCGCGTCGGGAGAATAAGGATTTTAAAGTGCACATATAGTGTATCGCCGATCGCCGATAGCGATATCGGATCGCATCGGGAGTATGACCTGTGTGCCTTAATGATGTGCATTGGACATTGCCGATTTCCGACTGCCGATTGCATCGCATCGGGGGAAAGGCTTTGAGCGCATTAAGACTTAAGTAAAGATTACCGCCGATATCTGATCGCCGATTTCGCATCGCATCGGGGCTAATGGCATGGGCGCTTTAAAGTGTGCATGAAATATTGCCGATCTCCGATTGCGATATCGCATCGACGGAAATCAATGAGCCGCTTATTTATATTTCTTATGTCATTGCGATATGCGATCTTGTGATCGCTTTATCGCAATGACAAAGATTTGCTTTATTTCTTTAAATGGGTTTTCAAAAGGTTTCATAAAATGAGTTCATTTGATTATCGGACCTTTTTAAACAATAAAAGTATTGATACCCATTAAACTTTAAAGGGACCCATTTCATATGTAAATATTTATAAAATGAAAATGATATGAAATGGGGGGTTGTTGTAGAGCACAATAAGACCATAACTAAAAAAACCTTTGGCTTGGGGTCAAATAAGTGTAATTTTGGGGTCTTTAACCTTAATAGGCACATATTTCATGGAGGTCCTCACTGCATTTTATACACTGACATCTTTCAAATGATGGTTAGTTTTCATCAAACAAAGTTTGTATGTGAAATTTATGCCCCCATCAAGGTAATGCTCAATTATTCCACATCGTACATCCTAGTGGTAATGATGTCAGTGCACCTTAATTCACACATGTAGAGCTAGTAACATGTGGCAATCTAATAGAGACTTCTAGAAGAATCATGGAGGTTCCCATAAGGTTATGAAACCTTAACATAACCAAAATTATAACTATCAAAAACTATGTAGAAGGAGGGAAAAGGGTTCAATTTATTTGGATGCCATTATTGTTCCATAATATGAACAATGAATATGGGTAAAATACTAACAAAGAAAAGAGAGAAACATTTTTACTAAGCACTAAAGTAGATCATTGAGTCTCATACCTCAATCTTAAATTTCTTTGTATCTTGTATTATAATCTTTTTTACATAAATTGAAAGGCACAATCATTCTTTGTTGGTTTTTTTATATTAAGCTTAACATTATAAATATCATAATCCATTGTGTATTTCCTAGTCTAATTAAACTTTATTTGTCATTGTAGTTAAAGAATGTAAATTTTATGTTTTTATTTTTATTAAAGCACAAAAAATTATAAAATGGTTGTGTGATTGAGTATAGGATCACTACAATAGTTATAATTGTAGATATGTTTTAGTTGATCACTGGAATAGTGGATGCAACTTATAGATCATATGGTTTAAGTGTGATATATGTGTATAAGTAACTTTAACATAATAGTGAAAGGGGAAATTTTAATATTACACCTCTCATAAGCATTAATAATGTCTTTACCAATACACAATAAACTGGTCCTTATAATTCCACTTTACATTATTGTGATTGGTCTCTTAAATTTTAAGTTGTTGACATTAGACAGGAATTAAAAAAGGAATGATTAGTGTAATGTTAGTAATAATATTAACAATAGGTTAATTGTTTTTCGAAGAAACAACTTGTAGACCCCCCCACCCTCCTCCTAGATTTTATGGATGGAGGATGATATTAATCACAACCTCCTTGGACATCACGCCTTTTTGTGAAGGGTTAAACCATTATCAGATTATCCACTAGGGTTATAGAATAGGTTAGGTCACATATTACTGCACTTGTATTTAATTATCACATCGAATTTGTATATATACGTGTACACTTTTACCAAATGGTTTAGCTTGAGTGGTTGACATCAATGAATTACAAATAGAAGGTCATAACGTCAAGTCCTTGAGTTTGTTGCCTCTATGAATATAGTCATCATCAACAATGTCTCTGATAGATTAGATTACCAAAACAATAATCAAGTGTTTTACCCTAGGCACTATCCTTAGAAAGAGGGGAAGTCCTAAGTAAATTTCCCTAGTACGTATGTTTAGTTGGAAAAAATAAAATAAAAGAATAATTTGTTATTGTCATTGTTATAATGTACAATGAATTATATCAATAATGTATACTTTTTAAAATGTTGATGTTTACATTGATTCTCTATAATTCATTTATTCTTGTTTTGTGAAATTCAAGATTTGAATATTATTTGTTTTTCAAATTTTATTTTGTGTCTATATTTTGTGTTATTTTCTACATGATATATCATATAGTCTATTAATATTATATATTAGTAAATAATAATGTCTTCATAAGTATGGTTGTATAATCACCAATAATTAGAGACCATTAGGTTAGACAAATTCCATGCTGTATAAGTTGTTATAATTGGGAGTGATAGACATGATATCTCCCCTATCTATAATGATTCACCTTGATCCACGTAACTTTTGTTATCTTTTCCCTTCCATTATCATAATAAAATCTAGGTACAAGAACATGTTAAGCTCCCATGTTAGTGGGGCTATTTACCTCATGCTAAGGAGGAGTGATATTATTGTGGACCTTTTCTTTAGTAGCTCGAATTTGGGTAAGGTTATTTTAATCTCCTCTTTGCCTATGATCTCTTCAAAATATACTAAGGGGGATCAACCCATTACTTTTCTCACAGAGGTAATGGGGTATGGATACTAGGCATTAATATGAGAGATTTGTAAAAGACAATGGCACAAGACAGTTTTGCTAATACAATCCTAGCAAAATAACCTTTTGGGCGCTCTTCAAAGTAACCTTATTCTCTCACTTTGGAGGAATCTACTAAGGAGAATCATCATAACCATGTCAATTTGGGCATACTATGATAAATATCTTATTCAAACATATGATTATTTTGAATGATTATGGGATTAGAATCATTAACCAACTCTTGATTCCTAAGTATCCTTAACTCATAAGTTAACAACAGGTCTTGGTCACATTACTTAGGGATTTTTTCAATTCTAGTTACAGTTACCCTTGGAGAAATGTAATCAATGTTTGTAACAATGTAACCATCCCTCTATTCTTGAATTTATTAAGTTCTCCTAGAATCAAATATTCTAGTGAGAATTACAAAAGCTCCTAAGACTCAAAATGTCTAATATTGTTGGACCCCTTTTTAAATCCCCGCATTCAATCTCAAGTGGGCAATTTACAAAACTATTTAGAACAAGACTCAAGCACCAAGCCAAGTCATCTAATACCTTTGACCACCAAATATTTTTTACTTCCTAATGGTGGGCTCATACAAAGTGTTGGAAATAATACTGAGAGGGGGGGTGAATCAGTATTATCAGATCAATAAAACCTTTTCAATTTCATACTCAGAAACATATACGCGACTTCAGTTAAGTGAATCCGCGTGTACACGCGACTGTGTCTAAAGCAACTAGCGTATATGCAGATATCTTATGATTCAGTTAATCTTATCTTCAGTATCTGCATCAGAACATTATTAAGCAATTTAACAGTAAACAGGTGCAGTATAACAGAACAGAACATCACACAAGAGCCACACACATGAACACCATGATATAAGGTGGAAACCCAATGTGGGTGAAAACCACCTGCTGCAATTCGTCTCTTTCTTCTTTAATGAGAAACTTCTTTTACAATATACTGGTGCAGTCCTTTACCAGTATGCAGGCTACAACCTGCAGAGGGCTACAACCCTCTCTTTCGTTTTCCAACTACTTCTGGAAGGGAGCTACAACTCCCTCAGCTCTTGTACTAGCTGATCCATTTACTAGTACGTAGGTGCTGACCCTACAACCTTCAGGGACCACGTTTCATCAATTTTCAGACTGGATCCAAGAGTACAAAGCAAACATTACCGCAATACAATCATCAACTTATACTTGCATCATAATTCATTAAACAACCCAATACCGAATCACTGAAACCCTGTCATCAAGAACACAGAACCCAAACCAGAATCTAGAACTCTGCAACAACCACCAGAATCAGCAACAACCTGAAATATCAACCCTTATCATGCATACGCTACTTCACTGTACCAAAACCGCGTGTATACGCGCTTTCTCCAAAGGCAACCCGCGTGCAGATCTAGAAATGATTACTTCTGCCTTTGCTGTCAGATCCGACCCTTGCCAAGCGTCCCGAACAGATAACCAGCAATACCAGATCCTCTCACTGCGTCAGACACCCACACACATATCTTTGCCTAGTGATCTTCTCCTTATATAGCCTTAGGCCTTGTTCAATACCAAGAGCCAAAACCATAGAAACACAATACCATCAACTTCAAAACTAGGGATCGACACGCCCGTCGAGACACAATGGTCCGAAACCATAGGCACAACTTCCAAGGACTAACCGCCATGGACCAAAGGTACTTTTCCACATACACGCGCTTTTTCTGAAGCCAACCTGCGTGTACACGCGACTTGGGCTTAACAAACCTGCGTGTATGAACTTCCTTGGTAAGCTGTACTAGGATCTGTCTTCTGATTAAGTTGCCATTACCTGTACCAACTTCTGAGCATCTGTACCAACCTCTGAGTGAGTTGCCATCAAGGACAACACTTGAATCATAATGCCAACAATCTCCCCCTTTGGACTTGATGGCAACCACTACACCAAGTCACTCTCCCCTTTGACATCAAGGGCAAAGGGCGGACCAAGATATTCTCTTCTTTGGTATACCTTCTGCTGTCCATACTCCCTCTGAGTACTTGCTGAAATCTCCAACTGTGCTCCCCCTTTGTGTATGCCAAAGTGTACCAATCTATCCATCCTGCTCTTGCTGAATTGTGCTGTTCATGCTCCCCTTGACTGTAGGCAAGATCTGCAAAAGATGTTCTTCAAGAAGAACAAGGACTTATACATCATAGAAGACCTTCCTATCACCAAAAGACTCAACATACATTCATCATTCATCCCAGGCATAGTGGGGAAACCAACATAGGCCGTTACATGACCTTGACACCATAAAAAGAGATATCACAAGAGATACATGAGATAGAGATGAAATATCTAGACCAAGACTTATGAAAGCCACCAACAGCATCATGATCTGTACCATAAGCATCAGCCTGCAATCCCATTCCTAAACAGTAAGATGTATCATTTAGCTTCATAGACTTTATCAACAACTTCTAACCATAATGCCAACAATGCATTATTTGAAGAATATTCTCCCCCTGAGCCTGAGCCAACCATGACTGTTCTGCTGCCCTTTCTCCATATACGCGACTTTGCAGCCTGTAACTCGCGTATATACGCGACTTGTCTTCATTATTTCAGCGTATGCAGGATGGAATACTGAATCTCATCACTTTCAGATTCCCCTGTGTCTGTTATGTCAGCTGACTGAGTTGTCCCACACCTTTCTGTCTCTGTCTTCTTCAATTCCTGCAACTGTGATGATGTATGGTCCCCTTGTCTTGAATTTTGAAATCTGCTCCTGCATTCCCTTGCTTTATGCCCATAGTTGTTGCATGTATAACACCTTATATTTTTCATGTTCCTTCTATCACAATCAATTGCTTTGTGTCCATATGCATTGCAGGCAAAGCAATACCCTCTGAAATACTTGGGATGCGATGATCTTTCTTGAACCATTCTACTTCTGCATCTGGCTGCAACATGTCCAAGATTATGACATACATAACATTCAACATTATTCAGCGGAGGAAATAATCGTCTATCACGTCCATAGTTAGGAGTAAAGGATCTTCCTTGAGGAATTTCTTTCCTTGGTTGTTCCTTGAGCATTTCAGATTTCTCATTAGAGTTTCTTGCCTCACCTTGTGAACTAGATTCACCTTCATCATATTCATGAAAACCAAGACCAGTCTTGATAGCAGGAGATCTTTGACTATTAAGAATATCATCCAAGACTTTAGAACTATCTTGAAATCGTAAGAGCTTATCCTTTTCTTCTAGTTTACCTTTCAAGATATTTACCTCAACCTGATGTTGTTCTTCCTTTTTCAGATACTGCTTCCTTAGGTCTTCTTCAACTTTTCTCCCTTCTTCCACTTGTCGCTTTAGTTTGATCACTTCATGTTCTTGATCTTCAAGATCTTCTTTTAGAGAGAGGATCTTTGATTCAAGTCTCTGAATAGTTGTGCTCTGATCTTTTGCTATATCCTGCAATCTCTCCCTTACCCTGGTTTCTGTTTCCAATAGTTCTTTTAATTTGGCAGCTTCTTCAGTTTCTGCATTCTTCTCTTCATGTGCCATGAGACTTTTAATATCCTCGCTATTATTGGATGAAGCATTCTTCTTCTTGTGCGCCATGAGACTTCTAATATCTTCACTATCATTTAATGAACTTTTAATATGGGAATAATAGCTTCTACCATCTTCTTCATATATCCTTTCTTTGTTATGAGGACATCTAGCAGCATAGTGACCAACTCTACCACATAGAAAACATTTGAAAGGTAGCTTATCTTTGAACCGTCCAGTTCCCCGTTCAAGATTCTTGACAAAATTTACCTCATCTTCTTCCTCTGACACTTCGAATGCGGCCTCTGGTGGTACCTCTTGTCGCATTTCAAAAGCAGTTAAGATCCCGTGAAGCTGTGACATGGTAATTTTCCGCACATTCTCCTTTTCTTCTATGGCAGATACTTTAGAATCAAATTTAGTAGACAGAGATCTCAAAACCTTTTGAACTAAGACAACTTCCTCAAATTCTTCACCCAGATCCCTCATACAATTCACAATCTCATCCATACGCAGGAAATAATTAGCTACGCTTTCATTACTTCGCATCTTAAGAGTTTCATACCGGATTCTGAGAGTTTGAAGCTTCGCTATTTTTACCTGATCATCTCCTTCGTAGCTTGTGACGATTTTGTCCCATATTTCCTTAGCTGATTTGAGATGCATGATCTTCATAAATTCTGATTGAGTCAAAGTACTCAATAGGACATTAACTACTTTGGCATTGAGCTCATATTGCTTTTTCTCTGCTGGATCTGTAGGAGTTGCTGATGGGAATTTGTATCCTCCTTCTACGAGTCCCCAAACTTCTGCTCCAAGAGACTGTAGATATGCAGTGGTTCTTATCTTCCAGTGAGTAAAATTGTTCCCGTCAAAGACTGGTGGCCTGATATGTGCCTCTCTTTCTGGATTAGCCATTTTGATGGATCTTTTCCTTCAAGCGATCAAGCTTCCTCTGAAGGACCTGCTCCGATACCAATTGTTGGAAATAATACTGAGAGGGGGGGTGAATCAGTATTATCAGATCAATAAAACCTTTTCAATTTCATACTCAGAAACATATACGCGACTTCAGTTAAGTGAATCCGCGTGTACACGCGACTGTGTCTAAAGCAACTAGCGTATATGCAGATATCTTATGATTCAGTTAATCTTATCTTCAGTATCTGCATCAGAACATTATTAAGCAATTTAACAGTAAACAGGTGCAGTATAACAGAACAGAACATCACACAAGAGCCACACACATGAACACCATGATATAAGGTGGAAACCCAATGTGGGTGAAAACCACCTGCTGCAATTCGTCTCTTTCTTCTTTAATGAGAAACTTCTTTTACAATATACTGGTGCAGTCCTTTACCAGTATGCAGGCTACAACCTGCAGAGGGCTACAACCCTCTCTTTCGTTTTCCAACTACTTCTGGAAGGGAGCTACAACTCCCTCAGCTCTTGTACTAGCTGATCCATTTACTAGTACGTAGGTGCTGACCCTACAACCTTCAGGGACCACGTTTCATCAATTTTCAGACTGGATCCAAGAGTACAAAGCAAACATTACCGCAATACAATCATCAACTTATACTTGCATCATAATTCATTAAACAACCCAATACCGAATCACTGAAACCCTGTCATCAAGAACACAGAACCCAAACCAGAATCTAGAACTCTGCAACAACCACCAGAATCAGCAACAACCTGAAATATCAACCCTTATCATGCATACGCTACTTCACTGTACCAAAACCGCGTGTATACGCGCTTTCTCCAAAGGCAACCCGCGTGCAGATCTAGAAATGATTACTTCTGCCTTTGCTGTCAGATCCGACCCTTGCCAAGCGTCCCGAACAGATAACCAGCAATACCAGATCCTCTCACTGCGTCAGACACCCACACACATATCTTTGCCTAGTGATCTTCTCCTTATATAGCCTTAGGCCTTGTTCAATACCAAGAGCCAAAACCATAGAAACACAATACCATCAACTTCAAAACTAGGGATCGACACGCCCGTCGAGACACAATGGTCCGAAACCATAGGCACAACTTCCAAGGACTAACCGCCATGGACCAAAGGTACTTTTCCACATACACGCGCTTTTTCTGAAGCCAACCTGCGTGTACACGCGACTTGGGCTTAACAAACCTGCGTGTATGAACTTCCTTGGTAAGCTGTACTAGGATCTGTCTTCTGATTAAGTTGCCATTACCTGTACCAACTTCTGAGCATCTGTACCAACCTCTGAGTGAGTTGCCATCAAGGACAACACTTGAATCATAATGCCAACACAAAGCTCCCTTAATAAAGTAACAAGAAGGTTCCTTTATATGATTCAATTTGACCCTTGCCTTATGAATTTTCCTTCTCACAATTCTACCTTCATTACAACACAAACTTAGAGACTTAGATTTGAAAACCCCAAACTTTTAGGACTACAATTGAACTTTTTTTAAAAGACTTCCAAGACCTCCTTGTACACACACAAAATAACTTTTGCAAGTTGTCTTCCTTACTATGAAAAATACTTCAAATTTGAATTTTATGTTGATTAGTTCTAAATGATGTGTTTATGAAATTATTTTACATTTGTGATTAAATCGCTTTGTTTTCTTTCTTTATATGAAAAATATTTATGTCAAATACCTTCTTTACACGTGCTTATTTGAGTATGTTTGTGCTCAAAATATAATCAAAATGCTCCACCACTACCACAAGGCAAGAAAACAAAAATGACACCAATAATGACCATGGTGCACACACAAGTCTAAGACATAATAAAAATTATTTGAATTTTATTAAGTTTCTAAATCCTTTGTCCAAAATATTGGACATGATAATTTCACATAATTTTATTTTATTTTGTTAAGCTTGGCAGGTCCATTTCATTTTCTATTATATAATTAGCAAGTTTACACAACACAGATTAACGAGGTGGCCTCAACTTGCCCCGAATGGAAACCAAGTATGTTGGCCATTGGTCAGCGTTATAATTCATCCAAAAACAATAGTGTCTTAACCTTTCCATCCAGGCTATATATGTCTCTATCTCATGTCCATACACTACATAACTGAAAAAACTAACATTTGCAACATGAAAATTAAAAGCTAACCGCATGAAACAAAATTATGCATGGTTAGGATTCTAATCCTTCTGATCCTCTGAGGCAGATGCAATAGGTGTTGGGTCCTCAACGGTTGCTCCTGGCATACCATACAGCTCTAGAATGCAAGGGATGTGGCAATCGATTATGTCCATCCTAATATCTTGTTTATGCAGCTGGAAGAGTATTTTCTCCATATCCTTCTTATAGTTCGACATTCCCTATAGAGTCACCGCCATGCCCACGGATATCTTCTCCATCGCCTTGCCTAGTAAACTCTTCATTAACTAGTACAAGTACAGTGTTTGCTTGAACTGTGTGATTCTCCCACGGGTGTTACCTGGATCCGGAACTAGAGTCCTCCAGTTATCCATCTCTTCCTTTGTCTCGCTTCCTTGTTTTACCTCCTCTTCCCATTCTTCCAGCAGTTTTCGAATGCCAGCATCCGTCCCCTCTCGGTAAGCCTCTGCTACTTCGGTGATGAGGTTTTCTACTAATTTCTGACCCTTGCGTGTTTCCGACGTGCTCAGCCCCTTATCTTTCCTGGGTGTTGGGCCTCTCCTACCACACCCACGACCTCTCGCAGCACGAGCCATAACCTGTTTTCCAGAACACTGATGACACCCAGAATAAATTAGAATAAAACACAAAATTTTTGTTATACACCACCTTGCCATTACATGATTCTTCTCTCCTCCATTCCTCATTGTATTCATGTTGGGTTGGGTCGAAGCCCGCAGCGCCCAAAGGGAAGGTCCTTGTCCCTTACCCCTTGGACCGCCTTTGTTCCCATCCCCCTTACCAATGTTTGTATACAGGTCATCCCTTCCCGGCCCAAGCTGAGCCCGCAACCCCTCCTTGATTCTAGCAGCATGCCTGTGATAATTCCAATCCCTTGCCCCCTCAGTCTAGGGAGGAGTGGCTTTGCCTCTCAGGTCCCCCCGACTGGGTTTCCACTCAGGATTTCTTGTCTTGCCATCATTCCCATAAGGTTCCAGCTACCCCAATGGTTTCTTTGCAAGCCAAGGACATGGCTACATCCCCAGCCCCCTACCATCTGCTTCTCCCTGCCCCTCTCTACAAATCTCTGCCTCTCATGCATTTCAGTGCCACTACCAAGCTTCCCCTCGTCTTTATCTACAGCATGTCGAGCTTCCCAACCCCACAACAAGCGTTTCCCCCCTAACAGTCATGGGTTTTACTCATTTGGTAGAAGGTATAGACACAAAACTAGGCCATGGCAAGCAATTGCCTCCCCCATTGCCACCAACAGTTTTCTATGCCCCAAATTTTCTGCCTAATTCCCCTCCTTTCGCCCCAGCATAACCCCAACCAGAACATAATTGCAATGGTGAATCGAAGCCGAATTACATACCCGGAGTGTGAAGTTGTCCGTCGTTGGCCTTCGTTCTTCCCGTTCCGGTGTCCTCCCACTGCACTGTATCGCCACCCTTTGTCCCAAGCTTTCTTTCTAACTCTGCACGTCAAATACCCTCTCCTACCCACATACCCAGCCTTATCTCTTGTCCCGCCACCTTGCCCACTTCCCCAGCATGCATTCATGCCAAGGGTCACCGCACTCCCTGCCTTGAGCATGTGGGGGACGACGGTATTAAATACCCTAGTACTATGCACGGCTACACCCAAATTGTCCCAACTTGCAGCCCGCATCCCCATTGGATTATTTTCATATAAAATTTGATTTTTTGAACTTTTTATTCATAAATTCTCAATTTATTTTTTTCCATCTCAAAATGTGGGTTTTCACTGTCTTAATTATAATCATTTTTAGATTAAAATAATATTACCAAATAAAAAATATAAAATGTGTTAACTATTAAATCTTAACCCTTTCTTTGTTTGATTTAAATTTGATTCTCCTCAAACTAAATATTTTAAAAACAATTTTCAATTTAACTCTTTTTTCACCTCTTAAAAACAATTTTCAATTTAACTCTTTTTTCACCTCTTAAAAACAATTTTCAATTTAACTCTTTTTTCACCCCTTCCCATCTCGATGTTGTGCCAACTATACTTCTTGAAATTAAACTAATATTACTAAATAAAAAACACCATCAAATATTTTTAAATATCACTTTTAAACTTTAATCCATTACTATTTTTGTTAGTTTGAATATGATTTTTGTAACCCCATTGCTTTTTAAGTATACAAATTTACACTTTCATAACTCTATTATTATTTTAAAATCAAAATAATAAAAACCCTCATTGCATTTAACCGAATTTGAATATGATTCTCTTTTTAAGTATACAAATTTACATTTTCATAACACTATTATTATTATTTTAAAATCAAAATAACAAAAACCCTCATTGCATTTAACCGAATTTGAATATGATTCTCGTAACCTTATTGCTTTTACACATTCATAACACTACTATTATTATTAACAAGTTTACACCTTCATAACACTACTATTTTACAAGTTTACACATTCATAAAACTACTATTATTATTAATTTTAAAATCAAAATATAATAGAAACATTAATTGCATTTAACAATAGAAATTTAAACATCACACATTCCGAGCACTAATCCAAAATTTCATGAGCTTTTTATTGAGAATTCTGATTTTAGTGAGGACACAGTATTTTGAAACGTGAATATGTTATTATTATTATACTTATGGTTAGTTTTTTTATTGATTTGTTATTAGTTTTTTTATTAAAAAAAATAAAATTTATTCAAAATTTAATATTATGAAATTAAATTTATTATTTTTAAATAAAAATGATTTCTATTTATCTTAAATATGATTGGTTGAAATGTCTCCCCACTTATTGTGTAATGATGGCAAAAATTGACTGTTGTTTACTCTATCATTAATTACTATGTACTATATCACTCATTATTATGTACAATAAATATAAATAATTTGAAAAATAACATTATATATTAATTACTATGTACCATAAACACAAATGATTTGCAATTAAATTCAAAAATTCCATATCCAAATTTTAACATTATGAAATTAAATTTATTATTTTTAAATAGAATTTATTTCTATTTCTCTCAAATATGATGGGTTGAAATGTCTCCTCTCTTATTGTGTAAAGATTCCAAAAAATGATTTTTGTGTAATCTATTATTAATTACTATGTACTATATCACTAATTACTATGTACAATAAATATAAATAATTTGAAAAATAACATTATATATTAATTACTATGTACCATAAACACAAATGGTTTGTAATTAAATTCAAAAATTCCATTTTCTCATTGGTGTAAAGTATTGAATAGACAATTTTTATGGGTTTTATTTTTAATTTACAAATATAAATTTGAAAAGAATATGTAAAAATAACATGTGTACAATTTGTACAATTTTAACTCTTTCGGTTAATTTCAGATGAAATTTGATTAGAATTTGTTCAGACTCTTAAATTTTAGTAATGTAATATGTAGAACTACCATAAATGAAGCAGGTGTTGAACTGCTAGCCATCACAATAGTAACAAATGGATATTTTCCTCGGTGTTATAGTAACCTAGGGATTCCATGGGAAAATAATTTGATAAAACATGATGGATAAGGGTCAATTTAGTTGTTTTGTTTTTAGGATGGGAATTTTGAGATGATTTATAATTTTAGTTTTTAAATCTAGAGGTTTTGGATTGATATTGAATGGGTCAATATTAAGGTACTCTTTAGGAAAAGGTTATCAATTCAAATACTTGATAAGTGTTATTCATTCTCAATGCATGGAGCTTCTTATTCTTTCTATTATTGTAGAGTTTGGTTCATAACATTTGGTATTAAAGCCTATGATCTCAAGGTTTGCAATGAAATATATCATGTTTATTTCTCATTAGAAAACTTGAGGATACAGAGGAGAAATATTAAGGTACAAGCGATCAAAATTTCAAGTTCATTATACTTTCAAAGATATAAACTATGGAATGTAGGGTTGGTGACTAATCATGAAATTAGTGACTAGTTTATGACTCATCCTGAAATTAGTTTTAAATAAGTTATCTTGGAATTTTTGTAATAACATTTTATGGGAAGTTTTAGATAGAAAATTTGAAGAAACCAAGGAAAACTATGAGGTTATGAGTGGTAAAAAATTTAAGTTCTAATTCATAATACTTTTGAAGGTATAATCTATCGAAGTTAAGGTTTTTGACAAGCCTTGAATCAAGTTTAAGAGTGTCATCTTGGCATTTTTGCTATAATATTTTCCAATGAAGTTTTAAACTTTGAGAATTTTAGAACTCTAAGGATACATAGTGAATACTTTTTATATTTTGAAGCATTATGTTTATGAGATATATGTTGTGGACGCTGGAGTTTTCACTGGTCTTGAAGTTAGGCTCAAACAAGTCATATAGGAATTTTTTGTTATAGATTTTTTTGGGTAAAATTTCGAACTGTGACATTTTTAGGAGTTTAAGAAGATATATTAAGGTAATATATGTCAAAATTGTATGCTATGAAGAGCTCAATGTTAGAGATACTTTAGGAGAAAGTTTAAACATCTAAGCAATCTCCAAATTAGGATTTGAAAGGCACATAATTTACAATTGGCATAACTTTGATTGAATGATTTATTTTTGGTGACTTAGAATCGGTGATAAAGAGAAAAAATAAATTAATAATTATCATTAACATAAATTACTAATTAATTATTAATTCTCTAATATAATGGATCTTTATAAACATTGATAAATAATAAATATTTATACATCTATTTAAAAATTTTAGAGTCTGAAACTTTACTAAAAAAAGGTTATAGCAAAAATTCCTAAATGACTTGTTTAAGCCTAATTTCAGGAACAATTACAAATCCAACTTCCACTAGATATACTCTCATAAAACATAATGATTCAAAATCTAAAAAATATTCACAATGTCTGTTGAAAATGGCAACAAGAAATGCTAAAAATAGCATTGCTATAAATAGCAGTTCGGGTAACAATGTTGGACATAGCAACAAGGAATGAAAAATGGAAGTGCTAAAAATATCATTGCTATAAATAGCATTTCGGGATGGATTCCAATTTTAGTTAGTCCCTGAACTAAAATAGAAAAGTAAAACTTCGAATTTGATCTTAGCAACTGTTTGTAAAATAATTAATTAATTCACCATGGGTTAATTAGTTGTAGAAAATCAAACATGAAGTCTATGTGGGTACATGCAACAGTTTCTCCATTGATTAAGGAATTTATCCATAAGTTAAAGAGATAAGGATGAGTTGTAATATTGAGTTGTAATTAGTTAGCTCAGTTAACTGAGTCAAGTCCAGTTATATTAGTTCAAATAGTTTGTGGAATTAATTATGAGTTTAGTTAGTTAATGCTTGCATGCATGTAACTGCTACTCTCGAGATAATTGAATATTCTCTCATAAATAACTCATGCATATCAGTTCAGTCAAAGACCCAGTTGAGATTTGAGGATGGGACAGTGTACTATCAATTAGAGGAATTTTCCTATATAGGAAACTCATCCATGCAGAAGGAATTATCTCCTTCAGGTTTGTGCAGTTATTTCTGAGCCAAGTGAGTAGTGTGAGGTGGGAATTCACACAAGTGGAAGCACTAGACCCCAGGAAAAACTACGCAAAGAAATAGGAGGCTTGGAGGGCATAGGAGAAGATTGTGAGAGCCTTTGACTGTCTATGAGTAGTATTGTTTGATTGCAGAGAGAGTAGGATAGCTTGAGAGCTTATTCTTTTTGTAACTTGAACAAGATTTCCACTTGTATGATAATACAGAGATTGAGGTTTTAGGTTGAGGCTTTCCCCTAGTTATTTCTTCTGTGTTATGTGTGATTGATTTCTCATTCTCAGTTATATGTGTTCTTATTGATCTTGCTCAATTCGATTAAGCTTCCACAAAGTTTGTTGTAGAAGTAGATCTTGTATTTTGCTTTAGTCTATTGCATAATCTGTTGATCTACAGTGGAAATTTCTACATGGTATCGAAGCAAAGGTGATCAAAGGAGAGAACAATATACAAGAAGGGAGAAGTTCGAAGTTGAGGTTCCTGAATATAGAAATCGAGCTCTTATCACATCTCAATTTCACTAATGGCATTCAATGATTTAAGACTCTTGAGTATGCCCTTGATGGCAGCTCGAATTATATAGCCTGGAAGGATCGCATGGAAGCAATATTAGAGGATAATGGTCTAAAGGACTTCATTGATCAAGAAGTCCCCAAGCCGACAACGGCTAATGCTACTGAATTGTTGGAATGGAAGAAATGTGTGGCTATAGCGAGGATAATCCTCCTGGAGGGAGTTCGAGACCACATTGTCTCGAGACTCCATGGTAAGGAGACACTGTTTTCAATGTGGAAAACATTGAAAGATCTATATCAGAACATCAGCGATCAAAGGAAGCTGGCGCTGAAATACAAGCTTCGGAAAATCAAGTGTGAAAAGGGTGACACGATCTCTACATATCTAAACAAGCTCACCACCTGCAGGGATGAGCTTGGAAGTGTAGGGATCACGACAGTCGATGACGACATGGTGAGTCTAGCTCTCCTCAATCTTCCTAAGAGCTGGCATAGGTACCAAGACTCAGTAAATGGAAGAGACAAACTGCCAGATTGGGAACAACTTTGGTCGGATCTGATGCAGGAGGAGATATGAAGAAGCACCAGAGATGGTTCTTCATCCAAGGAGGATGAAGAAAATTGTGCCTTAGTGAGTAAGGCAAATAAATGGAAGGAGAAGGATTCTCATCCAAAATCCAATTATTTCCATGGTGGGAAGAAGTTTGACAAATCGAAAGTGTGATGCTTTCATTGTCGTGAGGTGGGCCATTTTGCTACAAATTGTCCACTGAAGAAATCTAAGATGGGATCCAAGGAAGGATCTGAAGGTGAGGCATTGGCCTCACAGTTTGAGTTGGATTTCACCCTCTTCGCATGCATGGTTTCATCCATGGTGGGATGTGGTTGGTTTCTTGACAGTGGAGCTTCTTTCCACATGACCGGCGATAAGAGTTTATTTAGTACCTTGGAGGAGAAAGAACTCCAGATACTTATAGCGATGGGTAATGATGAAAAGTATAGTGTCTTAGGTGTAGGCACGGGTTTTTTTCAGAGGGAGCATGGAGCTCGCATTACCTTGACTGATGTCAAGTATGTACCAGGACTGAGGAAAAAGTTGGTGTCGATCGCAATGCTAGAAGACAAAGGTTATGATGTATTCTTTAGTAAGGGAAAGGTTTTCCTTAGACACATCACCACGAGACAGGTGAAGCAGATTGGTTCACGAGTCAAGAACCTGTATGCTATTGAGGTTCAAGATGCATGCAAAGCCTTGAGGAGCAAGGCAATTGTTGCAAACTTGGTGGTTGAGAGGGATAGTACATTACCTCTCAGCATGCAGCGACAGGAGAAGTCTCATACGATTGTGGAGGAGCCACGATTGGTGAAGTAGCTTTAGGAAGTTGTGGAGCAGACACAACTGGGGAAGCTGAGAGGAGACCGAGTGGAGGCATCCACTCATGCAGAGACCTCCAATAGGGGGAAATTTTGATCCAAGTGGGTAGAGGGATCACATGCATCCATACCTCTGGGTGGGAGGTGGGGTGATGTGGAGTGATAGTCCCAAGAAGGCTGAAATAGCAGTAGGATCCTTGAGGTACCCAGCCTCTTTGATTAGACTTTTCTATGGGAGCCCCAACGAGGAGTAGCAGGACTAGCTGAGTGGGTAGAGATAGATGCGGATGGAGTGGCAGAGAGAGCTACAGTACAAGAATCCCAAGACAAGGCAGAGCTAGCAGGTTGCAACAATGCGAGAGGCACAGGGGTGTTGCACCAGTGCAAGATGGCACAGAAAGGTGTGCAATGGTGCGAGATGGATGGAGTGTTGTAGCAGCTCGGAGGTCAGAGAGGGAGCACTTACTTAATTATTAATATTAATTATTAAGATTATTATTAAGGTTTAGTGATATTAAGATTAAGGATTATAATAATAATTTTTAATACTTTAAATTAATAAATTAACTCATCAGTAATTAATAAAAAATTATTCAAAAACTACAATTAATATTATTAAACAAGTCGACATTCATCTCATCCTTAAATCTACTCTCCTCATAACTATTTAAATCTCTCATTTAAGCTCTTCTACTATCAACATTCAAGAAGTCCTGATGATGGATCCCGGTTGGGATTTGAAATGTTGACAGAAAATGGTTTTTATTGTGGATTCTCTAGTAACTAAGTCAAGAGGGAGCACTTTTCAGCGACAGAGGGAGCTTCAGCATCAGAGGGTGTTTCTATCCCAACAGAGAGTTTAGTTGGGAGATTTTTTTGTTTCCAGAGTTGCTGGAGCGATAACACTTGGGAGAAGTGTTGCATTTAGAACATTCCAAAAGTTTAGGATTAGGTTCGAGTTGAATGCCTTTCTAGTTGAGAGGGAGTGTAGAAAATGGCAACAAGAAATGCTAAAATAGCATTGCTATAAATAGTAGTTCGGGTACCAGTGTTGGACATAGCAACAAGGAATGAAAAATGGAAGTGATAAAAATAGCATTGCTATAAATAGCATTTCAGGATGGATTCCAATTTTAGTTAGTCCATGAACTAAAATAAGGAAGTAAAAATTCGAATTTTATCTTAGCAGTTGTTTGTAAAATAATTAATTAATTCACCATGAGTTAATTAGTTGTAGAAAATCAAACATGAAGTCTATGTGGGTACATGCAACAGTTTCTCCATTGATTGAGGAATTTATCCATCAGTTAAAGAGATAAGGATGAGTTTTAATATTGAGTTGTAATTAGTTAGCTCAGTTAATTGAGTCAAGTCCAGTTATATTAGTTCAAATAGTTTGTGGAATTAATTATGAGTTCAGTTAGTTAATGCTTGCATGCATGTAACTGTTGCTCTCCATATAGCTGAATATTCTCTCATAAATAACCCATGCATGTCAGTTCAATCAAAGACCCAGTTGAGATTAGAGGATGGGACAATGTACTATCAGTTGGAGGAATTTTCCTATATAGGAAACTCATCCATTGAGAGGGAATTATCTCCTTCAGGTTTGTGCAGTTTTTTCTGAGCCAGGTGAGCAGTGTGAGGTGGGAATTCACACAAGTGGAAGCATTGGACCCCAGGAAAAACTGCGCAAGGAAATAGGAGGCTTGGAAGGCAGAGGAGAAGGTTGTGAGAGCCTTTGACTATCTATGAGCAGTATTGTTTGATTGTAGAGAGAGTAGGATAGCTTGAGAGTTGATTATTTTTGTAACTTGAACAATATTTCCACTTGTATGATAATACAGAGATTGGGGTTTTAGGCTGAGGCTTTCCCCAGGTTATTTCTTCTGTGTTATGTGTGATTTATTTCTCATTCTCAATTATATGTGTTCTCATTGATCTTGCTCAATTCGATTAAGCTTCTGCAAAGTTTGTTGTAGAAGTAGGTCTTGTATTTTTCTTTAGTCTATTGCATAATATGTTGATCTACAGTGAGAATTTCTATAATGTCTCCTTAGATTTCTAAAATTCTCATAAATTAAATCCTCACTCGAAAAAGTTATAGCAAAAAATGACAAGATTACTCTTTTAAACTTGATTTCAAGATTAGTCAGAAACCTTCTCTTCCATAGGCTATATATTCAAGAATATAATGAATTAGAACTTGAAATTTTGACCACTTATACCCTGATATTTTTCCTTGATTTATTCAAAATTTGTTATCTAAAACTTCCAAGAAACAGTTATAACAAAAATTCCAAGATGACTTATTTAAAATTAATTTCATGATTAGCCACAAAACCTACCTTCCATAGGTTATATCTTTGAAATGAACTTGAAAATTTGATCACTTGTACCTTGATATTTCTCATTAATATCCTCAAAATTTTATTATTTAAAACCTCCTATAAAAAGTTAGAGAAAAAATATTAAGTTGTCTTAATTGGAGAAAACCCTAGGATCGTAGGCTTTAATACCAAATGTTATGAACCAAACTCCACAAATAGTAAAAAAACAGAGACAATAAGGAAATACATGCCTTGATAATGAAAAATAATTCATGTATAACAATCCATTTTAAGGGGGGAACCCTCCTTTTACAATGAATCCATCGTACAAAGAAAGATTTGATACATATACAAATGAATCTCCTTTATTATAAATAAGAGATAAAGTGGCATGATGTAAACTGCCACTAGGCTAACCTAATCATAACTAACAAACTAATAATGAATGTTTGTTATGAACTTACTATCCCTAAAGTGACTCTACCTCCAATCTCATGCTAAATGGCCATCAAACTAGCAAGTAGAGGGATGGCTAGTTAGTTTATAAGACTATCACCATCTCCAAAGGTAATGGAAATATGGGACTAGAAAATACGGGAATGTGACAACCCCTGGGTAATACCCCCTCATTGTAAATCTTGTAATTATGTAATCTTAATGAAAAACAAGCTTTAGTATAGGGACAAATTCCATAGTTTGAGGAAGGAGAACGCTTGGTATTTAAGGAAAACTTGATTGTTTTCTTACATCCATGGAAGGCTCGCATATGTGCCATTAAATGATACCGGTTATAACAATTAATGGATAGGAAATAGGACAAATAGTTCATACTTCTTTGGATGTATTTGCAAGGCATAATTGTTATAGCACCATTTACCACTCTTGGTAGATTTGATGCTCTGGTTATGGCCTAGGGCAACCCTTCCTTTCCAGACTTGGTCTAAATTCTAAAAAATTGTGTTTTATTTCCCATACGCTACTTTTCCCTGTGTTAAAAGTGTGTACACGCGGGTCAGTATATACCCAACCCGCGTATATGTGTTAAAACACTAAAAAATAAATAATCTCCTTAAATTCGGGTGGAGTTTATGGGTTTTACCTATTACTCACCTACTGTAGCCCATGGCCCAACTGTTTCCCAACTGAAAAAACTAATTTGGAGAAGTATAAATAAGTCTCCATGGGAAGGTCTAAGGGGAGAAGAGAAGAGATATTGATATTATAGTTGATTGATCCCTAATCGAGTCTGAAGAAATCCATGTGCCTCTTGCACTCCCAAGTTATAGGAAACCTTTGTTTCCTACTTTCATCCCTCTTATGACATCCTTGTGTGTATCGATGGAGGAAGATTGTTGAGGCTGGGGTAGGATGGATCCAAAGGACAATTCCGCTTGGAGCTGGAGGAAGACTTGGGTTGTAGTTTTCCAAATTTCATGTAGCTTACATCAATAAAGAAATTTTGTTATGTTCCTGATATTTATTGTGTTTATGCATTGATCCTTGTTATGATTTGCTTATAAATCTTATGTTAACGCTCAATTGCTCATTTTCTTATATGATTTAACACATATATCACGAACTTGTTTTCTATTATTGTTGTTGTATATGCTTTGCTTGGATAAGTTACATGTTTTAAAAGCATTGGAAGAAGCAGAGGGTTTGGACCTTGCGGGATTGACCTTGAACGTAATACCTTTGGGTAATACCACTTCTTCCGACTTCAGTAGTTTAAGCATTTAGACTATTTGTCTGCACATTTATTTCTGTTGTATGCCCTCTTCTCTATTGGGGTTTTCAACCCAAGACCCTAGGGTGTTTCCACTCGCAACAAAATTGGCGACTCCGCTGGGGAAAACATTCTTGCTTTTCCTAGTTTAGGTTGTTTGTTCTTGATTAGGTTTTGTTTTCTTGATTTCTTGTTTTTACAATGTCAGTGACTTATTAGCTTCCCAAGCATCAAGTCTGATCTTTTGGATCAAGCCTTGATTTCTTGTTTTTCTTGATTGAGTTGTTTATTGTTGGGTTGTGTTATATTCTTTCCACGACTAGCCCACATAGTTAACCTGGGGGTTAGAGGGGGGGGCGGAGCCCCCTTTCGTTGCGCTGATTGTGTAGCGAGGGGGGGTCACAGGGGGTTTGAGGTGTACCCATAACCCCACTTTATGGGGTCCGAGGCAGCACCCTAGAAAATTTTAGTTTTGGACCCTATGTTAGGTTGGGCGGACCCACCTATGGTTTTGTGCATGATTTTCGTACATGTTTTTTGGACACGATGGTTTTCAGTCCATGGTATTGGACGCGATGGTTTTCGGTCCATGGTATTGGATGCTTCGACATGTATAAATATGTATTATAACATTGAAAGAAAATAATGAAAAATCAAGCTGGTAGTCTCGGTTTTGGGATCCAGGGGAAAATATCTGTGTATATGTGTTTTATGCGTTATGCTCTTGCATTGTTTATTTTCTGTGTTTTAGAATTTGTATGCAAGTAATTTCTGTACGCAGTTAAAACCTACATTTATCCACGTTTTCCTAGGGATACAGTAGCATATACACGCTAATTTCCTCAAATAGACTCGTGTATACGCGAGTTTCCTGTGTTTGAAATGTGTGTGCACACCTCGGTGTCTTTACACAGTTGCGTATACATAATTTTGAAAATATTTTTCAAAATCTCTTGCCTAGTTTAGTTTGTTTCTCAGTGACTTTTGTTTTTCTCTGGTCATCCACTATCAGTAGAACTATGTTCTCTTGCAAGTTTCCAATTTTGAATCTCCTTCTGAGTAAAAACCCTAGCTGGCCTAGGATTGCTTTTTGAGTAAGGTTTCAGTTTGTGTCTTGGGTTCAAGGCTTCTGTTAGAATTTATTGGTTTTTTTGGCTTTCAAGAACAAGAAATTGGTTTTAATTTCATTTATAACCCAAATTTCAATTGCTTTGCTTTCCCTTTTGGTTAACTTATTTTGTTTTTCATGATTTTTGAGTGTCTCTTTGGCAATCTTGAGAGTTTCTCTTGACATTTTTTCGGTTTGTTGAAGTCTTTTTACTACTATTCGGATCAATTTGTGCAAGTTTGTAATCCTTTCACATTCCAAGTTTCATTTGATTGATGAGTTGTATAACTTGCAAAGTTCAGGGACTCTTTGTGCTTGTTTCTTGATCTTTGAAATTTAGTAGTCTATTTGTGACCTCAAGTGTTTCTTTGGGTTTTTAAAAAGAAAAAGACAAAAACATAGCTTTTGCCTTTCTTTTTCTTTTCAAGCTCTTGGTTTTTTGGTTTCTTTTATTTTGATTTTGAGCAATTGTGAACTTTTTCAATTTGTTTTGCTTGGTTTTGGTGGAAATTTGTAATTAAATTTGTACCCTCTTTATTGTCAAGTTGGATTATTGATCTTATAAAGAAGCACATTTGCTTATCGTATGAGTATCCATAGGATCTTTCATCATCATTTAAATTTGCATTAGACTAGTTTGCATCATAAGCATTTTTAGTCTTTTTGTTAGATTTTGAGTGTGTGTGGAGTGTTTCTGAAAGAAAATAATATTTTTCTTATATAAGTTTTTCATAGAATCAAGTAGAAATCCATTTTCATCGAAAGAAAATAACTGCATGCATATAGTTAAGTTTCTATTGATTTATTTTGCGTCGAAAACATCATAATTTTCACTCTCATAAATTATACCTTTGACTTAAAGAACAACCCTCTAAAATCAAGCACTTTAATAAAAAGAACTACAACTTTTTAATTTGTCATTAACAACACCAACAAGTTTAAGTTCTTTAGGGCCTTGGAATAGGTGATTGGAGAGTTAACTCTCCAAGGCCACTCAAAATATCAAACATAGAAGTTGAATAATGAGTGAAATCCAGTGTCGTTAGAAAGATAAGGAAAGCTCCATGACTGGGAGTTAAGCACGAGGGAGAGTGAAGACAAGGAAGAGAGATACCCCCTATCCTACTTATTGGATCCCGCCCCGAGATTTTTCTCCCCAGATTTTGATACGAACTGGTGCCCATAGTTGTCATTCCTAGGGACCACATAAATGGTTACGGAGGGGAATCTCATGGCACCTAAGGCAAACATTGCATCACATTCATTGGTACTTCTGGAGGGTGACCTTGCGAAGCTTGGGTGCTTGCACTAGCAAAGGCTTTTGTTTGGAGGTCAGCATAACTGCTTTTATTACCTTCGCTAATAGGCCTGGGTTGTCATTATCCCAGACTATTTTTGGAAGGTCCTTGATTTTCACATTCTTGTATTTTGGTGTCCAGTCCTCATCACCTAGAGCGGAAATACTTGGAAGTAGTTTGATTGACTGTATCTTTAGGGACTTTTTAGAGAGTGCTCTTTGCTCCTAGTTGGCCTAGCTTTATAAATTTTTTGAGTCTTTAATTAGTTCTCTTAAAAATAATTAAAAGTGGTTGATCGACCAGTTCATCAGTCTAGGAGGCTTCATGGGCTTTCACCTATGAGTGTTGAGCCTTCTTCTAGAAGGCATAGGAGCAATTCTGCCAGTGATTTCCAATCAGTGGTAGCAGACACAATGGAGATTGATCCTCTGGTTTAAGTTATTGATTCACAAAATAGACCTGGTATAAGTAGAGAGTTGGAGAGGAACACTCGAGTCCTTTCTAGAGTCCTCTTCCAGTCGAAAGATGTTATTGAGGTTGAAGAACTTCCTGAGTCTCCTTTGACTCCTAATTGTCCTCTTACTCCTGATCATCCAGACGTTTTATTATATGTTGTGACTCCGACCAACAGGCCTTCGAGCCCAAGTCTATTTCGATCTTTTCCTTTGATGACCACTACTGGGAGCATGGCTTCCACCATGAGTGATACTAGTATGTAAACTCCTTTATCAGTTAAAGGAGGAGGAACGATTTCCATACCTTCTGTTACTCCTAGCACTGTAATATTTGGCTGTACCTCCATTCCATCTTCAAGTGGGGAACCCAAGCTTTTTCCTCTGCCGCTAGTTTTATCCCCTTTGGAATGTCAACTAGTGCAATTCCTTCGGTTCCATTAAGTTTTCCATCAACTGCCTCCACGTCTATGACTTCCATCGCAAGTGGGTCAGCTTCTTTTTAGGGTTTCCCTTTTGGGAGTGGTCATATACCACATTCTAACTCATCTTTAGGATCAATACCCTTTCCCTCCACGGGTCAAAGTTATAATACTTTCCAAGGATGGACAAATGATGTTGTTATTGGACTTGGAGCTGGGAATCAATTCTCTTTCGGCCAATAGGGGAATATGTTGTATTCCTCTATGAGTTTATTCCAGAGTTTTTCTCCCTACGCTCATGCATGGAACCCTTATCAAGGGCTCTCCGCTCCATTTAACACCTCTCTAGGGGGGAATTTCACTGGATATAGAAAATTTTCGATAGGAGTTGGACAAACTTCGATTTTTTCTGGGCCACAAGGATCTCCTTGTGGTTTAGGTTTTTCTGCGAATCACTTCAAACAACCTGGTGCCTTTACAAATCCATGGTACTCTTTTCAGAACATTGGGAATTCCGCCTAGACCGGGTGGAATCCTCAGAGTCCTGCACAATTACATTTCCTAGCAATGTTAAACTTGTCGGATCTATCCAAATTGACTAATGATCCGATCGGATATAACTTGACCTGGCCTCCGGTTCCAACCAAACTTCTGTCGGATATACCCAAATTCAAAGGGAAGACTAGTGAAGATTCGGGAAGACTAGGAACACTGGTGAAGATGATGTCATGACTCTTTTTTGACCTTTTTGATGACTTGACCTAGTGATGACATGTAATGGAGTATGAAACTGATGATTTGGACCTTGAAACAAAACTAACCATGAGATGATGACTGAGATAGTGATCAATACACTTCACCAGTGACTCATCACAATGAGTGACAGCATGATTCAGATGACAATTTGACCATGAAATGAAGGGAGTAGCCACACACCTAGACACACTAACCAGTGATCAAATTTTTATTTGAAAACCTATTGAAACTGTAAAAATTTGACCTAGGACCCTATCATCCATATTGAAAAAGTACATTTGATCACTAGTGACTGACAGGATTGGCAGGCATTAATAATAGGTATCAACTTGCATGTCTATTTTCCTTGCTAGTTTTGGCATGCATGGGATTGCATGTGTTTCTTGTCTATCATGGCATGGGTTTTTCCAGGTGTGACAATGTTTTTATCCTAGCCTTGCCATTTCCTGATAGTCTTGATGAGATGGGTTCTCCCATTCAGTTTATGTGGGATGGCTGAATTGCATTCGACGCTGAGTGGGGTGGATCTTTGAATTGACAAACACATGGTGTAGTGGTCCTTGAATCAAACTGAGGATGCACGAAACCACTGGCCTAGTAACCCTTGAACCAGACTGTGGGTTGCGGTAAAGCCAAATTGTGTGCCTTAGTGGACCTAGGAATCCTTGTCGGTGAATGGCCAGATATATTTTAAAGCCAAGAGGTGGATTTTCTCTCTGTTGGGCCTAGTGATTCTGGAATGGAATGCACGGTAAATCCTAGAGAGTATGTCTTAGTGTAGGGCCTAATGATCCCTAGATCAGACTGCGGATGTACGGTCAAGCTAGAGAGACTAGGAGGCACTGAAATTGCTCACAGTGTAGGCGGAGAACTCTAGTGGCATCCACATTGATTGGTGTTTTTGATGTGTTCTATGAGTCCCACATTCATGCTTGGAATATGGCATGGGGGTGATTAGCTGAAGAGATACTTGGCTCAACCAATCTATGGTCGGGTGGAATGTGGTAATCCCATATCTGGTTGGTTCATTATATTCATTAATGAAAAATTCATTTCCTTGATTTTCATGTGTAAATGTACAGGTGTATATATGGATTTTGATGGCTGATATTTTTATTTTATTTCTGTTCCTATTATGCTAGTTATATGCACATTTTATGACAACAACTATGTATGGATCTTAGCACGTTTTTACTTGTATATGAATGTATAATGTGTCTATGACCTAATAGATGAATATGCAACAAATGACATGAGGTAACAATGGTTTATAGTGATTCTTAGATAATTATGAGATCCCTACAGTTAATTATGTTGTTTACACTTGTAGGTTACATGTCGATGATATGTTTGACGAAATGCCTATCATGGCTAGCAGGGGTCTGGTTAAGGTCTTGTTGAATTTATTTCTTTTGCTTCATTGTTTCCCTGTACCTTTCTTGATTTCAATCTTTCATTCCATTCTAGGCAGTGGCCTAGGCTTTTGGCCTGAAAAAGTGGCTTAAATCTCGAGGTCATTGGCAGAAAACTGGTATATGGTCCACAGTCGTTGTCATGCAGACCTATGACAGTGACTTTAGGTCTTTGGTCACTCCCTTTCCCATAGCATGAAGGAGGCTATGGCCTTAGAGGTCTAGAACAATAGTGGGACCTAGGGACAAACTGTCTGAGTGGTTGACTTGTCTCTTGAGGGTTTTATTGATGATGTTGGATGACTATGTGTGATGTTTCGTCGATTCCACTTCCTTAAGGTCACATAGGAGGTCGAAACTGATCATAGTAGCCTCTCGTCTCATGTTTACCCCGATTGGCATGGTTACTTGGGTGGATGTGGGAGGAGGGTGTTAAAAGAAGGATTCAGTATTTCTACTAAAGGAGAAGTTGAACACCCTTGAAAATCACAATGATCACAATTGGGTGTCGTCACATATGGTGCGAAATATGAAGGAGAAGGAACTAAGAAAGAGTAAATGAAAACATGGAAGAGGACTTGTGTCTTGGTCTTGGAGAGGCTACTAGGTCAAGGGTCTTAGTATTTGTATTCATCAGTTGGAATCTCTATAAGAAGAATTTGTGTGAGTTTTTCTCTCAAAGAGTGAGAAGTTTTGGCCCTAGTTGATAGCCTACATTCTGTGTCTCCTGTTTATTTATGTTCATGCATTGGTAATTGTTTGATGAATAAGAATACTAATAACTTAAGAAATTAGTAAATCCTAATCTAAAGAAGAAAAGGTATCTCATGAGTAGCTACTAATTGAGATAAATCACCTAATGCTAATGCCCTATATTTCTCAACATGGGATCAGAGCTAAGGTGATATTTAAGGAAGAGAATCTAATCAAAGAGAACCTCAAGGATTGAGTTTCAAGGAAGGCATCAAATAAAGGTAAATGATATCAAATTGAAATCAAGATCTACATTAAAGAAAAAAATCTACTTCACAAGGAAGTCTTGGGATCATCAATCAAATCAAGGCAACTAGAAGTCTACACCAGAAAAAGTGTTGGATCCTCTAGTCACCATCAAAAGACCACAAATACCCTCATCAAGTCAAATAGATCTATAATGAAAGGTAGCCCAAAGTATAGACATCCAAGAGAAGGAATTCAAGGATGAATATCACTTCATCTTGGAGAAAGTCGAACCCTAGAATAATTTTTGATCTGCACTCATTCACTACCAAAGAAGTCAAAGTATCTTGAAGTTGAGAAGGCATTATCATCATCTTCAAAAGCTATAAGGTGAGCTCCCTATAATTGCAGCAAGTATACCCTCCTTATTCTTGAAGAAGATCATCCAAGGAAGCATCAAAACATCCTCATCAATCACCATCAACAAAGAAAGCTAGATCTAAAAGCGTTGACATCATAAAAGGAGTAATATCCTTTATTGAAGAAGATATTTTCATTTGGAAGAAGATCGTCCAAAAGGGTCACTAACACGTCTTCTTCAACCACCATCAAAGTGATAAAATTGAAGATTTCATCTTCACTTTTCAAGTAAGTATCTTTCGTTCTATAATCAAATTTGGTAAAATGACTTCGTTTTGCAAGGAGATCTATAAGTTGGTTGGGTCATAGAAATTCCTTGCATGGAAAAGGAGGATAGAAATAGTCCTCGAAGAAAGTGAAGTCATTGAACATATCAATGAAAAGGTTTCCTCTGAATACATGGAAAGGGATTCTTATGAAAGTTCCTCTCATATAACAGTATTAGAGACATCAAAGAGATATATATGATAAGTTGGTAGAACTATTCTCTGAAGAATCGATAAAGAAGGTCACATCACTTAGATTTTATCTACACAAATTCAAGGTATCAAATGATAAAGGGTTATCTTCATAAGATCTCAGTTGCAAGGTCTGGAAGAGATAATCCTCATTTTTCTAAATGTATTAACTGATGAACAAGGTAACAAATGTCTATGAGGATAAGAAAGCTATCCCATTCAAAAACGTATGGTTTCTATGCAAAGTAGGAGATAACAGGTTGAGGGCAAAAGTATTGAAGGATCAAATGAAAGGATTCAGACATTTTTTCGAAAGGAAAGAATAACATAGCTAATATTCAATTCTATGAGGATTACAAGAAAGATTGTCCTAAATTCAAGAAGGGAAATAACAAGAAATATAGAGAAGAAGTCCATTTCACCAAATAAGTGGAGAAAGCTGAAAGAAGGAAGTCCAATAAAGAGGAAAAACATTAGAAGTAAGAGCTCATGACATCACCATAGGAAACATGAAGGATGTTTGATAGTCAACTATGAAGGGTATAGCTCTTGAGAACCTCATTCGAAACTAAAGGAAAGGAAGAAGTCATCCAGGAAAAGGCTCATCATACATCAAAAGATAACATCTGCTTGATAAGGATATGCAAGATCCTAAAGACTCATTGATGGAATCTTCATCGAAAGGTTCACCAATCTAGACTGGAATAAAGTGTTTCATCGGGAACTCCAACTTGTGGAATTCATAGTATGATGGTATGATGACATAAGAGATGAAGCAGATCAAGGGGTTGAAGCTCTTTTCAATCAACAAAGTTGCTGAAAGAAGCCTAGGTGACCTAAAGGTAAATGAGGTATGTATGCGTGTATTCAATATACAAATTCATGTTGTATGGTTGCAGGTAACATGGATCACTGCTCGATCTTGAGAAGCATGATCAAAGGAAAGGAATCTCTTCCTATGAAGGGTTGTCAAAAGGCATGGGTCACACTAGATGAAATAAACCTAATGTGTCCTCATATGAAGTATGAGGTGGCTGACTACAATTGAGGAACTCTGAAGGGAAGCTCCTGGGAATGAAGTGTGTGAAGAAAGGAAGGAAGATATTATGAGATATGCAACCATGGAAAAGGAAATCAACATCTGAAATACCAAGAATATTTGACTAAGAAATCTCCCAGAAAGATATGAAGACTCTAATGGAAGTCTGAAAAATATGGAGACCCTTTATAATGGGTATCTTTGGGAGATGTGTCAACATGTATGCAGGATGTTGATACCTATAGTAAGATGTCACGATGAAAGACCATCACAAAGGTAAGTATGTTTTAAGTGTTCATTTCTTATTTTGAACAAGTATCTGGATGGGTTTATGCAAGATTACCAAGGGAAGAGCTATGGATGTCTTCAGGACCATGTAGAAGGATGTAAGAACCTTTCAAACAAGACAACATGAATAAGGCAACATGACATGAAGAAATACAAAATGTAGACTAATGGATCACTTTCTGATGAAAGGAATGATGACATGACTAACTCATGGATGAAAGTGATGGATGGTTTGTGCCCTATGAAGATGCCACAAGAGATGAATACTTTTTGACCAAAATCCCCATGCAAAGAACCTCCCGGAAGGTTCAAAATAGAAGAAAGGAAAGGGCAGAAAGATGAGGAAGCACTTTCATGCAAGTCACTATCATCAAAGAACTCCATACGGTGATAATACACCCTACTCTGACTCATTCCCTCCTAATTGAGAGCTCGGTGATTCCATTTTCTTTGGTTGCTAGTTCCGGTAGCAACCCCTTAACTCTTTCCTTCACCCCTGACTACTTAAGGAATGGAATGGAAAGGCTTAACAATTCCAATTCTTTGATCTTCAAACCTACCAAAGATTGTTCATGCACCTTCTCCAGATCCTTGTAGCTATGATACCATGTAAAATTATTAGAGCACAGATAAGGATCTAGTTGAAGAATAATTGCACAAATTTGCAAGAATTGAAAAGGAAAATTAGAACAAAGAATGAATTTGATTACTCAATATTGATTTGAGAATCAGTACATAAAGCAACTAAGTTAAGCTTAGTTGTACATGCAATAACTAAGGAAATTAAATATAACTAAAACTAAGTGTGCTTTGTGTTATGTTAATGTGCATGTGCACCACATGCAAGCACTAGAGTCAAATAACTAAAACCAAGTGCATACCACATGCAAACACTAGAGTTAACTAAATAAAGTCATGTGCACACTAGATGTAAGAACTAGATTTAACTTACGCTAACTAAGTGCACATCACATACAAACTAACGCTAACTAAATGCACATCACATGCAAACATTAAAGTTAACTAAAGCTAATAAAGACTAAGTGCATTCGCACCAATAACAATTGATGTGTTGTTCGAGCCACTGTTATAAACAAAAAAAAATGTTATAATAAGTGGATTGGATCTCAAGTCAATGCAACCAAGTGGAAATGAAATATGATGGAGCAAAAACTTCAGAAAATGCAGTAAAACTATTAATAGAGATATGTAAATACCCATATGTGACTTCGACGAAACTATCATGATTGTACCGTATTGAAGTATTTTCTTTCATTGATGGATTATGAAAATACAATCAAAGTCTAGATTTGCCAACATGGATAACTAAAAATGACTTTCAAAATTCTATTTATTATAAAACATGCCTGTGAAATCCAAAGATAAAAAATGTTCTGTGAAAGCTACATTCAGAGATGGTGGGTATTTTGCTATTTCGAATTGAAAATGAGCTTGAAAGTTGCCTAGTTGTTGAGATCGTTTACATCTGATTGGATTTTATATACTTCCCAACTCAAACTCCAATTAAGAGTATAATTGAAGCTACTCTTAGAAAGTTGGATTTTATTCATATGATCTATATTTGCAATATTGACCATATTGCTCTCAGTAAAAAGATAATATGAGAAAGTTGTAGTGGGCCATTGAACAACTCATTGGTTTATAATGGAGGCAAGAAAATGATAAGTCATTGTGGTGTATTTTCGCTGGATTGGCTGGTGGAATTGTAATATTTTTAAATGTATTGGAAGTTATATACGAATTGAGTTGCTCCTGGCACAGTCTAGCAATCACTTCAATCAAAATCTGCATCCATACATATGGTCTTTTTAATAAAGTGCTAATCATGTAGACAATATTTGGAATTTCCAATGTATGCAATGCCATGTTGAATGTTTTTACCACGTCAACGAGCAGATTACACAAAAACAACCATGCTTGTGGATTGTGATTTTGCTAGAGGTAAAATGTCTAGTGAATTAGATAGTTTTCCTCTGAAAAGATTGACCAGACTTCAAACATTTTTAGTCATTTTCTTGTATTTTCAAAGATGGAGAAACGTTACTACCTGTTGTTGATGAGTTGTTAGTAGATGGCGAAATTATGTTTCTAATCAACGGTCTTGTTGAAGGCTAACCTGTAACCATTGCTGGTTGTCTTAATCTTGAAATTTTAAGGTGTCGGTTACCAGCATGATCCATCGTCCAAAAAAGAACGTCGAAAAGGTGAATTTGAAAGGGATTCGTCGTGACAGTGACGGCAGTTTAAGTGAGATCATATGCCTTTTGGAGTAGAAATGACAATAGGTTTTTACAATGCTTTGCAAGTGTCAGAGCAATCGACGGTCCATAATGTTGGTGCTTCAGGTCAATGGAGTGCAGGACCCTTAGGCCCCACGAAGTTTAATAAGATAGGGGGTGTCACATAGCTGTATTGCAGAAACAACCAGTTCACAGATCAACGCTCCAAATTTAATGTGACACCCTTCTGCATCATTCCCGAAACTGCTAGAGGGGGTGTTTGGTTTCTTCAAAATCGCATGTGACACCCTTCCCCATCAGTGCCGAAACTGCTAGAGGGGGTGTTTGGTTTCTTCAAAATCACCGTGGTATTTTGACTTGTGCATGAGCACAGTCTGGGGGGCGCACAACCCTTCATTTAAAACATGATTGTGGACATATGTTCATTTATGGGAATTTGATGACCATGTATTGATGAAACCTCTAGTGAATAAAATATTGGTTTGGTTCTAAGTTTTGATCAAATTGCAATTTATATTCTATCTTGTTTTTTTGTGCTCTTAGTATTTTATGTTGTGTTTTTCGTGTGTATGTAGCACTAGGTTCACTTAAGTGAAATTGTGGATTTACCTATGCTTCTTCATGTTGCAATGGTACTTGTAATATTGATTTAAGGACCTTAATGACGGCTCCACCCATTTCAGAAATCCATTCACATTTATTGTTTCCTTCTCCTTTCATTATTCTTTCTACAAGGTTAAAGCTTAGATTCTTAGTTACCTAAATTATTAAACGTTATTTCTTCTCATCTTTCCTCTTTCCATCATTTTAATTACGGGGTCTAAAATCCTCAAAATGTTGGTCATACTAGTTGAAATCATGAGCTTTTGAATTAGGATAGTCATTTCATCCCTTATGAGCTTGCCCTGACCATTCATTTAAAAATTTTCATCTTATTCTGGGAGATGTCCTGGGCACTGACCCCCTTACAGCTAGGGGTTGTCTCTAGGGTACAACATTAATTGGCGGCGTTGTTGGGGATCGAAGTTGAAAGATCTTTCTTAGGTTCATAAAAGTTTATCGTTGATTTTGAGGGTGACAAAATCAGTGTTTGGTTATATATCTTCACTTGTTTTCTCCACTTTGGGTATTTTTCTTTCTCTCGGTTTTTAATGGTAGTCCCTTCATATTTAGCCAACACGTTTTCCCCATTGGATTTCTCTGGTATATCTAGTTATCTTCATTTTGTGCCTTCTTTTCATGAATGGAATGCTTATCTACCAAGGTTTAGAGGGGATGCAGATGAAAGTTTGTTTCAAAACGTTATAGATTTTCACAGATGCATGGAATAGTAGGGTGTTATCTATGAAGATGTAAAGATGAAGTTGTTCATGTTTTCTTTGGACTAAAAAGCTAGGGTTTGGTGCAAATATTTACTTCGTTCAAGTATTTCTTACTTGAAGAATTTCCATGCAACGTTTAATTCATTTTGCATGGCTTTGTATTCACATGAGTTTATTTTCAAAAATTGTTATGAACATTTCGATTTTAAAAAATTTCCAAGACTCACGATGATGTGGTTAAAGGCATTTTTGAAAATAAGTTTCAAGAAAATAGAGACCTAAATCAAGGACCACTACTCAGGAGTCATGAAAAAAGGAGAAATGATCAAGTTGCAAGTTAATCCTAGGAGGTATTATCTTTTATATTTTGAAGGGGATACAAGTGCGTACCAAAATCAACCATGAGAAAAGATTGATGCTCCTAAAATAAAGGTAAGCAGCTTTCAAGAAGTAGGCCATTTGCATTTTGTTTCGAAAGGAGATCAGTGTTTTTGTGGACAAACCAAAGTTGAAGAATCAAAAAATAATGATGACTTGGTTATAAAAGAAGATATCTCTAGTAGTCCCAGAGAATTGTTGATGAAAGTTTTTCATAATATATATCATATAGTTGCTAGAAAATTTAAAGAAACTAAAGTTGTTGACCAAGATGATTTCTTATCTCATGTATTTTATGATCTTGTAGTAGATTATATGGATTACATGAACAACTTGGAGGTGATATTTTTCCTTCAACCCATTTCTTTTTCAAGGTATGTATCAATTCATGTGGATTAGTTTCTTTTTCCCATGTTCCTACCTCTTTTTAAAGTTCAACAAGGAGCTGGTGTAAGGTCTAGTACCCAAATGTTATCATGGTATCACTATAAGATTGATTTCACTTGACATAAATCAGGTGATTTGTGTAAAATTCCAAACATCAAAATTTCTAACATATCTAGTACACTCTAGATGTTCTAAAAATTCGAACACAAAACAGATCTAAAAATGCAGCCTTTATTTATATTAATAACTGAAGATAATAGTACATGCCCATACAATTGATTTCAAGCCCCTACAATGGAACGCATGGTTGCTTATCAAAAAGAAGAAAAATGCACTTAATCACAATCGTGGACCCTGGATGGATCCACCAGAAAAAATAACACCCACGGGGTTTTCATCCCTGGTATCAAACTGGAACTGGCCACGCCAAGTTTTCAAGAAAAACATAACATGGTAGATAAACCCCCAATGATCCAAATGCTTAGCTTATGTCCCCTTTTAAAGGCTTGATGGACTCTCTAAAGACCCTATTTTATTATTTTCCCTCGAAAAGAAAGGGGAATACTATGGGAAAATACCATGGGTAAATACCACAATAAATACCATGGGTAGATTCCGCCTATTTGACTATATCCAGACAATGGAATATTACAAATCCTCCTCCCCAAATTTTGTTTGCCCTCAAGCAATCCATTGCTATCCACAAAAGAAGCATCTAGACATTAATACCAGGATCCCCTACAACCCAGTGTGCTATCCTATGCCTCCAATACCTGGATCCCAAATAATCCTCCGGTCAATCCTTCCCTCGATAGTTTCACCTAGATCCCAAACAATTCTCCAGTCGATCATGCTCCCAATGGATTCTCCTAGATTCCAATGTTGCCTAAGTCCTGGGACCTGTGGGTTATGATACCATCTCAGCCCTCCACCATTACTCGTGCCAAAGGGCCCAAGCCATAAGATGCCCTTGGCTGTAGTATCCTCCTAGGAATCAACCCATCAATAGAGTACCAACTCATAATCTGTCGCCAATCCCTGCCTTGGGAAGGATGAATATCTTCAAATCTATTATGTTGATGTTGCTCAATGCTCAACTCATGTTGCTCCACTATGTCACCCAACATGATGCATTTGGAGAACTCTACCCCCCTCTTCCCAATGTATAAAGGTGGGTTGGTAGTGTTGCAAACATTGTCTATATACTCATGTAGAGGGTTGCTCTGGAACTCCCAACTATACTCCTCTTGCTGCCATGTGAGGGACTTGAGTCTTTCCTCAACACTAGACAACTTGGTCATTGATTCAGTGCATACCCCTATGAGCTCATCAATTTTTCTACTCTCTTGTAAGACAGTGTCTCGGACTGTCCAGACTCTCTGCTTCAACATCATAAGATCTGTCTTCAAATGCGTGATCCTCTCCCGAAAGTCCTCTACTGGAAATTTTGGTGCCTTGTTGAATGTCTTTGTATCTATCTGCACCAGATGCCCCACACTACATCTTCATCGTGAACCTTTCACTGACCCTCTAGAAATGGCTCATCCTGCATACTATATTTGTCATGCTTCCCTGCATGATCATGCTCATCATGTCGGTTTATTACTACTAGCTCCTCATTTGATTTTCCTTGAATGTCTTCTTCTTGGCCTTCTCCACATGTGGGGAAAAGTTGTCCACCCTCTCTAGTTGTCAAACATGGATGTACATGTGGACTTTTATCTGCACCTAATGGCCCATAGTCTTTATGGATGTTCTCCTGGATATCTATAGACTCAACTACTACATCATCAGGAGGAATTACCTCCTTCTTTTCCCCATGTACTTTGTCAATCTGACTAATTATGATCTACTTGTCCTGCAAGTTTCTCTGAAAATCATGGTGTTGTTGCTCATCATCTGTACTTGACTGCATGGATCCTTCATATGTTCTCTTCTGAAAATCGGTGAACCCAACTATGGATGAATTTCCATGATCTGAAGAAGTCTCTAACTGTTCTTCCTTTGTTACCTCCTTATCACCTAGACATGAATGGTTAAGGTCCCAAGGTCCCTTGCAGATAAAGCATAGTCCTCTTCTCCTTAGTTCATTCTTGTTGCAGATTTTGTTCTTTCTTCCTCCATCAATCCTTCTCAACTCCTTCCTAGTCAGCATCCTTTTGAGCAATTTTATGTTTTTCCTTACCAACTTCTCGACTAGATCATAGGCAACTGGTGATACCTTTGGTTCCTTCCTCCAAATGGTCAGTAATTTGGATCTCAGTATCTTGCAAATATTGACATCTCCTTTTAAGAACAAGGACACAATCTTCTGCATGCATGCTTTAACATGGTCTAAATGAGCTGGTGTAACACTGATGTAAAATTTTTGGAGCAACTGAAAGATCAACTCATCACAATCCAGATTTAGCATGAACGTGTCAAAGTTGAATTCTAACATGACTTTTAAAATTATGCACCGCTTCTGAAAGGTAGAAAGCATGGTGTTATTCAACCCCTCAAGGGCTTCTACTATTAGCTGCAGTATATCTATCATGAGACCATTATTGTAGGGCAATAGTGGTGATGTTAGAGCTATGACCCTGCTGAGACAAGAAGCAATTGTGAGCCTGACCTCTTCATAAGGATGCTCCAAGAACCTAGGTTGTATCAAGGAAAGCATTGATGGCTTCAAGGCCCAACTTGACCTTTTCCAATTTTATTTCTCTATCAAGGAGAAAGCCATATCTAATGTGTCCAACCGTAAGAGTACATCTTCAGACTTTGTATACTGCAATTTGGATCCAAGTTCAAAGAGACGCTTGCTTTTCACATCTTCTTTCCAGATATCCTTTGACTGCTAAAGGATAACATGGACCTTCCGAGAGAAAGGCTTGTGTTTTTGCTCTTGCTTCTCATTTGTAAGTTGTTGACATCTTTTATCCACAAAGGTGGTTTAGTCGAGAGGACTCACTGATGTATTACCATGTTGATTCCTGAGGCGTTTCCAAAAGTAGAGTGATGACATTATGGCTTAGCCTTCTCTCTCCTCGACTTTCTTTAATAAAATCGATTTACCCTTTTGAAAAAACTATCTATATTGGGCTTGAAAGAAAACAAATGGTAAATCTTCAACCTCTACAAGGAAATTCAACACCTCAGTCTAGCCTGAGTACAAGACTGCTGATGATTTGGTCCTCAGTTATAGGTGTGAGTAGAGATTCAACCCACAATTTTTGCACATGACAACTCAATAAGGTTGCTACAGGGATCAAAAAGGTTCTTATGATTTGGTCTTTATATCTGGAGCAGCAACTCGATGCTTATCACAGAACCTTCCATAAGTCGGCCTCTATGAACAACACTTGGAGTGACTTGCTATAAGACTAAAATGCAACCCACCACTAAATTTCGATTGACTTCCCATTCAGACATCACTGGACATGAATAAAGGGAGTGGTCTGCTAGCGCATTTAAAATGCGGCCCACCAGTTATAATGATGATGACAATTCGATCTAGAGTGAATCGATTACGTCCTCCCTTTGAAAAATATTGCGGCCTGAGGGTTTGATGCCAGGTATTGATCTTAGTATATGCCTTCCTCGGATAATTATGAAATCGGTCCTAATGTTGGATCAAGAAATTGCATGTGGCTTCCTTCTGAAAGACAATCAAACCAAGCTGCCACTTTTGAAACCAATCTGATCTTTGACCTCCGTGAAAACTGAAGTTTTGAAAGTGATTATAAATAAATGCACCAGTGATTTGGATTAATAAACCACTGCAAATGCCTTTATCAATCGCACACGTAACTTGCTTTTCTAACAGTTGAAATTCCTGAATAATTCATCCCACATGACTATGGAGAATCCACGATCTACCATCCGAGAAATATGCGCTACAGGTACGCACAGTTGATCTGTGTATTGGCTGCTCAATGTGATATGTATGTTGGAAGGAGGGAAATTCCCGGCGTCTCTGGATTTGCAATAAACCCAATAGAATTCTCGGCCTTTCTGGTTGGCTCCCTCGCACCTTCAATTCAGTGAATCGGTTTACCGTTTGACCTAGCGTTGTTTCAATTCGCCTTCACCGTTTCATGACTACGACCCTTCACAACCTCTAACTTCTTGGCACATCTATGTCCCTTGGCGGTATGTTAGTCCCGAGCTTTTGTGCCAAATGTAATATGCGCTTGCCTGCTTAGGGTCCACTGTTGATGGTCTGGTTTTTTTATTTCCCGATCAACGCACCCAAGGCCCACTGCGCCAAAATATTTGGAGCACATGTAAATAAATAAAATTAATGGCGATCAATTAACTAATGGACAGCGCCCTTTTTCCCAAATGTTCTTCCATGATAGCTCCTTTCCTGTAATGAAGAGGTGATGCAATGCCCTCTCACTGGGAATCCATATGCAGGTTTGATACCACTGCAAATGGCTTCTCGGCCAACTCTTTCCTCGCCTGTGTGTCCACAGTTGCACCCACAGCTTACCTAGCCTACTGCTCTTTGGCTGATGGCCTCTGGACCTTATGATTAGTGTTGGCCCAGTTGTCGTGCTCACGGCTTGAGGTTAGTGGCCTGTTAATAATTATATTGACCCCCACGCGCCCTTAGATTGGTTGGATTGGTCGAGTGTTTGGAGTATGTTGGCATGTTTCAAGACTGCGATCCCCTCTCAATTGGCACATCTACACCTTGCCGCATTGAGGGGGTTGACTTCCATGCGACAGATATGGTAGTCATTTGGTCTTGCCCTCAAGCGGTGATTCTGGACTCTTATAGTAGAGATAATTAAAAAATTTGATAAACAACCCCAACAATTGTTCCCATATCCTTCACACGTTCATCAACACGATGCATGCATGAGAGAGACTCCAAGAACCGAAATATGGTGGATCGCACAAGGTTATGTGGCCTGAGGGCGTATAAGATTGGCTTGTATGACAGGTGCATAGTGGTCTGATCTATTGGCCCTGCTATGGCTTCTCGCCTGAATAATTGCTTCCTGAATCCAAAATGACAATGTTATGGCCTTTAGGCCAGCGCAACAACTGGTATGGCATGTTGGCCTTCCAACGAAACAGTGTTTCCCAGCAATGAAATGTGGTGGCCCTTAGAATGATAGCCTTCACGACCAGAGAAATCCTGTAGATATACAAAAGAACTAGTGCCCTCAAACCCCACGAAAAACTCCAGATTTTTATTTTTAATTTTTTATATAAATAAATATAACAAGAAACCCTCTACTGATATTGGTATGCTAACTAGTCTCGAAAAATGGAGAATGAGGGACCAACTAGGGCGATATCAAATACGACCGAAGATGGAAATGCCGGCTAGGGTGAGAATAAACGAAGTTCCATGCATAAAACCCTCAAGCCTCTGATACCACTGCAAAATTCCAAACATCAAAATTTCTAACATATCTGGTACACTCTAGATGTTTTAAAAATTCGAACACAAAACAAATCTGAAAATGCAGCCTTTATTTATACTAATAACTGAAGAAAATAGTACATGCACATACAATGAATTTCAAACCCCCTGCAATGGCATGCACGACTACTTATCAAAGAGAATAAAAATGCACTTAAGCACAATCGTGGACCCTGGATGGATCCATCAAACAAAATAACACCCAGGTGGTTTTCGTCCCTGCGATCAAACTAGAACTAGCCACCCCAAGTTCTCAAGAAAAACATAACAAGATAGATAAACCCCCAATGATCGAAATTCTTAGCTTCTATCCGCTTTTATAGGCTTGATGGACTCTCTAAAGACCCTATTTTAATATTTTCCCTCAAAAAACTAAGGGAAATACCATGGGTAAATATCACAGTAAATACCATTGGTAGATTTCATTTATTTGACCATATCCCGAAAACGTAATCTTACATTTGTATATACAAGTGTTATATATAAATATGCTTAGTGGTAGATCATTTATTTAACTATTTGTAGAAGTTTTTATTTAGTTTGAATAAGGATCAAACTTCCAGAAAATAAAGGTTTCAGTAATATTTCAAATTTTAGAGTTTCTGAGATGATTGTGAACATATTTAAAAAGATGACTCCATAGCCCAAAAATCAAGACACTTGGTCTACATTTTTCAGTGTCTCACAAGCGAAACATTGTCCCGGATTAGAGCCTACAGTAATTTCAAATTTTAGAGTTTCTGAGATGATTGTGAACATATTTAAAAAGATGACTCCATAGCCCAAAAATCAAGACACTTGGTCTACATTTCTCAGTGTCTCACAAGCGAAACATTGTCCTAGATTAGAGCCTATGTTGTAGTATAATCCTGCAAACTTAAAATGTTGAAGGTCTTTCCAAATAAATTTCAGTATAGAAATGAAGTTTAATGCCAGTCAAGGTTGCGACAGGGCCAAGGCAATAATTTCTTGAAGATGGAGATAGCGAAGGTAATGTTGTGACTGAATTGTGAGCAATGATCAAGCGATAACAATCATGAGCAATGATTCCCTGTTAGTTATGGTATAATTGATCTGGTGGGATTATCTATTTCATATGCCATGCCAATTATTTTATTGTTGAATAGTCAACATCCACACAATGTGAACAGAGAATATTCATTTATGAAGTATGAGTTTCTTGATGAGCTTGGAAAAGAAGTCTTATGACAGTGAAAGGATTTCAAAGACTTGGAATAATGCTTACATTAGAATGTAGGCATATTTTATTTTTTAATAGTTAGAGTATGTTGAGAGATTTTCTCAATAGTATCCTCTTGTATTAGAAACTATTGGATGTCATGATCACTATTATGTGGCTTGTAATTTGGCTTTGTGGTGAAGAACACGAATTGATTTGTGAGTATATTTGTGCACAATGTTTGCTGCTCCATTTTTCTTGTTGGTATCAGAGTTTGTATGGGCTTGAATCCCTTATGGGAGGGCCAAGGAAGATAGAAGAGCTCTGAAAATTTTATTTTTTGTACATATGTAACACCCCCTCCCATGTATACCCAAAGTAACCATTCCAACCGGGGTAAACATGAAATGAGAGGCTACTAGATCATATTTGTCCTTCTATGTGACCTTAAGGAAGTGGAATCGATGGAACATCACACACAATCATCCAACATCATCAACAGAACCCTCAGGAGACAAGTCAGCCACTCAGACACACTGTCCCTAGGTCCCACTGCTATTTTGGATCTCTTAGGCCATAGTCCTTCTCATTCTATGGGCAAGGGAGTGACCAAAAACCTAAATTCGCTCTCACAGACCTACTTGCCACCGACTGTGGACCAATTTTTCCAATTCTGTGCCAATGACCCTAAGATTTGAGCCACTTTTCTAGCCCAGAATCTCAGCCTCTGCCCATAACTTTCTACAACCTTCAAAATTCATTAAAGGCATGATAACAATGTTGATCAATCAAAATCAACCTTAGGACTAGGCCTGAGCATCATCAATTGGGACCGACATTTTGTCAAGCACTTGGCATCAATGCAACCTATAGGTCTAGGATACAAGACAGAGCATAAATGACTGAAATAACTTATGAAACATAACCAGAAGGATCACATCCTTCTCCATTGAACTACTACATCATCAATTATGTCTTGCATCTAGCCATTTAACAAATACAAGTAAAGACATGAAATAACCATGACATGAACCAGTCCTTTAACCATGCTTATAACCAGCATAAAACCATGTAAATATCATAGATAAGACAGCCATTAAATCCACATATTAATGATAAGCAAATCCGACCAGGTTTAGGACTTCCACATACCACCCGACCATAGACATGGCTGAACCAAATCTCTCTTTCAGCGAGTTACCCCTATGCCATATTCCAAGCATGAATGTGGGATCTAATAGAACAACCAAGGGAATTCAGAGGTTAAACCGCCTCCACCCTCATCAAACCATGATCATACCAAAACCGGTGCTCCGACCACAACTGAACAGAACTTGGAATCCATCTGGAATCCATCACTACCCTTGAGGAATTTCTCGTCTCCTTGTCTCTCAGGCTTTATGGAAATCCAAACCCAGATCACTAGGCCCTAAACTGACACATCTCCCTCGGGATTTACCATGTATGCTGCCAAAACCGGTCAAGGGATTCCCAGGCCTTTGGGAATGGAACTTGCAACCACCTCTGCTCTAGATTCTGAAATCCATCAGGCAAACCAAAGCTCAAAAACCGAAATAAATATCCCAACATACCATGGTATCTGTAAAAAGGCAAGGCTATGCTTAAAACCACTATCATAACCTCGAAAAACCATGCCATTGATAGCAAGAGAACCATACACTAACATGCAAATCCATGCATTTCCAAACCAGCTAGGAAATCACACATGCAAAAGGTTACCTATAGGTATTCCTGCTGAAGTTGTTTGATCTTGATTTCCTTTCCTTGATCCTTGCTTTCCGTCCTTTCCCTTTGCTTGCTTTTCCTTCCTTGATCCAAAGTTAGAGTGCTCCAAGAAAACTCTAAGTGACCAAGAGTGAGAGAAAAAGAGAGAATAATGAGAGAGCTCCAAACTTGAACTAACAAAAGCCATGAGCTGGTCCTTAAAAGTCTGTTTATGCATGAGGCCTCTAATTTCTTCACCTTCCATTATTTTCCTTCAATTTCCTCCTCACATGTAACATGTGACCTTTCACCTTACTTTTCTCCTAATTTCATTTATTTTCATAAATAAATGTGCCAAAATGCCCTTTTCTTTTTAGTGCCTTTGCCAATTTTCCTTAGCCAAAACACACACCCAGTGATGCCCACTAGGATTTCTTTTCCCAACATTCAGTTTGGAATAAGTGTCCCTTAACCGTAGTCTTATTTTTCCTTTATTAACTTTCATTACATGAAATTTTTCACTAGGGCTGTTACAGAACCCTCCCTGTCACGCCCCTACACTAGCGGTACTCTTCAACCCACACTATAGCGAGGTGCGGCACTACCAACCGTTTTCTTTTCACCAATACTTACGATTGTAGACTATGCCTAACATTCCATACTTAGTTTGTTTTTCATTACCAAGTATTATATTTGTCCTTTATACAAGTGAAAGCCCATAACATTCACATAAACAGTATTATACAATAGAAATGCACAATAGTATAAAGGGAGGGTCAACTCCCTGCAATATGAGTCTGCCCGAAACAATACATATAATCTTCTTTTATAAGTACAAGTTAAATCTTGGGAAACCCCAAATTTACACTTAGCCAATTTTCAACTTCGGCAAACTCGGTTGCCCAGCTCATCAGTGCCTCCGCACGGTTGTCGCACGACTCACCAACCCTTTGTTCACCTTGTCACACGATCGTGTTGTTTTCCCAACTTGGGCGCACCTCGTCGTAACCAAGTCGCCACACATGGGCGCCTCCGCATGAGTCACCTCTTCGTTCACAACCTCAACACTTCACCGTTTCGTCGTGCACGGCGCGCCCTCGCCCAACCGCCCATTCGCACGTCCACTCGTTCACCCAAACTCGTTCACCCGAAAACTTCACCTGAGTCGCCACACGACTTCACCCGGGTCGCCACACGACTTCACCTAGTTCACTTAAACGACCTCACCCGGGTCGCCACACGACTTCACCCAGCTCGCCCGAACAACTTCACCTAGGTCGCCCGACGACCTCACCCGGCTTGCCCGAACGACCTCACCCGGTTTTCCCGAACGACCTCGCCCGAGTTTCCTGCCCAACAACCTCGCCCGAGTTCTGCTTGAATGACCTTGCCCGAGTCCTGCCTGAACGACCTCACCCGAGTTCTGCCCGACGACCTCGCCCGAGTTTTCTGCACGAGTTTCCTGCACGAGTTTTTCGCCCGAGTTTTCTGCACGAGTTTTTCACCCGAGTTTCTCACCCAACTTTTCTGAACGACTTTTCCACCCGAGTTCTGCCCATCCTGTGGGCTCATCCACGCACCGCAGAACTCTTTGTTCGAACTCGTGTTGATCGAATTATGGTCGTTTGCCTCCAAACGCCCTCCAATATATATGCGCGGGTGGCGGGTTATGTCACCCGGCCGATCCACGCCCAACGCCCAAGCAAACTCGTTTACAATGTGTTGTCTCGCCCAGGAGGAGAGTCGGCCCGCCCAACTCATGGGACCGCCCCCTCAACTCGCCCAACACCTTATAAGCTCGTCCAAGGTTCATTTCATTTCATATTTCGCACGTCCTTCGCATGGTTGAGTCGCCCTGCCCGTCGCACGGACCGCAGGTCCTAACATCCTCCCCCACTTGAAGTCATTGTTGTCCTCGACAATATCTCATCCTGGCAACCATCTGTCACCAAGATCACCATACCATATCTGTATGTCATATATCGGAAATCATCTCAATCCATGATCATCAACCACCCTGTCACAATCTCCACATGTTGCTCCCCATCGTGGAAGGATGGCCCCTCCATCTCAAGCTACATGCTTCCTGCAACCTCTCGTGTTGACCTCATCATGTGTCATCCTCGTGTGAACTGTTGACCCCCATGTTTGAACTAGTTGGGTAGCTAATCCAACTGTCACGCTCAAACCATGAGAATGCACATCCTCATGCCACCATCAGTTGTTTCTCTCAACATCCTGTCACATCATCAACTCAATCAAGAATCCATCTCCATATAAGTGTAATCCATGCTCAAGTCCATGAAGTAGCCCTCATCTCATCTGCAACATGTTGTCCATGATGTTGTCCGTCCAACATCATCATCCATCTGCAAAGCATCCATCTCCTCAAAGTGAAGAGATCATCTCATCAACCTTCGACTCTCGATGTGCCACACCCAGGTCCATGAAGCAACCTTCATCATATCTGTATGTGCCATCCCTTAAGTCTGCCATAGAAACAAGTATACACCTGTCTCATCGATCCATGTGCTGCCCATGATCATAGATTAATCAGCTCCCATGCGTAAAAAGTGGTTAAGTCTCAACTCAACCTATGCCCAAGTTTTGCCACCAAAGCATCATCATCGTTGTAACTCCATCACTCCAAAGTGTCTCATATCGATCCTCCACATCAAGTCACTCTTCCAAGCCATTCCCATACATGTACTCGAAAGTATGCATCCCATTATGCATCAAAGTCTCTGACCTCAGCTCCTCAATGCATCAGATCCTCCAAGTCCACCATATATGAAGTCCCTAAAAGTCACAACCTCATGTCATCATGAGCTCCATGAGTCATCTCCAACCAACACTCTAGCAAGCATACAAGTCTCGGCCCAAAGGTCTCTGCAAGATGCCTCAGCTCTCCATGTAGTAGGAATTCTCCATACTCTACTCACAACTCCATCCAAGTCCATGGCCTTGTTGTACAAGAGTGCACAACCTCTCCATCAGCTCATAAGTAAAACATCTCCATGTCACACCAGCAAATCCACCTACACAACATCCCTGCCTTGGCACTCCTCATTGGATGCCCATAAGTGACACCTCTACAAGTGCTCCTGCATAATGTCCCTGCATAAGACTGCCATGCTCCATGTCTTCAACCTGATGTCCATGACTCAAGTTGCCCATGTGGTCCAACCAAGTAGACCCATCACAACAATCGGTCATCTTCATCCAAGTCTGCAATCCTTGGTCTAGTGAACTCGGTCACCCAACCATATCATCATCATCATGAGTCCCTTCCATCATAGCTCCCCCACTTAAGGTTCCACCAAGACTTGCTCTTGGTCTCGGCCATGAGAAGTCCACCCAAGTAACTCAAGTGTGTGCCCTTCTCCAATATTTCCATGAGTCATGTCGGGCACTTAGCCAATTCTTCATGTGGCTAAAGCATGACCCAATCCTCCGCAACGATCATCATGTTCCTCCCTTGTCACGAGCCTTTGTACCTTCTATCACAAGGTCATAAACAACCCCAACAAGTCCTACAATAGTAAAAAATCCTTACTTCTCCATACAAGGTCTCATCATAGCTATCCATGGTAAGATGCTCCCCTGCATCGGCAAACTGACTTTGCCCTTCCCTGCAAACGGTCCATCCACCAAATGCTCAAATGAAACACAAGTATCAATACTTACTTCATCATCATCATGAGGCTCCTCCATAGGAGTGTCCTCATCCATCCATGTCTGCAAACTGCATGATCCTGGTCCAACTTGATCAATCTCAAGTTCATCCTCCATCGTTGTCACATCTGCAACATCCTTGATCATCACAGCTTCCTCTTCCTGGTTAGCACAATCTGCAACTTCATCCTGCTCCATTGTCCAACCAAGTTGAAGAAGTTCGTCTTCAACATTCTTTTCCCAGACTTCAAGTTCCTTTCGAATCCAGGGGTTCTCTTCTTTCATCCGCTTCAACCTGTATAAGGTAAGCAAGAGCTTCCCTTTGCATTCTTCCAAACCTGCCATGCCTTGTCGTTCAGCTTGGCCCAAGCACTAGGCTTCACCTTTGCTAAACATGTTTCACCATTCACCTGAATCACCCTAATATTCCACCTGTCACCTGCAAAACTTGAACTCCCTGCCAAGTCTTCGGTCTTCGTAGAATCAGCACCTTAATTCAGTTCACCAAGTTTCCTGCAAAACTTGGACTAGCTCTGATACCACCTGTCACGAAGTGCAGGTGTGTATCAGCTTCAACGCTTCAACACCAACACCAGCTCCCCGGCACTAGCTCTGATACTGTTATAGACATTTTTGTGCCTTACAGCATGAAGCATGAAATGTCCATAATCTAAGAGATCCAAAGTCCCTAAACATGTTGTTCCTACCCCTAGAGGAATAAGGTCAGCAAACCACAGCACTGAATATCAGTTTTCCACCTGAAAACACTCAAAAACAAGGCAATTGTGGATCATGTCAACTGCTCCACTGAGCATCTGCGCTGAATGTCAACTGCTCCACTGTCTACCTGCGCTGAATGTCAACTGCAAAGAAGGATACCTGCGCTGGGCGAGTTGGGACATGTGGCACAGTCATTCCTCAAGGTGTCAATGCCCAGGAAGCTTCCAAAATGACACTTGGATCAGGGAATTCGACTGGCGATGAGTAAGAGGGTCTAGATCTCCAAGTGGACTCAAGAACTGAAGAATAACTAAAGTGTGAGAGGACACTAGTCAGCTTCATGCCAGCCTCAAGCTGACTCATCCTTTCTCCAAAACTCCTATATATAGAGCTCTCTCATGAGGTCTGGGGAGGCTGGAATCTTGTGAATGTAAGGAAGTGCTGTTGGTTTGAGTTTAGAACTATTGGGTGATTTTCTTTGAAGGAGGTGAAGAGGAGATTTCTTTCTGCTGGGAGGTGATGCTGGATTGGGCCTCTTATGGTTGTATCACTTCCTGAACTTTACTTCTTCCATTAATAAAGCATTTGAGGTTCTTCTATATGCATGTGTCTCAATGGTGTATTGTTATACTTGTGTATTTGATTTATTCTAATCCTTGAATCAGTTATGAATGTATGCTTCTTGTAGTTTCCCTCTCTTGCCATTTTGCAGGATCTTGGTGTAGCTGGACCAGTGAAAGAGCAAGGAGCTGGGAGCAAGCAGCAAGGAGAGAAGATTGGATCAATCATTAGCGAAAGACATCGGTTAGTGAATCTCTTTCTCTCCTATTTTACTTTCATAAAGAAGAAATCTTAGATAGCTTTGCTTCGATTGTTGCTGAGGTACTATCACCCTTAGAGTGGGATAGGGTCATTCCGTATTGGATACTTTTCCCAACAACAAATTGGCGACTCCGCTGGGGATCGTATCTTGTTGGTTGTTTGTGTTTTTGCTATTCATTTCCTAAACACAGGGAGTACCGAATCGAACTGCATTTGGATCTTTCAAATGCAAAGTAGAGGGCAGCTACTCTAGCTCAGTTTCTGGGCATGTTTATGATTTGAAGAGATGATCCACAAGGACTCTGAATAGCTCTTAGTGATAGCTTTTCATCCTCCTAATTACCCTTTAGTGTGTACTTGATTGATAGCTTTTGATTTGGCCAAAAACTGTGAATTTTTGAGCAATCTGTAACCCGGAAACCAAGAGAAATGAGAGTTTCTCTCTTCATTGCAGGCACTGTGAAGGCAGTCTGCATTTCATCGCAGGTCCCGAAGGGGCTACCTGCGCTGAATGTCAAACTGACAGTGTACTACATGCGCTGAACCAGTTTTTCCTTGTGCAACTAGGGTTCCCTGCTGTTTGTTGCCCTGTTTTCATCCTTGTTTTTGTAGCCTGTTATCAGTCAATGTACCTATCTGAAACCACCTTTCTTTGCCACTATTCCGCCTCGGTTGTATAAAGAAACTGTATTTGTTCTTTTTGGATTTCTTATATCATTTGCAGTTTCCCATAACGAAAAGTGAACTAGTCTTGCTGTGGCCTCTTAGATCTAGACCTGTGATAAGTGTCGTTTTGATCTTAAGAGTTAGTTTGTTTGCTGTTCATAGCTGATTGAGCTTTTGCTTTCGTCATATGGTTTGAATTTATGTATTTCTAGTGTCGAAACAAGTAAATCTTAAGGTGTCTTTTGATTTTGGACAAAGCTTGTTTGCTTTCACTTGAAATTGAATTCAAAGTTATACAACAGCTTTCTTTTTGTAGTACATCAACATTAAGAAAGAGAAAAGAAATACCTGCATTGTGCATTTTGCATTTGATAAGTTTGTATGTTGATTTAGGAAAAAGTGCATTAGTGTGTGCTCTATGATCTGTGTGAAAAGATGATGTCTTTATTTTCCCTCAGTAGTTAAGATTTTCAAAGTTGAAAGATTGAAAAGCTTGCTTATCATCTTAGACTGCATTTAGGAAGTTGTATTATACATCTCGTGGTGATCCATAAAGGCAAACTGCTAAACAAGATCAACTTAAAATGAATTGAATTTACATAACAACGCATTGAAACATAACGCAAACACATAGAGGTCTAAGCTAGAGACGTGTTCCGGCGTCGTTAAACGTGATATCTTAGCATTGAGTGGTTGGGTGATTCCTCCACGGTGAAGCGATAAGTATCAATACGGACTTGTGCTCCCACGTACCGTCGCGTATATATTGGGAGACCCCTATAGGAACAAAGCCTTTATCCATAGGAAGCCGTGTCGGCCGCCCTACTGATCGCAATGCAGTGAACACAGCATTCACGAAGATCGACCACTCGTACCGTAAAACGTATTCTGTGGTTTTGCGAAAAGTTTGGCACACCCTCTGCCTGGATCTCCAGAGCAGTTTCTTTTGGCCTTTTTCAAACTCTATAACTGAAAAAGTCCATCCGAGCATTTGTCACTTCGGGCTCGTTAAAACATCGAAGGAGACTAGAGTCATCTTTAGCTTTTTCTCGACTCTTAAAAAGTGAAAAAGCAAGTTGTGTCTAAAGCGTCGTTATAAAATTTATTTTAAACGGAACATAATCACCTCCTATTCCTGCGTTGATCTGTAGGTTGAGAACATGGAACGCCCCAACCAAGGAATTCCTCATGATGGAAATCCTAGTCCTTTCTCCTCTTGGGGAGAAGTTGGTGCGCCCCACATGGCCACATTGTCGCTTCCAGGACTGACAATTGGCCTGCCAATTTGGCTATTCTCAACCAATGTAGTTCAGAACGCCATGGTTCCTGAACAGTCGAGTCAACAGTTAGATGAGTCTAGAGCTGCCCACCAGCCTTCTACTTCCTATAACTCTTCCTCCAATCCTTCATCTTCGCAAGGTAGAGCCGGCAAAAGCCAAGCTCCCATGGAGAAGAAGGAGAAGAAGAAGAGAGAGAAGAAGAAGAAGGAGCCTAAGGCGACTAGGGGCAAGCAAAAGACATCTGACAAAAATCCACACACAGCACAGACCGGGCCTAAATCGCCATGTGTCATATGTAGAGGAGACCACTTCCATAGAGATTGTCCCTGTATTCCCCGGATACTAAGGGACTGGTCCCCTCGTTTGCACAATTCGGGAGCATCAACCTCTGATAGCCATGTTGAATGCTTACCGTCAACCAGCGAAAGTGAAGGTTCAAGACAAAGAGGGGGAGCAAGATCCCCCTGCAGACTGTGTGAAGGCGATCACGCCATCCACCGTTGTCCCTTCTTAGACGAAGCGAAGAGAGTTTTGGAAGATCGTCCGGTTTCACCGTTAAGACTTCCTCCTGGATACAAAAAACTCATGCCAAGTCCTTCGTTGGTTGAGAATACAGCTGGCCCGCTAAAGTGGTCAGCTGAAGCGTCAGTCATTGAAAATGAACCTACTGAATCCAGACCGGACGAAAGTCCAAAGGTCGAAACGGCAGTTGACCCGGTTCTTCCTTCAGAAGTTTCATCATCAAATGACACCGTCGCTGAAGATTCATCTTCAAATGACACCCTCACCGAAGAGAATAAGGATGACACCATCCAGATTCTTTTCATCAACACAGACTCTGATGAGCATCAGGGCAATGTGCCCATTCCTTTATCGCAGGAAGGAACATCGTCAGGGTCATATCCGGCCGTGTATTCGGTCCCACCACCAAGCAACCTGGTTGTATCCTTTGATTGGAATCAACTAGGCAGACCCTGGTTGCCAGCCAGTATACCATTCAGAATCATAGTCCAAATATATAGAATGGTAATGGCTGGCACTATCATTGATGAAGGGGCATCTGTGAGTATCCTTTCCTCTATTTCTTGGAAAGCACTGGGTTCCCCGGCGCTTTTGCCTGAGATAAGAAATCTCTCGGGTTTCGATAAAGGAACCAGTCGACCATTAGGGATCCTCCCCAATGTGCCTGTTACATTGAAAGGGAAGACCGTTCAAATGAACGTGATGGTCATTCAAGGACCCTTGGATTATAACCTACTCCTTGGATGAGACTATATATATTGCATGGGAGCAATAGTCTCCTCACTCTTTAGAGTAATGTGTTTTCCACACGAAGGAAGAATGGTCAAGCTCGTAGACCAACTTTCATTTCCGGGATCACGCATCGCAAATAGTCACATACCAACCCTGAATGGTCTATTCAATCAAGAAATGTCTCCACCCCCAGTCCTTCTTCCCGATGAGTGCAAGTGATTCGGAAAGATGGGAGTGGAACCCAGGGGGCATGCATCCTGGTCTGCTTAGGGCAGAGAAAACTTTGGGTATAAGATAGAATTTCCGCGAGACAATATGACTAGTCCGTACCCCGTCCGTGGATGGAAGAGGGGTTGTTCTGGAATAGGATTCTTTTTTCAAGGTTACGTGTTTGACAACAGTCATTCACCCTTGTCTATTTCGATAGACAGTGCCGAGGAAATGCTTTGTTTGAAAGATTAACGAAACAATCTTTGGGTAACCAGAAAGAGGTAAGCCTCACCCTTTAAAACAAATGTTTTGATGGATAAGTAGGGGCAGCCTTGAAATTGTATTTTATACCTGGGGGCATGCAAACCTTTTGGAGTGCAAGCAAAGAGCGGTTATTTATCTGTTTTTTGGATTAGTCGTTTCCGAACTTGCATAAAGAAAGGATATGGAGTAAAGCTTAGTGAAGATGAAACTCCTTAAAAAATAGAGATCTCACAGGGGACATTTCTTATCTTATGACTGGTATATCGAGCAGTTTTAGCACATAGTTCATGCTCGTTAAAAAATAAACATAAGAATCGAGCAGTTTTAGCATAAAGTTCATGCTCGTTAAAAAATAAACGCAAGATCCGAGCAGTTTTAACGCGGTATTCATGCTCGTTAAAAAATAAATAAAAGCAGTGAGCAATGTTTCTTCCAGAGTTTAAGCTCATTTTTAAATAAAAAATGAACCTATCCCGGTAAATAACCTTTGTGATCGTAAATTTATCAGCCATAAAAAGCCTTGGTCGTGTTTGCACCTGCCACCTCCACCGTCATTTGGCCGATCGTTCACCTCCATATGATTATTTACCCATTTTGAGGAACAGCTGCGAAGAGTGATTTCACTTAGCTATCCTTGTGACACTGCCGTGATTGGAAAATTCCAACCTGTACCTGGAATCTGCTGCTATCCCTGTTTATCACTCGTTCCTCAAAAGACGAGTCTTCTTTGAGCTCTTTTAAACTGACTCGTAAAATATGAAAAGTTTGCCGAGTTTTGGCCTTCCAGCTCGTTAAAGTGACTGGAAGAGCTATCCCTCCTCTAGATTTTAATCTTTTTGGACCTGAGGGATTATTGCACAAAAAGGTCGAGCGCTTGTTTTATTCGGCTCGTTAAAGTTATCGAAAATTCATCCCTTCTGTATTGTTTTATACTTTTTCGGACTTAAGGGATTAGATGACGAAAAAGGAATTTTGGAGTTAACTTTCTGTACCTTTTCAGACTCTCTAAAAATGAAAAGGACCGAGTTTTCCTTGTCGTTAGACTCGTTAAAATGATTAAATAGCGACAAACTTGTCTTTAGACGAGAACGAGTTTCCCTATCGCTAGGCTCGTTAAAACATAGCGATGGGCTTGCCCGAAGGGCAGGTTATAGAACAAGCATATGTTATCCTCCTCAAGCTTGACAAAAATAAAGAGGTACTGGTCAGAAATGACTGGGGAAAAATTGGGAGAACCTCAAAGCTGTAATGGTAGCAAGTCGCTCTTGAACATGACACTTTTCCTCCGTATCACATCGGGTTGGGTTGTTTCATTCACTGGTCTCATCACCATGGTCTCGCCAAACCATCCACATTTGGGGTAATGCTACCAATCCATCACATCAGTGTCGTTATATGTTCAAGAGATGTTGTTCAGAAAGAGTCAACCGTGTCCCATCCACTGCCATACATTATCCTTCATCCATCCATGATCGCCACCATGAATCATATGTCACAGATTGTTTTCACCTCCATTAAAATCATTAGCTCCGTTCCGTGTCACTGATGTGGGATTCATTAAGGCCCTCCTTTGACGGATCGCTTCTTGTCGACTTCAGCTCATTATCCAAGAAGTTGATCTGGGAACAACCCCCTCAGTACTTTGAAGCTTGCATGCCTCAATGGCAAGTTTCTCACTTCCGGCGACAGGTATACATCAATGACCTTCGACCAGAAGATTTTGCGTGGTGTTCGACGCCAAGTCCTTTATTCACACCATGTAAATTGTATTGCAGTACCTTGAGGATCATTATCATTATTGGTGATTCCTCTCGCGCTTGTTAATGGTTTACATCATTGACCGGTAATCAAGCGATGTCTTTCCATGTTCGACTTCAGCACAATTCTCACATGGATCGACTTGTACTTAGAGTGAAGATCGAACGAGTTTGAAGACCCCGGATCTAGTTTCATCCATCCGGGCTGCGATATATATTCAGGAAATATAAAGACATTTGACATGTACATCATTGCGGCAGATGATCATCCTACTCAAAGGATGATAATTTCAGCAGAGAATTATCAGTCTACCATCAGACGATCGTCTGTTCTATGTACCAAAATGAATTTATAAAGCTGAGCATGGGAATGCCCGCCTTAGCTAGATCATGAAAGCAGAATGAAAAATAATGTATTGTATTGTATTTTATTACAGGTCACCTCTCAGCGATTGAATGAACTTCGGATCCTCCTGATAAAGCATTTCACCCGATAAACGACCTCATACTTTAGGGGGCAACTGTTATAGACATTTTTGTGCCTTACAGCATGAAGCATGAAATTTCCATAATCTAAGAGATCCAAAGTCCCTAAACATGTTGTTCCTACCCCTAGAGGAACAAGGTCAGCAAACCACAACACTGAATATCAGTTCTCCACCTGAAAACACTCAAAAACAAGGCAATTCTGGATCATGTCAACTGCTCCACTGAGCATCTGCACTGAATGTCAACTGCTCCACTGTCTACCTGCGCTGAATGTCAACTGCAAAGAAGGCTACCTGCGCTGGGCGAGTTGGGACATGTGGCACAGTCATTCCTCAAGGTGTCAATGCCCAGGAAGCTTCCAAAATGACACTTGGATCAGGGAATTCGACTGGTGATGAGTAAGAGGGTCTAGATCTCCAAGTGGAAGCAAGAACCTCCAAGTGGACTCAAGAACTGAAGAATAACTAAAGTGGGAGAGGACACTAGTCAGCTTCATGCCAGCCTCAAGCTGACTCATCCTTTCTCCAAAACTCCTATATATAGAGCTCTCTCATGAGGTCTGGGGAGGCTGGAATCTTGTGAATGTAAGGAAGTGCTGTTGGTTTGAGTTTAGAACTATTGGGTGATTTGCTTTGAAGGAGGTGAAGAGGAGATTTCTTTCTGCTGGGAGGTGATGCTGGATTGGGCCTCTTATGGTTGTATCACTTCCTAAACTTTACTTCTTCCATTAATAAAGCATTTGAGGTTCTTCTATATGCATGTGTCTCAATGGTGTATTGTTATACTTGTGTATTTGATTTATTCTAATCCTTGAATCAGTTATGAATGTATGCTTCTTGTAGTTTCCCTCTCTTTCCATTTTGCAGGATCTTGGTGTAGCTGGACCAATGAAAGAGCAAGGAGCTGGGAGCAAGCAGCAAGGAGAGAAGATTGGATCAATCATTAGCGAAAGACATCGGTTAGTGAATCTCTTTCTCTCCTATTTTACTTTCATAAAGAAGAAATCTTAGATAGCTTTGCTTCGATTGTTGCTGAGGTACTATCACCCTTAGAGTGGGATAGGGTCATTCCGTATTGGATACTTTTCCCAACAACAGATACCACCTGTCACGCCCCTACACTGGCATTACTCTTCCAATCGCACTATAGCGAGGTGCGGCACTACCAACCGTTTTCTTTTCACCAATACTTACGATTATAGACTACGCCTAACATTCCATACTTAGTTTGTTTTTCATTACCAAGTATTATATTTGTCCTTTATACAAGTGAAAGCCCATAAAATTCACATAAACAACATTATACAATAGAAATGCACAACAGTATAAAGGGAGGGCCAACTCCCTGCAATATGAATCTGCCCGAATCAATATATATAATCTTCTTTTATAAGTACAAGTTAAATCTTGGGAAACCCCAAATTTACACTTAGCCAATTTTCAACTTCGGCAAACTCGGTTGCCCAGCTCATCAGTGCCTCCGCATGGTTGCCGCACGACTCACCAACCCTTCGTTCACCTTGTCACATGATCATGTTGTTTTCCCAACTTGGGCGTGCCTCGTCGTAACCAAGTCGCCACACACGGGCGCCTCCGCACGAGTCACCTCTTCGTTCACAACCTCAACACTTCATCGTTTCCATCGTTTCGTCGTGCACGGTGCGCCCTACCCAAGTCGTGTGTCCGCACAATTCTTCGTTTTGTCGTGCACGGTGTGCCCTCGCTCGGCCGCTCGTCCGCACGTCCACTCGTTCACCCAAACTCGTTCACCCGAACAACTTCACCCGAGTCACCACACGACTTCACCCGGGTCGCCACACGACTTCACCTGGTTCGCTCGAACGACCTCACCCGGGTCGCCACACGACTTCACCCAGCTCGCCCGAATGACTTCACCCGGGTCACCCGACGACCTCACCCGGCTCGCCCGAACGACCTCACCCAGTTCGCCCGAATGACCTCGCCCGAGTTTCCTGCCCGACGACCTCGCCTGAGTTCTGCCTGAACGACCTCGCCTGAGTCCTGCCTAAATGACCTCACCCGAGTTCTGCTCGACGACCTCGCCCGAGTTTTCTGCACGAGTTTCCTACACGAGTTTTTCGCCCGAGTTTTCTGCACAAGTTTTTCGCCCGAGTTTCTCACCCGACTTTTTTGAACGAGTTTTCCACCCGAGTTCCACCCGTCGTGCGGGCTCATCCACGCACCGCAGAACTCCTTGTTCGAACTCGTGTTGATCGAATGATGGTTGTTTTCCTCCAAACGCCCTCCAATATATACGGGCAGGTGGCGGGTTATGTCACCCGGCCGACCCACGCCCAACGCCCAAGCCGACTCGTTTACAATGTGTTGTCTCGCCCAGGAGGAGGGTTAGCCCACCCAACTCATGGGACTGCCCCCTCAACTCGCCCAACACCTTATAAACTCGTCCAAGGTTCATTTCGTTTCATATTTCGCACGTCCTACGCATGGTTGAGTCGCCCTACCCGTCGCACTGACCGCAGGTCCTAACACTCCCCCTTGGGAGAAAACCATCCTTGGTGTTAAACAACACCATGAACTCAATAAAACCACTGAAAATCAAACACAATTCCCATGGAGTTTTATAACTTAGCTCATTGCAGTATTTATAATGAAAGACCTGCTCAAAAGAAAAACATCATGAAAACATGACAATATAACAACCATAATAACATGACACCCATATCGCTTATTGGAGCTTTATAACTTAGCTCATGGCGGTATTTACATCCATATACATATACATACATATACCAAAACATCAGCAAAACATATGCCAAACATATACCAACATCAAACCAAAATTGTTTTGCCTCAACCGGCAAACAATGAAGGATATAGGGCCCGCATCTGATCTGCCATCTCCCATGTAGCTTATTCAGGCCCAAAATGCTTCCACTACACTTTAACTTGCTCTATGGCTCTATTCTTGAGCATGAGATGTTTCCGCTAAAATATGCACTAAGGCTCCGACTAGAACTCTCTTTCTTGCTCCACCTGTAATACAGACCAATCAATAACATGAGCAACATTCTTTATATACTTCTTATCAATGAAATATGGAAAACATCATAGACTTTCACTATTGGAGGTATTGCAAGTCGATATGCCACTGGTCCAATCCTCTCAAGGATCTCGAAAGGCATGCAATACCGTGGTGCCAACTTGCCACATGAACCAATCCTCAAAGAGATTTTCTTGGGCTTGATGTGTAAATGCACATGCTCTCCAACCTGAAACTCTTTGAACAACATGTGTTGATCAGCATAAATCTTTTTTCTATCATGTGTTGCCTTTAGATTCTTCTTTATAACCTGCATTTCCTTCTCCATGTCTGCCAACATCTCTGGTCCAACAAGTACCATGTTCCCTGGATCACTCCAACTGATGGGAGTTTTATAACTCCGTCCATACAATGCCTCAAAAGGAATCATCTTCAATGACTCCTGATAGACATTGTTGTATGAGAACTCAACCAATGGAAGATACTCCTCCCATTTCCTATGTTGGTGCATCACGTACATCCTCAACATATTCTCTAAGATCATGTTGACCCTCTGTGTCTGTGCATCTGTCTGCGGATGATAAGTTGTGTTGAATGCCAATTCTATACCCAAGCCTGCAAATAGATCCTTCCAAAACTTGGAAGTGAACTTTGCATCCCTCTCTCACACAATCTTCTTTGGAACACCATGCAGTCTCACTATCTCTCTGATGAAATCCTATGCTACCTCACTGGGTGAATATGTAGTCTTCATTGGAATTAATTGAGCTACTTTTCTCAACCTATCAACCACGACCATAATAGAATAACGTTGCTTCACTATCCTCGAAAATACCTATAATGAAATCCATGGAAATGACCTCCCATTTCCATTCTGGAATCGAAATAGGTGTAGTAAACGACTTGGATGCTTGCATTCCGTCTTTACCTGTTGACAATCTAATCATATAGTCACAAACTCTACATCTTCCTTTTTCAGATTCGGCCAATAGTAAAACTTCTTTATCCTCGTCAACGTCTTCTAATATCCTGGATGATCCGAGTATGGCTTGATGTGAAATTCACTCAAGATAAGCTTCTTGATCTCATTGCAATTTGGCATATAGATCCTATCTCTAAACCTCACCAAACCATTTGTCATGAGACGATAGTCTGCATCCTGATCACCTGTACCTATACTATGTTGTAACATGTGGATGATCTCCATGTATTTTTCATCCCGTTGTCTTGTCTGCAAGATATTATCCAGTAACTATGTCCCATAAGAGCTCATAGTTTCTATATGATTTATTTGTACCTTCCTGCTAAGAGCATCTGCAACCCAATTCACCTTCCCTTTGATGTATTTTATCTCGAAGTTTAACTCACTAAGGGTAGCCAACCATCTAGCTTTCCTGGCATTTAGATTTGGTTGGTAAAACAAATACCTCAACCCACTTGATGAGCCCCAATTTTTGGTACAATTTGGGCTCATTTGGCCTACTTGCTCTGCTCAAACCATTCATTTTTTTATTGCTTATGCATTCATTTCTTGGTTTATTCGTGTTGTTTGTAGGAAGAAGGGTAGACATTCTATCTACGTGACTAATGCATGATGCTTTCAGGTTTTTGGCATTAAAAGGGAGAAAAGACCACGAGAAAGGAGACAAGGAGACAATGAGGTGGCACTGCTGGTTTTTAGGAGAGGATGTCCACGGTCTTGGGGACCTTCCTCGTGATTCCCACCATAGCTCCGAGCTCCAATCCATCTCCCCACCGAGCTTAGAAGTAGCCAACTGTTCTACAGGAACAGCAGTTATAACTGTTCTACAGGAACAGCAGTTATGACTGCCCTACAGGATCAGCAGTTTAAACTTCAGTTGGACAGCCGAGCTCCTCAAATCAAGGACACCTGTTGGATGATCATTTTTGCATAAATACTGAGGCCGTAGCCTTGGATAGAAGCTTTTTTGAACTTTTGTATTGCTCTTGTAATTTGGAAGTACGAGCTACAGCTCGGTTTTTGTTCCTTTTGTAAGCCAATTTTGGCATGTCATCAGACTTTCGTTTATGAATAAAGGCAGGCAGATTTTGATCTCATTCTGAGTTTCTAAGGGAGCTATAGCTCTCAGGTTAGGGCCCAACCTGAGAGCAATAGATCTCCTCGGTGTTGTAATGTGTTTGCATTTCGTTCCAGCACTTTGAGTTTTACTTTAACATGCAATTCGAATTTACAGTTTGTTAATTTAGTCTTTTTCATGAGCTTAGATAGGATTAGTTTATCGTGAATTTGTTTCAGTTGCTTAGATTTGATAGGAGGATAGTTATAAAATTATTGGAGCTCCAGCAAAAGGTTGTTAAGGCTCACTGCCATCTCTCTTAGGGATTGGGGTGCAGCCCATAACCAACCACCAAAAAGAAACGCAGTTCTTCTCACTTCCATGCAAGCTGCAACATAGACATTGTCGTTGAAGATCCATCCATGCACTGTTGACATTGAACCATACTTCTACATTTCACTTCCATGCACGAGTTTCATTTCTTGGTTTTCCATTGCTGTTCATAGGTTTCATAGCACAGTTATCATAGGTTAATGAATTTCTCGTTTTTGGGTGCATAAGTCATTTGTTTCATTTACGTTGCTCCTTATCATTCCACTTTCTTCTTCTTCTTCTTGATCTCTCCTCAATCCACCTACTTAGCCTCTATCCAATTCATCTACCCTCCAACTCATCCATTAATCACTTAGCTCCATTTACTTACACTTCCGTTGATCCCATCCTTCCAACCATCAACCCACTAGATTCACTCTTCCTCCATTTGATTTCCCTGTTCCAGAGCCATCACCAGCTCCATCTCCATCTCACCTATCCTCCCATACCACTCCAACACTTCACCATCTCACCAAACTTCCACGGCAAAACATCCTGTAGAATTGCACAGACTTCCTGTAGAAACCCCTGAGTTTCCTGTAGGATCCCCTGCAGACTTCCTGTAGAAACCTGCAAACTCGGTTGCTGAGCATCCAAACGTGGTAGGCTTCTGTGGACTGATGCTGGAGACCCTCTGGGACCTCCCTTAGCCATCCCGACCTTGCCCATGCTTTCCTTCCATTCCAACCGCTCCTGTACAACCAAACCCTAATCAAAAGCATCATCACAATAGATCCAACCACTTAATGAAAAAATACAAAAACATGATTTTTCAGATGCAAGTAGCTTAGATGCATGTATTTCAGTTCACTGCAAGTAATGGCATTAGTGGTAGTAGTTTCATTCACAGTTTTGCATAGTTAGGGTCTAGCCTAGTCAAATTAGGGTTTACTAGGGTTTTCATGCTTTGTTGGCTTTCAGTTCCTTTCTGCAACTAGATTAGTCTTCTTTCAGTTAGCTTTCATCCATCATTCATAAAGCTTCTTCTGTGAGCCTATAGAAGTTGGCTTGAGCCCTAGCGGACTTGTGCCAGCTGACCAAGTGACAGCTGCGACAAGAGCTAGTACTTGTGCATACAGCACCGTCGCTTCCAAGTTTGTACGAACTACCGGGTTGATAAAATTAGAGATAGGAAGCTCCAAGAGTTGTAGCATTATTGCTACAATACTGGAGCCCACCATCTTTTTGGCGCCGTTGCCGGGGAAGCGTCAGAGTATTAGTAATTGTTGCTTTTCTTCTACTTCCTTACTCTTGCCTTCTGCTAAGTAGTTTACTTCATTTCCATTCTGCAAAAGTAGCATAGCATTTCCTGCTTTCATAGATTAGCATTTCCTGCTTTCATAGATTAGCATTTCCTTTCTGCAAGCGTAGACTAGCATTTCCATTCTTGCAATTTCCTTTGAGCAACGTAGATTAGTTCTTTCCTGCTTTCAGTTTAATTTCGCATCTTTCATAGTTAGTTGTAGATCAATCTGTCTTAGTTTTGCAGGTACCAAAAGAAAAGCAAAGCAAAAGCAATCAAAAAGAAAAAGAAAGTCTTTTCCATTTCATGCCTCGTAGGAACCGAGATAGATCAGGCAAATTCCTACCAAACACCCCCACCACATCACTGAGTCACCCTTCTCTCTTCTTTGGTGACAGTGACCCAGAAGAACATATAGGTGAACACCCTGAGATATCCAAAGACCCTATAGTAGAAGAAGAGTTAGAGACCACTCCATCTGAAGCTATGGCTGACAATAGAAGAGAAGATGAGAGAATAGAAGGTGCCTTCCCCATCCGAGAGACCAATGGAGAGATGAAAATGAAGAACATTAGCCCCTCCGCCTTACCTCACTTCCATGGGCTGACCACTGAAGATCTAGACACCTTCCTGTTTGAGTTTGCTGTCCTTTGTAGAACCTATGACTATACTGAAGATGAGCAAAAGTTGAAACTTTTCCCTTCCACTCTTAAGGATGCAGCACTACGCTGGTTCATGGGCTTACCTGGGAATAGTATCACCACTTGGGCTCAGATGCAGCAAGCTTTCAACACCAAATATCGGGATTACTGTAGGTCCAAGGAAACAAAGGGGGAAATCTTTCGGATGTCCATGGGAAATGATGAGTCCTTAGAGGATTATGAGGAGAGGTTCCAACTAAGCTATAAGCGGGCCAGGTGCACACTTGACCCTGAATCCCTCAAGTTGGTCCTGCTCCAAGGAGTCCCTGAAGACCTCTTAGATACCCTTAACATGTTAGCTGGGGGGGACATTTACCAACTGCCTTATGAGGACATCAAGACTGTGTTTAGAAACCACTCCAGGGTAGCTCGGAAACGAGGTAGAGGAAACCACCTATCAACTAGTGTCCCTTTCTCCAAACATGAGCTTGCAAATCAATTAGAAGATCTTAAGAGTGAGGTGAGACAAACCATTGCCATGCAGCTTAACACATTCAGGGTTCAGCAAAAGAAAGAAGAGGCTGAGAGAGCCTTGGCTGTCTTCTGCCCTAGGTGCAGAAGGAGGCACCCTAAGAACGAATGTCCATTGCATTCGGTTGAAGTGTGTTTCGTTTGTGAGGAGGACCATCCCACAAATCAGTGTCCAACCTTACCTGGGTTTAAAGCCATGTACCAAGGGACAGAAGCTCCCACAGAGCCTCTCTATTACCTCAACCAAAGGAGCCCACAGGGATCTAGACCTTATCAGCAGGGGATGCAAGGGGCATCTCAAGCTTATTACAGCCCCAACCAATCGACTCCTATGCCTTCCTGGGATCCCCCTGCTCATCCTTCATGGTCCATGCCTCCTCCATGGTCTTATCCACCTCAGTACCCCACTCAACCTACTTCTCATTCATATCACTCACATGCCCAGCCACAGCCTCAATGGAATGCACCTCAGTCGGGGTGGAGGCCCCAATACAACACTCCTCCTGCCATCTTGCCTCCACCACCAGTTCAACCTCAGCCATTACCTCCTGCTCCTCCAAGGCAACCTCAAATGCCTGCTCAACCGAACTCGAACCCCAACAATAGACAGGCCCAGCAGGTATACATTGGGGAAACCTCATGCCCTACCTATGCTGTGGAGATCCAGGAGATCAATCTTCGATCTGGAAAGACTCTACCAGATCGCCAACCTCCTCCCCCAGAGGATGAGGAAGATAAACAGGAAAGTGAACCAAAGGCTATTCCACCCTTTCCTAAGAGACTAACAGCCACCACACAACCCAACCCAGAGGAGGATGAGCTTCTGGGTGAGCTCAAGCAGTTGTGTGTAAAAATACCACTTCTCCAAGCCATCAAGGATGTGCCAATATACAACAAGCTGGTTAAGGAGAAGTGTTTCAAACACCCAGGTAGACAGAAGAAAGATGCCTCAACTATCAATGTCATAGGACAACTGTCTGACCTTATGTTAGGACAAGTCATCTGCCCAAAGTACCTAGATCCTGGAAGTCCTGTAGTAGATGTTCACATCAATGGCACCATTATACCTCACACCTTCATTGATTTGGGGGCTGCCATTAATGTGATGACCAGGGATACCATGCTTAAGCTTAATCTTCAGGGTTCCTTGAGGAAGACCTCGACAGTGCTGCAATTAGCAGATCGCTCCACCGTGACTCCCGAAGGGATTGTGGAGGATGTCTTGGTCTCTATTGACTCTTGGGAATACCCTGCAGACTTCCTGGTTCTGCAACCAAAGGCCAAGCTTACTGGATATCCTCTCATTTTGGGAAGGCCTTGGTTAGCTACTGCAGATGCTTACATCAGTTGTCGTGCGGGAAACATGACCATCAAAAATGGTCCCATGTCCAAGCAGCTAGTCCTATACCCTCCTGCCCAACCCTCCTTAGAGCATGACTTACCACTCTGGTTGGAAGAAGGAGAGGAAGACGAGGTGTACTCAGCACCTCTGTGCACCTTAGATACCACTAGAAGAGACCCCCCAACCGAGGATGACTTGATCGAGACCTTGATCCAGAATCCACCTTCCAGTGCACTACCCTTAGAGAAATTGGTGGAGGATGCCCAAGCTAGCACCCTAGTGGATATTTGTACAACCAACCCTGTTACTCCCAGAGTCAAGAATGTGGAGTTCGGCCCTGAGAAAGCATTGAAGATCAGCTCCTCCCTATCTCCTTCCCAAGAAAAGGAGTTGTGTAGTCTGTTGGCCAACCACCTTGATGCTTTCGCTTGGAGCTATAAGAAAATGAAAGGAGTCCATCCTTCGGTCTGTACCCATCATATATACATCAAAGAGGATTGTAAACCGGTTAGGCAACCTCAGAGGAGAATGAATCCAGCCCTTAAGGACATTGTCAAGGAAGAATTGCAAAAACTGTTGGATGCCGGATTCATTTACCCCATCTCAGATAGTGAATGGGTGTCCCCTCTAGTGTTGGTTCCCAAGAAAAATGGGAAATAGAGAATCTGTGTGGACTACCATGAACTGAACAAAGCTACCAAGAAGGACCATTTCCCTCTACCTTTCATAGATCAAGTGTTGGATGGACTGGCAGGAAAGAAATTCTTCTCTTTCCTGGATGGGTTTAGCGGGTACAACCAAATCCAAATCAGCCCGGAAGACCAAGATAAGACCACCTTCACTTGTCCTTGGGGTACCTTTGCCTATCGAGTCCTTCCCTTTGGGCTATGCAATGCTCCTGCTACCTTTCAGAGAGCTGTTCTGAGCATCTTCTTGGAGCTGGTCCATGATGCAGTAGAAATCTATATGGATGACTTTACTCCTTATGGGGCCAACTTCCAGGAAGCATTGTCCAACTTGGGAAAAGTCCTAACCAAATGCACCGAGATGAACTTGTCCCTTAGTCCTGAAAAATGTGAATTCCTAATGACTGAAAGGACCGTGCTAGGCCATACCATTTCTTGCCAAGGATTGTAGGTGGATCCTAACAAAATTGCTCTCATCAAGAGGGTTCCACCTCCTCAAAAGGTCAGGGATGTCCGGAGTTTCTTGGGATTAGCAGGATACTACCGGAGGTTCATTAAAGATTTCAGCAAGCTAGCCTCGCCATTGTTTGGCCTGTTGGCAAAAGATGTGGAGTTTAATTGGACTGACGATTGTCAGAGGGCTTTAAATGAATTAAAGGACAAGTTGGTGTCAGCCCCAATCCTGAGAGGTCCAAACTGGGCCCTACCTTTCCACATCCACACTGATGCCTCGAATAAAGCTATAGGTGCAGCTTTAGGACAAGTTGAGCAGAAACTTCCATATGCCATTTACTTTGTTAGCAAAAACTTGTCCAAAGCTGAGCTGAATTACACTGTAACCGAGAAAGAATTCTTGGCTGTGGTCCATGCATTGAACAAGTTCCGACATTATATTACTGGTTACCAGACCTTTGTACATACTGACCATGCTGCTATTAGATATTTAATGAACAAACCAGATGTGAATGCTCGTATTATTAGATGGTTACTTTTATTGCAGCAGTTTGATTTGACCATTGTTGACAAACCAGGTAGAGAAAATGTTGTTGCTGACTTTTTATCTAGATTGGATTTGTCTGCAGATGAGGATGGAACAGTGGACGACCAGATGCCTGATGAACATCTGTTTGCTATTTCAGTACTCTCTCCATGGTTTGCTAATATAGCAAACTATCTTGTTTCAGCACAGTTCCCTCCACACCTATCTTCCAGAGAGAAGAGCAGAATCATCAGAAAAAGTGCCTCATTCACTTGGATCGGGGGCAATCTGTTCAAGCTTGGCCCCGATCAGATCTTAAGGCGTTGTGTAAGGGAGGAGGAAGTCTTTGATATCCTCCTCACTTGTCATGATGGGCCTTGTGGAGGACATTTTGCAGCAAAGAGAACTGCCTTCAAGATCCTGCAGGCAGGCTACTATTGGCCCACACTTCATCAAGATGTCAGAAGATATGTCAGTCAGTGTGACCAATGCCAAAGAATGGGGAAACCGACCCAAAGGGATGAGATGCCTCTCCAACCTCAAGTGACTCTTGAGCCATTTGAGAAGTGGGGCATGGACTTTGTGGGCCCAATCAACCCCTCTTCGAGGCAAAGGACTTACATCATTGTGTGTACTGACTATTTGACAAAGTGGGCAGAGACCAAAGCAATCAAAGCAGCAACAAAACAAAAGGTGGCCGAGTTCCTAAGAGAAAACATCTTCTACAAGTTTGGCTATCCAAGAGAGCTGGTCACCGATCAAGGGAGCCAGTTCACCTCCAACCTGGTTGAAGATCTCTTGGCTCATCACAAGATCAAGCATAGGACTTCCACCCCTTATCACCCTCAAGCAAATGGGCAGGTGGAAGTCACCAATAGAGCATTAGAAGGGATCTTGACTAAAGTGGTGAGTAGCAGCAGAAAGGACTGGGAAAATCGCCTGGTTGAAGCCACATGGGCTTACAACACCACTTGGAAGACCACCACCGGCTTCACACCGTATGAGCTGGTCTATGGGAAGAGAGCTTTACTGTCCATTGAGTTTGAATACAACACTTTGAGGATGGCAGCTCAGCTGGACCTAGATCTCAGCCATGCACAACAAGAAAGGCTACTGCAGCTGAATGCCCTGGATGAGCACCGAATGCAGGCCCTCCTTCACTCAGAAGTGGTTCAACTTCAGAGAAAGGTGTGGCATGACCAACATCTCCATGACAAGCAATTTCAGCTGGGAGATTGGGCTTTTTTGTATGACTCAAGATACAAAGATTTCAAAGGGAAGCTGAGAACCAGATGGCTAGGACCATATGCAGTGGAGAAATGCCATGACAATGGATCTGTCCTCATTCGAACCATTGATGAGGAAGCCATTCCCATGCTTGTCAATGGGCATCGTTTGAAGATCTACAGGAGACCTCTCTCAAGACAAGAGTTCATCAAGACTATGGAGAAATCTGTATTGGTCATAGAGAAGGGTTCTACCTCTGCCTCTGGCATACCCTGAAGAAAAAATGAAAAAAACAAAAAAAAGAGAAAAAAAAAAAAAATAAATAAAGATCCTTGGGTGAAAACCTCTCTGAGGCGCCCAAGGCAGGTAGTAGGGGTGAAAACCTCATTGAGGCGCCCCTATTGTCTTTCAAAAAAAAAGGAGAAAAGGTGAAAAAGATCCTTGAGTGAAAACCTCTCTGAGGCGCTCAGGGCAGATGGCAAGGGTGAAAACCTCTCTGAGGCGCCCCTGTTATCTTTCAAAAAAAAAAACAAAAAAACAAAAAAAACAAAAAAACAATAAGCAAAATATGGTAAAATTGCATGCAAGTTGCAGATGTTCTATGGAGGAGAGGAAGCCTTCAACTCAAAGCCAAGGGTCCTTACCATGTTGTCAAGGAACCTCACCAGCACCTCCTCCAAGAGTACCCATGTTTTTTCAAGGTATGTACAATTTTATCATGGTTTGAATCTTCTACGGGAAGATGCTGTCTTTCTACAGGAAGATGCAGTCTTTCTACAGGAAGGCGCGGATTTTCTACAGGAAAGTACAGAATTTCTACAGGAAGGCCGAACTTTCTACAGGAAGCTCTGTGTTCTACAGGAAACTTCCTGTAGGAGTTTTGGACGGCCAGAATTCATCTTAAAAGAATATTTAGCGACTATGGATTGGTATGGATGCATGCAAGCCTCTGTTGGCACCCTTGCACATTGCTGTCACCTTGCTCCACCATCCTTGTCGACATGCGACCAAGTCCCTACACAAACAAAGAAGATCGATGAGTTCTCGCGGGAAAGCCATTTTCAAAGTTAAACAAATGCTGGATCTCATACCGCAGGCATCAAGAGCTCCGGGAACGTGATTGAAAGGCCAGAACCTCCATCGTACAGCATGCACCCAAGGAGAAAGGACTGTTATGAGACACCTCGCGGGAATCCTGTAACAGTTCAACCTGCTCGAGTGGATACCATTCACAGCACCGCCATCTGAAATAAAATGCGGGCGCATGCAAGCAAAACATCCACTCCATCGTTGGCAGCCTGTAACCACGAGCCTCCGGGTCTGTGTAAGTCGCATGCAGCAGGTAGATCCACTAACCATCGTCCAAGAACTGAAAAAATCGTGTGCAGCCACGCAAGTAAGTGTCTAAACCCTTCCTTCCATCAAATCGCATGGATTTTACTTTGAAATCGTTTGCATAGCGTAAAATTGAATGGTTGAGCGGCCGTATGGCCAGTCGACTGGCCACGTCGGCTAGTTAAAGTGTAATTGGATGTTTGGGTGGCGGCCACGACAAAGAGAATGAACGGCACGCACGTGAGAACACTCTCGTCAGAGCATGAGTTTAACAGGAAAAGGCGGCGGCAAATCTGTGGGAATGGATGCGGTAGCAAGTGAATATGCAGGCGGATGATGGATGACGTCGCCCAACGGTCCGGCGGGGACAGCTCATCGCCCGCGCCACGGATTGCGCCGATTCAAAATCTAATCGGCTAGATCATGCGCATGCATTTATCACCCAACACTTCAAACTCGGGTGACTATTCTGATCTCCTCTGCACTTTGATACGCCGAGCTGTTGGCTACCAGAACGCCGGTAAAGCACACCTCGAGCGCGGGCCAACTACAGTCCTCCCCGAGAATTGCGCACTGCTTCTACAGGAACGCAGTTCTACAGGAACGCAGTTCTACAGGAACGCAGTCTACAGGAACGCAGTCTTCTACAGGGAAGCGGGTGCCTCACGAAAAAGGTGGCCAATTAAAGAGGTAACCCTGAACTCTCATGCAACTGGTTAGTAGAAGTGGCAAGACCATCGTCCACAATCGGGTCATAAAGATATTGGTGGAATTGTTGTTTGCTGTGCCTATGCTGTCGTTCTACAGGATGTCGGTATAAGTAGACTGTGTTGAATTTTGTGGATTATATGCATGCTCTGCCTTAATAGACCAAATCTCTTTTGCATTTGCCACCTTTAATTAAAACGACCGTGTTCATCATGCCGGGTGGGTTTATAAGACGGGAACCCACTGATTCAACTAAACTAAGGAGAAACCCGGCAGTGGTAGAGCTCTTCACCAGAGCACAATGGATGCCTTTTTGTGATAAGCTGCAGGGCTACGATGATGAAGTGGCCGAAGAATTCTTGCAGGCTCTGAAGCCTAAATCTCAGACACTGGCCACAGTGAACTTCAGAGGTCTAAGCCTCAAGCTCACCCCAGAACATATCAGTCGGATCACAGAACTTCCTATGGGTCTGCCGTGGGACAAAGAGGAGAGAAAGCTGAGTCAGCAGGCAAAGAAAGAATTCTTTCCACCTGAGGAAGAATTCTCGGAGGACAAAAATGGGGTGCGAAGAACGAGCCTGTTGCCACCTTGGAATGAAGTCAGTTTGCAAATCATGAAATATATTACTTGTGAAGGCCGTTTCAGCATCATGTATGCATATCACTTTCGGCTGCTCACTGAGTTGAGGCACCGAATTGACCTTCCTGTAGAACAAAAACTGAGCATCCCTTATTACCTCCTGCAGTCTCTAATGGAGTGTGCTACAAAGCTGAAAGAGGGTATACCAGATCAGATAGCCCACCATGGGTTGATCAAGCTTCTTGTGGAAGATGCATTGCACTCATATAAGGTCCCCCTCTCATGGGAATCCTTCCGGAATTTAATAAAAGATGGGGACATTAAAATGTTGATCGAAGAAACGGGTTCCTCCAGCAGTGAGGAACAAGAAGCGGTGGCCGAGGAACAGGAAGAAGAAGGCCAAGAGACCCCGACAACAGTACAGAAGAAGGAACAAAGGAAGAAGCATGAGGAAAAGGAGGACCAAGAAAAAGGTGGCACACCTATCTTGTCAGCAAGGGAAAAGAGGATGAAGAGCAGAATGGACAAAGCTGAGGTGGTCCACGTCAGCCCAAGTACCTCAACAGCACCTGCAACCAAAGCAAAAAGCAAAACTCAGGTAGGCAAGCAAGCAGAGGTAGAGACACCTGTGTCTACAGGAAAGCAAAAACAGGCTTCTACAGGAAGCCCAAAAACAAAAACAAAGGCTTCTACAGGAAGCCCGAAGATCATTGAGAAGCAGGTTTCTACAGGAAGCCCAAAAGCAAAGACAAAGGCTTCTACAGGAAGCCCAAAAATCTTTGAGAAACAGGCTTCTACAGGAAGCCCGAAAATAGAGACAGAGGCTTCTACAGGAAGCCCGAAATTGCAGAAACAGGCTTCTACAGGAAGCCCCGAAAAGGTGAAACCCAAGGAGAGAAAGGTGGATATTCTGGCACGGGAGGCAGCAGCTGTATTAGCTGGCCTCAGCACGCCACCTAAGCCAAAAGGAAAGAGGAAGAGGGAGACCCCTCTATACTTTAAGGCTCGAAGAAGTGTTAGGATAAAGACGGGCAAGCCACAGGCCCAATCCAGCAGCCCGATTATCATCGAAGATACACCTGCTTCTCCCAAAGAAAAGTCACCCTCCAGGATCACAGTCACCTATGAGAAGGGGAGTCCAAAGAAAAATACGTGGCGAGAAAGGTTAGACTTGTTGACTGAACAAACGCGGCTACAGGAAGCTGAAAATGTTCTACAGGATACTCTGGCCCGGCTACAGGAAACGGAAAAGAAGGAAGGAGAAGGACTCTCATCACCACCAAGGGAGGGTGAGGTAGAACCACCTGAAGAGATAGAAAGAGAACATATACCAGAACCTAGCCCTTCACCTAATCTGAATTCATACTACACCTTTTTAGAAGCGGGCAAAATCATACCGCAGAAATTTACTATGCCTCTATATTTTGAACTAGAGAAAGAAAGAGTCCGTTCCCACACATGGATGCAAATCGCCAAATCAAAGGGTGTGGCGGACATAGGCCCTCTACAAGATCAACTCAGGGAGGTCAGGAGTGAATTCACCATGGCTAAACATGTGGCTAATTGCCAACGTGTGCTTCTACAGGAAGAAAATCAGAAACTGAGATTGCAGCTACAGGAACTAAAGGCAGGGGCAGGAACATCCTCCAAGGACATCACAAATGAACAAGAAGGCAAAAAGGAGCTGACCACCAGCCTTGAAGGGCCAATGACACTTCTACAGGAAACAGAACAACAAACAAAAATCGAAGTGCAAGCCCTGAGAGAACAGCTGCAACAAAAGGAAGCACAATTGGCCTGCATGGCCAGTTGGGCCATGGAGGCAATTCAGTGCAGAACACCTGCAAAATCCTATGGATTGTTCTTAAAAGATCAATGGCTGCAGTTCCAAATAAACACCTTGGCACAAAGAGGTATTTCACATATCCAAAACCCACAACAATTTTCTGAATTGTGCAGTACTAGTTCGTCTGAGGACAAAGCCAAATTAGCCGAGTTTTACCTCCACAATTTGGCTTTGCCTAATGAAGTCTCCTGGGATCCCAATGTTGCCTTGGGTGATATGCAATTGATGGCGTTCGCCTCATGGTTAAACCATGAAGATCAGAGAGCAGCTGAAGCAAAATCGGTCATGAACCGAGAAGTAAGTGAACCACTGTTCATTCGACCAGAAGTAGAGGATCCGGTGGCACTCATCTCAGCCCACCAACAGTTGGCTACAGATCCCACAGCTTCCTTGAGATTTATGGACCAACAGGCTCAAGCCATAGCCCACTTTGAAGACATGGAAAGGTTGTTGGGAGAAAGTGCTGCCCAAGCATGTGCACGAAGATGGAATACCCTGGCACACAGCTTGAAAATCAGAGAGTACCATACCCCCATTCGGATGAGGGAAGCTTTGGCAAGGAAGAACTTTACAAGAAATCCATGCAAAGCCTCCAGGCTAGCTGGATTGGCCTTAAACTCAGCCCACCTCTACTGCTAGGACTAACTGAAGGCAATACAGAGGAAGATGACAGTCAACAATGGGAAGAGGTGAACAGGAAAGCAGGGTTTCATATCCATAGAGAAGACACCACCACAGAGCCTTGGGATACAAGGGAAGCAGTGAAAGCAATGAAGGATGAAGATTTGGACTAAGTTGCTCAAGGATGAGCAAATAGTTTAGCTGGGGGGTGATGATGAGCCCCAATTTTTGGTACAATTTGGGCTCATTTGGCCTACTTGCTCTGCTCAAACCATTCATTTTTTTATTGCTTATGCATTCATTTCTTGGTTTATTCGTGTTGTTTGTAGGAAGAAGGGTAGACATTCTATCTACGTGACTAATGCATGATGCTTTCAGGTTTTTGGCATTAAAAGGGAGAATAGACCACGAGAAAGGAGACAAGGAGACAATGAGGTGGCACTGCTGGTTTTTAGGAGAGGATGTCCACGGTCTTGGGGACCTTCCTCGTGATTCCCACCATAGCTCCGAGCTCCAATCCATCTCCCCACCGAGCTTAGAAGCAGCTAACTGTTCTACAGGAATAGCAGTTATAACTGTTCTACAGGAACAGCAGTTATGACTGCCCTACAGGATCAGCAGTTTAAACTTCGGTTGGACAGCCGAGCTCCTCAAATCAAGGACACCTGTTGGATGATCATTTTTGCATAAATACTGAGGCCGTAGCCTTGGATAGAAGCTTTTTTGAACTTTTGTATTGCTCTTGTAATTTGGAAGTACGAGCTACAGCTCGGTTTTTGTTCCTTTTGTAAGCCAATTTTGGCATGTCATCAGACTTTCGTTTATGAATAAAGGCAGGCAGATTTTGATCTCATTCTGAGTTTCTAAGGGAGCTATAGCTCTCAGGTTAGGGCCCAACCTGAGAGCAATAGATCTCCTCGGTGTTGTAATGTGTTTGCATTTCGTTCCAGCACTTTGAGTTTTACTTTAACATGCAATTCGAATTTACAGTTTGTTAATTTAGTCTTTTTCATGAGCTTAGATAGGATTAGTTTATGGTGAATTTGTTTCAGTTGCTTAGATTCGATAGGAGGATAGTTATAAAATTATTGGAGCTCCAGCAAAAGGTTGTTAAGGCTCACTGCCATCTCTCTTAGGGATTGGGGTGCAGCCCATAACCAACCACCAAAAAGAAACGTAGTTCTTCTCACTTCCATGCAAGCTGCAACATAGACATTGTCGTTGAAGATCCATCCATGCACTGTTCACATTGAACCATACTTCTACATTTCACTTCCATGCACGAGTTTCATTTCTTGGTTTTCCATTGTTGTTCATAGGTTTCATAGCACAGTTATCATAGGTTAATGAATTTCTCGTTTTTGGGTGCATAAGTCATTTGTTTCATTTACGCTGCTCCTTATCATTCCACTTTCTTCTTCTTCTTCTTGATCTCTCCTCAATCCACCTACTCAGCCTCTGTCCAATTCATCTACCCTCCAACCCATCCATTAATCACTTAGCTCCATTTACTTACACTTCCGTTGATCCGATCCTTCCAACCATCAACCCACTAGATGCACTCTTCCTCCATTTGATTTCCCTGCTCCAGAGCCATCACCAGCTTCATCTCCATGTCACCTATCCTCCCATACCACTACAACACTTCACCATCTCACCAAACTTCCACGACCAAACATCCTGTAGAATTGCACAGACTTCCTGTAGAAACCCCTGAGTTTCCTGTAGGATCCCCTGCAGACTTCCTGTAGAAAACTGCAAACTCGGTTGCTGAGCATCCGAACGTGGTAGGCTTTTGTGGACTGATGCTGGAGACCCTCTGGGACCTCCCTTAGCCATCCTGACCTTGCCCATGCTTTCCTTCCATTCCAACCGCTCCTGTACAACCAAACCCTAATCAAAAGCATCATCACAATAGATCCAACCACTTAATGAAAAAATACAAAAACATGATTTTTCAGATGCAAGTAGCTTAGATGCATGTATTTCAGTTCACTGCAAGTAATGGCATTAGTGGTAGTAGTTTCATTCACAGTTTTGCATAGTTAGGGTCTAGCCTAGTCAAATTAGGGTTTACTAGGGTTTTCATGCTTTGTTGGCTTTCAGTTCCTTTCTGCAACTAGATTAGTCTTCTTTCAGTTAGCTTTCGTCCATCATTCATAAAGCTTCTTCTGTGAGCCTATAGAAGTTGGCTTGAGCCCTAGCGGACTTGTGCCAGCTGACCAAGTGACAGCTGCGACAAGAGCTAGTACTTGTGCATACAGCACCGTCGCTTCCAAGTTTGTACGAACTACCGGATTGATAAAATTAGAGATAGGAAGCTCCAGGAGTTGTAGCATTATTGCTACAATACTGGAGCCCACCACCACTGTGATCGCTCATCAGCACAAACCATCTACCAAGAAGATAGTGTCTTGTTAAATTGGCAACTAGGGCCAAACTCCATGTGGGCCAGTTTATTTATGGTAACTGATATTTTTATTGGATCCCTCTCGTCGAGAGGTGTAGGATTGATCCAAAGATCATCCAATTCCGATAAGTATTTATGGAGATATGAATTTATTTTGATTATGTAATTATTATCAAGCCGACCAGCTCTTATGTAAGCTCTAGAAGCCCAGACGTCATGTCTATTCAACCTATACGTTTTTGGTATAAATAGAAGAGGATTTGATGTGATTGATAACACACATTCTCCATGTGAACCCCTCCTCTCCACGTCTTGGGTTTTTGGAGAAGGAGAAGACACAAAAGAGAATACGTTGGATGCCCTAGCTGCAGTAGAAAGAGCCGCAGTCCATACGCTATAATGAAGGCAATCCATACGCTGCTCACCTAGCCACAGTCAATATATATACGCTGCTCGTTGGACGCTGAGATGAACGCAGCAATGAAATATATATGCGTTGCTCGTTGGATGCTGAGATAAACGCAGAAATGAAATATATATACGTTGCTCGTTGGACGTTGAGATAAACGCAGAAATGAAATATATATACACTGCTCGTTGGATGTTGAGATGAACGCAGCAATGAAATATATATACGCTGCTCGTTGCACACTGAGATAAATGCAGCAATGAAATATATATACGCTACTCGTTGAATGTTGAGATGAACGCAGCAATGATATACGTTGCTCACCTAGCCGCAGTCATAACCACAGCCATTGTTATCTACGATCTTCATGATGCACCCAGACACAGTTCAATGGGACATAACGCTGTTCAATGAAATAGTGATACCCTATGTATTCAATAAAACATAGATACGATGTCATGAATATCACACAGTCATGAAGGCAATGGCAATACCTATATATACCCAGGCAATGAACGTAGCAATATATATACGTTGATCATTGAGATAACCTACGCAGCAAGATACACACACACACACACACATATATATATGCACAGGTAAATGAAACATATATAAACTAACCTGTAACCTAATACGCAGGTCATAAACAGCAAGGAAGTAATGCCGCAGTAATACAAAGCTGTAGGTGACAGCGTGGTAAATCCAAGGCCGTCTATGAAAGAAGCAGTCTTTCTAAGCATATTGGACAGTGTAAATGAAAATCTTGGACGAAGGGACTATGTTACACACAGCATCCTGAGATATAGAACTCAGTGTATTATGACAAGGGCAGCATGATAATCATGCACATTAGCAGGGGCAGCATAATGATGATAATGCACATTAGCAAGGAGCTACATGATACATGGGCAACATGAAGTTGAATGAGAACATGGACATGATCGACAGCATCATGATGATGAAGCACATCTACTAGGGCACCAGCACAATGAAAATACACATCTGTAAGGACAACAACATGATGATAATTCATATTAGCATGGACAGCATGATGCAGATTATGGACAGCATGATGTATGAGATCATAAGCAGCATGATGATGCATGATGCAGCATGATAGTGCTACACGGTAAGGTGCAACAAATGGATGAGATGTAGCATGATGATAGGTGAAGGAGTGACCTTGGAGAATTAGTTGAAGCAGAATGTCTTCAACTGATCTCATCGTTATACGAAATGATCTATGCTAGATCTAGATAAGTCAAAGTGTTGACTTCTGTTGTAAATGTATTATCTCTCTCTCTCTCTCTTTCTCTGCTGAACTTTGAAGAACATAAAAGAAGAATTGATCAAGGGTTTCCCCACACATTGTGGGGTTTGTCCCTGGCTTGCACCACACCTTGTGTCCTCTTGTCTTGGCTTGTCTTCTACAATTTATATTTATGTTCTATCTGCAGTTTACGTTATGCTGATGTGATTGCTAATATGGAAAAGAATTTAAATAAATTTCTCCAGCATAGAACATACCTAAACTTAACGTGGGATCATAGCTGAGGTGAAGACAATGCCCAAGCAAGAGTGAAAGAACAATCACCAAAGACAGTTGGGACAAGACAAAAGGATCAATGGGTTCTTCACAATTCACTTAGGGTGAAGTCGAAGCAGAGAATATTATCAGAATGGCGCAACAGAACTTCTGATGGCATACCTGAAGATCACTTCATTGGGAAGTTCGGATCTAAGGGTGAAAAGAGGAAAGGTAGATGTCTTGGTTATGAGTTCGGCCCTTATGCGAAGGAGTGTCCGAATGACAGAGATGCAGGTCATCAAAGACACGGCCGACTCTTCAAGGAAGCAAGGAACCCCAGGTAAAAAGAATCAAATATTTTTTCTGATAAAGAAATGTTATCTTGTATTGGCCCTCTCCTTCAGATTCTTTGGGAATCTGGCATATTGATTGTAGTGCTTCAAGGCACTTCATCGGATAGAAGGGTGCACTCTCTAATTTGGTAGAGATGGAAACAATTGTGGGATTACACTTGGAGCCGATGCCACCTATCCCAAAAGGTTTTATGATGCCATTCGTCAATGGAAAGGTACGTGTTTGAAAATAGAATTTAAAAAGATGCTTTTGAGTTCAGGGTTGTATTAAGTTGCAGGAAGCCCACTGGGGACCATGTCCATTAACACAGCACTGGAGGTCTGTGAGTTAGATGGTGACAGAGATGCCTGAATTCAAAAAGAGCATGAAGGTACATGTCTGAGATGTACCGAAGGAAAATCTTACAAAGGGACCATTCCCCCTCATGTAGCAGGTCCACAGGTTTGGAACAACCCATGGAGTTTGAAATTCATGAACAAGAATCTCATGTATACAGATGGAAGAAATCCCTCTATGGCTTGAAGCAAGAGACCCCGAGCATAGTATGAGAGGATCAACAGCTGTTTGATGAAGCTAAGATTCACTAGGAGTGAAATCTATCCAAACCATCCGAAGGTTGTGGATGACAGACCTCTCATACCGACACCTATGTCTGATAGATGCAGACCCTCTCATTTGTAGGAGACAGAGGGAGTTGGATTCCGTATGTGGAATGATAAACTGCAAGCCTGTGACTACCTCAAGGATATTAACATTCAGGAGCTATATGGTAGTGATGTCGGACCAGATTTGAGAAATGTCTCTGAGTTTCATAAACTCAATCACGTTGATGTTCTTGGTGAACTTTCGTCCAGATATATGTTTTGCAGTTAGCATGGTGAGCTCATATTTGGTTGAACCTCACTGGATTGGTGCCAAGAATCCTCTAAGATATCTTCAGGGCACAATCTCTCATGGATTGAGATACACTGCTGGAAATATGAAAACTGCATGATTATTCGAATGCTGACTAGGCAAGCATTGTGGAGAATCATGAGAGCACTTCTCAGTGCTAGTTCTCTTTGGATTCTGCTTCGACATCATGGATGAGCAGGAAGCAAAAATCGGTTGTTAAAAGTACCGTCGAGACCGGTTACATAACTTCGAGTATGACCTCATATGAAGTTGCCTGGCTATGGAAACTCTTCAGTGAGTACACATGATGAATACCACTGTGATTCTTCGTGACAACCAGAGGTGGGATTCGATTATTGAGGAATCTCGTATTTAATAATTGCTCCAGCAGATAGACATCAAATACTGCCTTATTTGGGATATGGTAAGGCGATGAGCAAGGAGGCTCCATTGCACTGAGATGATGTACAGGTCAGAGCCCCAGGGAAAGATCAAATTTGTGATTTTCTCGAACGACTTGGAGTCGTCAAGAGACCTTTGTAAAAGGGTCCTGCATGTTGCATACATCAAGCTCTGGGAGCTCTGGGGGCTTGCGGTTCTTATTGGAGCAACATACGACCACAGGGCGACTCACCCTCTCCTGGTGGTGCACACTGGAACAAGATGATTTGCTTTCTTGTGGGACAAGATGATTCGCTCTCTTGTGGAACAGGATGATTCGCTCTCCTGTGTAGCAGGATTTATGTGTTCTCCTGTGAGGCCTGGATTGATGTGTTTTCCATGGTGGCCTAGATTGATGTGTTCTCCATGGCGATTGTAACAGGATTGATGTGTTCTCCTGTGAGGATAGGATTGATTAGTTCTCCTGTCGAGGCATCTTACCCATGCAGTCTGGGACTCATGGGAAGTACCTCTCATCTGATCAATGAGCAGGGAAATGAAGTTAGGGACCATAGTAGTACCGATGGATGCATCATTGTATCTACTGCACTCTCTACGCTAAGATGACCTCCATTGATCTGGGATCAATGATACTAGTCTGGGACCAGTGGTAGGAGTTGTACCATACTATGACACTAACTTTCGGTCGGTTGAGACTGGTCTAGGACCAGTGGTACATACTCTAAGACCGACTTCATGTCAGTGCAGTACTGGTCTGGGACCAGTGAGAGTGGTACATACTATGACGCTGACTTCGGGTCAATTGAGACTGGTCTGGGACTAGTGGTACACTCTCTGAGTCTGCGATACTAGTCTGGGACTAGTGGTAGGAGTTGTACCATACTATGACACTGACTTCAGGTTAGTTGAGACTGGTCTGGGACCAGTGGTACATACTCTGAGACTGACTTCGTGTCAGTGCAATACTAGTCTGGGACCAGTGAGAGTGGAACATACTATGACACTGACTTCGGGTCGGTTGAGACTGCTCTAGGACCACTGGTACACTCTCTGAGACTGCGATACTGGTCTGGGACCAGTGGTAGGAGTGGTACTTACTATGAATTTGACTTCAGGTCGGTTGAGACTGGTCTGGGACCAGTGGTACGCACTCTAAGACTGAATTCGGGCTAGTAGAGAATGGTATGAGACATTCTCGATCAATTCTTCTTCTTCATATTTCAGCAGAGCTAAGCTGAGCATAGCAGAGTTAAGCAGAGCCAGCAAAGCTGAGAAGAGCAAAGCAGAGCCAGCAGAACTGAGTAGAGCAGAGCAGAGCTAGCAGAGCTGAGCAGAGCAGAGCAAGAAAAGCTGAGCAGAGCTGGGTAGAGCAGTGCAGGGCACTGATGGTAGAGATAGTACAGTCGGACTTATGGATCAACGGATGGAGTTCTCCCTAGTTGAGAAGGAGTGTTAAATTGGAAACTAGGGCCAAACTCCATGTGGGTCAGCTTATTTATGGCAGCTGATTTTTTTATTGGATCCCTCTCATTGAGAGGTGTAGGATTGATCCAAAGATCATCCAATTCCGATAAGTATTTATGGAGATATGAATTTATTTTGATTATGTAATTATTATCAAGCCGACCAACTCTTATGTAGGCTCTAGAAGCCCAGACGTCATGTCTATTCAACCTATACGTTTTTGGTATAAATAGAAGAGGATTTGATGTCATTTAACACACATTCTCCATGTGAACTCCTCCTCTCCACGTCTTGGGTTTTTGGAGAAGGAGAAGACACATAAAGAGAATACGTTGGATGCCCTAGCTACAGTAGAAAGAGCTACAGTCAATACGCTATAATGAAGGCAATCCATACGCTGCTCACCTAGCCGCAGTCAATATATATACGCTGCTCGTTGGACGCTAAGATGAATGCAGCAATGAAATATATATACGCTGCTCGTTGGACGCCGAGATAAACGCAGAAATGAAATATATATACACTGCTCGTTGGACGCTGAGATAAATGCAGAAATGAAATATATATACGCTGCTCGTTGGACGTTGAGATGAACGCAGCAATGAAATATATATACGCTGCTCGTTAGACGTTGAGATAAACGCAGCAATGAAATATATATACGCTGCTCATTGGATGTTGAGATGAACGCAACAATGATATACGCTGCTCACCTAGCCGCAGTCATAACCACAGCCGCTATTATCTACAATCTTCATGAAGCACCCAGACGCAGGTCAATGGGACATAACGCTGGTCAATGAAACAGTGATACCCTATGTATTCAATAAAACATAGATACGTTGTCATGAATATCACGCAGTCATGAAGGCAATGGCAATACCTATATATACCCAGGCAATGAACATAGCAATATATATACGCTGATCATTGAGATAACCTACGCAACAAGATACACACACACACACACACACATATATATATGCACAGGTAAATGAAACATATATATGCTAACCTGTAGCCTAATACGCAGGTCATAAACAGCAAGGAAGTAAAGCCGCAGTAATACAAAGTTGTAGGTGACAGTGTGGTAAATCCAACACTTTCTATGAAAGAAGCAGTCTTTCTAAGCATATTGGACAGTGTAATACAATAGTGATCTGAAGATGAAATTCTTGGACGAAGGGACTATGTTACACACAGCATCCTGAGATATAGAACTCAGTGTATTATGATAAGGGCAACATGATAAACATGATGAAGGCAAGGGCATCATGATAATCATGCACATTAGCAGGGGCAACATAATGATGATAATGCACATTAGCAAGGAGCTACATGATACATGGGCAACATGAATTTGAATGATAACATGGACATGATGGACTGCAACATGATGATGAAGCACATCTACTAGGGCACCAGCAAAATGAAAATACACATCTGTAAGGACAACAGCATGATGATAATGCATATTAGCATGGACAGCATGATGGAGATTATGGACAACATGATGTATGGGCAGCGTGATGTATGAGATCATGAGCAGCATGATGATGCATGATGCAGCATGATGGTGCTACACGGTAAGGTGCAACAAATGGACAAGATGCAGCACGATGATAGGTGAAGGAGTCACCTTGGAGAATCAGTTGAAGCAAAATGTCTTCAACTGATCTCATTGTTATACGAAATGATCTATGCTAGATCTAGATAAGTCAAAGTGTTGACTTCTGTTGTAAATGTACTATCTCTCTCTCTCTCTCTTTCTCTGCTGAACTTTGAAGAACATAAAAGAAGAATTGATCAAGGGTTTCCCCACACATTGTGGGGTTTGTCCCTGGCTTGCGCCACATCTTGTGTCCTCTTGTCTTGGCTTGTCTTCTGCGATTTATATTTATGTTCTATCTGCAGTTTACGTTATGATAATGTGATTGCTAATATGGAAAAGAAATTAAATAAATTTCTCCAGCATAGAACATACCTAAACTTAACATGTCTCCACATCTTCAATGCATGTATGATAACTGCTAGCTCAAGATCGTGCGTTGGATAGTTTTGCTCATTCTAATTCAATTTTCATGACTCATATTACACTACATGTCCTTCTTGCATGATAAATCCACCAAGTCCTCTCTTGCAAGCATTTGTACAAACTACAAACTCCTTATCCGAATCCGCAATCTTTAGCATTGGTGCATGTGTCAACAACTGCTTAAGCTGCTACAAACTAGCCTCATACTCTTATGTCCATTCAAACTTCTTACCTTTCCTCTGCAATTATGCGATAGGATATGTAATGTGTGAGAAGTTCCTGATGAACCTCTTATAGTAATCTGTCAATCCCATAAATGATCTTACTTCATCTACATTCTTAGGGGTTTCCCACTCCATGATGGCCCTTATCTTTTTGGATCTACTACAATGCCTTCCTTGGAGACAACATGTCCCAAGTAGTGTACCTAAGTCTGAAAAAAAGTTGCACTTGTTAAGCTTAGCATATAAATAATGCTCTCTTAGCAACCTCAACACTGCTGCTAAATGTTTAGCATGCTCTTCCTCATTTTTAGAATGTACCAGTATGTCATCAATGAATACAATAACAAACTTGTCCAGATAAGGATGCAACACACTATTAATCAAACACATAAATCTAGCTAGAGAATTAGTCAAACGAATGGAAAAACAACAAACTCATAATGCCCATACCTGGTCCTAAACGCAGTCTTGAAGATATCCTTTTCGTTGATGTGTACCTGATGGTATCCTGATCTCAGCTTGATCTTGGACAACATTTTTTCTCCGTTCAACTGATCAAATAAATCATTAATTCTCAGCAAAGGGTACATTTTCTTGATCGTTACTTTGTTCAGTTGCCTGTAGTCAATGCACAATCTAAGAGTACAATCTTTCTTCTTCACGAACAAAATTGGTGCACCTTAAGGTGATACACTTGACCTAATGTATCTCTTGTCCAACATTTCCTTCAACTACAACTTTAACTCAACTAACTCAGTTGTGCTCATCCTGTAAGGTTCTTTTGATGTTGGAGCCACCCCTAGCATAACTCAATATAGAAATCTACCTCCATGTGAGGTGGAAACTTTGTAATGTCCTCAGGGAGTACATATTGAAACTGTTGCAAAACTCGTTACCTGCTCAACACATATGCATCCTCAATCTCCTTATCCTTGTCATTATAAATGTGCACTGTGTTAGGGCCTAGATTTACCTCAGGCTGAAAAGGTAGGATCCAGGGCCAACATCAAACCACGCTCAGCCTCGTAGCTAGCCCTATGAGGACAGGAGAGGGCTCTCTCCGGGTCAATCTCAGCAAAAGATAATCGATGGGGCTTGAGATGACTAAAATAAAAACTAATTTTAGGCTAGGTATGAAGTGCAAGGATTTGATTTGATAAAATAATGATTTGTTGACTCAGAGGGAAAGGCACATTTTGGGGTGCGGGGATTGAGGCTCAGTTCTACAGAGATCTCGATGGGGCAAGGTAGGCAATCGTTTTGGCACTCAAATTTTAGTGAGATGGAAGGAAAAGATAGGTGAGGTGTTAAAGAGGGCAATAGAAATCATGAATCCTCCCCAAACAGCTGAAAACATCAAATAACTAAAGCAAACTTCAAGTAAAGCATTGCACTTTCAATGAATTCTACTTACACTCTTGTTTGTTTAGTTCATAAGAAATGTAATCACATAAAAAAATTCACAATCATAAGGAGAAGCATTATACCAAGACAAACTGCCACATGAATCCCAAAGAGTGCTGCAAATCCTAGTCTCAATTCCTTAGCCAAAATACTGAAAATGAATGTACAATGAAGCTCAAGGCTTTCTCAAGAGTCCAACCATGCTAATGACTGAAAAATAACATAATATAGACAAACATAACTCATCCTTTCCTCTAGGGGTCGAGCTCACATGTTTAGGAGCTGATCCAACTGATTCTAAACTGAGAACTAGAAAATAGGCCACATAACAACATGCCTCTAGAAACAAGGGAACTTATTCATTCAGTTTCAAGCAACCTCTAAACTGATGAATCTACCTCTACAAGTGAAAATCCAACATATTTACATCATAATCCATTAAATTTCATCAAATTACATCATAAATTTTCCATTAGGAAAGTGAAAAAGTCAAACTAGGTGATGCTGGGCAAAAAACAGAGCAAAACTTGGTCAAAATGGCAATTTTTCCTCTATGTGTCGCGCCTAATTCTCTATGCGTAGCACCTGTTTGGACCCACTTTTGGAGGCCTTCCTGATGTCCAAATGAGATCTAGGTGTGCTTGCTAGAAAGGTCTACCTATCTAATTTCCAACCCAAGTGGAATTTTTCAATTTGGCCTCCATTTTCCCTTCCAAAGTCCATTCTTTCAACATTGCTTCCTGTGTGTCAAAATAGGGGCAGTGAGGTCATTTTTTGAGTGTTTTTGACCCTTTTGAGGGCTCAAAACCGGCCAAAATTTCTTGGAAATAGGTAGGCAAGTGTAATTTTGCATGAAAAATCCAAAAATTCTGAGTTTTTGAGATTTGGAGGCCCCTAGCAAAAGCGAGCGCCACGTGGCGCGGTGCATAGAGCAGAAAACCCTGTGTTAAAAATTTCTGTGCGTAGCACCTTTTTGAAAACCTGTTTTTAGGGCCTTCCTGGTGTCCAAATTGGGTGCACAATAGCTCTTTGGAAATATTATTGAGTATAATTTCCAACCCAACTTTAATTTTTTAATTTGGAGTTCATTTGCCCTGTCAAAAATCAAATCTCCCAAGACTGGTCAAAATGTGCCAAATGAGGCTGCCTCAAGGTAGAGTGCTGTTGTAGTCAACTTTTGAAGGTTTTCCTCAACTCCAAATTGAGCTCATGATAGATCCTTTCAAAGATATTTGTGTCTAGTTATCATTTTACTCATCAAGCAAGTAATTTGGCCAACCAAGCTAGGAGAAAACGTGTTCTTCCCAAGGTCACTTCAGAGTTGCATCAATTCTCCCGAGGCAATTGTATTTTTGACATCTCTCTAAAACCATGACACCTGTGTAAAAAGTGAAGGAAGTTTTTCTTTCTTGGCCTATTTTGGACAAAAACCTCTCTCATTTTCCCAAATTCTACTTTTCTTGCTCAGAAACATCATTTGAGTAGAACCTACCCCGATGTGTGGAATAGGGGATTTGTCGAAATGAAGCGAAATGAAGGGGATAAAGGGCTTCTAAATTCTTAGAAAAATTATTGGAAGTAGGGAGGGATGTTATGAAGCAGGGAAACGTGGAATTTCAAATATTGACTGGGGGGAAGGGGTCCAAAAGGGCAAAACACAGGCCTAGCCCAGAAAATTATCAAGTTGTAGCAGGAAACTAGGGTTTGTGCGAAAATGAGGAATTTGAGGGATATCAGTGATGGGAAGAGTTTAATAAGGTACATTAAGGATAGGGGAAGGTGTATGAACATCAGGATACAAATTTTTCTGATGATTTGACCATCCAATAGAAATTACCTTCAAAACCCTAGGAGAGGGAAATGAACCTTACCTAGGCACAACTGAAGTATGAACAAGGTGTAAAATGACCCATTAGAACCTGACATGATGATGAAAACCCTCTGAATGGTGGTACACTCAGCCGAATGGTGACATGAAGCTCTTGGGATAGGGGATTAGTGAATTTAGGGGGTAGGGGAACTTAGGGAATAATGAAATCAATGGAAAAATGGGATAAGGGAGTGATGGAGGGATGATAGACTTGGTAGCAAAACAGTTAAATACAAAACCCTAGTAGCAATCTCCTTTGAAAATGTTGAAAAAGTAGGGTTTGATTTTTTAAACACTCACCATTCATCAATCACCATGACATATACACCAAACTTGGATAAAAACAGAGATGGAGGCTCTACCTACTTGTATCAAGACCAATTCATGTGATTTGGGGCGATGAGAGCGATTTTGGGCAGTTTTTGGGCTCTTTGGCTGTGTGCGCTGTGCATCCAGCCCAATGCGCCACGCCCAGCGTATGCGCCACACCCGTGTTGTTTTACACTGCGAAATGCGGCCCAATGCGCCGCGCCTCCTGCCCAATGCACCGCGCCTTTGGATTTGCACAGTTTTGCTTCAAACTTGCTTCCTTTCTCCAACACGACCTTCTCTTGCTTAATATGTCTTCTTTGAATGCAAATGAGCTCTTTGAACATGACCAATGAGTTATATACAAGAGATTTTAAGTTTTCACTTATCAACAACCCACTTTGTAATGTTTGCATTTGACTTGCTTTTCAAACTCTGTTTTTGGGCAGTTTGCTTTATTTTTGCATGTGATGAACTAAATGCTTTGATTTTTTGTTTGCCTTGCAGGTGATGGAGCAGCTGAAGCTTGGCAAGGTGACCAGGGTTTCCACTGAAGTTATTACATATGGAAAAACTGAAATTACATCAAATTTATATAGTAAAAACCTAAAATACGTTGTTTTTCCTCAAAACAGAGTTTTGAGGAAAAATGCATTTCTAAGTGAAATTTATTGGTACTAGAACTTTATTCAACCACCTCATGCGCCTGCTGACTGTTATTGGACATTTTGGAGACTTTTTGATGAAACCCTAGACCTAATGCAACTGAAACCCTAGAAATGACTCTTGCAAATTCAAAGACAAAAAGTGCCTGCAAATGATCTTGATGAATGGAAATGGGGCAGCCAATAAAGGACATGAGGGAAAATGTACAACAAGCCACTACCGTCAGATGATCCATGCTCCTAATGGAATGCAGCTGACTGAGCGGGACACCTAACATGCAATGCAACAAGAGAATTTGATCTCTGACGGAGGGATGAAGATACCAACACTAACATTGGCTCCAATGGGGATGGTAGCTCCTTGGAGGTGCCAAGAACTACAGATCTCTGGGAAAGTAGGCAGTGCCTTCGTCCATTGGGCTATGGAGTCAAAAAATCAAGCTGAAATGCATGACTGAAAACTGACGACTTGACGACACAAACTGACTCTCACTCAACTAAAAATTGACTCGATACTTAAACACAACCAACAAACTGGAAATGATGCTCAAAGTAGAGCTTATTCATCAAAACCTACTCTAACAGTTTCATTCATCACCTGATCAAGTGAAATGAAACAACCAATGCAACCAAGTAAGTATTCTGGCTGCTGTTTGAATTCTCCACAAGTGCTTGCTTATGAACAACAAGAGAGAACTACTGAAAGGCAACTCCCATGAAAACTTGTGAACAGATCCGTTGAATACTATGGATTCTCTATCCGCCTCCAAAAACACTGCATAAGGATCTTGAAATTCATGCACACTGGGACTTAGCTCATCCAATGGATTACTTCTCTTTTCCTCATACCATGAATGCAAACTTTGATTTGAGCTTTGTGACGAGACTCCTACTGAAAATGACAAAGAAACTAGCTGTCGGATCAAGTTTGTATCAATACATTTGTCAAGCTCACATGTAGTCAATGAAGAAGGACTTTGGCTACAGACATCATCCAACACATTAGCTATTTGATCATGAAAAACTTGAAAAGACTACTGCAACCCATTTTCTATTGGTTCCAATGAGATTACATGATTTCCTACAGGCTGCTCATCCTTTACTGAAAATGTATTATGCAAATTTTCCTTCAAAAACTGAAATGATTCAAAACAGAAAGGTATGGAATCATCTTGCATCATCTGATCATATGTTCCAGCTTCCAAGTCTTTATTTGCAACTTGACAATCAAAGGCATTCGGGGCTACAAATCTGGATATGAAAAGTCTTGAACAAGGTTTTCATTGCCCTCAAGATGGTCTAGATCAAGACTTATCGACGATTGATTTCTGATTGCATGAATGTTGTCTCTGATGAACTGAAATGAAGCAAAACAAAAAGGCAAAGATCCTTCACTTACTTCAAAATTTGCTGCACTTTCCTCGTCATTTCCATAGCTGATATGTGATGGCTGAACATTGTATTCGAGCTGCTGAAAGTGAACTTCTTCCTCCCACAAACTAGTTGTTGATTTGTTTGCAAGATTAGCTTCTGTTTGGAGAACATAATCATCATCATACTGATCAAACTGAGGCAAATCATCAGTATAAAACACATCATCAAGCATACATGTCATATCAACAAATCTCTCTTCTCCAAGATGATCTATAAGACAATCATTATCAGATCTATGACAACTGGGATAAGAAAGAAAATGTTTTGGAGCAGCCATTTGTTCTTCTTCGATCAGCGAGCGATGGGCTTGAACACTATACTCATTCCTTGTGGTGATCCTTTGCATTATCTCTTCCACTGCACTTACCAAAATGTCAAGCTTTACCTCTAGAGATGTTGATTCCTCCATATCTATGTTTTTCATCTCTTCTTCCTTCAACTTTGCCCTTCTAATAAGCCAATGAGCCTCTACATCTACTGCACTGTTTTGCATCTCTTTAAGTGTTGCAAGATTCCTTTCCTTCAGCTGAAACTCCATTTCCGGATCAAAGGCACCCGAGTAGTGCAAGAGAGCAGATCCAGGAGGAGGTCTTATATTAATAGGCATCGAAAAATAGACTTGGTTAAATCTGGCAGAAAATTGTTGTACTATCTCCCCTGGCTATCTTTTCAGTTGATTATACTCTTCTATAATCAAGAAAGGGTTTTGTCTTACCACCCACCTATCGAGGAAAACTTTGACGAACTGCTAGAAATATAAGATGCTCGCATCAAGCAGGATTATGAACCAACTCTTGACATTGTCTTGCAAAGAAAGAGCAAAAAGCCTTATACTGACATCTTCTTCATCAACTTCAAAAAGGTCAAGAAAGGACTCAAAATCCAGAACATGTCTCTCAACAGTGATATTGTCGCGTTCACCATCAAATCTTGGTAGATATAGATCATGATTTTTAGGGAAAGCATGGGATAAAGGAGGTAAAATCATAGGCTTGTATCGATCTGGAATTTTACAAGGTATAGGGGTATGTACAGAAGGTATAGAATCAGTCTTGGTCTCTTTAGGTTCATCATTTTGAAGACGGTCATCACAAGATTCAGAAAAAGGGTCTTGATCAAGCTTAAAGGCATGCAAATCTTTGGTATTTACAATCTTCAAAGGGAAGGAATCAAATGCAGGCCTAGGATCTTTTCTCAAGCATAGTATACTTTGCAAAGCCTTCTTAACATTCTCAGGAAAAGAGAAGAAATAATTTAGAACAAGGAACAAAATGTCTTGGATGAAATTCCAACTTGAAGACCTGATCTTTCCATATTGTCCCTTCATGTTTTTGCTGGTCAGGTTCATCCTCTAGTGGAGTCTTTGGATATGATCTCGAAAATGATTTGGAATCGCCAGGTGAATGATTTCAGCCTTTTCGGTGTCTGATCATTGTCCACCATCAACAATCAAATCTGAACTTGATACATGTACTGGGGCAATTTGCAAGTCAGATATTCAGCTTACAAGACTAGACCGAAGATTAACTGGTCTACGGAACTATAGATTCTGGGTTCGATCCCCAGTATGGTCGCCACTATGTTAGGGCCTAGATTTACCTCAGGATGAAAAGGTAGGATCCAGGGCCAACATCAAACCACGCTCAGGAGAGGGCTCTCTCCGGGTCAATCTCAGCAAAAGATAATCGATGGGGCTTGAGATGACTAAAATAAAAACTAATTTTAGGCTAGGTATGAACTGCAAGGATTTGATTTGATAGAATAATGATTTGTTGACTCAGAGGGAAAGGCACATTTTGGGGTGCGGGGATTGAGGCTCAGTTCTGCAGAGATCTCGATGGGGCGAGGTAGGCAATGATTTTAGCACTCAAATTTTAGTGAGATGGAAGGAAAAGACAGGTGAGGTGTTGAAGAGGGCAAGAGAAATCATGAATCCTCCCCAAACAGCTGAAAACATCAAATAACTAAAGCAAACTTCAAGTAGAGCATTGCACTTTCAATGAATTCTACTTACACTCTTGTTTGTTTAGTTCAGAAGAAATAAGATAGAAATGTAATCACATAAACAAATTCAAAATCACAAGGAGAAGCACTGTACCAAGACAAATTTCCACATGAATCCCAAAGAGTGCTGCAAATCCTGGTCTCAATTCCTTAGCCAAAATACTGAAAATGAATGTACAATGAAGCTCAAGGCTTTCTCAAGAGTCCAACCATGCTAATGACTGAAAAATAACATAATATAGACAAACATAGCTCATCCTTGCCTCTAGGGGTCGAGCTCACATGTTTAGGAGTTGATCCAACTGATTCTAAACTGAGAACTAGAAAATAGGCCACATAACAGCATGCCTCTAGAAACAAGGGAACTGATTCATTCAGTTTCAAACAACCTTTAAACTGATGAATCTACCTCTACAAGTAAAAATCCAACATATTTACATCATAATCCATCAAATTTAATCAAATTACATCATAAATTTTCCATTAGGAAAGTGAAAAAGTCAAACTAGGCGAAGCTGGGCGAAAAACAGAGCAAAACTTGGTCAAACTGGCAATTTTTCCTCTATGCGTCTCCCTTAATTCTCTATGTGTAGCCCCTGTTTTGACCCACTTTTGAAAGACTTCCCGATTTCCAAATGAGCTCCAGGTGAGCTTGCTAGAAAGGTATTCCTGTCTACTTTCCCAACCAAGTGGAATTTTTCAATTTTGCTTCCATTTTTCCTTCCAAAAGTCCATTCTCCCAACACTGCTTCCTGTGTGTCAAAATAGGGGCAGTGAGGTCATTTTTTGAGTGTTTTTTACCGTTTTGAGGGCTGAAAACCTGCCCAAATTTCTTGGCCATAGGTAAGAAAGTGTAATTTTGCATGAAAAATACAAAAATGCTGAGTTTTTGAGATTTGGAGGCCCCTAGCAAAAGTGAGCGCCACGTGGCACGGTGCATAGAGCAGAAAACATTGTGTTAAAAATTTCTGTGCGTAGAGCCTTTTTTCAGACCAGTTTTGAGGGCCTTCCCGATGTCCAAATTGGGTGAAAAATAGCTTGTTGGAAATATTATTGAGTCTAATTTCCAACCCAACTTGAATTTTTCAATTTGGAGTTCATTTTCTCTGTCAAAAAACAAATCTCCCAAGACTGGTCAAAATGTGCCAAATGAGGGTGCCTCAAGGCAGAGTATTGTTACAGTCAACTTTTGAAGGTCTTCCTAAACTCAAAATTGAGCTCATGATAGCTCATTTCAAATATATTTGTGTCTAGTTATCATTTGAGTCATCAATAAAGTAATTTTGCCAACCAAGCTAGGAGATAACTTATTTTTCCCAAGGTCACTTCAGAGTTGCATCAATTCTCCCGAGGCAATTGTATTTTTGACATATCTCTAAAACCATAACACCTGTGTAAAAAGTGAAGGATTTTTTCTTCCTTGGCCTATTTTGGACAAAAACCTCTCTCAGTTTTCCCAAATTCAGCTTTTCTTGCTCAGAAACATCATTTGAGTAGAACTTACCCCGATGTGTGGAACAGGGGATTTGTCGAAATGAAGCGAAATGAAGGGGATAAGGGGCTTCTAAATTCTTTGGAAAATTCTTAGAAGTAGGGAGGGATGTTAGGAAGCAGGGGAAAGTGGAATTGCAAAGATTGACTGAGGGGAAGGGGTCGAAAATGGCAAAACACAGGCCTAGCCCAGAAAATTGTCAAGTTGTAGCAAGAAACTAGGGTTTGTGCGAAAATGAGGAATTTGAGGGATATCAGTGATGGGAAGAGTTTAATAAGGTACATTAAGGATAGGGGAAGGTGTATGAACATCAGGATACAAATTTTGCTGATGATTTGACCATCCAAGAGAAATTACCTTCAAAACCCTAGGAGAGGGAAATGAACCTTACCTAGGCACAACTGAAGTATGAACAATGTGTAAAATGACCCATTAGAACCTGACATTATGATGACAACCCTCTGAATGATGGTACACTCAGCCAAATGGTGACATGAAGCTCTTGGGACAGCCATTAGGGTTTGGGAATTTACACTTGGGATTTTGGGAAAGGGAACTTGGGATAGGGGATTAGTGAATTTAGGGGGTAGGGGAACTTAGGGAATAATGAAATCAATGGACAAATGGGATAAGGGAGTGATGGAGGGATGATAGACTTGGTAGCAAAACAGTTAAATACAAAACCCTAGTAGCAATCTCCTTTGAAAATGTTGAAAAAGTAGGGTTTGGTTTTTTAAACACTCACCATTCATCAATCACCATGACATATACAACAAACTTGGATAAAAACAGAGATGGAGGCTCTACCTACTTGTATCAAGACCAATTCATGTGATTTGGGGCGATGAGAGTGATTTTGGGTAGTTTTTGGGCTCTTTGGCTGTGTGCGCCACGCATCCAGCCCAATGCGTCGCGCCCGTGTTGTTTTACACTGCGAAATGCGGCCCAATGTGCCGCGCCTCCTGCCCAGTGCGCTGCGCCTTTGGATTTGCACAGTTTTGCTTCAAACTTGCTTCCTTTCTCCAACACGACCTTCTCTTGCTTAATATGTCTTCTTTGAATGCAAATGAGCTCTTTGAACATGACCAATGAGTTATATACAAGAGATTTTAAGTTTTCACTTATCAACAACCCACTTTGTAATGTTTGCATTTGACTTGCTTTTCAAACTCTGTTTTTGGGCAGTTTGCTTTATTTTTGCCTGTGATGAACTGAATGCTTTGATTTTTTGTTTGCCTTGCAGGTGATGGAGCAGCTGAAGCTTGGCAAGGTGACCAGGGTTGCCACTGAAGTTATTACATATGGAAAAACTGAAATTACATCAAATTTATACAGTAAAAACCTAAAATACTCTGTTTTTCCTCAAAACAGAGTTTTGAGGAAAAATACATTTCTAAGTGAAATTTATTGGTACTGGAACTTTATTCAACCACCTCATGCACCTGCTGACTGTTATTGGACATTTTGGAGACTTTTTGATGAAACCCTAGACCTAATGCAATTGAAACCCTAGAAATGACTCTTGCAAATTTAAAGGCAAAAAGTGCTTGCAAATGATCTTGATGAATGGAAATGGGCTAGTCAGTAAAGGACATGAGGGAAAATGTACAACAAGCAACTACCGTCAAATGATCCATGCTCCTAATGGAATGCAGATGACTGAGTGGGACACCTAACATGCAATGCAACAAGAGAATTTGATCTCTAATGAAAGGATGAAGATACCGACACTAACACACTGCAAACATCACACAACCTTTTCTGTGACTACACTTAGTCTGCATATCAGTAACCATCCTCACTGATGTAAGCTTATTCTTTCCCTACAAAGTCCTCATTTCCCCACTATCATCCACACACTCAATGGCCTTGTCGAAGCAATCCACTTTGGTTTTGTGAAGGTATAGCCAATCCACGCCCAAAATCATACTATATGATCCCAATGGCAACACATTCAAGTGTGTTGTTGTAGGCATACCATTTAACTCAAATGCACAAGCTCTTACCCAATGGTGAGCTTGCTTCTTTGTACCTATAGCCAACTGTACCAACCAAGATTCTGCATGCGCTTCTTTTCTCAAACCACACTTATCAACCAGGTCAAGATTAATATAACTATAGTTAGATCCAGGATCAATCAAAATAGGAACAACTTGATCACAAATTTTACCGTCCATCTCAATGATCGATGCCTGATGATCTGCTTGCATGTTGTCCACAGTTGCATAGATCCAAGGAATGTTATGACCAACATCACCCAATGTATACGCCTCCTGAGCATTGTAGATTTGGGGTCTACCGCCATTTTGATACTGCAGACAATCCTTCTTACTAGATATCATTTTTGGGATTCAACTGCGTTAAGTAAGTCATTCAAATGTATGACCATTTCCATGAGAGGTAGTCGTAACTGACTAATTTCTCATGATTTTTGAATAGTTCACTTAGCACTCATTGCATCGGGTGATGCTCACAGGGGTGAAGAAGTGGGATTGAAACTAGTGAAATGTGGAGAATGAATCACATAGCATCAATCATCACTTCCGGGGCTTGCACCCGGTAACCAGAACTTCCCAAGAGGTCACCCATCCCAGAACTCCTCTGGCTCAAGCGCGCTTAACTGTGGAGTTTTTCCCCACAATCAAGCCCACTTAGCTTGCTACCCCATTTGCAAAACCTTAGCAAGTATTGTGCCTCATGAACCATTCAAGTAGAGATCCCTTGACTCTTTTTGAATTTAAGTATGGGGGATTTACGTGATCCCTTGACTCTTTTTGAATTTAAGTATGGGGGATTTACGTAAATCCCCCATACTTAAATTCAAAAAGAGTCAAGGGATCTCTACTTGAATGGTTCATGAGGCACAATACTTGCTAAGGTTTTGCAAATGGGGTAGCAAGCTAAGTGGGCTTGATTGTGGGGAAAAACTCCACAGTTAAGCGCGCTTGAGCCAGAGGAGTTCTGGGATGGGTGACCTCCTGGGAAGTTCTGGTTACCGGGTGCAAGCCCCGGAAGTGATGATTGATGCTATGTGATTCGTTCTCCACATTTCACTAGTTTCAATCCCACTTCTTCACCCCTGTGAGCATCACCCGATGCAATGAGTGCTAAGTGAACTATTCAAAAATCATGAGAAATTAGTCAGTTACGACTACCTCTCATGGAAATGGTCATACGTTTGAATGAGTGCTAAGTGAACTATTCAAAAATCATGAGAAATTAGTCAGTTACGACTACCTCTCATGGAAATGGTCATACGTTTGAATGACTTACTTAACGCAGTTGAATCCCAAAAATGATATCTAATATAATGCACTGCGTAAATCCCCCATACTTAAATCCTTCTTACGATGATCTAAGCCACATATCCAACATTGCAATAGTTCTCTACCACCACATCTAGCCTGATGCTCTCCATGTCCTTTCCTAGTTATATTGAATCTCTTGTAAGGAACTACGTTTTATTTTTCACCTACATCTTGATTTCTTCCTCGCTTTGGTGGCCATTTTCCTTTAGCTTTCTCATTCCCTTTCAAGTCACGGTTTAGATCAACTTTGCGCTTCGACTGCTCATAACAATGCTTCAACTTTCAGATGGCCTCCTCCAATTATCTAGGCTCATTGAACTCAATCTAGTCTCTACATGCTATTGGCAGTCCACTGATGAATCTCTGAACCTTGGCCTTCTCCCCTTAAGGTAAGGCACATATCTCAGCAGGTCCAAAAATCTACTAGTATACTCATCATTTGTCATAGAACCCATCCACAACTCATAAAACTCCTTAGCTTTGTAATCATAGTACCTCTCTGACTTGAAGAGCCTTTCAAATGCATGCCAAGTCAAATAATCTTCATCAATACCTTTAACATTATTCACATCTTCCCACCAAATATTTTATTTACCTTTGAGACTGAAAAGGGCTATCATTTCTTTCATGTTTTCTGAATAATTATGCAATCTAAATAATTTCCTCATACTAAGCAACCATGCCTCTGCATCCTACGATTTATTCATCTCTCCATCAAAGGTAGGTGGCTTCGCTTTCTTGAACTCAAATGGAAAGTGTCCCCTATCGCTCCTCCTGTAAGGGTTATAACGATGACGATTATGATGCCTGTCAGAATCGAAACTAGAATAATATCTATGTCTAGTACCTCTCCTATCCAGAGTGTCCAACAACATGCCATCTCCGATCATGTCAGATATATCCGACCTATGCCCACCATAAGACCAGCGTCTACTAGGAGACCTACTGCCATATGCTCCATTAGTTTTTTCCTCTTGCCCAGGGCTGAACCGAAGTGGTCCTGGCTACTGTTTTTTTGACAAACTTTGAAGTAGTATTGCATTCACCTCTGCTTGTTTCTCTTGTGCCTGCATGATTTTATCATTGTCTGCTTTTCAACTCCTTATTTCTTCCTGCAAGCTTTTCAATGTGTTTGCCAAATCAGAATAATGCACCACACCACGTTGTTCATCTAATGCATAGGGAGATTCTATGTAGTCTACCACTTTGCTAGCCATCTTATCTCTTTCTTGCAAGGCATACTATGTCAGCTAAACCAATTACAATAAACCAACGTACCTTAGCATAGTTCGGGGAGGATACCCTGTTTGCAAGATCATCAAATCAGCATGATACATGTATAATATAATCATAATATCATGTAGACATATATCAAATAAATGTATCAATGCATAAACACCATTCTAGCTAGGGTCCAGTCATCAATGCAAGGTCATATCAACAATGCATGCTATGACCTTATGCATGACAACAACAATTACACCATTGTACACATTGTCACATGCAACTATCAACGTGCATAAGCAATGCCTAGTCAACTACACATATGCATATACATGTAATCAAACAATCAAGAGTGCAACCCAACATACAAGGATGTAATCAAGCTACATATAATCAAGTTGCGTATACGCTGCATATAATCAACTAACCGGTCATATACTTCTAACGTTACATTCCACAGAATCACATCAAGTTCCTCGTGATAACCTTACTACAACTATCATCAACGTGATGTAATGCAACAAGCACATTGAACACAAGTGTAAGAGACACACATGCAACTGACATGCATGCATGACCAACACACATCACCCATCTAGTCCGAGGGGTGAACCATGCTCTGATACCAATCTGTAATACCCCCCAAGGTATACCCAAAGTAACCATGCCAATCGGGGTAAACATGAGACAAGAGGCTACTGTGATCAGATTTGACCTCCTATGTGACCTTAAGGAAGTGGAATTGAAAGAACATCACACACAATCATCCAATATCATCAACAGAACCCTCAGGAGACAAGTCAGCCACATAGACGGCTTGTCCTTGGATCCCACTGTTATTCTGTATCGCTTAGGTGATAGTCACTCTCATGCTATGGGCAAGGGAGCGACCAACAACCTAAAGTTGTTCTCACGGGCCTGCCTTCCAGCAACTATGGACCAAAATTGCTAATTTGTGCCAGCGACCCCAAGATTTGAGCCACTTTTCTATCCCAAAATCCCAACCTCTGCCCAAAACTTGCTACAACCTTCAGAATTCATTAAAGACATGATAACAATGTTGATCAATCAAAATCAACCTCAGGACTAGGCCTGAGCACCCTCAACTAAGACTGGAATTTTGTCAAACACTTGGCATCAATGCAACCTACAGGTCTAGGATATAAGACAGAGCACAACTGAAACAACTTATGAAACATAACCATAAGGATCACCTCCTTCTTCATTGAACTACTACATCATCTATTAGGTCTTGCATCCATCCATTTAACAGTTACAAGTAAATACATGAAATAACCATGACATGAACCAGTCATTTAAACGTACTTATAACCAACATAAAACCATGTAAATATCATAAATAAGACAACCATTAAATCCACATATAAATTAGTGCAAAAGTAAGAAAATTTAGCTTTTATTAATCATAAGAAAATCTAACCATGTTCGGGACTTCCATGTACCACCCGATCATAGACATGGTTGAACCATATCGCCCTTTCAGCCAATCACCCCCATGCCATATTCCAAGCATGAATGTGGGATTTCATCGAACAACCAATCCAAGAACAACCAATGGAATCCGTAGGTTAAACCACCTCCACTCTCATCAAACCATGATCACACCAAAACCGGTGCTCCGATCACAACCAAACAGAACTTGGAATGCCATTCGGAATCCATCACTATCCTTGAGGAATTTTTAATCTCCTTGTCTCTCAAGCTTTACAGCAATCCAAACCCTGATCATTAGACCTTAAACCGAGACATCTCTCTCAGGATTTACCATGTATCTCGCCAAAACCGATCATGGGATTCCTAGGCCTTTGGGAATGGAACTTGAGACCACCTCCACCCTAGATTCTGAAATCCATCTGGAAAACCAAATCTCAAAAGTTGAAATAAACATCCTAACATACCATGGCATATGGAAAAAGGCAAGGCTAGGCTGAAAACCATTGTCATAACCCGGAAAAACCATGCCACCGACAACTAGAGAACCATACACCAACATGCAAAGCCATGCATATCTAAACCAGCTAGGAAATCACACATGCAAAATGTTCCCTGCAAGTATTCCTATTGAAGATGCTTGATCCTGCTTTCCTTTCCTTGATCTTTGCTTTCTTTCCTTTCCCTTTGCTTTCTTTTGCTTCTTTGATTCAAAGTTAGAGTGTTCCAAGAAAACTCTAAGTGACCAAGAGTGAGAAAAAAAAGAGAAAATCATGAGAGAGCTCCAAACTTGAACTCACAAAAACCATGAACTAATCCTTAGAATCTTTTTTATGCATGAGGCCTCTAATTTCTTCATTTTCCATTATTTTCCTTCAATTTCCTCCTCACGTGCAACTTGTGACCTTTCACCTTACTTTTCTCCTAATTTCTTTTATTTTCATAAATAAATGTGCCAAAATGCCTTTTTCCTTTTAATGTCTTTGCCAATTTCCCTTAGCCAAAACACACATCCAATGATATGCATTAGGATATCTTTGTCCAACATTTAGCTTGGAATAAGTGTCCCTTTAGGATAGTCTTATTTTACCTTTATTAACTTGTATTACATGAAATTTTCACACGTTACAACATTAATAAGATAGTGTGTAATTATTTAGATTTAGTTTGCATGAAATTTTCTTTCTATGTGCTTGTGCATTTGATTTGACTCCCTTGCAGATAGCGATGAATCAAGAATGCCATAGAGCAGAGCCAGCATGTAATTTAGAAACACATAACTCTTCTCTCACCATGAGAGCAGATTACTTATTGGCTCGGACTTGGTTGTTCGAAACATCGATAGTGCCATCGTTCCTCACCTCGCAAGCCAATGGAAAGGGAAGACGATTAAGGAATTGAATGATAGTTTAGATTTCTTCATGGACATTGTTATTTGTGAATACAAAAAATTCAAGAGAGTAACCATGGTTCTCCCGTTAACCGGAATTCAGTACTCTAAAAAGATCACTGGAGGCTACAAGGTAGCATGGCAGGCCACAGGAATATATGGCAAGGCCGAAGCTGAGGCCATCGAATATTTCAAAAAGGAATTCAAGGATCTGAATTCCCCCCTAGATATTCCATTCTCTTCACAATTTCGCCCAGAGGCTTGGCGATTTCTTTCTCTGAAGACTCTTTGATTTCGAAGAAGGGAAAATCAGTGATAAAGAACCGAGTGCTAGGATGACGAAGTAGACATTCCATGATCAGAATCTCAGATTTCGTGAACCTCAAACAGAGTAGTGTTATCCATGTGCCTTTGCTTTGAGGGGAAAGGGAAGATGATGTTGGGCTATGCCAGAGCAGCATGGAAACACGTATTGAAGAAGAGTCATACTGTGTATTCGATTCCTCGCCCTCCTGCAAATTAATTGGTTGAAACCCTTGCGTCGCTTGTTCATTCCCATTACTACTATTAGGAATGACTTGCACCGATCAGGATTGCAGACTGCTAAATGAAGAATCTCGGTGTCTTCCAACAAGATGTTCTACAATTATTTCTTCTTCAGTGGCGTCCACGTTATGAAATTGAGGACAAACGTTGTTAGCGCATATGGAGAAAATTCTGGCTGACTACAAATAAAATTGTTTCGATTACTTCAGCGGTGGGGTGTTCAGTTAAGTTGTAGGTGTTCACATTATTTGTGTGCTTTGATCTATTTGGGGAAAAATATGATATTAACCATATGGAAAAGATGATAGAGGTGCAGTTAAATAAAAAATATTTGATGTTGATTTGAATGGTTGTATATTAAAATTATATTTATTTTTGGTTTGTAAACCGAAGTTGCAGAACCAATTATTGAACAGTGAAATATAATTATATTAGTAATTCTCGACCTTTTTCGGTGTCGAGAAAACACATTACTAAGTTAATTGTGTGAATATGTTATAGGTTGATGGGTCTTGTTGTGCTTTGGGCTTCAAGATCATCAGTTACAAGTTACGTAATGAGATCCATGTGTGTAGAAAGGTCAAATGCATAATTCACTGTTGGATACAATCTAGTATTGAGATTGTCCTTCAAGAGATCGTGATGCCTCAATTATACAAAGTTCATCAAATATGGTTAGAGGTGGTTATGTCTTAAAGGAGTTGAATGGGAAGCTTGAAATTTGTGGTGGTGAAAAGAGCGTTGTCCAAGAGACTTTAGAGTGGGGATAGGAAGACCAACGAGAGACAGATGCGACTATATGTAATTTATGTTTCTCGTAATAATGTAAATGTAAACATTAAAAAGGGCACTTGGAATAATGCTTACATTAGAATGTAGGCATATTGTGTTTGTTAGTGGTCAGAGTGTGTTGAGAGATAATATCTTCCTGTATTAAAAATTGTTGGATCTCATGACCACTATTTATGTGACTTGTAATTTGGCTTTATGATGAAGAACATGAATTACTTTGTGAATAAATTTGTGCACAATATCTGCTCCCCATTTTTCTTATCAAAGCTTGCTGACGGTCATAGGTTACAAGTAGTCGTGCGGTCGCATGAATGTATACTTCAATTTGGGTCAATGAATCTAGCTACTATTATACGTTGACTATAATTGATGCGTTGTTCAAGCGATTGTTATACACAAAAAAATGTTATAATGAAATATTGCAGAGCAAAAACTTCAGAAAATACAGTAAAATTATTAATAGAGATATGTGAATACGCATATGTGACTTCTACAGAACTTGATGCTTGTACCGGACTTGAAGAATTTTCTTTCATTGATGGATTATAAAATACAATCAAAGTCTAGATCTACCAACATGGATAACTAAAAACAACTTTCAACATTCTATTTATTATAATACGTTCTTGTGAAAGCCAAAGATAAAAAAATGTCAGTGTTTCTGTGAAATCTACATTTGGAGATGGTGGGTTTTTTACTATTTCAAACTGAAATTGAGTTTGAAAGTTGCCTAGTTGTTGAGAGTGTTTATGTCTGATTGGATTTTGTATACTGCCCAATTAAAACTCCAATTAAGAGCATCATTGAATCTATTCTTAGAAAAGTTGGATTCTATTCATATGATCTCTATTTGTAATATCGACCATATTGCTCCAATGAACCAGATCATTGGTTTATATTGGAGGCAAGAAAATGACAAGTCATTATGGTGTATTTTCGCTGGATTGGTTTGTGGCATTGTAATATTTTTAAATGCATGGCAGTTATATGCGAATTGAGTTGCTCCTGGCAGTTATTTTTAAATTGATTTTGCTCCAGAGATAAAATGTCAATTGAACCAGATAGTTTGCCTATGAAAATATTGACCAGACTTCAAACATTTTTAGTCATTTTCTCGTATTTTCAAGGATGGGGAAATGGACACAACCCTTCATTTAAAAAATGACCGTGCACAAAGGTTTATATATGTTGGGAAAAAAAATCCTAGGGGCATATTTTATAAACTTTGTAAAAGGGATGGGCTCTATTTTATGAAGGGATCATTTAAACTTTGTAATATGAGTTATTTTAAATAACTCATTTGTAATTTTTATTTTCACTCTTTTAAAAGTAATCGATGAAGAACGGTTAATTGTGGAGGGAAGGGAGAATAAAAAGTATGAAATGAACATTTTGTAAGGGTACGGAGGCTGGGAATTTGATGGCCATGTAATGATGAAATCTCTTATAAACTAGTGAATAAAATATTGGTTTGGTTCTAGGTTTTGATCAAATTGCAATTTGTATTCTATCTTGTTTTTTTTTGTGTTCTTAGTATTTCATGTTGTGTTTTTCATCTCTTGGAATGGGTGTATGTAGCACTAGGTTCACTTAAGTGAAATTGTGGATTTACCTATGTTTCTTCGTGTTGCAATGGTACATGAAATATTAATTTAAGGACCTTAGTAGGTGTTCCACCCATTTCAAAAATCCATTCATATTCAATGTTTCTTGCTCCTTTCATTATTCTTTCTATAGGGTTAAATCTTAGATTCTTGGTTGCCTAAGTTATTAACCCTTGTTTCTTCTCATCTTTACTCTTTCCATAATTTTAATTATGGTGTCTGCAATCCTTGAAATGTTGGCCATGCTGGTTGAAAATCATGAGTTTCTAAATTAGAATAGTCATTGCATCCCTTATGAGCTTGCTCCAACAAGTCATTTAAAAGTTTTCATTAGATTCTAGTAGATGTCATTCGCAGTAACCCCCTTACAACCAGGGGTTGTCTCCAGGGTACAACATGCGACACAAAGGAGTGACCATTTATGTGGAAAGTTTAATGGGCCTAACATTGAATAGCCATATATGTCGATCTCTAAATCGGTCTAGGTCAAAGTTTATATCGCTACGAAGGTATTGATGAGGTGAATGTGACTATAATGTTTGTTTATAGTCAAATAAGTTGAAAGAATGAGGAATTTTATGACCCCACTCCCATGACAGAACTATGGAGTTCGGGTTAGTGGAAAGTAACACCTTCCACTCAGCTGGTTTAGGCTAGGTGGTGGAGGGGAATGTTATAGAGTGGTATTAGAGCTAAAGGTTCAAATGTTGGACCTTTGGATTCAATATAATTGAAGTTTTATTACAGAGTTGACAGAGCAAACGTTCAACACTAGACCTTTGGTGGCAAAATGAGGCTTTAGAGAAGTGTCATATGTGTTAAAAGCTTGATGGTTGTGTGGATTGACTGTATGTGTTGCTTGAGGTCGTTCCATTATGATTTATGCATGTAGCATGGTATTAATGGTTTGATATACTATTTTTGACATAGATGTACTGACTTGAAGTGTATTGTTTCATCTATCCTTATACCAACAGACTCTCAGTAACAATCCAAGGTGATGATTAAGTTATACATTCAAATTATGTTTATTCATGAAGTTATATGTGTGTGTATGACAACATGGATATGAAGAGGAAGAATCAATGGGAAAGAGAGGGGAGGCAGGTTCCCCTAATTGGTTAGATACACTAAGATGCTTAAGATCTTAAATAAGAAGGTGCAAGGCAGACAATGAAAGGATTGTCAGGTGTTGAAAATTGCACCATGAAATTCTCAATTTGATTTTGCCTTGATTAAATTGAGAAAATTCGAATTTCCACATCAGCAAACAACTTGGATGATGTTAACTTGTGTGACATGGCTTGTGTCACCTAGTTTACTTAGTAAATTCAAGTTGGAGGAGTTAGAGTTCAGTTTTGCATGTGTGATTTCTAATTTGTAGCAATCAAGGACAGTTATCTCATGTTGTTTTCAGTCAAACTTAGTGATCATCCAGTTAATTGAGCAAGCAACCCAAAATAGCTAGTGCATGCAGAGAATTCGAGTTACCCAGTTGAGGTAGAGATTCCAAGGTAGTGTAACACAAGTTGTAGACTCGTCTTGAGTGTACAAGTGTTGCATGCAGTCAAATAATTAGCTTATGGAATTGTGCAATTCAATTAGAGGAATTTCCTAAATAATATGAGCTAATTCATCAAGGAACAACACAAGGAAATAGGAGCTCAAGCCGACGTAAAATTTGACTAAGTCTGGGTCAGACGCCTTAAGTGAGTAGAGAGATAGGTTGTGCACTTGCAGGGTGAGCTGAATTGAGAAAAGAAAGTGTAATACATCTCTATCCATTTGATTAATGCAAGCAGGCATCGAGGTTTTTAGCAGATTTTTGTCGCCAAATAAAAATACTTGTTGCATGTGTGTTATTTCTTCTTGCATGTCTAAGACTTCTATTCTAGATTGTGAATTACTTTCCACAGAGTAGTAGAATAGGTTTGTGTCTTGTGATTTTGATTAAAAAATCTTGATCATTTTCAAATATATAGCCTAATTTGTACATCATATCAGAGCTTGATTCACATTAGAGCAGGAAATTAGAAAGTTGTTTCTCAGAGGTTCGAATTTGAAGATCAATGTAGCAGTATTTCTTCAAAGCTAAGAAGATGTCCTTCAATGGACTAAGGCTATAGTATGCCTTGGAATGCACCTCTAATTTTGTTGCATGGAAGGATCGCATGGAGGCGGTATTGGATGATAATGGATTGCTAGAATACATCAAGACAAATGTTGCAAAACCTCAAGCATCTGATGCCCAAAACCTTGCTTAGTGGAATAAAGATGTAGCCAAGGCAAGGAGAATAATCTTGGAGGGAGTACATGATCATATTGTCTCGAATCTCTATGGAAAAGAAACTTCGTTCGTGATGTGGAAAGCACTGATAGAATTGTTCGAGAATAGTAGTGACCACAGGAAGCTAGCACTCAAGGATAAAATTTGAAGTATCAAGATGAAAAAGAAAGACACAATTTTGTAGTATCTGAGCAAGTTTACATAGTGTCGTGATGAACTTGGCAGGGTTAGTGTTAATGTCCCTAAATAAGACTTGGTAAGCCTATCCCTTTTGGTCCTTCCCAAGAGCTGGAATAGCTATCAAGATTTGGTGAACGGGAGGGAGAAACTACCAAATTGGGAGTGCTTATGGTATAATTTGGTACAAGAGTAAATAAGGCAGAATACCAGAGATGGGACTTCATCCAAGAGCGAGGATGAAGAAAAAATTGCATTGCATGGAAGGGAAAATAAGGGAAAAGGGAATAAATCTCAATCCAAACCAAAATGCAGTCAAGGGGGAAAAAATAAAGACTTGTCAAAAATTAAATGCTTCCATTGTCATGAATTTGGGCACTATGCCACGAAGTGTCCACACAAGAAGACAAGAAAGAAGACCTCAAGAGGAGTAGTAGGTGAAGCTTTGGCTTCATAGTTTGAGCTTGACTTTATCCTCATTTCATGCATGGCTAGCACAATGATGGGGAGTGTGTGGTACTTGGAGTCAGGTGCATCGATCCACATGGCATGGTGTAGAGACTTTTGCAGTGACTTGGAGGAGAAATATTTGCATATGCACATCGAGATGGGGGATGATGGAAGGTATATCGTGACTAGGGTTGGTACAGTCACCTTTAAGAGGGATTTAGGTTCCCCCCTTAGGCTCAAGGATGGCATGTTCATTCCAAGCCTAAAGAAAAATCTCATCTCTGTTGCATTTTTGGAAGACTATGGTTATGATGTGATCTTCAGCAAAGGAAATGCATTCCTAAGGCACATAGCCATAGGACAGGTGAAGCGGATTAGGGTTCGTGTGAAGAACTTATACAAGCTAGATGTGGAGGATTGTGTTGCATTGAGCACAAAGGCAGAGAAGGTGCAAAGCCATGATGTCTGTGAACTTTTGCATAGAAGACTTGGCCATTTCATCATGGCGCATTGAAGATCATGCAACAGATAACCACAAGCCTCCCCAAAGGAGCACTTGAGCAACATGATCTTTGCAAAGGATGTACTTTGGGGATGTACACAAAATCCAGATTCCATGATCAGGGAAACAAAGCACATGCAATCCTTGAAAGGATCCACTCTAATTCTATGGACCTTTTTCGACAACCTCCACTGCCAAGAACAAATATTTTGTCATTTTTATTGATGACATCTAATGGAAGTGATGGATCTTCTTCATGCGGAAGAAGGATGAGACATTCTCCAAGTTCGTAGAATTCAAGGCATTGGTTGAGAAAGAAAAAGGAAAGAAGGTGAAGGCTCTCTGGAGGAATAATGGAGGTGAGTACTTGTCAAATGAATTTAAAAATTTTCAAGCAAAATAAGGCATTCGACGAGAGTTGACAACACCCCACAACCCACAACAAAATGGGGTGGCTAAGAGAAAGAACTATAGCATTGTGGGAGTAGTGAGGGCTATGTTGCATGATCAAGGCCTATCTCTATGTTTGTGGGCTAAGGCAAGCAACACATAGTCTATTTGCAGAACCGAAGTCCTCATCGAATTCTAGGTATGATTACACTAGAGGAGGATTTCTCGGGGAGGAAGTCAGATGTGTCACACTTCAGGATATTTTGAGCCTTTGTTTACTGCCATGTCTCCAAAGAATCAAGGAAGGAGCTAGAGTCAACAACAAAATTTGAGGTATTTGGGGTTACTTAGAAACTCCCCACAACTATCATGTGTACTTCCCATCTCTTAGAATTACATTTGTGTAAAGGGATGTAAAATTTAATGAAGATAAAGCGATGCAATGTTGTCTTGAGTGGGAGCTTCAGATCCCACCAAAAGAGGATATTTTAGCTCCAAAGGAGGAACTTCAAGAATTTTTGGAGAAACCATAAGTTAAGGAGTAGAGAGTGGGGACAACCACTCAAGAAAAACCATCTAGAGTAGGCAGAAAAAGGACCAGGGAAGATGAGAGACTTGTGCAGGATGTGAGGGAGGATGTGGGTGCTCCTTCAAATCAGTAGGAAGAGAACATCACCAGATTAGTACATTGGCTACATGGATCTAATGATTGAGCTTGTAAAGGCTAAACCATCCTCTTTCGAGGAAACAATAGAGCAACCTATGTGGTTTGATGTATGTGGTTTGATGCATTGGTGGAGGAATATGAATCCATTGTAAAGAACGGTGTTTGGAAAGTGGTCCCAAGACTAGTGGGTTCGAGATGGATCTTCAAGGTAAATCATGCAACAGACAAAAGAACAGAAAAATACAAGGCCATATTTATGGCCAAGGGGTACTCTGAAATTGAAGGGATTGACTATGAGGAGACCTTTGCTCCTGCAGCAAGGTACTCATCCATTAGATCAATTCTTGCTCTGGTTGCACAGATGGGGTGGAAGATCCACCCAATGGATGTAAAAATAGCTTTCCTCAATGGAGTTATTGAGGAGGAGGTGTTTATCGAACAACTATAAGGATTCAAGACTTTTGATCAGGATTCTCATGTGTGGAGACTCAAACGAGAATTGTACGGTCTCAAGCAAGCACCCTGTGCTTGGTACACCAAAATCGATAGCTATCTCACCGGTTTTTGCTTCACCAAAATTGAAGCAGATGTAAACCTCTATCATATCTTGGTAGAAGGAAAATTGTTAATTATTGTCTTATATGTTGATCATTGATTTTAACTAATGACGAGCAATTGATCAAATCTTGCAAGGAGGAGCTTCCAAGAGAGTTTGAAATGAAGGACATGGATCTCATGCACTACTTCCTCAGATTAGAAGTGGCGCAGGTCTAACCATAGGTCCTGTACTTATAAATTAACATACCACATAAAACTAAAACTAGGTAAAATTCATACAATATTAAGTACACATAAACTCTTAAATAATTCATTAAAGAAATAGAATATTTACAGGAGAACTCATGGCCTATTCATTGGCCTCTTATGACTTCTCACTCACTCACACAATACATACATCCATGCCTCATGGGTTCACCTCAATTTATACGAATGGATTAGAAGCCAAGGTAGGTTCTAGATCCTTAAACTAACTCCCAAAATATCTCTCATATCCATAAAATCTCTCATCCAATCCCTTATCCCTAGATAAGAGCTAATTAATCCATAATATTCTTAAGCCTTCCACAATACTATCGAATCTTCTCCTATTTACAAGAATTGTCATTTTCTCCTAAAACATTAGGAAAATACGATAATTAAATAAATCCTAACTTTGTAAACTAAATCCTCTAGTAAACAATTGACCTAGGTTAGATGCACCCGCATCAGACTCCCCAGGTAAAATAATTCATGGTCTACCGACTATATGTCTTCATAATTGATTATACATCCTCTTGGATCCCAAACTTTAGTCTGTCGCTGAGCAATTATTTTGTCATAATGTTGCCATTCTGTTGTTGTCGTTTTCTATCTTCTAGGTTTCCAAACTTTATGTTGCAATTCTCCCTTCTCCTTGTTGATGTATGCTTGTTTTTTTGTCATCAACAAGCTTCTTCCATCTTCTTTCCTTCGTGCAATATGTCTCTTTTGGGACACTTTCACCATCAATCTTCTAATCTCTTCAATTGCCATGTCCAACTTGTCTTCTTGCTCATAAAAATCACCCATTCTTTGTTGAAAATAACTCTTGTCCTCCATGAATTCACTAAGATACCACTCATCTTCTATCATTCTCTACCTCTTCTCCTGGAAGTCATCCTCATTACTACCACTTTTCTACTACATTTTCTTCATTGAAACCTCGTCCTCGTCCTCTATGAAATTGTTGTTGTTCATCATCATTTCATTTTCTTCATAATTGTTCTTTGAATTGTCCAACCAATCCTCTAAAACATCCATTTATGCGGCAACAACCTCCATATCTATGCCTTTGTAGACTTTCATAGGTTCCTCCAATGGTTCCTGAGCTTCCTTAATTTCCAGCTTACTCTCGGTTTCTTGTGATTCTCCACTACCTGCAAACACAAAATAAGTATTAGTTTCAAAATCATGAGACCTAGAGGTCTCTCTTATGAGTTCCTGCATCCCTTCCTTATGTAGCATACAACCCTTCAAGTTGCTCACTAACTCTTCCTCATCTTCTTCAATTTTCTTATTGGTGTCCATATCCATACATTCATCATCCTCGTCACCAAGCAATGATCCTTGCTCTGGTTCACAAATGTATATATTTGTCTAGAGTTTCTTTGCTTCTAAAACTCTCAATTTGCATTTCAGTCTTCTTTCCATCAACTGTTTAGTTTTCCATTTAATTATTCGCTTTATTACCCATCCGTGTCTCTATCTTTGTAACAGATCCTTCAGCACATTAAGTCGTGCCTTTAATTCAATGATATCTTTCTCTTTATCACCAATTCCAATTGCTATGGCATCATCATGGCCTTTCTCTGGAATCTATACTTTCATTTTCTTCTCCTTTCGTGAACTTCACCTTTTTCACTGTAACTTGCAATTGAATCACTTTACCAAGTTAACTCCTGTGAACTCGGCCAATGGTTCCTTTCACTTTAAACTTACTACTGAGCACTTCTTGCTCCTTTTTGCTGCAAACAACAACTGCGATAACTCTTCAAATTGTCTTTACAACACTTTGACCAGACTTTGGGTGTCAAGCTCCCCCAATCATGTGCCTATTACAATCAATGACACTTTTGTCTTGACTCTAAATTTCCTTTTGACTCCAGACTTTTAATTTGACATCAACTTTTAATGGACTTCGGTGTCGGGTACGACCGAAAATGCATCCTTTTACATTTGATACTCTTGACTCCCAAATTTACTTGTCACGTGACACATTACATAAAAAAATCTCAAAATTTTCCATGACTTTCTTGGATTGACCCAATAAAATTTAAGTATTCAAATTAGACAACTTTATTGACTTCCAAATCTTACTCTCATGTCTTTCATAATTGTTTCACCCTTATAATCATCACTTTGTAAGAGAGCTCGATTACATTAATGCTCAAGGCTTTATGGTAAGTAGGAGTGGCACATATTTTCTTCGCTATTAATCCCAAAAAGGTAATCCCAAAAAGGTAAAGATAGAAACCTTGAATCCACATCTTCCAAGAGAGCATAGGTTGTAACTTGAACTTCAGAATTTTTTTTCAATTTTAAAATAATAAATAAATACTTCCTTACCACTTATTATCTCTCATCATAAATTAAAAACTACCCTGCTTCATTACAAACCATGAGAATTTTCAACTCCTTTTTGGTGATTTGTAAGTTAATGCGTTGAAAATTGATGTCATGAAAGCTTCTTTTCCGACTCCCATTGAAATTACCGAGCTTGCCATTTATACTTCGTCATCCTTGTGTAATGGACCATTTTCTGCTGAAACGTAATGGACCATGTCTCCTGTAATTGCATGTATAAATACAGTGACTTCCGCCGGAAGAGAATATCGTTGATCGATAGAGGCCATGATCTTTTGAGTTTTGAATTTTTCTCCAACACGAGCTCCTCTCCCTTTACGCAGATATAACGTGTTCCTCACACTGTCTCCTCAGTGTAAATTTATTTCCTTTTTGTGCGCAATTCAAGTATTACAGATGAAATTTTTTGATAGCACTGACTGGCCTCCTTTATATGTGCTCGCTGATTTGTAAACCTATGGATTCTCACTTAAATCCAAAATATACCGAAAACTGAACTCTGAAACTAGGCGTACTTTCCTCTATTCAAAATATGCAATTTACCCAGTGCGCAGTCAAGGAAATTGTAAATGCGCTCTTCTCTTTTCTCTATGTAGTTTCTTGGGAAAACCCCTCATCATCATGGTACAATGCGACAAAGTAGTATTAGACAACTCGATTATGGAATGATTTGCAGGATTCGATAAACTCATCTTTTCCATGTGATCAGAATCCTCTGCTTCAGGAAAACGTCTCCCAGCTCATCAGTCACGGATGGTTCCTTGGCAGCAATTCCTTCAGCAATGATTTCATTAAATTGAAATAAATTCTGATACATCCAAACACACCAGTCGCTTGAAGTGTCCTCACATCAATAGACCAATCTACACCAAAAATAGATTTATTTACAGCAACATCAAATGCCTCACAATATTTAGAGCAGTATTACCAACCTGCTCTAAGACCAAATTTTTGAAGCAGGTCTAACCATAGGTCCCGCCCTTATAAATTAACACACCACATAAAACTAAAACTAGCTAAAAAATCATAAAATATTAAGTACACAAAAACTCTCAAATAATTCATTAAAGGAATAAAATATTTACAAGAGAACTCAAGGCCTATTCATTGGCCTCTTATGACTTCTCACTCACTCACTCGATTCATACCTCCATGCCTCATGGGCTCACTTCAATTTATACAAATGGGTTAGGTTCTAGATCCCTAAAATAACTCCCAAAATATCTCTCATATCCATAAAATCTCTCATCCAATCCCTTATCCCTAGATACGAGCTAACTAATCCATAATATTCTTAAACCTTCCACGATACTATCGAATCTTCTCCTATTTACAAGAATTGTCATTTTCTCCTAAAACTATAGGAAAATACAATAATTAAATAAATCACAACTTTATAAACTAACTCCTCTAGTAAACAATTGACCTAGGTTAGATGCACCTGCATCAAGAATTATGGCAAGGTGATGGGGAATTGTTTGTCTATTAAGGCAAGTATGTAAATGAGATACTTCAGAGGTTATGCATGGACATTTGCAAACCCATGGAGACACTCTAGCAACCAACTGGAGGAAAGAAGATGCCACTTCATGTGAGGAAGTAGATGTTATTGTTTATTGGCAATTGGTGGGTTCACTAATGTATCTTGTGAAGACACGAACAAATATGTGTTATGCAGTCAACCAGTTGATCCAAGCTATGGTTAGGCCAACCAAACTATTTTTTTAACGTAGTTAAGCATGTTCGACGATACCTCAGAGGCACTACCCAGTTTGAACTATGGTATAGACGAATAAAGGGAGTGAAGTTATGTGGCTTCACAGATGCAGATTGGGCGGAGAGTCCATCAAACTAAAAGAGTACACCAGGTGGAATTTTCAGTGTTGGGTCCACAACAGTTTCTTGGTACAACAGGAAGAAAATATCTGTGGCACTCATCTCAACAGAAGCAAAATACATGGCTACCAGTCAAGCGAAATGTGAGGTGATCTGGATGAGAAAATAGTTGTTGGATTGTTTGGTCAGATGATGGATCCAACTATGATCTAATGTGATAATTAGATTTTCATCAAGCTCTCTAAGAATCTTATTTTGCACGATCGATCCAAGCATATAGATATCTGGTATCACCATTTACGGGATTGTGTGCAAAGGCAGATAACGTTGTTGCAGTACATTCCAATAGAGGAACAACATTTTGACATTTTGACAAAGGCCTTGTCAAGAGGGAAGTTCAAGTTCCACAGATGAATGATAGGTGTGGTTGATAATCCCTTTCTTGCTGAGAGGGAGTGTTGAAAATTGCAATAAGAGATTCTCAATTTGATTTTGCCTTGATTAAATTGAGAAAAATCGAATTTCCACATCAACAGACAACTTGGATGATGTTAACTTGTGTGACATGGCTTGTGTCACCTAGTTTACTCAGTAAATTTGAGTTGGAAGAGTTAGAGTTCAGTTCTACATGTGTGATTGCTAATTTGTAGCAATCAAAGTTAGTTATCTCAGGTTGTTTTCAGTTAATCTAGTTCCAATTTTTTGAGGAACTAGTGGAAGGTCAGTTAAGCAGTGGGACTTCAGTCAAACTCAATGATCATCCAGTTAACTGATCAATCAGCCCAAAATATCTAGTGCATGTAGAGAATTCGAGTTACCCATTTTAGGTGGAGATTCCAAGACAATGTAACATCAATTGTAGACTTGTCTTGACTATGCAGGCATTGCATGTAGTTAGATGGTCAGCCTAAGGAATTGTGCAATTCAATTAGAGGAATTTCCTAAATAATAGCTGCTAATTCCTCGAGGAACAATGCAAGGAAATAGTAGCTCAAGTTGGGGCAAAATTTGACTAAGTTTGTGTTAGAGGCCTTCAGTGAGCAGAGGCCTTCGTGAGGAGTTGCAAGTCTACAACTTAATTTCTACACCAGGGCACAAGAGAGGTAAGCAAAAATGAATGCAATTATATTGTAAAGCCTTATAGAATTGCAGAGGAAAAAGCAATATGAGTTGAAATCCAACCATAAATGCAGGAAAAATTCCATAGAACAACAAGAAAAGACTAATGGAGCATATCCAAGAAAAGGCATAGATTTTCAAGTGACGACATGGTAAGAGGGGGTACTCAATTAGATACCCCGGAAAAGAGGGCAAGCCACTGCAAACAACAATCCAATAATGTTAATAGACACCACCATCATCATCATCATGCAAAAGGGAAGGAGATGGATTATGTGCCAGAGGACTTCAAGAAAGCTAAACCTCTGACATTTGATGGTGAGGTGTATAAATTAGAGGATGTTAAAGCATGGCTCCTTGGGATGAAATTTTTTTTCAGGATCCACAACTATTCGAAGAATATGAAGGAAAAGGTTTCTACCTTCAGCTTGAATGGCAACATAGACGTTTGATGGGAAGACATGAGAAATATGGAAAATATAAGTGAAGAGGAGTTATCATGGAAAAAAAATCGAGAAGTATTTCATAAGAAAATACATGTCAGATAAATACTGTGACAATAAAGAAAAGGATTTTTATGAGCTCAAAATGGAATAGGTGTCAAATGAGGAGTACATCACCAAGTTTCTAGAACTGTTGATATACATGTCTTATCTCAAGGATGAAAAGGCAAAGATTCAAATTTTTATTAGTGGGTTACCTCTATAATTTCAAGGTTGAATTAAATTTGATGAACCACAAACATTAGAGGATGAAATTAGAAAGTTAAAACATTGTTATGAGAAGTCAAGGAATAGGCGTCAGTTCAAGAGTGATTGGAAGATGAAGAGTAGCATGAATAATAAAGGAAAATGGCATAATAGAAAAGTAAGGTTGCAAGCCTCAAGCAAGAGAGAAGGTGTGACCTTAGCTAATCAAGGTCGACCACAACCAAAATTTAATTCAACTAAAAAGGGTTGTGCAAATTGATATGTGGGAGAAAAGAATAGAGGCGATGTCGGGGAATCATTGAAATGTTGGACATGTGAAAAAAAATCATCGCAAAATATATTGTGCACAACAAAGGGACATTGGGCCATAACTTTAAAATGTGCAAGAAGCTTGAATGGTAGGGGACGTGGCTCAAGTATTCACAAGATCTACGCAACACGAGATAACAACCAGGCCTACCACTAGGCCTCCATAATCGAGATGGAAGGTAATATTTATGACAAAACCATTTCTAGTTTAATTGACTTGGGGTCTAACTACAGCTATGTTAACCCAAAAATCATAAATCAGTGCCAATTGGCCTAGGAACCTCATGAAGAATCATGGTTAGTGCAATTAGCCATAGGAGCAAAGAAAAGAGTAAAGCATTGGGTAAAATCATGCCCTTTTGAGCTAAGTGGCATGCTAACAATACCAAATTTTAATGTATTTCCAATGGGAGAATCCAATGTACTGCTGGAAATGGATTGGTTTTATATGCATCACACCAAGGTAGATTGCTTTGAGAAGGAAATCAAGAGCTTATATGATTTTGGAGAAAGAAGGATATTGCGGGGAAAAATTAAAACCCACATCAGTGAGGTTGATTACAGAAGTCACAGGAAAGGATGTGTTCTATTTGTTGTTCAAATTAATAAAATTACTGAAGCTAATAGTAGCATTGAAGGTGATGACCAGGACATTCTAATGAAGTATCACATCTTAAACAAATTTCAAGATGTATTTCTTGAAGAGATGTCAGGTTTTCCTCCTCACAGAGAGGTGGATTTTTCTATTTAATTTCTACCAAGGATAACACTAGTATTCAAGGATCCATATAGAATGAGCACTCCAAAATTAATTGAGTTGAAATTGCAGCTTAAGGAGATGTTGGAGAAGGGGTACATAAAGCCAAGTGTATCGCCATGGGGAGCACCAGTCTTATTCGTGAAGAAGAAGCATGGCACACTCAGGTTATGTATCAGTTACAGACCATTGAATAACGTAACCATTAAGAACAGTCATCCCTTGCCATGGATTGACAATATATTTGATAAATTAAAAGGAGAAATAGTCTTTTCCGAGATCAACTTAATATCTGCAGACCATCAGGTGCACATTAAATATGAAGACATCTATAAAACCACTTTCTCGACGAGGTATGGGCATTATGAGTTTGTGTTAGTGCATTCTGGGCTTACTAATGTGCCTAGATATTTTATGTGTCTAATGAATAATGTGTTGCACCCTTATCTAGATAGATTTGTTATGGAATTTCATATATTAATTTATTCAAAGACCAAGGAGGAGCATGAAGAGCATTTAGTTGTAGTGCTACAATTTCTAAGGAAACATGAACTTTATGTAGAGCTTAGAAAATGTGACTTATTCCAGTCATAAATCCATTATTTGCGGCACATTGCCTCAAAGGAGGGAGTATCTATTGATTCAGAGAAGAATAGGGCCATCATGGAGTGGCCAACACCGAAGAATGTGGTTGAAATTAGGAACTTTAGGCGATTGGCAAGCTACTATAGGAGGCTCATTTAAAACTTCTCCAATATTGGCTATCCAATCACAACATTGCAAATGAAAGGAAAGAATTTTTAATGGACAATTGAATGTGCAGCAAGCTTCGATCCACTGAATCAATTGCTCACAGATGAACCAGCACTAAGAATACCAAATCCAGGTAATTATTTTGTAATGTGCACAAATGCCTACAAAGAGGGACTTGGTGGAGTCTTAAAGTAGTAAGGCCAAGTGGTTTGTTATGAATCATGAAAGTTGAATGAACATGAGAAAAACTATGTAACTCATGACTTGGAGTTGGTTGCCATCATCCATGCATTAAAAATGTGGAGGAATTATCTCCTTGGTAGGAGATTTACTTTAATGATTGATCATGGAGGGATGAAGTATTTATTTGATTAGCCTAAATTGAATTCCAGGCAAGCTAGGTGGCTGACCACACTTAGCGAGTTTAACTTTGAAAATTAAATACATAAAAGGCAAAGAAAACCTAGTTGTTGATGCACTTAGAAGGAGAGTGAAAATGTGCCAGGTAACATCCATTAGTTCTTATGGAATTGATATGGAATAAAGAATAAAAAATGAGGGGCAGTGTGATGAAAATATCAGCAGATAAAGGAAAAGTTAAAACAAGATTTCGAGCGTGAAAAGGACAAAGAATATTCCCTCAGAAAATTGATTAGTTAGATTCAAGAATAGAATCTATGTGCCAAATGAAAGTAACCTAAAAAATTTTATATTGAAGAAGTTTCATGCAAAACCATACTCCGACCATCTAGGCTATCAAAAGACGCTTATGGCCATCAAAAAGTGTTGAAATATGTAACTAGGTTCGGTCTTCATAACGAAATATGTAATCACGATTTTATGTAATTGATGTAAAGAAGAAAAATAAAATTATTTTCTTATTCTTAAATCATGGGTTTCATGCCCAAGGAATTTTATTTTATATTTCAAACTCCCATTAAGAGCTTATAGGTCATTGTCATGTATAAAAGACACATTTGGGCATGTTACATATCGTAAAAAGAAATTTATTTAAGTCATTGTAAGAGTAAAAAGATCCTCCAAGACCACGCCACAAGTTCTCAACAAGTCGGCCTTCAAAAGGAGCTATAGACCTATCTAGAAGGAGATGTCAGCCTAAACATGATGACAAGTGAACCTAATTGTATGGGTAAGAAGCCTATAAAAGGGAGGTGTTATAGACATTTTTGTGCCTTACAGCTTTGAGCATGAAAAGTCCATAATCCAAGGGATCCAAAGTCCCTAAAAGTGTTGTTCCTGCCCCTAAAGGAACAAGGTCAACCAATGACAGCTTCTCCCAGAAGTTCTCCACCAGAAACTGCTCAAAACTAGTCAAATCAGGATCAATTCAGAAGCTCCACTAGCTGCCTGCGTTGCAAAGCACCCAAATACACTGGCTAGGTGCATTGCAACGCACTTGAATGCACTACCCAGGTGCGTTGAGCGGGAAATGACAAGTGGCAGAGTCATTCAACGAGGTGGAGAGACAATGGAAGCTTCCAGAATCTTCTCCAATGACACTTGCCTCACTGAATTCGACCAGTGATGAGTAAGAGGCTCTCAGTCTCCAAGTGGAAGCAAGAACTGACAGAGAGAAGCCACAAGTCAAAACATAAGCTGACTCATCCTCTCTGCTTACATCTATATATGGATCCCTCATCCCAGAGATCCAGAGGGTGGAATTTTGTACTTTGCAGAGAATTGCTGTTGGTTTGAGATTGAGATTAGTACATTGGGTGATTTATGCTTTGTTGGAGGTGAGGAAGGGATTCCTTTGCTGGGAGGTAGATGCTGGATCGGAACTCACTTCGTTGTATCTCCTCTTGGACTTTCTTATCATATCAATAAAATTATTTGAGTTTCTCCTACATGTTGTGTATCAATGATGTTTTGTTATATTTGCATGTTTAGCTTAATCTGACCCTAAGCTTTTTATGAATGTAAATCTATATCTTCGTGTAGTTTCTCTCTTCTGTGATCTTGCAGGAATTCGGTGAAGCTGGGCCGGTAAGGGAGCAGGGAGCTGGGAGCTATTGAAGAGAGGAGCGATTGGATCAACAAACTAGCGAAAGACACAGGTTAGTTACATCCTTCCTCTTCATTTACATTTCATAAAGAAGAATACTCAAGTAGTTTTCCTTGTTTGTTGCTAAGGCACTGTCACACCTTAGAGTGGGATAGGGGCGTTCTGAATAGATACTTTTCCCAACAACAAATTGGCGACTCCGTTGGGGATCGTATCTAGTTAGTTTATTTGTGTTTCTATTGTTGTTCTTCTCATAAACTTAGGAGTGGCGAATCAAACTGCATTTGCCATTTACAAATGCAAAGTAGAGATCTGCTACTCTAGTCCATTCACTGGGCCTGTTTATGATCTGAACAGCTGATCCACAAATGCTCTAACTGCCCTTTGTGATAGCTCTTAGTCCTCCTTTAAATCATCCTTCTAATTGTACCTTACTGATAGCTTTTATCCGGCCAAAAACCATAGATTAAACTGCAAACCGTGACCCAGAACCCAGAGAAAATTCTTGTTTCTGCTTCAGCGCAGGCTCTGTGAAGAGGTTCTGCATTTCAACGCAGGTCCCGAGAGGGCTACCTGCACTGCAATTCAGTTTCTCTGTGCAACAGATGCGCTGATCAGCCTTTGCCCTGTGCAGCTGTGGTTCTTTGCTTCATTTTGTTCAGTTTTATCTCTGATTTTTGCAACCTGTTATCAGTGTGTGTACCTATCTGAAAACCCCTTTTCTTTGCCTTAATTCCGCCTCAGTTGTATAAAAGAAACTGTATTTGTTTTTGTGTATTTGTTACATCATTTGCAGTTTCCCATTACAAAAGTAAACTAGTCATACTGTCGCCCTTAGATCTAGACCTATCGTAAGTGTCGTTTTGATCTTAGGAGTAAATTTGTTTGCTGTTGACAGTTGATTGCGCTTTTACTTTTGTCTTTTGGTTTGAATTTATGAATTTCTAGTGTCGAAACAAGTGTTTAATTCAAAATCATAAGGTTTCGTAATCGTCTTTTTGATTTCGAAAAGAAGCTTGTTGGTGTTTTTCACTTGAAATCGAGTTCAAATTTGTACAACAACTTTCTTTTTAGGCATCAATATTAAGAAAGTGAAAACAAATACATGCATTTGTGCATTTGCATATTGATAGTTTGTATGGTTTGATTTAGGAAAAGTGCATTTACAGTGTGATCTATGCTCTTTGAGAAAAGATTGTGTCTTTCTTTTCCCCTTGTAGCTAGGATTTTCATTGTTGAAAAGAGATAAAAGCTTGCTTATCATCTTTAGACTGCATTTAGGAATTGTATCTACATCTCGTGGTGATCCAAAAAGGCAAACTTCTAAGAAAGATTAACCTAAAATAAATTGAATGAACTTAACAACGCTTTGTAACTTAACGCACAACATAGAGGTCTAGGCTAGAGACGTGTTCCGGCGTCGTAAAACCTGGTGACTGTCGGCCTCACTGATGGTTGGGTGATTCCTCCTAAGAGACGATAAGTGCTAGTACGGATTGTGCTCCCACGTACCGTCGAGTATATATTGGGAGACCCCTATAGGCATAAAACCTTTATCCATAGGAAGCCGTGTCGGCCGCCCTACTGATCGCAATGCACTGAACACAGCATTCGGGAAGATTGACCGCCCATACCCTAAAAAGTATTCTGCGGTTTTGCGATTGGTTTGGCACACCCTCTACCTAGAACTCCAGAGCAGTCCCTTTCGTTCCTTTTCAGACTCCTTAACAGAAAAGGTCCATCTGAGCACTTGTCACTTCTGGCTCATTAAAAATCGAAGGAGACTAGAGTCATCTTTTGTTTTTTCTCGACTCTTAAAAACTGAAAAAGCAAGTTGTGTCTAAAAGTGTCCAAAATTCATTTAATTCGGAAACACATTTCCCCTTTTGTATTTTAGTTGATCGAGTAATCCGCAATCGTGGAAGAAAGTCAATTGAAACCCTGTCGTTCGCGGAGGCTTACGAGTCAACCGTCTTTGTCTCCGGAATCGAAAACAGTACGGACAAAGCGAACTCGTTTAACCGGTTCGAAATCTCCTATCAAAGTTAGAACAAGTGTTCCAACAACATCCGAGATTCCGGTTACTCCAAACATTTCTGGAAACCCTGCCTCTACAGAAGAAGTTCAACAGCCACAGAGGGACAGTGATACTGATCCTAGTTTGAGAGCAAACACTTGTGTTATTGAACTAGTTCCATCTGCAACCGGTTCGGAAAGTCTTACTCCTCAAACATCTGTCGCTGTCGATTCAACCCCTTCTTCGGCACCAGAAATATTTTGTGGACCTGACAGTCTTCCCCTTCCACCTGGTTTGATTGCGATAGAGGAAATTGTAGAATATCCGCAAGCAAGTACTCCAACACATTTTGGAGTCGGGGTCACTCTATTTCCTTCGACATCAGAAGTTAGTCTACCACCAGTGGAAGTTCCTGTAGAATCGCTAGGTAATATTTTGGATAGACTCAAAATGTCTGAACAACCGTCAACATCTAGGACTTTGTCGGCTGACACAACGACGGCAGAACTCCCTGCCGTCACTCCGACAATGTTTGCCGGCGTACCATCTGTCTCGACTAGCTCACAACCGCTAGAAGGAGTCCATCCAGGGGCTATTTCGACAGTATGGTCCGTTCTGGTTTGTTCCTCCGGAATAATATCCGGCAACTCTTATGTTGAGACTCGCCAAATTGATCCATTTGGAGGTCAATTTGGGCAATCCAGTCCCCAAGGGCAGAGAATCCCCTTGAGTTCCGGATTACCACCGTATGGGGGGCAGTATCCCCTTTCATTACCCCCTCTGGGAGGATATCCATACGGGAGTTCACAACAGTATTCAGGTTATACTAGAGTTACATCAAGTGGTTGGGTACCTATACTATCCCAACAACCAAGAGTTGTGTATTCTATGCAACAATGTGTACCTATGTCGAACATCCCGACTACACCAGCTATTGTGACAGTGTCACAAGTTCAAACGCTGCCTGTTGTATGTCAACCTCAGATTTCTCAGGTTGTAATGCAACAGCCCCTTGACCCTGTGACTCAACCACAATCGCCAACTGGTGGGGCGACACAGGTCCAAACGGGTACAATTACCCCACACCTTGGTCCAACGGTTAGTATAGCGCAACAGAACATGGCTTCACAACTGTGGCTGGTGCAATACCAACAACCACAATTCCAACAAGTATACCAAGGTTCTGAGCAGCAGATCTTTGCGAACAGTGGACAGCCGTACATTCAAAACGGTCAAAATCAACCACTTTACAATGGTCATGTCCACCAACCGTATCAGTCGTACCAGCATCAACTACATTATGCTGGTATGCAAAGGCCAACTGCTCAGGCAATTCCATCATATCTTGGGTATGCTTCACCTAACCTGAATCAACAGTTACCATTCGTGGCAACTCTAGAGTTACCTGATTTACACCGGTTAACAAACGATCCAATTGCTTACGCCCCTTGGTGGCCAGCGATCCCTCATAAACTTCCATCAGATATTCCTAAATTTAATGGAAATCCAGGTGAAGATCCATCGAATCACGTGATGACATTTCATCTATGGTGTTCATCAAACACCCTAAACGATGATTCGATAAGGCTTCGCCTTTTTCAGAGGACGTTAACGGGTCCAGTGGCAAAATGGTATATTGAATTGCCTAGAGCTTCGTTCGACAACTTCAGTACCTTAGCCACGACTTTCTTAACCCATTTTCAATTACCGATAAGGTATGAAACGGGAACGGAACTCCTAACCAACTTCAAACAGACAACGGCCACTCACATATCTGATCATATACATGAGTGGCGACGTCGTCGTAGGATGGTAAAAACGTACGTTCCTGATCAGCTATTAGCTGAATGGTTTATCAAATCCTTACTTCCTACAATCACAGAAGATGTGGCAAAGGGGGGAGTTGTAACGGAAGAGCAAGTCATCGCTCGTGTGCAATATCTGGACTTGGTCTATACTCAGTCTGGCACGCTCTACGACAAAATACCTGACGCCCCTAGACCGAAATTCTCAATTCCTCCTCCTCCTAAATCAAACAATGACTCTCACGTCGGCGATGGTGTGATTGGCACGACAAACGTGAAATCGACAAAGGCTACGTCCAAGAAAGCCCGTAAGATTTCAGATCAAAATGCAAAAGACGAAATTCTTGCTTTGGAAGTAAATGTCGTATCGATAGATAAGGGCAAAGAAACCAAACAACCAGGAAGCAAGAAGAAACAAGGCAAAGGGAAGAAGAAGAAACAGGATGAGTCATCTCCTGAAAAATCTTCTTCAAACCCTCCTGGAAATAGGAAACCAAAAAATCCATGTTATATATGCGATGAGGATCATTGGACAGCAGATTGTCCATACAAAGCTGAGCTTAAAAGATTCTTTAAGAGTTCGAAAACCTCAGCTGTGTTAACTGATCCGTTTCCAAATCCAGGAACAAATCTAGTTGATAGTGGAAATGCTTCCCCATCTCAAGTGCTAATGTTGTCGATTTCGAAACAACAAAATGATGCTTTGATTTCGACAAGGAACAAAGATTACGGGAATCCGCAACTGTCGAACGATAAGGATAAAGATCAACCAAGTAGTTCGACAACAACTTCGACAGAAGTTGTACCACCCATCATTCCTGATTTATCAATAAAACCGCCAAAGGGAGTAGTACACAAGTCGACGTTTAATCCCCGTGCTAGAGCGGCGCAGCATTATAACATAGTGGAAGATTTGGCCCAATCGCCATCCGCTATGTCGACTCTTGAGGTGCTACAAAATTGCCCATCCCAAAGGCAGGCTTTGTTATCAGCCATTGGTGGGGTTGATCCTAAGGATTCCAATCTTGTATCCTTCGACCACAAAGGATACGATCCTCAATTACCAGCCCAACTAGCTTTCCTTATTCAAGTGAAAGCCCTCAACAAAACTATTCATCGAACAATTATTGATGAGGGGGCATCTACATGTATTATGTCGATGAGTTGCTGGAAAAATTTAGGATCTCCAACCTTGTTGCGATCTTTGACGACGTTAAAAGCATTCGACAGAAGGACATATACCCCATATGGTATCCTAAATAACTTGAAGGTTGAACTAGGGGGAAAAACAGTAGAAATAGATGTTGAAGTCATCGATGGAAATCTTGATTACAACATCCTACTAGGAAGACGGTGGATATATGCCATGGCAGCTGTTGTGTCGACCTATTTTAGAAAGATTGCATTTCCCTTTCAAGGAGGGATTACAATCGTCGACCAACAAAACTTCCTCCCCAATGGCTCACAAGTTACAGGAAGCATTCCCATGATCCATGGAAGCCCCCATTCGCTTCAGAATATCGGAGTAGGCCTACTAAAAGATCCTATACTAATGGGAACGTTCGCTCTTCCACCTCCAATCAATCTGGCGGAAGTAGCATCGATAGGAACCTGCAATATGATATCTTCCACAAAGATTTTAGAAAACGATATCAACATGGATCATGCAATGGTTTTGCCCCCAAGCCCAATAGAAGTATTATAGCAATCAATGTTTCTAGCATGGGAGGCAAACCCAAATCAACGCTCATCAAGCGTTTGGGTAGATAGGTCTAGATAATATGGTACCCCTTCAGATCCTTGGTCGCAAGTGCATGGAACCAACGAAGGAATTGTACAATCAATGTCGATTGAAGGGGCACCATGGAATGATTGCCACCATCGTTCCCTTCTTCCGGATTATGAAGAAGATACTCAAGATGACCTTTATCATCCTTCAGTTTTTGAATTCCTTTCAAATATTGTAAATACGGTGGATTCCGAGCAAAACTTATCCAACATTGAAGAGACTATAGCCATAAATATCTCGACAAAAACGGATGTTGTAGAGAATATATATGTTGGCAAATGTTGTTCCCCTTCAGAACTGGAAATATATAACGCTCTTTTTCGCGAATTTAGAGATGTCTTTGCTTGGTCATACAGTGAAATGCCAGGCATCGATTCGAGTATCATTGAACACGAAATTAAGATGTATCCAGATGTCAAACCGGTACGACAACGGCTCAGGCAGGTGCACCCCAAGAAAGCCGCTGCCATTAAAGCAGAAGTTGAAAAACTTCTCCATGTTGGGTATCGAATATTGTCCCTGTTATGAAAAAACAAGGGACAATTAGAGTGTGTGTCGATTATAGGGATGTAAATCAAGCTTGTCCAAAAGACAACTACCCTACACCCTTCATCGACCAGATAATTGATGAATGCGCCGGATGCGAAATCTTTTCATTCATGGATGGATTTTCCGGGTATAATCAAATAAATATCCGCCCACAGGACCAGTCAAAGACTGCATTCATTTGTCCATGGGGCACATTCGCATATCGAAAATTACCCTTTGGTTTAAAGAACGCAGGGGCGACGTTTCAGAGGGCAATGAATTATGCCTTCCACGACATCAAAAACATCGTTCAACCATACCTCGACGACCTTCCGGCTCATTCGCGAAAGCGGACTGATCATCTGCAGCATTTAAGAGAGATATTTCTACGTTGCCGACACTACAAGATACGACTCAATCCGCACAAATGTGTATTTTGCGTCAGTTCTGGTCGTTTACTTGGTTTTGTAGTCTCCAAGGATGGGATTCGTCTCGACCCGTGCAAGGTACAGGCAATCATAAATTTGCCTCCACCTTCAAATTTGCTTCCGATTCAGAAACTCCAAGGGAAAGCAAACTTTCTGAGGAGGTTCATTCCAAATTACTCCGAACTTGCTAAAGGTTATACACGTCTTTTGAAAAAGGAGGTACCCTTTGTATGGGATCAGGTTGCGCAAGCGTCCTTTGATGCTTTGAAAGATTCCTTAATGAAAGCATCAATAATGTACGCCCCCGATTATCAAAGAGATTTTAACCTGTATCTGGCTGCAGCAGATACAACCATCGCAATGGTTTTAGTTCAAGAAGTCGATGGAATTGAACACCCTATATACTATTTAAGCAAAAACTTAAATGATACAGAAAGTAAATATTCTTATGTTGAAAAACTAGCGCTTGCAGCTGTTCAAGCGATACAAAGATTTCGACACTATGTCCTCTTTCGAAAAACTACCATTCTGTCAGATTGCAACCCCATGACTTATATATTGTCGCGACAGTTGTTGGGGGGCAAATATTCAAAATGGATAGCAATCCTTCAAGAGTTTGATCTGGAATTTGTAAAATCCAAATCAAAGAAAGCTCTAGTTTTTGCAGAATTATTATGCGATCTCCCATCGTCGTCCAACGATGAAACATCCGAAGAATCAATCGTGGATGAGAGTTTGTTTCTGATATCTACAAGCAATGAGTGGTATGGAGATATAATAATTTATCTCCAAACCCAAAAGTTTAGGCCTAACACCTCTCACTCTGAACAAAAACGTATTCGATACCAAGCAAAAGACTACATGATCGTCGGTGATACACTATACCGTCGTGGTATCGATACAGTTCTGAGAAGGTGCCTCACCCATGAGGAGGCCGAGAAAGCCCTGAATGAGTGTCATTCAGGAGCTTGTGGGGGGCATCAATCTGGATATGCTACAGCACAAAAAATCTTACGAGCAGGATACTTCTGGCCAACAATGTTCAAATATTGCATAACCGCAGTCAAATGGGGCATCGATTTCATGACATGTAACCTCACCTCGACCAGGGGGCATGGGTATATCATAGTCGCAGTTGACTATTTTACCAAATGGGCCGAGGCGATGCCTACATTAGACAACACTGGTGAAACAGCTGCCCTTTTCTTTTTTAATCATGTAGTCGCCAGATTCGGCGTACCACAGGCTATAGTCACGAATCATGGATCGCATTTTTGCAATCACATGATGCTTGAATTAGCTGCCAAGCTAGGATTGTCTCACGACAGCTCTACTCTGTATTATCCGCAATCCAACGGACAAGTTGAAGCGATCAACAAGGTCCTGAAGCGTATATTGCAAAGGATTATCGGAGTTCACAAAAGAAGGTGGCACCTAACCCTGTACTCAGCCTTGTGGGCTTACCGAACATCGGTAAGGAATGCGACCAGGTTCACACCCTTCCAACTGGTATATGGCCTGGAAGCAGTCCTACCAGTCCAGTGCGAAATCTTGTCTCTTAAACTCGCAATCGATCTCCTCCCCGGAACTTCAGAAGAAGAGGCCCGTTTCTTGGAATTAATCCAATTGGATGAAACCCGTCATGATGCCGCTTTGGCTAACGAAGCCCATAAGAAACGAGTCAAGGCGCAGTTCGACAAAAAAGTCAAACCCTGTGTCTTCTCAGAAGGTGACTTGGTCTTGCTTTATGACCAAGAATCTGATAAATTGGGAGCAGGTAAATTTAATTCTTTATGGATGGGCCCCTATATTGTTAGACGAGTGTTAGAAAAATAAGCCTACGAGTTAATGGATTATGACAAAATTCCACTGGCGCAACCTCGTAATGGGTTGTACCTCAAGCGTTACTATGCTTAAATAGTAACCAATATGCTTTTGTTGTATTTTTTTTTAAGCTAAAGTGTTCGTTTTGGTTGAGTAATCCACCTTTTTATATTTATTGCAGATGTCAAACCTTTTGGAGACATATGTTGGATATGCCGACGGAGCGAGTCGTAGTTCGAGGAACCTGTCCTCCGCAGCCTGGGCCATTTTTGATCCAAGCGGCGAGTTAGTAAGTTTCAGAGGGGTATGTATTGGTCAATCAACGAATAACATCGCTGAGTATAGCGCGTTGATAGAACTTCTCTCTAATGCCATCACCCATGGTATACGCTGACTAATCGTCAGGCTAGACTCACAACTCGTAATTCTACAACTCAATGGTATATATTCCGTCCAAAACCTAGCTATTTATCGCATGTTCCTAAGGGTTAAGATTTTGGAAAGGCAATTTGATTTTATTCAATACCAACATATTTCCAGAAACTTAAACACATTAACCGACTCATTAGCAAACTATGTGTTAGATAGACATTTGCAACATTTGTAAAAAGAAACACATCATCAATGTTTTACATGTGGATCATATAGATCAACCTGAATAAAACCCGAAAATCAAAATATATATATAGCTGTTTATGGTTTACATATAATGTTATGTAACCAAGACAAAATCGGTCACATGACCCAAAAACTCAAAATGCTAGGGGGCACCCTAGTCTAATGATGCTCGTGATAGCAAGTCACAGCCTGTGCGATCATGCGTAAGAGACGAGTCCATCGTCTAGGCACACCAGTAGTATGTCGTTGTAACTACAAAGGTAGCTCGTCGATCCTCACATCGGGAATACCGAGAGTAAGGCTCTCAACCTGCTCCTGCACAGCTGTGAGAGTCTCGGCCACATCAAGGTCATGAAGAATAACCCTCCCGGCAGCCTCTCCTGCTGGGGCAGCGGCCGGCACTCTCAGATGGACTACTGGACGAACAGGACCAACATCTGCATGCACACAAGAGTTTGATTAAAAGTCTTGATAGAATAAAGCACAAGGACATTATAAATAAAAACAGTAAAAAGTGATATGGTCAAAGATTTTACCAATAGCGCCCCACTGCTCGCCATCCGGCAGTACTAAATCTGGATCACCCCGGAAGTCCATGCCAGCATATGGATACTCGGCATAAGCCATCTCCTGCCGATCAAACCACCTGAAGAAGGTATCAGAAAACGAAATCTGAGACTGACCAGCATGCCTAGACATATGGTCAAACCATCTCTGCATACGTGGTTCAGTAGGAGGAGGTATGTCGAGTGCAATGTACTGTGGCTGCATCGGTGGTATCTTCTCCAAGGCAAAGGCGATCAAAATAGAACCGAACCCAAAGTTATTCAACCTCCCATCCTTTATCTTGGTCAACTGACTTTTCATCACAAGAAGTACTGCATCACACCAGTTGAATATTTTCGGTTGGAGGCATTCCAAGGCATGCTGCATATAGGACCTGTTGGCTACATGAAGAGATGCACTCCCGGCCATCCTACCAAAAGTAAACAGGATAGACCTGAGGGACCTGTCAGTGACATCTCGGATGATGATCTTGCCGTCTTTACTCGGCTGAGATCCTTCCCTACAATACTGGCGGACATAATCTCTCACAGAGTCACTCCCTCGGGCCGAACCTGACAAAGAAATGGGGGCACCCTGCCGCGACAAGCCAGTCAAGAAGTAAATGTCTACTACATTCAAGGGGATAGATTTGCCCCTAATCTGGAAAACTTGATTGGTAGGATCCCAAGCATCGAGCAAATACTGCAGTAAGTTGATCTGTTGTCTCTTGCTAGAGATGCGGAAGAGCTTCAGCAAACCACAGTTCCGCAGCGTGTTCACTGTAACAGGATCATGTAGGGCAATCATGTCCTCTTCTTCATGCTCTCGTTCTCGCCATGTAAGGGTCATTTTTCTCCAATATCTCTGCAAAAACAAACAAGAGAGGAGATTAAATCCTAATTTTTATGAGAAACAAGGAAAAATTCCATTAAAAACTGTGCAACAACTTTCCTTTCTGCGCCCAACGCACCTACACATGTGTTATGGGTGCGTTGAATGTCAAGTCACCTTCATGATGACCCACAATCAGCGCAGGTTTTGATATGCCTAGGGTGCGTTGATGGCAGAACGCACCCATCAAACCCCAAGGGCTCAGAAAAGCAGGGACTGAAGCACAGAATGCAGAAAAGAAACCATGAAATGAAAGAGCTCACGTTGAGCTCCTACCTGGTCCAGACGGCGCCGAGAATCGTCCACAGAATCTCCCGAAATCAACTGATGAAAATCAAGGGGGAAGAGGCACCTCCAAAGCTCCAACAAACCAAGTTCAAATGAAATGGTAAAATGAGAGGTAAAAACACTTTTTAATTGCTTTTTACGTAGTTCAAAGTAAAATATTAGCGTTTTAATCTCATTTCTAAGAAAATTTTGTCCATTTCTAACTATTTTGATGAAGCAATTGAAGATACAGTACTATCTTTGAAAAGCAAAGCTAGTTATGGTAAAAAATCAAAACAAGACCATGTAATCGAGCAATTTTAGCACATAGTTCATGCTCGTTAAAAAATAAACATAAGACCGAGCAAGTGTTTCAATTCGCGTTTAAGCTCGTTAAAAAATGAACTATCCTCCGGTAAATAACCACCGTGAATGTAACATTATCAGCCATTAAAGCCTTGGTCGTGTTTGCACCGTCACCTCCACTTTTCCATTGGCCGATCATTCACCTCCATATGATTGTTTACCCATTTTGAGGAACAGCTGCGAAGAGTGATTTCACTAGCCATCCTTGTGACACTGCCATGCTTGGAAAATTCCAACCCTTACCTGGAATCAGCTGCTACCCATTTTATCACTCGTTCCTCAAAAGACGAGTCTTCTTTAAGCTCTTTTCATCTGACTCGTAAAATATGAAAAGATTGCCGAGTTTTGGCCTTCCAGCTCGTTAAAGCGACCGGAAGAGCTATCCCTCCTCTAGATTTTAATCTTTTTGGACCTGAGGGATTATTGCACAAAAAGATCGAGCGCTTGTTTTGTTCGGCTCGTTAAAACTATCGAAAATTCATCCCTTCTGTATTATTTTATACTTTTTCGGACTTAAGGGATTAGATGACAAAAAAGGACTTCCGGAGTTAACTTTACGTACCTTTTCAGACTCTCTAAAAATGAAAAGGACCGAGTTATCTTTGTCGTTAGACTCGTTAAAAAGATTAATAGCGACCAACTTGTCTTTAGACGAGAACGAGTTTCACTATCGCTAGGCTCGTTAAAACATAGCGATGGGTTTGCCCGAAGGGCAAATTATAGAAAAAGCATATGTTATCCTCCTCAAGCTTGACAAAAATAAAGAGGTACTGGTCAGCAATGATTGGGGAAAAATTGGGAAGAAACTCAAAGAACCTTTATTGGTAGCAAGCCGCTCTTGAACATGACACTTTCACTCCGTGCCTAAGTCGGGTTGGGTTGTTTCATTCACCGGTCACATCACCATGGTCTCGCCATACCATCCACCTTTGGGGTAAATGCTACCAATCCATCATATAAGTGTCGCCAATATGTTCAAGAGAAGTCATCCAGAGAAGTCAACTGTGTCCCATCCACTGCCATACATTATACTTCATTCCTTCATGACCGCCACCCTAAACCATATATCATCAGATCGTTTTCACCTCCATCAAAATCATTTGCTCCGTTCCGTGTCATTGATGTGGGATTCATCAAGGCCCTCCTTTGACGGATCGCTTCTTGTCGACATCAGCTCATTATCCAAGAAGTTGATCTAGGAACACCCCTTCAGTACTTTGAAGCTTGCATGCCTCAATGGCAAGTTTCTCACTTCCGGCGACAGGTATACATCAATGACCTTCGACCGAAAGATTTTGTGTGGTGTTCGATGCCAAGTCCTTTATTCACACCACGTGAATTGTACTGCAGTACCTTGAGGTTCATTATCATTATCGGTGATTCCTCTCGCGCTTGTTAACAGTTTACATCATTGACTGGTAATCAAGCGATGTCTTTCCATGTTCGACTTCAAAACATTTCTCACATGGATCGACTTGTACTTAGAGTGAAGATCGGACGAGATTGAAGACCCCGGATCTAGTTTCATCCATCCGGGCTGCGATATATATTCAGGAAAAATAAAGACATTGACATGTACAGCATTGCAGAACAGATGATCATCCTACCAAAAGGATGATGATTTCATCAGAATCATTAGTCTACCATCAGACGATTGTCTATCCTATGTACATAAAAATGAATTTATAAAGCTGAGCATGGGAATGCCCGCCTCATCTAGATCATGAAAACAGTATGAAAAATAATGTATTGTATTGTATCTTATTACAGGTCTCCTCCCAGAATTGAAAGAACTTCGGAGCCTCCTAATAAAGCATTTCACCCGATAAACGGCCTCATACTTTAGGGGGCAATCGTTATAGACATTTTTGTGCCTTACAGCTTTGAGCATGAAAAGTCCATAATCCAAGGGATCCAAAGTCCCTAAAAGTGTTGTTCCTTCCCCTAAAGGAACAAGGTCAACCAATGACAGCTTCTCCCAGAAGTTGTCCACCAGAAACTACTCAAAACTAGTCAAATCAGGATCAATTCAGAAGCTCCACTAGCTGCCTGCGTTGCAAAGCACCCAAATACACTGGCTAGGTGCGTTGCAACGCACTTGAATGCACTACCCAGGTGCGTTGAGCGGGAAATGACAAGTGGCAGAGTCATTCAACGAGGTGGAGAGACAATGGAAGCTTCCAGAATCTTCTCCAATGACACTTGCCTCACTGAATTCGACCAGTGATGAGTAAGAGGCTCTCATCCTCCAAGTGGAAGCAAGAACTGACAGAGAGAAGCCACAAGTCAAAACATAAGCTGACTCATCCTCTCTGCTTACATCTATATATGGATCCCTCATCCCAGAGATCCAGAGGGTGGAATTTTGTACTTTGCAGAGAATTGCTGTTGGTTTGAGATTGAGATTAGTACATTGGGTGATTTATGCTTTGTTGGAGGTGAGGAAGGGATTCCTTTGCTGGGAGGTAGATGCTGGATCGGGACTCACTTGGTTGTATCTCCTCTTGGACTTTCTTATCATATCAATAAAATTATTTGAGTTTCTCCTACATGCTGTGTATCAATGATGTTTTGTTATATTTGCATGTTTAGCTTAATCTGATCCTAAGCTTTTTATGAATGTAAATCTATATCTTCATGTAGTTTCTCTCTTCTGTGATCTTGTAGGAATTCGGTGAAGCTGGGCCGGTAAGGGAGCTGGGAGCTGGGAGCTATTGAAGAGAGGAGCGATTGGATCAACAAACTAGCGAAAGACACAGGTTAGTTACATCCTTCCTCTTCATTTACATTTCATAAAGAAGAATACTCAAGTAGTTTTCCTTGTTTGTTGCTAAGGCACTGTCACACCTTAGAGTGGGATAGGGGAGTTCTGAATAGATACTTTTCCCAACAACAGGAGGACTCAACCTCACTTAGGAATATAATTCGTTCAAGTAAGAAACATCAAGAAAGAAGAGCGAAAAAAAGGGAAGATAATAAGCCTATAGATCAGCAAAGAAAGGTGTGAAGGAAAACCAAGAATTTTGGGATTGTTTTGGACCTCTTATGATTCACATGTGTGAAGAAATTCAAAGCTACAATCATCTGTAAAATGAGTCAAGTTACAGTGATATCCAAGGATTAAGTATTGATGCCAAGAAATATTTTTTCAAGGACCAAATTCATTTGAAAGAAGGAGGAAGTCAAGTGAGGGAAAGAGAAGGAAGATCTCACTATTCTCATCAAACATGTGTAGCCTAGGGTTTCTATGGCTAGAGATGAAAGTTGCAGAAGTTTCAGGTAGGCCAAAGTTGCAGTGAGAGAGGTCGAAAGTTGCAGTCAAGGTGTTGCTAGGTCGAAGTTGATGTCAAAGAAGAAGTTTCTAAGTTTGACTTGATAAAAAAGGAAATGGTTTACCTGGTCTTGCAAGAGTCTTGGTCAAGGGTCTAGGTCTTGGAATTTGTCAAATATTGAAGATTCTATAAGAAAAAGAATTTTGTGGTTTTTCCTCTCAAGATTGTAGAGATTTTGGCCTGGCTGATTGCCTATATCTTGTTTCCTTTGTCTCATTTTTCATTATGTTTTGGTAGTTGTTTGATGTAGAGAATAAAATAATAATCAAGCTAAAGAGGAACCTAAATAAGAAAAAAAATAAAAAGTATTCACAAGCAGTTATCATGATAAGAGAAATCTCCTACATCTTGTTGCCCTAGATTTCTCAACATGGTATCAATGCTAAGGTAACAAGTCAAGAAAGGGTATCTCAACAAAGGACAGTCAAGGAACAATTTTTTCGCAAAATATCCAAGGTATCAAAGCATCAATAATATCCTCTCATCTCCAATACATTTCAAGGACAAATATTAGATCATCATCTTAAAGGAAGTATCAAAACCTTAGATCGCTCAAAGAAGGTCTCTTCACTTGAAACATTCTTGGTAACCTCACTCCATCATCACCTCAAGGAAAAGAGAGATTGAAGATATCAGGACTAATTTTTTGGGCTATAATTCCTCTCACTTATGGAGAATATAGAGCATCCACCACAGAAATAGCACTGAATTACAACCAAACTTTGGAGTCAAAATAAGTTAAGTTGTAGGCTAAGATCTTGAAAAAAAAGTCTATCATCAAGATCTTTTGAAGACCAAAGTTCATTAAAAGAAGAAGCACGAGTCTGAATTATTTGTATTGTTACATGAAATCAAACCTTCATCAACCAAATATATGAAATTCTAAGATTGTATCACCCTACAAGTCATACATATTGTTGATCTCTGTCAAGAATTCAAAATTGCTAAAAGTTTAAAGTATAGATCTCTCTATCTCTGTGATAGCATAGATCTCATCTTCAAAGATATGTCCTTGTGACATAACTACTATACTCTTCTTACAAGTTCAAATCTGGTGGTGATCGAGTTCATGCAATGAAGTCACCAATCACATATATATTCTCTGAAAAGGATTTATTCATTGTAAAGAAGTTGGAAAGAGTTGAGGAAACAAACCTGAAGCAACTAGTCGTCAAGCAAACAGAGAGAAATATTGATATACTTATAGTTGTCAGTTTTGCGTAAGGACACCAATACAAGGTCTATGGAAAACATATACTTGGAAGAAGAAGCAGATGAGTACAGTGAAGAATATCTCTCACTCGAAATCATATCAATGAAGATGGCATCTGAAATTGCAAGTCATCTTGTCAAAGGTAAGTAACCATAAGGTATGTATGGTATATTTTAAGATATTTTGGGTTGAAGATATGATTCCAGGGTCTATTAGTATTCTAGGGAAAAGAATGAACCCTAGCATGACATAAATAGGGAATAGAATATGATCTAGGGTTTGAACTTTAGAAGCCCTACGATGACCTCTTGATTACATGTAAACCCTAAAAATCTTGGCATCATATTTTGGTGTCATTTAGTTTCCTTGGGATGCTTGTCAATAAATATTGCAGGTAAAAGAAGTAAAGATGGATGGTATGGACCTTTGTTCTAAGAAACATGATGGAAGGAGGAATTTTTATAGAGAGGAGGGTGAAGAAGGCCTCCACCTGGGCAGTCAAGAAGAAAAGCACTATGACATGATGCATCATTTAAGGGATGGCATCATAATAACATATGGTTGAAAGCAAGAGCTCATGAAATTTTTATGAGAAGATTGAAAGATGGTTGAAGTCTATGGCAATCATTATTCGAAGGAAATAGATCTTGATAACCTAAATAAAATCATTAGTACTTATGGGTAGAAGTAAGTCATCTAGTATAGAACTCATCATACATCATTGGGAAGGAGGATCTACAAGATGAGGATAATCATGTCCTTTGTTGGAATCTTCATTAGAAGTTTCATCTCTTGAAAGATTCATCGCTAATAATTCCACTTGGGATGGAATTCATTGTTTATAAGAATGATAGTATGATGACAAAGGAATGCAGCAAGTCAAAGATGATTGAAGAACTCTTAATCAAGGACAAGAAGTTGCTGAAGGAAGCCTAAATTACCAAAGAATAAAATAGGTATGTATGCATACGTTCAATAATTCAAGTCATGTCATTATATAGTTGCAGATAGTAAGGATGCAAGCTCTACCTCATGAGCATGATCAGGGGAAAAGGATATCTTTCATTAAAAGGATGCATAAAGGCATGGGTCACATATTAACTAGATGAAATCAACATAATATCACCTCATATGGAATACGAGGTGGTTGACAAAATGAAGGAACTATGATTGGGAGTTCCTGGGCAATAATATGTGAATAAAGAGAAAGTAAGAGATCGTGAAAATGAAACTATGGAAAAGGTAATCAACATCCTATGACTACAAGAATTGACTATGATATGTCCATATGAAGACCTTGGAAAGTGTTGGGTGATTTAATTGTGAGTTAAATCCCTGTCACTAATTGTCAACCTGGGGTTCATAGACTGACATTAGGGGAATTTTGAGGTCTAAAATGGGCCTCCTAATGAAATTATAAAATAATAGTGGAAATAATAAAATAAGGTTATATTACATAATCAAATTTTAAAGGGAAAAAGGAAAAAACTATTTTTTCAACTCGTACTTTCAACTTATCTCCCTATGGGTTTACTCAAATTTTGAATGAAAACACTCATTGGATGCAAAATTTGATTCATCATCCAAGGAGTACCCATGTTGCATACTTTCAATGGACCTTGCTACACGAAGAAAGAGAAATACATGAAAAAGACGTGATTGCAACCACATTTTTTCATGTATTTCTCATTTTGCGTGTATCAAGATCCATCAAAAGTATTCAACATGGGTACTCCTTAGATGACGAATTAAATTTTGCATCCAACAAGTACTGCAGCTTGAAATTTGAGTAAAACCTTAGGGAGACAAGTTGAAAATACTAGTTGAAAAAGTAGTTTTATTATTTTATTATTTTTTAATATTTTTACTTTTTTACTCAAAAAATGGCGAATCATCCCCAATGGTTGACTTCATCATCTTGAATCCTATTTGTTCTTATCAATTATATTTTGGTTGTACATTTTTCTTAGGAGTCTCATTTTATACCTCAAAATTCCCCTAATGTGAGGTATACCTATACTATATGTACTAAGTAGTTATTTATCATATTAGATTAATCTAATGTAATTGAAACTAATTACAAAGCTAATAAATCCATCTAATCCAAACCAAACCAAACATAAAGAAATTGAAATCACACTTGCATAAATGAAATCACACTTGAAGAATTCAAATCACACCACACTTGCATAAATGAAATCACACAACACTTGCATAATTGAAATCACACTCACACCTGGTGAAATGAAATCAAACTTGCTGAAAGGAAAAGCACACTTTCATAAAATGAAAACACACTCGCTGGAAAAGAAATTAAATAACATAAATACACTATGTTACCAATATGAACAAAGGTATGCAAACAGTGGTTGATGGGGGGCCTCCATTCCTCAGCAAGTACACTAAACAACTATCACGTCTTGGAGATCAAAGTGGTGGTATGTATTTCATAAAATGAGTTACAAGATATTACAGGAATTCTCTATCCTCACTTTACAAATCACATCTTGGATGGAACTTGGAACCTCCAACTATCAACTCTAACACCTAACAACTAATAACTAATAAACCTTTGTATGAAGGGTGCACTCTTATTTATACAAAATTTGAGGATACCTATTCAATAAATATAGATCTTTAGGTCTCTCCTAAATCCACATTTATCTCTTATGGTTACAACCAATCTCCTAAAAATATAAGATACAAATCCTCTCAAAATTCTCTCATCCATGATTCTTCTCCTTTGAATGTGCATAGTTAATGATCCACATCTTCTACAATTATTCCACAAATCTTCATGAGTTGGAATTTGAAATTCGAATTTGTGGTTGGGTGGCCAAATAGGACCCTTCTAGAATCTCCAAGTAGGCCTACAATATCACAAAACTCATAACACTTTTAGATATATATGAAAACATGTTAATTTCCTAATATTTAATCACAAATTCTCTTAAAATACTTAAAATAAATGACTTGGAAAATAATAATGATAAACCCATATGATTATGAAAATGGTTACTTAATGTAAGGTTATGGGGCTATAGAGTTACGGAATGAGGGTAAAATGATGGAAATGAAAGTGAAAGTGGATGACATTTTGGAGGCCCAACAAAAAGTATGAAAAGAAAGAAGACCCTTAACAAAAAAATATCTTGGAGATGGGTCAATATGAATGTAGGATGTTGATGTTACAACTGATCCAGGAGGCTCCAGAGAGACACACAGGACAAAGATGGCTCAAAACTCAAAGTGTTTGGATTGTTCTCAAACCAGGACCAGATCGAAGGCCTCGTCGTCCTGATCGTGGTGGTGTGAACGGTTCATCAAACCGAGCTCGTATGCGAAAGATAGAGTTCTTCAAAGTTTGACATGACAGGGGAAAAGTGGGCCCACAGTATGCCACATGGCAACCCATCAGCCATTGACACTTGGCGCTTTCTCATTTGTCTCCTAAAATTGCATAAGAGACAAAATCATGGGAAATGGTTATTCATTTAATATATAGTTATTAATATAACTATATAAAAGCAATAACCCCATTAAACCCAAAAATCGCATCAAGACATGGTTTTGGGATCGGCAGCAACAAACCCCGCCGAACCCTTTAAAACCACCATATCGCAATAACCACAACCATATTATATATATATATATATAGAGAGAGAGAGAGAGAGAGAGAGAGAGAGAGAGAGAGAGAGATAGACGCAGATAAGGCATAATTCGGTTTTCGGGATTTATGGTTGAAAGGCTTATATATGGGAGAGGCGGGATTTGATCCCCCGACCTCTCCTTAACCAACTACCTATTATTACCAATGCGCCAAACTACATACGTTGGTAAATCCACCGATGAGTTTATTTAAACTCAGGCTTTTCTCTCTACATGCAGTTCGAGGAGGAGAGAGACTGTAGGCACGAATTTCGAGGAAGAATGCAGGCACGAATTTCAAGGCAGCAGATTAATTAATATTTTAATGCAGGGACCATGAATTTTGCAGGAAGGAAAAATTCTCACTTTGTCAGAATTTGACAAGTTTTATATGGTTTTTACACCTCTCATTGCCATGAACACAATGATGTTGTTTGTTTCTTCATCAGAGGTCTGTATTTTCCAGTGAGTTCCAGAATGCACGTGGAACCATGATTTCAGCAAAAATAGGGAGCAGAACCATGAGCCATGAAATTTTCCCAAGGAGGTAAAATTTTGACATTTCAGATATAGTCAAGTTTATACTTGTTTTTCATGGTTTTCCACAGGGATCGCAATGGTGAGACCATATTTGTCATCTGAGTTTCAGATTTACAGTCCATCCATGGAACAGAATCTTTGAGGAATCTCGGAGGAATCTAGAAGATTCCTTGAGCCCATAATTCTCAACTTCTCAGAATTCGGATTTTGGACAGTCGATTCAGCACTACTCGACACCATAAATCTGATGGTGGCTTCAGATTTCTTATTCTCTCATTTCTTCTTCTAGTCACTTTTCTAAGTACCAGTGCAGATGTCCCCATTCATGTGCGAGCAACCATCTTCACAAGATCGATGCCTTGAGAGCAATGGTCCGAGCAGCTTCAGCAGTGAGACATCCACTTCTTCTGATGGCCCTTGGTTGTGAGGTATATGATGTGTTCATGCACTTCTTCTTTCTGCATTATGTTGTACAAATCCATGATTGATATTGCTGCAGGATCTTATTTATTCCATGTTGTCATGATTCCTTGCTTCATGTTATGTGGAATCTTTTATATGATGTACTTGTTGTCATAACTCTTCATGTTATGCTTTGAGATCCCTTGTTGTATGTTGCTGGGATACTCTTGTTGTCATCATGTTTGTGTTTTGTTTTGACATCCCTTTTGTGCCATGTTGGGGGGATGCGCACCATGTTTGTTTTTGTGTCATACTGATAGGAGTTTTTTGATTGAGAGTTCTAGCTATGGAACATCTCTTAGAGCCACTCCTGTGTGAGGGCATTCTTCCTTGTATGATCGAGACATCATCTTTGTGTACATCATCTTTATTGACAACACATAATGCAATGGCCTAAACCATCTTGACACTGGGGCCAGGAAACGTAGTCCCTCCTGGACGAACTTCGTTATCAACACTTATGTTTTCATGTGTTGATGATTGTTATGTTCCTCTTCTTTATAGTCTGCAGCTGTATTTGTTAATGTTATTTTAAAAATCAATTTTAGCACATCATGAAAGTAAAAGGTCTTGGAAAGTTCCCTCTTCACACTCGGACCTGGATCAAGTGGTATCAGAGCAGGTCTTTGCGTTGATGTGAATTTCAGTGTGAACAATGGAACGTGCAATGACAGAGGATGAAATAGCAATGTGCGAGACCATGCTTGAAATTTCCAAGAAAGTGGAAATTGTGTATGAAACTCTACAGAAAGAAACAGAGGAAAAGGAGCGCTTACAGCTTCAGTTGAAAGCCAAGGAAGAGGCCATGGAAGAATTGAAGCAAAACAAACATAATCTTCAAACAGAGAATGATGAATTGAAGATGCGTCTACATGAAGAGAAGGAGGAGAAGCAGAATTTTCTACTACAGCTGCAAGCAAAGGACGAGGCCTTGGAAAAGCTGCAACGAGACCCATGTGAGGTAAAAAGTAGTTCTCCATCTTCATGTATGTTTCCTGATGATGATTTCGCTATGTTTGAAAATCATACCACAAGAATTGGCTCCAAACTGCTAAAGAGAATGGGATATGAAGGAAAAGGCTTGGGTGTTAATGGCCAAGGCATTGTCAATCCCATCAAAGTAGAGGAATTACCCCGTTAGGCAGGACTTGGGTATGTCAGGAAAGAAGTTGGGAAATGCAATCCACCAACAACAAATGATGAGCAGCCCTCGTCAATTCTTTCCAAATCGAAAGAGAAGGTAAAAGATGTTGATTTCCTTTCGATTTCATCTAATGATAGTATGATGTCTGTTGGAGATTTGGAGATCCCAATTACAGGGACAAATATGAGGCTTCTTACAAAGACAAGGCACGAGGAGAAATAACTTGGTGCTAACAACCAAGATATCACTCAACCTTTGGAGGTTGTGCATGAGCATCGATTTGTAGGCTCGAGATACACTAAAGGAGAGTGCTCAAAGGTGTTAGATTTGTTTGAGACATCGTCGAGGAAAGAGAATGATGGGAAAGCATCCCCATCATCCCATGGTAGTTTCCATTACAGGAAGAGAGCGGAGGCAAGCTCTCATCGCCATACTGACATCAAAGATAGCAAAGGAAGGTATAATTACTTTCGATCTTCGAATGTTCATTTTGATTATGATCATGTTGTATGAAGATTAAGGCATCGGAAAACAAGAACCTTTTGTGGTTCACCTAACCATACCTTTTCCAAGTGTTGGAAAATAATGGCAGCACTCATGAGGCGTGAAAGACCCTCTCAACCGCATGAAAAGAAACAGGTTAACCAGATTTGGAGGAAGAAATCCTACTGCAATCATTGCGACAGAAATGGCCATCAACGGGCCACTTTTTGGAAGCTCCATCCAGAGAAGCGCCTTAAAGACAAAGCGTTGGTGCGTGAAGCAGGAAGAGCAGTTCTTCGACAAGCAAAACCAACTCGAGGAGTTAACCCATTCACATTGATCAGTGAAAACTGGTTTTTTTGACATGATGTCATTTCATGGTCATTCTTTGTAAATCATTTGTTTCATTTTTTGAAGTGTAAAAGTGATTATGTGTTTCCATCACTTGGTCAGCAACTATGATGTCTAGTCATGTTTTGAGTAGTATTTTGAGTTGCTTGTTAAAACTCTGAAAGTGATGTTATGTTTCCATCACTTGTCAAAACAATAGTGTCTGGCCTTATGAATGTAAATCATGTGTTGCAATGATGATGTGTTTTCCATCACTTTTTGAAGCAACCATGATGAGTTGGCCTTGTTGTCATAGCTGGGGTATTACGTCTATCTTGTTGGAAACTTGACCACCGAGTATGTGTTATAAACTCATGGAAAGTATGAGATGTTTGGGTATTTAGTTTGGTCATGTCATTCAAAGCATGTCATTTGCAAGCAATGTAATACAGGTTGCAGAAGTAGCAGGTGTTGGTTTGTCACTTAAGGCTCTGAAGAACAAAGGTGAAGGAGATGGAAGTGAGACCTCTTCAGGATGCTTGTGATGTAGACAGGGTATAGATAGAGATGCAGATTATTTTTCATGCTTTTGGAGGATCAAAAGCTCCTCAGTGGGGAGGATTGATCCAGGAGGCTCCAGAGAGACACACAGGACAAAGATGGCTCAAAACTCAAAGTGTTTGGATTGTGCTCGAACTAGGACCATATCGAAAGCCTCGTCGTCCAGATCATGGTGGTGTGAACGGTTTGTCAAATCGAGCTCATATGCAAAAGATAGAGCTCTTCAGAGTTTCACATGACAAGGGAAAAGTGGGGCCCATAGTATGCCACATGGCATCCTAGTAAGTAGGTGGGACCCACATGGCAGCCCATCAGCCATTGATACTTGGAGCTTTCTCATTTGTCTCCTAAAACTGCATAAGAGACAAAATCATGGGAAATGGATATTCATTTTAATATATAGTTATTAATATAACTATATAAAAGCAATAACCCCTTTAAACCCCAAAAATCGGATCAAGACATGGTTTCGGGATTTCCAGCAACAAACCCCGTCAAACCCTTTAAAACCGCCATATCACAATAACCGCAACCATATTATATATATATATATATATATATATATAGATAATGGGATCAGTGGCCACAACCTCCGCCGAACCCTCCACAACATCCACAGCCATATATATATATATATATATATATATATATCACAAAACTTTGTACTATAGGGTGGGCACGGGCCATTGGCAGTGGACCCAGCCCACACCCTATCACCCCAACTCAATTATATATATGCATCGACACCACCGCTTAATACAATCGTCGATCGCAGAATTTAGATGCCGATATATGCGTCGTTCTTTGCGTCGATCGCCAATATGTATGTCAGCGTAACCCAGATAAGGGCGCCGATACCTTCGCCGTGCTGACCGCCAATAAGTCCGATCACCGATTTTTCGCCACCCGATCGCCGAAATCCCTGGAATCTTGTCGATTTAATCGGCGCCGATCCCTGTCGACCGCCGATTGCGATTTATATGTGCGTCGATATATATATATATATATACGCCGATAAGGCATAATGCGGGGTTTTCTGGATTTATGGTTAAAAGGCTTATATACGGGAGACGCGGGATTTGATCCCCCGACTTCTCCTTAACTATCTGCCTATTATTACCAATGCGCCAAAATACCTACGCTGGTAAATCCACCGATGAGTTTATTTAAACTTAGGATTTTCCCTCTACATGCAGTTCGAGGAGGAGAGAGACTGTAGGTATGAATTTCGAGGTAGAATGTAGGCACGAATTTCAAGGCAACAGATTAATTAATATTTTAATGCAAGAACCATGAATTTTGCAAGAGGGCAAAATTCTCACTTTGTCAGAATTTGACAAGTTTTATATGGTTTTTACACCTCTCATCGCCACGAACACAATGGTGTTGTTCGTTTCTTCATCAGAGGTCTGCATTTTCCAGTCATTTCCAGAATGCACATGGAACCATGATTTCAGCAAAAACAGGGAGCAGAACCATGAGCCATGAAATTTTCCCAAGGAGGTAAAATTTTGACATTTCAGAATATAGTCAAGTTTATACTTGTTTTTCATGGTTTTCCGCAAGGATCACAATGGAAAGACCAGATTTGTCATCTGAGTTTCAGATTTACAGTCCATCCATGGAACAGAATATTTGAGGAATCCCGGGGGAATCGAGAAGATTCCTTAAGCCCAGAATTCTCAACTTCTCAGACTTCGGATTTTGGACAGTCAATTCAGCACTACTCAACGCCAAAAATCTGATGGTAGATTCAGATTTCTTATTCTCTCATTTATTCTTCTAATCACTTTTCTAAGTGCCAGTGCAGATGTCCCCATTCATGTGCGAGCAGCCATCTTCACGAGATCGATGCCTTGAGAGCAATGGTCCGAGTAGCTTCAGTAGTGAGACATCCACTTCTTCAGATGGGCCTTGGTTGTGACGTATATGATGTGTTTATGTACTTATCCTTTCTGTAGTATGTTGTACAGATCCATGATTGATATTGATGCAGGATCTTATTTATTCCATGTTGTCATGATTCCTTACTTCATGTTATATGGAATCTTTTATATGATGTACTTGTTGTCATAACTCTTCATGTTATGCTTTGAGATCCCTTATTGTATGTTGTTGGGATACTCTTGTTGTCGTCATGCATGTGTTTTTCTTTGACATCCCTTTTGTGCCATGTTGGCGGGATGCGCACCATGCTTGTTTTTGTGTCATACTAATAGGAGTTTTTTTATTGAGAGTTCTAGCTGTGGAACATCTCTTAGAGCCACTCCTGCGTGAGGGCATTCTTCCTTGAATTATCGAGACATCGTCTCTGTGTACATCATCTTTATTGACAACACATAATGCAGCGGCCTACACCATCTTGACACCGGGGCCCAGAGACGTAGTCCCTCCTGGACGAACTCCGTTATCAACGCTTATGTTTTCATGTGTTGATGATTTTATGTTTCTCTTCTTTAAAATCTGCAACTCTATTTGTTAATGTTCTTTTAAAAATCAATTTTAACACATCACGAAAGTAAAAGATCTTGGAAAGGTCCTTATTCACACCCGGACCTGGATCAACAACAAGCATGTGTCAGGTTCAAGGGCCATCACAAAAAGTAATTTTTTATTTGATGTTCATTTTTTTTTTAAAATATGTGGATGAGCTAATACAGGGCTACTGAAAGAAAGGTGTGGATGTCATCTACAACTAGTACTCATATGGTGGGATGGAATATCCTCAAGGATACATGATGTGGAAAAGGTAGTTGTATGAGGAAAATCCATATATGGTCTAATGGATCACCCTCTGATAAAAGGAAGAAAGACATGGATACCTTGATTTGAGAAGGAAAGTGATGGATGGTCGATGCCCAACGAAGAAGTCCCAAAGATGAAGGCTACATAATGTTAAGAAATGAAATTCATGACATATAATGAAGGAGAACTACAAGTGGATAAAGGTCCCATGATCTCTACCAATGATTGAAATAGTTGATGTTGGAAATAGATCCCTAATTAAGAAGGAGCTTGGAAGAAAGTTCCTAATTAAGAAGAAACTTGCAAGCAAGTCCCTAGATAAGAGGGAGCTTGGACAAGTCCCTATATAAGAGGGAGCTTAGGTACATTCCTTTTATAAGGATGGGTACGTTCCTTCATTGGAATGGGTATATCCTCCCTAGTAAGGAGGGAGAGATAGACACATCATTCTTGTCTTCACTTGGGAAGAAAATAATGGATGATTGGGTAAGCATCTAGCATTTAATACTCTTTGAGGATTTGGTAGGGTATCCAAGATAAGAGTACTCGTAGAGGACCAATATTATTTAAGGACTGGGAATCCAAGATAAGAATAGTCCTGGAAGGACATACCCTGTGAACACCCAAGTGGAGTATGCTCCTTGAGAGATAGTGATGAAGTTGTATATAAATCATTAGTCTCGCCAGCATTGTGCTTTGATCTGTGGAGAGATAGAGTTGTTAGTCAAGGCCTTTCTATGTGACAATGCTGGATGATATGATGTTATACAGTTGGGTTACCAATCTAATTATTCTTATGAGAATTCTTCATATTTAAAATGTACAAGTATATTGAATGGATTATGAATACCTCCCTAGTTAAGTGGGAGTGTTAAAATATGTAACTAGGTTCAGTCTTCATAATGACATAGGTAATCATGATTTTATGTAATTGATGTAAAGAAGAAAAATAAAATTATTTTGTTATGATTGAGGCATTGGTTTCATGCTCAAGGAATTTTATTTTATAGGTCAAGCTCCCATTGAGAGCTTATAGGTGATTTTCATGTATAAAGGACCCATTTGGGCATGTTATATATTGTAAAAAGAAATTTATTGGAGTCATTGTAAGAGTCAAAAGACCCTCCAAGACCTCATCACAGGTGCTTAACAATTTGGCCTTCAAAAGAGTTATAGACCTATATAGGAGGAGATGTTGACCTAGACATGATGACAAGTCAGCTTAATTGCATCAGTAAGAAGCCTATAAAAAGGAGGACTCAACCTCACTTAGCAATATAATCCATTCAAGTAAGAAACATCAAGAAAGAAGAGTGAAGAAAAAGGAAGATAAGAAGCCTATAGATCAGCAAAGAAAGGTGTGAAGGAAAACTAAGAAGTTTAGGATTGTTTTCGACCTCCTTTAATTCACACGTGAGAATAAATTCATAGCTACAATTTGTTGTAAAAGGAACTGAATTTCAATGTTATCCAAGGATTAAGTATTGATGCCAAGAAGGTTTGTTTCAAGGACCGAGTTCATATGAAAGAAGGAGGAATTCAAGCAAGGGAAAGAGAAGCAAGATCTCGTGATTTTCATCATACATGTGTGGCCTAGGGTTCCTATGGCTAGGGCTGAAAGTTGCAGTGAGAGAGGTCAAAAGTTGCAGTTAAAGTGTTTATAGGTTGAATATGAAGTCAAAGAATAAGTTGCTAAGTTTTACTTGATAAAAAAGGCAAGGGTTGACTTGGTCTTGGAGGAGTACTGGTCAAGGCTCTAGGTCTTGGAATTCGTCAATTGAAGGTTTTATAAGAAGAAGAATTTTGTGGGCTTTCCTCTCAAGATTGGAGAGGTTTTGGCCCTAACTGATCGCCTATATCTTGTGTCCTTTGTCTCATTGTTCATTTTGTTTTGGTAGTTTTTTTAATGAAAATAACACAATAATAATCAAGTTAAAGAAGAACCTAATCAAGAAAGAAAAAAAAGTATTCACAAGCAGTTCTCATGATAAGATAAATATCCTACATCTCTTTGCCCCAGATTTCTCAATAATAAGTTCTATTATTGGCCATATTTAAAAATAGAGGTAATTAATTTCATTTTCAAGTGCATAGAGTACCAATAAGTGAAGGCCACGTGCAAGCAACCAGCTGGGTTATTGCAACCCATCCCCATTTTAGAATGGAAATGGGAATTAATTTTCGTGAACTTCATTATAGGACTTCAAAAAATTTCCAAGCAACATGATGCAATCATGGTCATGGTTGACAAATTGAGCAAAGAGGCTCACTTTGTGGCAGTAGAGTCTACTAATTCAATAAGTGATGTGGATCATTTTTTTATAAACGAGATGATGAGGTTGAATGGAGTTCTTAAGAAGATCCTCTCAAATAGAGATGTTGAATTTATTTCAAGGTTCTAGAAAGAATTATTCGCATGACTAGGAACAAAGATGGCTTTTATCACATCTTACAATCCACAAATCGATGGAAAAACAGAGAGGACAAATAGGATCCTTGAGGACATGTTAAGAATGTATGTAATGCACCAGCTAAGGAAGTGAGAAGAATATCTTCCACTGGTAGAATTTTCATACAATAATGGGTACCAAGAGTCACTAAAAATGAGCCCATTTGAAACACTTTATGTGAGGAGTTGCAATACTCCTATCAACTCGAGTGATCCAGTGAATAGGGTCCTCATTAGACTTGATATATTAAGACAAATAGAACAAGGAATGATGACTATTAAATAGAATTTGAAGGTGGCACAAGATAAGTATAAGAGCTATGCAAATCAACATAGATTGCATAAAGAGTTCAAGGTTGGGGAGCATGTGTATTTGCGTGTAAGACCTAAGAAGATCTCTTTAAAAATTGGGTCATGTGGCAAGCTAGTACCACGTTTTTGTGGACCGTTTGAAGTGCTTGAAAAAATATGGATCGTGGCCTATAAGCTAGTCTTTCCACCATTAACAAAAGTTCATGATGTTTTCCATGTTTCCGTACTTAACATATATGTACAAGATTCTAATCATGTAATTGATTGTTCTATGTTACAAGTAGAAACAGAGGGAGCATTCCAACTGGAACCTATTTGCATCTTATACCGAAGGAAGCTCGCACTCTAGAACTGAGCAAGTAAAAGTGCATTGGAAGCACTGTAACAACCTTGGTGAAAAGTTCATGTAATAAACGTTAATAAAGGAAAAATATGACCATGGTTAAGGGAAAATTATTTCAAGTTGAATGTTGGGAAAATATATCCTAGTGGGCATCACTGGATGTATGTTTTGGCTAAGGAAAATTGGCAAAGGCATTAAAAGGAAAAAAGGCATTTTCGCACATCTATTTATGAAAATAAAGGAAATTAGAGAAAAGTAAGGTTAAAGGTCACAGGGTGCATGTGAGGAGGAAATTGAAGGAAAATAATGGAAAATGAAGAAAATAGAGGCCTCATTAATAAAAAGGCTTATGAGGATTAGTGGGCAAGCTTTTGCTAACCTTTTTTCAGTTCAAGTTTGTAGCTCTCTCATTATTCTCTCTCTCTCTCTCACTCTTGGTCACTTAGAGTTTTATTGAAGCACTCTAGTTTTGAATCAAGGAATGAAAAGCAAGGAAAGGAAAGGAAAGAAAGGATTAAGGAAAGGAAAGCAGGATCAAGTAGCTTCAACAGGAATACTTGCAAGTAACCTTTTGCATGTGTGATTTCCTAGCTGATTTGGACATGCATGGATTTGCATGTTGTTGTATGTTTCTCCTGCTATTGGTGACATGGTTCTTCCGGGTTATGACAATAGTTTTCAGCCTAGCCTTGCCTTTTTCCAGATGCCATGGTATGTTGGGATTTTTATCTTAGTTTTGAGATTTGGTTTGTTGGATGGATTTTGGAATCTGGGGCGGAGGTGGTCTCAAGTTTCATTCCCAAAGGCCTAGGAATCCCTTGACTAGTTTTGCAGGGATACACAGTAAAGCCTGAGGGAGGAGTCTCGGTTTAGGGCCTAGTAATCTGGGTTTGGATTATGGTAAAGCCTAAGAGATTCATCTTGGTTTATGGCCTAGTGATCCACGATTAGATTGTGTTAAAGCTTGAGAGACAAGGAGACAGAAAATTCCTCAAGGATAGTGATGGATTCTGGATGGCATTCCAAGTTCGGTTAGGTTGTGATCAGAGCACCAGTTTTGGTGTGATCATGGTTTGGTGAGGGTAGAGGTGGTTTAATCTCTATATTCCCTTGGTTGTTATTGGATTGTTTGTTCTATGAGATCCCACATTAATGCTTGGAATATGGCACAACGGTGACTGGCTGAAAGAGATATTTGGTTCAACCACGTCTATGGTCAGGTGGTATGTGGAAGCCTCGAACCTGGTCGGATTTGCCTATGATTAATAAAATCTAAGTTCTCTTACTTTTGCACTGGTTTATATGTGGATTTAATGGTTGTCCTATATATGATATTTATATGGTTTTATGCTTGTTATAAGCATAGTTAAATGATTGGTTCGTGTCATGGTTATTTCATGTATTTACTTGTAATTGTTAAGTGGATGGATGCAAGACCTAATTGATGATATAATAGTTCAATGGAGAACGAAGTGATCCTTCTGGTTATGTTTCATAAGTTCTTTCAGTCATTTATACTATGTCTTGTATCCTAGACATGTAGGTTGTATTAATGGCAAGTGTTTGACAGAATGTCAGTCCTAGTTGGGTATGCTCAGGCCTAGTCTTGAGGTTGATTTTTGATTTATCAAAATTGTTATCATCTCTTTGATGGATTCTGAAGGTTGTAGCAAGTTCTGGGAAAAGACTAGGATTCCGGGCTAGAAAAGTGACTCAAATCTCGAGGTTGCTAGCATAGGTCTACTGAGAAAATTCCACAGTTGTTGGCACATAGGCCTATGAGAGTGACTTTGGGTTGTTGGACAATGTCATGCCTATAGCATGAGAGCGACCAAAAGTTAAAAGACGTAAATAATTAGTGGGACTTAGAGACAAGATGTTTGAGTGGCTAAAATGTCTCTTAAGGGTATTGTTGCTTATGTAGATGAGTTTGTTTGATATTTTCCATCGGTTCCATTTCCTTAAGGTCACCAAGGAAATTGAATCCCTTATAGTAGCCTCTCTTGTCGCATGTTTACCCCATCTGGAAGGTTACTTGGGTGGACCTAGGAGGAGAGGATGTTACATATTGGTATCAAAGTGTGGCTGCACTCTCCTTGGGTGAAGGTGCTCAGTCATGCATGCATGTCAGTTGCATGTGTGTCTCTTACACTTGCATTCCATGTGCTTGTTGCATTCCATTATGTTGATCATGGTTGTAGTAAGGTTGTCATGAGGAACTTGATGTGATTTTGTGGGATGTGTCATCAGAAGTATATGAATGGTTGCATATGGTTATATGTCTCTTACATGATGATTATATGCAACTTGATTACATCTTTGTATGTTGGGTTGCATTCTTGGTTATTTGATTACATGTATCAGTCTTGTAGGTTGATTACAAGAATTGATCGCTTATGCTCGACTACATGTGTTCATACGTATGTGTAGTTGATTAGGAATTGCTTATGCATGTTGATAGTTGCATGTGGCAATGTGTGCAATGGATTAATGGTTGTTGTCATGCATGAGGTCATAGCATGCATTGTTGATATGGCCTTGCATTAATGACTAGACCCTAGCTAGAATGATGTTTATGCGTTGATACACTTATTTGATATATGTCTATATGTTGTTATGATTATGTTATACATGTATCACATTGATTTGATGATATATAGGCAAGGTATCATCCCCGAATTATGCTAAGGTATCTTGGGTTGTGTTATATTCTTTCCACGACTAGCGGGGGGGTCACAGGGGGGGTGGCAGCACCCCTGTTAGGGGGAATGCAGGGTGTGCATGGATTTCACACATGTTTTTGGGCGCGATGGTTTTTTAGTCCATGGTATTATATAGATCCGATCAAGGGAACTATGGTTATGTTCTAGTCCAAGGTTAGTGGATTACAGTTTATGGATGCTTCAGCATGTATATATATGTATTGTAACATTCAAAGGAAAATAATGAAAAATCAATCTGGTAGTCCCGGTTTTGGGATCCAGGGGAAACTCTCTGTGTATATTTTTTTTATGTGTTATGCTCTCACCATTGTTTATTTTCTGTTTTTAGAATTCATGTAAGTAATTTCTGTACAGGGTTAAAACCTACAATTATGTTATACATGTATCACATTGATTTGATGATATGAAGGCAAGGTATCCTCCCTGAATTATGCTAAGGTACATTGGTTTATTTTGATTTGGTTTAGCTTACATAGTATGTGTTTCAAGAAAGAGATCAGATGGCTAGCAAGGTGGTAGACTACATAGAATATCCCTACACATCAGATGGGCAGCGTGGTGTGGGGAACTCCTCTGACTTGGTAGACACATTGAGAAGCCTGAAGGAGGAAATATGGAGTTGAAAATAAGACAATGAAAAAATCATGTAGTCACATGAGAAACAAGCAAAGGTGAATATGATACTACTTCAGAGTTTGTCATATTTTCAACGACAGTGGACACTTCAGATCAGCCATGGACATGAGGACATAACTAATGGGGCATATGGTAGTAGGTATCCTAGTAGACACATGTCAGATAGATCTGACACGATCAGAGATCACAGGTTTTTGGACACTTCAAATAAGAGAGGTGATCGACATAGGTACTATTCTAATTCTGGTTCTAATAGGCATCATGATCGTCATTGTTATCATCCTTACAGGAGGAGTGATAGGGGATACTTGCCGGATGAGTTTAAGAAAGTGAATCCACCTACCTTTGATGGATAGATGAAGAAATCACAGGATGCAGAAGCATGGTTTCTTGGTATGAAGAAATTCTTCCGATTGCATGATTACTTAGAAAACATGAAAGCAAAGATAGTCACTTTCAGTCTCAAAGGTAAAGCAGATATTTGGTGGGAAGGCATGAAGAATGTCAAAGGCATACATGAGTAATATTTGACTTGGCATGCATTTAAAAGGCTCATCAAGACGAAGTACTTGTCTGAGAGGTACTATGACAACAAAGCTAAGGAGTTTTATGAGTTGCGGATGGGTCCTATGACAAATGATTAGTATACAAGTAGATTTTTGGAGTTGTTGAGATATGTGCCTTACCTTGGGGAGAAGAAGGCCAAGGTTCAGAGATTCATCAGTGGATTTCTAGTTGCATACAGAGACCGAATTAAGTTTGATGAGCCTAGATCTTTGGAGGAGGCCATCTGACAGTTGAAGCATTGTTAAGAGTAGTCGAAGCGCAAAGTTGAGCCTAAGCATGACCCAAAAAGAAATGAGAAACCTAAGGAAAATGGACACCAAAGAGAGGAAGACCAATATGCAAGTGAAAAAGAAAATGAAGTTCCTTACAAGAGATTCAATACAGTTGAGAAGAGACATGGAGAGCAGCAAGCTAGAGGCGGTGGTAGGGAACCATTGTAGTGTTGGATATGTGGTAAGTATCATCATAAGAGGGATTGTCTATAGTATCATAGTGGTAGTAGACCCCATATATATAGTGCTTAGGAGGTGCATATAGTTGGTGATGTTGGTCATAGCATTTCTCGGATCTATGCAGTTGCCAACAACAGGTAGGCAGATCATCAGGTATTGATAATTGAGATGGATGGTAAGCTTTGTGATCAAGTTGTTCTATTTTGATTGATCCTGGATCTAACTATAGTTATATTAACCCTGACCTGGTGGATAAGTGTGGTTTGATAAAAGAAGTGCATGCAGGATCTTGGTTGGTACAGTTGGCTACAGGTACGAAGAAGAGAGTTTACCATTGGGTGAGAGCTTGTGCATTTGAGTTAAATGGTATGCCTACAACAACACATTTTAATGTATTGCCATATGTTTTTGGGTATGGATTGGCTATACCTTCACAAAACCAAAGTGGATTTCTTCAAAAAGGCCATTGAGTGTGTGGATGATAGTGGGGAAAAGAGGAATTTGCAAGGGAAGAATAAGCCTACAACAGTGAGGATGGTTATTGCTATGCAGGCTAAGAGTAGTTGCAGAAAGGGTTGTGTGATGTTTGTGTTAGAGAATCATTTATTACGGAGCAATGGAACACATAAAATACTGCATAAATATAAACACAGAAAATGAATAAAACAAGAGAGACACAGATATACATGGTTCACGCAGTTTGGGCTATGTCCACCTCGAACAGCCAGTCCTTCCTTTCTATTATCCAGCAAAATGAAGAGACAACCTACAGCAAATTCGTTGTAATATCCTCTGTTTTCTCTCACAGTCTCACCTCTCTGTTTCTCGCTCAGAGAATACACATCTATGTCACAGCCTCAAATACAATGCCCTCATACAAAGAGAGGGGTTACCTTCTAGGGCAAAAAATCCTAAACTAAACACAAGTTCTATCGTCAAATCATCCGCCTAATGAACGGCCCAGATTGACTAGAAATTACTATACTTTTACAAGGCAATTTTACATCTACTTTTGGCTTCGGGGGCTCTGCCCCCATGCCCCCCCGCATGGAGGGGTGTACAAACTTCCTAGGGTATACATCTAGCTAAAACAAAGACCTTTGAACAATCATTCTCCACATACAAAAATCTCCCACTTGGAGAATGATTGTAGCAACTCCACCGCTGCTTCATTTGCTGGACAATTACTCCTCTTTTGGACATGGTTGTTTCTCATCTTCATCGTCATCCTTGAAGACCAATTGAAACTGAGCATGTTCTCAGTTTCTCCCTGGTTACAAATTTTGTTAGCATGTCTGCAAGATTCTGGCTAGTGTGTATCTTTTCCAGCTTCAACTCTCTGTCTTCCAACACTGATCGTATGAAATGGTACTTGAGCTGTATGTGTTTAGTCCTGGAATGAAATGTTGAGTTCTTTGCAAGATGAATGGCACTTTGTCTATCACTATATAGCGTGCCCATATCATGCTCCTTACCCAATTCACCCATAAACCTTTGTAACCAAATCATTTCTTTACTAACCTCTGTAGCAGCAACATACTCTAATTCTGTTGTTGAAAGCGCAACAACACTTTGGATTTTTGAAACCCAACTGATAGTTGTTCCACCAACAGTAAATAAATATCTTGTAGTGATCCTCTTGTTATCTCTATCACCTACCATATCTGCATCAACATATCCCTATAGAGAAATCTTTGAACCACCAAAGCATAATGCTTGATTTGTGGTACCTTTCAAATATCTGAGAATCCATTTCACTGCCATCCAATGTTCCTTTCCTGGATTGTTCATGTACCTACTTACAACTCCCACTACATGTGCAATATCAAGCCTTGTGAAGACCATTGCATACATTAAGCTTCCAACTGCTGATGCATGTGGAACTTTAGACATATAATCCATGTCTTCTTGGGTCTTTGGGTACATTTCCTTGCTAAGTTTGAAATGGATAGCAAAAGGTGTACTAACTGGTTTTGCATTGTGCATATTAAATCTTTTCAACACCTTTTGTATGTACTCATTCTGAGACAATGTTAATTTGTGATTTTTCCTGTCTCTAGTGATTCTCATACCAAGGATTTGTTTTGCAGCTCCCAAATCCTTCATTGCAAATCAATTTGCCAATTTTCTTTTGAGCACATTTATTTCCTGCATGTTAGACCCTGCAACAAGCATGTCATCTACATATAATAACAATATAATATATCTGCCATTATTTTGCTTTTTCAGATAAACACAATGATCAGAGTGACATCTAGTATAACCTTGTTCAGGCATAAACTTGTCAAACTTTAGATACCACTGCCTTGGAGCCTATTTTAAGCCATACAAGCTCTTCTTCAACCTGCACAATGGTTTCTCCTTCCCTTTCACCTCATATCCTTATGGCTGCTGCATATATATCTCTTCCTCCAAATCCCCATGGAGAAAGGTTGTCTTTACATCTAACTGCTCAAGATGCAAATCTTCAGCTGCTCCTAGACTTAAAATAGTTTTGATTGAAGTCATTTTAACAAAAAGAGAAAATATTTCATCAAAATCAATACCTTTCTTCTGTCCAAACCCTTTCACCACAAGTGTAGCTTTGTACCTCTGTTTTCCTCCATCTTCTTCCTTCAGCCTGTAAACCCATTTATTCTTCAATGTAGTTTTCCCTGCAGGCAACTTGACTAAGTCCCAAGTCTAGTTATGCATTAAGGAGTCCATCTCTTCTTCCATGGCTACCTCCCACTTCTTCCTGCTTTCAACCTGCATTGCTTCTTCATAACATTCGAGTTCACCAAAATCAGTCAACAATAAATAATATAATGAAGGAGAGTATCGTTCAGGGGGTCTACTTATCCTGGTAGATCTTCTAACACCACTTTCAGGTGTTTGGGGTGCCTGTTGCTATTGTGGTGGTTGTTGTTGTTGTGGTTGTTGATTATTATTATTTTCAGGCACCTTTACTTTTTCAGTGATTTCGTCAAGAACTGCATATTCCTTGTTTTCTTTTTCTTGCTTCTTTTCCTGCAACTGATTCTTATACAAGACCTTTTCATTGAATATTACATCTCTACTCCTAATGATTTTGTGATTTTCGTAATCATATAAGCGATAACCAAAATCATTAACACCATATCCAATAAAGGTACATTTCTTTGACTTTGCCTCAAGCTTTGTTCTATTTTCTTTATCAATATGGACAAAGGCCTCACAACCAAAAGGCCTTAAAAAGGAGTAGTTTACCTTTTTACCTGTCCATGCTTCCTCTGGAACACCACCATCCAAGGAACTTGAAGGCCCTTTATTTATTAGATAACAGCAGTATCTATAGCATCTGCCCAAAACTATAAAGGCAATCCTACATGCAATCTCATGCACCTTGCACGCTCCATGATTGTTCTGTTCATCCTTTCTAACACACCATTTTCTTGTGGTGTTCTTGGAACTATCTTCTCTCTTCGAATTCCATGCTCTGAACAGTACCTATCAAACTCTTTACTGCAATATTCACCTCCATTGTCTGATCTAAGACACTTCAATTTCTTTCTTAATCTCAACCAAGGCTTTCCATTTCTTGAAAGTATCAAATACATCAGATTTATTCTTAATACAATATATCCAAGTTTTTCTAGTTGCATCATCAATAAAGGTAACATAATAACGAGAGCCACCGAGAGATGATGCCTGAGCAGGTCCCCATACATCTGTATGCACAAGCTCTAATTTTTCGCTCTTCTTTTCTTTCCCAACTCTGAGAAATCTGACTCTCTTTTGTTTTCCGTAAATGCAATTTTCACAGAAGTCCAAATCAACATTCTTCAAACCCGGCAACAAATTCCTTGAGTGAAGAATCTTCATCCCCTTTTCACTCATGTGTCCGAGCCTATGATGCCATAATGCTGCATCTGCTCCTTTGGAAGTTAAAGCATTAACAGAGTTAGAAATACCATTGCATAAATACAATGTACCAACCTTTTTGCCTTTTGCTATTACCAGGGCTCCTTTGGTGACCTTCCAAGCTTTATCTGTGAAAGTTGTCACACAACCTTCACAGCCTAACTGCCCTGTTGAAATCAGATTTTTCTTTAGATCTGGAACATGTCGTACCTCCTTTAGTAGCCATTGGTTTCCATTCTACTGTTTTACAAGAACCTTACCCATTCCAACAATTTTACAGGGTTTATCATCACCCAAACGAACTTGTCCAAAATCTCCTTGAACATAGTCATGAAAGTATTTCTTATCAGGTGTGGCATGGAATGAGGCCCCTGAATCTACCACCCAGGAATCATTAATATTTTTGAAAGAAAGAATCAAAGCATCTTGTAACACCTCACCTGTCACATTTGCTTCATGATTGTTTTCTTATTGTGCATCTACTTCTTTTCCCTTCCGAGATCTACAGTCTTTCTTTAGGTGTCCTTTCTTTCCACATTTCCAGCACACTATCCTCGATCTAGACTTGGATCTACCTTTCCTTTATTTACTGCGATATCCTAAGCTCTTTCCTCTTTCCATTTTTCTTCCCCTAGACTCTGCACTCAAAGCATTACCCGATGTCTCACCGGAGCTTTTCCGTCGCATTTCCTCGCTAAGGATAGCACTGACAACATCATCAAACTTTAAAGTACCAGACCCAAAGACAGAGTTACTAATGGCCATTACTAAACCATTCCAACTTTCTGGCAATGAGCACTAGAATAACATAGCTCTAACTTCATCTTCAAAGTTTACCCCTACAGAACTTAACTGACTTGTAACTATATTAAAATCATTTAAATGATCTGCAACAAATCCACCTTCCAACATCTTCATATTAAATAACTGTTTCATAAGAAATACCTTGTTTGAGGTCGAGGGTTTTTCATATAGTTTCGACAACGCCTGAATCAAACCCTCTGTCATTGTTTCCTTCGAAATGTTGAAGGCGACTGATGCAGCGAGGCACAACCGTATTGTTCCGAGTGCCTTTCTATTGAGAAGGTTCCATTCTTCATCTGTCATAGCCGTCGGCTTCTTTGTTTTTCCGCTCAATGGTAGGTACAAATCTTTCTGATATAGATAATTTTCCATCTGCATCTTCCATAGCGAGAAGTTTCTCGACCCTAAACTTACCATCTTCCACCATTACTCCCACTCGAATGATGAACCCTTCTTTCCTACGAGTTTATCAGCCAAATAGACCTTCATCTCTAATACCAGTTGTTAGAGAATTATTTATTACATAGCAATGGAACACATAAAATACTGCATAAATATAAACACAGAAAACGCATAAAACAAGAGAGACACAGATATACATGGTTCACCTAGTTTGGGCTACGTCCACCCCGAACAGCCAGCCCTTCCTTTCTATTATCCAGCAAAATGAAGAGACACAACCTACAACAAATCCATTGTAATATCCTATGTTTTCTCTCATAGTATCACCTCTCTATTTCTCGCTCAGAGAATACACGTCTATGTCACAGCCCCAAATACAATGTCCTCATACAAAGAGAGGGGTTGCCTTCTAGGGAAAAAAACCCTAAACTAAACATAAGTTCTACCATCAGATCATCTGCCTAATGAACGGCCCAGATTGACTAGAAATTACTATACTTTTACAAGGCAATTTTACATCTATTTTTGGCTTCGGGGGCACTGCCCCCGCACCCCCCCGCGTGGAGGGGTGTACAAACTTCCTGGGGTATACATCCAGCTGAAACAAAGACCTCTGAACAATCATTCTCCACACACAATAGTTTGCAGTACACATTTCTAGTGACAATGGTAAGGAGGTTGAGGATGCAGATGTGTTGAGAAGGTACCCAGTTTTTCTGCAGTTTCAAGATGCATTTCCTGAGGACATTATAGAGTTACCACCTCACAAGGAGGTAGAATTTTCTATTGAGTTGGTGCTAGGGGAAGCCCCATCATCAAAAGCACCTTACAAGATGAGCACACCTGAGTTGGTTGAGTTAAAGTTGCAGCTAAAGGAAATGTTGGACAAGGGGTACATTAGGCCGAGTGTATCGCCTTGGGGTGCACCAGTGTTGTTCGTGAAGAAGAAAGATGGTACTCTTAGATTGTGCATTGACTATAGGTAGCTGAACAAAGTAACGATCAAGAACAGGTACCCATTGTCAAGGATTGATGATTTTTTTTATCAATTGAAGGGAGCAGCAGTGTTCTCTAAGATCGACTTGAGATCGGGATACCATCAGGTACGCATCAAGGAAGAGGATATCTTCAAGACTATGTTCAAGACTAGGTATGGGCATTATGAGTTTGTTGTTGTTCCATTTGATTTGACTAATGCTCCAGCTACATTTATATGGTTGATGAATAGTGTGTTGTGTCCTTATCTGGACAAGTTTGTTATTATATTCATTGATGACACACTGGTATATTCTAAGAATGAGGAAGAACATGCCAAGCATTTAGTAGCAGTGTTAAGATCTCTAAGAGAGCATTAGCTGTATGCTAAACTTAGAAAGTGCAGCTTCTTTCAGAAGAAGGTACATTACATGGGGCATGTTGTCTCCAAGGATGGCATAGCAGTGGATCCAAAAAAGATAAGGGCCATCATGGAGTGGGCAGCTCCTAAGAATGTGGATGAGGTGAGATCATATATGGGATTGGCAAATTACTACAGGAGGATCGTCAGGAACTTCTCACACATTGCATATCTTATCACATCATTGCAGAAAAAAGGTAAGAAGTTCAAATGGACAGAAGAATGTGAAGGTAGTTTTGAGCGGCTTAAGCAATTGTTGACACATGCACTAGTGCTAAAGTTTGTGGATCCAGACAAGGATTTTGTAGTGTGCACAAATGCTTACAAGAGATGACTTGGTGGAGTTATCATGCAAGAAGGACAGGTAGTGTGCTATGAGTCACAGAAACTGAATGAGCATGAGCAGAATTATCCAATGCATCATCTTGAGCTAGTAGCTATTATACATGCATTGAAGATGTGGAAACACTATCTTCTAGGTAGGAGGTTTACATTGATGAGCGATCATAGTGGGTTGAGGTATTTGTTTGATTAGCCAAATCTAAATGCTAGGCAAGCTAGATGGTTGGCTACCCTTAGTGAGTTCGACTTTGAGATCATATACATCAAAGGAAAGAGAACCAGGTTACAGATTCTCTTAGCAGGAAGGTATAGGTAAATCATATAGCAACTATGAGCTCTTATGGGACAAATTTATAGGATAGGATCTTGTATGAAGGACAGCAAGATGACAAATACATGGAAATTATGCATAGGTTACAATAGAGCATAGGTACAGGTATAAGTGATCGAGATGCAGACTATCATCTCACGGCAGATGGTTTGGTGAGATTTAGAGATAGGATATATGTGTTGAATTATAGTGAGCTCAAGAATCTTATCTTGATGGAATTTCATGCCAATCCATACTCGGGTCATCCAAGATATCAAAAGACATTGACAACGATAAAGAAGTTCTACTATTGGCCAAATTTGAATAGGGAAGTGGCAGATTTTGTGACTAGATGTTTAGATTGTGAGTGGGTCAAGGTGGAATGTAAGAATTCATGTGGTTTACTACAACCTATAGTGATACTGGAATGGAAATGGGAGGTCGTTTCCATGGATTTCATCACAGGTCTTCCGAGGACAGTGAGGCAGCATGATTCTATTATGATTGTGGTTGATAGGTTGAGCAAGGTAGCTCACTTCATTCCATAAAATACTACATATTCAGCTAGTGAGGTCGCATAGGTGTTCATCAGAGAGATAGTGAGACTGCATGGTGTTATAAAGCATATTGTGTCAGATAGGGATAAGAAGTTCACTTCCAAGTTTTGGAAGGAGCTATTTATAGGTCTGGGCACAGAGTTGGCCTTCAGTACATCTTATCATCCGCGGGCAGATGGACAGACAAATAGGGTTAACAGGATCTTAGAGGATATGTTGAGAATGTATATGATGCACTAGCAGAAGAAATGGGAGGAGTATCTTCGATTGGTTGAGTTTGCATACAACAATGGTTATTAAGAGTCGTTGAGGATGAATCCTTTCAAGGCATTGTATGGGCGGAGTTGTAACACTCCCATCAACTGGAGTGATCTAGTGAATAGGGTACTTATTGGACCGGATATGTTGATAGACATGGAGCGGAAAATGCAGGTTATAAAGAAGAATCTAAAGGTAACATAGGATCGACAGAAGAGTTATGCGGATTGGCACAGGGTGTTCAAGGAGTTTCAGGTTTGGGAGCATGTGTATCTGCGCATCAAGCCCAAGAAAAGCTCTTTGAGGATTGGTTTGTGTGCCAAGTTGGCACCATGGTATTGTGGGCCTTTCAAGATCCTTGAGAGGATTGGACCAGTGGTATATTGACTTGCACTACCTCCAACAGTGAAATTCCATGATGTTTTCCATATTTCATTGCTTAAGAAGTGTATAAAGGATGTTGATCATGTTATTGATTGGTTTGTATTGCAGGTGGAGCAAGAAGGAGAGTTCTAGTTGAAGCCTCAGTGCATATTGCAACAGAAACATCTCATTCTCAGGAAGAGACCCATAGAGCAAGTTCAAGTGCAGTGGAAGCACTTTGGGCCTGAATAAGTGTGGTGAAGTAAAATTGTAAGTGCAGACACAAACGAATTCCTCTAGCCTGATAATGGGTCTATCCACAATAGATACAATCTAAGGAAGATTTCCTTAGGTTAGAATGAATCAAGAGGGTCTACCTCTTGGTCGCTTATCCTGCTTGAATATGTCCTTGCTTGCTCACTCGAGCAATCTCGCTTCTTTCTTCAAGCTCCTGTAACAAGTAAACAACAATAGCATACAAACATAATAATAGACAAATTGCAATTCAACCTACTTAACAAGTCAATAAACATTAATACATGGATATGTAATATTAAAAAACATGTAGGAAATCAATTGATAGTTTCATATATTAATATCAAAGAGAGATTGCAACCATTCGTCTTGACGTTGCTGTCTTCCTCTGACAAGACCAGGTTCCTACACACTCCTACTAGCATTCCATGATGGCTTCAAACAACAATAGTTTTAAAGCTCTTCCCTTTAGGCTTCACTCCAAACCAAAACACACTTCTCCCTCACACAAATAGATGGCTACAACTAGTAATAGCTTGCTTGTCTACTCCAAAATAACATCAACACTTTGCAACCATAACGCTCACACTCAGCGAAAACTATCAACCATGACTAGTTTGTGCTTGGGAAGAAGGGAGGTTTATATAGGAAATATGGATGGGAGATGGATCCTCTTCTCATGGGAGAAGGACTTATCCCTTGAGGTAGTTCCATCATTATAGGGGAAAGGAGCCCAAGTTATCATCCTCGACCCCATCTAGCCAAATCATTTACCAAAATTCCGTTGCGAAGCTTCTAGAGCTGGAAGCTTCAGCTCTAATTTAAAAAACTTTCCATAACAGGACCGGCACGACTGGAACATAGCTCAGTCGCTCCGGTCAGCGCGAGGAGTAGTGCTAATCTCTGCACATCAACACAAGGGAGACAAAGGCCATTAGCGTTGGTCTTGTAATCTGGGCAAAACAGAAGTTTCAGGGGAAATGGTACAAAATGGAATTGATCTGCTCATGAAGACGGACACAATGGGAGTTTCTTCATGAAGGAAAAGCATGCAGGGTTCATTGTAGAGGTCCTCCATGATCAAGGAACGGGGAGTATAGGGACAGTGAAAAAATTTTGTGTAAGAGATGCCCTCTAAAGTGTGAAGGCCGAGCTAGAGTGAGGGATGAAATGCTTTATAAATCAATGCGGGGAACCGGTATGCTATCGGAAAACCTGCAAGCAAGTACAGATACATATACATAAACTGAGATCTCTATCAAATGATACATGAATCATGGCATGGGCACAGCCATCTAGAGAATGATCATGTAAATAGATCCCGGTGTGGGCACAGCCATCCATCAAGGGAGATCATAATGAAACCAAGGTATGGTCGCAGCCATCCAATAATGATAAGGATCACATATGATAACTCTTGGTGTGGTCGTAGCCAGCAATCTTAAAGAGACATGCATATCAACATAATCATGTCCCACTACTTCGCAACCTAGACTTTTTGTGATCTGAGTCCAGGTTCTTGCACTCCAACACGACCCAATCAAAGTACATATCCTAGTATGCGAATGGATGTGTTGACGTCGAACATGCTAGAAAGCCACTTGATTACCAGTCAATGATGTAAACTGTTAACAAGCACGAGAGAAAACACTAATAATGACAATGGTCCTCAAGGTACTATCAGCACAATCCAAGGAATGCAAATAGAAGAACTAAAGTCAAACACCCGTGAAATCATTCAATTGAAAGCCAATGATGTAAACTTGTCGTCGAGTGCGAAGAACTTGCCATTGGGGCATGCAAGCTCTAAGGTACTGGAAGGGAATCTCTCGGTCCACTTTTCAGACAAGGAGTTGAAGTCGATGGAAAGAGATCGTGTCAAAGGAGGGCCATAATGAATCCCACATCATTGATGTGAGATGAGAAGATGCAAAATGATTTTCGATGATACAGAGAATCAGAGGTAAGTGTAACTGCAGAAGGACAACTCTTGAACATATCGGCGACACAACTGGAAGTTTGGCAGCTTTTGGATCCATGGGATCAGTGATCATGATGACGTGGTAGAGATCAAATGGAAGGCAAAAAATGAACATCATACACCCAGGAAGGTCAACGATATAGCAGAGGATGTCCCAACCCGACACGAAGCAAAGAGTGTCATGTTCAAGAGTGAGCTGCCGACACGACCAATAGATTTCCAAATTTTTCTCCCACCATTTCTGGTGAGTACCCCAATTATTTTTTTATCGCAAGCTTGAAGGCAATATCATATGCTTTCTTTGTAAGTTCATCCTTTGGACGAATCCGACCTAGTAAGTTTAACGAGCCCTAGGAAGCAGAAGCTCATGTTCGTCAAGGTGACAAATCTGATGTCATTTAATAGTTTAATAGTTAATAGTTTAACTCGATATATTTTTCATGTTTAGAGAGTTTGAAAAAGACGCGTAAAAGAAAACTCCACGTGGTCCCTTTTCATACATTTTTGTCACTCAAGCTCAAAAAGGTAGAAAACAATACATGAGAGAACTGCTTGACCATTTCAGTCAAGGAATACCTTTTTCATAAATAGTGCCTCCCATCCCAAAAAATGGGTAAAATTATACTGGGCACACGATGTTTCGCATCCATTAACGAGTTCAAAACAACAAGGGCTCGGCCATCTTTTCGCTTTTAAAAGGTTGGAAAAGAGTTGAAATCAGACCCCCCATTTTTATTCTCTTTAACGAGTTAAAAAGGGAAAAAATACTCAGCAATCTTTTCATATGAGTTTAGCGAGTCGAGAAAAAAGATGAAACGTGACTCATTGTCATTGTCGTACATCCATCACCTGTTGCTGCACAAGTAAGGAAAAGTGTATTATCAAGTCCTTGAGGCAAAATAGCTCAAAAATGTTTACAAAACTTGATATTTTCATGAGAAAATGAATAAAAAGGCGAAAAGTAAATATATTTTTACCATTTACCATTTTACCTTTGTTGTGAATACTTTTTACCCACTTTTTCCCTAATTGTTCCGGAGGATATTGCGGGAGGTCAATCGACGAGCCGTCAGTTCCAGGTAACAGCCGAAGCCCTGAGCTCCATTTTCATGCTATTTATTTCTACCTATAGCCATTTTTTGGATTTTTACGGAGGTTTTTGAAAATCTTTTTTGCCCTCAGTCGACGCGATTTACGGGCACGGAATCGCACTAGCCGAGGGTGATTTTCAAAGCCATCCACGCCGATCAGCGCAACTATTTTTAAAATAGGCGCACCAACGCTGTGGATAGGGACAAACCCTATGTTATCAAAAACTAATTGTTTAACATTGAATTTTATGTGCCAAGAATGACTATTGACTCAAACTAATGGCTTTTGCAGGAGAGAATCGTCGAAAATGGTGGATTGGAAGGAAAGGGAACATGAAGATGTTGACACCTAGGAAATGAATGATCCAAATTGCCTGGAGGCTTTGAGGGCTTGTGGGCTCCTCAAATTCTTCCTTACACTAGGGATGCAGGCCCAGCCCGAGTTGCTTCGTTACCTTATAAGCCTTTGGGACATTAATCGAGAGATTTTCGTCATTGGGGACCATGAGCTGGAGTTGACAACTTTAGATACCTACTTCATCACTGGACTGTATTACATAGGTGAGCCAGGGAACTTGTATGGGTCACGTCCAATCGGGGCAAGCATATCTTCCCTGCTTGCCAAACAATGCCCTAAGGCATTGAAATCCAAGAGTGGGAAGATAGAAATTTCCAGTGTATGGGATTTGACACTAAGGGTGATTCTATGGACCATCAACAGAGTGGCGGGGTCCTAGGTGGAACATGAGACTAACAATTCAAAGTAAATTTATGTTATTAACTGCACAGCTTCTACGATCTTCAACTGGGCAGAGGCAATGAAGATGAACATCAAGCGCTAGTTGTCCAAGGCCAAGGCGGGGAATCTAAAGCAATTTGGCTTCAGGTCTGTACTTGTGACCTTCTTTCTAGAATGAGTGCCACTCTTCCAGTATCAGTTGACTAAGGTAGATCCTCCTCCGCTATGCAATCCGCCAATGGCCCACTGGAGTCGTTTGATGGCCAGGATCACTGGGGGATCAGCACATGTTATACTGACCTGCATTCTTCTCATGGCTACAACAACAGAAGATTGTCATGGAGGATTGGCCATACAGCGGCACTGATTTCCGTGGAGATCTAGATATGCCCTTACCAGACGGAGAGGACTTCGATGACGAAGGTAAAAAATCAAATTTTTAATTTTGATATTTTTTAATTATTTTTGGTATATGCATGCTTATAACATTTCTCTTGTTTATGTAGATGTTGGACCAGAGCGGCCAGTCAGGATGTCCCCAATAGCCAGGCACGTCCCCCACCCTATTGATGTTGTCGCCCCTTATCAGGAAGGAAGTGACAACGAGGAGGAGATCGCGAGGAACCTTGAGGGTTTAACTCATGGTATCCTAGAGTATACTTGGATATGAGACATGCCCCATCGGTTGCAGAGGCACACGGTGGGAGTCTCAGATCAAATCTTCCAACTGCTGAGTCGCATTGCATGAGTTGTCTCATGCTACATGACCACCATGCTGATTAGTTCCTAGGTCCAGCACTTATATATTTTTGAGGCCTGCGTGCCACAGATGTATGAGGCCTGCAAGCCGCTAATGTTATTGTAGATATTAATTTTTGGCGTTCTGATGTATCAAACATTCTTACCATATATATATGTGTTGTATTTTCCTATCTATTATGGTACAAATGGTTTGTATTTTTACATGTTTCGTAAATGTCTATCCAACAAGTAATTAGCTAATGCATCTGTGAATGTATTCATGCGTCTAGGAATATGATGATATGTAATATAATCAAAATGTCTTTCCATTAGACGAATACGGAGATACATACGTAATATTTGAGGGTTCGTGATGGAATATTTCCTGTTGAGTTGAAGGAAGACAAGATGTGAATCCAAGTTGACAACCAATTCTCTAATGCCTAGAGCGGTGGCTTCTGACAACAGTTCGATGACCGCACTGTATTCAGCAATGTTGTTGGTTGTACGATCTAGGCAGATACCTTGAAGCTCAATCAACTCACCGTTAGGATCATAAATTGATCTGGATTTAAACAGGAACGCAACAAATTACAGAGATAACCATAAATACAGATATGCAGTGGAAATAATACTTCATTTCATTAATGTAAAATACTGAAATATGCTTACAAACAGAAATGGAAATAAACCAGCTAGGGCAATGGTAGCTTATCTCTGAGAAGAGATGTGGTAGCTACATGCCTCTGAACTATGTTACAATGAGGCTTGAAGGCCTATTTATTGCTGGGAAACAATGGAAAACCCTTAACATCCTGAAACCTAACCCTAGAAGATGAAACGCCAAATTATGGACCCCGTTTTGGGTAAGTTGGTACATCAACTTCCCGGGGTCGTAACTTTGGCACCCGATCTTCATTTGACGCGTAAAATAGCTCATTAGAAAGATCTATCTGAGCACTACAAATTTGGGAAGATAAAAATCAATCTATGGACCCATGTTGCTCCCATATTTCCCACAAAAATGTTGTTTAGGGCCTCAAAATGGCTCAAGAAGTTCAAGACCCGAAAAACTGCTAAAAATAGTAAATTGTGTTGCAATTAAGGAAATTGAAAAGCTGAAAGAGACAGTTGTGGGGGTCCAAAAGGGATAGGTGGGTGGCAACCAACATCCACCTGGATCATAGATAGCCCATGCCGCGGATGATAGGTTCTGGGTACTACGGCAAGCACCATCGGCGAAACCAACATGAGGAGTCACAGACATATGTAAAGCAAAAAAGCATAGTAAAGAGGAAAGTTGTTTGAAAACTATCACACAAAAACCATGCTATAAAAAAATGAATCACACACTAATGTACATAACTAACCATGCAAGATGACCTAAGCATAGTATTTTTTGCGGTAAAGCCTGTTTCGGGGCTTATCGAGAGGATTTCCTTCATAATCAATAAGATCATAGGCTCCTTTCTCCAAAACATGTTTTACAATATAGGGCCCATGCGACATAGGTTTGAACTTGCCTACCCCTAGCTTATCATTAGCTTGGTCGTATAATAGGACCAAATCACCCTCAGAGAATGTGCGAGGGGAGACCGACTGATCGAACTAGGATTTGACCCATTTCTTTTGTGCTTTGATGACCAAGGCAGCGAGACGGCAAGTCTCGTCCAGTCGTTCTAAATATTAAAGGTGTTCCTCTTGAGGTGATGTTTCGGGGAGGAGTTCAAGAGCTAACTTGAGTGAAGGAATATCACATTCAATCGGCAATGTTGCTTCCAGACAATATGTAGAAATTCTCACTATAGATTAAATTGATTATGCAATGTACTAAATCAAAATACTTAATCTACTTCTATTGTTATCTCAGTGGGGCCTCACCCACTGCGCCCTGTTATACTATCTTTACGCAGTTCTAGTCATAGCCTGACCCGTGTTATTTACCCAAGTATTCCTTAACTAGTCTCCGTTAGCTAATCACGTAGATTAAATTTACATACAAGCATTCATACGAGTATTCATTCAGTGCGCGCAGTAAATAAATAGAGTAACAGCAAAGTATAAGATCAAAATAAGGATTCAAGAACAGATGCACAAAATAATCTTCTTTATTAACTTTCAGTTCCAAATACAGACCTGACTCCGCCCTGCGCACTCAGCTGCAGGGGTCTACGCACTCAGCTGCGGACTCTACTAGGCCTCTGTGCACTCAGCTGCAGAGCCTCTTCCTACTACTACGACCCAATACACTTCAACTTTCCCCCTATGCTCTAACCATGCCTTCGCATCTATCTATTACTTGCTTGCCAAAAAAACTATCTTTACACTTAGAGCCTCGCTCTATTTATACAATCCCATGGTCCGCGGACCATGGGTAGGCCAACACAACTTTACATTATTTTACAATTTTGAGGGCGGACAACCCTATGACTCATCATAGACTTTCGTGCTATGTGCCTGCACTTCGCGGAGTCTTACAATACAATTGACCAAAACTCGGGTTTTAAGCCCCAAAACCTGTTGCGGGGGATCCCATGCCCAACAGGCCCCTAACACAATCATCGTGACTCATCCCGAGTCACTCTGCTGGTGCAGAAATCTTGGCACGGAGCGCCTGCAACTGTGCCTGTGTTGCGCGAAGATCCGCAGCGCACTTGTCTACCGTTTGCTGAATCTGCTCCATTCCTGCTTCTGAATCATCTGCATCTGACTCATGTCTCTTCCTTGGTATCGACTTCTGGTGCTTGTGTTTATAGTCCCGCACCCTTGTCCGACTCCTCGGGTCGCGAAGACTATGCTTCAGTTGGTTAGTCAGATTGTCGGCCCACCTGTGTAGGGCTTTAGGCGACTACCATTTACTTTTCTTGGGAAGGGTTCTCCATTAAGTTTGACTAACTAGACCGCGCCTCCGTCTATGACCTCTTTTACCACATATGGTCCCAACCAGTGCATTCTGAACTTCCCAGGAAATTTTTCAAACTTGCTATCATACAATAGCACTAAGTCGTTTACCTTGAAGGTGCGCAACTTGATATCATGGTCGTGCAAGGATTTTTCAAGATGCTTTTGTACCTACTGGTGAAATCTGGCCAAAAATCAATCTTCCTCGAGTTCTTCTAATTGCATGAGCCTTTCTTCCAGAGCTTCACGGTCCGTCATACCTGTGAGCGCTGCTATTCGCAGACTAGGTACGATGTATTCCATTGGCATGATTGCTTCCATACCATAGACCAACTGGAATGGTGTCTATCCCGTCAATTTCTTGAACATTGTCATGTATGCCCATAACACAGCGGGTACGCACAGGTCCTAATCATCCCACTGCACGTTACATATTTTGGTCATCTCGGTCTCTAGTATTTTATTGAATGCTTCTACTGTTCCATTAGCCTATGGGTGGTATGGTGTACTTTTCTGGTGATAAACATGGAACTCTTTTGTAAGCGTGCTGATGGTTTCATTCAAGAATGTGTTCCGCGATCGTTCATTAAGATTTTCGGGTAGCCAAATCGTGTCAACACATTTTCGAACAAAAAGTAGTCGTGGCAACCATATAGTCCTTGACCGGTTGTGCTTCTGCCCATCGTGTCAAGTACTCTGTCGCGGTGATGATGTAGCGCACACCCGTCTTTCCCTTAGGTTTGATTGGGCCCACAAAGTCATATGCCCATTTCTCAAATGGATGCAATGTAATTTGGGGATTTAGTGGCATCTCGTCCCTTCGTGATGGTTTTCCCATCCTTTGACATACATCGCAGGCCTTACAATGTGCTTTCGAATCCTGGTGCAAGGTCGGCCACCATAACCCTACGCGAAGAATATTTTGTGCAGTCGCACATCCTGCATAGTGTCCTCCTGCAACACCCCCATGTTCTTCCGCGAGGATCTGACCTCGTTCAAATTCGGGTACATATCTTCGCAATATCTCATCGTTGCCCATCTTATATAGGTTCCCTACGATGATAGAAAAGTCCACCGCGTGCACCACCAATTCCTTCTTCTGTTGGATTGAGTACTCCTTCGATGCAGTCCCTGTTGTTAGAAAATGGATTAGATCTTGGAAGTGTCCATCCACGACACGTACTGCGAAGAGTTGTGCATCTGGTAGTCCCTCCTCCAAATTTGTTGGTTCATCACTCGTCTCAATTCGTGACAAGAGGTCTAGTCCTGCGTTTAAGCATCCCGGCTTGACTACGACCTCAAAATCATATTCTTGAAATAGTAAGAGCCATATGTATATGCACCCCCCCAACACAGGCTTGTTCACCAAGTATTTCAATGTGGAATGGTCAGTATACATCTTGAAAGGTCAGTATACATCTTGAAATGTCCTCCAAGTAAATAGTGTTGGTATTTCTGGAGCGCATACACCATTGCCAACCCCTCGTGTTCAGTGGTAGAGTTACTAGTCCTTTTCTGCTTTGGACAATCTTCGATTTGTAAATGCGATTGGGTGATCCACACCCTTCGCGCCCTCCTATGTGAATACGGCTCCCAACGCGATACACAATGCATCAACATGTACATGAAATTCCACGTCCCGTTTCGGGAAGACCACAATTGGCCCGAAGGCCAGTTTCTCCTTTACGAAATCCAAACTCTTCATGCAATCATCATTCCATCAGTATGTCACATCGTTTTTCAATAGCTTTTCCATCAGCGCGGTTATTTGGGCATAACTCTTGATAAACTTCATATAGTAGCCAGTGTGCCCCAAAGTAGCACGTAACTGTTTGACACTGCGCGGCGCTTCCAGATTCAAAATAACAACAATCTTCACACGGTCCACCATCAGGCCTTGTTTGTAGACCACATGGCCAAGCAGGTTGCCAAAGGGAACGAGGAAGGTGCACTTTTTAAGGTTCAGTGCAATCTGGTGTCGGCGGAAAGTATCCAACATCAACCGTAAGCTCACTACATGGTGCTTAACTAATCCAAAGATAGTCCAATCGTCTAGATAAACCTCCAAGAACTTGTGGATGTATTCTTTGAACGCTACCACCACTATGCGCAAGAATATTGCTGGTGCGTTCTTCAGTCCAAAGGGCATAATGGTGTACTGAAAGCAGCCCCATTCTGTTGCGAAGGTCGTTTTGCTCCTATCTTTCATCGCAATCTTAATCTGATGGTAACCTGAGAAGCCATCAGTAAATAAGTAAGCTGCCTAATCGCCAACATTCTCCAATACTTCATCTGTGAATGGTGTCGGGAATGGGTCATGAACACCGGCGTCGTTGAGCTTCCTGAGTTCCATGCATATTCTTATTTCACCTTTGTGTTTTTTCTCCTACACTACTATATGACTCGCCCAATCATATTCTTCCACTGGTTCGATAATTCTGGCTGTGGGCATTTTATCTAATTCGTCGTGGACCTTTTCTTTATACTTTGGGTTCAAGCGGTAAGGTAGCCACTTAACTAGCTTCGCGTTCGGTTTCAGGGTGATCTTCATCATCCCTAAGTCGCCAATGATCCCTTTTAAGTCCGTGATTTTGGTCGAGAACAAGTCTTGGTATTCGCGGAGTAACTCAACGACCTTATCTACCATAGCATCGTCCCAATAGTCTCCCAGCGTTGCATACTTCGGCTCCACTTCTATGCCAATGTTTACCTGCTTTGTTTTTAGCGGCGCGATGATGTCGGGATCCTCAATTGATGGTCCTCGAACCTCGCGACAGCCTTCAGTTTCTAGAATATCAATATTTCGGGGGTCATCATCATCCTCCTCCACCTGCATGTTATAACACTCCAGTGCGCTACTTAACTGTACCGCCCATTTTGGTTGCAGCATTTCCAATGGCTCCTGTGGTATTTTGAAGATGGCGGCTTTTACTACTTGCAGCACATCGTCAACAGTATCCGACCATCGATCTTCAAATGTGAATGTTAACAAAAATCCTTCGCGCAAGACATCCCATTCGCTTGTACCATGTCGGAGTTTTGTCTTAATATACCAGTTCATGGGTATTACATCCAAGGTATGGTAGAATATGTGTACCCATTTGGGTTGTGGTTCTTCCCCATAGACCTTGGTCCATTTCCTGAGGTGCATAAGTGGGTCATCTCGTCCATCATATTTTTCTTCTAACCGCAGCTGTAGCTTCCCAAACCATAGGCACATCATCCTTCTGCATCCGCGCCAGTCCTCAAAATTTCCTTGATGTGTACCCCACCATCGTGCAGGTGTTATGCGCAGTGCCCACTTCAACGCATTGAACTGTTGTTGTTCCAGTACTGCGCTTTCAAATTTACTCAAGAATTCATCCACCTCTGTCAATCAACCTCGAAGATCATCTTTCTCTTCTTCAGGTTGATGACTCTGTTCATATCAGTGGCCTAGTCTATTCCTAACAATGCAGGATAGGGAATAATGTGATCGACAATCTCTATTACTTCAAAATATGTTTGTATGCTTGCACCTTCAATATCAACTGTTACCCCTTGCAACCTTCCCATATGCAAAATCTTTTGTCGGTTCGCCATTCGTAATTGAATAGGGGACCACTGTAACGCGAGCCTGCCCATGCATTCCCATGTTTGCTTCCGTAATACATTCACGTCCGAACCTAGATCCAGGATTACCTGATCCATTTCATACTCACCAATCTGTGTAGTCAACCTCATCTCCCTTCCAGTGTGCAATGCACGCTTCCCCAATTTCCAGATGATGCGCAGTTCCCCTGACCCCGCACACCTAGTGATCAGTTCCTGTAGTCCTTTAACCGCCTTGTTGTCGCACATTAGTTTCATGCATGTCTCCAGAAAGGTAGTAAGCATTGAAGGATCCATTCATGGCCCTGGTTGATCCTTACTAACTGAAGTGGAGGCCTCCGCAAAGCTCTTCTTAGCTTCCATGAATGTCTCCTTTGCGCGTTCTAAGTCAAACTCGGGTTCCTTTGCCGGAGCCTTGCGAACCCACGTACTTTCCTCTAGCTGCTTCCCCTTATCCTCTCTCATGGTCGTGACCCTTCTGAGCATCATGTTTACATTCAGGTCTTCTTCGCACGATTCAGACCTAATCATTTGTATATTCTGAGTCGGGAGAGGCTGGAATACCCCTTTTTTGTGCATATTTGTGATCAACGTAGGACAGTTTATTTTTTCATGATCACATTGAGCACAATACGTACAGGATATCCTCATTGGGTTGGTATAGTCGCGGGCTTAGTTCCCTAGTCCTCCGCAATTGTAATAAATTAATTGTTCGAGGCCCCTTCCTAGTCCCATTCCTCATCCTCGACCTTGCCCCTGAAATTCATCGCATGCCATCCCCGCATCTAGGTTGAGGGCCCGCGTTTCGGTCTGCATCCTATAGGCTAGGGTCTGATCCATCATTAGCTCATAACTGCGGCAAGTGTGCTCATCGTGGCCTACCAACCTGCAGAAATTACAAAACAATTGTTGGGGTGTCTATGTATATTTCTGCAGCAAACGACAATTGTTTGTCATGTGTTTCCCTGCTATCTAACAGATTGCGCATCATAACGTGGGTGTCGTGCTTGGCCCTGTCTGTGCCTCCTGTCTCAACGGCATTGACCCTCCTCTTGCCAAGTATTTCGCGAACATTGGACAGTGATCCTTGTCATGACCCTGGCCTTTGCATTTTATGCACCACACTTTCTCTCACGCCTTTGGCCGAAGTGCCCTATCCTGCTTCAAGATTTGCATTTCCAAACACAGATTTTGTAGTTTCACGTGGATTTGTTGAACTCCCAACCCAGGGTCTTGTATCGGGGTCTCATGTAATCTCATCGCCATTTCCAACGCTTCGACCTAGGTAGAAAGTTTCTGTTGTGACAGCGTTGTCCTCAAGTGTGGTGTCAGAGATGCTACAGACCATGCACGATGTTGTGCATCTGTTAGCGTCATATTGGCATTGCGGATTGTACTCTTCAACCTTTGGTCCAGATCCCAGGGAGTCTCGCTTGGAAGCATCATGATCTCTTTAAACCTGATGATTGACTACGTCTCTGATTTTGGCTTGCTAAATTCTTAGTTCAACGCATTTTGGATCTCTGCTATCCCTATGTTTGGGTGGTCATTAGAGTTCTTGATGTACCATGTTAATGCGCGATCCTGCAATGCGCTCACCAATGTAGCCTTCCTAATATTGTCGTCCATGACACCTTGTGCTTCCCATATTACTCTTACCACGAACCAAAATTGGTCCAGATCCTCATTTCCTACCCCTCTGAACACTAGTAGTTTGATCACGCTCACCATACTGAACTGTGGAGGTGGTGGAGGTGGAGTGGGTGGAGATGGAGGTGAGGGAGGTGAAGCGGGTGGCGATGTGGGTGGAAGTGGTAACCGCGGAATCCGCTGCCTTATCAAACTGACCGTGCTTCTCGGAGAAACCTTCATGAGCTCGTCCTCGCTTTCCCACAAGGGTGAAATTAAGGGATTGTTTTCTAATTCCTCACTACTTCTGCTCCTGTAGATCTTTCCGCTCCGCGTAGTCCCAAACATTAATTCATTTGCATAACCCACTTTTCACATAACAGCATCCTAATCCAGGTGTTCAAATATTTAATATACTTACCTCATGGTCCCTTGAGAAAATGTCGCTCTGCCTCACTGTAACTGACGGTCGTGTCCACTGCAAACTCAGTAATAAATCCTCCTATTATTCGGTCGAGCCAGTGGTCCACAGCTCGCGCTATCTTATCCTCTAAGGCTTCTAGTCTGTGCACTAGCTCCGGAGTCCACACTATCAGTTGGTCAAGCCTACACCTTCCCTGGCTGTCGGCTAACCTCGCGATCCACTCATACAGCTCAGATAGAAAGGATGCAAAGAAAATCTCGTGGATTTTTGTATACATGTAGCGATCCAGCCACTTTTTCTCAGATACTTGCGGAGTTCTATTTTCCTGTGTCACAAACTCGTGAATATTCTTATCCAACCACTCTTCAATTTCCTTCTTTGTTGGATTCCAGTGGCACGACATCAGACATCCCTTATGAAAATCCCGGTCCCGGCAACAGAACCATTTGTTGGCTTAGTGGGGCCTGACCCAGGTTCGGAAGTGATTTAGCCAAGCAAATCCCGGTACTACTGGCCCTTTCGGCAACAGTTCGCGGAGTGCGGACTGAGGTCTCACCCGAAGTAGTATGGGAGGGTGCTAGAACTAGGTTTCTGCACCTTTGGGATGTCTGATATGTGGTTATTGCTACGCGGTCCAACCTTCGCACTTACTGTGCTACACGCGCCTGCGGGCACCCCACGCTCTGTGATACTGTCTTCATGCAATTCTAGTCGTAGCACGACCTGTGTTATTTACCCAAGTCTTCCATAACTAGTATCCATTCACTGATTACTTAGATTAAATTTACATACAAGCATTCGTACGAGTATTCATCCAGTGCGTGCAGTAAATAAATAGAGTAACAGCAAAGTATAAGATCAAAATAAGGATTCAAGAATAGATGCACAAAGTAATCTTCTTTATTAACTTTCAGTTCCAAATACAGACCCAACTCCGCCCTGCGCACTTAGCTACAGGGGTCCACGCACTCAGCTGCAGAGCCTCTTCCTACTGCTACGACCCAATACACTTCAACTTTCCCCCTATGCTCTAACCATGCCTTCGCATCTATTTATTACTTGCTTTCCAAAAAACTATCTTTACACTTAGAGCCTCATTCTATTTATACAATCCCATGTTCCACGGACCATGGGTAGGCCGACACAACTTTACATTATTTTACAATTCTTAGGGCAGAAAACCCTATGACTCATCCTAGACTTTCGCGCTCCGCCCCACACTTTGCAGAGTCTTTCAATACAATTGACCAAAACTCGGGCTTTAAGCCCCAAAACCTGCTACGGAGGATCCCATGCCCAACGTCTACAATCAAACTTGCGGAAGCTTAATCGATTTGAGCAAGATAGAACAGAGCACATATAACAGAGAAGAAGAATCAATACACATGAAACACAGAAGAATACTCTCGAGAAAGCCTCAGCTAAAAACCCTGTTATTTGTATTATCATACAGGGTGGAAATATCTCATGATTACACAAAGCTTTAGCTCTCACAGCTAGCCAGCTCTCAGTACAATCCTCCTGGATGCTCACAGGAAATCAAGGCTTCTCATAAACCTTCTCCTCTGCCCTCCAAGCCTCCTATTTCCTTACGTTGTTCCTCTGGGATGCTTCACCTTCAACCAAGTGGAACATTTCTCTTACACTGTAAAACTACGCAATCCTCAAGGAAGCTTGCCTTAACTGCATGCATGACTTTCCTTTAAAGGAAAACACATGCAACTCACAATACATTGTCCTTGACATTTAGCTCAACTGGGTCTTTCTTAGAATAGAGATGCATGAGTTTCTGATGATGGAATCTTCAACTATCTGGAGTACACCAGTTAACTGCATGCATGCATCAACTGACTGATAACTCACAATTAGTTCCTCAAATAGTTTGGAACTAAATTAACTGGACTTAACTCATTAAATTGAGTTAACTAATTAAAACTCAAATATAACTCAATCTTATCTCCTTAATTAAGGGATAATCTCCTTAATTAAGGGATAATCTCCTTAATTTAAGGGATAACTCTTGCATGACTTCAGAAAGACTTCTAACTTGAATTTCTCCAACTAATTAATCCATAATGAAATAATTAATTATTTCCAAGTAGCTAGTGAGACTAAATTCTAATTTAATTCACAATTTTAATTCAAGGACAAATTAAAATTGGAATATTCTGGATTCTATTTTTATCATTTCTTGTTGTTATTTTCAACACTCCCTCTCAACAAGAAAGGAATTCAACTCGATCCTGATCGTGAACCTTTGGAATGTTATGCATGCAACACTTCTCTCTAGTGTTGTTGCTCCAACAACTCCAAAAAAAAAAAACATCCAACCTGAATCAGAATGATGCCTCTGTCATCAAAGTCTCTGATTGTTATTGCCTCTGTCGACTGAAAAATCTGCACCTCTGTTCTCTTCAATATCTGACTACTCTAGCGTCTGTCACTTTGATATATGACTTCATCAATCACACTGATTCCTCCTACTGCATCTGTGCTACTGGTGGTCCTATCTCCTAGCAATACATCCGCACTGCACCTCCTCTCATCATGTTGCATCGTGTTTCCCAATGCTGCAGTGCAACTCAGTTACTTAGAAGTAAGTAACTGATCTCCCAACTCACCTCCCTGTTGGGCTAGAAACACCCTCTGATGCTAAAGCTCCCTCTGTCGCTCCATCCACATCCATCTCTACCCACTTAGCCAATCCTACTACTCCTCATCAGGGCTCCCGTACCAAGGTCTAATCAAAGAGGATGGGTACCTCAAGGATCTTGCCCCTATTTCAACCTTCATGGGACTATCACTTCACATCACCCCACCTCGCACCTGGAGGTATGGCTGCATGTGATCCCTCTGCTGACTTGGCTCGAAATTTCCCCCTAGTGGAGGCCTTTGCATGAGTGGATGCCTCCACTCGGTCTCCTTTCAGCATCTCCAATTGTGGCTCACTTGTCTTATGGTGATGTGTCTAAGGAAAACCTTTCCCTTACTGAAGACAACATCATAGCCTTTGTCCTCCAACATCGCGATTGATACCAATTTCTTCATCAGTCCAGGCACATACTTCACATCTGTCAAGGTGATAGAAGCTCCATGCTCCCTCTAAAAAGCAATTGTGCCCACTCTTGAAACACTATGCCTTTCATCGTCACCCATCTCTCTAAGTATCTTGAGGTCTTTCTCCTCCAAGATATTGAATAAACTTTTATCGTTGGTCATGTAGAATGAGGCTCCACTGTCAAGAAACCAACCACAACCCATCATCAAAGACATCATGCATGCGATGAGGGTGAAGTCCATCTCGAACTGAGAGGCCAATGCCTCACCTTCAGATCCTTCCGAGGATCCCTTCTTGGACTTCTTCGATGGGAAATTAGTTGCGTAATGACCCATCTCGTGACAATTAAAGCATCTCACTTTAGATTTGTCACCCTTCTTCCCTCCATGAGAAGAAATTGACCTGGGATGAGAATCCTTCTCCTTCTCTTTCCTTTCCTTATTCGCTAGGTCTAGATTTTCTTCATCCTCCTTGGATGAAGAACCATCTCGTTTGCTCCTCCTGATCTCCTCCTGAATTAGATCCGACCATAGTCGTTCCCAATCCGACAGTTTCTCTCTTCCATTCACTAAGTCTTGCTATTTATGCCAACTCTTAGGAAGACCGAGGAGAGTAAGACTCACCATATCATCATCGACTGTCGTTATTCCTACACTTCCAAGCTCATCTCTACAGGTGGTGAGCTTTTTCAAATTTGTATAAATAGTGTCGCCCTTTTCACACTTGATTTTGTGAAACATGTCCTTGAGCGCCAACTTCCTCTGGTCATTGTTGTTCTGATATAGGTCCTTTAATGTCTTCCACATTGAAAATGGAGTCTCCTTCCCATGGAGACTCAAGACAATATGGTCTCGAAATCCCTCCAGGATGATTCATCTTGCCCTCGCCACACACTTCTTCCATTCCACCAATTCTTGGGCATTAGCTGCCGTTGGCTTGGGGATTTCTTGATCAATGAAATCCTTCAAACCATTGTCTTCTAATAATGCTTCCATGTGATCCTTCCATGCTATGTAATTCAAGTTGCCATCCAGGGCATACTCGAGTCTCAAGCCATTGAACGACATTGGTGAACTTTGAGGTGTGATAAGAAATTTATTTTGTACCTGCAATCAAGAACTTCAAACTTCAAACTTTTCCCTTCTCAATATGTTGTTCATAGCTCTAATAACCTTTGCTCTGATACCATGTAGAAATTCTCACTGTATATTAAACTGATTATGCAATGTACTAAAGAAAAATACTTAATCTACTTCTACAATAAAACTTACGGAAGCTTAATCGATTTGAGCAAGATCAAACAGAACACATATAATAGAGAATAAGAATCAATACACATGAAACACAGAAGAATACTCTAGGGAAAGCCTCATCTAAAAACCCCGCTATCTGTATTATCATACAAGGTGGAAATATCTCAGGATTACACAAAGCTTCAGCTCTCACAGCTAGCCAGCTCTCAATACAATCCTCATGGATGCTCACAGGCAATCAAGGCTTCTCACAAGCCTTCTCCTCTTCCCTCCAAGCCTCCTATTTCCTTGCGTTGTTACTCTAGGATGATTCACCATCAACCAAGTGGAACACTGCTCTTACACACTATAAAATTGTGCAATCCTCAAGGAACCTTGCCTTGACTGCATGCATGAGTTTCATTTAAAGGAAAACACATGCAACTGATAGTACACTGTCCTTGACATTTAGCTCAACTGGGTCTTTCTCAGAATATCCATGCATGAGTTTCTGATGAGGGAATCTTCAGTTATCTGGAGTACACTGGTTGAGTGCATGCATGCATCAACTGACTGATAACTCACAATTATTTCCTCAAATAGTTTGGAACTAATTTAACTGGACTTAACTCAGTAAATTGAGTTAATTAATTACAATTCAAACATAACTCAATCTTATCTCTTTAATTAAGGGGTAATCTCCTTAATTTAAGGGATAACTCTTGCATGACTTCAGAAAGACTTCTGACTTGAATTTATCCAACTAACTAATCCATAATGAATTAATTAATTATTTCCAACAAGTTGGTGAGACTAAATTCAAATTTAATTCACAATTTTAATTCAAGGAAAAATTAAAATTGGAATATTCTGGATTCTATTTTTATCATTTCTTGTTGTTATTTTCAACACCATAGACCAGCTAGAATAGTGTGAAACCAGTTGCACTTTTGGTTGAAGTTTGGTAGGCCCACAAAGCTGAAAAGAGCATGAGATGCCAATTTGACTTATGCATCCAAATAGTACGTTGAAGCATTGTGACCAAAACCTTGTTCACGGCTTCAACTTGGCCATTGGCCTGAGGGTAATATGGGATCAAGCCATAGTGGTGCAAACCCAATGCAGAAGTCAGCTCTGGCATCATGTAATCTTGGAAATGGGAGCCATGGTTTGTGACAATGGCTTGGGTTATGTCGAACCTGGAAATAACATGGTTAAAGAGGAGTTGAGTCGTTGTCTTATCATCTGCAGAATATGTAGGCATCGCTTTAGCCCATTTGGTGAAACAATCCATAGCGACAATAATATAGCGATGCCCCCGGATGAACGAGGGTTACATATCATATAATTGATGCCCCATTTGGCGAAGGGACCAACGGTAATGACGGGGTGTACGTGAGCGAGTGGGGCACGCATCTTGCATTGGTAAATTTGGCATTTGTGGCACTTACGGACAGTAAGAATACAGTCCTTGAAGATAGATGGCCAAAAATAACCAGCGCGAAGGATTTTTTGAGTTGTAGTGTAACTAGACATATGACCACCATATGCCCTAGAGTGGCAATCATTGAGAGCTCTTTCAGCTTCCTCAATCGTGAGGCATCAGCGAAGAACAGAATTTACACTGACACGGTATAAAGTATCGCCAATAATACGGTAGGGTTGGGATTGATGTCGAATCCTTTAACGATCATCCTTGGTCAAATCAGACCAGAACATGGAGGTTTGGAGATACATGATGATATCACTGTACCATGGATCAAGGGTGCTAATAAGGAAAAGGGTCTCATCTGGAAGTTATTCATCTACACCAACAGGGAGAGCCTTGGAGGGGAGGGAACAAACCAATTCACTGAAAACAAATGACTTCTTAGATTTGGCCGTAGTGAAGACAAAATCAAATTCTTGCAGGATAACGATCCATTTAGAATATTTTCCCCCCAGCAACTGATGAGTTAGGATGTAGGTCATAGGGTTGCATTTAGAAATCATTGTAGGCGTATGTAAAAGGATATAGTGTTGAAAGCATTGAACAACCTCAATGGCAGCCAAAGCCAACTTCTCGACATGGGCATAACACGTTTCAGTGTCAAGGAGATTCCGGCAAAGGTAGTAGATTACATATTCGTTGCCTTCATCGTCGTCTTGGACCAAAACCATAGGAATGGTGCTAGGGGCGACAGTTATGTAAAGGAAGAAATCTTGATAGTAATCCGGCAAGGGCAACAGAGGAGCATTTATGAGGATGACCTTAAGATCATCAAGAGATTTTTGGGCCACCTCATCCCATGCAAAGGGCATTCCTTGTTTGAGTAACCTGGTAAATCCTGTGGCTAGCCCGGCATACTTGGGTATCAAAAGACGGAGAAAGTTGGCCTTTCTTTGCAAGCTCTGGAGTTGGTGCAGTGAAGAAGGAGGGGGTATATTTACAATGGCCTCGACTTTGAGCGGATCCAGGCGAATACCATCCTTGGAAATGATGAAGCAAAGGAGTCGTCCTGATTCCATGCAAAAAACACATTTGTGTGGATTTAACTGAATGTTATAGTGTCTACAGCATAGAAGAACCTGTCGGAGATGGTTTGGGTGGTCTTGGCGCTTAGGATAATGGGCAGGAAGGTCATCCAAGTAAGGTTGGACAATGTTGCAAAGATCATGAAACGTGTATGACATTTCCTGTTGAAATGTGGCCCTAGCATTTTTGAGGTCGAAAGGGAGCTTCTTGTACGCAAACATATCCCATGGATAAATAAAGGTTGTCTTTTCTTGATCAGTTGGTGTGATGTTAATCTGGTTATAACTAGAAAAACTATCCATAAAGGAAAAGATCTCACACCTGGCACATTCATCAATGATTTGATCAATGAAGGGAGTAGGATAGTTGTCTTTAGGACAGGCACGATTAAGATCTCGATAATCCACACAAACGTGGATCGTGCCTTGTTTTTTAGTCACCAGGACAATATTGGACACCTAGTCTGTAAGGGGGATGGGATAGATGAACCCAGCTTTAAGAAGCTTTTAGACTTCGCCCTTAATAGTAGTGGTCTTCCTAGGGTGCACCGAGCGAAGCCGTTGGCGAACGGGCTTCGTGTGCGGATACGTTGGTATTTCATGCACCACAATGCTAGGATCGATGCTAGGCATTTCTTCGTAAGACCATGCAAACACATCATGGAATTCCTGAAATAGACGAGTATATGTCTTGATCTCATCCGGAGAACAAGATACCCCAATATGAACATGTTCAATGACATCGGGTTTGATAGAAATTTCAATCGGCATCATTTAGGTAATATTACCCAAATTTCCTTCTGACCATACTTCATGAGTAACAGTCAGTAGTGGGAAAGGAGCAGAGGACTCTTCAAAAGTGGTAGACATGACCGCCGAGCGAGGGAAGAATTAGGAGCGATGATGAGTATCGATCCATGGTGGTTCCTCAAGATACATGATTTCCATGATACCTTCATTAGCGAGGAAGGTCTCGACTAAGGGATCAGACAATTCCAAAGTGCCAAGCCAAGGGGATTGAGAGTACATATCAAGATAGGTCTTCGACATATGAGAATCAGAGGATGCAGAGTTCGAAGCTAAAACAATTTTCACTTAATTGACTTCGGCAGGACTAAGCGGCATAACCTCGCCCCAAGTATCAGCAAGATCTGGTGCAGATATGAAACAGGGATCAGATTTTACCGAGATCATGTTGACATAAGCAACTTGAGGAGGTGGGAGTGGAAAAATTCCCATTAAGGTATAATTTTTGAAGAGATCTGCCCCCACACTCTCATAGGGAGCACCAGATTACTTAATGTATGGAACATTGCCATCCGAGGAGGAAGAGGCAAAGAAAGACAGCTGATCGACAGTGACAATTTTCCTTTGATGGGAAAAATGGTTGTACGGACTGTAAGCATGTTGTGGTGATATCTCAACAACGTCAAACAGAGGGTTCGAAGGATAGATAACCAGTCCAAGTTGACCATCAGTGATCGGCGAGTTCTCTAGAGTTCGAATAGGATTGTCCGGAGATTCCGGGTTAAGATCAATAGGTGACCCTGTATTGAAAGTAGGTGGAGGACAAGATGACAATGGTTAAAAAATCAAAACAATTGTGAGTTCAACATTTTGGTCCTCGAGTGACTCTGATAACTCAGGAAACGGATCCTCAGACAATATTTTAGACGGAGGAGAGGAAGAGGAATTGGGTGAACCGGATGGTTCACCGCAATGACCTTGTCTTAATCAATAGAACAAATAACTTCAAGGCTTTAAAATTTCCTTTTAAGGGAACTCATGATTTGGTCAAAAATATTAATAGGGTGTTTTGGATCGTGGGCAATCAATTATTAAGACGCATAAAAGACTGATGCTCTTTCATTTTTTAAGAGTCAAGAAAGAAACAAAGATGACTCTATCACTTTTGATTGGAAACAAGCTCGAAAGGACAAGTGCTCGAATGATCTTTTAAATTTAATGAGTCAAAAAGATCAAATGACTGCTCTGGATGATCTAGGTAAACAGGATTACCAAGCAACCGTGAACTACAAAATACCTCCTGGCAAACCAAGAAGTACGAGCAGGCAATCTCCCCGAATGTTGTGTTTGGTGTATCACGTTCGCAAGGCAGCCGACTCGGCTTCCTAAGGATAAAAGGATTGTAGCCTAGTGGGGTCTCCCATTATATACTCGATAGTATGGGGAGCACAAATCCATACTACATTGTATAATGCCAAAGCTAACGACAACTGCTAGGCTTAAGGACACCAGAACACATCTCTAGCCTAGACCTTCTAGAGATGATCGTTAATGTCAAATGCGGCTTAGGTTAATTGAATCCATTTTAGAGTTGATCTTGAATTAAGTTTCAATTTTCAGGTCTTAGCGATGCTACTCGAAAAAACCTCAAATGCAACTAAATGAGACAAGACCCTTTCAATTCGATGAAATGCCTACACTAGAGAGGGTAGAAACTACTCAATCAAATGCAAACAATCAAGCAACTGAAAACGAAATGATCTTTCATTACCTTACTTTTTCCAAAAAATAAACTAACGAAAAATGCATTCCAATTCCTAATTTCCTGACAAGCACTTATCTATTAGTCCTTTCAAAACGAAAAATTATCTTCATTTTTCAAATGTTGATGTAATTCTAGCCTTTAAAAAGATGCAAATTATTGTAACATAATGATGCAACAAGCTAGAATTTCATACTTTCTCATGAAATAACGAAATAAACTTTTGCATACAAACTTTCAACAAAAAAGTATTCGAGACAATGAGCTCTTCAAGCAGATGAAAACATGAAAAGAGAAGTTCATTCAAATTAATGAAACACCAACTTTACCAAACACAAGGCCAACAATGTAATCTATGTCGGAAAGAGGACGTTCAAGATAGTAAACGAAACTTTTTTTTAAACTTGTGAAAAAAGAGGTCAAAGTCGTAAAAGGACCAAAAACAAATGCAAGGATTAAACACACCTACAACCTGACTTCGCAAGTTCACAAACTGCTGAATAAGCGACCAACTAGATGCCCTAATGTCGCTGGCCACTCAATGACTCAATCAATCATATAGGAAGATGACAAGCCAACAAGCAAGCAAAACCAAATGAAAAGTAGTTTTCTAATCAGGGAGAAAACAATCCAAAAAGCTCACGGGGTCAAAAACACAAGAGCAGAACACATTGGCCAAGATTGGGGTCGATCCCTAATATTCAATTACAGGCATTGGCGTGACTGCCTAACTGACAACAAGCGTCAGAGGCTAGTCGGCACGACTATTCCTCAGCAATTCATGATGGTTGGCATGACTGTCAATGAATTAAGTGCGCTGGCCAAGGTAACTATGGAAAAATCAAAATAGGGACCAGATCTACTACTATGAATTTTAGACTTAGGCCAGTAAGCAAGAGAAAAGAAACAGAACCAAAGGGAAAACATGAAACTAGAAAAGTTCTCACGAAATCATGAAATCCAAAACAAACAAAAGGATTGGGCTCCCCAATGGAGTCGCCAATTTGTGGTGAAGTAAAATTGTAAGTGCATAAATGAACAAATTCCTCTATCCCGATAATGGGTCTAGCCACAACAAATACATTCTATGGAATATTTCCTTAGGTTAGAATCAATAAAGAGGGCCTACCTCTTGGTTGCTTATCCTACTTGATGATGTCCTCGCTTGCTCCCTCCAGCAATCTCTTGCTTCTTTCTTCAAGCTCCTTTAACAAGTAAACAACAATAGCATACAAACATAATAATAGACAAATTGAAATTCAACCTACTTAACAAGTCAATAAACATTAAGACATGGATATGTAATATTACAAAACATGTAGGAAATCAATTGATAGTTGCATATATTAATATCAAAGAGAGATTACAACCATTCGTCTTAACGTTGTAGTCTTCCTCTGACAAGACCAGGTTCCCAGACATTCCTACTAGCATTCCATTATGGCTTCAAAAAACAATAGTTTTAAATCTCTTCCCTTTAGGCTTCACTCCAAACCAAAACACACTTCTCCCTCACATAACTAGATGGCTACAGCTAGTACTAGCTTGCTTGTCTACTCCAACAAAGCATCAACACTTTGCAACTATAACACTCACACTCAGCCAAAACTATCAGCTATAACTAGTTTGTGCTTGGGAATAAGGGAGGTTTATATAGGAATTATGAATGGGAGATGGATCCTCTTCTCATGGGAGAAGGACTTATCCCTTGAGGTAGTTCCATCATTATAGGGGAAAGGAGCCCAAATTATCATCCTCGACCCCATCCATCCAAACCATTTACCAGACTTCTGTTGCAGAGCTTCTAGAGTTGGAAGCTTCGGCTCTAATTTAAAAAACTTTCCATAACAGGACCGGCATTACTAGAACACAGCTCAGCCGCTTCGGTCGGCATGAGGAGTAGTTCTAATCTCTGCACATCGGTGCGGGGGAGACAAAGGCCATTAGCGCCAGTCTTGTAAATTGGGCAAAACAGAATTTTCAGGGGAAATGGTGCAAAAGGGAATTGATCTGCTCATGAAGAGGGACACAATGGGAGTTTCTCCACGAAGGCAAAGCATGTAGGGTTCACTGTAGAGGCCCTCCAAGATCAAGGAATGGGGAATACAGGGACTGTGACAAAATGTTGTGTAACAATAATCTATATGGGAGATGACGGATTAGATGCGGGCCTTGTATCCTTCATTGTTTTTCGGTTGAGGAAAAGCAGTTTTGGTTTGATGTTGGTATATGTTTAGCATATATTTTGTTGATGTTTTAGTATATGTATTTATATGTATATGGATGTAAATACTACCATGGGCTAAGTTATAAAGCTCCAATAAGCGATATGGGTGTCATATTATTAAGTTTGTTATATTTTGATGTTGTCATAATGTTTTTTTTTTAGCACGTCTTTCATTGTAAAAACTGCAATGAGCTAAGTTATAAAGCTCCATGGGTAGTATGCTTTCTTTTTAGTGGTTTTACTGAGGTCATGGTGTGGTTTAACATCGAGGATGGTGTTCCCAAGAGGGAGGGTTTTGTAATAGCCCTGGTGAAAAGTTCATGTAATAAAAGTTAATAAAGGAAAAATAAGACCACGGTTAAGAGACACTTATTCCAAGCTGAATGTTGAGCAAAGATATCCTAGTGGGCATCACCGGATGTGTGTTTTGGCTAAGGAAAATTGGAAATGCTAAGATAAAGGCATTAAAAGCAAAAAAGGCATTTTGACACATTTATTTATGAAAATAAAGGAAATTAGGAGAAAAGTAAGGTGAAAGGTCACAAGTTGCATGTGAGGATGAAATTGAAGGAAAATAATGGAAAATGAAGAAAATAGAGGCCTCATTAATAAAAAGGCTTCTGAGGATAAGTGGGCAAGCTTTTGCTAACCTTTTGTCAGTTCAAGTTTGGAGCTCTCTCATTATTCTCTCTCTCTTGTTCACTTAAGGGTTTTCTTGGAGCACTCTAGCTTTGGATCAAGGAAGGAAAAGAAAGGAAAGCAAGGACCAAGGAAAGGAAAGCGGGATCAAGCAGCTTTAGCAGGAATACTTGCAAGTAACCTTTTGCATCTGTGATTTCCTAGCTGGTTTGGACATGCATGGCTTTGCATGTTGGTGTATAGTTCTCTTGTTGTCAGTGGCATGGTTTTGTTAGGTTATGACAATGGTTTTTAGCCTAGCCTTGCCTTTTTCTGGATGCCATGGTATGTTGGAATGTTTATCTCAGTTTTGAACTTTGGTTTGTCGAATGGATTTCGGAATCCAAGGTGGAGGGGGTCTTGGGTTTCATTCCAAAATTCCTTGGAATCCCTTGACCGATTTTTTCGAGATACATGGTAAATCTTGAAGGAGGAGTCTTGGTTTAGGTCCTAGTGATCTAGGTTTAGATTACGGTAAATCCAGAGAGACTAGTCACGGTTTAGGGCCTAGTGATCTGGGATTGGATTGTGGTAAACCCTAAGAGACAATGAGATGGAAAATTCCTCAATGATAATGATGGATTCTTGATGGCATTCCAAGTTCGGTTCAGTTGTGATCAGAGCACCAGTTTTGGTGTGATCATGGTTTGGTGAGGGTGGAGGTGGTTTAACCTCTAGATTCCCTTGGTTGTTCTTGGATTAATTGTTCTATGAGATCCCACATTCATGCTTGGAATATGGAATGGGGGTTATTGGTTTAAAGAGAGATTTGGTTCAACCATGTCTATGGTCCGGTGGCACATGGAAGTCCCAAACCTAGTTAGAATTTCCTATGATTAATAAAAGCTAAGTTCTCTTACTTTTGCACTGGTTTATATGTGGATTTAATGGTTGTACTATCTCTGATATTTATATGGTTTTATGTTGGTTATAAGCATGGTTAAATGATTGGTTCATATCATGGTTATTTCATGTATTTACTTGTAATTGTTAAATGTATGGATGCAAGAAAGAAGAGAAGGAGTCGAAACAGTTACAATGGGGTATCAAAGGACCATTGCAACAAAGCGCATAAAGGGTAAAACATTTACTCATGAAGGATAGTGGAAAACAGAACCAAAAGAACATACATAGAGTCAATGAAAAAGGAATAAGGAAAATATTTGAGCACAAGAAAGAAGGAAAAACAAAAGCTTGACATTGCTACAAGAGTTGAGGAGCAAGGAGTAATTCGGTTGTGTTGTCGCTGCAATAAACACCCTCCAAAATCTTGCTTGCACTTGAATTTTGGAGCCTACTGAGGATCTTGTGTTCTATCATTCTATGTTCACTTTATGGTCATCTAATTTTTTGTAAATTATTGAGTCTTATTCTAAGTGTCAAAGTCATTTTCTTATGCATGCTCAGTTTTCGAAGAGTTCACAAGTGCACTTCTTTTGATGTAAGCTTACATAGGCATTGCATAGCTCTTAAAGACAAGGCTTGCACAATCACTGGTGATAGTGACTGCACAATCCATAAGCATATTTTATTGTGCAACACATGTCAATAGTTAGTGTGCACTCTCCATGGATAGTCTCCCTCACTTTGATTTCAGTTGTACTTCTATTTCAGTGAGTTTTCTCAATTGTCACTCTGGTGCACCTTTATTTTCGCAAGTGTCGCTTTCATGTTTGCAACTATCATTTTTGCTTACATTTAATTTAATTAATGTCATTTTCATGTTATCTTCACTATGGCATGTGTCTCTTTCACTTTATTTAAGCCTTTGCAAGTGTTGTTTTCACTTTTCTCTTACATTTCGTAAGTGTCATCTTTTAGCATGGGAAGTGTCGTACGTTGTAAAAACAAAGCTATGGTTCATTACAAGAGGAAACTTTGGTACCAGTGGGTCATATCTATCATATATACATGTGCTAAACTCATTCCCAAAGTTTTATGCACTATCATACTAGTTTCGACACTGTCATTGCAAAGTATATCTTAAGTGTCACACTTGGGGGACAATGTTGTTTTGTCATCGCATTAAGGGGATCATGTTGATTCTAAGTGTTGAGTGTTTAATGTTTTGGCAGCAATTGTGTTGAGTGTGTGATCATGTATAATTCCAACCTTTGTTTCATCTCTGCCTCACTAATCCCACACTTAGTCAAATTCTGGAAAGTGTTATGCTTGACCGACCTGGATTCACTCTACCCCTATGAACTGGGCATTGCGTAGTTACAATCCTAAGGCATGCACAAATACCTCTTGGAACTACGTAATGTGTAGTTACTTACTCAAACAACTGTGAATTTCACAGTCATAATGCCCAAGAATTGCCTCCTAAACTCCATAACTATGCAATCCTGCCTCCTAGCCAATCTCCTTATGTGCATTGCATAGTTGCAAGAAGCAGACTGTCTCCATGCCTTCCTGAGTTGTACAACTATGCAATCTACTAGCCTCCCTCTCTTTTGAACTACACATTGCGCAGTCACAGTAGGAAATACTACCTTACTATGACCCTCAATTATGTATTCTTCCTGCCTAGGCCTCCAGTGTTATGCATCGCGTAGTCACAAGCCTTAACACCTTACTCCTGGCTTCTAGAACTGCACATTGTGCAATCCCTAAGCCTTCCTCTCAGTCCATCACTTAGTTCTAGTTCAATTAGTTATTTTCATGAATCAATCTAGACTAGGAGTTTTTTAGGTTGACGTTGTCTTGTCATGAGTGATATCTAGTTGCAGGTATTATATCTTGTCATGATAGGATGATGATCAAAGAGGAGAGGGAGTAAATGCTAGAAGACACTCGTGAAGCAGAAAACATAGGTTGATCATTGAACAAGAAGATGAAGAGACATCAGATTGTGATAGATGTCAAAAAATCAAAGAGCATGATTGCATGAAGGCTCCATATCTTCTAGCCCCTTTGAGGGTGAAGAAGGAGAACAAAGCAGATCTTTCATGAAGATGACATACTATACAAACCTCTCAGGAATATTGAATACAAAGAAGAAACAGGAACATCTTGGCATCGCCATTTGATCATGGAGTCCATATCATCATTGTCAAATTGTAACTTGTACCAATGCCATCACAATGTCATGTGTGTCCATGTGTATTGTGACATCATTTGTGGATCTAATGATGTAATTATCAAAAGGAAATGACAAAATGTAATGATTTGAAGTCCAAGATTCATATGTGGAATATGAAAAGTCACATAGTTATGTATGGACAAAAGTATCTTTAAGAAAAGTCCAAAAGTCATATAGAAGTCTAAAAGCCACATTTGAAGTTCAAGAGTCATGAGGGTAACTCAAGAGTCATAGGGGATATGAAAGTTCATTCCTCTTGTTATAAAAAAAAAAAACTCATAACTCAAGCAACTAGATTTTTGAGGCTTATCCTTTGGAGAATTAGCCTTGGCTTCTCTATCTTAGCATAAGAGAGATCATTCTTTGGAGAAGTAAGAAGTGACTTAATGTTCCACTATTGGAGATAGTGACTCACCATTGTAACTATGTACTTGGACCTTTCACCTAATAATCAAAAGCTTGATGAGCCAACTCATTTTCATGTGTATCATGAATGTAGTAAGATTATTCTTTATATGTTAGTGGTATGTGTTTTGTTCACATGTACTAAGGAAATTGAACTATTTCGGTGGCTTTGGTACTCATCTTATTGAAAGTGTGTTGTATTTAATTTAATTATCATTGTGTCTATGTGAACCACTTTGCTAGATAACTTGGGAATATTTTCATGCTCTCATGTATCTCTTTTAGGTTAGTACTATTACTTCCTTCCAAAGACTCACTCCTCTCTCTCCCCTTGTGAAAGCCTCCTTTTGCACATTGCAATTGGTGTTTCACAGTGTCAACTTACTTGTTGATTTCAAGGGTCATGTGCATGCTCTCTTATGTTATCCATTGCACTTAAGGCAATTCTTAGAGTTATGGTGGTCAAGTCGACACTCTAGATGGGTCTCCTACTCCAAATATTGTGAGGTTTAACTGGGACTTCACATCAGGGAGACCCCCTTGGTTGACAGATTTCCATCACCATCAATAGGTTGAGCTTTGGAAGGTCGAAAGAACATATCTTGGGTGAGGAAAGTAGTTGCTAGATTCCCTAGATAGATGGAGGGTGGAGATGGATAATCTCTATATTCCATTGACAACTAGGGTGGAGGCTTGTCCCTTATATTCTTGGTAAGTTGAGTTATGAAGCTTCCTTTCTTGTTTTATGGTTCTTACAATGCATTCTAGATTCTCGGGCTTGGGTTGAACCATTGTGTATGCTTGTGTTGCTGAGGGTGAAGGTGTCAACATCTAGATTCCCTTGTGTTGCTAAGGGTTGAGGTGGTTTGCCTCTAGATTCCCTTGATCGACTAGTGGGTGGAGAGTATGAGGTCTATAGATTCCCTTTTTCAGTTGATTGCATTGAGTAGCTAGTTGGTGGAGGTGGTTTACCTATGAATTCCATGTTTTAGCTAGAAGTATTGTTTCATCCTTTGAGAAATCCTCCTCAAACTATGGATTTTGGCTTGAGGGTGATTAGTTGCAAGAAAGATTGCAGCACCAATCTAAGGTTGGGTGGAGATTTGAAGTCCCATTCCCAGTTTCCAGCCACTTAAACATGATAAGATAAGTTACTTGCTTATGTAATTGACATATTGAGAGGATGAATATTGTTGTTATGATGATTAATACAAGTATTAGCATTGTTAATGTAGGAATATGTTGTTCTTGTCTTTCTATGATGATATTTTGTATGTATTCGTGTAATTATCATGGTTGTGAAGGGAATATGAGACTTGTATGTTAAGCTGATACATTCATGATGTGTAGAGTTGATCGCATGGTCCCGTGTGATTGCATAATGTGGTTGACTAAGTTATTACATAGTGTGAATTCCATCGTCTAGTCACTAGTAATCTAGTCGACGATGGACAAATCCAATGTGGCTTCACTCTGAGTCAATCAAAGGGTACTTGATATTCTATGGTTGGTTGAGACTTGAGTCGTGTCAACGAATTGTGACTTATGTATGGGGGGAAGGTGTCAAATTTCCACAATGAGGACTCAGTAGCCAGTGTGGGGCCCTGCCGAGAGGACCCAAATTCTTGGACACCCAATTCCTTTCAGGGCCACCAACTTGTTGACATGCGGAAGAATTTCTCCTACAATGAGTGAGTATTGGCCCAATAAGGATCTCAAATAGACCCCTATTCGTTTGGTGTGGCTATATACTCTCTGGAACAAAGGCCCATATTCTTGTACTAATCTAACCTAAAAATATATACATAAAAACCAATCTAAAAAGGGAAAATCTATTACCTGACACTAATTTAAAGTAATCATCCTAAATATTTTCAAGTAATTATTAAAAAAAATATTCAAATTGTTATGTATGAGTGGATTTGGCTTGAATAATTTGAACAACAGGGGATGGGGGGATCACCCAAATGCAATACTTTGAGAAAACATTGTGGATGTTTAAATCAGTGATAACCCTAACTACAATGTGGGCCTAGTCAGCCACTTAAATTAGTTTTTGGGCTCTATTTTAAAAATATTGTGAAAAAATGGGGTTTATTTTTATGATTTTATAATTTTATCTGCATGCAATTTACTAATTCTAAATGACAGACAATAAATTTGTCTTGATAATGAGAGAAATATGTTTAAACTATATTTTTGAATATCAAAAAATGAATGCCAATTCATTAAAAATAAAAGCAATTTGAGTAAATTAAAAATAAATCGACAAAACAATATACTTTTTGTTTCAAAATAAAAATAGAAGTGCATTCTAATATTCAACAAAAATTGATATGAATGAAAGCAAAAAAGATAAACACAAGCAATGTTTATAAAAAAATTAATAGATTATGCAACATTTAAATCACAATACCTAGAAGTACATCAATGCCTAAATTGGTCTTCAAAAAAATTGACTCTAAAATGTTGATTACAAAATCAAAGTCTTAGAGTGCAACAATTTCCTACCCTTTCTCTTCTATAGACTTCTTATTATAATTATGCAATTCAATTCAAAAAAAGAAGTTTGTTTCATGATAGATTTAGGAAAATTTATGTTCTAATTTCTTGGGACCCGGATACTCCCCTTTTCCCATTTGCAATTTCAAACCATAAATCCTGAAGCCCCAAGTGGTAACAACCTTCCAAAAACTCTACGAATATATTCACAAAATTATCATTAAATTATATATTTAAATTCAAAGCAAAACCCAAATCTAAAACAATCAAAACTAATCATTCAAATAAAAACTTGATACCTGCAAATTAGCAACAAACTTCAAAATCTAAACCAAATCATTTCCTGTTGTTGCAATTTTGATAGATGAGCAATATATTGATGAGGTAAAAACAACAAAATGGTTTGGCATCAAGTTTTATTTTTAAAAATAACCAGAAACATTGATTTGATCAAATCACGCATCACTTTTCTGCTGAATTTTTGAAACGTTTAGATTGCATATTTGTTGAAATAAATATTTTCAAATTGTTCTCCTCGATTTCCTCTTTCCAACAAACTATCATGTGCTTAATTTGAAGTTGCAATACTCAAGGTATGGCTCTGGGTAGTTGATGCTCAATGACCCTTGATTTAATTTGTGGGTAAATTGTGTTTGTTGACTTAAAAGCTAAAATTATTATGGCACATGCACCAGGTAAAAGAAAACTAAAGTGTATATATAACTTTGTATGTTCACTTTCTTATGTATTGAAACAAGGAGGTTATAAGGAGTGACCCATCAATTATGTTTTAATGTCATTTAAAATGTTAATTTAAAAATTAAACCTCAACCATTGTGGATTAAAATATTTAAAAAATAGTAATAAAAAGTATATGGAACGAGATTTTCCATGTGCTGTTACTGACGTGTCATATAAATTAAACCTCAACCATTGTGGATTAAAATATTTAAAAAATATAATAATAATTAAGTTAAACAAATAGTAATAAAAAGTATATGGAACGAGATTTTCCATGTGGTGTTACTGACGTGTCATATATCAGGTGACATGTTTGCCATGTGGCATTGTCGACATGTCATATATCGAATGACATGTCATGTCATCAAAATAGTTTAAAAAGCGTAAAACTTCGAACATCCATATTTTTTTAATCCATGAGCCAAAATAAGGCAAACTTTATATTGTTGGAAGGTATCGATGAGACAGAGATGTTGAAAATATAAAAAATGGAATAAAAAACAAACCGAAAATCACTAATAATGGAAACCTAAATGCAAAGTGAGGTGATATTTCCAAAATCTTCTTATAGAGGGGCCCTTTATTTTTTAGAAAAATGAAAAGGAGGGTTGTTGGGGCAACAACAAATGGTGAAATACTCAAACAAAGTAGTTATATCTAATAGAAATATTGGGGTTTTCTTATTTAACTTATTAATCTTGGTTTGAAATTTTCACTTATCAGTTTAAAGGTGCAATTCCTAATATATAAAAATGATTAGTTATTCATTCAGCAATATTATTTACTTATCCTCAGTATAATTTCAACGGTGATAGAAAATGCTATGCATTCAATGAAATCTACCTAGGGTTTGACGGCATGCAAAACCCTGACAACCCTGAGGGCGTAGCCTGGAGATGAACATCTTGCAAATTGGCAGAGGCAATGCAAGCCCCAGACGGGGGGGCAGATCCCCTCCTATCGAAATGTAATAGCCGGCAAATCAAGTGAGAAAACCAGAAATTAGCCCAGTTCCCCTGATGTCGGCGGCCCTAAATAGTCTTGTCCTCAGAGCTTGATGGCAGACAAGAAGTAGAGGGCAGTGTTTTCCATATGCAACGGAGAAACCCTGATTTGTAATTCCACTGAACAAATTGGAGAAATACCACAATTATATGAAGGATCATGTGATGATATGAAAATTCATCGGAGTCTGGCCGACAAAGAAAGACCTAATAAAGTGGATCCAGCAAAAATGGCAGCCAAAAGGCCATATAGAACTCAAACTGGGAGCCAAAGGATTTTTCACGGTAATATTCTCAAACCTGCAGGATAAGGAAAGGGTCTTTGAAAATGGTCCATATTTTTACCACAATGCAAGTTTGTTCATGAGATATTCGTAGGAATGTTATAACCTAGATAAGAAGCAATTTCTGGCAGCCCCTATCTTGGTCCGACTCATGGCCTCCCAATCGATTTCTGGGATCTGGAAATACTAGAAGGCATTGGTAATTCAATAGGCAGATTTGTTAAAATAGCAGAATCCACATGTAGGGGACGATATACCTCCTATGCCCGAATATGTGTTTATATGAATATTTCGGAGCCCATCCCTAAATCGATAGAACTAGAATACCAAGAAGAAATATGGCAGCAGACCTTGGATTATGAGCATATCCCATTCCACTGTCGTCTGTGTCATGAGTATGGCCACTTGTACAAAGCATGCCTGATGAACCAAGAGGAGCTACCAGACCTAAAGGAGGAATAGAATAACCCCCCACAAGATGCAAACGGGGGGTTCAAAGAGGTCATGCATAAGAGGAATACCACAAGAGTGCAGCAGAATCCAGGAAACCATAACCAAAGGAAAAGGGAAAATCAGAATTAATACGAGGTGTTGAAAGAGGAAGGAGAAACGTTAAATGAGACAGAAACAATGGAGAATCGGGACAGAGAGAAGGAGAACAGTCCTGCTAAATCAACGACCACCTCAAAGATAAAATCCCAAATAGATCTGGCAGAAAAAGAAGAACAGGAACGAGTAGATCTGTTGGCTTAATGGGTCCTGACCCAAGTTCAGAGTTAAGTTTGCCAAACAAATCCCCACACTATTGGCCCTTTCGGCATCAACCCGTGGAGCGCGAGCTGAAGTCTCATTCGAAATAGTATCGGGGGATGCTGGAACCAACTTTCCACACCCAGAGATGAGCATGATGTCATTTTATGCCCTAAACCTGTCTTCGTGCAAATCGATAAGCCCTTAGGGCTTATCGATATAACTTCCCTTAATCATATTCTATACCTCCGCAAACGTTCACGACTGTATTTCGTGGACCCTCAACAGATTAATTAACCACTCACGCACCTCTATGATTACCCTTAATTCTGTATTTACCTAGGTCGGCTTAAGTGTTTGATAACCTTAACAGCAACAAGATATTCTTCACGTAAACAGTTACTATTACTTGCGTTCATATAACAATGTAAATCATGTAAAGTCACGCACACTACAGTGTTAATTCATCAACCCATTATTAATCATAACATAATAGCGCATTCATTCATAGCAAAAGGAAATAGATAAACACAGGAATTTCTAGAATAATCTCTTTTTTAATACTTCAGTTCTTATTACAGACTCAAGACTTCCCTGCGCACTCAGCTATGGACTCTACTCTAGGCCTCTGCGCACTCAGTTGCAGAGACTCTCTTCTACTCTAACACTTCTTCACTCTTACTTCTACTGGCCCATTTCATTCGTCTTCATTCTTACTTCTCTCTACCTTAGACTCTCGAAGACTCTCCTACTTATACAATCCCATGGTCCGCAAACCATGGTTGTATCTACAAAAGCCAACACAACTTACATAAAAGAAGGGTAAAACCCTTTATGACACTTTACTATCTACGCACTCCATGACCACAACTTGCAAATACTTTACATTCTTTACAACAAAACTTGGGATTTTTGCCCCAAAACTGGGGCTTTTGCCTCAAAATTGACCCTAGGGGACCTTGTCCTAACAGGCCCCCAACACAAATATCGTAACTCGCCCCCGAGTCACTCTGCTGGTGTGGAGATCTTACTGCAGAGACCTCCCAATTCTACTTGTGCTACTCTACCTTAGCCACGCTCTGTGTGGCTTCCTGTTTGATCTGCTCCACCAGCTGCTCTGTTGTTGGTCCTACACTATCTTCCTTGATCTTCTGCTTCATTCTCTGTAGGCTTGCCAACTTCTCCTCAATGGTGGCAAAGATAACACAGGCCTCATCTAGCCAAGGTCCCAAAGCCTTGAGGACCGCCTCTTTCCTTCGCGTTGCCTCCACTTGTTCGAGCAAATGTTTTTCCTCATGCAGCTTGGCCAATCGCTATGCTATAATGACGGTGCGTGTCGTCGCTCTCGCTTCATCATACCATTGTTGCAATTCACATGCTTATTTTTTTAACCTCTGCAGGTTAGGATCTTCCTGCAGTGTAATGGCTACCTCCATGGACTACTCAAAGAGCGCGGTGCAATCCACCACCGCGGCATCCATCCACTGCTGCGACTCCATCCCTTACAATTGCTTCATGTTGTTCTCTAACCTCTGGCGAAGTTGAAGGTTGTGACTTCAACTCTAACTCTGTAATCTTCAAGTTCAATTCAAAATGAACCTTGGCCACTTCCATCTTCGTGTCACGCACACCGACAGCCAGCTTCCTGATCTTCGTATCCACCAGCGCTTCCTCTAGGATATGCAGTTCAGGGATTGTTCTACATGCCTCGACCACTACGGCGGCAGTTTGTTCATTTTGCATCTAAACTTTCTTCCATGCTTCCAACATTGTTGTCTTCTCCACAAACATATGTTCATTGTTGACCTTGTACTCATTGATCATGCTCAGTGCGCGTTGCTCCCAGGCCTTAATCTTTGTGATCACACCTTCTTGCAGTGTGTGAAGGAACTCACTAGGGAGTGCGGCCAAGTTGAGGCCCACATTATTCAAAGTGTTGATAATAGCCTTTTCAGCAGTCGCCTCCGCGCTTAAAGCTCCATCAGGCAGCGCAACTACCCAGGGATCCATTGACCGCACCATCTTTGTTGCTTGAGTGGTCCCCGGTGCAAAACTGGTTGATGCAGCGTTGCTTTGTCCTACAGTTGCCTAGAGTCTAGTCGTTTGGATATGCAGCTCACGCAAACCTGTCTGTATGGCGCTTAGTACCTACTTCTACTACTTCTCAAACTGCTACAACAGTTCTGTTGTTGTATCCTACACCTTATCTCTAATATCATCCAAGTCGTCCTCCGTCAAGGTAATTGGATGTAGCAACGACTTGGTGGCTTTCGACTTCTTTCACTATCCTTCCTTTTCCTGCTCCCTGTATCACTTCACTCGGAAGGGAGTGCTCTTCGATTTATCTCTGCCGCACTGCTCTAACTGCTCTTCTTCCTCTGTTTGGGGCAAAGGAGACTTCTGACTCCTTTCAAATCCGTGCTCTTCCTGTTCCTTTGCGGCACACTCCGCTTCTACCTGGGCCTTCTCCTTAACCTCTTTCTTCCTCTTCTCAGCCAATAGCTGAACCTTTTGTTTGGCCACTTCCTTTTTCTTTTTCTCTATAGACTTGCTAGTCCCGACGACCTCATCGGATGTAGAATTCCACTCTGTTGGCCAGCGCTTGATGACCTCTACAATAGCATCATTCATGGCCAGATAGGGTAAGTTGAACCACTTCTGCTCGGGGTCCTTGCACGCAAGGATGTTAACATGATGGAAGTCTACTTTGAAATCTACATACCCCGAGATTTTCTCAAACACGGTTGGTGAAAATCGCGGCTTCTAGTTGATGGCCATGCGAATACTCGCCTCCATCAACACCCAAAAGACTTTTCTCTTTGTGACCCGCACAGCGTCTTTGGTGGCCTAGAGAGATGCAAACTTCACCGCTTCTGGTAATTCCTTCTCTACGGGAGAAAACTAGCTATCCTCTAGTAAATCCCATGTAACCAACACAAGTGAGAGCAACAGCCACAAATAGTGAAAGGTCTTACTATCATTTTGTGCCTCTCTGTAGTTCATGGGGAACTCACTACACAGGTAGCATGCCCAGTTGAACTATATGCCCTCTGCACACTGAGCTGCAATGAAACCATTGGTGCTGGCACCTTGTCCGCAGGATACTTTCACATAATTTTTCCAGCCAGAATCTACATGGCAATCTTCACCGCGAGGTCAATAATGCTGGTAATCAAATACCTGCACGGCTTTTTGACAAGTTTAAACTTGTCCTTCATCTTTTCAGTGAGGTCACGCTCGCTTGTCTTTTCGCCAAACACCTTGGCCAGATTTAGTCTAGACTGCAGTAATAATGTGATATGATGAATCAGCTTATCTATGATAGGGATCGACTCATTTAACCACAAGCACCTGTCATGCACTAGGCACAGCAGCTGCTTAATGACAATCAGGTTTATATTTGATCGATGATAGTGCGGCACCCATAACAGGTTCAGTAACCTTGACTTGTTGACTCCGTGAATCCATTCTACCGGATCCAACACGGGGACACCAGACTCCTTGTAGAAAACCCTCTGCATGAAGGTGTCGATAGCAAGGTGGGGGAAGCGCTTGTGGTTCGCCAAATCCCAATCTTCAAGCTTCAAGTGCAGGACCTGCGCCAAGCGTGGACCTTTAAAGGTGATGTTCTTCGACAACAGAGGTGTGTTGAGGGAGAACTGTCGGAACTGGGTCCTTCAGGACCTTCACCTTGCCCTCGCGCAAATACTCTGGTAGCTTAGAAATAGGGTCCACCCTGTTAATGTCGATATCTTATGTACCCTTCTCTGCCTCCAGATCGAACACCTTCCCTTTCTCCTTCACACTTGCCTTTTCTTTTCTCTGAGCCTGCGTAGTTGCATGCTTTCTTAGTGACTCGCGCACAGGCATCAAATTCTTTTGTTTATCCTTCTTCGGCTTGGGGAGCTCTCTCATCTACATAGGCTTCAACCTAGGCAACCTCGGCACCGTAGGCACGGTTGTTGGAACCTCCATACTCATCACTTCCGGAGCAGCTCCCTAAAAGGCGATATCTCCCCCAGTACTAGTGGTTTCTGTTGGACTTGGTCCTAACATGATATCGTGAATAAACTTTCCGTCTGACTTGGGATACTAATCAAACACGGGGCTTGTGATAAAATCCTCAAAGAATTCACGGTTCATTTGCAATAGACAACACAACACAGAAATTCTCATAATGCAAAGTGTTTCCTGTTTGATGGCCACGTGTAATTTATAGGTGAATTCGAATTCAAATTCGACTGTTCCCCCCAAAATCCGTCCATAATTTCTTGATTAAAGGCAGATTTCCAAAGATTTCACTCTTAATTTCAGCCTTAAATGCCTTAAATGTCGACCGCCCGCTCCCCTTAACCGTCTTCTAGCAGTCAAATCATGAACAGTGATGGTAACAATCACTTTTTGGCTGCGCTGCATGGTCTCCACCCCTATAACGTAGCTCCCTTCGTGCTTCTTATAGTACTGTGACATCCTCTTGTTTCGCGCAGACCTCTCGTCGCGCAGCTCTACAATCCGGGTAGTGTATTTAATAATCTCACACCTCCTTGCAGCTGCCTGGAGTACTAAGACTGTGCTACCATCATGTAGGCATCAAGTTGGATCCTCGGTGTATGGCCTTAATAAGCTTCCATTTACCTTCCCCAGAAATGGATCTCCATTCAATTTCACAAGTTGAACTGCTCCACCATCAGTAATCTCTTTAATCACATATGGCCCCAGCCAATGCATTTGAAATTTTCCTGGAAACTTATCAAACTTACTGTCATATAATAAAACTAAATCATTTACCTTGAAGGTGTGCAGTTTGATGTGTCGATCGTGCCATGCCTTTTCGCATTCCTTCTGCACCTGCTAATGGAATCTAGCCAAAAATATATCTTCCTCGAGCTCTGTCAGCTGCGCGAGCCGTTCTTCTAAGGCTCCGTGGTCCACCATCCCTGTAAATGTCGTTATGCATAGACTAGGCATGATATACTCCATAGGCATCACAACCTCTACACCATAGACCAACCTAAAAGGCGTCTGACCAGTAAGCTTCTTACAGGTAGTTCTATAAGCCCACAACACAGCTGGTACGCGCACATCCCAATCATTCCTCTGCGCATTGAAAACCTTTTTCAGTGTGTTCTCCAATATCTTATTAAATGCCTCAACCATCCCATTGACTTGAGGATGATATGGTGTACTCTTCTGGTGATAAACCTGGAATTCTTCTATCAATGCGCTGATTGTTTCATTGAGGAAGTGCGTACCGCGATCACTCATTAAAATCTTCGGGAAACCAAACCTGGTCAACACATACTCAAACAAAATTTTTGCTGATGTTTCCCCGGTACAATCCTTTACAGGTTGAGCCTCTGCCCATCTGGTCAAATACTCAATCGCGGTGATGATATAATGCGCACCCGTCTTCTTGCCTGGAGGCTGAATTTTCCCTACAAAATCAATTGCCCATTTCTCAAATGGCTGCAATGATACCTGTGGATTCAAAGGCAACTCATCCCTCCACTATGGCCTACCGATTCTCTGACATGCATCGCATGCCCTACAATATGCTTTGGAATCCTTATGCAATGTTGGCCACCACAACCCAGCACGTAAAATCTTCTGCATTGTTGCTTTTCCTACATAATGGCCTCCCACAACTCCTCCATGAGCTTCAGTTAGGATATTTTTTCATTAAACATTAGGCACATAGCGTTGCAGTATCTCGTTCGATCCCATCTTATACAAGTGACCTGCAATAACAGAAAAATCTGTCGCGCACACCACCAATTCCTTCTTCTGTTGACTAGTGTATCCTTCTGGAGTCGTTCTTGTAGTCAGGAAGTGGATAATGTCTACAAAATGATTGTTTGCTACACACACCACAAAGAGTTTTGTGTCAAGCAGTCCTTCCTCTAAATTGGTAGGCTCCTCTCCTATTTCAATACGTGACAGATGATTTTCCCATGCATTAAATCGCCCTGGCTTCACAATTACTTCGAAATCATACTCCTGAAACAACAACAACCATCTGCATATTTCCCCCCCAACACAAGCTTGTTGACTAGGTACTTTAATGCAGAATGGTATGTATACATCTTAAAGTGTTCACCTAGAAGGTAATGTCTGAACTTCTGGAGCACGTACACCATAGCCAACCCTTCGCACTCTGTCGTCGAATAATTATTTTCAGCCTTAGACAACTTCCTGCTTGCAAACGCTATAGGGTGATCCAATTCTCCTTCATTGGCCTGTGTCAGCATTGCTCCCAGTGCAATGCATGATGCATCCACATGCACATGAAATTCCTTCTTCTAATCCAGGAATACTAGGATCAGCGCAGTGACAATTTTTTTCTTCAATACATCCAGACTCCACTGACATTCTTTATCCCAATAGGATGTAGCATCCTTCTTTAATAGTTTTTCCATCAGCGCAGTAATTTGAACATAACTCTTGATGAAATTTCGATATTATCCAGTATGACCCAGTGTTGTACGCTGTTATTTAACACTCCTTAGTGCCTCCAATTTAATGATGACCGTGATCTTAGCAGGGTCCACCATTAAGCCTTGTCTGCACACTACATGACCCAGCAAGATTCTGAAAGGGATCCAACATAAACACTTCTTCAAGTTTAGAGAGATCTGATACCTTCGGCATGTATCCAGTATCAAGCGCAAAGTAGCTACATGGCATTTTACTAGTCCAAACACTGTCCAATCATTGAAATATACCTCCAAAAACTTGTGAATGAACTCTTTGAACGTCGTAATGACTACGCACAAGAAGATTGTCAGCGCATTCTTAATTCCAAAAGCCATTATTGTATACTGTAAACATCCCCACTCAGTCACGAAGGTATACTTACTTCTGTCTTCGGGTGCAATCTTTATCTGATGGTATCGAGAGAACCCATCCATGAATGAATAGGCCTCATGCCCGCCAACATTATCCAGCACTTCATCTATGAACAAAGTTGGGAAAGGGTCATGAACGCAAGCATCATTCAGCTTTCTGAGATCTACACAAATCCTTATTTCATCCTTATGCTTCTTTTCCTGAACTACCATTGGACTCACCCAATCAGATTCCTCCACTGGTTCAATAATACACGCTGCCAGCATTTTGTCCAACTCCAAGCGGACCCTTTCCTTGTACTTGGGATTAAGGCGATATGGCCTCTATATAACAAACTTCGCGTCTAGTTTCAAAGTTATTTTCATCGCTCCCAAATTGCCTATGATGCCTTTTAAGTCTAAAAACTTTATGGGGAACAAATCCTAGTACTCTCGGAGCAACTCAGTGACCTTATCCACTGTAGCATCATCCCAGTAGTCCCCTATCTTTGCAAACTTCGGCTCCGCCTCTGTGTCAATGTTCACTTGTCTAGTTTTTAGTGGTGCAGTGATATCTGGATTCTCTATCTGCGGCCCTTCAACTTCGGAGTAGCATTCTTCCTTTGGGATGTTAATGTTCCTTGGATCCTCATCTTCTTCTTCAGAAATCACATTATAGCACTCTAGCGTATGGCGCAACTAGGTGGTCCAATCTAGTTGAATCAAATCCAAGGGATCTTGTGGGATTCTGAAGATTGTTGCCTTGACCTCCTGCAACACTTCCTCAATTCATTCGAATCCATCCTCAAAGCTGAATGTCAGCAAAAATCTTTGTCTCAAAATATTCCACTCGTCACTGTTGTGACAGAGCTCTGTTTCCAGGTACCAATTCATTGGTATTACATCCAAAGTGTGATAGAACGAATGCACCCACTTCGGTTGTGGCTTTGCTCCATAAGCGTCGGTCCATTTTGCTAAGTGATCACATGGATCACTCCTCCCATCATATTTCTCTGTTGGTCAACCAAACCGCAGCCTCATCATTCTTCTATATTCGCACCATCCATCAAAACTATCTTTATGCATACCCCACCATCTTGCAGGCGTAGCGCGCAGCACCAAATCCAATGCTTGGAAGTGATGCTTCTCTGGTACTTCCCTTTCAAAAGCATCAAAAAATTTACCTACATCAGTTAGACCATCATAATAAGGCAAACTTTTTACCTCCGATGATACACAGTGCAGCGATTTAGTCATCATGTTACAACACAATGTAGATACTTCATGCAACCTATTATGCCAGTGTTCCAACTCCTCATATAACTCTGATGCACAGGAACTTTTGCGGTTCCATGCAATGTGTCCATCTGCTTTCAGATTCACCCAATCTTGGTCTCGCACTGTGATTTTGTGGATCTAGTCCAAATCATCATCACTTTCGTAATCGCAGACCGGTTCAGTATAGCATGGTCCTTCTACAGGGTCCAAAGGTACTACTAAGCGGAGCAACTTCATTTCAAATGACATTGTCTGCTTCTTCAAATTGATCACCCCATTCTTGTCAATAGCCCAATCGATCCCAAGGAGCACGAGGCAAGGATTGTTTTCATCCACAATCTCTATTACTTCAAAATCGGCTAACGCACTCACGACTTCAATGTCCACTCTCACTCCCTGCAATCTTCCCATGGGGATAATCTTCTGCTAACTTGCCATCCTCAATATAATCAGAGTCCACTGCAGTGCAGGTCTCCCCATTCTTTCCCATGTCTTTTTAGGGAATACATTCTCATCCAACCCCAAATCCAAAATAACTTAATCCATTTCATATTCCCCTATTTGCGCAGTGAGCCTCATCTCACGCCCTGTTCTTGCCTTATGCTTACCAATTTTTCTAACTACACGAGGTCCTTCAGGAGCATTTTCTTTATCGGCACACTTATTTATCAACTTTTGTAACCCTTTCATGGCCTTGCTATCGTGTATAAGCTTCATACAGGTCTCCAAAAAGGTAGTAAGCATGGAGGGGTCCATTTCTTCAAACAGTTGATCCTAACTTCTTGAGGTGGAGGCCTTAGCGAAGCTTTTCTTTGCTTCCATGAACGTTTCTTTCACACGCTGCAAATCAAACCCAACCTCTTTTTCTGGAGCCTTACAGACCCACTCACCTTCTTCAGGTTGCTTTCCTTTATCTTCACTAGTCGTCATTCCACTTCACAGCATGATATTCACATTAGGATCTTCTTCACAAGGTTCAGCCCTCATCATTTGCAGGTTCTGGGTAGGCTGCACCATTTTCTCCTGTATTTTAGCTATCAATACAGGGTAGTCTTCTATCACGTGGTCAAACTGAGTAAAGTATCAGCATGATAGGCGCGTCATATTCATACACTCCCATGCATAGTGTCCTGATGCTCCACAATTGTAGAAAATAACTTGTCCCCGGCCACTCACAGATCCTCCTTCGCCTAGGCCTCATCCACATCCCTGATATCCTCCTCCCGCTCCCCCAACGCATTGATCTGGAGGTCGAGTTTCTGTTTGGATCCGATACGTGGGCATTCTCTCCATCACCAGCTCATAGCTATGGCAGTTACACTCATCATGGCCTACTGATTTGTAGAAGTTGCAGAAGAGTTGTTGCGGTGTCTCCACAAATTTCTGTAGCAAGTGGCAATTGTCTGTTACATGTTTTCCAACTACCTGACAGATAGCACACCATAGCATGGGCCCTATACTTGGCCCTGCTTGAGATTCCAAACTTAGAGGCATTGGCCCTCCTCCCACAATATAATTCGTGAAGGCAGGGAAGTGATCTTTACCATACCCCTGGATTTTACACTTCAAGCACCAAACTTCTTCAAGCACCTCTGGCTGATCCGCTCTATCTTTCTTCAGACTTTGGAAATCTAGGCAAAGATTCTACAACTCTGTGTGAATCTGTTGAACTCCCAAAGCTGCATCTTGAATCGGTGTCTCATGCAACCTCATCGCAATCTCCACGGCTTCCGCCTAGGTCCCAATCTTTTGTTGTGATAAGGCAACCCTTAAGTGAGGCAAGAGCAAAGCTACAAACCATTCATGGTGCTGTCTATCCGTAAGATTTATGTTAGCTTCGAGGATATGGCATTTCAATCTCTGATCTAGCTCCCAGGGTATCTCGCCAAGCCTCATCATGATTTCATTGAATCCAACGACTGATTTTGATTCAGACTTGGGCCTACTGAATTCCTTATTCAACATAGTTTGAATGTCTGCCAATGCAGCCGTTGGGTTATTGGTGCAGTACTTAATGTACCATGTTAGCACATGATCCTGTAAAGCAGTAACCAACATTACTTTCTTCATATGATCATCTGTAATATTTTGGATTGTCCACACATCCTTTGCAACGAACCAAAATTGGTTTGGGTCGTCATTTCCCAAGCCCTTGAAAACGGGCATCTTCACTGTATTCGCCATATTGAGTGGTGGCGAAGGTGGTGGTGGTGTGGATGAAGGTGTATGCTGTGGAGGTGAAGATGGAGGTGGTGTGGGCGGATGGGGTATTCGCGGGAACCCTTGCCTTATTAACTGGACAGCGCTCTGCGGTGAAGCCTATGTTGCTCCTTCGTCGTCACTCAGAGGAGGCTCAATTAGCGGGCTATATTCAAGACCTGTTCTTCCTCTATCCCTGAAGATCTTTCCACTTCGCATAGCTCCAAACATCAAGGTAATGGCATAACCCACTTTTCACACAAGAGCATCTTAATCCAAGTATTCAAATATCTCAAATACTTACCTCGCGGTCCCTTGAAGAAGCGTCGCTCTACTTCGTTGTAGCTGACCAAGGTATTAACCGTGAATTCTGTCACAAATACTCCTATGGCACGATCAAGCCAGTGATCGACAACGCGCGTGATCTTATCTTCAAAGGCTTCCAATCTTCGCAGTAGCTCCGAGGTGCACACTATTAGACCATCAAGCCTCCACCTTGCTTGGTCATCTACCAATTTAGCGATCCACTCATATAGCTCGATTGAGAAGGAATAGAAGAAAATTTCATGTATCTCTGTGTACAAATACCTGTCCAACCACTGTTCTTTCGTCAATCGTAGATTTCTGTTTTCTTATGTCGCGAATTCGTGGATCTTTCTATCCAACCACTCCTCAATTTCTTTCTTTGTTGGATTCTACTGATGCAACATCACAAATCTCTTTATGAAGATCTCGGTCTCGGCAACAGAACCATTTGTTGGCTTAGTGGGTCCTGACCCAAGTTCAGAGTTAAGTTTTCCAAACAAATCCCTACACTACTAGCCCTTTTGGCATCAACCCACAAATCGCGGACTGAAGTCTCACTCGAAGCAGTATGGGGGGATTCTGGAACCAAGTTTCCACACCCAGAGATGAGCTTGAAGTTGTTTTATGCACTAAACATTTCTTCGCACAAATTGATAATCCCTTAGGGCTTATCCATATAACTTCCCTTAATCAAATTCTATACCTCCGCGAACATTCACGACTGTCTTTCCTGGACCCTAAACAGGCAAATCAACCACTTAACACGCCTATGTGATTACCCTTATTTCGTATTTACCCAGATCGTCTTAAGTGTTCGATAACCTTAACATGCAACAAGATATTCTTCGCGTAAGCAGTTACTATTACTCGCATTCATATAACAATGTAAATCATGTAAAGTTGCGCATCACTACAGTATTAATTCATAAACCCATCATTCATCATAACATAATAGTGCATTCATTCATAACATAAGGAAATAGATAAAAGCATGAATTTCTAGAATAATCTCTTTATTAATACTTCAATGCTTCTTACAAACTTAAGACTTCCCTGCACACTCAGCTGCAGACTCTGCTCTAGGCCTCTATCCACACAGCTGTAGAGCCTCTCTTCTACTCTAACACTTCTTCGCTCTTACTTCTACTAATCCATTACATTATCTTCATCCTTACTTCTCTCTACCTTAGACTCTCTAAGATTCTCCTACTTATACAATCCCATGGTCCGCGGGCCATGGGTGGATCTACAAAAGCTTACACAACTTACATAAAAGAAGCATAAAACCCTTTAGGGCACTTTACTATCTACGCGCTCCGTGACCACAACTTGCGAAGACTTTACATTCTTTACAAAAAAACTTGGGCTTTTGCCCCAAAATTGACCCTAAGGGACCCTATCCCAACAAGATCTTACCGCAATATAAGTCGATGCAGTGAGGGACGAGTTGAGCATGGAGGAAGTAGTTCTGAAAAGACTCTTGAATGAGTGGAGGCACCTTGATGAAAGATTCATTCCAGAGGATCAAAATAAATTGTACAAAGAAACCTTCTAGCAATATATGGCTACCCAAGGCCAGAGACAGGGACACATAGCGAAGCATCTTGGCATGCAATAAGAAACTTCCTAGGAATAGCACAGCCGAAGTAAAGGAGGGAAGAAAAGGGGGAGAAGAAATCTACAAGAGTCAATCCAAATAATGGGAGAGATACTGGTAAACACAGGAAGGGTAGTACCGTTCTCAGCGGTATTCCAACAACTCAATAAAGTTACCCAATGATAGTGATGTCATGGAAAGTAAGGGGCCTTAACCGCCGAGGTAAACAGAGGTGCCTACAAGATATATTGAAAAAGGAAAAGCCTCAAATAATACACCTATAGGAAACAAAGGTAACAGGATAAAAAATAGAGGAAATACTCGGGAAAATGAAACCACGATACGAAGCAGTAGCATTAGATGCAAAAGGAAGTGTAGGTGGAATCGTTATATTATGGAATCCGCAGAGGTAATGGTGGATTACTGGAAAGGAATGCTGATAATTTTGATTGAACGATTTTGCAACATAGGGACCAAAGAATGGATCATCATCTCGGTAGTATATGGGCCTCACACTCCTAGAGAGAAAGAAATATTTATTCATAGTATTATGAAACTAAGTCAAATGCATACAGAAAAACTATGGTTAATAGGAGGGGACTTCAATTTGATAACTTCACTGGCAAAAAAAAAAAGGCAGGATAAGAAGAGAAGAACCAGAAATGGAGCAGTTTAGGGACATGCAAGAGGAGCTGAAACTAGTAGATATTTCGACCATCAATGGAACTCATACTTGGAACAACCGCAGAGGAGGAACCCGCCAAATAGCATCTAGGTTGGATTGGTTCTTGCAACGAAAGATCTAATAAGTAGGGATGTATACTATGAAGCGTCAATCTTGCCATGCATGGGATTTGACCATTGGCCAATTAGGCTGGAAGTAGACATGAAACAAGGGCAGAACAAGAGGCCATTTTGGTTCGAAGCCTTCTGGCTACAGGACCCTACCTTCCTAGATAAAATGAAGGAATGGTGGATATTGAGCACAGAATAGGGGAGGATAAAATGCATACATTCCAGCTACGCCTGAAAGAAATCAAGGGCAAGATAAAGAAATGGAACAAAGAAGAATTTGGAAACATCCAACAAGATTAGGAACTGCTCCATGCTAGGATGCAACAAGTTCAACAATAGATGATAACAAACAACATCTTGAGACCCCTAGTGGAGGAAGAAGGAAAGCTACTGACCAGGATCAAGGAAAGGAGGAAGCAAGAAGAGATCTTGTGGAAACAAAAATCAAGAGTCCAATGGCTCTGAGAGGGAGAAAGGAACACCCGATTCTTCCACAAATCTATGATACAACATAGACAGTAAAACTGAATATTCTCATTAAAGGGTCCAGGAGGAAACTAGCTGGTTCAAAACGATGAGATGGAAGATTTGTTGGTGAACCACTTCCAAAACGTCATGACAGAACCTAATCCTGACAGATCAGAAGCCATAAATAGGATAACCAGGCATATACCCCATTTGGTAAGTAGGGACTAGAACATAGCACTCATGAGAGCTATTATCTTGGAAGAAGTAAAGGAGGTAGTCAAAGGACTAGCAAAGAATAAAGCGTCAGGATCGGATGGCTTTACAACAGAATTTATCCAGGCAACATGGCCTATACTAGGAAAAGATATCCTGGAAGTAGTGGAAGAATCAAGAAGAACAAAAAAGGTACATCCTTCCCTAAACTCAACTTTTATGGATCTTATTCCTAAATCTGATCACTCTAAAGAGCCCCATGGGTTTAAACCTATAGAAATATGCAATGTAATCTATAAAATCCTCTCAACTATAATGGTAAATCAGCTCAAACCGATCCTCCCAGACTTAATCTCCCAAGAACAAACTAGTTTTGTCAAAGGCCGACAAATTTTGGATGGTATAGTCACTGCTGAAGAGGTTATCCATTCCCTTAAGAACCTCAAAGCCAAAGGAATGATGATCAAGTTAGACATGTCGAAAGCATACGACCATTTAAGCTAGACCTACCTTTAAAGTATTTTGAAATTCTTTGGCTTCGATCCCCGATGGACAAATTGGATCTCTTCTTTCATATTGACCCTTGTTTTCTCTATCCTATTGAATGGAGCACCCTCTGAGGCTTTCAATGCAACAAGGGGGCTAAGACAAGGAGACCTGATCTCCCCTTTTCTATTCATTCTAGCAGCTGAAGGTCTAGGAAGATATGTCAAAGCTAAAGTTCAAGAAGGACAACTTAAAGGCCAGTGCATGTGGGAAATGATCTTCCTTTAACTAATCAACCATTTGTTGATGGCATTATGATGTTCTGTCAAGATACCCTCAAGGAAGCAAGGTCCATCTTGACCATCCTCCAAGATCTTATGAATGCCTCAGGAACTCATATCAATAAAGATAAGTCTGATATCTTTTTCTTTAACACAGTTGCTTAATCCCAAGCCTTCCTAGCAAGAATAATGGGCTTTCAAATAGGAACCTTACCCTCGAAATACCTGGGGATTCCTTTAAGCCTTAACCTGCTTAGAGTGGAAAATTGGAAGGTTTTCCTGGGCAGGCTTCATGGTCGCCTTCAAAATTGGACCTTTTGAGCCCTCAACATGGCTAGCAAAGTCATCCTTCTAAAGGTGGTGCTGCAATCAATCCCTATCTACCATATTTCAAATCTAGTAGTGCCAAAAACTGTATGCAATGACATGACAAATATCTTTGAGAAATTCCTATGGCAAGGGCCTCAAACAGGAAAGAAATGGGCTCTTTTATCCTGGAACTAGCTAATGAAGCCCAGAAAAGAAGGGGGTCTAGGCCTTTGACACCCTTACACTCTGAACCAGTTAATGGGGGCTAAGCTATGGTGGATATGGATACATGGAGGTAATGACTTATGGAAAGAAATCTAGGAAAGAAAATATGGATTTCTTAGGACGACCGAAGGAATACTAAGAACCTAGGAAAATACAAAGGGATCGACTATATGGAACCTAGCAGTAGAAAATACATAATTGATAAGAAACCACAGATTTTGGGAGATCAGGGGAGGGGATAAGGCTAGGTTCTGGCAAGATGCCTGGAAGCATAGGGAAAAACTATTCAGTAGACAGGACCTAGCGGAAATATTCTTGACCACAAATTGACTAGCAAACCGGGTGGTGAATAAATTATGGGAAGCAAAATTAGGATTAATATAGAGAAAGTGGAAAAGGTGACAACAATGGCCAGAAGCACCAGATTCTCCCCAATGGACAACCTATGACAAAGAGGTTCACTCTAGAAGAATAACAATAACAGAAGGAACGGACGTTATAAGGTGGGGATACAGAATCAAAGGAATGTTTACAATACAAGAAGGCTACTACCTGAAAGCAGAACACCAACAGCAGCAAGGGATACCCATATGGGAATGAATATGGAAGGATCAACTATGGCTGAAAGTATCTTTTTTCCTCTGGATGGTCCTCCATGGTCGAGCCCTAACATGGGACCAACTTCAAAAAAGAGGGATGCAGGGACCATTGGTTTGTTGCATATGTGAAGGACAAATGGAAACAATGGAACATCTACTGAACTCTTGCATACATTGCAACGTCCTATGGTAGAATCATAAATTCTCTTTGGAAACTCGGATAGGGATTACTCAAGCACAAAAACAACAATGGAAAATTGGAGGAAGAAAATCTACCAGAGCCCCATCCTTAACCGAGCCTGGAACATCTCCTTAGGATTTCTCCTGTGGGCAGTGTGGAAAGAGAGAAATCGGAGAATCTTCAAAGATGAAAAAAAGATGGCAATGGAAGTGTGGAAGGTTATAACACAGAATATCCTAGAAACTATTTTGGCCAAGAAATGGTACCCAGAAGACTGGGAAGCAACACCCTAGGAGAGTCGAATAATGGAAATGCTCAATTTGAATTCGTAAATGCTGATGCCCAACTCATGGAAGCTGAAACCTACTCCTCTGCAATCCCTATCATACTTTTCTTACCCTCCTGAGGACTTCATAAAACTAAACTTTGATGGAGCAACCAAAGGAAATCCGGGAGAAGCAGGATTCGAAGGAGTATTCAAAGACCACCAGGGCCAAACAATCCGGCTGTTTGCAATGGACTGTGGAATTGCAAGAAACAATGAGGCAGAATTCAACACACTCAAACAGGGACTGGAAATTTCTAGAAGGGAAAGATTTCAGAAGTTGGTGGTGGAAGGGGATTCCACATTAGTGATTGACACAGTGAAAAAACTCCAACAGGGAACCCAATGGGAAAAAATAAGCAAGAGTTGGAGAATGGCTAGATTAGTCTAAGAAATAGGAATCCTCGTAAAAGGGATATCATATCTCATTCTGGCACATGTCTGTCGATCGGGGAACGTGGCAACTGACTTCTTAGAAAACTGGAGATGTGGCAATTCAGGAAATAGCCTAGACATCCCTCGGAACAAGATAAATCAAATAGAAGGAATGAACATTCTGAGGGAGACCTTGGGAAGATACAGGGAAGGAGGACAAGACCCCTGATCGGGGTGCGAAGGGAGCCTGGATCCGGATGGGGATCAGTCACATGATTGAAGGATGAAGGAGGAGGGTATGTGGGCGGCCCATCCAAGGACCCCACATGAATGAGGCAGAAGGAACAAGGAGAATGAGGCAAGTGGACGAAGCCTCGGGAAAACAAATGGGTAGGTGGGTGAACATTCAAGGCAAAAAGGCGGTGAGACAGATTAGTGAATGCATGCAAGATGGGAGAAGAGAATGATATCCAGGTGTCGAGGTTGGTATTCGAGAGGAGAACTAGACCTGCAGGAGAAGGGGTTGTCACTGGAACTTGGATTCCGCCTTCATCGGCCTGGAAAGAGACTAGTATGTAACTTGAGCTCTCTTAAGTATAGAATTGGCATCAATGCTGCAAAATTGGAGGAGAGTCTGGCATAGAATGATGGTGGTGTCAAAAATTTTCGAAAAATGTTAGTCCTGTGTTAAGTTGTTGATGTTTGGTTTCTTAATTGTTGTAAGAAATGAAAGAATACAAGAATTTTGGCTCAATTATTTGTTGTTAATTTTTGGATATGCATTGGCTGCATTTTATGGAAGGCTGGGGGGGAAAGAAGGGATCTGTGGAGGGTTAGGAGGGATTCTCGGATCTTGGGGAAAGAAATTGGCAATTTCCATAGTGAAAATCAACAACCCAAGATTGAGAAAGGGTTATGGCTCCTCTAACATCCTGTGGGGATCTAGTAGTTTCTAGAACCAGTGGGGTGTGCGAAGGGGGTATGGGAAATGGAAGACAGGCTCAGCCTAGCTAGTCCGGTTAATGGGGGGCATTCAAACCCCAAGGGGAAGGAAAGAGATAATGTGGAATAGTAATGCGGGGAATCTTGACCAGCAGATCTCAGCATGGCATCTGGGTAATCCTGAGTGGAAGCAAGATATCAGTAGGGAGGAGAGGGCCTAGAACCCTATTGCAACTAGAAGGGCCTCCAAGGTAAGCATTCCCTGGAGGAAATGGGGGCATGAGTGGGTCAAGAGCTGAAAGTCTGGCTGGGGGGAATACCGCGTAGGAAACTAAATCCACTCTTAGTCATCTTGAGTCGAGATGGACTATAGGGGCGGACCAGAACTAGTAATGATAAGAGGGAGGTGTCGGGGCATCTCAAGTCTAGTGGGTCTTCCCTTGTGGCAAAAATGGAGCCAACACCTTGCATTTTTTACTTTGGTCACCCAAAACCTTGTTTGCCAGCTCCCAGGAGTGGAGTTGGACCACAATGTGGATCCCAGTTTGAGGACTCCAAGGGGGGATTTGAGTGGAGGAGGGAAGTGATACCCTTACTATTGTGCACAGCAAGGACCAAGGAAAGATGGGAAGGGAATTGGGGGCAACCGAGTTGCCGAGAACAAATTCGCAGTTGGTATTCTGTAAAGAAGAATTATAAGGAAAGGAAGTGGGCCATGAATGAAATTTGGATTGGTTTTAATGTTTGCACTTATGTTAACATTATAGGTTTATTAAACTCCTCTACCATTCAAACTCTGACGCTCCATCATTAGGAGCAGTAAGAATGCGAGAGGGGTGGGGACTAAAATATTTACAGAAGGAAAATATGGTGAAGGCAGAAGCGAGGAAGGGAAGAAAAGGAGGTCGGCGGGCAGGTAAACAGGTAGAAAAGAAAATGAAGGATCTAGTGGCTTCAGCGAGCAAAACCCAGTGAAAAAGGGGAAGGAAAATGGGGGAGGAAAGCATGCAGAATTTAATGCATGCATACCATGCAGGAATGCCAGCACAGGTAAAAGTTGTAATAGCAACTTGGGAGGCAGAGTTAAATGCCAAGGCGGTAAATGAAGAGCTTCCAATGGAGGACTGGGAGCCATTGCTCATCGACCTGACGCATACCAGAGGCCTCAAACACTGTTTAGATAGACCATCTAGCAGTACTGGATCATGAAGAACTTGTTGGTCAGAGCCACGATGACATACATGGATAGAGAAGAACTAGTGCAAGCCTATCAAGACGAACCAATTCTAAAGGAAATCCGAAAGGAAATCTAGGCGGTGCAGGTACAAAAATATCATCAGAACCTCCATTTTGGGCGAATTGAAAAACAAATCCAAACCTTGCTGCAGAACGAAGTTTCTGAGTCAAGTGCCAAGGACCCGGCACCTATTGAGTCATCTGAAGACTGGTGCAGAGTAGTAGAAAGGAAATTTTGTTTTTATGCCAAATAGAATTTACTTTACAAGTCAATGGATTAAGCATATAGTAGATACAGTAGCAAACTTAGCATGGATGATAAAGATCAGATTGTTTACATTTTGGACAGCTTATGATTCTGATTGATGACCAATAGACCTGGTTTCCCTCGTGCAGGTTGAGGCCACCAGACATATTTTTGTTACCTTCTTATAGATAATTAATATAAAAAGGAAGTACTACCAAGCTTACACAAAATATATATATATATATATATATATATATATATATATATATATATATATATATATATTATTTACTTATCATAATAGGTCAATAGCAGCATGAATATGAAGTTCATTAGTTATACTAACACAAAATTTATAATCAGTTATGAAATCAAATAAAGGCCTAAGTCTTTATTCAAACCAAATCTTTGCATACACTTGTTCCTCATCTCTCTTTAAAAATTTCATCGCTTTATTATTTGTGAGCATGTATATCCCCTTTAGTTTGAATCACAAACATTGACCCACTGCCAGCGAGCGTTCATAACCCTAGTGGGTTTTCTTGTTCTCCTTTAAATACTTTGAACTTCCTTATTTATAAATTTCACCCTTTAGATTTGATTAATAAAGAATTTCCATATGCAATTGGGTGAAGGAAGCAAGTATAAGAAAGTTGCTTTGATTGGAAAAAAATGTAGGTAAATAAAGACTAAGTGTATTGTTCTTTCCCATTTCCAATTATTACTAATGTCAATTTTAGTGTTATGATATAGATGGTGCTCTTTATAGCGTTTTTGGATACACGTTTTTTTTAATGAACACTATATTTATATTGGATAACAAGAATTTCCTCCAAAACTAAAAAGTTACTTATTTATGTGGTAAAATTAAACAAGAAACCCATTTTTTAATGTAAGATATGCTTTCCAGTATGCTACCCAAATGAAGAGCAAATCACACCAAAATTAAAGCAAAATAAAAAAATGTGAAACAAATAAAAAGAAAGTGTAAAATATTTATAAATCAAAATTAAGAAATATAATCAAATCATTAGCTTAACTTAATAGAACTACAAAAAAATTTACTAATCTAAATGACTAACTAAACCGAAATAATGAAAGAAACTTGGAAGTGAAAAGAAAACAAAAATACAAAAATTTATTTAATAAAAAATGACCTAAAATTAAGCCATGAAAATAACAAAATCCCATCAAAGAAAACATGAAGACAAATATCGCAATCTATCACAGTTCAAAATAGAAAGGAAAAAAATTGGACTATAAGGGATATATTAAATTGAAATTTTGAATTATTTTTCCTTATTAAATCCTTCATCTACTTTGTTTCCTTAAATTAAGATTGAGATAGATAAAAGTTCTTTCACCAACACAGTGGATGTTGAGATATTCGCGACTTTTTTTATTGAAACCACATAAGACAAATGCATCTAAAATAAAATTGTAATCTATCCTAAAAATAAATTCCAAACTAAATATAGAGTTATGATATCAATTTTAAGATCTACATCAATCTAGTCCTTATAATTCTTAACTAATAATGAAAAGTGAAAGATAAGACTTAATGAATTTAATTATGAACAAGATAATAAATAACTAAGAGAGATGAAAAGGTAAAGTAAACTTCCCTAAAAACATCTTGATGATGTTTCATGTTCAACTTGATACATCTTTCTCAATAATGTCATTTGTTTCTGAAATAAGAAAATAAGGAATTGACACAACACCAATGTTCCTTATTATCTTGGAATTAATATTCCAATGATTAGGAGTTGAAATGATTCCAAAGTCACCACTTTATCTTTCCCATTTGCAAACTATATATCACTGACATTTAACTCCTCATAGGAATATTTGGTACAATTGTCTGCACATGAGAAGCATCAAATATATTGTTTCCTAAATCATTATTAGTTTTTAACACATCATTAAAAAAATATCATTTCCTAAATCATTATTAGTTTTTAACGCATCATTCAGAAGCTTTGAACCAGGAAATGCATTAACATCATCAATCTTATCAAAATCAACTCTACTTTCTCCTAAATAAGATTAAAAAATGTTTAATATCATGTACAAAGAAATAACTTCTTTTGCTAATTAAATAGCATTTTCCCCATGCTCTTTTAATATATTGGAATTCAAAAGATTATCTAAGTCAATATTTTATTCACAAGTAGTTGAAGATCATAGAGGCATATCATCAAATTTTTCAAAATAATAAGGCCCGAGAAACATCTTGAAGAGATAGACATCGAAGAGGTCCATGACTGTAACTTCAAAAAATTTCATCTTCACTTACTAAAATTAGAACAAAAGAAGATTATTCTAAATGAGAATGTTGATTACAAGAGAATGATTTTCCCTCAAAATTTTCCCAAGTAACTATCAAATCTTCAAAGGGGTGACATATATTATTGGTTCTTTAGGTAGACATTTCTCCTCCTATTTTCACTCTGGTTTATAGATAAAAGTGAATGATGAGAGCCCGACATAATGATTGGTTGGAAATCAACATGGGTTAATTTCTAGAACTAGTTCTTCCATAGGGATTTAAACAATCAATTAGCTCAAACTTTATGTGTAAGAGATGCCCTACTTATCAAAAGGAAATGTAGGTGGAGAAATAAGATAAGAATTTTCTTGTGAATCAAATTTGAATATGATATTAACTCAACAATTTATAACCAGTCTTGTTCAAAGGAAAGAGAATTAAGCTATAAAATAAATGTTCAATAGGTTGAATAAAAAAATATTATTAATTAAATAAAATCTATATAGAAATCTTTAGTCAATTCATCTTCTCATTTTCAAAGATATTGAATGTATTATGAAGATTTAACAAGATAGTTCATACTTGCATATTCACAAAAAAAAATATTAAAACATAAACATGTTGAAACTATTTAAAAAACAATTCTAGTAACTACTATATTCCTAAACCTAATCTACATTCTACTCGTTGAAAATCATAATTCCAATGTAGTCGTTCAAGTTGCTTTAAGTCTATAAACATATGTGTGTCAAAAATTAGTATTAGAATAAGAATTAAAATAATAAGAGGAAAATAAATAATTGGACTATTTACAATTTCACGCATTATGTACAATATAATGGCATTACTATTTACAGGAATCTTTGCTTGAAATAATTCCTCTAACCTTGATTCAATTATATCATGAAAAATTATATCATGAAAATCATTATGTAAAAAAAAAAATCCTCATCAATATTTCTTCTAAACAAAGTTTAGTTGAGTTGTTGAAATCAGGTCGAAGAGATACTAGAGACTGTGAAAAGCTTATGGATGCAATATTTGGTTGGTAACACTAACTAGAAGTGATCTCAAGTATTTGATTTTGTGTGGAATCATGAAGGTGAATTATGAAAGAAACGACAAGATGATGAAGCATAACCATGATTAGAAATTGTAATGGTATTTCATCAATTTGAAGAAAATTGGTTGAATCAATAAATTCACCCCTTCCCAATAAATTGCCAACACTAATATAACAACAAAGTTTGTTAGGAAAATGAAATAATACAGTCAAATATATACTAGAAACTAAAAACAAAAATTGAAATAATAAAATAAAAATAACAAAATAACATATATAGAACTGAATCAAACATATACAAGAAAATAATGTGAATATTTACAGGGAATCTTACACAGAAAGGCCTTCTAAAAAAAATTATATTTTTTCCCGATATGTACAATGATTGTTGTGGAAAGTGGGAAACAATTTACAGATGAGTCTGGATTATGTGTGAAATTACTATAATCAAATCTTAGCAAAAAAATCTTGTTGTGATTTAACATCGAAGATCTTAGCAAGATCTTGAGAATTTGTCACAACGATATGCTACAAATGAAGGGTCTCGTCTACTTGACAAATACATGAAAATTGAAATGTTAAACAATCATCTAGTGGTCAATTAGTAGAATCAAATATTGTGTATGGATTGTCATCCTTCAATGTACAAGATAAAGTGTTATTTGTAGAATGACAATTATTAACATTATTGGATTATTTAGATCACAAGGCTCTTCACTAATTGGAAAAGAAAATGGATCATTGAAAAAATCTTTGGAAAATGTATTTGTTACAGAAATTCCTTCTTCCCATCTAGAAGGTTGAGAAATTTTAATTTGAGAAGAAGAAAATATTTCATTAATGTCATTTTACACTTGATAGTTTAAATTTTGGTTCAATAGAATATAAATTTGTAGGATCTAAAATATTTTCCTGGGAATTATAATCATTAAATAATCAAAATATAATGAATAATGGGTGCAAGCTAAAATAAAATGAAATACATCTCATGAATCGTTAACCTTCAAGTCTAATTAAAATTCTTCTTCTCTAATAGTTAATTGATCAACATCCGTTAGCTCTAAGGGTTAGCTCAATTGGTCGAGGTCCCATTGCTAAAGCACCTTGTCATTGGGAGGTCACGGGTTCAATTCTCCTCAACATTGTTTGGGTTAGGCTCAGATTAGTTTTGTGGGGAGGGTGTGGTTCCTTCAGGTGAGTCGACCCTGATTTTCCACGAAGAAAAAAAAAATTGATCAACATCCATTATATTTTCTTCTAAAAATATGAACGAGAAATATTATTGAAAATATCATCATGTTTATAATCAAAATATGAAGGCAAGATCATATCATTAGATCTATCAACATGAGGAGATTCAAGATTATTTTCTAGTGAAATATAATTAATGATAGAACTTTGTGGAAATTAATCTTGAATCTCATTAGTTGAACTATGAGAGGGTTGTCCTATGTTATGAACATGAATTTTTGAATGAAATTCTTCCACGTCTGAGCAAAATGTTAAAACTTATGGAATTAGAAAACTTTCCTCATTACTATTCAAAAACAAATATTACTTGAAACCTCATTGTCTATACAATGTTGTTCATTTATAATTTCTAGATATTTAAAATATAAAACATTATATGGATGAGACTTAGTGTACGATTTAACTTTATTATAAATTATTTGCTCATGATTATCAAGAATAGAAATAAGATGTTAAAAATATTTACTAATAGAAGGCATGTTGTCGAAAGGAAATCCATAACAAAGATGAATTAATCTTGTGGAAAAAGCTTCTAAAGATTCATCAAGTTTTATCCTAACATTATTGATTTTTTCACATAATCTATCATAATCATAATACTAAAAAATAAATAAAAGCTCATCTATAAACTGGTCCAAAGAATGAATAGATGTAGCCGACAACGTTTCACACCAAACTTTGTGTAACCTTGGAAAGTAAGGATGAAAATTTTGCACATGACACCTTGATGAAGCATGTTATGAGAAACACAAACTTGAATAAATTGATTTATATGTTCATATGTAGTGATTTCACCCTCACTAACAAATTTATTTTTCGACAAAATATTTACTATCTTTAATGGAGTGTTGCAAGATACTCGTCTAGAGATGCAACTCCAAATACGAATTTGGGAAAGATCCATTAAAAATAAATAACTTAATGTGAAAAGCTCCATAGGTCAACATGTCATGTTGCCCTCCTTCTAGCGCCAAATAGTTGATAGGTGGAATAATTCCTCCTGCAACGAGTATTGGCCCGATCATGGTCCCAATTAGCCCCTATTTGTTTGGTGTAGCTATATACTCTCCAGAAAAAAGGTTTGGTTGCATGTATTAACCTAAATTAAAAAACGTATACATAAAAACTAATCTAAAAAGGGAAAATATATTACCTAACACTAATTTAATCTAGTCATCCTAAATATTTACAAGTAACTATAAACAAATATAGAAAATGTTGTGTATGAGTGGATCTGGCTTGAACAATCTTAAAAACAAGGGATGGGGGTATCACCCAAATGCAACACTTGGAGAAAACATTGTGGATGTTTAAATTGGTGATATCTCTAACTAGAATGTGGGTCCAGTCAGCCACTTAAATTGATTTTGGGGCTCTGCTTTAAAAAGCTTATGAAATATTGGGGTTTATTTTTATGCTTTTATAATTTTATTTGCATGCAATTTACTAAGTCTAAATGAAATAAAATAAATCTATCTCGACAATGAGAAAAAATTGTTTAAACTATACTTTTGAATATCATAAAATGAATGTCAAATCATTAAAAATAATCTAAGTTGAAATCTAAGTAAATTAAAAATAATTCGACAAAAAACATATTTTATTGTTTCAAAAGAAAAATAGAAGTACACTCTAATAGTCAACAAAAATTGATAAATGAAAGAAAAAAATATAAATACGAGTAGTGTCTATATAACAATTAATAGATCATGCAACATTTAAATAACAATACCCAGAAACACATCAATGCTTGAATTGGTCTTCGAAAAATTGATTGTAAAATGTTGATTATGAAATCAGAGTCTTAGAGTGCAACAATTTATGACCCTATTCTCTTATACAAACTTATTATTTCTAATTATACAATTCAATTCAAAAATAGAAGCTTGTATGATGACAGATTTAGGAATATATGTTTTCTAATTTCTTGGGATCCGGATAATCCCCTTTTCCCGACTGTAATTTCAATATGTAAATATTCAAGCTCCAAGTGGTAACAACCTTCTACAAACTCTGCAAATATATTCACAAAACTATCATTAAAAATATATTAAAATTCAAAGAAAAACCTAGATCTAAAACAATTGAAACTAATCATTCAAAGAAAAAATTGGTTCCCGTTAATTAGAAACAAATTTCAAAATCTAAACCAAATCATTTTTTGTTGTTGCAATTTTGATAGATGACCAATATATTGATGAGATAAAAGCAACCTAAAGTTTTAGCATCAAGTTTTATTTTCAAAAATAACCCAAAAATATTTATTTGATAAAAGCATTTAGCCCTTTTTCTATTGAATTTTTGGGAGGTTTAGATTTAAAATTTATTGAAATAAATATTTTCAAATTGTTATCTTCAATTTCATCTTTCCAACGATCTATCATCGCTTAATTTGGATCTGTAGAACTCAAGATATGGCTCCGGGAAGTTTACGCTCAACGACCCTTGATTTAATTCATGGGTAAATTTTGTCCATTGATTTAAATGCTAAAATGATTATACCACATGCATGAGGTAAAAGGAAACTAAAAATGTATATATATTTTTATACATTCATTATATTATGTATTGTAATAATGAGGTTATAAAAAGGAACCTACAAATTATGTTTTAATAGGTCATTTAATACATTAAATTTTAACCCCTGGTGGGGGTTTTATGAAAGGGAGGAGCGGGGTTTCGGACATTGTGCCTGACACCCTTGTTGGAAAAGTTGCACATTGATGAGGGGAGTACGCACTTGGCATCTTACATGCATAAGCATGCAACCCTCCAGTTGGTGGAGGGGATATGAATTTATAGGGATGGAGGTAGAAGGAATTTGTGTAATTTGGGATAGGGGAGTGGGGAGTCCCTCGTCGCCTTGTTTTACTGGTATAATAGCAATGTCAGTGGCACTTTTTTGGTAAAGAGGGTGATTCCCTTGTTTCTATGGCATATTAATATTATAGGTCTTGTTGGGGTGAGTTCTTGTTTCTTAAGGGAGTGTTGGAGTTTTGAGCCTCCATAATTTGGTTGCCCGGTGAGAATTTCTTTGCTCAGACACATCCATGTGAGGAGACAGCGGCTTTCAATGGGAATTTATTGTTAGCATATGGAGGTGGTAAGTCTTGTGCTCTTCTGTTGGTCTCGACTAGTTTAAATTTGAATGTCATATGGAGTGTTTTTGGGAGAATAGGTTTTTGGGGTTTAGTGTCTCAGTTTTTTATTGTGATTTGCATGATGGGGCTTGGGGTATTTGATGGTTTCTGAATTCGATTTTCCTTGGATGATGGGTTTGTCCCTTATCTGGGAAGTAGGAATCAAGTTTTTGAGTCCAAGGGTGGTCTAGATGTCATTATTGGCAAATCTTTCCTTTCGTGGTGGGTTGAGTCTGATTAAAGGTCTGTGGTTTTTTAAGTGCAGTAGTTTCTTGATCCTAGGGTATTGTTTGGTGTACTCAATGGTAAAGGGGGTTGATTCTTTGGGTGATAAGTAGATATCCATCTTCTTTCCCTACCAGTTTTTATCTAAAGTCAATTCTTGTGTCTAGTGTTTCTATGACGAAGTTATTTGGTGGTACCTAGGTCTTGTCAAGGTTGAGTCGAGCCAATTTTTATGTCCCTTTGCAGGCAGAGGCAACTCTTTCAAGGAATTTGAAGAACCTTGTGATTCTACGATATTTCCCAGGTAGAGAGGGAAGTGGAAGAGGGGAGGAGGTGGCATATCTCAACCATGCCATCATGGTGAGAAGCATTTTTCTCATGACTCTGTGGGAACCTGTTTTAATGTTATTCCTTTTGAAACTCGTCAAGTGATAAGTGAGTTGGAAATTAAAGCAGGTGAAGAGAGACAATCTCTCTCAGAATCAGAATTGTTGGAAGACGTGTCTAGTGGGGTTCTAGACCTTGGCCATAAGAAGGGAAGAAGAAAGAAGTAACTGAATTCAGTGGCACTCATCTGGCAAATGAAAATGCTTCTAGGGTTGGTACTAAGAGACAAGCAGGTGGAAAAGTATAACATATTCGCCTCTAATGAATATGTAAAGAGAATGCTACGGAACTTGAGGTTTTGTATGGACAATACAGTGACCTATTTGATGCATGTGGAGAGCCACATACCTTGTGATTCATAGGGGGGAGATACTAGATCCCCTAGATTGTAGTGCATGGGCTCTTGCCAACATCTATTCCTAAAAAAATTATTAGCAAGGGTGAGAGGTGGTGGGTGAATTTCGGGTCTCTCTTATTGGTTTTGATGAGGTTTGTGGTAGTCTTCTTATCTTCGAATGAGTGTGACTTAGATGTTTTGTGGACGTGTGTTATAATTTTTTGCTTATAGTCTCTAGTCTCAGTCTTTAAGGTTGGTTTTTGTTTCCAAAGTGATATAAGGATGATGCTCAAAAACTGGTGTGAATTTTTGGATAAAGGAGGGTTGATCCTTATGCTAGTGTTTAGTGTTTGATACTTGTTGACCAATGGCTTTCCTGACATGGCGTATGAACTGCCTCTCTATGGTATTTTTGTGACGGAGGTGTTAGGCCAAAAGTCTTAGCTCTCGGCTTTGTCCTGAGCTCCTCTTATAGTCTTTTAATGTTTATGATGTTTTCCTGGACTATGTTGGAATTGAGGAATGCATGTATGGTTCAGTTAATAGTTTTAGTCTCTACATCGTGGCAGAGGTCAAGATGCTCTTCCTCCCTCTGGCCGACTAGATGCCTATGATGTACACTTGTTTTTAAAAGTAATATGAAGTATTCTAATTTACAAAAAAAAAATTAAATTTGAAAATTAAACCCCAGTGTAATCATTAACTTAGGAGATTGGGAGGAACATAAATGAAATTTGAATAAATCATCCCAACCTTCGACCATTGTAGATTAAAATATAAAAATAATAAATTAATTACTAGATAAAATAATAAAATAAATACACAAATTAAATTAAATCAAATCCACCAAGTCTTGGATAGACGTGATCGGGTGCACTATTAAGACACTCTATTATGCTCTTAACCTGCAAGACGATACCAGAATACTAAATATGCGAAGAAATATACCCAGAACATAGAACAATGAGCAATAACAGCAAGTATTTTATTATTCAGAAAGCAACGTTCACTTGCCTCTTCGAGGGGGCAACCTCCAATAGAGCTGAGCTCGATTACAAAATAAGACATGATGCTCCTCAAGGGGAGTCTCTATCCTTTATATGGGATTCATACATGCAATACCATGGTTCTTATTAATACCATCTATCTAATACCATGGCCCATTTGCAACTAATTGTGGTCCCTTCATTAAATGTGGGTTAACCACTTACAATTATTAATATGGGCTTTATTGACTCTTTACTTAACTATAACTATGACTCGATCCTATTACATAAATAAGAGGGTTAGGGTGCGACCCTAACATGCCCTCCCCCATAAGAATAGCCTTGTCCTCAAGGTTGAAGCTGCGGAAACTGCTAAAGAATAGTGGTTGGTTCCCAAGTTACATCTTCCGGAGAGGTGTCTTTCCACTTGATGAGGACTTCCTTGATCATGCGGCCATGCAGGTGCCGTTCTCATGTGTCCAGAACCTGTTCAGGTTGGAGCCAGATTGACCCTTCTTCATCCAGTTCAGGTAGACTGGTTTGAATTCTGCAATTGTTCCCAATCACTTTCTTGAGGCATGAGACATGGAAAACTAGATGGATTTTTGCAGTGGGTGGCAAAGCTAGCTTGTAGGCAACTTCTCCAATGCACTGAAGTACTTGATACGGTCCGTAGAATTTTGGAGATAGTTTCTGACAACCCTTGTCTTTGAGTGATGTTTGCTTATATGGTTGCAGCCTCAAAAATACCTGATCCCCTTCTTGAAATTGGCGTTCTAAGCGATGTTGATCTACCTGTTACTTCATGTGGTTTTGAGCTTGATGAAGATTCTCTCAAAGATGGGCCAACATGGTTGTGTAGTTTTGTAGGAGTTGATCCATTGCTTGTACCTTCGAGAATCCCTTGATATAAGAAGTAGGGGAAGGAGGGAGTTGACCATAAACTGCTTCATATGGAGTCATTTTGGTGGTGGCATGATAGTTGGTGTTATACCGCCATTTAGCTAGAGGCAACCACTGTACCCAGAGATGTTGCTTTTCTGAAGTGAAACACCTAAGGTAGGTTTCCAGACATTTGTTGACTACTTCAGTTTGACCATCAGTTTGTGGATGATAGGAAGTACTGAGTTGTAGTTGGGTACCTTGTAGCCGGAAGAGTTCCTACCAAAAGTTACTGGTGAAGACCGGGTCATGATCAGACACAATGGAAGTGGGCATGCCATGCAATTTGAAGATCTGATCCATGAAAGATTGAGCAACCAAAGTCGGTGTAAAAGGGTGGGGTAGGGTGCAAAAATGAGCATACTTAGAAATTCTATCCACAACCACCATGATGACTGACTTGTTTCCTGACTTTGGAAGACCCGTAATGAAATCCATAGAAACCTCCATCCATATTGATGCTGGGATGGGCAATGGTTGTAATGTGCCTGGTGATTTGACTGTTTCTCCTTTGTGGCGCTGACAGACGTCGCATTCAGCTACAAAAGTAAGAATGTCCTTTTTCATGCCTGTCCAAAAAAATGATCTTCGAGTGCGAGCATACGTCTTCTGAAAGCCTGAATGTCCTACAGTGGGAGATGAGTGCAACTCCGCCAAAATGCGGCTTTTGAGGGTGGATGTTGGTGATATTACGACTCTGTCCTTGTAGCAAAGAATATCATCCTGCCACGAGTAGCCCTCTGTGGAATTTGGATCTGCCTGCAATTGAGTAATGAGTTGGGAGAGCCAGGGATGTGAAAACCATTCCTTGCAAGCCTCTTCAATCCATTCTGGAATGGGAAGGGAAATTGCAAGCAGGGTACTTTCCTCCTCAAATTGGCGGGATAATGCATCTGCTACAATATTTTCACGCCCTTTCTTGTAAATTATATCATAATCATATCCCAGCATTTTGGCAAGCCATTTATTTTGTTGTGGTGAGGATAGGCATTGCTCCAAAAAATATTTAAGGCTCTGATGGTCTGTGCGGATTTGGAAACATCGTCCCAATAAGTATGGTCGTCAGGTATCTACTGCATGTAAGATGGCCATCATCTCCTTCTTATAGGTAGATTGTCCCAGATTCTTCCCACTTAATTGTTGGCTCATGAAGGCCAAGGGTCGACCTTCCTGCATTAAGACCGCCCCAATACCCGTACCTGAAGCATCACATTCAATCACAAAAGATTTGGTGAAGTCAGGTAGTGCTAAGACTGGAGTGGAACACATGGCATTTTTTAGAGCTGTAAAGCCCTGTTGTGCTTCATCATTCCAGAGGAATGAATTTTTCTTGAGGAGTTGACTGAGGGGCCTTGCAATGTGACCATAATTACGGACAAAATTGCGATAGTAACCTGTAAGACTCAAAAATCCTCTCAGGCTCTTCAAGGTCTTAGGTTGAGGCCAATCCTGCATTGCCTGGATCTTTTTGGGGTCCACCCTGACACCTTCACGCCCCACAATGTGGCCCAAATACTCAACTTCTTCCATGCCAAAAGAACACTTGGACATCTTGACAAATAATTTATGCTTGCGGAGCAGTTGCAAGAGCAGATCTACATGCTGAAGATGTGCGGCCCAAGTGCGACTGTAGATGAGGATGTCATCAAAGAAAACAAGGACAAATTTTCTGAGATATGGTTTGAGCAGGTGGTTCATAAGGCTCTGAAAAGTGGATGGGGAATTACAAAGACCGAATGGCATGACCAAGAACTCATAATGGCCTTCATGAGTTCGGAAAGCAGTCTTTGGAATGTCGACTTCTTTCATGCGAATTTGGTGGTAGCCTAAGCAAAGATCAAGCTTAGTGAAGAATTATGCCCCATTTAGTTCATCAAGCAAATCATCGACAACTGGGATGGGAAATTCATCTTTGACTGTCAACTCATTAAGGGCCCTGAAGTCTGGACACATACATCATTCCCCATCTTGCTTGAGCACCATGACCACCGACGATGAGTAAGGACTAATGTTGGGACGAATGACGCCTACTTCCAAAATTTCCTTGATTATTTTTTCTATTTCATTATTTTGGGTGAACGGATATCTATATGGGTGCACATTTTGTGGTTGGACCCTTGGGACCAAAGTGATGTTATGATCATGTTCCCCTCTCGAGGGTGGAAGCTCATGAGGCTTGTCAAAGACTAGCAGATGGTTATTTAAGATCTGTTGCATCTCAGGATGAATATGAAGAGAATTGGGTTCAAAGGCCTGGATGGCATTAAATTGAGCTATAACTCCATGGTGGCCCTTTTTTAACAATTTTTCCATCCAATGTGAGTTGATGATAGAGGGAGCTCCCGCCTGGAGTCCACGGAGGGTATGTATGTGGTTGTTCTGCTTAAAGTTCATATATAACTCCTGGAATTCCATTGTGATTGGGCCAAGTGTGCGACGCCATTCAGCACCGAGGATAATGTCGCACCCTCCCATGTGTATGGCAAACATATGGGTCTTTAATTTATAATCCCCCATTTGAAGTTTGACATTTCATAGCGGCCTTCACATTTCATTGTTCCCCCATCAGCAATTTGGACTTGGAAGTAAGAAATTGCTCGTACAAAACAATGCAGTGCTTCCGCGACTCTTTGATGGATAAAATTATGTGTACTTCCACTATCAATGAAGACTACTACTGGGCGATGCTTAATAAAACCTCTGATATTGAGAGTTTGAGGTGAAGAAATCCCTGCCAAATCATGCAGCGAGATAAATGTTTCTTCAAGTACATTGTCCTGTTGGTTGTCCTCTTCTTCCTCCTTTGGTTCCTCAAGTGGTGGGGCTTCCTCCGATGAACTGTGATTAGTAGCATCAATTTGAAAGAATTTGGGCTCCTTGCATTTATGCCCAGGGGAGTATTTCTCGTCACAGTAGTAACATAATCCTTGCTTTCTTCTTTCCGCCATTTTTGCATGTGACACCTTTTGAACCTTGAATGTTTGGGTAGTGCTTTGAGCCAGTGGGGGGCGACCCTTGGTGATGAAATTTGGGCAATTGGACTGGGCCGCTAACGCATTTTCTACTTCACAAGCTATCCTGCAAGCCTACAGCCATGAGCTAGGGTGGTGCAGTCGGACGTGGGCTTGTATGTCTTCTTTAAGACCACTGAAAAAACATTACGTGTTAACCACTAAATGCGGGTTAACCACTTACAATTATTAATATGGGCTTTACTGACTCTTTACTTAACTATAACTATGACTCGATCCTATTACATAAATAAGGGGGTTAGGGTGGGACCCTAACACACTCCTAGTTGTTAAGTCATCGGTTCAATTCCCCGCCCTATTCGGGTGTTATTCTTGGACATGAGCATGATGTAGCCTCACCAGTGCCGAACTTACAAAAAAAACAAATAATGTACAATTTGAGAGTTGGGGGGTTGGGTGGAACAAAATGAAATTTAAGTTTAATCATCCTAACCTCCTACCATTGAAGATAAAAATATTAGAAAAAAAACAAATAGTGAATAAATCAAACAAATAATAAATAAATCAAACAAATAATAGATAAACCAAAAATCAAATAAAAATAAAATAATAAAATCCTCGTTGGGGGTGAGAACCGAGACTAACGTGGTTGTCGGGCCCCATGAGGAGTGACAAATGGGTTGGTGGGGAGGATCGTACCTCCAGGTCCCCTCATACCATGCGGAGCAAGGAATGGCGTACAAGAGCCTTAGATCTCAAGCGTGTGATTATTTATGGCGCATTAGGAAAGGGAAGCGACAACAGATTAATAAGCGGGATGGGGAAGGTGCCGGGATTTTGGTTCAGTGCTTATTTTTGGTGGTGGAACTATACTTGGCCTCGGAGGCGTGGTAGAATTGGTGGTTTCTTGATTTTCTTCGAGGAATTATGGTTTGTTGTGTATAACGAAGCCCAATTCCTTGTTTTTCTCAGGCCTTGCAAGGTCGGACTGGGTTGGCAGGCGCAGTCTGAAAGCAAATGTTATTTCTGGTTCATTTGGGGTAAGGAGTGTCTCTGTAAAAGCTGGCAGTGCCATGGTGAGGCTAGTGTTTGGGAGGCGTCAAGCTTTTGGAGAATTGTCATCCTCCTGGTAGCCAGATCTATACAGTAGAGTGACTGGTGTGGCGGGGAATGTGAAGGTGGTGTTAGCGGCGCTGCCTTAAGTTCGGTCTGGTGGACGAGAGGGCAGCAATTCATTTCAGCGAATGGGGCAGCACAAACAGAATAATTATGCATGATTATGCGGCGACAGATGCATCCTAATCCTCAACGGGGGTGGCCTAACTTCCCAGCGAAGCCAGGGACGGGGAGGGAGGAGGCCCTTGCATTGGCAACCATGTTGGGTGGAAGCAGGAGCAAGCAGTTGGGAAAGGCTTGGGGTGCAGGTACTAGAGCGCATGGAGGGTGAGGTGGCGGACTTCATGGTTGTCGATGAGGCGGCTAGATTCAGGGGTATTTGACTTTGTGTGGCAGCAGTGGTGGCACAAAGACACCCCGCACTAGTAGCAGTATGCATACTCTTGGCTCTCGAAGAGGAGGTGGGCGCAGGAGGGCTCATGCAACTCAAAACGATGGCCAGTGTGACGCCTCAAACCCACAAGGACTGCAACATTGTTTCTTTGAAAACTGTCAAGGCCTAATCCAATCCTTGGTGGACCGGGTAGATGCGGTAGAATGAATTAATCGAGAAAAGCATGATGAGCTGATGGAAACATTGGAACGCATGCATTACTTCTAGTGCTAGGTCAGGGAGCAAGTGGTGGTAGTCTGGCAGGGACAAAACCATCTAGCGGAGAAAGTGGAACAACTGGAGAATTGGATGGCGCACTTCGAAGGGCATGTTCAGTGCAACTTCCATCCTCCACCTCCTCCAGGAAATGCTCTAGACAACCCAGCTTCATTCACCTCAGGTGATTAGTATGTCCTCTAGTTTTCTTTATGTTTTGTTTGTCTATTGGAGCCTATGGCCCTCTCGTTTGTGGACATTGTTACTAGCATCTTTTTTGTATTTTTGCCACCTTCTGCAGACTATGGTCAACAAACCTGGTCGGGGTGAGACCACATGCTTTTTGAAGTATCAGATGTATATCTTTTTTTCTAAATGAATAGAATGTTGACTTACAAATATATATATATATATATATATATATATATATATAAAGATAAGGCATGTCACAACCTGCGTTAAGGATCACATCATAAATAACGACCATCATAGAGTGGCTAAGTCTGTCATAGCTAAGCACTCCTATAACACCAAGCACCTTATTTGCTTTGAACATGCTCGAATCCTAGCTTGTATCTATTTTCATAATACTCGTGTCATTAGGAAAGCTTTAGAAATTGAAAAGCACTCCAATAATTTCAATAGGGAAGTTGGCAATAAACTTAGCCACTCCTAGAACTGATAATCCATCTCCTTACTCCATACGCACCCCACCATTCAAATTATTTTTATCCCCTCCATTTTTCATCTTTCCTCCCTCCTTCTTTTATATTCTTATTTTTATCATTTTTCTTTTAGCTAATCTTCTTTATCCCATCCCCCCATAAAACTTATATTATATTGTTCCCACATATATATATATATAATTTAAAAATAAAATATAATCTTATTTCTTTATTTATCTAAACCCCTCCCTTTGTATTTATTTTCTCCATTTTAACCTTTTATTAATTTCTCAATTTCATTTTTAACTTTTTTATCCTTTCTTTGACTGTTTATTTTATCCACCTTTTTTCATTTAATAATTTATTTCCTTTTCAAATCATTTATTAATTCATCTTATAAATAAATAAATAAACATTTGACCGCTCATAGTTTATTTTAATATTTTACATCTTTGTGACCTTAACTTAATCTTAGGACTCTCATTACTTGAAGGTCCAATTAGCAGTCACTCTTATTATTTGTTTGCTTTCTAGTCTCTGATGATGCGTAGAGTGCCCATCTGAAACATTGGACGAGAAAAACATCTACACATTTAATTTCCAAAATATCCAGACAATAAAATATATAGGTATTGCAGAGAGAATTTCCATGTGGCATTACTGACATTGAACGTCATAAAAATAGTTAAAAAACGAAAAACTTCAAACAACCATAACTTTTGGTCTAGGAGTCGAAATAAATAAAATTTTATATCGTTCGAAACATATTGACAAGACGTAGATGATGAGGATATAAAAAATGGAAAAATAAACATGCCAAAAATCACTAAAAATAGGAATCCAAATGTAAAGCAAGGCGATATTTCCAAAATTTTATATGAGGGGCTCTTTATTTTTATGAAAAATAAAAAGGGAGGAGTCTACATGTACATAAGTTGTGCATAGTTAAGGCCCATACAAAAGCCCAAAAAGAAGTTCATGAAAAACTTCTAAGTCAAGTAATGCTTGTAAAATAGGTTGATAATTTCCTATGGGACCTGTCAGGTTAGGGGGTCAAGATAGTCTGCCAGACTAGGTAGGTCGGGACCAGAAGTGGGTTGGACCTATCGACTAGTCGGGAAGGGTCTGTTAGTCATAGTTAGCTCGGTTGGGCCTAGAAGTAGGTCAATTTAGTAACCTAGTCGGGCTCATTAGCAAGTCGGCTAGGTTGAGGATGAAGTTTCAGCCCATGTTAGGCCTGATGTTGTTGGTGAAATGGGCCAAAGACTAATTATCCACAACCGTGATTGTTTTATGTGGGTCCAACCATGATAGTTGAGTAGCCATGTAGGCGCCATGTGAGCATCTATGTGGATTACACAAATGAACCATCGCTAATGTGGCAAGTTTAATGGGCCTAACACTGAATGGCCATATCTATTGATCTGTTAGTTGGTTCAGGTTAAATTTTATAGCTCTAGGAAGGTCTCGACAAGATGAATGTGGTGGTAATGTTTGTTTATAGTCGAAGAAGTTGAAAGAATGAGGAGTTTTATGACCCCAATGCCATGACAGAACTATGGAGGTTGGGTTAGTGGAAAGTAACACCATCCATTGAGCTAGTTTAGGCTAGGTGGTCGAGGGGAATGTTACAAGGAACCCCTATTAAAGGTAAAATGACTCACTTATTTTACAACCAGGGTTTTTATGCTTTCCTATTTGAAACAAAGGAATACATGGATCTTATTTTTTGTACCTAATCTTACTTTTCTGGGACTAAAGGAATGTATCTAAATTGATGGATGCCTAAATTCCAATCCTTCAAAAATTCCAATTTGAATTCAACTTCCTCATCTTCCTTTACATTATTTTAATGGCATTCTTATGGGATCAATAGTAAATGATATTGGAAAATATATAGATTGGTGTAGTACTAAAAGACTAAATCTTTGCATGTGATTATTTATGCATAGAAATAGATATGGAAAAAGGATTGTATGAGACCATTGGATTAACCTTTGAGAATTGGAAGCATGACTATAAGTTGCTCCCATTAAAATTTCATTATTTCCATGAATATGAGCATTTTGCAAAATATTTCCCTAAGGATGCTTCAACGGAAAAGGAACCCACAAGAAATGAAGAGCAATGGAAAATGGCCAAGAAGAATAAAAGTAGTATTCAACAAACAATTTCCTCCTCCCCATCACATCAAGGACCGTGTGGGGCATCTCTGCCAAAACCCTAATTAATCAAGGAAATAAATGGATCTAATGAGACAAACCAGATCTACAATGGAACCTTCTCAGGAAATATAAAATAGTTGAAACCAAGAGGGGAACAACAAGGATCTTAATCCATGTAGAAATAGGTATGTTAACATATCTCAAGAGGAGAACGTTTTGGAAATGATATATTTGGCATTTATGAATAATGGAATCCCCTTGTTTAATATAACCCTAGAAAGAAACATGGAATCATAGCCTTAAAAAAGCCAAGGATTCATCCCTTTTGATCATGCAAAAGAATTCGGTTACTCCGCTTCTTGGTTTCTCCATTGTTGGTTATGTGTTATATTCTTTTCATGATTCTCTTTTTAGTGATTTTCAGCACATTACTTTTCCTTTCAGTATTTTTCTAGTCTATGATTATTCAATCCATGGCCCCCTAATTCTAGTTAATGAATTAAGGTTGTAATCTAATCCAGGCCAATGAATTAGGGGTTTTAGATGCCATTGGATCTTATATATTGTATTGTAAATCATGAAGTTTATTGATGATAAAAATTAGAGGCATGGATCCTAAAATTTCGTTGGTTTTCTTAGTTAATGGTTTTTAAGGTAAATCTCCGACTATTATGTGTGATTGCCACTATTTTTTTTGTTTAAATAGAATGTGTATATGAAATGCTTACTATAAAGGTTTAAAACTTACATTTGGTATGACAAGAATTATTGACGTCAGGGGGATATTATTGTGGCTAAGGGTTTGGTTATCTTGGTTCTATGATAAACCTAGTTTTTGTCGTAGCTCTCTAGTGTTTATTTTACCTCAGCCTATGGTGTTGCACATTTTCCTCCCCTTTTCATATGCATGGAAGCTGCCTGGTATTTCCATCACCACTTTCCAACTAGATGACTCTACTTTTCAGGCACCACTCCTCCTCTCTAACAATTAGGACTTATTTTTTCCTTTTTTCCAATTTTATGAGGGCCTCTCTGGTGTCAAGAGAGTTGAATCCTTCCTCTTCTTAAATTGCAATGTCTTGAAGTCGCTTTTCAATCTCCACCAAGTCTTGAACTTCAACCATTTTCTTCTTCTTTTCCCATTCTTTGGTTTTATGTTTGATCGATTTTAAATTAACTTTGAATTGGGCAACAACTGAAGATCCTAAAAGGGATCAAAGGATTTCCAATGAGATTTAACAAGGGATAAGAAGTCCTCATATTTTAACTAGGAGGATTTCATTTTGAAAGGGCTAGCCAAATTTTAAGATACCCCTTTAATTTCCATAAATATGGGTGAGTGGTATGATTCTCCACCTACTCCAATCCATTGTTTGATAAGCGAGAATCTATCCACCAATGCCTCTAAAAGAAGGAACCAATCAATTCTCTTGACCACCCTGTCATCCCCTCTTCGACGGTTCTTCTAGGTGGGAGCTAGTTTGGTTGGTTACACCTTCACCAGCTTACTCTGATCTAGCATACATATGAAATAGTTAGCAATAGGATCTAACCATGCCCTAGGACCCCAAGATTCAGAGGAGCCAAGGGACAAATTCAAGTCACAACTAATAATTATGGTGTTAGACCTAATAAAGGATTTGCTAAAGAACTTGTCCTAGAACTCCTTTTGATTTAGAGATGGCCCATAGATGTTTATCAGCATAATAGGGGTACCAAGATCCCAAGAGAAGGCCTCAATACCTAGACCAGAATTTGTGCTCCAAAGATTTAAATATTTAATGAACTGGGTTTTCCAGCCCACGACTACCCCCCTATATCGTCCATAAGTGTTAGAGGTCGTGAACCTCTAGCCAACCAAGAGAGTTTCAAGGAATTTGACTATCAATTCACCTTCTCCTAGGGTTTATTGAAGAAATATTGTATCTGGATCACTAATTTTGACTAAGATTTTAAGCACAATTTTTTATGGGTACATGCAAAACCCCAATAGTTGAATGAGAGCAGCTTGATTATGGGACCTATTTTGGGGTTGATAATTCTCTAAGGGCTCTTTTTTATGGATAGTTTCTTTCTTGAAACTAACTTCTTCATGAGATTTTTATTTTTATTTCGTCAAGTGAGACTTCCTACCCCATCCTCTACTTCTAGTGGAGGAGAGGGAGAGCTTGGCCAATCCCTAAAAAATTCCCTCCTTTTGGGGCACCACTGACTGGTAACAAAGGTTATATAGACCAACATTAGCATCAGAATTTTTAGGGAGGACTAAAGGGGCAAAGAACAGAGGTGAGGAACGATCACTTTGTAGGATTGGGCACAGGTAGATGGCCTGAGCGGGAGAAGGGTTTAAAGGGAAGAGACGACAAGGAGGGAGAGATACTTTAGATTCCACTGAAACCTTGGAACACCTTTCAAAATTCATTATTTGGTTTATGTTATAGTCATTTTAAAAAGGGGAAAAAAAGAAGGAGGAGTAACCAAGAGAGTACCTTCATTGATCATGGTCGCTCTTCTTGGCACCGAGGCTTCAGCTATGTTTCCCTATTTCACCCTTGGGGAAGCTTTTCCCTCAGGTTCTTGGCTGCTTGGCAATGTTTGAGTGATTGGTTCCTCCATGGTTAGAGTTGGGTGCTTGCTCATGAAACTAGCATCATGTTCCTTACACGAGGCTCTATTCACCTTTTGTGTAGAGGAAGCTCTTGAATCTTCAACCAAGTGTCCATACTTATGACACTACTTGGACCATAATGGTATGCCTTCATAGTCCAGGACTTAGATTCTTTGCTCCCCCATCCTATGTCAATGTCTTCAACCAAATATTCAAGCAAATGAATGTTGACTAATATGCAAATTAGGGACATATTCCTTATTTTCAAATAAGAGGAATTGTGCTCCATAAATGTGCCGAATGAGTTCCCGATATCTTGGAAAATTAATTTTCCCTAGAAGTGCGGAGGATTACCTGAGATTCTAACCCAACTTGGAATTATATCCAATCACTCTCGCTTGGTGTCAAAGAGGGTCATCTAGAATTTGAAAATTGTTGGAGTGGAGTTGATCTTCCAAATCATGTGTGAGGTTTGTTATGCATCAACCTCTTCCTTAAATTTCAAATGAATTTGTCCCCTCACTAGCACTGTAACCATCAGGGGGCTCTTGACTATTGGTATGATTTCCTTTTTAACCTAGGGTTTTGGGAAAGGTACTCCAAATTTTATTCCCCAAACTTAGCCAACTAGATATTACGTTGCCATTTCTTCCACCTTCTACATTGTAATGTCCACACCCAATACCAGCGATAGCCTAGCTATGTTGGCCCTCTTGACACAGTGGCTCTTTTTCCATTTCCCTACCATCTCCCGCTCTTCTTTCTAGTTCGAAGTTCCCTAGAGGCTGAGAGTGGATCCTTCCTTAGAATCCTTCTTTAATTCCTCCTATGTTTTGGTTCTCTCCTTCCTCCAACACAAAGAATTCTCTTAAAAAATTGCTCGATTTTGGTTGAACTGAGAGTGCCTGCAATGGAAGAGCGGTTGGAAACACCTCAAAGAGGGAAAATCCCTCACTAAATCCAAATCCCTCATATAAAATAGAATTTGTTGATAAAAGTAGGGAATCAGACCTAATAACCAAGTTTGTTGGAGGTGAAATCAGCAACAATGGAGGGCATGATTTCATTGAACCCCATGAGATCCCTTATAAACATTGAATACATCCCTCCATGCTAAGGCTCGACATCCATTTTGTTACATTGGTCTACGGGAACAAAGTTGTTGTTAAGACTTCTGAACAACCAGGTGGCAACCTGTCCCTTTCCAGGGTTGCACCAGCTAATAGAGAGGTGGGTTGGGGCTCCATAGCTATATTGGTCACCTCATTGTCATCTATTCACTCATGGATGAGGTCTGGAGAACAAACCAATATTCATTTGTTCTTATTTTTTTTTGGTTCGTATTCAAGCAGTTCTTCATCCTTCATTAGGAATACTTGTTGGTAATCGACAGGTCATCCGATGATCTGTCCAAACAGGAACTTGGCTTGCCTCGACTACTGTCTATTCATAGGGGAAGCTAGTAATATTCCCTAAGGTAAGAAAAGTAGTAACCTACTAACCAATGAAAGGGCTTGACTACGGAAAACAACCTTCTTGTAGCTAGAAAGATAAATGTCGCGTTATTATGTTAATGCCTGCGGCCTACATTTTGAAAACCCTAGCCGCAAACTACCCATCACAACCTTCTTTACAATATTTTTCCAACATAAAAAAGAAAATAAATTAATCTTAAGGTCTAATATTATGAATTTTATCTCCATGATGTGGTAATTTGTTTTCTAAAAACGAGAAAGATCATATCCATCACTTGAGATAGATTTTTTAGTGTTTCCAAATGTTAGGAATATCACTCAATCCTAAAAAGACCATTTTTGCGGTATTTGAAGGTAGGCTCTTAGGATCTATTATATCTAAATTTGGAATAATGATTGATATGAGAGAAGTAAAACTATTTCACAAACTTCTTTCCCGTGTTGAAAAAAATCTATGCAATAATTCTTAGGAAAGATGAATATTGTGTGAAGATATATTCCAATTTTTGTAGAAATAGTTAAACATCTTTAGGATATCATAAAAAAATAAAAAATAAAAACAAAACAAAACAAAAACAAAAAAACAAAAAAAAAATGTTTTTTAATATAGAATGGTAAAGAAAAAGAATCTTTTCATTCTATTAAATAAGTAATTACAACATCTCCCAAATTCATGGTTCAAATTTTAATAAGTAATTTATTTTATATACATTTGATTTGATTCAGCATTTGCTATAATACTAACTCAGAAAAATTCAAAGGGCAATGAAACTTCTATTTCATTTATGAATTTGGGTATGCAAGGAGCAGAACTGAGATATCTTGAAGTGGACAAATATTTGTTCATTGTTTTCAAGGCAGTGAAACATTTTAAGCCTCTATTTGTTAAATTCTTAGACCAAGGTAAATATTATACATCCCTTTGTCTATCACTTTTAGTTCAAAAAGAATTGAGAGACAAAAGAGAAAACTAGATGATTACACTCTATGAATATGATCTAGAAATTAAGCCTGCAAAGATTGTTCAATGATAGGGTCTTTGTAAGCTAGTAGCGGAATCTAAAGGATCAAAATTATAAGGTGAGCAAGGATGGGAAAATGAAGTTGCAGTAAACATCAAATAAATATATTATGTTCCCATTTCAACCAATTCCTAGTACAATGATTTAAAATATTATTTGAGCCATAGTATTGTCCCATATTATCTAGACTCCAAAAAGAAAAGAGCTTTGAGTTTAAAAGCTCCTCCATACCAACTAATCAATGGGGTATTGTTTCATAGAAACTATGATTATATTTTGCTTAGATGTCGGGAAAAAGATGATGTCATGAATTTTTGGTAGAACTACATAATGGTCCAGCAGGAGGACATCTCAATGGTGATCCATTGCTCACAAATTCTTATGTTATTATTGGTCTAGTTTGTTTAAAGATGCGCATTCATTTGCAAAAAAGTGTAATATCTTTCATACATTTGTAGGAAAAGAAAAGAAACTAGCATTTCCTTTGTAGCCAATGGTGATTGATAGTCCATTCAATGACAGGGACTTAACATTATTGAAGAGATTAATCCAAATTATTCACAACTTCACAAGTACATTGTCATTGTCATATCTATTTTATGAGATGGACAAAGACCATTCCTCTCAAAACTATAAACGAAAATTAGGTGATCTCTTTCTTAATATAGAATATCATCACCAACTTTGGAATTTTGATATGATATTTCCAGATCCATCACAATAAAGTTTTTTGCCAACGTTTCGAGCCAGTAAGTGTGGCTCATCATCAGGACATTGATAAGAAATTTGATCATGCATTGAAAGATAAATAGGTAAGAGATGCAAGGTAAAAAAAATGTAAAAGATACATTACGTAAATGTTAGATGATTAAAAATAATAATGAAAAAAAAAAACAAATAGTTGATATCAAGAATTAAATGGTTATATTAATTAATATAACAATTAATACTCAAATATAGAAATATAAGGATATAAGTATCGAGGAGGCAGGGGTTGGAGGGGTTATTTTACACCCTAACGAACATTCAAAGATTAAATTTGCATGGAGTCTAGGTATTCAACTAATAATCAAAGTAAATTTCTAGCCCTGTGGTAGGGATTAGAAATGGCAATAGTAAGGAAAATTCAGCAATTAATGGTGTTTGGCGATTCAATGTTAGTTTTTCAATAAGTGTGAACGTTTAAAGAGGATCCTACATTAATCCAGTGTCTTAACCTTCATAGAATAATATTGCAAATTCTCAAGTTTGAGGCTATCGAATTTTTCCACATCGAAAGACATGTTAACTTTGTGGCAAACTCGTTAGCAAATCATGGAGCCAGCCTCGAGCAAGAGGTGATGGAACAAGATGGTTAAATTCAGTTAATTTAAGATATCCCATGAATAATAAAAATCCAATGCCGACCATAGGGGAATTAAACCTAATAAAGAGCATTAAAGGTATAATAATTTTGATGGAGACCCGATGGCAAACCGTCAGATTTCAAATTGGGTTAATAATGCTCTTAATATTGATATGGAGGTTTGTATTCAATATTGATTGGTGGGTTTGTGTGCTCATATAGAGGGATCATGTGTCCAACACTTGGGTATTAGATAGGTGGAATCAGGTCTCAAGTTGTTTTAAATTTGGAGCAGTGTTGGAGCAGTGTGGATATTTGTTGAAAATATTTCCAAGTCTCTGCAATCTCATTTCAAGCTTTGGGATTTAATAAAGTTGACCTTTTGTTGCAGATGAATTAATTTTGGAAGGGAATGTCTGACATAGAGATTATACAACATAGGATAATGGCCACCGTGAAGTTGATGCATGATGCAACAATTCAGCAAGGCCAGGCATGCAATATTATAAAGAGAACTTGTGCATTACTATCTCCTCAGGAAATTGGATCTGGATTTTCATAATTTTTTAAGGCAAATAGGATCATTGTGTTGGTTTACAAATGGAGCTCTCATCGCAAGTAGAGAATGATGTTTCTAGTTGACACTTCGATCACATGACGACAACCATATAATTTATCCTTTCTCTACATTCTAGACAAGGGGAAATGAGGAAGGTAGGAGAGCAAGCTCAATTCTCCCTGTTGCATCATAAAATTGGCCTATTATAGACTAAGATGGATCACCTGCAGGTTGCTTTCTATCATTTGATTCTTAAGCTTGATAAATTGATCCCTCTAAAAGAAGCATCAATTTCTAAAGAGAAAAAAGAAGTGCTTGAAGAGGCCAAGGTGCTCAAGCTTGAGGTTCCAGAGCAACAAGTGACAAGAATTGAAGAAATGTGTGAAGATTGGATTCCATTTTGCCCCTTCAATGACACGAAGAAAATGAAAATGCAAGCATTGTAGTTCTCGAGGCAATGGTTGAAGATTAACATTCTCTTTTAGTTTTGGTTTATGTTATGTAAGTATGCAGTAATATTAGGGGTCTTTTGGCATATATATAAGAGTAGTTATATCAAAATAGTTGTATGTAATCTAACTGTTGTAATTTCAAGGCTTTTTTGGTCCTTTTTTAATTCAGTAGATGAATATTTTGTATCATATGTAAAAGGTTCCAACCTTCTAACTAGATTGATTAAATAGAAGGAGCCTACCCGTTTTGTTGAAAAACAGAGAGGATATAAGTATAGCGTAGTCTAACTTATAGACGAAATGACCTTTTTCACGACCATTTTTCTAGTTAATTTTAATCAAAATATGACAAAGATTTTTAAAAACTTGAGTTTAAATTGTTTAATCTGCATAATTCGAGTGTCCCAGGGGTTTTCCAGGGTGCTCAATACATTTATGCATTCAAAACTATATTTTAAACAATAATAAATCTTGAAATTGTATTGTCGGATTTTGGTGAATTCCAGTGAAAATTGTTATTTCGTCTATAAGTTAGACTACGCCTATAAGTATTATAATAATATAAGAATATAAATAATTAAATAACAAATTAAATAAGAATAAATAGTAATAATATCCTTAATATAAGGAGGTTAAGAGTAAAAAAAAATATTCAAATGGTCAAACAAGATGATTAATATAAACAATAAAGAGGTTAATTAATTAGTAGTTAAAAATATATTAATTAATTAAAAAATCATTGTAAAAATGAAATAACCAAATATATTACTGAAATAATGAGTAGCCTTTAAGTGCGACTTTTTGGAAAAAAATTCCTATTTATTCTTTGATCTAATTTTTCTAAAATCCAACAAGGATTCATTTAAATTACAAGTTTGGTAGGTGAACTCTTCACAATCGAAGTGCCCCAAAGGTTTTTGATGAATCCATATACGTAGTCAAAAAACTAGTTTAAACAACACATCAAGATTTGACCACAAATTTTTTCGCTAAATTCCGACTAAAAATCCATAAGAAACTCCAAAAAATATCACTTAAAAACTACTATGTTAAATAATCAAAACAAATAAAAATATAAATATTACAATAATATAAACATATAAATATTATATTATTAAAATACCAAAATTATATATCAATAAATATAGCAGTACAAATAACTTTATATTGGAGTAAAAAAAAATAACACAAAATTATATATATATATATATATATATATATATTAAAAGGATATAATAACACCATTAATATATCAAGCCCTTTTAGCGCATATATAATATAGGTTAATAAATTAAATAATATTAATAAAAGGATATAATGATATTATTAATATATCAAGGTCTATTAAGATAATAGCTAAAAAGAAAAAATTTAAAAATAAAGGAAGAAGAATAATAGAGGGGGTCTAGAGAGGAACAAAACAGCCCAAAGAAAGAAGAGAAGGCTAACCAAAAATAGAAAAGGAAATTGTTTAGTTTCAGGAGGAAGAAAAACTAGAAGAGAAGGTAGAAATCAAGTTCTTACTAATCTTTCAGTCATCATATTTATTCAGATTTACCACTCACTTTTCAATCACGATGGCTTCACTAAACTTCCTATGATCATAGTGTCTGATTTTGGCCAGGATTTTGTAGTCTTAAGGGCAAATGTGGTGCTCGGTTTTTCCAGGGTGTTCAGCAAGAGGTGAGGAACAAGACCAACTATGCTTAATGCCAGATATATGTTCTGAATAATCTATTTAACATATATCCCAGTGTCAACAACATAGGGAACCCCACATGAGCATGGGATTGAGTATATCCCTTTCATGTTTGAAGGGTTAACAGGATCCTTGACTAACCTCATGATACTAAAAATGGTGTTTAACGACTTGAAAGTGGTCGAAACTTAATTTTTTCTTAAAATACGAGTGATCATATCTGTGGGTCCTTGGATAAAGGGAAGTTGAACCCTGGGGATAGAATCAACAAGGTCCCTTTTTGATCTAGGACCTTGGATGGCTTTCTAGAAAGCCTTGATGCCTTGGTATTTCTTATAGCCATTTTTCACAAAAACATCCAAGAGGTGGGATTTTTCCTCATTAAGATGTACTTCATCAGAGATCCTTAATGTCCGAGTGACCAAGGTGTTTAATACCCCAAATTTTTGGGTCAGATGATCATGGGACTCAGCATGAAGATATTGCTTTATGTTAATCTTTTTACGGAACACCTAGTGAGAAATAGAACCATCAATATTTTTTTAGATGAGAATGTCAAGAAAAGGTAGAATCCCATATCCTTAACCTCCATAGTAAACTTGATAAAGTCAGATTGATTATTTAGATGTTGCTTGAATTATTCCAACTTATCATGAGCATGGGGCCATATAATAAAAGTATATCAAGAAATTGTTTCCATAGCTCAAGACAAAATGGTGCGGAGGCAAGGGTATTGGTCTCAAAGTCTTCCATGAAAAGGTTGTCATGACAGTAACACACTAGAAAAACCAAACACCACATTTGCATTGAAGACTACAAGATCCTAGCCAAAATTAGACATTATCATCATAGGAAGTTCAAAGAAGCCATTGAGATTAAAAAGTGAGTGGGAAATTTGAACAGAGATGACAGTTGGAAGATTAGTAGGAACTGGATTCATTCCCTCTCTTCTAGTTTTGCTTCTACCTGAAGCTAAACCTTTTCCTTTTCCCTTTTTGGCTAGCCTCCTCTTCTTTCTTTTTAGGTTGTTTTATTCCTCTCTAGGTCCCCTCCATTATTCTTTCTCATAAAAATTTAATTTTTATTATTTTTATTAGTATTACCTAATAAGCCTTGATATATTAATATTAATATTATATCATTTTCATTAATATTGTTTAATTTATTAATATATATTATATATGTTATATATACCCTAATAAACATGGGTATATTAATGGTATTAATTAATCCTATATATATTCTTGGTAAAATAAATATTATATACATATAATTTTGGTATTTTAATAATACATATTTATATTATTGTAATATTTGTATTATTATCTAGTGTCACATCGCATCAGAAATCTGAAAAAACGATGGAGAGAGTCGTTATGGAGGACCGCGCGCAGCCCTAGCTGCTACAGCACCCAGCGCGAAGCAACCCTACTGCACCTCAGCGGCCTCTGCTGCTGAGGATCGATCCACAGGCAACGGAAGGAGAGATCACAGTTCTAGCCAACATTTTCTACCCCCAGATCGCAGCAGCCCTCAGCGGCCTTCTGCTGCTGAGGTCTGAGCATTATGGACCCATTAGAGGATGAAGATCATCATTCAGATCATCAGCAAGAAACTGAAGTAACAGCAAAAGCCTTTGCCTCCCTTATTTCTGCAATGGGTCCGGCAAAGAGCCGACCATCAATTTCAAAGTTTGTTAAAAGAATGGAAGAAATACCAGAAATATCTCTTCCTCCTGCACTCCCAAGAAAAGCAGCACTCTCCCTGGCAGAACGAGGATTAGTAGGGCAGTTTACTGGGTTGTGGCCATCACCCAAGACTGTCCAAAAATGGGTAGAAAGAAACTGGTCTGCATCAATAAATGGGAAGATCTCAATCAGGTTCTGTGGTAGAGGGTATTACACCTTTCATTTCGAAACCAAAGAGGACCGAGATCTGATATTCAGGAATGGTCCGTATTTTATGGATACAAGGGGATTGTATTTGAATAGATGGACACTGGACTTTGATCCAGAAATGGATGTTCCAAATGTTGTACCTGTATGGGTTAGATTGCCGCATCTTCCCCTCCACTGCTGGGGAGACGATTCAGTTAAAGCCATAGGAAACGCAGTCGGGAAATACATAGACAGATGTGAGCCAAAAGAAAACATGCATGCATGCACCTGAATCTGTGTAGAAGTGGATCTAGGGAAAGGACTCCCAGAAGCTATCAAAATCAAAGTGGACCAGTGGACGCACATACAACAGCTGGACTATGAACAAATTCCCTTTAAATGCAAGGTATGTCATGAATACGGTCATTTTGCAAATAGATGTACAAAAAATAAAGAAAATGAAAGCGAAAAGATTGAGGATCTGGAAAATAAATGGGAACAGGTCAAACGAAAGAAGACAGCTAATAAACAATCAATCCAACCCTCTTTCCAGCCCACAACATCCACTGAAGCCCTCCCTCTCTCGCCAAAAGCAGACTTCGCCAGCCATAATCCCTTTGATCCATTGCTCCCTTCAGCACCCCCATCCCCTGGACCCAAATCTAGATCTAGATCTAGAACCCCTCACTCTCCCAACCCCCCTCAGTCTCCTCATTCCCCCAGAGGTTCAACTCACCTCTCTCCTCCTCCCTCAGTAGACAGAATATTAACCAGAAAGCAATCAAAGGAAGCATTTCCAAATGCAGAAAACCAAAAAAAAGTTGGAAGAAAGACAAATAAAGAGCTAAGGGATGAAGCAGCAGCAAAAGAAATGGCTTTAGGAACACAGCAACCTATGGATACTTACCTAGGGAAAAGCATAGGAAACATGGAGAAAAGCCAGCAAAAGGGGAAAGGAACCATGCACCACCCAACAAGTAAATAATGATAATAGTCTCCTGGAATTGCAGAGGAATGGGGACACCTTTTAAAGAAAATGCAACAAGAGACATACTGACAAAAGAAAACCCAGATATCCTTATGATTCAGGAGACAAAAGCAAACAACCAAGAATCTGAAAGAAAAAAAATAAAAAAAATAAAAATAAAAAAAATTCAGACACTACGAAGGGGAAGCAATTCAGGCAACAGGAGCATCAGGAGGTATCTGCACAATCTGGAAAAAAGGAATATGGGAATTAATCCAAAAAAAACAGATCAGCATTGGATAATAACGGATCTAAGGCAGATCAACACAAAAGAGAGATACAGGGTCATAAATATATATGCCCCCAATCACTATAAGGAGAAAGAACAGTGCTGGGCAACACTGAAGGAAGCATTACAAGAAACACAAGCCGGGAAAATAATTCTAGGAGGGGATTTAAATCTGGTTAGAAGTATAGAGGAAAAGTTTGGAGGAAACTATCAAGCGGATCCATCCAGGAATTCTTTAGAAGAAATAATGGAGCAGCACAACCTTCTGGACATCCCTCCAAATAATGGAAAATATACCTGGAATAACAAGAGAGTGGGTAAAAGTAATATAAAAGAAAGGTTGGATAGAATTTTGATTCAAGAAAACATAGCAGCAGTGTACAGCTCTATCAAATCAAAAATCATTCACACCACAGCTTCTGATCATAAACCGGTTGTAATAGCATTGGGCAAAATGGAAAATCAAGGCCCACTCCCTTTTAGGTACAGCTCAACCTGGGACAGCAACACAGAAATCAGCGAATTAGTTAAAACAGCATGGGAACCAAGAATATCAGGCTCACCACAGTACATTTGGGAGACAAAATTAAAAAATGTAAGATCTAAGCTGAAGGAATGGGCAAGATTAAAAAAAAAGAGCTACAACAGAAAATGGACAGCATGCAGGCTGAAAAAGAATGTAAAGAAGAAAGCAAGCAAGATTACCTAAAAGAGAAAGAAATCTTTTGGGAAATATACAGGGAAAACAGGAAAGAAGAGGAAGAGGCCAGACTGAAATCCAGAAGCCTATGGCTCAAGGCAGGGGACAAGAACACCTCATTTTTTCACAACAATATGAAAATCAGAAGAGCAAGAAACCAAATAGAAAAAATACAAGTGGAAAACCAAGAAGTCAAAGGAGCGGAAGAAATAAAAAAAAGTAGCTTACAAGCACTTCAAAAACTTACTTTTAGCCACAGAAGAAACGGCTGAATATGAAGAAATTTTGCAGCACACAAAAAGGAAAATCAAAAAAGAACAAAACAAAGATATGTGCAAGGATCTCACAGAAGAAGAGATAGTGGAGGCCATATGGAGTCTGCATCCAGATAAAGCACCCGGGCCAGACGGATTTACAATAGCTTTCTATAGAAACCATTGGCATACAATCAGAAAGGATTTTTTAAGAATGGCGAAGAATGTTTTAAAAAAAAAAAATGGGAAGCCACACAAAATCTTCCTATCTTGCTCTGGTCCCAAAGGAGTCAAACCCCTCCACCTTCAACAGGTTTCGACCCATCTCTCTATGCAATTCCTCTTATAAGATAATAACAAAAATAGTGGCAAATAGAATCAAGAAAGTGTTGCACCTAATTATATCAGAAAATCAAGGAGGGTTTGTCCCAAACAGACAAATCATTGACAATGTTATAATAGTTCAGGAAGTTGTCCACTCCAGTATTCTAAAGCAAGAAAAAGGTATGATAATCAAATTAGATATGGCAAATGCTTTCGATAGAGTCAGCCACCCATACCTAATGGTTGTACTCCAGAAACTAGGCTTCTCAAAAGAAATAATAGAAGTCATACAGGAATGCATCTCTACCCCCTGGATCGCTCCCCTCATAAATGGAAGACCCAGTGAATTTTTCCAAAGCACAAGAGGCCTCAGGCAAGGCTGCCCTCTCTCCCCATTTCTCTACATAATAATGGCAGAAACCTTAAGCAGAGCATTGGAAACTCAGAGAAAAGAAAGAACTATCACAGGGCTGAGAATAGCAAAAGGAATAAAAACCATAAACCATTCCTTGTTTGCGGATGACACATTGTTGCTGGGAGGAGCATCAACAATAATAGCAAGAAGATTCAAAAAAATTCTTGATGCATTTCTACAGGTGTCAGGTGGGCTATTAAATAATACAAAATGCAGGATCTATGGGTGGAACATTCCGCCTAGAACCATGCAAAGGATTTCACAAATCATGGAAATCCCAGCACAGGAAAATTGGAATCACTTCTTTTACCTGGGACTACCAATATCAAAAGAGAGCATGAAGGCAGAAATATGGACAAAACAGATTGAAAAAATGCAAGACAGGATAAAGAATTGGGGAATGATGTGGCTAAATATGGCTGGAAGGGTGATATTAATTAAAGCTCTCCTTGCTGCATTACCGATCTATCAATATGCAATAATCATGGCACCAGCAAGTGCTCACAAACAGATGGAATTAATCCTAAGAAGCTTCCTATGGCAGGGTGGGAAGCAGGAAAACAAAAAGTTCAGTTTGGTCAGGTGGGAACAAGTAGTGCTACCATATGAACAAGGAGGCATGTCCATTCGATTACCTGGGCTCATGAATACAGCTCTAGGAATGAAAATAGTTTGGAGACTCATAACAGGTAAAGAGAGCTGGTGGAAAAAAACCCTCATCAATAAATACATGGATGGTTCCAAGGAAAAACTGCTAAATGGAAACATTCCAATAAGACAAAGCACCCAAGTATGGAAGCTAGTTAAAAAAGTCATCCCTATAATGAGCAGCCACATATCCAAAATCCCAGGTAATGGAAAAAAAATATCAATTTGGGAGGACAGAATCATGGGAAAAGACCCATTACAGGATCATCCAGAAATTGAAGGCATTCAAGAATGGATGAAAGGAAAAGGCTTTAACACTTTACATTCAATCTCCTTGTGGAATCAAAAGGAATGGCAGGAATGGAAAATGCCAGCAATTCCAGCAAACCTGGAAGGACAATGGAACAAAATCAGGCAGCACTTAAAGGGGGCAGCACCAATTCACTATGATGAGGAAGATAATTACCTTTGGGACCCAAGTAATGGGCAATATACAGTCAAAACTAGATATAAAATTCTCCAAGATCAAACCAATCAACAAGACTGGGATGCTTGGAAAATAGCATGGAAATCTGAAAGTTTGCCTAAGATAAAAATTTTCATTTGGACTCTATTAAAAGGAAAGATCCTGACCAGTGAAAATTTAAAAAAAAAAAAGAGGCTTCCAAGGGCCATCACGATGCCCATTATGTCAGCAGGCTGAAGAAAACATTCAACACTTATTTCAGGAGTGTAAATTCTCAAGAGAGTGCTGGGAGCAGCTTATGAGCCCACTGGAAATGAATATAGACTTTGGAAAACCATTGTCGGAATTTCTTAGAACACTAGAGAAAGCCTACCCATATGCAACAAAGAAGAAAGTCACAATTCTAAGAATATGGAAATGTATCCCAACAGTTCTATGTTGGCAAATTTGGCTGACTCGAAATAAGTGCATCTTCAAAAATCAAAATCCAAGAATTGGGAAAACATTATCAAAAACCTGGGGACTAACTTCTGAAATCCTCAATGAAAAAGGAACTGCACCAATGGACTATAGTATTCTCCAACAAGAAGAAAGAGACTGGCTCAGCAAAGCCATAATAAACAACAATGGCCAAAAAGGACAGAGAAAAGAAAACTCAGGAAAAAATTGGAAATTAAGAATGACTGAAGAGGAAATTGAAAGCTGGAAAAAACTTCAGAACAAACATTGTTTGCATTTTGATGGAGCCTCCAAGAATAATCTAGGAAAGGCAGGAGCAGGGGGAATAATTCTCGATCCGAATGGGAAAAAAATTGTCACCTATGAATGGGGATTGGGACAAATTTCAAATAACAAGGTTGAAGCTTATAGCTTGCTGATGGGGACAAGAATGATTAAAAAAAGAGGAATCCAAAATCCAATAATTTTAGGAGATTCAGCCATCATAATCGAGGCAATGGTTCGAAACAAAAGTCCAAGCAATGAGTTTATGAGTAGAATCATCAAAAGAATCAGAAGGAATTTAGAAGGTTCTGGCAATGTAACCTTCAAACATATATTGAGAATACATAACCAGCAAGCGGATCACCATGCAAATCAAGCAGTGGAAAAGAAGGAAGGAAGAGTCCGGGAGAACAAAGAAGAATACTATCATTCAGTGCCATAATCTCAAATCGAAAATGATAAGATTAAAGTTCTGTAAAATCAAGGGACAAAGCAAGTTGAATAAGGAAAAAATAAAAAATCGAAAAGCACAACACATCAAAGGATGCACAGCCCAAAGGAAAATCAGAAAAGCATGGGTAGGCAGAGGAAAAATCATGGCAACAGGGATCTTCGCATGAGCAATGTCAGAGAAGGAAATCCTGGTCACAAGGTTCATGAGATAGCATATCACTGCTCAGGAGAAAAACGATCCAGGAAGGACGATCACACTCAAGTGGTAGCTTCCAAGTGCAGTGCATGGGATGACCGAATAGGCTATAAGAACAATGGTAGGCTAATAACCAATAAGCAATATTGTGTTAACAGAGAGTCCTCAGCTGAGCGCAGAGTGATTCCGCCTGATCTAAGTCCCTGTCCGCCATTCATTGCAGCCTCAGATCGCTCGAGCCCTGCGATCACTAGCTCTCGGCTCTTTGTTTTATTCCAAATAGTCCAGCAACCCTCCATCGCAGCCGATCTCTGTCTCTTACCATCCCTTCCATATTCGCAGGCTTTCTCTCAGTCCAATAGTCACCTTGGCCACATCTCTAGCACTTTGCTCTCTACTTCTCTTCAACCCATCACTCAGCATTCACCGCAACAAGTAAAAACTTCCGCTGTCTATTACCAACCCCTCCATATCTGCAGGCCCCCTCTCAGCTCTTTATACTCCGTGGATACATCTAACATAGCTACTCAAAAGATTCAGGACAACGGTCAGCAAAACAGAGCACCACAGGACCAAAGGATTGCAGGCAGCAGCAACAAAGCAAGAGAAAGAAACAATCAAATGGAGTTCAACCCCATCGAAAAGGCAGCTAGGAACGACTCATGCCCAACATGCAAAGGGAACAAGATCATGATACATTGGCTGCAACAATCTCTCAAGGATCTTAGAAGTGAAATGAGAATGGAATATAGCTTTCAGAAGCAAAATATGGCAGTGCAAAAAGAGGAGATAATGGCACTAAAAACTAAGTGTAAGCATCTGGAAGAAGCAGTGGAATACTACAAAAACAAAACTACGAGTAGTGAAGGAGAGAATTCAGTCAACAACAACAACATGAATCAAGCAGCCCAAGAATATTCAGTATATAAGCCATAAATTCCAGAGAATATATGTTATGTAAATTTACTTTCTTAGTAGGTCAATTTGTCAGGCAGTACTCTAGAATAGTTAAAAGAATTTATGAAGTTTTGAAATCAAGCACAGGAGATGGGACTGCGTTCTTATCTCACTGCTTAGTCTATTATCTCAATATAGCTTAATGTAATAGGAGCTTGCTCCACGTCTTTTTTTGGTAATATATCAACTAACCAATCTTGTTAAAAATAATATATATATTATTATCTGTCTTTTTTTTCTGTCAAGTTGTCTGTGATCTTCCATATTTGACTTGTGGTTTAAGGAGCCACAACCTAGGGGCATCTAATACATCAAAGTCACCTGAAGATCACTCCTGACTGGGGCCATATCAACCCTTAGCTGACTGGCTTTTTTAGCATGTCTCCTCCCCCTAACACACGGTACAACCACCCCTCGTGAGGTTTGATCCTTGGTCACCTTGTTGACGAGGCCCATCCTCAACCAATTGTATTAGTGAGACTTGACAATTATATGTTTACTTAATTGATATATTATAAAAATATTTGTTTACTTAATTGATATATTTAATTTTATAATGATTGTTTAATTAATTTATTTATTTTTAACTATTAATTAATTAATAACACATATATATAGTCTAACTTATAGATGAAATAAAAAATTTCACAGCATTTTTTTGGTTAAATTTGATCAAAATCTGATAGATATTTTTAAAAACTTGAGTTTAAACTGTTAAATCTGCATAATTCGAGTGCCCCAAAGGTTTTTCATGGTGTTGAATCTATTTATGCCTTTAAACAACAAAAATTCTTGAAATTGTATTGTTAGATTTGAATGAATTCCGGTGAAAAAAACTATTTCGTCTGTAAATTAGACTACGCCTATATATATATATATATATATATATAGATATACATATACATATATATATATATATATATCTATATATAGATATACATATATATCTATATATATGTATATATATATATATACATATACATATACATATACATATACATATACATATATATATATATATATATAATTTTGTGTTAATTAATATTTTTGATTTTATACCATGATATTTATTCGTATATAATAAAATAATATTTGTATTTTAATAATATAATATTTATGGAGGAATACCTGGGAGAATTTACTAGAGGCTGGAAACCCTGATCTGCTGCACGCTGCTCCCATGGCTGCCTCAGCAACCCAACGTTACATCCTGCAAGATGCCGGGAAAGGCAACCCAAGTCGGGAGGAATCAAACCACGGTGCTCTGGTCTGCGCCTTGACCCTTCACGTGCCCACACATGTGATGTATCTCGGCTATGGTGGATGTGGGAATTTGAATCAAGGAATAATCATGGATGACACAGCATCCATGCCCAACGCAGAAGGGGCTAGGGCAAGCCACCTCTAGAAACGTGCAGAAAAGTCGGCTTCTCTGAGAAAAAACGGATGGGAGAAAAGGAATGGAGTTTTAGGCGATGTTAGTATTTGATCTGCAGGTCTATTCACTGGATCTGTTGTTGTAGCCCAAGGAAGGTTGCTGCATGTAGCTGGTTTGTTCTCTCCCACTGCGGATAGGCACAAATCACCCAGATCTGGCCTTGATTTAACCAATCCGGCTCACGATCGACAAACGAGCCAAGATCCAATAGCTCCGGATCTCTGGATTGAGAAATGCCACCAGAACAGGGATACGCTGAGATTTATCCATCAAAACAACCCGGTCTATCATGCGTACATTATCAAGCATCGGATGGCAGCTGTAATGAAGCACGCCCAAGCTTGCAATACTGATCCGTGTCCCCAGATTCCTGAGGGGGCCATAAGGCACGAGGACAGCCTGAATGCAAAATTGGAGAGCACAGATCCTACTGACTCCGCGGCGATGAGGATGTTGAGGGCAAAGACCACTCCTAATCTTTGTAAGACATTGGGGGCAGGAGTAATCGAAGCCATTTCAGTGGAAAGGAAGGATCACCAAATTGGTGTCTGGTCGCAGATCGGCAACCCTAGCATTGCTGAGATAATTCCCAATCGCTTCCAAATCTTCGTTAGAACGCCCAAGGGGAACTCAACATTGATCTGGGCTTATGCTACAGACAGTGTAAGAGATCTGAAAAACAACATTGCCAATCAGATCGGCTACCCGGCTGGCAAGCAACACCTATTAACAGGGGGCAGATCACTACAGGACTTCAGATCCATAAAGGATTACAACATTAAGCCAGGATCTACAATCATCCTCAATTTGAGACTACGAGGAGGTGCAGCAACCGGCAAATCAACAGAAGGAGGCAGCGGATCTAAATCAAACCACATCCCAGATCCACTCCAGCAGCACAGAAGTGAAGGAACATCTTACAAGCATATTTTACAAGGGGGAAAAGTTTCTCCAACAGCTCCAAAACAGGCTGGAACAGAACCAAGCCCATACATAGTGGAGCAACTGCAGCACACTCCAGAACTAACAATCGATACAGCAGAAGTAGAGAAGGTATGTAACAGCTATGAAAAGCAAGCCATCATATGCCGTTTTAACGGATTTTGGCCCAAACCCTTTGATCTGTTTCATTGGATTCTCACGAAATGGTCTCTGGACTGTGAGATCCATCTCTGCTCCAAAGGGTTTTTCATAGTCAAATTTCAATCACCAGAAGTCAGAGATCTCGTGATTCAGGAAGGACCTTGGTTCTGGGGATCTTCGGGTCTTTTTATCACTCCATGGTTCCCAGAATTTGATGCAAACACTTTCGTTGTTTCTCGGATGCCTGTATGGGTTCATCTTCACAATCTCCCTCTCCATTTCTGGGATCAAAAGGTACTGGAAAGCATAGGCAACTCCATAGGCAGATATATCAAAATGGATACACAAAGAATAGAAGAAAGAATTTTTACTTTCGCACGCATATGCGTGGAAGTAGACCTCAGTAAAGGATTATCGGGAAGCATAAAACTGAAACACAAAGATCACAGCTGGATGCAGTCATTAGACTATGAAAATACAGCTTTCAGATGCAGAATATGTCAGCAAACTGGACATCTCCAAAATGCATGTCCGGAATACAAAAAGAACAGCCGCAGAAAGAAGAAAACCGGCAGTCAACAAAAGGGATGGAATTTCACCCATCCAGATTCAGAAGAGGAGGAAGAGGATGAAGAGGAAGAACCTGGTCCAAACAAAAGTATCCAAACAGAAACACAGAAGACTTCTACACAAGAGCCCATGGAATCACAATCCGGAAAGAATCCAAATACAATGGAAATCAGTGGAACCAAAAGGCAGCATTCATCAGACACCTCAGATTCAGACAAGGAAAACCCCCGACCTGGCAAAGAAAATCCACTTCAACTTGTTCCCATAACCCCATCCCAAGGAGAATGGCGAAAGGTCGAGAAGAAAAAGGGGAGGAAGTCTTGAACCTCCAAGTTTAGCTCCTCTGTTCTCGTTGTGGTCGTTTTCACATGAAGTTTTGTTTTATTTTTTGCTTTTATTTTTTTCTTGATGCTGCTCACCATCTCTGACAAGCACTGGCCCGAAATTTTCCTCATATGAGGAGGTCGTGCATATGCTCAGTGAATTTCTCTACTTGTTTTTAGCTGGACTGAATTCTCATCTAGTGAGCTCTATGATTCACAAATTATAGAGCAAAATGAATGCTTCGGCATATACTATGTAACTTTTTATCCTGGTAATAAAAAGTTCGATTTTTTTCTTTGGAAAAAAAATAATATAATATTTATATTTTTACATTATTGTAATATTTGTATTGTTATATATTAACTTAATTGATATATATATATGGTTATTTAATTTTTATAATGATGGTTTAATTAATTAACAATTTTATTATTATTTATATTAATAGCTTGTTTTGTGACTTGTAACCTCAAAGATATTAATATTTATTCTTATTTAATTTGTTATATATATATGTATATGTATATGTATATGTATATGTATATGTATATGTATATGTATATGTATATGTATATGTATATGTATATATATATATATATATATATATATATATATATATATATATTCCTGTGGAAAAAGTCGTAATTTTCATTAATAAGAGAAAATTACATTTTGTAGATGTTGAGCATATGCAGTGTGTAAGGCATTGCCTGTCCAAAATAAGTTTAAACGGTGGTATAATGCTCCACGCAGGGAGCAAACTGATCAAAAAGCAAACAAAAAAAATTATGGTCTCTATGCAGAGAGAGTATAGTTCAGCTTAGTTCTGTAATAACATGAAGGAAAAACATAAATATTTACATATAATCAAAAAACTTCCTGACTCAAATTGAGCCTTCAGTTATGCTTTTGGATCTATGAATGGTCTATGATAGTGTTGATAGGTAACACCATCCTTCTCCTCATATATCAACCAAGTACCATCATCCCTGTGCGCTGCCTCCTTGGATAGGTGATCGGCAGCTGAGTTGCGCTCCCTGTAAATGTGATGGCAAACAAAAGAGTCAAAAGTCAAGATGAGCCTGTGAATATCATCCAAGATATGCCTCAATGAGTATGCATTGCAATTAGATTTTTTATTTATCCAGTTGCATACTAATTTTGAATCACCAAAGAGTTGTAGGTTCGTGCACTGTTTGTTCAGGGAAAAATGAATGAGGTATTTGGCAGTTATGAGCTCAACGTAGTTATTGGTGCCTCTGCCCAAACCCATTTGTATTTTAAAGGAATGGGTTTCTGATATATGTAATATGGCTCCCCCCCCACAGCCTATCTCCTATGTCGATCCATCGAAATAAGCCCATGGCATAGAGGTATTTATGGTTTCCGACATGATGTTCTTGTTGTGTTGTTGAGTGGTCTCTTCTAGAATGGAGTGATAGTCGGCTATAGTTCTAGACAGTATAGAGGGCCAGTGTGGAGCCTTCTGCTAAAATATGGTATTGTTCCTAGCTATCCATATAGCCCAGCATGTGAGTAATGGTAAATTCCTCTCCTTTCCTGTGGTGGCCTTCCACCAATTGTTCCATGCATCTTTTATGTTATCACCGTGCCACCGACATGATATGGGAAGCGATGTGTGTAAGTTGTTCCATAGCTCTTGGGTGGTAGGACAGTCCAGAAAGAGGTGATCATTGTCTTCACTGCAGTTTCTGCAAAGGTGGCACCAAAATGGTCCTAAATAAGATCGCTTCATCAAATTTGCACCAGTTGGGGTTTTGTTGTGTAGAATAGACCACATTAGCAGCCTCGTTCTAGGGGCCACTTTTAGCTTCCACATTAGGTTCCACCAAGGCTCAGTAGCTTGGGGCTTATAAGGTTCCATCAATACCAGATATCCTATCTTGGGTGCATATGAGCCATGTTTGGCAAATGCCCATATTAGTTCGTCGTCCCCTTCTGTAATCTTGATGTGGGCCTCTGTTAATGCAGTTAGGTAGTCATGCCAGTCCTGTTGCCAGTGCAGAGGGATATTTAGAAAGTTCCTTGATTTCCAGGCCTGTTGTGTCATGGTAGAACGGGCATTGTCGGTAATATGGCAGATATGTGTGATGCCTTGATCAACGAGGAGTGTTTTCAACTCCGCAGGTAGCCTATGAGCATTGCCACAGCTGACCTAGGGGTCTTCCCCTATGCACACCAGTGATCCAGATTGAATTCTCCATGTCAGTCCATTTCGAATAAGACTCATTGCATTTATTACAGCCTTCCAAATGATGGATATGTTTGAGGTATTCCTTTGTGCTTGTCTAATCCAGTCTAGAGTATTGGAAGGGGTAATATATTTAGAGACAACTACCTTCGTCCATAGGCTACGATTGTTGAGCAATTGCCATCCTAGCTTTGTTGCCAATGCTTTGGAGAAGACATCTAGTCTCTTGATCCCCCAGCCTCCCCACCGTTTGGGTAGGGCAAGGGTCTCCCATCTGGCCCATGCAAATATTCTCCCAGGTTGTTTCCCCTTCCATAAGAATCGACAACAAATGTTTTGTATTCTGGCCAATATCCCTCTAGGAATCCAAGCCAACGTCATCCAGTATACGGGCGTTGCTTCCAAAACAGCCTTGATCAGGATCAACCTGCCTACTCTTGACAAATATTTGTGGTACCAGATATTAAGGCGTTTTTCTACCTTGGTGATTAGCCAGGTCCAATCGGCTATTTTATATCCATGAGGCTTTAGTCAATAGCCAAGGTACCTCAGACCTTCTTCCAAAGGCAGGAGAGTAAAGGATAATTGTTGGGTTGTGTTATATTCTTTCCTCAACTAGCCCACATAGTTAACCGGGGTGTTAGAGGGGGGCGGAGCCCCCCTTCGTTGCGCCAATTGTGTAGCCGGGGGGGGTCACAGGGGGTTTGAGGTGTACCCGTAACCCCACTTTATGTGGTCCAGGGCGTTGTTGGTTTTGGACCCTATGTTAGGTTGGGCGGAACCACCTATGGTTTTGTGCATAATTTTCGCACATGTTTTTGGACGCGATGGTTTTCGGTCCACGGTATTGGGTGCTTCGGCATGTATAAATATGTATTATAACATTGAAAGGAATATAATGAAAAATCAAGCTGGTAGTCCTGGTTTTGGGATCCAGGGGAAAATCACTGTGTATATGTGTTTTATGTGTTATTCTCTCGCATTGTTTATTTTATGTGTTTTAGAATTCATATGCAGGTAATTTTTGTACGGGGTTAAAACCTACAAGAATCTCCTGAGCGCATACTGTATTTCGTGTTGAGAGCATCCTGTAGCTGTAATAGTGGATTTTGCTTCATTCAACATCATTCTTGTGGCTTTTTGGAATATTCCAAATGCATTGTGCAGAGATGTTAAGTCACCAATGCCTCTGTTGAGGAAGATAAGTACATCATCAACAAAGAGTAGGTGTGTCAGAATGCAAGAGTCAGTGATCTTAATTCCTGTAATCCGCCCTTGCCTGTGGTCTTCTCCAATAATTCTACTAAGACCCTCCATTATGAGGAGAAATAAGAGGGGGGATAGAGGGCATCCCTGCCTGAGCCCTCATTCCACATGAAAAAAGGGGGATGTCGAACCATTGATTAGTACACTATATGTGACGTTGGTTATACAACACATGATCCATTTGATGAAGGTGTAGGGGAAACCCAAATGAGTTAACAAAATTCGGATGTAGAGCCAACTGACTCTATCAAATGCTTTTGATAGGTCTACCTTCATTATCATACCTTTCAATTTTTTGAGCTGAACAGTGTGGAGTAGTTCCTGAGTTGTGCCTACCGCCTCGTGAATCTGTTTGTTTTGTAGGAAGGAAAATTGTTCTGGGGAGATGTGCAAGGACAAGATTGGCCTTAGGTGGTTAGCAATGATCTTTGCGATGATTTTGTAGATACAGTTACACAAAGATATAGGCCTGAAATCATCGAAAGTAGAGGGTTTATCAACTTTGGGGATGAGAGCTATGAATGTGGAGTTAAGGCCTTCCGACATCCTCCTGTGCCTTCGACAGTCTTCTATGATCCTTAACAGATCTGCCCCTATGATGTCAAAGAAGGCAATGTAAAATTCCACTGTCCAGCCATCCGGCCCTAGGCTCTTATCCTTCTTGAGCCATTTTAAGGTTCCTTCGAGCTCATCTAGAGTGACTTCTCTTGTAAGTTCCAGGTCTGCCTCCTGGTCTACGAATCTTGGGAAGAGTTGGGCAGTACGAATCACTTCATCCAGGGTGGCGATAGGGGGAGCCTTGTAAATGTCTTTAAAATGTGAGTTATTATATGTTGCCAGCTCTCGAAAGGTTTGAATGGCTTGTCCATGCTTATTTTTTAGCTCCCGTATTATATTAATCGCCTTCCTCCCATTAGCATATTTATGGTAGAATTTGGTATTGTCGTCCCCATCCTTAAGCCAAATTGCCTAACTCCATAGCCTCCAGCTCTCTTCTCTATCCTTCAGGATTTGTGTCCTCTTGTGCATTAGTGAGGCAATTTTATCTTTTTGTTCTTGGGAGGTAATTATCCCTCTGGTATCCTCCTCAAAAGTGTAGATTTCCTCCTCTGTTGTTCTAAGCAATTGGTCTTCCAGTTTTCTTTTCCTGTGAGCCCAGGCTTTGGATAGGGATTTCAACTCCTTCAGGTTATGGACAAAGTCTTCCGCAATGTTCCCATTAGTTCCTGGAGGGTGAGCCTTCCAATAGTCGGCCACCATCCTCATGTAATCAGCATCCCTTAGCCATGTGGAGTTAAATTTGAATGGAGCCTTTGGCTTATCAATGGCATCCTGCATTTCCAGATAGATAGGTTTGTGATCAGATAGACCCCCAGATCCAACCCATTGTCTGATACAGGTGCCTCTATTGACCAGAGGTTCTTTAATTAGGAATCTATCGAGCCTTCTGGCAAGGCTTGCCTCACCAGTTCTATTATTCCTCCATGTGGGCTGAATCTTGGTAGAGGGAATGTCAATAAGGTTGTGGTCCTCCAGAAGATTCTCAAAGAATGTTGATAGCATGTCCACCTGTGCTTGATGGCCCCATGACTTCGCATACCCTATGGAAATATTCGAGGGGGATTATGTTGTCTTGCTAGAGGATTGTTGAATTTAGCAGTTTCCTCCAGTAATCAGCCCTATCGTGACAAGGGCCGTATACATTGATGATTTTGTAGTCAGCTTCAAGGGTGGATGAGTATATATCAGCTCCCAGGTACCCATGTCCCCCCCAAACACTATTCAGCTTAATAGAATGGTTGTTAATGCCCAAGGCTACCCCTCCAAATCTTCCCGTGGCATCTAGCGAGTAAAAAGACCATCCTGGTAACCATGATTCGAGTAAGGGAGTGATGGTGCTGGCAGGACCAAGGGTTTCTTGGAGAAAAAGGATATCTACAACTTCCAAAGCAATCAGTCGTCTCATAGCTAATTTTTTCCCAGGGCTAGCCAACCCTCGGTAGTTAAAGGAGAGCATCTTCATGGAGGGAGGAGATCTAGGGTTTGCTCTAGTCTAAGAACCCAGTCTATGGTTTTTTGTTTGCCCGTGGTGCTTGGCTTTGGATAGTGAGGAGGGGCGCCCCCGAGATGGTTTAGGTAATAAGGGGGTTGAGTCAATACCAAATCCTATAACATCAAGACCTTGTGAGCGTAATCTCGAGCGTAGGGGGTATCGAGGTTCAGTGCTAATAGGATGATCGGAAGGAGGATGCAAAGGGGCCTCTGGGATGGATGGCTGAGAGGTAGTGTAAACAGGGGGAGGGGTCATGATAGGGCATTGCTGATAGTTAGAGGGAATCTGGAAGGAGCTGGGGGAATAATGAGGGTCAAGATCTTGTACAGAACAGAGGGAAGCATCCAAGGTATAAGCAGAGGCTTTAGCATGAGAATAAGTGGAAGGATTACCTGGAGATTCAAATGAAATAAAAGCAGTGGAGTGATAAGGAGTTGACATACCTGTGGAAAATGCGTCCCCTATAGCCACCTAAGCTCTCGTCAAAGGTGGAGAGGGTGGCCGGAGTGGAGCTTTCCCACACTTCTTCTTTGCCTCTTTCTCGTGTGCCATGCCTGCTTCTTCCGTTGCTTGTTGTCGTTGATCTTCTACTTCCATTGCAGACTGCAACTGGTTCTAAGGGATTGAAGTACCCGATTCTTTTTCATTTGACCTCTGACCCACCTTGTTATTCAGGGGACAATCCCTAAATATGTGGCCAACCTTATGGCATCTTCGACATCTATAAGGTACTCCTTCGTAGTCCAATAGTTGTTTCCGAGAGTATGTCCTCCATTGAATGGTGATGTGTTCCTGTAAACCCCCTCTGGTGTCCATATGCACCAATATCCTGGCATAGGCCATCTTGCCTGTGGATTGGTAAGACTTGTCATACTCCATATACATGCCTAGGGAGTTCCCAATGCGACGAAAGATGTCTTCAGACCAAAACTATAGCGGGAGCCCCGGCAGTCTAATCCAGATTGGGCCGACCCCTATTTGCTCTGTTTCCGGGTCAAAAAGTGGTGTCCATCTCTTCAGAAGGACAGGCGCATGCTCAAAGTGCCAGTATGAAGATAAAACCTAGTTCGTGTGGTCAAGCCTGGTGAACCTTAACACAAACCAGCCTCTCACGAAGGTCTGCACCGTAGGTATATCGGCCAAGTGATGTCCCCAGACCTCAGAGGCCCATAACTTTAAACGGGTTGCAGAGTAGTTCCAGCCTCGAATTCTTCCAACCAATACTCTGTCCGCGAAATCCATTGTTTCCCCTAACTGTATGTCCTCCTCGAGCCTGAGAATGATGTCTTCAGCTTTAGATCTAAAGCATCTGGATTTCTTGCGAGGCCTCGCTTCAGCTGCTAAATCCTCCCAACGATTAGAGTTTTCCCCGGAGACGAGTGTGTCCTCAGGAGGAGGGGGAGGGGCAGAAGGAAGGGCATTCGATAAGGGTGGGATGTTCGAATAACTGTCAGATGGGGGGGCAGATGAATGCAATGTGATCAAGGGCTCAGAGATGGTTGTAGTGGATGAGCTGGGTAATGAAAACTTAAAACTGGAGGATGAAGGGAGGGAGGTTAGGCCAGCACGAGCATCCACAGAGTTAGGGTTAAGGCAACCCGAGGCAAACCCTAGTGAGGAAGGTGACGACGGAGGGGTGGAAAGGGACGGCCAGGTTGGGGGGTCATCCGATAGTATCACCGAATGGTCTGAAGGGCTCGAGAACAGAGGTAAACCAGTGATGGTTTCTGTCAACACACAGCTAAACAGGGTCGTGCCTTCCTCAGTAGCATGCAGAGTCGTCCAGATAGAGCCTTCCACCAGCGGTTCTTCTGAGTAGTCAACAAGATCGAGGTCCATAGTTGTCGGGGAACGCAGATCACCAGCTGCCTGAGGGTAACTATCGAGGGAGCAGCAAGTAGGGTGGGCAGTAGTGTGACCGGAGACCTAAACACCGGGCGCGGAAGCAGGAGGGTTACAGGCACAGTAACTTCGGTAAAACCTTGTTACGGTAGCAGAGACGGAGGGTAAGAAAGAGCAACCATCACTGTCGAGCGGCCTACGTGTTTCTGTTGTTCACTGCCAGCTGCAGTGTCTCGTACTGCAGACACGAGGCCCTACCCATATTCGCCCGTGCGTTCCATCCCCACATACTCTCTAGATATATAATAGGGGGGTTTTGATATTTTTATATTGTTATAATACTTACATTCTTATATCTTTGAGTATTTAATTTTTATATTAATTAATATAAGATTTTATTCTTGATATTAATTAATTATTCTCTTTTATTATTATTATTTTTAACCATTTAACGTTTATTTTACATTTCTTGACTTTGCATCTCTGACCTATTTATCTTTCAATGCATGATCGTATTTCATATCAATGTCCTAATAATGAGTCACACTTGATGGCTCGAAACGTCAACAAAAAACTTTAATGTGATGGATCCAAAAATATCAAATCAAAATTGTGTTACTCAGAAGCCTTAACTTTGAAGTTGGACTCCTAAGTTTGTTGTCTTTGGTAATGCATCTTACTTTTCATCATTGAAGTTAACTGGATTTGCTATTGAGAAAGAAATTAAGATAAAGTAGTTTTCCAACTATTATCCACAAGGAAATGATATAGCAAAATCAATGAATAATAATCTCATTAGGTAATCAAAATGACTATTGATGAAAATCAACAAAATTGGCATAAATCTCTTCCTAATGCCTTCTGGGAAGATCATGTTACTCCCGAGCAGTGTTACGTAACTCATGACTTTTTCTTCTCTATAGCAAGGAAGCCCATCCTCCCCCCTAATGTTTTTCTACCAGCTTTGCAACATACTCAAACTGTTAGGGAACATCCTTGCCTAACAATGAAAAAATGGCTTAGAACTTTATTAAGTTAGAAGCGCGCAAGAAAGCCAAGACAAATTTAATTTACATCAAGAAATCATCAAAGCTTGATTTGATATAATTTAATTTGGCAACAAGGATTTTAAGATGGGTGATTTAGTTTTGAGGTGGGAAAAGGCCCATGATGTTAAAGGAAGACACACAAAATTCAGCACCTCTCGTTAGGCACATTTTGAATCTCACAAAATATTGGTCCTTCAACTTATATTTTGTAATCATTGAAGGGGAATTTAGAAAGCCTCCTCATGAATGGTCAAATCTTAAAGAGGTTTTTTTTGCATGAATTTTCATTTCTATTATTTTTTATTACTTTTATGTATATTGACAATGCAATTATTTAAACTTTATTGGAATTTCTTTAATTTTTAGGGTTCTATTGCTTACTAATTGAATTTTTCAAATTGCTTGTACAAATTTATATTGAATGTGAGTTGTTATATCATAAATAATTTGTGGTGTACAACTGACAACAATACTTTGACAAGGATACTTTATTTGAAATATCATTTTTTATACTTTGAAATTTCAAACAAATTAAATTCTATTACATTGAATTTATATTTAAGCAATAACTATATTTAAAAGTTTTGTTTTATGAAGAAAATTACTTTTATATCATTTTTTGTAAGAGCTTAACTAGAACAAATTGTTAAAATACTATAAAGAATATAATTAGAAGTGGAAAACAATCTGTAAACTAAGCTTTATGCTTCAATTGTTTACCATTTCAAATAACTCATGTGCCACCCCGCTTCTTGTCACTCATAATCATATACAAATCAAAAGGGTGAAAAAATAATATAAAATAGAAAGTTGAAAAACACTCAAAAGCAATGTGGGAAGTACAAGCAAAATTGTTGGGACTATGGAGCTCATTGGTAACGAGGCCATGCTTGTATGGTACTAATACAACTTCGTTAGGGCTATCGATGCTTGTGGGAAATGAAGGGATGTTGGATAAAAGGGGATGAGGAACACATGTGTGTAAACACTAACGATAAGAAATGCTTTGGCCCAATAACTTGTTTCACAATAGGTTAAAATAAATTTTAGAATTGAAACTAAAATAGTTAGCTCTGCAACGAAATCTTTAAGTTTTGAGTTTTTGGAATTCCTTAAACTTATCTTTCACAAGTATTGAATATACTAATTTTTTTTATTTATTAGAGCAAATCTGCGCTATGGATTTTCTTTGCATGTGCTAATCCAATCTCTCGTCGAACCAGTCTGATTCAATGGCCCCTTCGGAGGCTGCTCTGGGGGGTGGGGGGTGTCGATCCCCTCCACTTACGCATCCACCCGATCCAAAAGATCAAGCTTTCGTGAGCCTCATCAGCTCACTTAGACCCCCTCGGGAGCAATCTTCAATTTCTGAATTTGAAGCTAGATGCAATTTCAGAAATAGAACTTCCTCCTTCAATTTCATGCGAAGAAACCCTCTCTCTCATCCAATGAGGATTGGAAGGACAGTTCACATGTCTCTGACCCTCTCCTAAAACAATACAGAAATGGATTGAATGTAACTGGGCCTCAAAAACTCAAGGCCAAGTCTTAATCCTCTTTTGTGGCAGAGCTTATTTCACCTTCTACTTTGAGACTAAGGAAGATTAAAATATGATTTTCAAGAATTGACCATATTTCATGGATTCAAGAGATTCGTACTTAAATCAATGGATACCAGATTTTGATCTAGAACTTAACATACCCAGTCATAGTTCTAATCTAGGTACACCTTCCTCGTCTCCCTCTCCACTACTGGGGAGATGACTCAGTCAAGTTTAGTCACAATGCAATTGGAAAATACATAGATAAAAGCGAGGCAAGAGAAAATTTGCATGCACACACACACACATTTGTGTAGAAGTCAATATGGGCAAAGGGCTATCGAAGGCAATAAAGATTAAGGTAGACAGCTGGATGCACATCCAGCAACTAGAATATGTACACTTCCTTTCAAATGTAAATTATTTCAAAAATATAGACATTTTAGAAAAAAATGTTCAAATCGAGCAGCATAAGAGCCACAAGATGCCCAAGAAGCATAATGGAAAACCATTAAGCACAAAAACTTTGAAAACCCCAATAAATCCTCTAAGCATGAAATGCTCTCTCAAGCTGGACCCTCCTCATATGAACCACCACCTCTCAACCATACCCCCTTGTTGCAAATCAAGACCTCCTATCCACCCTCCAATATTCCCTTGTCCCCCTAGCCAATCTACCTTCTGAACCAAACCAAGAGGATCTTCATGAAAATATCATAGAGCATGAAGAGGGAGAGATCCGCCCCCTCTCACCAACCTGCTAATCTAGAGCAACCCATTGTTGTTTCCCCCCCTGCTATCCAATCCCCCAACCCCTGATTTTTCACCCTCTATTCACACTATCCCCCATCTTAATTCTCCTTGTGTCGCATCGAACGCCCTTGCAACCTCCTTTGCAGATATTTTAACCAAAACCAAAGCCAAAGAAGCCTTGGCACCTCCAAAAAATCAAAAGAAATCTAGAATGAAATCAAATAAGGAGATGCGCGATGAAGAAACACAAAAAGATATGGCATTGGGAGTCCAACAACCGATGGACACATATCTAGAGAAAGGAACAACAATAAAGGAAATGCAGGCCCGAGCAGGGAGAGGTAAGGGCCCTGTTATTCCCTCACAAAGTAAATAAATTTGGTATCTTGGAATTGTAGATGTCTCAGGCACGTTTCCAAAAAAAATTCAATCAAAGATATTATCAAATTAGGAAACCCAGAAATCGTTCTACTCCAAGAGATCAAGTGGGAGATTGTTGGATGTGGAGCCTAATTATATTCCTAATTGTTTAGAGGTTTTTTTTTTCAGCCACATTGGATCCATGTTCCTAACAGGGCGGCAACGCCACCCATTTAATAATCATCGGAGGGGTCCAGGGCGGGGCAACATTGAATTTTATGAGCGCCCACACCCCCCCCAGCAAGGATTCGAGGAAAACACCCCCGAAGATAAAAATAAATGAAAATTTTCCTTATAAAATATTGTAATTTCGTAGTCAATCTGGGTTGTTCATTAAGCGAATGATTTCACGATACAAGTTATGTTAATTAGGGTTTTTTTCCCTATAAGGCAACCCTCGATTTCTATGAGGGAATTGTATTATGGTTGTGCATTATTATTATGAGCGAGAGAGAGTGAGGAGGCTCTGTGAGAGCAAAGAGGAAATTACAGCGGATCTATTGTAGGTTGTTTCTCTTCACTTCGTTGGATAATATAAAAGGAAAGGATTGGTTGTTTGTCCATGGACGTAGCCCAAATTGGGTGAACCACGTATATATGTGTCTCTTTTGTTTTATGCGTTTATGTATTTGTGTTTCCGCAATATTTTGTGTATTTCATTGCTCCGTTAATTAATTTCTAACACTTGTTGAGAGGGAATGTTGAAAAATGGAGCAAGAAATTCTCAATTTGCTTTTTCCTTAATTAAATTGAGAAATTTGAATTTCCACATCAACAGACAACTTGGATGCAGTTAACTTGTGTGACATGGCTTGCGTCATCTAGTTTACTCTGTAAATTCAAGTTGGAGCAGTTAGAGTTCAGTTAAGCATGTTTAGTTGCTAATTTGTAGCAATCAAAGTCAATTATGTCAAGTTGTTTTCAATTAAACTAGTTCCAAATGTTGGAGGAACTAGTGGAAGTTCAGTTGTGTAGTGGGACTTCAGTCAAACTCAGTGATCATCCAATTTACTGATCAATCAGCGCAAAATAGCTAGTGCATGCAGAGAAATTGAGTTACCCAATTGAGGTGGATATTCCAAGGCAATGTAACATCAGTGGTAGACTATTCTAGAGTGTACAGGTGTTGCATGAAACCTGATGATCAACCTGAGGATTTGGGCAATCCATTTTGGAGAAATTCCTAAATAAAAGGGGCTTAATTTCTCAAGGAATTGTGCAAGGAAATAGGTGCTCAGCTAGAGCCAAAATTTGACGAAGTTTGGGTCAAAGCTTATCAGTGAGTAGAGAGATAGGTTATGCACTTGCAGGTTGTGCGCAGTTTTTTTTTCCCTGGGAAAAATATTATTTACATGTGTGTGATTTCTTATTGCATGTCTGAAATTTTTGTCCTAAATTGTGAATTAATGTTCGCAGAGCAGTAGAGTAGGTTTGTGTCTTGTGATTTTGATTAAAACTTCATGAGAAGTTGCAAATATACATCATAATTTATGCAACTTTTCTCTCAAAATTATAAGGGAAAAGATGACAAACTATGTATTTGAACTTGATTTAAAGAGAGATATATTGTTTTGTATGACCTTTTGGGGTTACTTTATTTTTAGGATTGAACTTGGGAAGAAACTTTTAAGATGTTTTGGTAAGTCATGTTGTGGTCCTAGACTAACAACAACACCTAAAGGAAACGATAGTTATCCAACAATGATTTTGAGAAGAATTTGAGAAGGTGGTGAGGATGAAACTAAAGGTTTGATAATATGCGTAGAGGAAGATGGAGACAATTTGTCAGAAGCACTACTTGGTAACATAATTTGTGTTGAAAATGCAACAAGATGATGGAGCTTAGTGGAAAGGAGTCGCCTTCACTAAGTGGGCCCCCAGGCTAATTTTGGCGCAAAGTCTATTTTTAGACATATGGATCATGGTCTATGAGTTGCAGGATGCTATTTGTGGATGATTGGTCATGTTGGTAAAAATATATGGACTTCTATTTTTAGACATATGGGCGGAGTCTATTTTTAGATTGCCAGGCTAAAAATAGAACAGTCGAATATTATTAGCTCTTAATAATATTTGTACTATAAACATTATCTTATCCTCTTGGAGCACTTCAGTTCGAGCTACAGATGTGGCACATGCAACTGCCAGAAGGAAATACGCTTTTCTTATGGGTCAGTTGAGCTATTGCATGATGGACTTCAGTTAGAACTCAAGTGATTGAGTTTGGTGGAGTTGATTGAGGAGTTGATGGAGTTGTGTTCAGTTTGACTTGGTTGAACTAGTTGTATTTAGTCTAACTGCAGAATACACTAGTGATGAGTGATGTGAATTAATTATTAATTAATTCACTAATTATTAAATCATAAAGCAACTAAAGAATACATCAGTTAACTCAGTGCATGGACAGTTCAGTGGAGACAGGTGTTAGAGGTGGAGACTACTATCAGTTGTGACTATAGCTGTGCATGAGATTTGCACAATCGGTGATTGAGATTGCCAATGAGGATTACGCAGTACAAGCCAAGGAACGAGCTTGGATCATTCCTATTCTCACTTTGGATTGCACAGTAGAGGCAGGCAAACAGCGGAGGAGATTTGAATCTGTGACTTGATTCAGATCTGAGCTAGTTTGTGTGTAGCAGGTGGAGATAGTACTGATTACTTGTGAGGAGTATTTTACTATGTATTGTTACATGTTCTCTATCATTACAGATAGTTGGGGGTTTTCAGCTGTATGCTTTCCCCAGTACATATTGTGTTAATGTGCGCATGCGATTGATGTTTCATTGTTTTTAATTATGCAAAATTGATGATCAATGTAGAGGAGGTTATGTATTATGCATGCATTCCGCAAATAGTGTATAATCAGGATAATCTCTGTGAATAAGTGTCATATTATTCAAAATTTCTACATGGTATCATAGCAGAGTTGATCATCAGATCTATTATTCAGAAAGTGATTACATTTTATTTCTTTAGGCAGAGTCTGTAATCAGGCCAGGTAGCCTCTAGATTCATCCTTATTTTGGAAGGTGAGATATCCGGTAAAAGCCCATACAGTCAATCTCTGTACGAGAAATACTTTGTTCTTACGAATTTTAGACCAGAAGCGGTTGAGTTTTGAGCTGGTGGAATTTGAATTTGCAACAGTGTTTTCTTGGTGTCAAAGTTGAAATGTCTTTCAACAGATTGTGATTGGAGTATGCTCTTGAAGGCAGCTCGAATTATATTGCATGGAAAGACAGGATGGAGGCGGTGTTAGATGACAATGGGCTGAAGGAGTTCATAGAGGCTGAGGTCCCAAAGCCTACTAATGCTACTCACGCTGAGGTTTGGCAAAAGAAGACAGCAAAGTGTCGAAGGATTCTGTTGGAGGACGTGAAGGATCACATTGTATCCAGCCTGCATGGAAAGGCTTCTCCATACTTGATGTGGAAAGCGTTGACAGATTTATTCCAAAGCAAGAGTGACCAGAGGAAGTTGGCACTCAAGGATAAACTTAGAAATATTATGTGTGAGAAAGGAGACAGTATGCAAAAATATCTCACGAAGTTCACTCAATGCCGGGATGAGCTGGGAAGTGTGGGGCTGACTGTCGATGATGAGGACTTGGTGAGCTTGGCTCTCCTTGGTCTTCTGAAGATTTGGCATTCCTATCATGACTCTGTCAATGGTCGGGAGAAATTGCCAAGATGGGAGAGACTTTGGTCAGATCTTGTGCAGGAGGAGATCAGGCGAAATACCAGGGACGGATCTTCATCAAAGGCATCTGATGAAGAAAATTGCGCTTTGGCTGCCAAAGCAAAGAAGGGGAAGAACAATAAGGCTTCTCATTCCGGTGCGAAAGGCAAGAAGCAGGACATGTCCAAGGTGAAGTTCTTTCACTGTCACCAACACGGACATTATGCCACAAATTGTCCGCAGAAGAAGAAAAATAAGCAAGCTGCTGGATCTACAGCGGGAGAGGCCTTAGCCTTGCAGTTTGAGCTGGATTTTTCATTAATCGCATGCTTGGTATCAAGTGTGATGGGATCGGTATGGTTCTTGGACAGTGGTGCGTCTTTTCACATGACAGGAGATCGAGATTTGTTTTCTGATCTGGATGAGAAAGATCTTGGAGTGCACATCGAGATGGGCGATGATGGTAGATACAGTGCGACCAGTATCGGTACCATTTCCTTTGAGAGGGAGTCTGGTAAACCCTTAGTATTGAAGGAAGTGATGCTTGTTCCAGGATTGAAGAAGAATCTTATCTTTGTGGCGATGTTAGAAGATGTTATCTCAAAATCAAATCCTGATAGGCTGCTGATCAGGTTGACTCTAAGTAACTATTTCAGACCTACTTTAGGCTGAGGCTTTGCCTCCTCAACCTGAGAGGGCTCTCTCTTAAAGGATTAATGATTTTGATTAAAGATAAGATGGCTAACTCTTATAGAACAACTGTGAAAAATGTGAATGCTGGAAATACATTAAACAACTATCCATTGGGCTTATGGAGTCAACAACACCTCAATATAACAGTGAACTCAACCTTACATAGAAGTCAGGGCACTCAGCATTTAGACATTTCAGAACATAACTCATATGGGACCACAGTTTATAAATGCATACAGGAAATCAGAGCACATTCAGTGAATTCTGAGTGATTATACATCTATACCACTGTAAAAATTATGGAAAGGACAAGATCACATATTCTGAACATAAGAAATCCTTCATGAATCCTGAGAAGTAAAGTCAAAATTATATTATTGAAAATGAGTCTTTACATAAGCCAAATACAAGCTGTATCATAAAATTTTCCAACCCTGATTACATTGTTGTTTCAGCTATATATAGAGTTCTTATTCTAACTGATCGAGATTCCTCCTCCAGCATGAGGGGAATTCAAAAACTACTTCTAATGACACCTATTAACCCTTTTAACTAACTAATAAATACAACAATGTGTTGACTGGAGTTTTTTAGAGATCTAAATCAACTATGACTCTAACTCCATATTACATGCATGATGGCTTCTCCTCGTTCTTTGACATCTGGTTTTCTTTCAGTTTGGCTGAGATGGGTGTTTAATGCTCCATGTTGACCTTGGATGCTGAATCTTCTTAACTGCCCAGAAATATTAGGAGACTATCCTTGCTTCTCGGCTTCAGTTTTCCCCAAAATATTCGAATGCAAAGAAGCAGGTCCTTTATCTTTTAATCACCCAAAATGTAGAAGTCTGCCATGTCCTTGATGCGTTGTAAGCTTTTTTCCATGTACATGTGTGCAGGCAAAAGTTTCTTGTAAACTGTTTAACATATCCTGAACTGTGGTAAATTGCTCACTTTACGACAAAAATTTAAAGTTGGATTTTGAATATATCTTTTCTCCACCTGTCTTGACCTGGTTGACTGTTGATAGCTTCAGATGATGCCTTGTATGCATTTTAGACGTTTCCCTTTCAAAATTCCCGCTTATAATTCAAAACTGCTTGATTTGCGTTAAAATCATCACCTTCAGCAGTTTCGTAGCGCGCTACGAAACTGCTGAGTTATTTAAAACAGCTTGCTTTTAACCCGAGACCTTTATTAGCCGAGTACTTGATTGCAAAAAACTCCTTTAGACTTTCCACATGTCGAATAGGGATTTATATTTCCTCAGAAAGATAAAATCAAGCAAATTTGTCAAAACTTTAAAACAAAATCTTACTTGAAGTGAAAACTCATTTAGCAGGTAGCTGACTTAACTGTGCCTTCAGATCTTCAATTTGTTTCTTCATAGCCTTATTCCCAGCTCTCAGTTGCATATTGATCCTTCTGATGTACTTGGCTTCTTTGATTGCTGGTACTGTCCATGTGTGAAATTGTGAATGGCCATCAACCACTGAATTCAGCTGAGCTTCTACAGCAGCATTCCCTTCCCATAGAGTTTTATAATACTTTGCATGTATGGCTGCATGTTTTCTAGCGGCTTTCTTCAATTTGGCAATCTCATATTTAGCTGATTCCAATTGTCTCTTTATGGCTGCTATATTATCTCCTTGAGATGTGATGACTGTTTTGCCTGCGTTTTTCTGTGTCTCTTCCCCTGTTTCCTCTGTTCTTGGCAGTGCTTCCTGTACTTGTTGGAATCTCCTTGTCATAGGTCTTCTAGGTTTAAAAACGAACTCTTCAGCTGGCACATCAAATCTAAGCCTTTTTGAGGCCTTGGATTTCTTGGTGCTTTCTTGTTCTGACTGCATCAATTCGATTTGAACTGGTAGAGACTGCTCGAATTCAATAGCATGTAATAAATCATTTAAACTTGCCTTGGACACTAGACTTTCTTCAACTGCTATAGCTCTACCTTTTTCCTTATTTATCTGACTTCTTGTTCTTACCCTTGAGACTGGTTCAGATGTGCTTGTTTCAGGTACAGTCTTTTTACCATGAGCTTTTTCCTTAGTTGATTGCTGAGGTTGATCTTGGATGATAAGTGGCTTCACTTGTTTTCTTACTTGTGACTTTGGAACTCTTTTAGCTCTTGCTTCTGTTTGGAGCTCAGCTATTGTAAAATCTCTAGCAGGTGGTGGAGTGAGGCCAGTCTGGCTTTTGAATCCAGCCATAAAAATGAATGAATTCCAATCCCTGTCTATCTTTTGGAGCCCATCTAAAACCAGTAGTTTAATCAAACCATGATGAAACAAAGAGGTTTCACAATCCTCTTTCCTCAGCTGTACCTTATCACGCATCTTACTCAAACTACGGAACAGATAAAAAGGTAAGTCTATGGAGACCTTCCCGGTGAAATGCAAAAGGAGTTTGAAATGGTAAGAATAAACCTTGTTATACCTTCCTTCACAAGTCAGATATTTCTGTATGCAGGTGAGTAAGTGAGCATAATATTCTTTGACATAATTCCTGGGCACTGCCTTACTTAAATCTTCATTTACATAATCATCCTTCAAAAACTCCTTGCAAGGATTCATGTCAAATTTGAAATTTTTAAACCATTCCTCTTTTCCTCGTGGGATCTCTGTTACAGTAGATATCACTTCTGGCGAAACCTGCAATTCTAACATGGCTACCTTTGAATTCAAGCCTGTGAAGTTAAGTGCAAATTCCTTAGTTACCTGTGCGTGTCCTCCTTGTAACTTTTTGCAAAACTTCCAGCACCCGGTCTTTTTAAATGCTTTCTTCACCTCTTCATTTCTCAGCGTTATATCCAAGCCTTCAGGCTCAGTCCTTAGAGGTTTGCCGGATCTATGCTCCTTTTTCTCCATTGATTCTTCCAAATCCTCGCAAACAATAACTACCAGCTCCGGTTGGAATTGTGTTTTAGTCTCTATTTTAGTCTCTATTTGAATTCAGCCTCGCTTGATTATCAGCCTCGCTTGAATTTTAAATTTTTCCGTTTAAAATCTTTCAAGATGTAACCTTGCAGATTTTTCATTCATGCAAGACTTACGGCCATCATTAAGATTTATGCACGGTTGTCTTTCTTGGGAATGATAATTCATGAGTATCAACAGATCTAGTGGTGGTGATAGTGGCAAGGAGTGGTGAAATGTGATAAGTGGGGTACATGAGCTGACATGAGAGGACACAGCCTATGACTCACCTAACGGATTTGATATTTCGGGAAAGATTCTCTGTGAAAAGTATGAATCCATGATTTCGCAGCGCGGTCAGTTTTAAATTTGAATGACGCGCTGCGAAACTGCCTAATCATCATTTCGCTGCGAAATTACAAAAATACACGTTGGCTATAAAACAATGGTAGATGGAGGATGGCTGATATAAGATAACAGGTGGCTATAAAACAATGGTAGATGGAGGAGAACCAATGGGAGTTTAGAACAACTTGACTCAAAAACTCTTGAAAACTTCAGATTCTAAGGGAAAAAATTAAAACCAAATTAAACTAGCACTGACCTTTGTCATCAGGCTAGGATAAAAAATTACATGTATCAACTTTAGTTCTAAGTGATAACATAAGACAAGGGATATGATGTTGTTTTCAGCGAGGGAAAGGCTTTCCTGCGCAGTAAGACAACTAGAGAAACCCGGCAGATAGGGGTTTGAGTCAGGAACCTTTATCAATTGCATGTAGATGGTTGCGCAGCAATGGCATGCAAGGTAGAAGGATTGGTGAGCCGGGATGATGGCGAGCTGTGGCACAGGAGATTGGGCCACCTTCACCATGGAGCCTTGAATATACTGCAGCAGATTTCTACTGGGCTTCCTAAAGGCACTCTTGCAGAGTCAGATCAGGGTAAGGGGTGTACTTTGGGAAAATTTGTGAAAGCCACCTTTCACGAGAAGGATAGTCGCGCCACGACGATCCTTGAGAGAATTCACACAAACATGTGTGGACCTTTCTCAGTAGCTTCAACAGCAAAGCACAGATACTATGTGACCTTTGTTGATGATTTCTCTCAGAAGTGCTGGATCTTCTTCATGCAGAAGAAGAGCGAGACATACTCAAAGTTCTATGAGTTCAAAGCATTGATCGAGAAGTAATCGGGGAAGAAGGTGAAGGCTCTTAGGAGCGACAATGGTGGTGAATTCATCTCTAGCAAGTTCAATGACTTCTGCAGCGTAGAAGGGATTCGAAGAGAGCTCATAGCTCCCCATAACCCATAGCAAAACGGGGTTGCTAAGCGGAAGAACAGAACGATCGTGGGTGCTGCACGGGCAATGTTGCATGATCAAGGCCTACCACTTCACTTGTGGGTGGAGGCATGCAATACTGCAGTATATGTGCAGAACCGTTGTCCTCACAGGATACTTGGCATGAGTACACCCGAGGAGGCTTATTCTGGTAAGAGCCCTGATATTTCTCATTTGAGGATTTTTGGTTCTAACGTTTACACGCATGTGGCGAAGGATGCCAAGAAGAAGCTGGAGCCGACCGCAGAGGTTGGGATATTTGTGGGGTACACTGATACGCCCCACAACTATCATTTGTATTTGCCAGATAGTCGCAAGACTGTTGTGCGACTGGATATCAAATTTCAGGAGGAGAAAGCCATGAAGTGTTCGCTTGAGAGGGAGCCACACTTGCATGCAGATGAGGAGCTATTAGTTCCTAAGGATGAGCTTCAGGACGTGGATCATCCACAAGATGAAGTTCATGGAGTGGAAGAGACCACTCATGCAGCACCAACCATCAGAGGGCGAAAGCGTACTACAGAATCTGAGCGACTAGCTCAAGATGCAGAGAAGGTTGTAGCACCACCTATAGGACAACGTAGACAGAGACATTCACCTGATCGGTACACTAGATACATGGCTCTTGTGAGCAAATGCGTTGTGACTGAGCCATCCTCTTTCGAGGAAGCTGTGGAGGATCCCGCATGGGTAGATGCCATGGTGGAAGAGTATGATTCGATTGTCAGAAACAGTGCATGGGAGATTGTCCCAAGACCGGAAGGGAAATTAGTGGTGGGTTCGAGATGGATCTACAAAGTGAAGCAGGCAGCTGACAGGAGTGTGGAGAAGTACAAGGCAAGATTTGTTGCCCGAGGCTTCTCACAGATAGAGGGGATCGATTATGAGGAGACCTTTGCACCTGTCGCAAGGTATTCTTCCATACAGACGATTCTTGCTCTCTCAGCACAGATGGGGTGGCACATTCATCAGATGGATGTGAAGACTGCATTCCTCAATGGAGTCATTGAGGAGGAGGTGTACATAAAGCAACCTGAAGGTTTCGAGATCTTCAGCAGCGAGTCGCATGTGTGCAGGCTCAAGAGAGCGTTGTATGGGTTGAAACAAGCACCACGTGCTTGGTACACATGAATAGACAGTTATTTCACTGGACTTGGATTCTCCAAGAGTGAGGCGGATCCTAACCTATACTAGATTGTGGTGGAGGGTAAGTTGCTTATCATTGTACTTTATGTAGATGATTGGATTTTGACAGGAGATGAGCTGTTGATACTTTCATGCAAGGAGGATCTTGCTAGAGAGTTTGAGATGAAGGACTTGGGCCTCCATTATTTCCTCGGATTGGAAATTTGGTAGCGCAGGGATGGACTATTTGTTTCTCAGGGTAAGTATGCTCAGGAGATACTGGAGAAGTTCAACATGCATGGCTGCAAGCCTGTTGATACTCCTCTTCCTAGAGGTTGGAGGAAGGAGGATGCTACTTCAACGGAGGTAGTGGATGCCACTGTTTATCGATAGCTAGTGGGGTCGCTTATGTATCTGGTCAATACACGACCCGATATATGCTATGCTGTTAACCAGCTTTCACAAGCTATGGTTAAGCCAACCAAGCTCTTCTGGAAGGCAGGTAAGCATGTATTGCGTTATCTCAGAGGCACATCAGGATATGGATTGTGGTACAAACAGGAGGATGAGGTGAAGCTATGTGGCTTCACGGATGCAAATTGGGCAAGGAGCCCAACGGACAGAAAGAGAACATCTGGAGGGATCTTCAGTATCGAGTCGACAACAGTTTCTTGGTACAGCAGGAAGCAGAGATCTGTGGCACTCAGTTCAGCAGAGGCTGAGTATATGGTGGCAAGTTTGGCTACATGCGAGGCTATATGGATGAGGAAGATCCTGGTTGGGTTGTTCGGGTCACACTTGGAGCCTACTATGATTTATTGTGATAACCAGAGTTGCATTAAACTCTCGGCTAATCCAGTATTTCATGATAGATCCAAGCACATCGACATCAGGTACCATAATATCAGAGATTATGTGCAGCGGAGAATCATGTTACTTTCATACATTCCCATGGAGGATCAGGATGCTAATATCTTGACGAAGGCGCTCACCAGGAGCAAATTCGAATACCACCAAGGCAGGATAGGGGTTGCAGATAATCCATATCTTGTTGAGAGGGAGTGTTGAAAATGCAACAAGATGATGGAGCTTAGTGCAAAGGAGTCGCCTTCACTAAGTGGGCCTGCAGGCTAATTTTGGCGCAAAGTCTATTTTTAGACTATGTCTATTTTTAGACATATGGATCATGGTCTATGAGTTGCAGGATGCTATTTGTGGATGATTGGTCATGTTGGTAAAAATAGATGGACTTCTATTTTTATACATATGGGCGGAGTCTATTTTTAGACTGCCAGGCTAAAAATAGAACAGTCGAATATTATTAGCTCTTAATAATATTTGGACTATAAACATTATCTTATCCTCTTGGAGCACTTCAGTTCGAGCTACAGATGTGGCACATGCAACTGCCAGAAGGAAATACGCTTTTCTTATGGGTCAGTTGAGCTATTGCATGATGGACTTCAGTTAGAACTCAAGTGATTGAGTTTGGTGGAGTTGATTGAGGAGTTGATGGAGTTGTGTTCAGTTTGACTTGGTTGAACTAGTTGTATTTAGTCTAACTGCAGAATACACTAGTGATGAGTAATGTGAATTAATTATTAATTAATTCACTAATTATTAACTCATAAAGCAACTAAAGGATACATCAGTTAACTCAGTGCATGGACAGTTCAGTGGAGACAGGTGTTAGAGGTGGAGACTACTATCAATTGTGACTATAGCTGTGCATGAGATTTGCACAATTAGTGATTGCGATTTCCAATGAGGATTGCGCAGTACAAGCCAAGGAAAACGAGCTTGGATCATTCCTATTCTCACTTTGGATTGCGCAGTAGAGGCAGGCAGACAGTGGAGGAGATTTGAACCTGTGACTTGATTCAGATCTGAGCTAGTTTGTGTGTAGCAGGTGGAGATAGTACTGAGTACTTGTGAGGAGTATTGTACTATGTATTGTTACATGTTCTCTATCATTATAATATATAGATATTTGGGGGTTTTCAGTTGTATGCTTTCCCCAGTACATACTGTGTTAATGTGCGCATGCGATTGATGTTTCATTGTTTTTAATTCTGCAAAATTGATTATCAACGTAGAGGAGGTTATGTATTATGCATGCATTCCGCAAATAGTGTATAATCAGGATAATATCTGTGAATAAGTGTCATATTATTCAAAATTTCTACAATTTGAATGGAAGTTACTTCAAAATTGATTTCTATTTCTTCAAAAGGAAATAAAGGATTTAAAATAGATGAAAATTCAAGTTCATGTTAAGGATCAAATTGAGATGAAGAGTTGACATGAGTTTGTATTTCCCTTTTTGGCTTTCTTATATCAGATAGGGTGCAACGGATTGGAGATAATCCAATCCATTTACTTTGAGAGCATGTAAAATCTCTAGAGAGTTGTAACTATGGATGAATTGGTACAAGAAACTTTGAAGTGGTTGTTCCTGATGTAATTCAAAAATAGTTGTTATGGTAGAATATGAAATTTGTGATTCACCTTGTTGAACATGCATAGGAGGTGTACTGGAATAGGTTGATATATGAGGGATATTCATCTTAGAAGATTTATCAGCCATACATAGCGCCAAATTGTTGACAAGTGAAAAAATTCCACCTATAATAAGGGAGTTATCACCCAATCTTCGTCCCAATTAGACACCATTTCATTTGATGTGGCAATACTTACAGGAATATAGGTTTGGTTGACTATACTAATCTAACCTAAAAAATGATCAAAACTAATTTAAACTAGGAAAAATATATGACATAAAATATTTACAAATAACCATTACCTAATCTATACAAACTCGTGTGGTTTTGGATGAGCTTGTGTAATCCAATAAATGGGGTGAATAGAAAAATTGCCCAAGTGCATTCCTTTGAGAGTTTTGCAGTTGTTTGTGGTAGTAACCTTTTTTATTGATATGTGGGCTCAGTCAGCCACCTAAGAAGTGTTTGATTTCGGTGAGATATATCTAACAAACTATATATATATATCTATATATATATATATATATATATATATATATATATATATATATATATATATATATATATATATATATAGATATATACATACATGTAATGTCTAATCTATTTTATAAGAAAAAACAAAGCTATCTAGCCTCAGAACTAACACTTGAATATCATAAAATGAAAATTTGTTACATTCAAAGACTCCTAATTAATTGAAATACTTCGAATAACTCAATAAATAAAAAAATGCATTCTAATACTCATAATGAGGAAAACAATTCAATGAATAAAATTTTGTAGAAATAGAAATACAAGATGCAATAAAAATAATTATAAAACATTTGATACTTCCATACACAGAATAATTCACCAAATTGACTTTTGGGGTGTGTAGAGTGTTTTATTACTCTCATCTTCCAATTTGGGCGAGATTCCCTAAATATTTTTCAAAAGTGAAATAAAATGAATTATATGAAAACCTATTTATTAAATGATTTTATTTTTTTTCTATTGATTTCCATTTAGAATATTTGGAAATCCACATCTGAGTCTATTATGAGTACGAATAGATAACATTAGGTTGGATACACTAAAAGAGGCAGGGATATGTTATGACACCAAAGGGGACTGCATAACATGGGCTGGTAAAAAGAAGAAAACAGGAGAGATAGAGGTGGCGGACTACTATCTCAAATTATGCCTGAAGGAACTACAGAATGTGGAATATTGTTGGTTTCAAAAGTTCTGGCAAATTAATATTCCTATAAAAATTATCATTTTCCTTTGGCTAACTTGGTAGAATAAGAATCTCACATGGGAAAACTTACAAAAGAAGAATCATCATGGTCCTGGGATATGTCATCTGTGTAGGAACAATGATGAGGATAATGGGCATTTATTCTTACATTGTCCTAGATTTGTTAGTATCTGGAAACACTTCACCACCAAGTTGTAGATTCCATTCATACAATTTAATACAATTGAGGAATGTTTAAAATGGTGGAGTACTCAAAGCAAAAGTAGGTGACTGCTCACTTTGGTTGTTTTCTGGGAAATCTGGAAAGGTAGAAATCAATTGATTTTTGGTTCCAATAGATGGGGAGAAAATGTAATCTATGAACTCATAGAACAGTGGGTTATATCAGATCAGAACGACGACATTAAACAAAAAAGGAAGGCAAAAAAGGGGAGGGTTCAGGTCACCAATTACCCGGCGGGGTTTTTCGATGGGGCAGCTCAAGGAGGGAGATGTGGGTGTGGAATCTGGATAAAGCTATCAGAAGAACAAGAGTTCCGGATTCACTGGAATGTGGGAGAGGGAACAAGTATGAAAGAAGAAGCTATAGCTTTATGGGGATTACTATGGTTTATCAAATATTTGGATATCCCTCAAATACAAATTTATGGGGATTCCAAATGCATGATAGATCATATTAAGGGGAAGAATAACATCCAGCAAAATTCCCTACAAGGTTGGCTGAGGCGTATAAAAAGCATATGGAATACTCTTCATCATCCTTCCATTCAGCATATTAGCAGGGCACACAATAAGATCGTGGATGAATTGTCAAAGAAAGGATTACTAGCCACAGAAGAAGGTATGCATATCCTGATAAAAATAGGATCAGACGAGACAGAAGTAGAAAATGTCAAGTTGCCGGGATAGACTACTGAAAATCATCACAAAAAAGTAGAACATCAATGCAGATAAGTTCCTTGAAAATCTTTGTATCTTTTTTGTTAAAGTTTTGTACAATTTTTGTATTTGGTTTTGTATAGAAAAGAAAGAGGAATGACTACTTTAATGTAGTTATATATAGAACATGTAAATGATCTGAGATACATTCTAGTCTTATAGATTCCCATAGTGTGAATCTGTGATATATTGTGGATGGGGTAGAGCATATATAGATTCATAGTCTCTGTTTTATATTAGCATACAGTTTCAAATGTTTGTATGAAGAGTATTTACTCCTCCATGTAGTCAAATTGTGGATATCATAGGATTTATGAGGACGATTTGTCCATCATATGTATGTACTGTTTTAATCATAATATAAAACAGATGGTTTTTTCTTGCTGGAAAAAACATTAGGTTGGATACAAGTTGAAATTAAAAAACAATTAAAAATTCCAAAAAAATTGATAAACGAATACAAATTCTTTACCAAAAAGATATCTGGGAATCTGAGATATCCAATTCTGCAACAAAAATGTAACATGGAAAACAAGACAAATATGTGAATTAAATTATATCCTAGTTTTACAATAAAGTGTTACATGGTAATCAAGATGGATATTCAGATTAAAGGATATCGGGGATTTCACAAATCCGAGATTTTATTGTGGAGATTAACTTAAATAGTTCTAGATCCGATTTTTTTCTTAGAAACTTAAAATTTTGAGATCTTTTTTAATTTTTTAAATTTTATAACAATAAAAACAAACTAAGTGGGTTATTTACAATGGATAATAAAAAAATCTAATCAAAATTGAAAAATTTGAAAGGGTCTCTATTTTATTAAAACAAAATAAGGTTGTTGTAGACCTCACAACACCACGTAAGTTTTAAGGAATTTATGAAGAAGTATTAGGTTCAATTTTATCTCTGTTGCATAAAGTAAAGCTGATATGAGTGAAGTAATTATTGTATTATTATTTAGTGTAGGAAAACCAACATACTAAATCGAGAGTCCTCCATATTCTCCATAAGGTTCGTCTCACCAGTCACCTGAATGTAATCCACAACACATTCCTAAAGATTCACAACCACCTTCTCCTAGATGATCTCCATCACCACATAGAAAAAAAGTTGGTTAACAACAAAGAAAAACCCTGGTTAGCACTAGGAGTAGTCATTTTACTGGGACAATATCATGACTTTACCCAAACATCCATAAAAGTTCTTGCCAAAATTTGATCCCAACAACAAAGAATCATCTTAAGATCATGTATGTAAATTTATGTTAGCAGTTAACTTGAAGAATGTTGAACATGAAGATGTAGTCTATAGATTATTTCATTTTATATTTGAAGGTAAAGCATATGAATGGTAGTTTGCTCTCTCCCAAGGTACAATTTTAAACTATAATGTTTTTGAAATGAGTTTTAAGAAGAAATTCAGTAAAGATAAAACACTTATTACATTACGCTTAGAGTTATCCAAGATTAAAATGGACCCAGAAGAAAATATAAAGGATTTTAATCAAGGTTCTTAACACTAACGAATAAAATTCCTCATATTTTAAGACTTGCAACAACTCTGCTACTAGAGCTTTATACTACTGCTCTTCCTTCTAGTAATGTAATTTTTGTTAAAAGAGTAGGTAAAAACACTTTAGCTGAACATTTTGAAGAAACTTTAATGATTGAAAACCAAATGCTTGGCGTTGCAGGAAAATCTTCAGTATAAGAAAAGAAATTTATTGACACCTAATCTTCATGATTGGGGGAATTTTGTGTAAATAAATATATTAGGAATGTGAACAGTCATCGGGAGATGAACTGAACAATCATTCCTATTGTATATAACAATGACCTACCTATGGAATAATAGACGAATCAATTATTTGTTTTGTGGAGTTATTTTCAGGCCTGACATGGTATCAAAGCCAGCTCCTTTTTAGCCTTTGTGTCCCTTGTAACTCCCTGTCTGCTCTCCATATAGCTGAGCAGGTTCTCCATAAAATTAGCTACCCCTCTGTCTGACTGTTCAGTTCTCTGACTGTCATAAACGTTTCAAAAAAAGGCGTTATTGCACCTGCGCCTCCACTGCATGAATTCCTTCACTTGATTATTCTCACCTTGGTCGCATCTGTCTCCATTTATTTTCTGTAGTTGGCCACTGCTTGAGCTCTTTTTTTGTATCTTTGAACGATCTGCCCACCTGGTATCCGCTGCCCAGCACCATATCTTCGTATAATACCATATCGCATACCGAGCCATGGGCGCAACACGAAAATGTTGTATCAGCTCCAGTTGAATGTGGTTTTTAAATCATTTGAACGCTGTTGAATGACGTTATTTGAACGCTGTTGAATGACGTTATTGGAATGAATCTACTGCGCCACGCAGAGATACCTGTTTTGCTTTAACTTTGAATGGTATATACGTATTAACGTTGTCCATAAAGTTAGAATGCGTTTGGTAACGCTGTCTTTATTCAGCCGCAGGTTTCTCAATTGATGTATGCCGTATGATGTGGAAGCATTGCTGTCTGCCGTCATCAATGACCTGGAATAGCAAAGCAACCCGCTTTTGAATAATAGTGTTGATTTATTTAATGGTATGCGCCCGTCCAAGTTCTGGTATTGAATGCATTTTGGTATATTGAATGCGTTTTGATATGCGTTGTCTAATGGTATGCGCCTGTCCAGTGGTATTTGAAACTGACATGGTATGTTCAAATGTCATGTTGAATCTGTTGAATGCGTTGAAGGGGCATATATATGGAATATGAACTGCTGTGCGCTTGTTGAAATGCTGTGCGCTGTGGAATATTAACACTGCTTTATTGAATGCGTAGATTGGTATATATGGTATATGAAAGTGAAATGTTGTGCGCTGTGGAATATTAAAACTGCTTTATTGAATACGCTGCTCCTATTGAGTTAATGGTCCAGTTATATGTTGGATATATTATATGAGGATGTTTTTTATAAACATTGGAGGGATTTGAAGAAAACATAGTGCATAAATTATTTGAAATCTTTTTTCCCTTTTGAGTACAATTTCACTGTATATCAGCAGAAGTATTTTTTTTACAGAATGCATTCAATCATCTCTATGGTAGGAATAGTTTTCACTGGCAAGGAGAACTATCTTGAATGGTCCCGGATGATAAAACACACCCTCATCTTCAATGAGTTGTGGAAAGGAGTGTGTGTCGAAGAAGGAGACAATGACCCAGTACAGCCTACATCAGACAAAGAGCTCGTCATTTGGGAAAACAAGAACATCAAAGCCTATGCATTAATCGCAGCATCTGTAAATGAAGAGGTGAGTCGCCATATTTCATCATATTCAACTGCCTTTGAAGCTTTACAAAAGTTGAAAGAACTCTATGACTCACATTCTGCACTTGGCGTTGTTCAACTCATGATTAAACTCTTCACTCTTGAACTAAAAAATAACGATCCTCTTGCTCTTGCATCTGAAGTAAAGTCTATAATGCATGATATCAAATCCACTAAGGTTGAGCTGGATATCCCTCTTATTGCTTTTCTCAAGGCACTCTATCCTACTTACTCCAATTATCTTGAGACTTTACAAGCAAATGGAAATCTTAAAGATATAACCTTTGACTCTCTTGTGAAAAAGTTTGCTGAAAGAGAGAAATCCTTTGGAAAGAAGACAGCCCCTGAATCTTCTGAAGAGACTATGTGCCTTGCTCATAAAGAAAAGCATCCTTCTCAAGATTCTACAAGAGGAAGAGGTGGACGAAGAGGAAGAGGAAGATATTTCAGAGGCCGGGGGGGCAGACATTCTCAAGGAGAAAAGGCAGACTTACACTGCATTTGCTGCAAAAGAAATGGATCACATGATGCCTCTACATGCAAGCTACCATGGGACAAAATTGAGCAGAAAAGAAACCAACATAAAGGTAAAACTGATGATACAGACAAAGGTAAAGTACCTGAATCCGCTCACTATGTTGAAGCACAATGTAACATTGGAGTAAATGATGATTTGTTTAATGCTTCACTTGCTTCCTGGAAAAATGATTGGTTGCTTGATTCAGGAGCAACCTGTCACATGACTCATAGAAAAGATTTTTTTGAAGATTTTACTGACAATGTTGATGGAGCAGTATACTTTGCAGATCAGTCAAAAATCAAGCCATCAGGGTTTGGCACAATCAGACTTAAATTGCCTGGTCTTCCAGACTTTCTTCTGGATCATGTTCTATATCTCCCACAGCTCAAGAGAAACTTGTTGTCCTTGGTCCACATCCGCCAGCAAGGTCACTCCATTCATATGTTTGATGGCAAGCTTGAGGTAAGAAAAGCATCTGACCACTCACTTGTCATGAAGGGAATAGAAGAATAAAGGCTTCTCAAACTGCAAGGAACCTCTGCTCATGCACAACATTTCTCATATATTTCTCATCATGAAGAAGGTACACTTCCATCAAGTTTATTATGGCATGCTAGATTTGGACATTTAGACTATGACAGTCTCCGCTTATTGAAGAAAAATGGTGTTGCTGGTTTGCCTACAATTCCTAGGAAACATAAGCAATGTGGTGCTTGCATTCTAGGAAAGCATAGCAAACAGTCTTTTCATGATTCACATTCAAGAGCACATAGGAAGCTTGAACTCGTTCATTCATATTTATGTGGTCCAATGCCTGTTTCTTTTGCAAATGGAAATAAGTATATCATGACGTTTATTGATGACTACACCAGAATGTGCTGGGTTTATTTATTGAAGAACAAATCTGATGCTTTTCAAACATTCAAGAATTTTCATAAATGGATTGAAAATGATGCACAATCTCATATTGGGTCTATTCACACTGATAATGGAAAAGAATATACATCAAATGAATTTGAAAACTATCTTCGCCAACATGGGATCAAACATCAAACAACTGTGCCTTATAATCCCCAACAGAATGGTGTAGCTGAAAGAATGAATAGAACAATCTTGAATATGGTACGATCTATGCTTTTCTTCAAAAATGTAAAGATAATGTTTTGGGCTGATGTTGTTCTATGTGCTGCATATATAAAGAATAGATGTCCATCTAATGCTATAAGAAACAAGACTCCTTATGAATTATGGTATGGACATGTTGCTTCGGTAAAACATCTCAGGATCTTTGGTTCCACCTGTTATGCTTTGATACCAAAGGTACATAGAAACAAACTTGGTGCTAGAAGTCGTAAGTGTATCTTCCTGGGGTATTCAAACACCTCCAAAGCATACCGCCTCTATGATGAAGTAAATAAAAAGTTTGTTGTATCTAGAGATGTAATTTTTCTTGAATCATCCAAATCTGACAATGTTGTTGAGCGGCAACTTGATCGCTTGGATAGATTCGCAAAAGTGAAATCATTTCAAGAATTTGATAATCAGATTCCACATCTTGAAGGGGGGATTCCTATACTATATCAACATGTGGAATCTTCTTCTGAAGAACACTCTCCCCCGCATGAAACTCCAACAACGAATGATGCTTTAAGTGATGTAATTGATAGAATTGGGAGACTCAATCTTGATTCAGTCCCAACTCAATCAACAGAGCAGCCTGGACCATCTTAGAAAGGTCCCGCAAAGTGGCTGACAAAGACACTTGAAAGTGTTCATCCTTATGAAATTGGAAAAACAGGAACCAGAAATTCAAACCGACAAAATGGAGGTGATGTAGATGACTCTAATTCACCTGTTGATATGGATGTTTCTTATGATTGTGAATTGAACTTGTCTACAGATTTTGAACCAACTTCCTTTAAAGAAGTTGCTTCTCATGATGAATGGAAAGAAGCGATGCAAAAGGAGTATGATACCCTCATAAAGAACGGCACTTGGAAGCTGGTTGATCCTCCATTTGGAACCAAACCAATTGGCTGCAAGTGGGTCTACAAGAACAAGTACAAAGCTGACGAATCACTTGACAAGCACAAAGCTAGGCTTGTGGCAAAAGGTTTTGCACAGAAGGAAGGGGTCGATTATGAGGAAACTTTTGCCCCCACAGCAAAATGGGCCACCATCCAGACACTCTTTGAACTAGCAGCTCAGAACGGTTGGAAAGTCCATCAAATGGATGTAAAAACTGCCTTCTTGAATGGAGATCTAAAAGAGAATGTTTTTATGTCCCAACCTGAAGGATTTGCTATGAAAGGACATGAACATAAAGTATGCAAACTTGTGAAGTCCTTGTATGGCCTCAAACAAACACCGCGAGCCTGGTATGAAAAACTAACTGAGCATCTTCTGAAACTCAACTTCAATCATTTTGATCTTGATGATGCAACTTTATTTGTCAAGAAAGTTGGCAAAACAGTTGTATATCTTGTGGTATATGTAGATGATATTTTAATGACAGGGAACAATGAAAGCTACATTGCATCCATAAAGAAGGAATTGCGGAAAATTTTTGAAATGACTGATTTGGGCTATGTTCATTACTAGAAGTAACCCAACATCCAAAGTCCATATTTCTTTCTCAAAAGAAATACATTGAAGATTTGTTAAACAGATTTGGCATGACAGAGTGCAATCCTCTTACTACTCCAATGGAACAAAACTTAAAGCTCACATCTATTGAAGGAAAGGAATTTGAGGACGCAACAAAGTATAGACAGCTTGTAGGAAGTCTCATCTACCTCACTATTACCAGACCAAACATTTCATTTGTTGTTGGAATCCTCTCCAGGTTTATGCAAAAGCCTTGTGAGGGACATTGGTCTACTGCAAAAAGAGTTCTAAGGTACTTGAAGGGAACTCAAGACCTTGGAATCAAGTATACACAGGTGGACGACTTCAGCTTGATTGGATACTCTGATTCAGACTTTGATGGAGACAAAGAAACTGGGATATCTACTTCAGGATATGCTATGAGTCTTGGATCAGGAGCTGTCTCCTGGAGATCACGCAAACAATCAGTTCCAGCAGATTCCACAACAGAAGCAGAATACGTGGCAACAGCTGAAGCAACAAAAGAAATTGTGTGGCTCAGGAAAATTCTTGAAGATTTGTAGGTAAAACAAGTACAATCAACCCCACTCATGATTGACAATACCTCTGCAATAAAGTTGGCCAAGAACCCAAAGTTCCATGATCGAACCAAGCACATCAATACTAAATATCATCTGATTCGACATCATGTTGAGGCCAAAACAATCCATCTCCGTCATTGTTCCACAAATGAGCAAATTGCAGACATCTTCACCAAAGCGCTTGGAAGAGAAAAGCTTGAAAGATTCAGAACGATGCTTGGACTCACCAACATCCCTTCAGATTAAGGGGGGGAATGTTGACACCTAATCTTCATGATTGGGGGAATTTTGTGTAAATAAATAAATTAGGAATGTGAACAATCATCGGGAGATGAACTGAACAATCACTCCTATTGTATATAACAATGACCTACCTATGGAATAATAGACGAATCAATTATTTGTTTTGTGGAGTTACTGCCTGGCCTGACAAAATTTGTTCTTGGTGTAAAGAAACATATGAACAAAACTATTGATGATTAAAAAGAGAAAGATTAATTTGGTGTGGAAGGTTTGCAAATGATCATAAAGAAGTTTTCTAATGATATAATTTATCTAAAAAACTTAGCAGAAGAACTTATTAGGAGATCATGGAGAAATTGTTTTAGAAAAAATAAACCACCTCCAACAAATCAAAATCCTTTTATTGATGAAATTATCTTGAAAAATTCACTTAAGAAATTTTTTTTAGAGCTCATAAGGCTTCTCATTCAAAAAGGACTTGCCAAGCCTTTGTAAACATGTGTAAATTTTTTGTTGACATTGATGAAGAAGAAGCAAATCAATCAAATAGTGAGGAAAAAGAGTGGAAAGAGAACCTTGAACCATCAATTAACCTAATTTGGGATATTTCATGAGGAGTAATTGATGAAGACGAGGATAAAACTAAGGAGATTTTCATTTTTCATATAAGCAACAAAGGTCCTCCATCCAACTGGGGATGTCATTCTACTTCTTATCATCTGAAGAAAACTTTTTCAAATACCAAAACCAATTCAAATATAGGTAAATTTATTGTAGTTCTTGATAATTTAGAATATGATCTAGTAGATGACATAAATAATTCTAGGGCCAATTTTTTACCATAGGAGTTGATTAAGTTAATTCATCAGCAAAATAAATTACTCTAAGCACTAGGAAGTAAAAACTTAGAAAATAATGTTTCAATTGTTGGAGAAATGGATAAAGGAATATTAACTCAGGTTTCTTCACCACAAATGAAATTGAATGTAAATGCAACACTCATAGGAGAAAAGTCTAACTTAAATATTCCAACATTTTTATTAACATTCAAGCTTTTTAATTGAAATGTACATAATTTCCTAGTCGATTATGGGGCATCTTCGAATGTCATGCCTTACTTAGTTTGTAAGAAATTAAATATTGAACTTAGAAAAAAATACCCAAATTGTATATTTAAATCGCTCAAATGTTAAAGTCTTTGGAGAATTAAAGAAACTACTTATTAGAGTTTATTTTGATCCTAGAGATTATCAAATCATAAATATAGTTGTTGTAGATATCCCTAAATCGTATGATTTTTTTATTAGTAGAGATTGATCTGAGAAACTAAATGGATATTTTTCAACATACTAGACCTATTTGTGTCTACCATAGTATCACACAAAAGAAATATAAGACATATTATAACATATTTAAATGATATTAATGAACCTATTGTGTTCTCAAACTCTATGTTGAGTGGCTTTTGTTGTGATTCATTTTTGGGAAGTTCATTGTTTTTTTTCCAGAGAAAAAATCGTAATCTTTCATTATGAGGAAAAATTACATGTAGTAGATGCATGTTGGCATATGCTGTATCTGATGATCATATAGCCCTTTGTACAATAAGTAGCTGTAACAAAAATATGGCCTCACCATTTCCAGTAAAAAAGTACTTTGTCTCTTTTTTCAGCAGAATATATAAATATATACATATTGGTGTCTATGCATTTACTCAAAAAATAACACAATAAAGCTGATAAAAATTAGGGCCTTCCCACCCTATAGTAAGGGAACTTCATTGTTGTTTCTTCACCTTTTGCATATGTGCATAATCAATTTGAGATTCTTCTTACTACTCAAATTGTTGTAATTGTAAAAAAATTGATGGAGATTGTATAAACATAGTGTTAAATGATGAAAATGTGTATGTAAAAAAAATGTTGTTATTATTCTTTGGTGGCTCCAAAACAAGCAAGGGTGCAAGAATACAATGCATTCTCAAGGATCGCAATGGAAACAAACATATGATAGCTTGCAAATCAGAGTTCATATGCACAAACAATGTCACTGAGTATGAGGCACTTATCCAAGGTCTCAAAAAAGCCATCTATTTGAAAGTAAGACATATAGAAGTTTTTGGTGATTCTAAAATCGTAATTAAAACCAGCAAAGAATTTGATGCATTATGTTTCACATTATTTAAGGAATTACTGAGATGGGATATGGAATCCGATTTCTTATTTTAATGTGTTTAACATATTTTCCATACCTCGAGCACAACATTTAGGTGCTAATTTACTTTCCAATCTAGCTTCTAAATTAATTCCATTAGAAAATATTTCTACTAATAGCTTTTATGTTGAACTAATTTACAAGCCATCAATATCAAATAATATTACCAATTGGAGAATATTTGATGATGATGATGATCAAATTCTTGAATTTTTTACTTAATAAGATACTTTTAAGGAATCAATCATTGATGTGGATCAATATGATGAAGATGTAAACATTTTGACTCCGGAAACATAGCTCAAAGTTGAAATTTAATTCCAAAATTAGTGGTTCATATAAAGAAATTTTATGACCTCTCGAACAAATTCGAGGAAGTTATGCATTGCAAGACGAACAATTCATCTATGCAATATGAAGTAATTAATATTTCTACCAAGAACCTTCCTCAAAACACCAATTTAGGTATTGATTGTACAAATCTAGAAGAAAAGTATATATTTATTCATCTTTTCAAAGAATATAAATTTATATTTGCACGGACACATATTAGCCTCAAATCATATGATACCCATATAATCCAACATGTTCTACTTTTAAAGTAATATGTTGAGCATGTTCAATGAAAATTGAGGAAAATGCATCCAACAATGGAGCAAAGAATAAGGAAAGAATTGAATAGATTGTTGGAAGCAAAAATATTATTTTCCAGTCGGGCATTCCTAATGGGTGTCCAACAGATATATGTCATAAAAAATAATGGAGAAATCATAATTTACATTGATTTTTGAAATCTAAATAAAGCCTCAGATAAAGATAACTATCATATTCCACCTATGGAGTAGATTCTTTAATGTGTCTAAGGCTTAGAAATGCTATCCTTGATGGATTGTTTTTCAAGTTACAACTAGGTCTTTGTATTCCATGAAGAGCAACTGAATACAACTTCCAAGAAAAATGGAGCACATACACATACAAGAAATTGTCTTTTGACTTAATTAATGTAGGTGGTACATTTCAGAGGGAGATGGACATTGCTTTTAGAGGTCTCGTAAATAAGTCGACAGTTGGATATTTAGATGATGTAGCTATTTCTTTTTTCCAAAAGGAAAAAAAAGAAGGTAAATTCATTCATTTGAGAAATGATATAAAATTACATTCTATATACACACCCTATATGTATTTGGTTGTGGAAAAATATTATATGAACTCATAAAACAACTCTTTTAGCTAGATATCCATCTATAAGATTAGAAAAATTAACCCAGAAAAAGTTATGTTAATTACATCAGGGTTGGAGTAAAAAATAAGGTTCCACCCTGCAAGGAAAAAAAAAACTTATAATTTGGATCCTAAAAATGTATGATTTTTCTACACCAGATAGATTGTCTATGTAAGGGCTATGAAAGAATTCATAAGCATGTCCATATTATTACTTCATTATCCTCACAATCCTTGATCCATATCCAATCCCTCTTTCGAGAGATGGTTTGCTACTCTATTGTGCTCCCTATAAATATGAGAACATGAGAAAAAAGTGAAAGAGTCAATGAGCCACATGGTTTCCTCCATAATAGATATGAGTAAGATAAGGTGTTCCTACAGACTTGTGTTTTGTTGAGCTATAGGATTATAAATATTAAGTCCCAATAAACATGAATTTGGATGCATCCCTTTTCTAAAGTGAGAAGCAGCAAGTTTTTGCATATCAAGAGTTAAACCTAGTTGTTAGCCCTAGGACCAGGACCCAATTTTACATGAAAGGAATGAGATTTTGAAAGAAAGAGGACAAATCCTCCTCCACTCTTCTACCCTTAGTTACTTAAGGCTCCATCAAAATAGGCCTACAACATGGATAGGTCAACAATTTCTGCAATAACTAGTCTGGCGGTGGGGCGCATTCCTTTTTCCTATGGGAAATGGCATAAAATAGCCAAAAATTTCATGGCTATGTGCTCGAGAATGGAAAGTTTGTTTTAAAATTTGACTTGATTCCTAGCCATCCACACCCCCAACATATGATTAGGGGGAGAGCTTTGTAGGCATGACACCTAGGATTTGTGAGCCATGCCTGTCAGGTTCCTTCCAACTTCTCCCCTTCCCAAACACCTGTGCGTCCCAAAGAATTTTTGCACACCTTACATACATGTTGAAAGAATGGGCACATCATGAAAACATGCATTGTTGTTTCATCATTGTTCTTACATAAGGAGCACCATCCTGGCCCAATCATAAATCTTCTTTGCAGGATATCCCGAGTGGGAACCTTCTTCTCCATCAGAAACCATAAGAGAAATTTTTTATCTTATAGGACATATAGATTTCAAAGCCACTTTCCACAACCATTTAAAATTTGCTAAAGCTATGATAGCCATTATAGATATATATCTAAGCTTGGAGGTGTAAATTCCTGTAGGGGAAATACTCCAAATTAGTTTGTCTTCTATTTTTGTTAGTCTTATATGGCCATCATTCAGAGCATACACATAGTCATGCCAAACTTCCTTGTACTCCTTGTCTAATCCCAACTATTCATAAGAGATCCGTCCTTGCCTCCAAATTATAGAGTTTTTAGGGGTAGCAATGTGAGCGAGCTTAGAGAAACCCCTATCTCTCAGATGTTCTATAAGTGGGAGGGGCAGTAAATGCCCTAGTCCACTTTTGTGCCAAGTCTCACTTTGTCAGCTCTACCTACCTACCATGCCAACCCTACCTACCATGCCAACCCATTGTCCATGAGATCAAAATAGTATATGACAACCCTTCAAATACCTGAAATATGGGCCCTTAGTTTTTCCACCCATCTTATACAATATTCCGATGAACTCAGAGCGATGTATTTTTTAGTGACAACCTTTATCCATAGGATTTGTGAAGGGAGCAGTCTCCATCCACACTTAACTACCAATGCTTTTGAGAATAATAAAATATTCTTTAATTCCTAGCCACCAAAGAGCTTTGGAATTTCTATTTTATCCCATTTAATCCAAGGGAGCAACTTGTGCTCCTACATCCTAGGCTAGAGGAAATTTGAGCATATTCTTCTAATATTTTCTAAGATACATTTAGGGATCCATGCAAGAGACATCCAATATACAGGAATCGATTCCAATATTGATTTTATCAAAAATAATTGACCTACCCTTTATAGCCATTTGAAACACCAACTTATTATTCTTTTCTCCACCTTGCAATGAGCCACTGCCAGTATTCCTTGCTATAGTAGTTTGGTTTGAGGTGAAACCCTAAGTAATTTAGGCCCTCATCTAGCAGCTTAGATTCATATTGGAGTAGTTGGGTTATATGATAGATCTCCCATTCATCTAGGTTGTGAAAAGATATAGTGGTTTTTCAGTTGTTTATGGCGATATTTGTGAATTTCCCATAAAGAGAAAGAGTTTGTGTCAGCATGGTCACTTCTCTTAGATTCCCATTACATAAGATGAGAATATCATCAACAAAAGGAGATGTGTAATAACCTCTTGAGAAATGAGTGTTCCTTGAAAGGCCCCCTGTCTTTTTGCCTCTTCTAGGAGACGACATATCCCCTCTGCTACAAGTAAGAATAGAAGAGGGGAGAGGAGTCACCCCTAACATAGTTCTCTTTGGGCACAAGGGGAGGTCTATCCATTAATCAACACAACAAAATAAATTGTTTGAATACAAATCATTACCAAAGCAATAGATTCCAGAATGAAACCTGCATGGGTAAAAAAAAGTGATATAAATTCAGTTAACTCTTTGAAAGGATTTTGATAGGTCAAATTTGATGAAAACCCCCTTTAAATTCTAATTTTTAATACTATGTAAGCCCTCTTGGGCCACTCCAATTGCTTCATGGATTTGCCTCCCCTCCAAAAAGGCAAATTATTCTTTGGATATGGATTTAGAAAGGATAAGATTGAGTCTATAAGTGATCATTTTTTCCATAACCTTGTATATGGAATTGCATAAGGAAATGGGATGAAAGTCTTCAAAGGTTACATGATGTTCCACCTTAGGGATGAGAGTAATAAAGGACAAGTTGAAGGTTGGATGTGTTTTCGCTTCCCTTCTAGATTATTAAATCACCCTCGGGAGATTGTTTCCCATAATTTCACATAGACCCAAAAAGAATTTGACAACCCATCCATTCAGTCCTAACTCTTATCCTTCTAAAAGTTGTACAAAACCTTTTTAAGCTCTTCCTCATATAGTTCTTCTATGATGGCCTTACTCTCCTTGTCTTCAACCATTCTAGGAAAGAGTTGTGTAATTTTGATTACTTCTACAATTGACGCACCCTCAGGAGCTCATGAAAGATTTTCAAAGTGATTCTTCCCCGTGGAGCCAAGGCCTTGAAAATTCAATACATCCCTATCTGCAAGATCTTGTAGACTCCATATGGTGTTGCACATTTTCCTCCCCTTTGCATACGGATGGAAGAACTTTGTATTTCCACTCCACTTGCCAACCAAATGGCCCTACATTTTAGGTGCCACTCCTCCTCTCTAACAATTAGGACTTCTTTTTTCCTTTTTTCCAATTTTATGAGGCCTCTATAGTCTCGGGAGAGTTGGATCCTTCCTCTTCTTAATTTAAAATGTATTGAAGCTACTTTTCAATCTCCGCTAATTCTTGACTTCAACCATTTTCTTCTTCTTTTCCCATTCTTTCGTTTTATGTTTGATCAATTTTAAATTAGCTTTGAATTGGGAAACAATTGAAGATCCTAAAAGGGGATCAAAGGATTTCCAATGAGATTTAACAAGGGATAATAAGTCCTCATCTTTTAACCAAGAGGAGTTCAATTTGAAAGGGCTAATCAACTTCTGAGATACCCCTTTAATTTCCATAAATATGGGGGGGTGGTTTGATTCCCCCCCTACTCCAGTTCATTGTTTGATCAGGGAGAATATATCCACCAATGCCTCTGAAAGAAGGAACCAATCGATTCTCTTGACCACCTTGTCATCCCTTGTTCAACGGTTCTACTAGGTGGGAGCTAGTTTGGGTGGTTCCACCTCCATCAACTTACACTGATCTAACATACATATGAAATAGTCAACAAGAGGATTTGACCATGCCCTAGGACCCCAAGATTCAGAGGAGCCAAGGGAAAAATTCAATTCACAACCAATAATTAAGGTGTTAGACTTGATAAAAGAATTGCGAAAGAGCTTATCCTAGAACTCCTTTCGATTTAGAGATGGCTCATAGATGTTTATCAACATAATAGGGGTACCAAGATCCCAAGAGAAGACCTCAATACTTAGACCATAATCTGTGCTCCAAATATTTAAATATTTAATGATCCTAGTTTTTTAGCCCACGACTACCCCCTAGATCATCCATAAGTGTTATGCGTCGTAAAACTCCAGCCAACCAAGAGAGGTTCAAGGCATTTGACTATTGAGTCACCGTCTCCTAGCGTTTTTTGAAGAAATATTATATCTAGATCACTAACTTCGACCAAGGTTTTAAGAACACATTTTTTATGGGTACATGTGAAACCCTAACAGTTGAATGAGAGTAGCTTGATTATGGGACCCATTTTGGGGTTGATAATGCTCTAAGGGCCCTTTTTAATGGATAGTTGCTTTCTTGTTGCTAAGTCTATCATGAGCTTTTTATTTTTCTTTAGTCAAGTGAGACTTCCTACCCCTTCTTCTACTTCTGATGGAGGAGAGGGAGAACTTGCCTAGTCCCAAAACAATGCCCTCCTTTTGGGGCACCACCAACTGGGAACAAAGGTTATGTAGACCAAGATTAGCATCATGATTCTTAGGGAGGACTAGAGGGTCAAAGAACACAGGTGAGGAATGATCACTTTGTAGGATTGGGCATGGGTAGATGGCTTGAGTGGGAGAAGGGTTTAAAGGGAAGGAATGACAAGGAGGGAGAGATACTTTAGATTACACTAAAACCTTGGAACAACTTTCAAAAATCTTTATTTGGTTTATGCTACATTAATTTAAAAAATGGGAAAAAAACAAAAGGAGGAGGAACCAAGAGAGTGCCTTCATTGATCTTGTTCGCTCTCCTTGGTGTTAAGGCTTCAGCTGTGTTTCCCTCTTTCACCATTGGGGAATATTTTCCTGTAGGTTCTTGGCTGGTTGGCAATGCTTGAGTGATTGGTTCCTCCATGGTTAAAGTTGGGTCCTTGCTCTTGAAACTAGCATCATGTTCCTTACAAGGGGCTCTATTCACTTTTTGTGTAAAGGAAGCTCTTTAATCTTTAACCAGGTGTCCATACTTATGACACTGCTTGGACCAGAATGGTATGTCTTCATAGTCCAAGACCTAGATTCTTTCCTCCCCCATCCTATGTCAATGTCTTCAACCAAATATTCACACAAATCATTCTTGACTGATATGCAAGCTAGGGACATATTCCTTATTGTCAAATAAGAGGAATTGTGCTCCATAAATGTGCCCAATGAGTTCCCGATATCTTGGAAAATTAATTTTCCCTATAAGTGTGGTGGAAGACCTGAGATTTTAACCCAAATTGGAATTGTATCCAATCGCTCTTGCTTGGTGTCAAAGAGGGTCATCTAGAATTTTAAAACTATTGGAGTGGAGTTAATCTTCCAAACCTTGTGGGAGGTTTTTTATGCATCAACGTCTTCCTTAAATTTCAAATGAATTTGTCCCTTAGTTAACACTGCAACCGTCGGGGGGCTCTTGACTATTGGTGTGATTTCCTTTTTAACCTAGGCTTTTAGAAAAGGTACTTCAAATTTCATTCCCCAAGCTCGACCAACTAGATATTTCGTTTCCATTTCTTCCACCTTCTACATTGTAATGTCCACACCCAATACAAAGGATAACCTAGCTATGTTGGCCCTCTTGACACAGTGGCTCTTTTTCCATTTTCCTTCCATCTCCCACTTTGCTTTCTAGTTCAAAGTTCCCCCAGAGGTTGAGAATGCATCCTTCCTGAGAACCCTTCTTTAATTCCTCCTATGTTTTGGTTCTCTCCTTCCTCCAACACAAGGAATTCTCTTAGAAAATTGCTCGAGTTTGGTTGAGCTGAGAATGCCTATGGTGGAAGAGCGGTTGGAAGCACCTCAAAGAGGAAAAAACCCTCACTAAATCCATATCCCTCACATAAAATAGAATTCGTTGATAGAAATAGGGAATTAGACCCAATAACCAAGTTTGTTGGAGGTGAAATCAACAACACAAGAGGGCATGATTCCATTGAACCCCATGAGAGCCCTTAGAAACCTTGAATATATCCCTCTATTTTGAGGCTTGACATACATTGTGTTACAGTGGTCTGCGGGAGAAAAGTTGTTGTTAAGAATTCTGAACCACCAGGTGGAAACTTGTCCCTTTCCGGGGTTTCACTAGCTAATAGAGGGGTGGGTTGGGGTTTCGTAGCTATACTGACCGCCCCATTGTCATCTGTTCACTCATGGATGAGGTCTAGAGAACAAACTGATATTTGTTTGTTCTTATTTTCTTTTGGTTTTAATTCAAGCAGTTCTTCATCCTTCCTTAGGAATACTTGTTGGTAACCGAAAGGTCATCCAATAATCTGTCCAAATAGGAACCTGGCTTGCCTCAACTACTGTCCAGTTGTAGGGGAAGTCAGTAATATTCCTTGAGGCAAGACAAGTAGTAACCTACTAACCAATGGAAGGGCTTGACTATGGAAAACAACCTTCCTGTAGCTGGAAATATAGATGTCACGTTATTCCATTGACGCCTGCGACCTACATTATGAAAACCCTAGCTACAAACTGCCCATCACAACCTTCTTTACAATATTTTCAAACATATATATAATAATAATAATAATAATAAAATTTCAATCAATCTTAAGGTCCAATACTATAAAGTTTGTCTCCATGATGTAACTATTTTTTCTTTCTTTTTAAGAACATGAAAGAGATAGATTTTTGAGGGTTGTCAAACGTATGGAATATCACTCAATCCTAAAAAGACTTTTTTTGTAGTATCTAAAGGTAGGCTCTTAGGCTTTATTATATCTAAATTTGGAATAATGAGTGAGATGAAAGAAGTAAAACTATTTCACAAATTTCTTTCCTGTGTTGAAAAATATCTATGCAATAATTTTTAGGAAAGATGAATATTGTGAGAAGATTTATTCTATTTGTTTTCTTGTAGAAATAGTTAAACATATTTACGATATCATAAAAAAATGTTTTTTAAAATAAAATCATAAAGAAAATGAATCTTTTCATTCTATTAAATAAGTAATTGCAACATCTCCCACATTCATGGGTTCAAATTTTAGTAAGGAATTTATTTTGTATACATTTGCTATTGATTCATCATTTGCTATAATGCTAACTCAGAAAAATTCAAAGGGCAATGAAACATCTATTTTATTTATGAGTTTGGATATGCAGTGAGGAAAACTGAGATATGACAAATAGGAGTTCATTGTTTTCAAGGCAGTGAAACATTTTAAGCCATATTTGTTAAAGTCTTAGACCAAGGTAAATATTCTACATCCCTTTGTTCATCACTTTTAGTTCAAAAAGAATTAAGAGACAAAAGAGAAAACTATATGATTACACTCTACGAATATGATTTAGAAATTAAGCCGACAAAGATTGTTCAATGATAGGGTTTTTGTAAGCTAGTAGTAGAATCTAAAGGATCACAATTATAAGGTGAGCAAGGGAGGGAAAATGAAGTTGAAGTAAACATTAAATAAATATATTACTTTCCCATTTCAACCAATTCGTAGTACAATGATTTAAAATATTATTTGAGCCATGGTACTGCTCCATATTATCTAGACTCCAAAAAAGAAAAAAAGCTTTGAGATTAAAAGCTCCTCCATACCAACTGATCAATGGGGTATTGTTTCGTAGAAACTATGATGATATTTTGCTCAAATGTCTAGAAAAAGATGATGGTGGGAAAGTTTTGGTAGAACTACATAATGGTCCAACAGGTAGGCATCTCAATGGTGATCCATTGCTCATAAAGTCTTATGTGTTGGTTATTATTGGTGTAGTTTGTTTAAATATGCCCATTCATTTGCAAAAAAGTGTAATATATTTCAAAAATATGCATGAAAAGAAAAGAAACTTACATTTCCTTTATAGCCAATGGTGATTGATAGTCCATTCAATCATAGGGACTTAACATTATTAAAGAGATAAATCCAAATTCTTCACAACTTCACAAGTACATTGCCATTGTCATATCTATTTTGTGAGATGGACAAAGGCCATTCCTCTAAAATAAGTTTGAAAATTCTCAAGTTTGAGGCTATCGAATTTTTCCACATCAAAATACAACTTAACTTTGTGGCAGACTCATTAGCAAATCGTGGATTCAACCTCGAGCAAGGGGTGATGGAACAAAATGGTTCAATTCAAGTAATTTAATATATCCCATGAATAATCAAAATCCAATGTCAATCATAGGGGATTAAATCTAATAAAGAGCATTAAAGGTATAATGATTTGGATCGAGACCCGATGGAAAATTGTCAGATCTCAATTTGGGTTAACAATGCTCTTAATATTGATACGAAGGTAGGCATTCAATATTGATTGTTGGGTTTGTGTGCTCATATTAATGGTTGAATATTAGCATTATCTTTTAGTTTTGGTTTATGTTATGTAAGTAAGCAGTAATATTAGGGGTCTTTCGGCGTATATATAAGAGTAGTTATATCAAAATAGTTGTATGTAATGACACTGTTGTAGTTTCAAGGCTTTTCTGGTCTTTTTTTTTAATTATTAGATGAATATTTTTTTATAAGAGGTAAAAGGTTTCAGCCTTCAAATCAGGTAAATTAAATAGAAGGAACCTACCTGTCTTGTTGAAAAAAGAGATGATATAAGTATTATAATAATATAAGAATATAAATAGTATAACAAAATAAATAGTAATAATATACTTAATATAAGGAGGTTAAGAGTAATTTTTTTTATTCAAATTGTCAAACAAGATGATTTATATAAACAATAAAGAGGTTAATTAATTAATAGTTAAAAATAGATTAATTAATTAAAGAATCATTGTAAAAATTAAGTAAACAAATATATCAGTGAAATAATGAGTAGTCTTTAAGTGTGATTTTTTCGAAAGTTTTCTTGTTTATTTTCCAATCTAATTTGTCTAGAATCCAACAAGGATTCATTGAAATTACAAGTTTGACATATGAACTCTTCACAATCGAAGTGCTCCAAGGGTTTTTGAGGATGTTGAATCTATATATGTAGTAAAAAAAACTAGTTTAAACAACACAAATCAAGATCTGAACACAAATGGTCCACGTGGTCTTGGATAGACGATGATTGGGTGCTCTGTTAAGACACACCTTGATGTGAAGTCACCGGTTCAATTCCCTGCCCGATTAGGGTGATATATTGGACATGATGAAGATGTAGGTCCTGCCAAACTTACAAAAAAAAAATCTGAACACAAAAAATTCCGTTGAATTACGACCATAAATCCGCCAGAAACTCCAAAAAGTCTCATTTAAAGACTACTTCTTTAAATAATCAAAGCAAATAAAAGTACAAATATTACAATAATATAAAAATATAAATATTATATTATTAAAATACCAAAATTGTATATGGATAAATATAATAGTACAAATAACTTTATATTGGAGTCAATTTTTTTTTTAACACAAAATATAATATGTATATATATATATATAAGTAAAAGGATATAATGACACCATTAATATATCATGGCCTATTAGGGCATATATATTATATGTTAATAAACTAAGCAATATTAAGAAAAGGATATAATGATATTATTAATATATCAAGGCCTATCAAGGTAATAGCAAAAAAAAAAAAATGGAGGAAGAATAATGGAGTGGAAGCAAAACTAGAAGAGAGGGTAAGAATCCAATTCCTACTAATCTTCCAGCCATCATATTTATTCAAATTGCCCACTCACTTTTCAATCACAATGGCTTCTCTAAACTTCCTATGATGATAATGTCTGATTTTGGACATGATATTCTATTCTTCAATGCAAATGTGGTGCTTGGTTTTTCCAGGGTGTTCAACTAGAGTTGAGGAACATGACCAACTATGCTTAATGTCAATTATATGTTCATGAATCCTTTGTTTAACATATTGCCCAGTTCCATCAACATAGGGAGCCCCACATGAGCGTGACACTGAGAAGACTCTTTCCATGTTTGAAGGGTCAACAAGATCCTTGACTAACCTCAAGATACTAAAAATGGTGTTTAGTGACTTGAAAGTGGCAAAAAATGTTTTTTTCTTAAAATGCGAGTGATCATATCGATGCGTCCTTGGATAAAGGGAAGTTGAACCTGTTGACAGTGCTGGAAATATGTCAACCAAGGGGGTCTTCCCGATCTGAAGTCCTAGTTAGAACTCACACTATTTGGAATAGGAGCCCCATCCGGAGTATAGGCCTGATTGCCATGTATTCTTACAGATCTGCCTTGGCTCTAACTATCAGCAAGAGAGAGAGGCGCACATGTACTTTTGAAAATTAAGTGATTGTGCATGGTGAGTGCTCAATTACAGGCGTGTCAAGGTTATTTTACTGTGAAGGGAAAGAAAAGTGAGCCTCTAAGAGAAAGGTAATAGTACCACTCTAGCAGAGATACACATGCATAGGAAATATTTGTCTAAAATCCAACGGAATAGTCCACAAAGACACGACGGTCATTACAACCAACACAACCAAGAAAGATCTGTCAAACATCCAGTAGAATAGTCCACAAAGACACAACAATCATAACAACCATTACAACACATTCTCAATATGATAAGACTAAAATAACTAAAACAGTTCAACTACTTTAGAACAAGTGAAAACAAACATGAACTGCAAACATTCACAGAACAATCTTGCAAATATTCATAATCCATGCATGAAGAACGTGTTGACCATCAGGGCTTCATATATTAAGTAAAAGTTCCCAGACACATGTATACAATGAACGCCACTAGATCCAATAGTGGAACGTTGGAGCAATTCCTTGCTCCCCAAAAGAACTAGTTTATCTGTTTAATATCTTGTGGGAGGAGCCAAGGTGAAAGGTCCTTTGCTCATACAATGAAGGTGTTTATATAACCAAGAGGTGATGCTTCACCTTCCTTGTGACTCTTTGACAACCCCCATGATTGTTTGACTTCCTATGACTTTTCGACTTTACATGACTATTCATATTCTGAATGTGTCCTTTGGACTTCGAGTTTACAATACATTTTGAATAGATAATTACATAATCCACAATAATGATGTGGCATATGATGACTCGTGACATGACATGACATGACACAACATGAAACTGATGACATAGACTGCATGATGATGTGGCAGTTCCAAGTTGTCCTTCTTACTGCTTCTTTCTTTCTATCTTGAATAAGAGATGTATCCAATGCTTCATCTTCATGAGAGATATGCTTTGTTCTTCATATCTACCCTCCAAAGGGTTGTGAATTAGATGGAGTCTTCATGCGATCTTGATCTTTGGTATTTTGTTGTAATCCAGTGTTCCTTCGTCTTCTTGTCTAATGATTATCTTATCTTCTCAACTCCTTAGGTGTCTTCTAGCATATCCTCCTTCTCCAACTCCTTCTTCATCATCTTGCCATAGCATGATAGAGTTCTTGCATTTGTAATCCACTCATGACAAGACGACTTACGACAAGTGCGACACTAAAGATACACTTTGCGACGACAATGATGACACTTGTGTGATAGTGCGAGGAACTTCGGAAATGAGTGTGAAACATGCCTACATGATAAGAACAACTCATTATCACAAAGATTCCCCCTTGAAACAAATCAAAACTCCACTTTACATGATAACGACAATTCCCACGCCAAAATACGACACTTGCAATATGAAAATAAAAGTGCAAACGATACTTATGATATGCAGGCGATGGTGAAAACAACACATAGCAGAGTGAAGATAACATGAAAACAACACTAATTAAAGGGAAAGCAATTGAAAGCGGCAGTCGTAAACATGAAGACAACACTTGTGATAGTGAAAGTGCGTGAAAGCGACAGTTGGAGAAACTCACTAAAATAGAAGTACGATCACACACAAAGTGAGGGACTCTCGATGTCAGTGCACATTGAATTTCGACATGGATTGGACATCGCAGAGGCATAACCTTGGTGGATTGTGTTATGTTTGTTCAAGCTTGCGTAAAATAATGTGCTCATGGACTTGTTACAGACTGAGCATGTGTGAGCAAGTGACCTTGACACTTGTAATCCAAGAAGGGAGCTCAAAGAATCAACTGACCAAGAAGTGATTACGAAACGACCGATCGCAAGATCCACGGTAGGCTCCAAAATTCAAGTGTAGGAAAAATTTTGGAGGGTGTTTGTCGCAGCGATGACACTTGGCGACACACTGGTAGAACTCCAACTTCTCTTCCTCGCTCAATTCTTTTGTGCAAGGTCTAGTTATTCATGAAGTATTGGTTCATCATTGAGATTACCATGGATTCCCCACTTACCCCATGCATAAACATAGTCCCCTTCATTCCTTTACTCAGTTAAACACAAACATAAGATCGAAGATCACACAATATTTTGTATTAGGATAGGGTATTGAAGTTCACGAGCTTTATATTTTCAGAGTATAATTTTTCATCTCTAGTGTTGCTCTGCTGCTAGCAGGCCTGGACGGTACCCCGACATAGTCACTTCAGGGACACAAACAGTGCTTCACTGCCAGCAGGCCTAGACAATAACCTTATAGAGCTGCCTACTTCACCTCTCTACATAGGAAACCTTTCTCTTCTTTCACCTTTATTTATTTATTTTTTATATAAGAATGTGCATCCACACTCATTTATTTCATGGACGGAAGAGGGATCCCAACTCATTGAGTGTAGGAGAGGTTGTCCCTTCAGAGAAGCATATATAGGACCTCTGATATTAGTTTGCTCATTTAGATTCTTCCCTTGTCCTTCTCTACTTGATTGGATCAACTTGAAAACACCGAAACATAAAAACTCGAGTGTAGGCATGAGGTTTCCAGAATAGACATGGAGATCATGGTTCGAAACAAGGATTTCTTAATGCAAGGATCATATTTTCCGTCAGAACATCATCGACCAAAATATGTAACCAAGATAAGGAAGAAGGACAGAGAGTTAAACAAATGTTACAGTGTTACAAAGTCCTTTTTCTATTTTTCCATATTCCCTTGGAGTCAACAGAGCATCTTCATGCAAGGTCTCACAAAACGAAAGGAAAGACAACACACAACAAGGAAACAAAACTAAAAGACAAGATAGAAAGTGGCTAAAGCAAAACATGATGTGAAACCAAAACCAGAAAACACAAGACAAACTATAGGAAACAAATGTAGGATGAATGTGTAGGTAAACTAAAATGCAACTAGACCTACTCCTAACCTAACCATCTAGAAGGTCGGGGTCACATATAATGGAATTTCCAATGTAGCCACCATAATTGTTCCCAACCTGCAATCACAAAGATGCGATCGATTAAAACAAATATAAAACAATGTGCAATGGAAAAGATAAGAGCTTGTATAACTTGCACAAAAAACTGAAGGTCTTTCCTGTCAGCAAAAAGATATGTCATAGTTACTACTTTTAACCAATTCACATTCTTACCTTTCCAATGAAGATCACAGCTAAACAAACCTTGGAAACTTCTTGTGAATGCACCTTCATCTGTGTCATCCCTTTTAGAAAGCATGAGAAAAGACCAAAACTTGTTATTAGAAAAAGGGCTTGCTAAGTAAGATGCTTCCAGGCAATGATAGATTGGATCATGAAACTCGAAACAATCCTCTTGAAAACCCCAAAATCCTTGAAAAGATGAATTTTCAACTAGAAGCACAAGGTCGGGATGAGAATCGTGTGAGAGACAATTGATCTGATCATATTCAGTCGGCATGTCAAGACAGTGAGGACCTGACAAGGCCATCATCGAAGGCCAAAGTGCCTCAACTGCTTGATAAGTATCTGAATAGTGAGATTTTGGACCATGAATATCAAAGGATGTAAAACAACTATCATTAGATATACTAGTGGAAAAATGATAAAACAAAAGATAGTCATCAAAGACATAATGATGATCAAATGGGATGATTAAGGCATTGGATTCCTAGTTTGTACTTAAAGAATATTGATCAATTTGAACAGTTTCACAAATGCTCTACATAATAGAATCATCTTCCTCGCATGATGAATGTAACAGACTATTTCTTTGTAGCTGGTAACATGTTAGTTTTTGTAGCATGGATGTGTTCTAGCCTTGAAATTTGGTGGACATGCTAGAATACATGAGATCTCCAAAACCCAAAAATTGTTTCTGGAAATTCCTCCTAGAAATGACTTAATTAGATTTTTAACCAATTTTTAAATATTTCCTAAGTCTAAACTTAGGGAATAATGTTAATTAATTAGTATTAATTAAGTTAAGGCAAGAATCATCTAGAAACTCACATGGATCGATCTAGAGATGATCCTAGCCATTGATTAAGTTTTAATCTTGGTCATTGGTGCTCCAACATAGGATTATCAAAGGAGTTCAATGTGGTGATGGAGAAGACACTTGTGAGATTCGATTTATAAGAAAACCGATTTCCAGAGTAGTAGCAGTCGATTTTTGGAGAGAGAGTCAAAGATTGAAGCAGTCAGAGAGGGGGCAGAGACAGTGAAGCTGGAGGAAGATTTTCATATCCGGTGAGGGCATTTGCAGAGAGGCATAAGAGCGACAAAGAGGTTGACGTTGGGGTGGCATAGTAGCCTCTAGAGGTAATTTTGTTTTTTTGGGGATAATCGAGTTTCAGTGCCAGAAGCTGGACAAAGGTTCTGGGGGCCCAGAAAACAACAGACTAGATGGCTTGAGGAGAGGTTGATTCAAACTGAGCGCAGAAGGGACCGCGCTAGGGTGACGCAAAGCCAACGCAGAGGAAGTTTGGACAACTCACTTGGAGTTGTAGTCAGAGCCTGAATTTGCCTGTGGGGTGAGGGAAATTCCACACTATATTTTTGTTAGTATTTTGTCTGTAGGATTTCCAGTATTCAACATCCAGATTGTACTAAGATTATTTCACTGTTGCTTAATAATAAAACCCTCAGCTACTACATTGATTTTCCCAAGTTGGGTTTTTCCAGGGACATTTGTCTAAAAATAATTGTGTTATTTTTATGTGTGTGTGCTATCATTTCTTCCAGCGTTTATTCTTCCACGGTTTTATTTTTGTAGGTTGCGATTTTATTTAATTTTGCAAATTTATAGAGAATAGAACAATTTGAAGATTAAGAGTGTGTTGTGCCATACAACAACCCCCCATTTCATATCATTTATATTCCAAACATTAACGTATGAAATGGGTCCCTTTTCATTTTGAATTGGTATCAATGCTTTTGTCATCCAAAAAATCCAATAAATAAATAAATGCGCTTTTAGAAAACCTTCGGGGCAAACCCTTAAAAAGAAATTATGAATAATTGGTCATTGCGATAAAGCGATCGCAAGATCGCATATCGCAATGACATATGGATTGTAATTAAGCACCCAAACGTTTTCTGCCGATGCGCATTCGGCACATTCGGCGATCGGCAATCCCCCATATATGTTTTATAACGACCATGCCAAAAGACCCGACGCGATGCGCATTCGGCGATCGGCGAAGTGCTTCAGCAGTGGTAATGTTCCCAAAGGCTTGTCCCGATGCGATGCGAAATCAGGAATCGGACATCGGCGGTAATCGCACCCAAATCTTATTGCGCCCAAAGCTTTTCGCCGATGCGATATCGCATTCGGCGATCGCTGATATTCAAAGCACGCCATTAAAACACGCTTATCACACCCCGATTGCGACCCGATAAAGCGCGGTTTTCAACAAAGAGCCGTTAAGTGATGGGATGGCGCAATTCAATTGTAATAAAAGCTTTATCTTTCACGCAGGCCTCCATCTATGCTCAACCGCCAAAACGTCCATCTGCATGCTTAAGAGGTTCACTCACCCAAATAACGATATTAGGAGCATTTAAGGAATGGCGGATTAAAAACGGCCAATTAATAGGAATTATGTCCTAAAATCTTTTTACAGATTGGGTCCGCGCCCATGTTAAAAGCTAAATCCCTCAGTTACGCTTCTATTCGTATGTGCTGTTTCACTTAAGAGTTTTTATCGCCATCTCTGTGTATTACGCCCAATTTCCTCTTTGTGCAGAATTCATTCGCAGAAACCAGGCCTGAGATGATGGGAAAGAAGTCCAAGAAAGCTGCAGGTGCTTCCTCAACACCAACAGCAGCACAAGCAGCCGCGAATAAGAAGAAGGGATTAATTTCCGATACCACTTGCACGGGGCTCGCCAAAGCTACTTGGTCAGGCACTTATAACTTAATTGAAGCCGAGAAACCAGAAAAGACGGTGGAAGAAGCTACTGTGGACTTGACCAAGAAGTCTGATTTAACTCTCAAGGATCTAGCTGACTCTTTCCTGCATAGGATAGCAGCCAAAGAACAAATTCTTCCTTATACTGACATTGTGCGATGGGCAATTGAAGAAATTCTCATCACAGACAGAATTTTTAGAACCAGAGATGGGAGGATCTTCGGGTCATTCAGGCCAGAAGACCTAAGGCAAATGTATCATTTGCCCGAGCCAGAGAAAGTATATAACAAGGCCTTTTTGGAGAAGTTTGCAAGCGAGAACGAGATCGAATCTGAACCTATCAAGGATTGGAGGCAAAATCCCAACAAACACAAGCACGAATCCTCCGGTAAGTACTCGGTAGATTCTTTAGCTTCTCCTTATTGTTATGCGGGGATTATGATGTGTAGACTGTGGGGTTTGCATGATTCTGCCAATTTTACCATTGAAATGGTTCCTCTAATGGAGGCAGCAGTAAACGGTTGGATTATGGATTGGGCTACTATTCTTTCAGATAAATTAGCAGTAGCTGTTCGAGATTTTAGATTTCAGACTGTTGTTACAGAGAGGAAAATGCCCCCGTTCTACTATAGTGCATATATCATGGATGTTCTTTGTTTCAATTCCGAATTTCCTGTTCTAGGGTGGAGGTGGACTGCACAGGACCCTTCACCCATCCATATATATTATCAAAAATTGTGGAAGTCTTCTTATAAAGACCATCTGTACCAAATCTGTAATGGTTTGATGGTGCCCATTTACTATTCCATTTTTGATAAACCCATTCCAAGGATTTCCTATGAAGCTTCCTTCGACTTACCTGCTGTCGCAAGTTGGTTTGGAGAGGAGCATTTTACCTATATTAGAGTTTATGGAAGCCAAGCCAAGCCGCATGTTCTCCCTCTATATGTTCCAGACAAACTGTTAGCTCGAGAGATCTCCTACCAAATTATGGCTGAGAGTGTAACCCAAACTCTCAAGAAAGAGAAGAAGAGGGGCTGGCCCCCTTTTCCCTTGAGAATGGGTGTTTTTACTCTGCATAATCTTCAGCATGCAGAAAAGGAGGCTATAAAGATGCAAGCTTTATCCATGTCCACTATGCCAGCCAGACTCTATGATCCTAAGAAGACTGCTTTCATTGCCCTAGAACAGGCCAAACTGACAAAGGTTGACCATCAAGAGGATGAGTTTGATGACATGTTCGCAGGTGCCGATACAATAAGCCAAACCAAACAGCTTGCCAGGATGAAATACAACGATGAGAATTTAACTGAGTTCAATAAACTTAGAGAGCAGAGGTTGCAAACTCTGCCTCTAGATTTATTGGCAACAACCCCAGCATCTTCCTCAAGCGAGCCTGATCGGCAACAAACGAGCCAACCTCCTGTTATAACTAAGGAACAAAAGAAACAACAGGAGGAAAGGCAAAAGAAGCTGAAGGCAGAAAAGCAAGGAAAAGAGCAAGCTGAGAGGCAGAAGAAGGATCAAGAACAGAGAAAGCAGAAAGAGATAGAGGAACAGATGAAGAAAGAAGAAGAGGAGAAACAAAAGAAGGAATTGGCAGAACAGCAGAGAAAGGAACAAGAAGAACAACAGAGAAAAGAGCAGGAGAAAGAGAAGCAAAAGCAAACCACCAATGTCAATGTGGACACTACTATAGACCCCAATTTATTACAAGAATGGCAACAATTTCACTCCATTATCAGTGGATTGGAATGTTCAAAAAATGGGGATACCTCTAAGACAAGTGATACTCAGGATGTTACCTCTCCTCAGGTTCTAAGCGGAACCAGCGGCCCACCAAGTTCAAAGGAAGTTGAAGTTATCCCAAAAGACCCCTCCGACCAGGTTATTCTACAGATAGAAGACATTCCTCCATTGGATGTTTTCTACAGCCCAAAACACAGGGCAGTTGTAAGTCGGTCAAGGAAGAGACGAAGGTTTGATCAACCTTCTATCTTCCCTGAACAAACGGTCACGGGTAAGGTAGTATGGAAGGAGGAATTGGATCCCTCCGATGAATTAACAAAGCTATCACAGTATGCAGGCGCTTACTCGGCAGCAACAATTGACAAAGCATCGGAGGTGAGCCTCCTATTAAAAAATAAGGACCAAGAAATCTCTGCGCTGCAGGCAGAATTAGTTGAGGCAAGGCAAAGGGCAATACAGGCAGAAGAACAATTGCTGGCAAAACAGCAAGAAAATGATCAGCTGACTCAGGAATTGCAAGTAGAAAGGCAAAGGATCGATCAGGATGCAATCCAGAAAAAAGAAGAGCTGTCAAAGGCAATGGAGGATTTGCGAATGGCGAATGAACAAATGATAAAGACCAAAGATGAGCAAATCGCCCAAATGTCATCACAGTTGGAAACGATGAAGGGAACATCGCAGGTAAAAGAATTTAAGTCGGAGGCACTATTAATAAACAATGCATTGATAGCCCAGCTTAGACTCTTATGCCAACAGATCGATCGAGCTGAGCCCCTTTGTGAGTTAACTACAACAGTGAATCAGCGGGTAGAAAAGGCCAGAACTGAACTGGATCAAGCAGATGAGGACATTGCTGCATATATTGAATGGCAAGATACCGATTTGGGAAAAGCAGCAAAATTGCCCAGGATTATGGAAACAGAGAGAAATATACTTTTCACTGAATGGCATACTCAAATGATGAAAGCAGAAAGGGCGGCTTCACGGTGTAAATCAACCGCCAGCAATCTAGTGGATCTAGTCAATAACACTCTTTACCTGGCCAATATGATTTCTAAATGTACACCGGGAAAGATGACTATGGCAAATGCATTACAGCAGACATGCTACCCTGTGTTAGAAGAAAAAGGAAAATTAATCGCGGGAGTAAAAAGCCTATCCTTAGAGGCATATTGGCTCTTTTAATTAAGCCGCATACACAGAGATCTGCCCTAAAGTGCCTTACAGACGCAATCGGGTATATAATTCCCGAGCTCCAAGATGCCACATATGCTGCACAGCTCACTTCACGCCTCAACAAACCTCCGGAAGTTGAGCCGATGCTTGCAATTAATCAGCTCAGATTCAAAGGAAAGGAGCCGACTTGATGAGTCACCCGCCCGCTTGCCAGATCGCCAGCCGAAATTGGATCAGAAGTTATTGATACCAGCTTAAGTAGGATTTCTGTTTATTAGATATTTTAGATTAGTATTTATAGACCCTTTCATTGTTTTGGAAAGGGTCGTAAAATTTTGTAATAGACTTAAAAGCTGAAGTTTGCACTACTGTGCTTCAGTCTTTATTCTTTTGTGAAACTCGACCAATAGTTCTTAATTTAACGAGAAGGCTGTTTTATACAAATTGCGCACTATTGTCTCTTGTTCGGAATGCTTTCTGGTTTGAAGGAAGGACTGCGACATAGCGATTAATATACTGGATTGTTAAGCAGCTTACATGGTACTTTTATCTGCATCTGCCTTCTTTCCTCTTATATAAATTGTTGTGTTATTATTCTTGCTATCGTTGAATATATGTATGCGCTATAACTGCAAATCGTTATTTCATTCCACTATTGGATGTTTTATGATATGCTTTCTCTCTCAAACATGCACGTAACAATGATATAAATGATGAAGTGTAGTAATTTTGCTGTTATCGCTTTGTGTAATTATTTATGCATGGCAATCTTGAATAATTTAATATCTATGTTTAGAGGCAGAGTCATCTATATGCCTGTCTAAAAGCACAGACCATCAAACGCTACGCTTTAGAGATTGATAAGACCCCGGGATAGATTATAGTTGTTATATTCTTGTTGATAGTTTTAGTTCATCGCTTATCGCTAAAGTAGTCTATAAGTTACTCATCCATCCCATTTATCTATATTTCTGGGAAACTGGTCCCATCACCCCCAGTCGGAGCCACTATTCCAAACGGAAAAGGAGCTGTACTAAGGTCCGGACCGGGTGGTTTCCCCGATGTTGTTGCAGCGATTTTCGAGGCATCAACATTTTTGGCGCTAGAAGGAGGGCCTCCGCTGTGAATGGCAAGCAAACCAAAATCTACAAGCCATTCTAAGAGTAATTCTCCCTCCAGATCTCCTCCTGTTTCTCAATTGCATGCTGGTTCTCCAGCACACAGTCAAGAAAAAGAGGAATCAACCACCACTGCTCAAACCCATCATATTTCAGAACAATTAAGTCTTGAATCCCCTGAAGTCCAGTCCCTTATCCACAAACTTCAGAGCTTCTCGATTTCGCCACAGAAATCTGAAGTATCACAAAGCAGTGCGACTTCGCAGTTCAATTTATCTCATCCACTTACCAAACTTCAGAGCGAAAAACTCGGTATTAAACCTACTGAGTTCCCTTTACCGAAAAGAAAAAAGGCAAAGAAGATTACTGAAGGATCTGATAGTGAAGACATTTCATCCATATCCTCCATTTCATCTCCTAATCTGCAAAGTCAACCATCCACTCCTCCATTACATATTGTCGTTCATCAGGGAATAGGTATTGTAACATCCCAATCTGCTCACTCCTCAACATTAGTTCCTTCCCAGTCATCTGGAATTCCAGCGGTAATATCATCTACTACTACTATCATAATGGCAGATCCATGGGCCAGACCCGGTGCAGTCAATATGCCTGCACCATTACATCCATTACCAGATTATCCTGAAAAATGGCTGCCCAAATTTAATCCAGATGATGGAAGCCAGGCTGAGGAACATATCAATAATTTCATGTTAGCTGTTAACTTGAAAGGGGTAGTAGAAGAAGATGTTGTAGTTAGGCTCTTCCCCTATACCTTGCAAGGATCAGCAGGATCCTGGTACTTCTCTTTGCCTTCTGGTTCTATTACCAGTTGGAACACTTGCCAAGAGCAGTTTCTTACCAAATATGGAGATGATAGGTCTTTAGCTACCTTAATAAATGATCTCTCCAATCTTAGAATAGAGCATCGGGAACCCATCAAGGAATTTAATGCTCGATTCAATAAACTCCTGAATAAGATCCCGACCGCTTCCAAGCCAAGTGAACAAATACGAAGCGAATGGTATATCACTGCCCTGCCCGCCAACATTGCGATTTTTGTAGACAGGGCTGGGAAACCTACCTTAGCCGAAAACATGAAAGAAGCGCTTGCTGTGGAGAAACGCATCAATGCTTTAGAAAAGAAAGCTGCTCTGGAAGACAGAAAAGCCAAAAAAGTCTCTTTCAAAGATGATCCTAAGAAGAAAACCCCAAAGGACCCATTCGACATGGAGGGTTTACAAAAGGTCCTGAAAACCTTGTCTAACGAAATGGTTGACATAAAGAAACAAGTCGCTGAAACCTCAAACAAAAGACCATTTAGGACTTTCAAGAAAACTGAATCCAAACCACTGAATGTCATATCTAACGCAGATTCAGAACAGGAAGAAGAGGAGGAGGAAACAACCTCACAAACTGATGATGAAGAAGAAGTAGCTGAATGCCATGGAATGTGGGATTTCATACTCCCAAACTCCGATACCGATAATGAAGAAGAAGCTTTCCCGGTAACCACTAGAAGTAGAAATACTTCTGAACCTATCCAAGCAACTTCAAAGAAGAGGAGTGCAGGTGCCACCACAACAAAGGAAAAAGTTCCTCCAAAGAAATCGCCTGTAACCATTCCCCAAAACCAGCCTTCAACTTCCAACTCTCCTTCAACATCTAAAACGCTAGTGGTAGCCGATTCAATGGAGTATAATATTGTTGATGACATGAAGAAGACTAAAGCAAACATCACTTTGTTTGAACTTAGTAAGTTAAAGCATCAGCAGAAATTACTTCTAAAAGAATTAAATGTTGTCCCTGTGACACCTCTTCCCAGCTCGAAAGCTGCCAATGATTCAGGCCAACCTCCTCCAGGTATGGTTGAAGCTACTGACTCAGTTCTGATTGGAGATAGGTCCAATTCTCATACCCCACCCTTCCTACTGACCTATGAGATTTACAACCGAAATCTGCACAACTGTTTAATTGATTCAGGGGCATCATCTAACATTATGCCAGCTTCAGTTTGTTCTAAACTGAACATTGAACCCCAGAAATCTGCTATTCATATTGTACAGTTGGACAGAACCAAAGTACAGGTTGTAGGAGAAATTAATTATGTGACCATCAGGTTGTCAGCCGACCCTAGAATTGTTCAGAGGATTGACATCTTAATTGCCGACATACCAGAATTTTATGGTTTGATTTTAAGCAGAGATTGGTCCGAAAAACTGCATGGGTATATTTCCACAGATTGGTCACATATGTGGCTTCCCTACAAGGGAAAGCCGAATCAGATAAGGATCGATCGGGAGAAGCATATGACCCACACAGTTACTGAATTTGAGCAAGAAAACCAACCTGTAGCATTCAACAACAATATTTTGGGGAACTATTCGTCAGAATCATTCTTTGGAAACTTTGTTGCCCAACCATCTCCTTTTTCAGTCAATCATTTTACATCTCAGATTGAAAATTTTTCACAAACAGATAGGACTAGATGTTTTAATGATGATGAAAAAGCTGTAGATATTTTTGTTAATACTCCTTTATTTTGGTCTTTGTATTTTGATGGCTCTAAGTCCAGCGAGGGCTCAGGAGCAGGTTGCATTTTGGTTAGTCCACAAGGTGAAAAGACAATGCTGTCCTGTAGGCTAGAGTTCGAATGTACTAATAATACAGCTGAATACGAAGCTTTGGTCCAAGGATTATATAAGGCGATCGGCCTTAAAGTCCAATATCTAAAAGTGTTCGGCGATTCGGAAATAATTGTCAAACAGGTGAGAAATGCAATTCATTGTCTTTCAAGTCACCTCAAGCATTATCAATCGCTAGTGCAGGATCTTACCTCACACTTTTCAGCCTTCAACATTTCTTCTATTCCTAGGTCACAAAATTCAGCAGCCGACCTACTAGCCAATGTAGCCTCTAAACTTCTACCTTCTGAAGACTACAGCCTTGATAGATTTTCTGTAGAATTACTTTTTAGACCTTCAATTCCTGACAATGTCACCAATTGGAGAGTATTTAACCATGATGAAGATATCTTACAGTTTCTAACTTCGGAAAAATCCTATGACAATCAAGTCATTGAGGAAGATGATCACGATCTACAGATGAAACAAGCGCCTCAAGAAAATTCAATTCCCAAACCCGTGGTGAAGCTTGAAGACCTTTATGATATCAAAGACAGGTTTAAACCTGTGATTAATGCAAAACTCCAAAGCTCCACCCTAAGGTTTGAATTGGTTAATTTGGGAACTGAGCAAGCTCCTCAAAATATCAATTTAGGATTAGGACTCTCTGTGGAAGAAAAGGAAGCATTTATCAAACTGTTAAAGAAAAACAAACAAGTTTTTGCTTGGAAGTATGATGACCTCAAGACATATGACACATCTATCATCCAGCATACCATTCCTATGCTTCCCGATCAGAAGCCGATTCAACAGAAGTTAAGGAAAATTCACCCGAATTTGGAGAGCCAGATAAAGTCGGAGCTTAACAAGCTTTTAAAAGCCAAGATTATCTTTCGAGTCCGACACTCAAACTGGGTTTCTAATATGGTGCCAGTCAGAAAGAAAAATGGCGACATTCGAATTTGTATTGATTTCAGGAATCTGAACAAAGCAAGCTTAAAAGACAACTTCCCATTGCCTACTATGGAGCAAATCCTCCAATCAGTAGCAGGCTCTGAATTGATGTCCTTTCTTGATGGATTCTCAGGATACAACCAAGTTCTGGTTCATCCTGATGACCAACTTAAAACCACATTCAGAACAAAATGGGGAACATATGCATATCAAAAAATGCCTTTTGGACTCATAAATGCAGGAGCGACATTCCAGAGAGCTATGGATATAGCCTTTAGAGGGTTGATTAATCGAACAGTAGTCGTCTATCTTGACGATATTACTGTATATTCTAAAAAGAGATATGATCATTTACATGACTTGAATCAAATCTTTCAGCGATGCAAAAGGTATGGTATCTCTCTGAACCCAAAGAAGTCTTTCTTTGCTCTCGACCAAGGTAAACTCTTAGGTTTTATTGTATCTAAGGATGGCATTTATATTGATCCTGATCGGATTAAGGAAATTTCTGAAATCCCTTTCCCACACAACAAAAAGTCGATGCAGTCATTTTTAGGCCAGATTAATTTCGTTAAACGATTTGTTCCAGATTTTTCTCAAATTGTATTACCACTCCAAGCGATGATTAAGAAAAATTCAACCTTCAGGTGGGGATCAGAAGAAAAGCAAGCTTTTGATGTTATCAAGCAATCAATAATTAATGCCCCAGCCTTGAATACTCCAAATTTTTCTAATCATTTTACATTATATACCATCGCATCCGACTTATCTTATGCTGCAGTGCTCACACAATTGAATGATGACAATTTGGAAGCGCCCATCTCATTCTTTAGCTCAAACTTTCAGGGTGCCGAATTGAATTATTCCGGCGTTGAAAAACAAGCCTTTTCTGTATTCAAAGCAGTCAAGCATTATAGACCCTTCCTTCTGAAAAACCATACAAAAGTAATAGTCCCTTTCCCGGCAGTTAGGCAACTATTAATTCAAAAAGAACTGGGTGAAAAGAGGGCAAATTGGGTCACAGCGCTTCAAGAGTATGACTAAGAAATAAAGCCAGCGAAGATTGTTAGAGGTCAAGGTTTTTGCAGGATATTGGCAGGAGCATCCAACATTCCAGAATCAAGCGATACAGATCAAACTCAAGAAATTAATCAGATAAGTATTACTGATTCCGAATCTCAATACGCAAATTTAATCTTTTATCTAAAAAATGGTTATGCACCTCCGAATTTGTCTTACAAAAACAAAAGGGCCATTAGATTAAAAGCCAAGAATTTTTCAATCGTTGATGACGTGCTTTTCAAAAGAAATTATGATTCTGTTCTATTAAGATGCCTTGAGAAACCTGAGGCTCAAAAGGTTTTGCAAGAGTTACATGACGGACCAGCGGGAGGACATTTCGGAGCTGACACAACAGCTCATAAAATTATTCATGCTGGTTACTATTGGCCTACTTTGTTTAAAGATGCTCACGAATACGTAAGGAAATGTCTGAATTGTCAAACTGCTAGCGGAAGACAACGTAAACTGGCTTTCCCTTTGCAACCAGTCAACATTGAACAGCCTGTTGAGCAATGGGGATTGGACATCATTGGGGAAATTAATCCACCTTCTTCCAAACAACACAAGTACATTCTTACTGCTACCGATTACTTTACAAAGTGGGTTGAGGCAAACCCTTTAAAGACAGCAAACTCTGAAGCCATCATTGAATTCATAGATCAATTCATCATTACCAGGTTTGGTGTCCCAAACGCTCTTGTTTTTGACAATGCTTCTTATTTCTCAGGCAATGCCATGTTTGATTTCGCTATTAAAAGAGGGTTTAAATTAAATATTCTGCTAATTACTATCCTCAAGGTAATGGTCTAGCAGAGTCAACTAATAAGAATCTGATCAAAATTATTAAGCGAACAATTGAAGAGAATCATAGAAACTGGCATAAATCCTTAGTATTTGCATTGTGGGCTGACAGGATAACACAGAAAGCTTCCATAGGAACCTCTCCGTTCAATCTTGTATATGGAAAAGAAGCAATACTACCAACCAATATTGTTCTTCCTTCTCTAGCCCTAGTGCAATTTATTGAGGAGACTCCTTCTTGTTCTATCCAGCTCAGACATGACCAAAATCTTAAATTAGAAGAAGAAAGAGAAAAAGCCAGAGTTATTCATGCCAAGCACCAACAAGTCATCAAAGCAGCATTTGATTCAGTCTCATCCGGTTCAAAACAATTCCAAGTTGGTGATTTAGTTCTGAAATGGGACAAAGCCCATGAAGACAAAGGTAAACACTCCAAGTTCCAGAAACTGTGGCTTGGACCATTTCAGATCTGTGAAAAGATAGGCCATTCAACCTTTATACTGCAAGATTTATCAAGGTTGAGAGATTCTCTCCCTGTTAATGGTCTGATCTTGAAGAAATTCTTTAATTGAGGAGGTAACCCCTTCTCCTTTTAGATTCATAGATTTTTATAGTTTGTAGGATTTGTAGAAAATAAGGCTGTAAGATAACTTCCATTGACCTTTTGCTATATTTGAAAAGTTGTCTCACTGGAGTACTATCAATATTTGCTTTTAAATAATAGAACTCTTAACCAAGAGGGATAATTTCTGGGAAATTACATATCTCTGTATTCTGAAATCGCAGTCTATCTTTTGTAAACTCCTCTCAAAACATAAAAGTTCTATGAGTCATTTTGGGTTCTAAAAAACTGGTCTCCAAAGGTTATCTATATTAAGATAGAAGCTAATCCATCTTCAGCATCTTTAACTCTTAACCTGTCATCCATTTACTCTTAAGGGGAAGATTGTTCATCCCATTCGCTAAAGTTTATGGTTACTCAGAGTGTAATTCTAAAATATAAAAGATTAAAGATAAGAGGTCTTATTACAAGCCTGCTTACCATGGTCATAGGAAAATAATTTAACTGACATTACCAAAACTGCATACCAAACAGGGTAATGGCTTGAAATTACAAGACAAGGGGTCTCATCACGAGCCAGCTTGTTCAGTTAGATTACTACCGGTGAATGGCATTGTCAACAGCTGGCCACCAAACCAGGACAATGGCTTTTATCTTAAACAAAAAAGGAAATGAAGTACAAAATATGAAAATATGTTTTGAATTCATTCTGTTTAGTCACACTCTTAAGTGAATGGAACAATGGACAGTAGCATGGTTAAAAGGTAACCCTGCCGAGACTATAAACGTTTGCTGGCAGCAGAGGCTCTACCTATGACAGAAGGGTTTATTTTAAAAGCTGAGTTGAGAAAAGTTTTCTATTTTATCATTATAAACCATCAAAGGCCTATTTTAAAAACTTAGAATGCATTTATTTTCTTTACAAAAAAGAGGAAGTCAACAAAGGAATTCTACTTTATTCAGAATGAATAGATATCTAGTTACATTAGAAGTTTTCCCTTCCTGATTGAGATTCTATGTTAAAAAGTTTAAGTGTTTTCATCGATCCCAGAGATAACTGGTTCTTCCAGCGAATCGCCAATTGTTGTGCCATACAACAACCCCCCATTTCATATCATTTATATTCCAAACATTAACGTATGAAATGGGTCCCTTTTCATTTTGAATTGGTATCAATGCTTTTGTCATTCAAAAAATCCAATAAATAAATAAATGCGCTTTTTAGAAAACCTTCGGGGCAAACCCTTAAAAAGAAATTATGAATAATTGGTCATTGCGATAAAGCGATCGCAAGATCGCATATCGCAATGACATATGGATTGTAATTAAGCACCCAAACGTTTTCTGCCGATGCGCATTCGGCACATTCGGCGATCAACAATCCCCCATATATGTTTTATAACGACCATGCCAAAAGACCCGACGCGATGCGCATTCGGCGATCGGCGAAGTGCTTCAGCAGTGGTAATGTTCCCAAAGGCTTGTCCCAATGCGATGCGAAATCAGGAATCGGACATCGGCGGTAATCGCACCCAAATCTTATTGCGCCCAAAGCTTTTCGTCGATGCGATATCGCATTCAGCGATCGCTGATATTCAAAACACGCCATTAAAACACGCTTATCACACCCCGATTGCGACCCGATAAAGCACGGTTTTCCACAAAGAGCCGTTAAGTGATGGGATGGCGCAATTCAATTGTAATAAAAGCTTTATCTTTCACGCAGGCCTCCATCTATGCTGAACCGCCAAAACGTCCATCTGCATGCTTAAGAGGTTCACTCACCCAAATAACGATATTATGAGCATTTAAGGAATGGCGGATTAAAAACGGCCAATTAATAGGAATTATGTCCTAAAATCTTTTTACAGATTGGATCCGCGCCCATGTTAAAAGCTAAATCCCTCAGTTACGCTTCTATTCGTATGTGCTGTTTCACTTAAGAGTTTTTATCGCCATCTCTGTGTATTACGCCCAATTTCCTCTTTGTGCAGAATTCATTCGCAGAAACCAGGCCTGAGATGATGGGAAAGAAGTCCAAGAAAGCTGCAGGTGCTTCCTCAACACCAACAGCAGCACAAGCAGCCGCGAATAAGAAGAAGGGATTAATTTCCGATACCACTTGCACGGGGCTCACCAGAGCTACTTGGTCAGGCACTTATAACTTAATTGAAGCCGAGAAACCAGAAAAGACGGTGGAAGAAGCTACTGTGGACTTAACCAAGAAGTCTGATTTAACTCTCAAGGATCTAGGCGACTCTTTCCTGCATAGGATAGCAGCCAGAGAACAAATTCTTCCTTATACTGACATTGTGCGATGGGCAATTGAAGAAATTCTCATCACAGACAGAATTTTTAGAACCAGAGATGGGAGGATCTTCGGGTCATTCAGGCCAGAAGACCTAAGGCAAATGTATCATTTGCCCGAGCCAGAGAAAGTATATAACAAGGCCTTTTTGGAGAAGTTTGCAAGCGAGAACGAGATCGAATCTGAACCTATCAAGGATTGGAGGCAAAATCCCAACAAACACAAGCACGAATCCTCCGGTAAGTACTCGGTAGATTCTTTAACTTCTCCTTATTGTTATGCGGGGATTATGATGTGCAGACTGTGGGGTTTGCATGATTCTGCCAATTTTACCATTGAAATGGTTCCTCTGATGGAGGCAGCAGTAAACGGTTGGATTATGGATTGGGCTACTATTCTTTCAGATAAATTAGCAGTAGTTGTTCGAGATTTTAGATTTCAGACTGTTGTTACAGAGAGGAAAATGCCCCCGTTCTACTATAGTGCATATATCATGGACGTTCTTTGTTTCAATTCCGAATTTCCTGTTCTAGGGTGGAGGTGGACTGCACAGGACCCTTCACCCATCCATATATATTATCAAAAATTGTGGAAGTCTTCTTATAAAGACCATCTGTACCAAATCTGTAATGGTTTGATGGTGCCCATTTACTATTCCATTTTTGATAAACCCATTCCAAGGATTTCCTATGAAGCTTCCTTCGACTTACCTGCTGTCGCAAGTTGGTTTGGAGAGGAGCATTTTACCTATATTAGAGTTTATGGAAGCCAAGCCAAGCCGCATGTTCTCCCTCTATATGTTCCAGACAAACTGTTAGCTCGAGAGATCTCCTACCAAATTATGGCTGAGAGTGTAACCCAAACTCTCAAGAAAGAGAAGAAGAGGGGCTAGCCCCCTTTTCCCTTGAGAATGGGTGTTTTTACTCTGCATAATCTTCAGCATGCAGAAAAGGAGGCTATAAAGATGCAAGCTTTATCCATGTCCACTATGCCAGCCAGACTCTATGATCCTAAGAAGACTGATTTCATTGCCCTAGAACAGGCCAAACTGACAAAGGTTGACCATCAAGAGGATGAGTTTGATGACCTGTTCGCAGGTGCCGATACAATAAGCCAAACCGAACAGCTTGCCAGGATGAAATACAACGATGAGAATTTAACTGAGTTCAATAAACTTAGAGAGCAGAGGTTGCAAACTCTGCCTCTAGATTTATTGGCAACAACCCCAGCATCTTCCTCAAGCGAGCCTGATCGGCAACAAACGAGCCAACCTCCTGTTATAACTAAGGAACAAAAGAAACAACAGGAGGAAAGGCAAAAGAAGCTGCAGGCAGAAAAGCAAGGAAAAGAGCAAGCTGAGAGGCAGAAGAAGGATCAAGAACAGAGAAAGCAGAAAGAGATAGAGGAACAGATGAAGAAAGAAGAAGAGGAGAAACAAAAGAAGGAATTGGCAGAACAGCAGAGAAAGGAACAAGAAGAACAACAGAGAAAAGAGCAGGAGAAAGAGAAGCAGAAGCAAACCACCAATGTCAATGTGGACACTACTATAGACCCCAATTTATTACAAGAATGGCAACAATTTCACTCCATTATCAGTGGATTGGAATGTTCAAAAAATGGGGATACCTCTAAGACAAGTGATACTCAGGATGTTACCTCTCCTCAGGTTCTAAGCGGAACCAGCGGCCCACCAAGTTCAAAGGAAGTTGAAGTTATCCCAAAAGACCCCTCCGACCAGGTTATTCTACAGATAGAAGACATTCCTCCATTGGATGTTTTCTACAGCCCAAAACACAGGGCAGTTGTAAGTCGGTCAAGGAAGAGACGAAGGATTGATCAACCTTCTATCTTCCCTGAACAAACGGTCACGGGTAAGGTAGTATGGAAGGAGGAATTGGATCCCTCCGATGACTTAACAAAGCTATCACAGTATGCAGGCGCTTACTCGGCGGCAACAATTGACAAAGCATCGGAGGTGAGCCTCCTATTAAAAAATAAGGACCAAGAAATCTCTGCGCTGCAGGCAGAATTAGTTGAGGCAAGGCAAAGGGCAATACAGGCAGAAGAACAATTGCTGGCAAAACAGCAAGAAAATGATCAGCTGACTCAGGAATTGCAAGCAGAAAGGCAAAGGATCGATCAGGATGCAATCCAGAAAAAAGAAGAGCTGTCAAAGGCATTGGAGGATTTGCGAATGGCGAATGAACAAATGATAAAGACCAAAGATGAGCAAATCGCCCAAATTTCATCACAGTTGGAAAAGATGAAGGGAACATCGCAGGTAAAAGAATTTAAATCGGAGGCACTATTAATAAACAATGCATTGATAGCCCAGCTTAGACTCTTATGCCAACAGATCGATCGAGCTGAGCCCCTTTGTGAGCTAACTACAGCAGTGAATCAGCGGGTAGAAAAGGCCAGAACTGAACTGGATCAAGCAGATGAGGACATTGCTGCATATATTGAATGGCAAGATACCGATTTGGGAAAAGCAGCAAAATTGCCCAGGATTATGGAAACAGAGAGAAATATACTTTTCACTGAATGGCATACTCAAATGATGAAAGCAGAAAGGGCGGCTTCACGGTGTAAATCAACCGCCAGCAATCTAGTGGATCTAGTCAATAACACTCTTTACCTGGCCAATATGATTTCTAAATGTACACCGGGAAAGATGACTATGGCAAATGCATTACAGCAGACATGCTACCCTGTGTTAGAAGAAAAAGGAAAATTAATCGCGGGAGTAAAAAGCCTATCCTTAGAGGCATATTGGCTCTTTTTAATTAAGCCGCATACACAGAGATCTGCCCTAAAGTGCCTTACAGACGCAATCGGGTATATAATTCCCGAGCTCCAAGATGCCACATATGCTGCACAGCTCACTTCACGCCTCAACAAACCTCCGGAAGTTGAGCCGATGCTTGCAATTAATCAGCTCAGATTCAAAGGAAAGGAGCCGACTTGATGAGTCACCCGCCCGCTTGCCAGATCGCCAGCCGAAATTGGATCAGAAGTTATTGATACCAGCTTAAGTAGGATTTCTGTTTATTAGATATTTTAGATTAGTATTTATAGACCCTTTCATTGTTTTGGAAAGGGTCGTAAAATTTTGTAATAGACTTAAAAGCTGAAGTTTGCACTACTGTGCTTCAGTCTTTATTCTTTTGTGAAACTCGACCAATAGTTCTTAATTTAACGAGAAGGCTGTTTTATTCAAATTGCGCACTATTGTCTCTTGTTTGGAATGCTTTCTGGTTTGAAGGAAGGACTGCGACATAGCGATTAATATACTGGATTGTTAAGCAGCTTACATGGTACTTTTATCTGCATCTGCCTTCTTTCCTCTTATATAAATTGCCGTGTTATTATTCTTGCTATCGTTGAATATATGTATGCGCTATAACTGCAAATCGTTATTTCATTCCACTATTGGATGTTTTATGATATGCTTTCTCTCTCAAACATGCACGTAACAATGATATAAATGATGAAGTGTAGTAATTTTGCTGTTATCGCTTTGTGTAATTATTTATGCATGGCAATCTTGAATAATTTAATATCTATGTTTAGAGGCAGAGTCATCTATATGCCTGTCTAAAAGCACAGACCATCAAACGCTACGCTTTAGAGATTGATAAGACCCCGGGATAGATTATAGTTGTTATATTCTTGCTGATAGTTTTAGTTCATCGCTTATCGCTAAAGTAGTCTATAAGTCACTCATCCATCCCATTTATCTATATTTCTGGGAAACTGGTCCCATCACCCCCAGTCGGAGCCACTATTCCAAACGGAAAAGGAGCTGTACTAAGGTCCGGACCGGGTGGTTTCCCCGATGTTGTTGCAGCGATTTTCGAGGCATCAACAGAGTGCAAGCAAAGGTAAGATAAAAAAAAAAAAATAATAAATAAATAAATAAAAATTAGAGGATCTTTTAATATAAATACCCAAAAAATATATATTAATATTATTATTATTATTTTTTAACACAGTCGGTTACTTTTTATATATTGCAAAAAAAAGAGGGAAAGGAAGCTAGTTCCTTGTACAATTAGAGGAGGGCAGGTTCAAAAGTAGTGCGAAAATGGGAGCGCAGCCCCCACAACTACTTTTGCAGCCCTGAATCCATAAACATCAAAAATAAAGAGCTAGTATCGTGGATCTGACATGTGGATTGACTTTCCAAAAAATGACTTGAACTCCAAAAGCCTATCGCGGAGACCAAAACTGCAGTTAACTTTGGAAAAGGTGGATATAGTCAAAAACCATTATCCTTGAAAAGTCGAAATATACACAAACACATGGTAAATAACGATTTCCACTTTTCCGAAGCCTTCGCGCAATTTTCAAAGCTTACCTTTATGAGGCTCGATCTCCACCGTAGAAAATCCTCCATCATATCTGACTGGTCAAAAAACTTGCACGTCACACCACCTCCGTCGATCCACACACGATAGATCCAATGGCTGACATGGATTTTAGGCGGGCAAATCACACGGAGAGTACCCGCCTGAAAAAGTGGTATTCTCACTCCGCCCTCATGATACGTGTCCATCAATGAGTGGAATCGGGTGGTTCCCTCCTGAAACCGCTTACCGCTTAATCTCTGCCCGAAATACCAATCCTGCTTAAAATCCCACCTTTTATTTTTGACTAACTCTCATGCAAGAATGTGCTCGATGGCCGTTGATCTGCCACCATTGATGGCTGCAACGACATTTCCAAGATCCTCTTCCACTGCAACTGAAGTCAATCCTCGACCGTTGATCTCCGAGATCCAACGGTACCTGTGCGATGATTCTTCCTCTGTCTCCTCACTCTTACTTTGCGGCATTTCTTCAATGATTTGTGGTTTCTAGTCCTAAATTATTGGTCTCTGTTGTGGAGATACCTGCTGCTGTTGATTGCCAAACTGTCTCGGGTCGCTTGGGAGCCTGCGTAGGTACATGTGGATCATGGTATACTTTCTCATTCTTCATACTGGGTGAGGGGGTCAAGGGATACTTTCTTCATAAACTTCATTGTTCTCTTTGACTTTCCTAATTGGTCTATCAATTGCTTTGTTGGCACGGCTATCAACGTCCTTATTTTGGTTTCTCACGACGTGCTTTAAGGTTATATTTCCCATACTTTCAAAACTTGTTATGATCCTTTGATATATTTTATTGATGGTTATGCTTTTGAAGTCCCTATTGGAATCCAGTGTGGCTATTATGATAGCAGAGTCCCCTATTATTATAGGGTTCTTGAATGCATTTTTGTTTAAAAGCCTTGTGCCTAGGAGAAGGTTGTATGCTTCAGCCCTGTTGTTTGTCATTTCTCCCAAGCTCTATTCATAGGTTATTATTTTTTGTCCATTTGGATCTAGTATAACTCCTCTTGCCCCTGCTTTACCTAGGTTATTTTTTGCAGCTCCATCAAAAAAGAGAATGTGTCTCTTCTTTTATTTTATCCATTTTGCAAAATCTTTGTCCTCCAATCTTAATTTCCAATTCTTGTTTGTGTGGAATTCTTTATTATTTGCTATAGCTGCTGCTTTTGCTTTGTTTTCTAACGTTGCTTTACTGTACGAGTCTTTCTCTTCTTGTTGTAAATTATTCTGGTCCATTTTTGAGATTCCATTTGTATTGGTTATCTCTGCAACTTGGTTCCAAGTTTTTGCTAGGATCTTGCCTAGATTTGGCTTTTGTTCTTTGAAAATGCATTTGTTTCGGGCTAACCAAATTTTCCAACATAAGATTGAAGGGAGACATTTCCATATCCTATTTGTTATTGCCTTTTTTCTCTTTGTATATGGGTAGCTTTTATCCCAGTTTTTATGAAGAGTTGTCAACTAAATTGTTGGATTTATGTTTATTTCCAAAGGATTTGTTTCCTATTTCCAAAACTCTCTCGCCACCATACAGTTAATGAAGAGGTGTTGGATTGTTTCTTCCTCCTTTTGACACATGACACATTTTGAGGGCCCTTGTATTCCTTTTTTTTTTTTTTTTTTTTTTTTTGCAGACTCTCTGAATTCCAAGCTGCCTTCCAAAGATTCCAGTCATTTTGATTGTGAAGTTTTTGGAGGAGGTTGTACCCCGATTTCACTGTGTAATCCCCTCCATTTGGGTCCCAAACAAAGTCATTGTGCTCTTCTATGTTGTTGGGCGCGGCCCCTGCTAGATGGACTTTTAAAATTTCCCACTGACTTTTTAGTCTTGGCGGTGTGGCCAACTTTTTCCATATAACCCAATTATTCTGATCCCAGTCCGAAATAGAATAAAGTGTGTTAAAACTTTGCTCTTCCATCCATCTCTGAAGGCCCCTTAAATTTTGTTACTGATTTAAGGGGTTTTTCCCCATTATTCTATCCTCCCAGATAGAAATTGTTTTGCCATTCCCTGGATTTTTGGATATTTGATCTCTAATAAGAGGAATTATCCTTTTAACCAATTTCCAGATTTGGGTGCATGGCCTGTCTGGAATAGTATCAGTGAGCAACTTTGTTCTATGACAATTTAAGTATTTCATTGTTAGTACTTTTTCCCACTAGTGGCCGTTCCCATTTATCATTCTCTAGATAATTTTTGTCCCTAGAGCAATGTTCATTAGTCCTGGCAGTCATATTGCTATACCTCCTTTTTCATAGGGAAGAGTAACTTGCTCCCATTTAACAAGGCTAAATTTTTTATTATCTTGTTTTCCTCCTTGCCAGAGGAAGCTTCTAATTATCAGTTCCATTTACTTGTGGGCGCTTGCTGGAGCCATAATGATTGCATAATGATATATAGGCAAGGGCAAGAGAAGTGCTTTAATCAGTGTCACTCTCCCTGCCAGGTTGAGCCACATCACTCCCCAATTCTGAATTTTTTCCCTCATTCTCTCCACTTGCATGTTCCAGACTTCTGATTTTACCACTTCCTTTGCTAAGGGCAACCCAAGATAAGTGAAGTGGCTACATTTTATTTGTAGAGGTATTTCCAAAATTTGTGAGATACACTGCATTGTTTTTGTTGGGGTATTCCAACAATAAATTCTGCATTTGGAGTTGTTTAAAATTCCTCCTAAGGTTTGGAGAAATTCATCCAAGACTTTTTTGAATCGTTTTGCTATGATGCAGGATGCCCCGCCTATGAGAAGGGTATCATATGCAAAGAGAGAGTGGTTTATATCTTTGACTCCTCTCGATATTTGGATCCATGTTATTTTTTTCTCTTTTCTCTGATTTTCCAGCATAGCACTTAGTGATTCAGCCATGAAGATGTACAAGAATGGAGAAAGCGGACAGCCTTGCCTCAACCCTCGTGTGCTTTGGAAAAATTTACTGGGCCAACCATTGATAAAGGAGCTATCCAAGGATTTGATATACAAGCCTGGATAATCTCTATGAAATTTGTTGAAAAACCAAACCTTTTGAGAGCTGCTACAAGAAAGTTATGCTTAACTCTATCAAAAGCATTAGCCATATCTAACTTAACAATCATTCCTCTCTCCTTTATTTGGATAATGTTGTGGATAGCCTCCGGTACAATTATCACATTGTCTGTGATTTGCCTCTTGGGGACAAAACCTCCTTGGTTTTATGAAATTATTTCCGGAAGTAATTTTTTCATTCTATTTGCTAAGATTTTGGTAAGTGTCTTATAAGACGAGTTGCAAAGGGAGATTGGCCTATATATGTTAAGAGTTGTAGGATTGGGTTCTTTGGGAGTGAGGGTTAGGAAAGAGGATTTAGTATTTCCTCCAATCATTTTTTCCTGGAAAGCATTTTTGAGCATTCTCATTAGGTCTTTTTTTATCATTTCCCAATGTTGTCTATAAAAGGCCATTGTAAACCCATCTGGACCTGGTGCCTTGTCAGGGTGGTTCTAGTTCTTCCGGTGGATACGTAGTGATGGTGCGCTGTATGTGATACTGTTGGATGTAAGCTGGCTCTGGGTTCTTCATCCTATCCTGACCCACCCGATAAAGAGAAGTGGAGTGCCTTCCTCTCACCCAGCCAGAAAAGGGAATGAGAAATTCTTGACGATGATACTACTTTTTTGTTCGCCCATCAAGCAAGGAACAAACAGATAAGTATGGTGATTGGATTCGAGAAAGCGTAATTACATATCACCTTTCGTGGCTGCTGCTGTTGGATCTACCCACGCCACCTTCTAACTCAATTTACCACTTAAGTTAAGGCCATAGATAGGAAATGTTTGAACTGGGAACATGCAATAGAATAGAGGGGGATGGATCAGTGCGATGAACTGAAAACCCTACTCCAGCAAGACTAGCGAGTGCTTTTACCCACCTGAATTGATAGACCAGAACCCTTAACAGTCGAGCCCCTCTCCTTGCTTTCCTAACGTCAAGCAAGCAATAAATTTATTTGACTTATTGAGATTCCACACAGCTTCTCTGACTTCTTCCTCAGTAATTTCTTTATCTAATTCCCTGTTTTGTTGGTCACTTATTTTTTTTATATGCTGCAAAATTTCTTCATTAGCTGCCTGTTGGTCACTTGTTGAGAGGAGTTCTTTAAAGTGTTTATGGGTTGCGTTTTTTACTACTTCAACTCTTTTTATTTCTTGACCATTTACTTGAATTTGTTCAATCTGATTTTTTGACCTCCTTATTTTTATTGTATTATGAAAGAAGGCTATATTTTTGTCTCTGGATTTTAGAGAGAGGCATCTTGATTTCAGTCTGCTTTCCTCTTCTTCTTGCCTATTTTGCTTATATATTTCCAGATATATTTCCTTTTCTTGTATATGATCTTGCTTACCTTCTTCCTTGTTCTCTTTTTCCTTGCAAAGGTTATCCAATTTTTTTTGCAATTCGATTTTCCTAGCTTTGTCCCGGAGATCATTTTCTCTTGCCCAATTTTTAAGTGCATCCTTAGGTTCTTTCGCTTAGTTTCCCAAACATACTGGGGAGATCCTATGACACTTTGTTTCCATCTGTCCTTTATTTGTTTTTCAAAATCTTCCTTACTGTCCCAAATTGAATTATATCTAAAGGGAAGGGGTCCTTGATTTTCCAGCTTCCCCAAGGTTAGCACCACCAGCTTGTGATCTGAAGCTGAGTTGTGAAAAATTTTACTTTTCACAAGAGTGTAAGCAACTACTATGCTTTCATGAATAAGAATTATGTCCAACCTTTCTTTTATGTTGTTTTTTCCAATTCTTTTGTTGTTCCAAGTGTATTTTCCATTGCTTGGTAGAATGCCTATTAATTTGTGTTCTTCTATTATTCCTTCAAGAGCTTCTCTTGACGGATCATTGTGGAAGATTCCGCCAAATTTTTCTTCTGTATTCCTTATAAGATTTAAGTCTCCTCCTAGGATTAAGTGCCCACTTTGTCTCTCTGCTATTTCTTCTTTAACTGATTTCCAACATTGTTCTTTCTCTCTATAATGATTTGGAGAATACACATTTATAATGCTATATTGTTCTTTTGTATTGAGATTCCTCAACTTTGTTCGAATCCAGTGTCTACTGATTTTTTGAGTCATTAATTCCCATTTTATTTTATCCCAAATGGTGTTGATTCCTCTTGACGCTCCTGTGGCTTCTAACGCTACTTCTTTATAATTTTTTTAGTTTTTGAGTCATTTTTTGAATTTCTTGCTTGTTTAGTTTGGTCTCTTGGATCATATATATGTTTGGTCATTCCTTGACTAAAATGTCTCTAGTTGCATTAACTTTAAAGGAGGTGCCAAGGCCGCGACAATTCCAAGAGACCACTATCATTAATTATTGTTGTGTTGGTGTGATCCTCCCTTTCCTCTTTGTTGAGTTTTTTCATGACTTCCTGTTTGTTTCCCAAGGAATGAATCCATTGGTTGTTGCATTCCTAGGGCCATTTCTTTAGTTGTTGCCTCATCTCTGATTTCTTTATTGGATTTCCTTCCCACTTTTTTTTGCTGATCCCAGGCTTGGGGGATTTCTTTGGCTTTGTTTCTAGTTAGAATGTGGTCCACTGAGGGAGGAGGTGGGGAGGATATAGGGTTGGGGGTGGATATGAGAGCTAAAGAGGTAGGGTTTGAGGGAGGGGATCTGGGAGAGGGTGGATCAAAGGAGTCTTCTAATGGCTCAAAAGGATTCAGAGTTGTGTGATCAGGAGGAGTAACCTTCGCTGGAGGTTGAGAGGTTGTTTCATTTGCTTCTTGGGACTGATACATATTTGATGTTGTCTGCTTATTGGTAGGTTTTTTCCTTTTCACTTGTTCCCATGTAGGTTCTTGCTCTTCTACATTTTCATGCTCTACTTTTTTAAGACACCTATTTGCAAAATGACCATACTCGTGACATACCTTGCATTTAAATGGTATTTGCTCGTAGTCCAGCTGTTGAATGTGTGTCCACTGGTTGACCTTGATCTTTATTGCCTCTAGGAGGCCTTTTCCGAGATCTACTTCCACACATATTCTTGCGCACACATGCATGTTGTCTTTTGGCTCACATCTGTCAATATATTTGCCCACTGCGTTTCCTATAGCCTTTACAGATTCATCTCCCCAGCAATGAAGAGGAAGATGCGGGAGCCTGACCCACACAGGCACTGCATTTGGGACATCCATCTCCGGATCAAAGTCTGGCGTCCACCTGTTCAGGTATAAACCTCTGGAGTCCATGAAGTAAGGTCCGTTTCTAAATATCAGATCTCTGTCCTCCTTTGTTTCAAAGAGAAAGGTGTAGTATCCCCTTCCACAGAATCGTATTGCTATCTTCCCCTATGTGGTTGCATTCCAGTTTCTTTCCACCCATTTTTGCACTGATTTGGGTGAAGGCCATAGCCCTATGAATTGTCCAACAAGTCCACGTTCTGCCAGAGAGATGGTTGCTCTTCTTGGAAGTGCTGGAGGGAGAGAAATCTCTGGGATACTTTCAAGTTTCTTTACAAATTTATTGATTGATGGCCTGTTCCTTGGAGCTCCATTCTCTATGATCAGAGATGCGAAGGCTTCTGCATTTTCTTCATTCCTTGGCTGCGTGGAAGAGTGAGGATCTCCCTCCTCAGAGGGCTGCATGGTTTGGTTGGCCTCAGTAGCAGGAGGCTGCCGAGGGAAGGATCTGTAGGGGCAGCGGCGGTTAGGGCAACGACGGCTCTCTAAAAAGTCAATATATTAATATTATTGATCAAGAAAATAATAAGAAGATTTCCCTAGTAATTTTGTTAAATTTTTGAGATTGTTGTAACAAATATCTAAGGAATTTAAACGGAAGATATAATAGTATATTATTATAGATGTCATCTCTCTCAATAGAAAAGTGGTTGAAAAACTTTCTAATTAAAATCATATATTTCTATAAGCTTTGAGTATAAGAGGAAGACATGCATATGTTGATCAATTTGGCTTGGACAAGAAGTGATCTTACATAAGCTTTGGATTTTTGCAAGTTTATGTTTTTTTTAGTTCTCGCTTATTTTCATGTGAAATTACTTTCCATTATATGTTTGAATTAATCAATTAATAATATATTAGATGTGAGCATGTATATTTTGAGATATGAAATGCTTTATTTTGAACAATACATATACATATGGGTTTAACAATTATTAATTTTGTGAATAATTTTTATAACTTAATAATATATGAGTCTGTTTTATGTCTAATTTATCTAGTTTTACTACTAGTTGAAATAGATAAGTAAATTGATAGATAGAATTAGTTTATAGTTATTATAGAATTAAGTAGCTAATTTTGTAGATTAGATTATAATAATTTTCACTATTAAGTACTTTAGTTAATAATATACTTTGGCAGCTAACCAAGCCCACATATCATTCAAAAGTTATCTTACCCAACGAGTATAAGTCTAATTGGGAAATTAATCGAGTAGCTTTTCCCTTGTTGGTAGTTGAATTTTTCGAGCTATCAACAATATGACAACCCTGCCATTTACTAGAGAACAAAGGCCATGCAACACATGATTCAAAAGTTGTATGAAGTTGATTTGAAGGCTTTAGAGAACCACCCTCATTGTCGACATATGGGTTGTATCAGGGTTCTTCTCTAGACTTTGAAAAGAGGAGTCATTACAAGGTTGCCAGAGCCTGAATTTAACTCGGTGTGAGGGACACAATTGAGGCTTGATTTCCAAATTAATAAAGACTTATAATGCTTTTAGGGTTATATTTGGTGAATGACAAGGAAGCCTTAAGATTAACCAAACTTACCACTCTACTCTCTAAGCTAGAAAGTCAATTTCACAGTAAGGAACCTTGTGTGGGAGTGAAAAATCAATTCGTTTAGTTGTATAAACAATCATTAGCCTTACTAAGAGGCTATGAAGCTTGGTCATTGAGTGAAGAGGCTAAGAGTTTAAGCTAACATTTCCAATACACGCTTTCAAGGCATTAAACCTCTAGTGAGGGGAGTTACAACTCCTAATTTCAAATGTTCTATGAAGACTAAGGTTTCTTAGTCTTCTTTGTAAATTTCATAATTTCATTCTTGAGATTATTAATAAGACTAGGTGAGGCAACCTACACTTAGACAAGCTTGCTTGGGGTATCTGTTTATATCCAACATTGAAAGACCAATCAAGGTAATTTCATTGATCAACATTCATGCTAGTTCAGCGATGAAGGCCATTGGCCTTATCCTCCCAAGTGAGGTATTACAACTAGAGGTCTGCCAAGGTTCCATCATCCATGAAGCTATAGGGACAAAAAAGCTAAATACCCATTAATATCATCAATATTATTTACATTTCATTATCCGCTAAATTTATAATCAACAAGCATTTAGATATTCAACCAGTAAACGTCAACCAAATTACAAAAGATGAACATTATAATACAAGTGGGAACAATTATTTAAACAATTAAATTCTTGCATCTGATGAAGGGTGAACTCTTTTCCACCCAACCATAGGTTTAGCTATACCTTTGTTTTTCTATGGTAGACTTCTCCCTAGCTAGACCATGATACCACTAGGGAAACTCTAATTCACTCAAGTAAAGGATTGACAATGCAACCACCCTCCTCCACAACAATTTTATAGCGAAATTCCCTCCTCACCATTGAGCAGAGGGCTTCCATGAATTCTCATATTCCTTTCCAATTGGTAGGTAATAGTGGAGCCTCTTCATTGTCTAGGTGATCCCTTAGCATTCTCCCTCCTTAATGCTACTCTAGCTCGCATCAATTCACAACCCATTCACTTGCTTGGATTTTTAGTTGCTTCTACAAGAATTTAGCAAACGAAATTAGATATTTTCAAGCCCAAAATGCACCATGGCGCCTCTAATTCTTTAACACATTTTTGGACGAATTTAGGCATCTAACTCAAGCTATAGTCGCCTACAAAGTTATAACAACCATTCCACTAAGGATTGGTAGCTCCCAAATCGCAAATTTCACTCCTTAGGTACTCGTGTATCTCCTTGCTCTCCATGAGTGCCTAAATCTATGATTGGATGATTATTTTCCTATTGTTTTCCCCATTTTCCCCACACCACTTGTGGGTCAACTCTTGAAATTCAAGATGAGTGCTTGCCCATACTACCCATTGAAGTCTAAAACAACTCCTCAATCACTACCTCACTTCTGTAATTGTGGTAGGTATTTGCTTCAACTACTAGGTTCTTTATTCAATGAGTTTTTTTTTTTGGTGGGGGGTTGCGGGGTTTTGGGGGAGTGGCATTAAAGGGAAAAGGTAATTCGACATTTTCAAATTTTAAATTTTTGGCACAAAGTTTTGGTGTGGCTTTTTTTAGGAATTGCAGGGAATGTTGATTCCCGTAACACCTTCACTAGTTCTTACTTGTGGCATTGATATGAATTTAAGAAGGGTACGAAATGAAATACATATATTTAAAATCAAACACAAAGATACAATGAAATTGAAATTTAATTAATAAATATAAATGTTGAAACTTTTTACATGCAAAATAAAAGCAAACTAGCTCGAATGGTGGTAGTTTATCTCTGAGAAGAGATGTGACGACTATGCGTCTTCCTGAACTATGTTACAATGAGGCTCACATGCCTTTTTATCATGAAGAAACAATGCCGAACCCTAAACACCAAAAACTGTAACCCTAAGAGATGAAGCGCCAAAGGTTTATGGGCGGGGTAAGTTGGAACATCAACTTTTTGGGGTCGTAACTTTGGCATATGATCTCTGTTTGGCGCACATGATAGCCTGTTATAAAGGTCTATTTGAGGAGAACAAATTTCGAGTGTTGTTAAAGATTTTAAATGTTATCGGTTTGTTTCCCCAAAAAATGTCGTTTAGGGCCTCAAAATGGATAAAAAAATTCAAGACCTGAAAACTGCCAAATTAGGAAAATTGTGTTGTGAGCTAGTGCAATAGGTGGGTGGCCACCTATATCCACCTAGATCAAGCATCAAACTCAGTGTAGGTGCTTTACCCTTTAATCAACTATGTGGCAATTTCTATTAATGACAAATACACTTACATTGTTCATAACTTGTCCATTTCAACTTAAAAATCGACAATGTGTCCAAACTATGACTCACAATGACCCTTAGATGTATTTAAATTTACTTATTGGGGGAAAATCAAAATGGGGTGTTACATAATCTCTATCCTTATGGTGATTTTAAGTTCACATCTTCGTGGGTTCAAATCAGGTTCGTCAACTTTAAACTCGGTTTCCAATTTCGATATTTTCAAATATCAATTAGTTTTAGGGATCAACCTAGTGAACTTAGGTTCAAGACTTCAAGAGTTCGATTTGGGTTTCATGTATTTTGTTTTGGCCTAATGAATCAAGCCTTTTCTTCTCATCTTGAGAGGAATTCACCTTGAACCTATTGTTCATTGTCCTAGACATATGGACTACAAAGAACTCTAGAAAACTTGCTAAGCTCTACAAAAGCATGATAAGTTTATTCGAAATCTGAAGATCTCCTTTTGGTCCTTTGTTGAAACATTAAGATAACAAAACATCATGACTAATTTAAAGTAGAAATTATCGTAAGAATTGTATTTTAACATAAGAAACAATTGTCATTTCTATAATTGGTAGGTAAAAACTTTTATTAACAATAACAACAAGCTAATATAACACTTCACATATATTCACACTCCATATAGTTAATTCCCCACACAAACTCTCAACACTATTCACAACAACAAAATGTCCCATGCATAGAGATACAACCAATAACCTTACCTTCCCAACCTTTGATGCATAATCATTATGTTTTGTTAATACTTAAAGACCTCAGATGTTTTCTCTTTCTCCTTCCTCTTTACATCAAAGAAATTTGGTGTACTTTTATATTGGAAGCTACTAGTAGGTGGCCATATTCACATAAGCATGATTAGCCTTTTAAATCATATTTTTATAATAAAAACCATTTTTATACAACTATATTATGAGCTTTTGCAGTGATCCTTTTTATTAACATATATTTCTCAAATTTTTATTAAAAAAATTAATATATAGAAACATCACATGAAAAGGAATATATATGCATTTGCACCGCAAAACAACAATTTTCAATTAATGTTAATATTACATTAAAAACTATCACATCAACCAAAATTTTCATTTAAAATCTGGAAGTGGTTACTACAATAATCTCGGTGGTTAGATGGAGCATAAAAAATCCATTAAATCAATTTTTTATATTTATAAATCTGGGTCATTGTAATAATGAATTCAATATATCTGTGCATATGTCAGTGGAACAACCAGCAAATCCCAAATGGAGTGACGGTGAGGATAAAGGCAGGTCCGGAATCCGTGTGAAACACGGTGGCAGCTGCATCTCGGCCGTGCGATACGGATCTGACGGTCTCTGAGCCATATTTCGGTGATATATTTCGTTTTTTTCTGGGAGAGGAGGGCTTTTGTTGATATTAATTACTAGGGTTCGACAGCAACCATTTTCTTTTTCTTTTTCATTTCATCGTGTTAAACCTCTCTGTGAACAAACTGAACAACAGATATACTGGGTCGCGTCTGCAAATTCCGGGTTCTATCTAGATCGCAAAAGACAAGGTATGTTCTGAAAGATTTCTGCATTTACGCTCAGTATTAGTGAATGCCATTTGCATTTTTCTTAAGGTCAATATGGGTGTTTGCAGATTTAAAGGTTGAAGAGTTCTCAGTGAATACTGTAAATTAATTGGGTGTTGTGTGTTTTCGATTTTTTTTTTTTTCGCAAATTCGTATTTTGTGCTGTATGACAAGAATTACTAAAATTGGGGTTTTAAGGGTTAGGATTTGGGTTCTATGGTTCAAGGTTTAATGATTGGTCTTGTGTGTGTTCTGTGACTATAAATGCGGGTATTCTATGTTTACGTTTTTGAAATTTTAGTGTGGGTTGGTTTCTGTAATGTATAGTGAAATTTGGGCTGCTAAGGTTCAGGGCTTGGGTTGAAGGGTTTAAAGGTTGTTTAAGTGGGTTTTGTAATGGTAACGGGTTTTTGTAGTTGTAGGTTCCGTGACGTTTCCTTCAGATTTGTCTGTCACATGCATTTCTATGTGTAAGAGGTTTCGAGGTTCCAAGTTGGGTATGTTGAAATTTGGGGGTTTTAGGGGTCAGGCTTTGGGTTCTAGGGCTCAAGATTTTAATGAGTGTTTTTGTGGGTTTTCTGGTTGATAACGTGGGTATTGGAATTGCTGTTGTAGCTATTGTAACTTTATTCCAGATTTGTAATTTTGTCCCGTCTGAAAAAAGGGATTTTAGGCTTTTATGGTCTTAATAGTGTATCGAGTGATTTTGATTAAAATTTCTTGTTCCGGGGTTTTCTGGTTTCTGTATAGGATACTGGCTGTTTTGGTGGATTTTATAATTATTATCGCATTCAAGATTTGTATTTCTTCCTGTTCACAAAAGCTGCGATTCAAGGTTAAGTGTGTAGGGTCATAGAGTTTATAGAATGGCTCTTTTAGAATTCATAGTTTTGGATTTGTGGTTTTTGTATTCAGATTTATAAGGGTGGAGAAAGACGGTGGGGTGCATTGTTTGAGCCATGGAAGGTGTGAATTTGAAGAAGGAACGGTTACAGAAGGCGTTTGTGGATCTAGATGAGCATAGAGAAGCCTTAACAAAATGTACGGTGCAATGGAAAGAATTAGAAGAGCATTTCCTTTCATTAGAGCGGAGCATACAGAATAGACTTGAGGACTTGGAGGCAAAACAGAGAACTTTTGAGGCCAAGATGCGGGAAACCCAAGAGATTTTGGATAAACGTGAGGTGTCTATTGCTTCCAAGGAGCAGGCTTCATTGGCTCGTGTGCAGGAACAGAAGGATGCTGCCCTTGCTGTGATTTTTGAAGAACGAAGAAAATTGAAGGAAGAATTTTACAATGGATGTGAGAAGGTCACAGACGATGACACGAAGAAGGATTCAATCAGAGAAAAAGAAAACGGTAGTGTAAATGCAAATGGGTCATCTATAAGTGATGGTCCTGAAGCTGATTCCAAGAAAGAAATAAGCCCCAGTACAAAATCAGAAGCAAAGGTGCAGCCCCAGGTTCGGTCCGAGTTGAAAACCTTATGTGAAACTATGGATTCCAAGGGATTGCGTAAATACATTATTGAACATAGAAAAGATGCAGCTGGGCTTCGCAATGAGGTTCCCTCTGCATTAAACTCTGCAATTGACCCATCACGGTTAGTGTTAGAGTCCTTGGAGGGGTTTTATTCTCTTGAACAAAAGTCAAGTGACAAGAAAGAGTCTGGGCTCCCGGCTCTACGCCGGGCCTGTACATTATTACTGGAATCTCTTGTACCTGTTTTGGCAGATCCTATTTTGGGTGTTGAACATCCAGTTCTGCCCTTAAATATAAAGGAGCAAGCCAAAAGTATTGCAGATGAATGGAAGTCGAAGATAAACCTTGAAGGAGATGTTGCCAATGGCAATTCGTTGGAGGCCCAGGCCTTCTTGCAACTTCTAGCTACTTTTGGAATTGCGTCAGAGTTTGATAAAGATGACTTATGCAAGCTTGTTCTTGCAGTTGCACGGCGCAGGCAGACACCTGAACTCTGCCGTTCCCTTGGACTTGAATCAAAAATGCCAGGTTGGTTGGCTGGTGTTCTGTAATGTTAGCCTCAGTGGCTAGGCTGGCAAAATTTCCCATCCATTTTGGTAGATAGGCTTTTTGTTGTTTTTCTGGCATTCATGGCTGGCTTGGTTTTTTTGAGGGACTGGTGGATTTTATCAGTATACTTGCTTGTGGCTGATTGAGTTGAAGATAAATTTTGGTAATCCCGGCTGTAGTAAACCTTCCCAACGTTTTTTGTTTAGTCCAGTGAACGGGTTTCTAAGTTGACGGGGTTGGTAGTCTTTTCTTTAGATCTCAACATTTCATATGCAAGGCAGATACTGAGTGGCCTCTACTAGGTAGACATCTTTTTATGAGGTAGAAAGTTGTACGTAAGTTATTTTGTTGATATTAATAAAGGCACCTGAAGATGATCAGCTATGGTAAAGTGTCACAAGGCCTTTAATGAGTGGGGAACTGTTTACTTACGAAAATTGTCTCAAGCTGACATAGCTGTTATCTTTATTGAAAAATCCGTTGAAGTTGTCGGTATTTTTTTTTCTTTCACAGTAAACTGTCTTTTCGTATTTCAGATGTTTGTGACATATTCAGATTAACTGAAAATTTTGTGACAATTTCATGCAGATGTTGTAGAAACCCTGGTCAATAGTGGAAAACAAATTGAGGCAGTCAACTTTGCTCATGCATTTGGGTTGACAGAGAAGTTTGCACCTGTTCCTTTGTTGAAGGAATATCTGAAAGATGCTAAGAAAGCTTCTCAGGCAAGTTTAAAAAGCGGGAATAACTCTACTGCTGCACAGGTACGATTGTATTACTGTTATACAAAATGTCTTGTTATGTGATGATCATTTTGGCTTAGTATTGTTGGTTATATCAGAAGTTCCTTTTTTGACTGATATTTTTATTTGCTGCTACAGAATGAAGCAAATACAAAAGAGCTTTCTGCTTACAGAGCTGTTATAAAGTGCATTGAGGAGCACAAACTTGAATCGCAGTTCTCACCAGATCCTCTTCAAAAGCGTGTAGCTCAGCTAGAGAAAGCTAAGGCTGACAGAAAAAGGTCTGCAGGTGCTGTTAAGTCTCAGCCTAAGCGTCCTCGTGCTAATGGAGGAAATGCTGGTGTATATATGCCTCCGTTAAGTGCAGCTGAAAGAACTCCGGCTCTTTATGCTTCTTCCAATGGTGCAGACAGAAGCTTTTATAGGTCTTTGGATAGAGTACAATATTCTGGTGCAGCTCCAGGTGTTACATCCTACAACCTACAGGGCCAAAATGCATATGACAGATCAAACCAAGGATTATATGGAGCAGCCTATGGTGTTGGAAATAGGAGTCCAGTCTCGCTCTCAAGGCCATATATGTATCCATCAGATAACATGGGGCCTTCGTTGTTGGGTTCCGGTTCTTACAATTCCTCTACTAATTACAGCAACCATCACTTTGGCAGTGGACTGCCTGCCCCTCCTCCAGCTTATCAGTCTTCTTTTATACATTAGGTAGGTACGGTGCTTATCTTACCGTGGTCAAGCAAGTTCTGATCTTATCAGGCCCCATAAAACCTTTTCTATTGGATGTGGCTGGTAGTAAGCACTTAGCTTTGAAGAGGTTTTTTGACTTTGTTTTTGTAAATCTAAAAGATTGGCAAAGTTCATTTGGCAGCTTTTCACCACTTTCAGTGGTGTTTTCTTCTATTAAGGAATTTTATTTGTGTATGGTATCGAGTGCTTCATCACTTTCCCAGGTTACTATATACTGTAGTCTTTACAGTTCAAAGATGATTCTATGCATAATTTTGTTATTTTTTTATTTGTTTGACAAATCTTAGAGGATCGATCTGTCTCTTTGTGGAAGATTAAAATTTGGTGAATAATATATCATTTGTGATCTTGTTTGGAGCTCATAACACAAGACTTTCAATTGCATTTGTATGCCGAGGGCTGGTCTTGTGCTGAATATGATTTATCGTCCACTTGCACCTTACCTCTTTGGTACCTGTTTACTCTACGCCTATGAAGTGAATCAGATTTTATTTTGATTAGTCCAATTGTAAGGCTATTTTGGAAACTGGACCCTGCCCCTCTTAAGCTGCTGCATGATTTAAATCACCCTTTTTGAGCAGAAATGATTTGTAGTACTAGTGGTATAGTTGTTATACCCTGCATTAATATTTTTGTGTTCTCTGTAACGAGGACAAAGCACATTGGAGTTATATGTCCCATCTAGAAATATTATTTTCCCGCATCCTTGAACATTGCTGATGTCAATAGTTGGAGAAAAAAACTGTCAATTCGCATGTGTACTTGTGAATCATTATATTTTGAATGTTAGTCAAACTGTTGTATCGTGTGGGGATAATTTTGTTCTTTGATGAAGCACAGTTGTAGAGCTCACCAAATTTATCTTGAAATGTTGCCGTCTTTCCCAGAGTGTTTTATTACTAATTATAGAAAATTAGAAATTAGTCATTACTCGCAACTTCACAGGAAAGCTACATAACTGATTGAAAATTTTAAAACGATTTTGGAACCAGACATTTATCAACACTTACCTATAGTTTAAGAATGAGAGGTGGCTGGGTATTTTTGGCCCAGGTTAAATGCCTAGTAATGCGTATGAAAGGTGACTGAAGTTCTTGGGTTAAGAGGAACTCGAGTGCAAATAAGCATTAACTATAATTCAAAGAAGCATTATAAGATTCATGGTTTGAAGCTGCTGGGTCCTTTCTCGCTGGAAATGCTCAACTTTTTGTTTGAGATTTTGTAGCTTATCTTTGGTCTCGTTTAAAAACAAAACGATTTTTGTGAAGATTTTAGATGTAATTTTGGTTGGTTTTTTGTGTTAATGTATCCAGCGAATTGATCTATTCAGTTACATGAGCATTGATTGATTATGTTTCAGAGTGCAAGTTCCAATATGCTTAATGGTCAAATTGAATAAACATTCAGCGAGTTGATCTATTCAGTTACATGAGCATTGATTGGTTATTTTTCAGAGTTTAAGTTCCAATATGCTTATTGGTCAGATTGAATAAATTTCACAGTAAGGTCCATGGCAAGTGGGAGGATCTGCCTGATTTAATCCTAGGGGCATATTTTATTTATTTTTAAGCATTCAAATACATGTTTCTTCCATTTCTTCAGTGCTTTGATTATCCATGTTGATTTCTAGCTTCCTTTGCATTGCATGAGCCTTCAACGCATTCCTTCTCTCTCATTGCTTAATTCAAGGCGGGGGTTGTTTCATATGTATCTCTCAAGTGAAATCACCATGTAGGAGATCACTTTTGATATCCATTTGATGTATCTCTCATCTAAAACAAGCAAGCAAAAGAATCAGTTGAACATGATTAATAAGGGAAGTGTTTGGTGTAGTTAATGCTTTCTCGTTCAAAAAAGTTCATTTGCTATTAAACAAGCCATATGCTTTTCAATGATGCTTTCATCTGGGACTCTGGTCTTGTAGGCCTATCGAGGAAGTAATTCCCACGTGTTTCTTGATATTCTTTGGTCATAGCATTTTTCCATTCAAGTTGACCATATGCATTTACATATGTATCAGGATCACGCCTCTGCCATTATAGCACTGCTGCCATGTTGTTTATGACTTCTAGTCTTCCTGTAGTAACCTCTTTTACATTAGCCCCAAACGTAGTTTTAAAGATAAGAACCAGTTTTTGAATTGAACTCTATCAAATTGGGTTTCAAATTGGATTCACTGAATAATTTAAAAACTAGCCTAGATCCATTCTAACTTTAGATCTACCAAGCATTGGGGGATCAAATCTCTCTCTTTAGGTTCTCTTTTAGAGTGAAAGGAAATTTGATCTTTCTCGATATTTGGCAGTTGGTAGATCTGGAGTGCAGATGGATTTAGGCTGTTTAATTATTAACTTTGAATAGGCCACATTAGAGAAGAAGGCTGTGGGGAAATTCATGGGTTGAAGTCCAAAAATGTTAAAGGAAACTACATATTTCTACCGTGCTATGTTGGATTTTGTTTTTGTTTTAATTTAATTTTAATTTGTTTTATGTTTGTCTTTTTTTTGTTTTAATTTTATTTTAATTGATTTTATTTTGACTTTGTCAAAATGTTTTAAATATTACAACATCTCTGCCATCGTGATAATTATTTTTTTGTTGAAATTATTTTAAAAACTCCAAACATGATATTATTCCATGTAAAGGTGAATATATTAAAATATGACACAACATATTAGCAACAAAGTACATAATCATTAATGGCTTTGAAGGACCTCAGACATCAAAATCCATGCGACAAGCTACTACTCCACTAGCTTACTACGCCATTGGTTTACTAATCACTTATCAAATTCACCACTACTACTAGAAATGAGATCTCGCGAGCTATAGGAACATCATTTGGCTTAGAGTCTTTAGAATCCTTGGATTTCTCTACCTTAAAATACAATAGAAAAAACTTAGCATGCCTAATTAATTATTTTGGGTCGAGTCAAGGGTTTGTCCTTTTAACCTTATAATATGGTTGAAACACTGAAACATACCTAACCAATTATTTTGGTTCAAATGATACATTTTTGTTGTAGGGGAGTCCAACAATCAATACCACCAACATCAAGGTACATAAAGGGCTTAATGCTTTTAATTAAATGCCAATCCCATATCCTCATACATAGAATTTAATGAAATCCTAAAAATGTGAAAGTTGTTGAGTTTGTTGAATTTTGAGTAGGGTATGAAATTCTATGTTGTTCCATATGAAGTTCGATAAGGTTGGAATCATTCAAACATCTTGAAAGCAAAAGGATCCTTTGACTTTTAAGGATTTAACTTTACCATTGATTGTCAACATTGCTATAATTAGATTAGTTTTTTTGTTTAGCCTTGGGGATTCATCACATCACTATTTGAGGAGAAATTGACTCCTTTGGATTGTTTTATAGTGATTTGGTACTAAATTGGTGCAAATTGGTCCATTGTTTAGGTTTGGTCGCTGGATTGACCCTTGGACCTAGCCAATTGGCTGATTTGACATATTCTTATTTAAATTGGGCTAGGTGTTTCAATTGCCTTTGTTATCCATCTTGGAGGACAAATGCTCTTTATAGGAGTACTTTTACAAAAATCTTTATGAGTGAAATGCTCAAGTGTTCTTGTGGTTGTTTCTACTATAGAAGGTTGATTTTAAGTTGGTTTTGGTGCACAAGTGAATTGTCCAATTGATGGTTTTGTGTATTAGTTAGTTGATCTAGAGCATTACAAAAATTTCAATGGATCGTTCCTCGACAAGTCAAAAGGGGAATTCTAACCCTTGAATTTTTTCATCAAAGACAATCTCTCCTGAGATAAATTCCTATTTGATTGGATAAAAGTATATGCAAGCCCTCAACTATTTAGAATAGCCCATCATAACACAAACATGCTTCTTTGCATCAAGCATCTTCCCTTGGTCATATAGGGCATGAGTTCTCACTAATACCTAAGCATCTTCCTTTGGTCATATAGGATATGAGTTCACACTAACACCCAAATGTTTGGAGGTGACTACCTTAGGGTTTTCTTCCACTCCATTTTTCAAAGGAGGTTATATCCTATACAACTTTGGTTGAAATCAAGTTCAAAAGAAGCAACTACCCAAAAGCTAGTCAAGAAACCTTTGGCTTGAAGCAAGCACTATGCTATTTCATTGACATATGATTCTTTCCTTCATTGACACCACTTTGTTGAGGTGAAGGTACACACATCAACGAAGAGATACTATTTTGTGACAAGTAGGTTTCAAATGCCTTGTCAACATATTCTCCCTCGTCTCAATCGTAATCATTTGATAGGTCAATCACATTTCTTTTTTGGTAATGCCCTAAACTCCTTAAATTTTGTAAGGGTGTGAGCATTATTCTTCGAGAAATATACCCAACTGTACTTAGAAAAATTAACAACGAAAGTCAAAACATACCTTGCATTTGTTAGTGATGGTTTGTTCAAGGAACATGTTGTCATGGACAAGTTCTTATTGAGTTTTCTATCCAAACTTTCTCTATTTCAAATGCAACTTGATGATGTTTCCCAAGCACACACCTTTTGCATACACCATTAAGGGCACAATCCTAGGTAGTCCAATAACCATATAATGTGTCACCATTAGCTTTATGAATTGAAAATTTAGATGTCCTAGTCTTTCATGCCAAATTTTGCTCTAGATGTTAGCCTTTGCTATAAATGTAGCATGTCCTAGATTTTTTTTTGGGAAAGGGTGTTGTTGGGGTCAAGCAAATCATTCCCAACAACCATAAATTTATTGTTCATATTTGTCACAATAACTAGAAGGGTAGAAGCAACAAATTAGCATTCAAACTAGGCGTGAGATACACATCAGAGATGATTCACACCATTGTGTCATTCAATCATGCCACAATCAACAACAATAAGTGTGTGATCATTTGTTACAGTGCCTTTTAAGCCTTTACGACTTAATGAAGAAAAGAGAGATTCATCGTCTTTTGCCATATGATGGGACAACTAGAGTTTACTATCCATTCACTTTTAGAAGTGTGAACGTGGGAAGGCCTAAGAAGCATTAGTAGAAAACATATAGTCGTATGTCTTACCTTCTAAAGTTTAGTATTACAAGTCAGTTGATTTTCCAATCATCACATCTCCTTCAAGCTTCTTCACTTTCTCTTAGGTCTTTAGTCTTTTGCTAGTGAACCTTCTCCATGTATCCTAATTTTTTTGTAATAGATATAGGTCTTCTTTTTCCCACCCATTTTAGTCAAGTTGCATCATCATTTTGCTTCTTAATCATTTGGTCAATAAAATCTCCTCTCTCGATTGCCCACTTGATCTCTTTCTTAATACTTATGTCAACTTTTTCCCTTTAGCAAGTCTGCGTATTCCTTAATCTCAAGTTTCCCTTTAGCAAACAATATTTCCCATGCTTGAATTAGCAAACTGTAGAATGAACGAAATGAATAATCATCACTATCTTCTTTTCTAGAAGCCCCACTAGCATGAAATGTCAAATATAATAATACACCATAGGGTGTGTTTAAATCCATAAGGATCGACGTTATGAGTGAATCACTTTTTATCCAAAAAACTAACTTTGCCCTCACCCAATTTCAATTGAAGCTCCTTTACATGAGCCCAATGATCTTCACTCTTGTCAAAAGAGAGATGATCAAGATAGGTAAACTCGTTCTCATTTTGAACAACTTGAATTTTGTTGGCCTTGTCAACTTTTTCCTAATTTCATTCAAATAGTGGATCTTGCTTATATGAAAGAGAATCTCTCCAAAGATATAGGTCGAACTAGTACATCCTTGTTCTTTTCCCATCAAGGATATACTTTTGTTGTATCATCCTTGGGATTTGGAACCACAAAAGGGAATCTCCTTAGAGATGTAGGTTGAACCCCTACAACGTTTTTTCTTCTTCTCATGAATGTTAAACTTTTGTTGACCAGCTTTAGGATCTGAAACCACAATCTTTGTAAACTACCAAAGCACCTTACTCTTCAATAAGATTTTTATATCTTATACACATTCAACATAATTGTGACCATTTAAAATTATAGTGTTTTGCTCTAAACACTAATTAGTTTATAAGTTGAAACCATAAGTTAATTTTCCAAACAACAACTCCAACTCATCAAGGCCACATGCAATTGACAACCTCTGAAGGACTTGTAGGCAATAGGCTGGGTCTCAAACCATTAGCTTTGATTCCATGTTGGAGAAATAGAGAATTAGATTTATCAAGGAGCTATACATGCCAAGAAGAGGTGTCATCCAAAGACATTATTCCAACACTTAAGCACAAGTGAGCATAACTCATCATACAAAAGAAACACTAAATCTAATACCTTGTCAAAGAATTTCATTATAGATTTTGATTTGTAAGGTCATCAATATATAGCACCAAAGTGTAACTAATTCCCGTAAAGTAAGGTAGAAATGGTTCAATTTGATTGACTAGGTCAAATAACAAATTCCTTAAATTTTACCTCAAATTTTAGACTAATTAACTACGACTTTTAAATCAACCAATTAAGGTGTCATCCAAAGACATTATTCCAACACTTAAACACAAGTGAGCATAACTCATCATACAAAAGAAACACAAAATCTAATAGCTTGTCAAGAAATTTCATTATAGATTTTGATCCGTAAAGTCATCAATATATAGCACCAAAATGTAACTAATTCCCTTAAAGTAAGGTAGAAATGGTTCAATTTAATTGACTAGATCAAATAACAAATTTTTTAAATTTTACCTCAAGTTTTAAACTAATTAACTACCACATTTAAATCATCCCATTATTAAAATTCCTTAATAATTATTTAATTAATTAATTTTATTAACTATACAATATTAAATAACAATTTTAAGAAAATTCAATGGTAAACCCATTATCTCACCCAAAAAAACAACAACACCTATTTTCCTAATTACATATTGAATGTTTTCCCAATTATATCAGATAGCATAAATGGAAATTTTCTTGGTTCATTTTTTTAATAGAAGTTGACGAGGCTACTCTAAGAGATCAACTCATCCTTGAGAAAAAAATCCATCGTGCATATTTCGCTTCACGGATTTGAAATCTTATTACGATAGTCATTCTCTAATTGTTTGAAATCTTGATTTACATTTGATGCTAATTTTTCAATTTTTGATTTAAAATTTACAAAAATATATTTTATAATTTATTTTGTGAATATATTATTATTGTGTGTGTTTTTTTTAATTAATTAATCAATTTCAATAAAAAAATTAACTTTATTACTATTTTCTTTGTTTTATATTATTTTTATCTTTATTTTTGACACATCTCATTAAATGTAAGAGACGTCAACAAATATTTTATTTATTTATTTATTTTTCTTGAAAAAAATTAAATTCTAATTAAATAGCAATTATATTGTGAGTTTAGATATCATACCTGTTTATCTGTATATGTGTGATTGTAAAATATTGAATCTTCAAAAAAACTTTTTTCTGCAAAAAAATAAATTCTAACTAAATGCCAACTATATTGTGAGTTTAGATATCATACATGTTTATCTTTATACATGTGGTTGTAAAAATTTGAATTTTGATTTTTTATTTGAAATTAAAGGCAAAGTAGATTCCATCATTTGATGAATAATTCTTTAAACAACTAAACTTAGATACCATGTAAATATTCTCAAATAACAATGATATGCAAATCAACCTTAAAAAAACCTTCAATCAAAATACAATTATTATTATTATTATTAAAGAAATAATTTATTATTATTATTATTATATTCATTTATTTTTTAATACAATACTTACTATTATTATAAAAGAAATAATTTTTTTATTATTATTATATTTATTTATTTTTTAGAGTAATAATTCTTATTTCTTTTGAGTGCTTAAGCATGACGAAGTTGATACCTTGTCAATGCCATTTTTCGTATTTCTGTCAATTAGTTTTTTAGAAGAGGGTAATGTTAACCACTAACCATTAACATTGGTTGGTAACCCCATAAAACATGGTGGTAATGGATTGTGCATTATGCATTAAAGAAAGGTGGTCAAACCAACCAACCTATTTCTTGAAGATTAAACAAAATACGTCATAGAAGAAAATTTGCTATCCCTGCCACAAGGGATGAGTGGATCAAAAAGGCCGATTGTATTTTCCCTATTTTCATTATTTTTACCATTTTTACCGTTATCATCATTATAATAATCATTGAGAAATTTACCCATAAAAATAAGAATGGTAAAAATTATTTATCAACAAAAATATCAAATCTATTGAATAATGCCCTATATGCATGTTAATTCAAATCCTAGATCTGCATAACAACGTGAAAGAAAAATCATAGAACCAAAATAAGCAATAGATTTAGGTTGAAAACTTTACTGGGAAAAGGGGAAAGAGATATGTTACTTTCCTATTAAATAAAAACTTAGAACTATTTGGGCTTTCACTCACTACAATAGTCTTGCCTTATCAACCCCAAGCATAATGACTAATACATATTACATATAAATAGTCTCTCATCAAATAATCTATAAAAATATTATTGGCACAATATAATGTGCTATGAAAAACGTCCAAAACCACAAACCTAAAACCACTACTGTAAACACTTTGAGAAGTTTCAAGAAGTCATAATACTACATTATACATTTATTTTATTTATTTGGTCTGACACTCAACAATCTCTCACTTGAGTCCAAATACAAATTTCTATCTCTTTGTTGATGCTTTCCCAAACCTCCTTTTATCATCTTTGCAACATGCCAACCAAGGTTCTGCAAATATCTTGCTTATCAGTTGGCAAAATTTTTGTTAACATATCAAAAGAATTATCCTTTGTGTATTTTCTCCAACTGTAGTAGCCCATCATCTAATTCTTGGTGAATTGAGTGATATATAACATCAATATGCTTTGTATTATAATGAAAAGCGAGATTTTTGGCAAGATGGATTGCACTTTGGCTATCACAATTCAATGCATACTTTCCTTGTTGTAGGCCTAGTTCTTCTAGGAACCTCTTCATTCAAATCAATTCCTTGCATCGTTGTTGCCATATATTGAACTTGTGTGATAGAAAAAGCCACCAACTTTTGAAGTCTAGATACCCATGAGACTTCCCCTGCAAAAGTATAGATGCAATCTGTTGTGGATCTTCTAAAATCCACGTCACCTGTGAAATCAACATCTATAAATCCTTACAACAAGGTATTAGTATATTGAAAGCACAAACAATAATCAATTGAGCCTTTAATATATCTTAGAACCCACTTAACTGCACTCCAATGTTCCTTCCATGGGTTTGCAAGAAACCTACTTATTACTCCCATTGAATGTGTATTAATGTTAGGGCAGGTGCATACCATAACATACATAAGACTTCCTACTGTACAAGCATATGGAATCTTGAACACTTCTTCTTTTTCTTCAATAGTAGTGGGGCATTGTTAAATTAGACGTTAATTTGAAATGAGAAGTGTACCTAGAGATTTTGCATCAACTATTGTGAATATTTTTCCAGTACTTTTCCAAGGTATTATTGTTGTAACAACCATAATTTCATCCTTTTTCTGTCATGTATAATTTGCATCCCCAAAATCTCTCTTGCTAGTCCTAAATTCTTCATTGCAAAGACCTTGTTTAATTCTTCTTTTAACTTGTTAATCATTACCTTATCTTTCTCAACAATCAACATATAATAACAAGTGATGTTGGATGCAACGCAGTCCATGCCTATTAACTATATAATATATATATATAAAAGCAAACGTGAAACAAAAATTGTCAAATATGATACTATTTTTGTTTCTTGACAAAAATTGTCAAATATGATACTATTTTTGTTTCTTGACAACCCAATCTTCAATATTCTTGTACACAAACTTTGAACAAAAAAATCATGTCACCATCAAGGGAATAATCTACTCACTCCTTGTAGTGAATAGGGGAGGTGTTGTTGTTGCACAAATTGGAGAGCACACCATTGATAAACACTTGTGTAACAAAATATGAGATTCAAAAAATTTTAATATCATGATTACATCTATGGTTGATGTATCTATCATCACTATGTTGAGTTTCTTACTCGTTCCACCACCCTTTCATGCCATTCTGCCATTTTGTTAACAATATGCTAACTAAAAATCTCTCCAGCCATTTTGTTAAAATTACGCTGACTAAAACTAAAATTTAAAATTCAATCTACACACAAGAAAGAAAAGGAAATAGAAAACCATTTGCGTTTCCATTGTTTATGGTTTCTCTACATGCAATCTTGAGTAAGAACTGAGAGATGTCACTTATATTCATGGTGGTGGTGGAAACAGCTCCATGTCTCAATACATGATCTGTGACATTAATACATGCCCATTAATGATCAAGCTCTACAAATACTACATGGTAACGATTGTGAACATGTATCCAATACTTGTTATACTGACTCAAATGACCTATTATCGCTGGATTCACATCATCTAATTTGAGGTGGAAATGGAAACAATCATTACTTACAATGTTAAAATATCATTAGAAAATACATCATAAAGATGTGTCATATAATACATTAGATACAATTCAATATTTCCCTTGCAATAGAAACACTCATTAGAGAGGACATCATAAACATGTGTTCTATAATACATTAAATACAATTCACTATTTTAGATAACTTTGGCAATGTCAAATATTTTATAGATTTTTTTAAATAAACTTTTGTGATTTGTTCACGAAAAGTATATGAAATGACATTTCATTTTCATTATTTCAAAATATGCCATTAATGCTTTATCAAAGCTGAATGAGGATAACAGGGATAATAAAGAAAAAAGAAATGATGCCATTAATGTGAATAAGATGGCAATAAATTTTAGATAGTTAGATTTAAATATTTTTACATAAAGATGTATTATTTTTATATTTTTATATAAGAAGATATGCAAGTTTTACCATGTTGATATATAATATTTTGAAAAAAATATAATAATATATATGGAGTTCCTTTCAAATGACATTATTATACAATCCAGTAATGATGCAATTCCTAAAAACAACATAAAGTTTTGTGAACTAGGAGCTTGGATTGATACTTTTAATATAAGAAGATATACAAGTGTTAATATATAATATTTTGAAAAAAATAAAATAATATATATGGAGTTCCTTTCAAATGACAATGTTATACAATCCAATAATAATCCAACTGCTAAAAACAACATAAAGTTTTGTGATCTAGGAGCTTGGATTGCTAATGATATTAGTAGATCATATTAATAATGACCATTATATTAACAATGACATAAACACTGTTGTTTACAGATAATATATTCTCTTGTTTATTGGTAACTTTACAAGGTTTTTTTGTTTTTTTGTTTTTTTGTTTTTTTGTTTTTTTTTTTTCCACTGGCAAAATCGTAATCTTTCATTAACTTTGAAAAATTACATATTGTAGATGCATTTTGCATATGCTATAAAGTTCTTCTGCCACATATGGGTATATCTATATATCTAAACTATTCAAAAAGCAAAAAACCATCACGCAGGATGTTCAATGTTGTTCTGTTATATATATACATATTGCCATGCTGGGCTGCAAGTAGTTTGTATTATCAGCTATGTACAATAAGTTCCAAATAGTATCATTTTCAGATCTGCATCTCATGGGCTGGCTGTCCTGTGATAGTGTGTATCTATATACGGACGATGATAGTATTGGTATGCATTTGATCCACGCTGCTCCTGGATCATCCACTCTCCTCTGGGTAGTGCCGTGGCCTCCTTGGATAGTTGGTCGGCACTGCTGTTGTATTCCTTGTAGATATGTTGACAAGAGATATCAGTGAATTGTGCCTTTAGAATGTTGATATCATCCAATATGTAGTTGAGAGTGTGTGTGTGGCATACAGTAGTATTGTTGAACCAATCAATGACTATCTTCGAATCTCCAAATATATGTATATGCATGCAGTTGTGTCCTAATGCAAAATGCAGAAGGTGTCGGAGAGTGATCAATTCAGCGAAGTTATTTGTGCCAGATCCCAAACCCAGTTTCGCTTTGTAAAAGTGTTGTTCATTGATGTATAAAAGAAAGCCGCCCCCACAGCCTTGCTGTTGGGCTGCACCGTCGAAGTAGGCCCATGGAGCGTTGTGATCAATTCTCGAGGGGTCGTGTGGTATTCTAGCTCTAAGCTGAGGCGGTTCAGGCAGCTCGTTATAGGCCGAAGTGATGAGGGCAGTAAGATGCGGCCAGTTTACCGGTTTATAATCGAAAATCAATCGATTTCAGGCAAGCCATAGATACCAGCAAATGACTATAGGCAGACTTTGTAGTTTGGAGTTTTTGTGATTGTAGTACCAAGATTCCCAAGTTCGAATTATGTCTTCTCCCTCCCATTTTCCAGAGTGTTGTATAGAGGATGATAGTGTTTGCCATAATGTCTTTAATGAAGAGCAGTTTATAAACAGGTGAGCACTCGTTTCTGAGGTGAGTTTGCATAGGGTGCACCAGGTCGGTCCGTGGACTGCACGACGCATGAGATATTCCCCAGTGGGGACAACTCCTTTTAATATGCACCAGAAGAAAAGTTTTTGCCTGGGGGGAGCTGTGAGTTTCCAAACAGATTTCCACCAAAATGAGATAGTGTCCGGAACCTTGTGTGATATCAAAGTGAGGTAGCCGGACTTTGGAGTGTAGATGCCGTTTTCCGAGTGATACCATATGAGTTCATCCTGCCCTTGTTTGATCCTGATATGCGAATCTGTTAATGTGCTGATATATGAAGACCAGTCCTGGTGCCAGAGGGGTGGGATATTAATCTGGGCAGGTGATTTCCAGCGTTGGTCGAATATGGAAGAGTTTTGTGGATCTGCAATGTCAGCCAATACTTTAATGTTCTGTGAGTGAAGATGATGGATGAGAGCTTCGGGTAGAATATGCCTACCTCCACTGCCATTCCATGGATCCAAACCAATACGAGCCAGAGTTCCGTCATTGATTTTGCATACCAAATTTTCCCTGATAATTGGCATAGAGTTGAGTAGAGCTTTCCATACTGATGATATGCCAGATTTTGGCCAGGTTGGGAGGCGAATCCGATCCAAGATATGGAGAGGCCATATATATTTATGATATGTAATGACAGTCCATAGATTGTTACCAGTGAGCAAGGTCCATCCCATTTTTGCCGCGAGTGCTTGAGCGAATGTAGGAAGATCTTTTAGGCCCCATCCTCCCCATTTTTTTGGAGTTGTGATCTTTTTCCATCTGACCCAAGCATATATGCGTTTATCCTGATTTCCGTTCCACAGATATCTATTGCAAGTTTGCTGTAACCTGGTCAGTATGCTTCGCGGAATCCAGGAAAGAGCCATCCAGAAGACCGGGGTCGCTTCCAAGACAGCTTTTACCAGTACAAGTCTGCCCGCTCGGGAGAGATATCGACTTTACAAGTTATATGTGTAATTCTGTTATATTCACAATTTGTACATATAATATAATATAATATAATATAGTCTTTTGTTAATTGACAACTTTATGAGTTATATGTGTAATTCTGTTCTATTCACAATTTGACGTTCTAACTTTAAGATTTTATGTAACAATTATATTCAATTTGTTCCCCAATAATATTTTGTTTGAATATATTGGATTGGATTTGTTACTTAGAGAGTCCAAGTTAAATATCTTATGTAATAAATATATTCAATTCATTTCCCAATACTATTTTATTTGAACATATTGGATTTGTTTGACCATATTGAATTGGATTTGTTACCTTGATAGTGTAAGTTAAATACCTTATGTAACAAATATACTCAATTCATCTCAACATATTGTATTGGATTGGTTACCAATTTATATACATTTTTGGTTTGGTATTCCATTGATTTCATTAAATGGACTTCATACACCACTTGCTGCCGTGCATAAGTTTACAAAAATATAAGGGAATGGGGTTTTCAAATATTTATTTCAATCTACAACATAATTTTGTTTTGTTCACTCATATATAGTGAGGTGCTTTTTGGTTTCTTTATTTTTTTTTTAAACAATGCCGAATTAGCCCAAATTAGAAGTTATATAATAGGGTATGAACAATATTGTCAATGGCTTTATAGAATTAGAAATTAAAATGATAGATTAAGATAGATTAAAAGTTAGAAATATAAAAAAAAAAATTTATTATCAATAATTTTATAGAATTAGAAATTAAAATAATAAGATATAATAGTTTAAAAGCTATAATTAGTTTAAAAATTATTAATAATTTTAAAATTTTCATTGTATTGAAACTAAATTTTAAAAATCAATATTTGATGTTATTTTTTAAATAAAAAAATACATCTCAATTTTAATTATTATTATAAATTTTAATATTAAAAATAATTTAACATAAACTAATTGTTTGAACCATAAATTCTATTAATAAATGTTTCTTTTGAGATATTGATATAAAATTTTATTTAAAAAATATTTCAATATTTGCTACTGTTCCCATAGGTGCTATTCCACCATGAGCTATTAGGTGATTGGCGGTGATACCCGCGGAACCAAGCAATAACTGACATTATGGGACCCTATTGAAAAGCTCGACTAAAACCTCTACTGAGATTGTATTGTTAAGTATAAAATGAATACTAAATTAAAAGCTATATATATTTAATTTATTTATATATATATATATAAAATCAAAATTATTTATAAAATTGAAAATACATTTTTAAATATAATAATTTACTATATAATTTATATAGTGTAATTTTATTATAAATATATAATTTTATTTTATTTTTTATTTTATTCGTTTTACCTTTTATAAAATTCATTTTCGAATAATTATTTTATTTCTTTTTCAACTTTTTATTTCACTATAAAACTTATTAAAATTAATTTTTTAAGCCACATTTATTTTCATTTCTAACCATACCAATATATATTGACAACCATGTATTTATAAAAAAAATCATTTTTTAGAGTTAATGTTTTGTTTTTTAATTAAAAAATCTTATTAATCTTAATGGGGATTCGACAATTTTTATATGATATTTCCATGTCCAATGAATCCAGTAAATAACAACTTACTGGACCAATTTTATGGAAATAAACAATTAACTTAATTTTTTCTTGTTTCGTATCTTAAATTTCAAAATATTTTTACTATCCAATGAAATTCTACATTTTCTTATCTTGGTTGGTTTTTCTATGAAGCTTAATAATGAAAAAGCATTCCAGAAATATATAAGATTCATCACATAAATATTGCAACCACATCCAATAATTATGGCAGAAAAATATGAGACAATTATCCACATGGTGTAAAGGCTACAATAAGCCTTTCATTTATGGTCCAATTAAATGTTTGAAAAATAATTTTTGCAACAATATTGAAATATATATATTTTATTATCAAAGTTAAACATTATAACTTGTATTGGTCAATGTTAAACTAGTAGTGGTTGCTAAAGTCCTACATTGGCAAGGACTAATAAAAAAATATTTCATTTTAATGACCTATGCCAATCGCTAAGATCCAACTAAATCTTCTTGTTTTAAGGGCTATTATGAAAGATTTTGCCATAAAATTGTTATAATACTAGCAATTGTCCCAAAAGGTACAAAGAGAGGCCGATAGGATTATTAAATTGGAATTTTTGAATTCTTCTAGAATAGTTAATTGGTTTGTGGAAAACTTTGTTTTCTTGCACTGGATCATTGTGCAATTACTTTTATTTAGATGTTTTACAATGAAACTCTCTTCAACTAAAATTGATATGTTGTCCATCAAATTTCTACAATCTACAAACAAGTGAACCTTTCACAAAATTGTGCAGTTGCATTCACAAGTACACCCTCTAGTTATCCACAGAAATTTCCTAGCTCCTGAGCTCTGAGTAGTTACTATATTCATGGATAATATTTAGCTTTAGAATAAGTGGCAGGACATACCTGAGTTTAATCTGGGCTCAATCATTTGGGATATCTAATTTCTTTTCTAGTTTATAACAAGGGAAACCTCAACACTTGCCATACGAGACAAGTAGTAGCCAAAAACAGTAGTCGGAGTTGCTAGAATGCCTTAGTGTTCCATTTAAAGAATTAAAGGCTCAGTGAAGGCATTTGAGGTCGTTGGTCTATGTGGGCTGGTCGATGTATGTATACAAATTAATCCCAATTCAACAAGTCCATTTTAACAAGTCGGTGTGCTATGCAAAAACACTGAAACCCAATAAAGAAATCCACAGAAGACCAAGCTAAATCACCACAATGAAATGTTAAAACTTCAAGCCTAGAAAAATACCAGAGTACTTTATTCAAATTCATAGCACCAGCATGCCTGATTCTATATATAAACCTAGCCCAGATGAACAGAGTCGTCCATAGTCTCAAGTAGTAGAAGAAAGTGCAAATTTGCCAAACCTAGAATCTCCCTACAAAACTCTTATTCCTAAACAAAAAACCAGACTTAACCAAAATCTACGCAAAAAATGTTAACCAAACACAATCAAATGTGTGAGCATGTAAAGTCAACACAACAACTAAGGTGAAAATTTTGCAAAACAGCGAAATCAAAACGTTGATAGTCATCATACACCCATACGGTAACGAATGCAAGTGAATAACAACTCATTCCAGAAATCTTCAATCTAGAGCAACCCAACAAGTAAATTTTTGTTTCCATCACAACCCAATACATGAATAAGCATAATTTTGTGATTTTTTTGCCAAGGAAGAGGCAAGGGAAGAGGAATGATGTGGCGTGGGACAATGTCAAAGGGTAGTCGGGGAATGGCAGGATCAAAGGCTTTGGGCTTTCATCCAGGTATGGTTTCTGGTGATACTTATGGCTTTGACAGGATTGGAATGGGCCCTGTGGATGGGTTTGCAATGCCAGATATGTTTACTGCTCCAGTGAGTCAAGGCAGAAGATTTCCTCCTTATGGCCAACCAGGTCCTAGATTTGGCCCAGCTTCAGGGATCAATAAGAATTATCAATTCCCTAAACCCTTGGAAAGCAAAGTGACGTACAGAAGCTCGTTCCATGTATCAAGGACGCCTGGTAAACACCAATGGATACAATCTGCAAACTGCTCAGGATGCTGCTTCTCATCACTAGTAACGGTACTACTGTAAATTGAAGCGTGACCATCTTTGCGAAATTGGGATAGTCCTGTTATATCCAGTAGAGTAACAAGAAAAATCATAGTCCCTATAACTTCCTTCACTATGGGCACATGAGGAATCACTGGAGGTGAGTATCCTTCAAATTGCACTGGTTCAGTCTGACCATAGCATTTCTGCCCGTTCTTCTGATTCCAATAAATTGGGCTGCACATTTACATCAATTTTATGAGGAAAACCAGTTCGTATACCTAAAATAAGAGCCATAGCTACTTGAATAGATTTCATGGATATCTTGGAATTTGATCTATCATAAGAACAGTTATATTTTTTTAAAGCTTAAACTTCCAATTCCAAAATATTCATGAAAACTGCAATCCACATAAAAAATGCCCTATAACATATACAATGTGTGTTTGTATAAAGATTTACCTGTAATGTGTAGGGGACGAGGTGCTAAAGAAGACAAGTGATTTTTAGGGATCGATATTTGCAGGTATCCAGTTTGCCCACGTCGTCAATGCCCTCTTGTAAGCCACAAGTGGATCCATGTTTGTGTAAAGCTGATTGTTAGACATGATTAGGTCCCATCTGTCCAACCACATTCCAAACTATTACATTTTTAATATCAATTACAACACTAAATTTGGCTGCCCCTTGTTGAAAATTTTAATCAGAAAGTTCAGAGTTTTGATACTTCCCACCTTTGATCTTGCCACCAATGGGATGACTCAAAAACCAATACATCATCTCCTTTCCAGTAACCATATACAGAAAAGTCCAAATCCTTTTATTCTCATATACAATATCACCCTGTTTTTTATCCATTTATTTTCATATGCAATATCACCCTGTTTTTTTGCATTTCATTTCCTTTAGACTATCAAAATAAGAATGGCTATTTTTACCTCGGAATTGAACGCCTGCTGGGCTGCCGTCTCCATTTCTCATAATCGGAATCCGGTCTTCCATTACCCTTGCAGTTATATCTGTCATCATCATAAGGGCACTGGCCAGCCTGAAAAAGAGGATAGGAGTCATCTCGAACCCATGTCCCTATGAACATATCACATGTCGTTGCACTTGTTTCGAGATTGAGGGGACACTGTCAATCATCTCTGCAGCTATTTCTCCATGTGGAGTATCTTCAACGCTTGACACAGTTTCCATAACGTTTCCTCTTATGTCCTCATCATTAACATTGGTATTAGGCATATCCATATTTTCGTCTAAAGTAGAGTAGGCATATCCATATTTTCGTCTAAAGTAGAGTAGGCATATCCATTTTTTACTGCAAGTAGGAGGCCTGCAATACTGCTGAATATAAGTATGAAGCTGAAAGAAGAGGCCATGACCCAAATGGTCTCTTAAATCCACAACGGCAGGCAAAAACTACACCTTTTTTGTTCATGCCAAAATTGCCAACAACTACTTTTCTACTTGAATAATGCCCAAATTTAGTCTAACCACCTTTGCCATGTCAATGATGTTCATGGAAGATGAGACAAACAAGCATTAAAAACAACCAGAAAACATACCGAAATTCATGTTGATCTTCGCATCAACGCCACAATCGTGCATATCAGTAACAGCTATAGGGATGTCCATACCGAAATTCATGTTGATCTTCGCATCAACGCCACAATCGTGCATATCAGTAACAGCTATAGGGATGTCCTTATTGTAGGCAGCACAGAGATTACATTGAAAACATAAATTCTATTGTTGTAAAAAATGCTCCAAAACAATAGAAGAGAAACAGAAGACGCGTGAGAGTCTACAAAAATAACTGAAACTCGTTACCATCGCTAATAAAACCTCTGTCATCAGTAACCCTCTTCAAAGCAGAAAAATCGAAGTCTACCCTCTTCCGGGACCTTAGAGGTTTGCTTTTGCTTTTCACAGATATATATAGTTGTTCATGGAAACAAGATCAAAAGGAAGTCTTAAACGACAAAGTAAGAGGGACTTTGTAAACCCTCCTTATAACATTAAGAGATTTCTGTAAGCTCTCTAACATATCGAACATAAAAAATCTGCAACAAAATGTCTAGGGCTTCATCAATGATCAATGCTTCAAAGTTATAAACGACTCTATGTAGAAGAATTATAAAAGAGCTAAATTACAGATGCAGGGTTTTTAGAACTCTCAAAGATGAAGGTGCAAATATTGTTAAATCCAATGGTAAGAATTCCTCAACCTGCAAAGAACACAACAATGATGAGAAAATGAAATTGCAAAAATAAATTGAGAGTAATTATCAAATGCCAAAGAAGAGGGGAATGGAGCAAATCAAAGGTCTGATTCCCTCAAAGAAAAACACTGCAACCCCATTTGCAAATGGTAAGGCCTTCGGACATTTCAATGCGCAAAAAACTGAACCCTTCTTTGTCCAGCTCATAATTCAGAAAAATACTCAACTTCCATTTTAATACGCAAAATCTTCCATTTTAATACACAAAATCAAGACATATAACAGATGAACACGATATAGCCCTAACCTGTTGATTCGAAATCCACGAGTCTTCCAGATCGATGGTAGTCTTCCACTGAAATTATAGAATAGATGCCACTAATTTGAATCACACATCGTTGTCTTCCACCTGGTTGGGTTTTTTATTATGGCAGGTTTTGGCTTAACCTTATTTTAAATTGTTGAAAAAATATCAATTAATAATTAATAAATTATCTGAATTGTTTAAAAAATGCTGCCTAATTATAAATATATCGTGATTTAAGCTCAGCCTAACACATGACTTTTAACAGCTCTTTCTTTACACACCTTATAGGCTTTACTCACTACATGTATGTAGTTTATAAAGTTTACATTTAATTTAATTATGTACAATGGCAGTGGTTTATCAATGTTGGAAATTATGTACAATGGCAGTGGTTTATCAATGTTGGAAAAGAGTTACAATTGTGGAAGCATATGTTTGTATAAAAGTTAACCAATACCCAAATTGACAATACAATTGAGATTTTAAATATGTGGTTTCCAATATTCATTATTTTCTATTTTTAATTTTTTTTAGAAAAATATTTGTATTTTTTAATCTTTTATAGAATTTCTGTTTTCACATAATAATTTCATTATTAAAATTTACCTACACCATTCTTTTTTGAATACATATATATAAAGTTAAATATAATTTAATTGATTGAGAGGTAAGAATAAAATGTTCAAATAATAATAGAATCCTTCTCACAATCAAGCCCATATTTTAACTTTTATCTATATAAGTTGTCTCAATCAGTTTACTGACACTGTTCATATGATATAATTTAAAATAAATAAATATAATATGGTCAAACCCATAGTTTTGACCCTTATCGATAAGTTGTCTCTATCAGTTTGATTAATGCTGTTCATCCTATGAACAGCTATGTACTTAGAAATCTTCAAACTGAAAATGTTATGATGATAACATGGTAATTTTTACTCCGGTCTATAGAAGTGGGATTTATCTTTATTAAGATTAATATACAAAACTTACAGAACTTACACCCAAATAATTCATTCAATGGATCCTGACAAGTTTGAGAAGAACAATGGAATACACAACAAATTTTTCTGGAAGTGTTGAAAAGAATTTGTTAAAATAATAAATGGCTATTTGTTATCCTGATTATGTAATGGATCTGACAATGTTGAGAACAACAATGGAATACACCCACCAAATTATTTAATAGTTCCGATAAGAAAATTTTGACCTTTCAGAGTCCTGCTTTTCAAGGATACAGGGCTACTTCTCCAAAAGTCTTCATCTGTGATTTGATGAACTACTTCTCCACCGAAAACTTGTAAACCATAACATGACGGTAGATCTGCCCTGGACGATAAATAATAGATGGAAAATTCGGCTGGTCCACTGCGTCCGGGAAAGCCTGAGTCTCCAAGGCCAGGCCTGCATATTTCCTGTAAATGGCACCTCCCTTCCCCACAATTTTCTTGATTTGATTAGAACTATAAAACTGCAAGCCTATGTTATTTGTCCACAAATCCAAAACCCTTCCACTGAAATCGTCCTTCACTCTCACAGCACGCCTCAGCCGATGCTTGGACTTCGGCCGATCCAGGACATAGTTTATATCATACCCTCCTGGGACATAGTTTATTCTTTTTCCAACAGCAGTTGGTTTTGTAAAATCATAGGGAGTTCCTTTGACAGGCACAATAGCACCAGTGGGAATGAGGTGTTTGTCCACTGGAGTAATTGAATGTGCCCATATTGTCACTTTATTGCTAAGTATGCTTCGGTTACTGGCTTCCCCTGCAAGGTTCCAGTAGGTATGTTGGGCTAAGCTCACAGGAGTAGCCTTTGTCCTTGGTACTGCTTTTATTTCAAGTGTCAACTCCCTAGGTCCACTCAGAGTGTATGTTGCAGATACATCAAGAACACCAGGAAATCCTATTTCAATCGTCACAAGAACACAAAAATGAGTATTAAGTATAACCCATTTGTGTTATATTGCAAAAATTAGGATCTGCACAGAGCCTTATAATAGCACTTAAGCATGATTTCTCCATACATATCAATGACCCATAGCAGTTAAGCATGATTTCTCCATACATATCCATGATCCATAGCAGTTAAGCATTTGTGCTATATTGCAAAAATTAGGATTACACATACACTAAAAAAATAATAGCAGTTAAGCATGATTTCTCCATACATATCCATGATCCATAGCAGTTAAGCATTTGTGCTATATTGCAAAAATTAGGATTACACATACACTAAAAAATAATATATTATAAAAATAATAGCTAACAATTTTTTGGTCAGGTGATGTAGAAAGAAATCAGAATAACTATCCGGCCATATATTCCTGGCGATCTCTGAGGAATCATGGAATTTATGATCGTAGATCTACACGAATTGGGAGGCCTATAATTTTGGATGTAGAGATGGCAGTGAATACGAAGGCACATCAAATTAATACAGCCCAAGGGACAATGTAATTTTAACTTACAAAAGTTAAATATAACCTAACAAATGAAGCAGAAATTTCCATAATTGCAATGAAATCTTGAAAACCTAACCAGAGTGACCTGAAAAGAAGCGAACCAATAAATATATTGAAAGGTATGTGTCTGCGACGTTCCTACCTTGTTCACCGTCACGACTGTGGTAAGTAAACTGTATAGATGGACGAGGTCCCTTTTTCAGTCTCTGTACCCTCCATAATACCTTGTCGAATCCCCTTTTTCCTCCTGCATCATCAACAGGGCCGCGAATGAATAAAAATAACAGAATACCAAGGGTGCCCAAATGTATAAATTTTGACTGGGCATGAAGGAAAGAATTAAACATAATGCAGGAACTGACCCCATTCTTGAGAGCCAGAGTAGGCGGTAACCCGCCCAAGCGCCTACAGCGACGATTTCCTCTGCAAAATACCTTCGAAGCTGAGACATACAGAGTTGTCTCCGACGGCAGTGGTAGGCGGAGAAAATCGCGAACAAATCTCCGAACGCAGAACAGGCAGGCGGAGAAAATCGCGAACAAATCTCCGAACGCAGAACAGGCAGAGCAGAAAACGGACAGCATGACAAGTAATTGAAGAAGACGACAAGTAATTGAAGAAGACGCTGAATTCGTTGAACGGCATAGATGCCAGGTGTCAACATCGGAAAGAAAAGGACGACGAAAGTCCCTTTCAAAGGAAGGCCTATCGGCCTAATTAAATTTGTATTTTCACTAAATGGTGTTGTTACAATTATGCCTATGATGGTGGTGGTTAACGTCCACTGAGACCAAACTTTGGTCTATCGGACCTAAAGAAATGAATTATTTAGTTTGATTTAAGATTTTATTCCTATGCTCAAAAAACTTGGAGAGAAGCCTGCCGAGCTCACTGTAATTTTGACAATGTAAAAGGCTAGGAAGGTCAGTATTGCAACAAAGATTTTGAAACTGAGATCTAATGTGGTTGTACGGTGGGCACTCTAAGAGGAAGTGATTTTCATCCTTGATGTTCCTATTCTCACAAAGATGGCAAAACCTTTCCATCCATGGTGTTTTAGGAACTGCCCAACCACTGGTTTCACTATGGAGCTCATGAGATTTCGTTCTAATATTGGCTATATTAATTTTCTTTTTTGAACTAGTTAAATAATCATTTTTTAAAAGTTCTAATTAAATCTTCATTTTAAGTATTATTTGAAATTTATTATAAAAAGAAAATGCTCTCGCATTACATAATACAATACTATATTAAAAAATAAAATAATAAATCTAAATATATATAGAAATATTTTAAAAATTAAATTAATTTAAATATAAATATACACGAAAAATAAGTGGGCTTGATTGTGGGGAAAAACTCCACAGTTAAGCGCGCTTGAGCCAGAGGAGTTCTGTGATGGGTGACCTCCTGGGAAGTCCTGGTTACCGGGTGCAAGCCCCGAAAGTGATGATTGATGCTATGTGATTCGTTCTCCACATTTCACTAGTTTCAATCCCACTTCTTCACCCCTGTGAGCATCACCCGATGCAATGAGTTCTAAGTGAACTATTCAAAAAATCATGAGAAATTAGTCAGTTACGACTACCTCTCATGGAAATGGTCATATGTTTGAATGACTTACTTAACGCAGTTGAATCCCAAAAATGATATCTAATATAATGCACTGCGTAAATCCCCCATACTTAAACTTTAAACCAATTTAAATTTAGATTAATTAAATATTTTTTTTTTTTTTTTTTCACTGAAACGGGTATGTTTTATTAATATGAGGAATAGAATGGACTCACGCCATGGCGGCCATCATTACATTACATCCATTTCTGTTTCTTAAGCTGATACTATATTCAGGATCCTCATGGATTACAGGGATGATAAGAGCTTTCGCCATTTATGAGGAGTTGTCCTTTCCCCAGCATGCAGCCTTTGTTTGCCATCAGGTCTGCTTCACTATTCAGGCTTCTGAGAATATGAAGGAATTTGTAGGAGTCAAAGTCAAGCAGGACGCTCTTTAATCTGTTTAGAGATTTGTTGAGGCATGCATTGTTAAACAGTTTGCCCGTGTTTAAATTTTTTATTAAGATCTCTGAGTCTCCAAATGCTTGGAATTCTTTGTCACCTCTGTCTCTAGCTATTTGACAAGCTATAAGGAGACCTTGAATCTCTGCCTGATTGTTGGTTTTCTGCCCGATGCCCCAGCAAAAACTGTCCCTTTTAGTGCCATCCGGGGCATAGATGACCCCTCCGGCTCCTGCTGTCCCGGGATTGCCTTTGGAGGCTCCGTCAAAGAAAATCGTGGTTGTTTTTTGTTGACGCCACCATTCATGGAAGTTGGATTCGGAGTCCCTTTTGCGCCATTCCGGGTTCGCTGAGTGAGGGGCTGTTAACTGCTTCCAAGGATGAGGGGAGAGGGGGCCCAGCCACCTCTCTTCTTCGGGGAGGAGCAAGGAATCTTCTGGAGAATGTTGCTGATGGACTGCTTCAAGGAGAAGGGATTTGGCCTTTGCCGCTGCCACGAAAGGAGTTTGCTGCTTGTCATTGAATATCAAGTCATTCCGGGTCAACCAAATCTGCCAGCATACAAACTTGGGGATAGCGTTCCAGACTTTTCTCTAGATGGACTTGCTGGGAATTTTGCTGGGGTAGCTTTGATTCCATGAGTCGAATAGATCAGCAACAGAATTATAAGAGGGGGCTGGGATTTGTAACTCTTGTAGAATGAGACCCCATACTTCTTTGGCAAACTTGCATTCCATAAAGAGATGTCTGGCTGTTTCTGAGCTCCTTCTACACAACTCGCATCTATGCGGCCCTGCTATGCTTTTCTTCATCAAATTGTCTCCAGTTAGCAACTTGTTGTGGACCAGCGTCCAGAAGAAAAAGTTTACTTTGGGTAGCGCTAACGGTTCCCATACTTTCTTCCAGAATTCTGGCGGTTTACTGCTGTTCCTGTTTGGTTGAAGGGAATTATAGGCTGCGGCTGTTGTGTAAATTCCTGAACGCCCCCATCCCCAACTATCCTTCATCTTTCTGTTCACTGGGGCTGCGTCTTCTAGCAGATCTTCTAGGACGCTCTTCTGCTGATATAATCGCTCTGGAATTCCAAAGAAATCCCAGCTTTTCCAGTTATCGTGGCAATCCCAGTTTGACAGATCGTAGAGGCTTTTTATACCTGCGCGTTCAAGCCAACATTTTAACTCTGTTATTTCGTCAATTTCCGCAAGGGGGTCACGATTCATGATTCTGTCTTGCCACAGATTTGTGTGTTTACCGCTTCCTGGGATCCTGTACGCGCTGCGCATGAAGAAACTCATTGTTTTACTGCATAGTTTCCATACCTGGGAGCAGTGATTTGAATGCGCTGTCTGGATATTTCTGAGCTGGACGTTATGCGCATATTTTGTTTTCAGCATGTCGCTGACAGGGTGTTTGGGCTCTTTGAAGAGTTTCCAAATGATCTTGCCTCCCAATGCCAGGTTGGCTAATGCTGGATCACGAATCTGGAGGCCTCCTTCAGAGAATGGGCGCTTGACCACGTCCCATTTCACTAAATGAAACTTGTTTTGATTTCCTTTCCCACCCTTCCAAAGGAATTCCCTGAGGATTTTAGAGATTTGATCTGTTACGCTTTTGGGGGCGAGAAGGAAGGCTGCTTGGTAGATAGGGAGCGCCGATAAGACAGTCTTGATCAGGATGAGTTTGCCTGCTTTTGTAAGCCAATATCCTCCCCAACCTGTAATTTTTGTTTTTATTTTGCTGATGATTTCAGTCCACAACGACCTCTTGTTGAAGCCGTTTGTGATGGGGAGGCCAAGGTATTTGATCTTTTCCCATTTAGCGTGTCCTTTGAAGCCTATCAGGTTGGAGATACTTGTGAGCTCCTGCTGCCCAATGTTCCAGCCATAGACTTCGCTTTTTTTTTGTTGATAGAGGCTCCCGAGACCCTGCAATAGCAATTGAGAACAGAATCAAAGGCTTTGGCTATTCTGGCTGAGGCACCTCCCAGGAGGAGGGAGTCGTCCGCGAAGAGAGCATGGTTCTGAGCTGGGGAGGATGAGGAGGGTTTGAGGCCAGGGAGGGAGCCTGAGGCTTTTTCGGCAGCTAGCTTTCTACTGAGGGAGTCTGCCATCAGGATGTAAAGGAAAGGGGAGAGCGGGCATCCTTGCCTGAGGCCTCTCTGGGCTTGAAAAAAGGAGGAGGGTCGGCCGTTTACAAGAGGGGCAATCCAGGGGTTGTGGGTGCAGGCAGAGATAAGATTGACAAAATGAGGGGAAAAGCCAAAGGAGAGGAGGACTTTGTAGAGGAAGGAGCGGTTGACATGGTCAAAGGCATTGGCCATATCAAGTTTTATCAGCATGCCTTTTTCTTTGCGCTGATTGCTTGAGTGGATAATCTCCTGCACCTGGATGACATTATCTAAGATGTGCCTGCCTTCTACAAAGCCACCTTGATTGCTAGATATCAGCCTGTTGAGCAGTGGCTTGATCCTGTTAGCTAGCAGCTTTGCCAGAATTTTGTATGAGGCGTTACAAAGCGATATTGGCCTGAATCTGGAGAATGTTTCTGGGTTGGTTTCTTTTGGGATGAGGGCGAGGTAAGTGGAGTTGGTTCCTCCCCCTACCTTGGCTTTTCCCATGAAGCCTTTTACCATTTTTAGCAGATCAGTTTTGATAATATCCCAGCAGGTCTTGTAAAAGTGAATGGTGAATCCGTCAGGCCCAGGGGCCTTGTCCGGATCCATAGACCAAATGACTTTGCTGACTTCTTCTTCAGTGATGGGGCTGATGAGAACGGAATTGTCTTCAGGGCTGACCAGATGAGGGATGTTGGAGAGGAGGTCAGCAGTTTCCTCCTCATTGACATGGTTATCTGCGGTGTAGAGCTGTCTGAAGTGTTCAACGGCTGCTTCTTTTATCTGACTGAACCCTTTGCAGATCTGCCCCTCTGAGGTTGTTATTTCAGAAATATGGTTTCTGGAGAGTCTTGCTCGATATTGGTGATGAAAGAAAGTGGTGTTCCGGTCACCAGCTTTCAGCCACAGACTTCTAGACTTAGTTCGCCAATACTCTTCCTCCATCCGGAGAGATCGATATGTTGAGCATTGAGTTTTGACTTCTTTGTCAAGGAGCGTTGGGGTGATTTCTCCTCTTTCCATTTCTGCTTGCAGGGCCTCAAGGGACTGTACAGTTTCTTTTCTTTGGCTGGTTGGATTTGGAACCGGTTTCTTAATCCAATCCTTCAGGGCTTGCTTTGTGGCTTTGAGCTTTTGTTCCCACACGTAACTGGAGGATCCTGTGACTGGTTTTACCCATGCAGTTTTCACTGTTTCTATGAAGCCTTCCCTTTCTATCCAAAGAGAGCTGAATCGAAAGGGGATTGGGCCGAGATCTTCTTCATCTTCCAGAATAAGCTGGATTGGCTTATGATCTGAGGTCAGTTTGGGCAGTATTTTGGTGGTGATTATCTTCTTATTCATCATCAGTGTACCTTGGACTAAAAAACGGTCCAGTCGAGCAGCGATATGGTCCTCACCCACTCTGTTGTTGGACCATGTGAAGGACCCTTTGACCGGAGTGAAATCGAGGAGATCCCACTGCTGGATGAGGTCTTCCACCATGGGGAGCATGGGGTCTCTGTTATTAGTACCTCCCCTTTTTTCTTTTGCTTTTAATACTATATTTAGATCCCCGACAAGAATGATGTTACTAGGGGAGTGCTGCTCAAGGAATTCAGTGAGAGATTTCCAACAGTCCCTCTTTTCAGAATACAGAACAGGTACATAAAGGTTGAAAAGGGAGATGGTTAACTTACTTGTGCAGTGCGTAAGTTCCGTGTAGATCCAGTGCTGGGTCTCATGGTATTTGTTCAGCTGGAAGAGGTCTTCTGTCCAGAGAGTTGCCAGCCCTCCTGATGAGCCTCTTGCGCTGACTGCTCTTCCTGTACTTTTCTTCCATTTCTTCTTGCTGATGTCTAGCAGGGCTTTCCCCTCTATCTTAGTCTCTTGGAGCATTAGAATGTCTGAGGGTTCTATTTTAAGGAGATCCTTAACCGCTTCTACTTTCGAGGGGTTTCCCAGACCTCTACAGTTCCAAGAGATGAGGCGCATTATTTACCAGGGGTGGGGTGGGAGCCCCCCTTTGGGGGCCTATTCCTGGAGTTTCTCCCGATTGACATCTCTATTGTAGGCTGGCTCCCTTGAGTTTTGAGCCTTTCCGCCTCCTCTTCCCTTGCTTCTCTACGAGATTTCCTTCCAACTTTTCTTGTGGGTTGCTCGAGGGTTTCCTCATCCGAGGAGTCAGAGCTTTCAGCTGGTTTTTTCCTTGCTACTTCTGCGTATGAAGGGTTGGAGGGGCTTCCTTGGGGGGCTTCCAGGTGAGCCATTTCTACATCTTCTGTGTTGTTGATGGGAGGGTCGATCTGGTCCACATTTTCCGGGGTTGCTGTGACTGTCTTGCTCTGGCTCGTTTCTTTAACATTTGAGATCTTTTCTTGAGTGGGATTGGAGCTGCTTGGAGTCTCTCTCTGAGTGCCTTTCCCGTTGCCTTTCTTCTGATTAGTGGTTTTTTGTACTTGAATCCATTGCTCGCCGTTCTGTTTGTCTGGTTGTTCTTCTGCCTTCTTCTTGCAGTGTTTGGCGAAGTGCCCGTAGCCATGGCAGTGTCTGCATTTAAATGGCAGTTGTTCATAGTCCAGCTCTTGGACATGCGTCCAGCCTGCGACTGTAAGTTTTATGGCTTCCGGCAAGCCCTCTTCCAGGTCGACTTCGACACAGATGCGTGCACATGAATATTGATCTTTTCTTACCGCCTGATCTATGTATTTCCCTAATCCATTGCCGATGATCTGGAGTGACTTCTGGTTCCAGCAGTGTAAGGGGAGATGAGGGAGCCGCACCCACACCGGTACAGCTGATGGGACATCCTGGGTTGGGTCGAAGTCTGGCGACCATTTGTTTAAGTATAGCCCTTGGGGGCCCATAAAATAAGGTCCGTTTCTGAAGATTAAGCTTCTGTCCTCTACACTTTCAAATACAAAGATGAAAAAGCCTTTGCCTACGAAGTAGCTTTTTATACCTTCTTTGATTAACGGCTTCCAGTTCCTTTGTGTCCAGTCCTCTACCGACTTGGGCGAAGGCCAGAGGCCCGTGAACTGGCCTATGAGGCCTCTCTCAGCGAGGTTCAAAGCTGCTTTGCATGTTTCTTCTTCAGGAAGGGCTACCGTGGGGATGGAATCCATCTTCTTGACGAACTTCTGCTGATTGACAGAGGGCGATCTCTTGCAGCTCGAAGCGATCATTGCTTTGAATGCTGTCACTTCCGGAGGTGGGGGTAGAGGAGGATCCAAAGGGTCCGGGCCCCCTGGGGGCGCCATGGCTAGGCGCAGCTACTCAAATCGCACAGCAAGGAGCAGCAACGATCAGGCTGAAGCGGGGTGGAGCTCAGGAAGGATGGGGCAGGGACGGGCGAGCCCAACAGCAGGAGGCTGCCAGGCGGGGAGGCCGCAGGAGGCAGCTCAGGAAGGGGGGTGCACCAGCTAGGTCAAGCCCGCAGAGTTGCGCGCAGTAGGTGAGGAAAATTTTTACGAAATAAAAATTAATTTAAATATAAATATACACGAAAGATAAAATTAAAAACTTTAAACCAATTTAAATTTAGATTAATTAAATAATTTATATGAAATATTTTTACATTAAATTATTATTAAAAAAATAATTTTATATGAAAAATTAAAAATATCAAACTAATTTAAATTTATTTCAAATTTGAATTGCTAATATTTAATATATATTTTAATCATTTTATTATAAAAAATTAATATAGTATAAAATTATATATATATTTTAATCATTTTATTATAAAAAAATTAATATAGTATAAAATTATTTATTTATTTTCTTATTAAGTAAAAATAAAAGTTTTATATAAATGTTTTAATAAATTTAAATGCTAACTAAATTAAAATAAATTAATGTATAACAACTATACATTATATAGGAAAATATCACATTATTATTTTATTTTGAAATTTTATAAATTATCATAAATTTGTTTGGAGAGAGGGTTATACGAAATATTTAAATATATTATCTTGAAGAGTTTCTCTTGATTTTTTGTTAATAAATTGAAGAAAATTGATTATAATTTACTTAAATATAGTTTTAGTTTTAGTTTTATTTTGATTACAAGATCCCAATCATGATCCCCATGAAAATTGGCGAATATTTAGGGTAACCAAATTTCATGGGTGACATGTGACACATGTCAAAAGAGCTGAAATAAGACAAACTTTTAAGCCAATCAAATGGTAATAAATTGTTTTTTATTATTAAAATAAAAAAATACTTTAATGATTTACAAAGTTAAACATTAGAAGTTGTCATGGTCTAAACTATTAGTGGTCAACAGACAAATCGATTGCTATAGCCTTTCCTTGGCAAGGGCTAATAAGATAATGAAATTGCATCTTTCATCTCTTTTAATGTATGCACAATGATATGCATTTAGCCTTTTAAAATTATGATCATGCATAAAAGAGTAAAATTTCTTATACCATTGGCGAGGCCCTTATTTCAACCCATATAGACTCTTCTTCAAGATGCAGACCAAGTTTTCCTTACTTTTTGCAATGAATCCTTGTAGCTGCTCCATATGTATCTATTCTTCTAAATCACCATATAGGAAGGTTGTCCTAACATCTAATTGCTCCAATTCTAAATCTAAAGTAGCTACAAGACCAAGCACTACTCGTATTGATGACATTTTAACAACTAGAGAAAATTTCTATAAAATCAATACCTTATTCTTACCCAAAACCTTTCACCACTAGCCTTGCTTTAAATCTTTACTAATTTTCCTCGCCTTCATATTTTATTTGATACACCCACTTGTTCTTTAAAACCTTTCTTCCTTTTGGCCTTTCAACTAAATCCCATGTCTTATTATCATGCAGGGATTTTAACTCTTCTTGCATTGCTTTTTGACATCTGATGTTATTTTATCCTTCACCTGCTTCTTGAAAACAAGTAGGTTCACTTTCATCAATAAATAAAATTTATTCTAAGGGGAAATACCTTTGCGAAGGCCTATGTGGCTAGGTAGACCTGTGGAATTGATGAATTTTATGGTGGAATTTATGCTAATGATTGTTGATCTTGTTGTTCTTCATGTTCTTCTCCTTATTGTTCCTCACTTTCATTTTGTTGCAATGGGTGCTCATTATCTCTTGGTTTGTCTTCTTATAATGGTGGTTGATTTTCCTGTTGTTTTGGAATTTCAACAAATCTTTTCAACTCCACATCTTTGTCATTAGTTTTAAACATTTTTTCTTCATTAAAAATAACATCCCTCCTTCTAATAACTCTCTTTTTAAAAGGATCCCATAAACGATAACCTAACTCATTATCAACATACCCTAAGAAAATGCATTTTAATGATTTTTCATTTAACTTGGACCTCTATTCTTTAGGAATATGCACACATGCTTCACAACCAAAATTTTTCAAATGAGCATAACACGAATATTTACCATTCCATACCCTTTTAAGGAATGCCACCATCCAATGAAGTTGTGGGAGACCGATTTATTAAGTAGCATGCTGTTTGGACAACATTTGCCCAAAACTATTTAGGCAAACCAGACTTTGAAAGCATACTTCTCACCTTCTCCATTATTTTCCAATTCATTCTCTCAGCTATTCCATTTTGTTGTAGAGTGTGAGGAACTATTTTTAAATGTTTTATGCCATGTATGTGACAATATTCTTCGAATGCATTGGAGTAATATTCCCCACCATTATTTGTTCCAATACATCTCAATAATTTATTAGTTTCCCTTTCAATAGCCCCATGAAATTTACGAAAAAATGTCTAAAAATCGATCCTTGCTTTTAATAGGGAATGTCCACACTTTTTTTGAAGCATCATTAATAAAAGTAACAAAATAAGTAGCTCCTCCTAGCGAAATTATATTGATTGGGCCACAAAGATCAAAATGTACTAGATCTAATATTTGTGTATCTATTTTAGGATCATCTCTCATAAATGATACCCTTTTTGTCTACCCATAACACAATGTTCACAAAATTTAAATTATGTACCTTTTATCCCAGGCGAAAGTTTTTGTTCAACAAGGATTTTTAGGACTCTTTCGGTCATGTGGCCAATCCTTTTGTGCCATAAATATGTTACAAACTCCTTAACAACAACAATATCAAATTTTTATAGTTTTGACTTTAATACGTAGAGAGTGCCAATTTTCTACCTCTTTGCAATAACTAGTGACCCCTTCACAATTTTCCAACCTCCTTTGCCAAACACGGTAAGGTAGCCTTCATCATCTAACTTCCAACCTAAAATCAAATTCATCCCAAATCTTGTACATACCTGACCCATTTAAGCAATAAACTACAACCATCTTCTATCTTTATTAGTACATCTCCTACTCCTCTAATATTACAAATACTTTTATTACCTAAGCGAACCATTCCCATAAATCTAGATTAATAAGAAATAAAATTTTCTCTAGTTAGTATAGCATGGTAGGAGGTTCCAGAATCTAAAACCCAATCACTATTATGACAAGAAGTATAAATACATGCATCTTCATAAGAAACAATAATTAATACCTCACCATCTGATGCAACAACAATAGTTTCTTCATTGTTGTTGTTGATGATGGTTTACTTTTGCTCCTTTTGTTTTCCTTTTAATATCTTGCAATGTTTCTTGATATGTCTAGGTTTTCTACAATGGTAGCATTTTATTCTCCCCTACATAGACTTTGATCTTCCTCTAGAAATGGAACACCTTGATTTCCTTCTATATGGTTGTCTTCCACGGTCACCAAATGTTAATGCCTCCATATTGTGAAATTCAGCCTAGTAAGTTTTTCAATACTTATGAGTGACTCCATATCAACTTCGTGTAAATAAATCCTATACAAACTGAATCTCCAACAAGAAATTGGCTTTAATATAACTTGTTAAACAATCAACAAATGATTTATGTTGATAAATAATATATTAATTGTTAATGAAAATAGCCAAAAAGTTCAAAATGATTAAGTTTTCTTTGATCCTTATCATTGTTTTGTTACTTATGCATCATGGTATGTAATATTTGATATGTATACTAATTGCATATTAGAAAATGATTAAGTTCTCTTTGATACTTATCATTGTTTTGTTACTTATGCATCATGGTATGTAATATTTGATATGTCTACTAACTGCATATTAATTCAGCCGTTGACTATATATTTATAATTTTTCCAATGTTAAACATAATATTATTGGATTTTTGTATTTTATTTTGGATTATTTTTCTAAATTACTTTTAGTTGATCAATCGAACCTTTTGTTGTAGAGGTGACGGTGGTAATTAAAGACACTCTTTAATCTTATTAAAAGTAGTGTAAGAACCATTGATTAAAGTGTGCTCTTCCTTCCTATGTACTATCAATTACTATTGATCATTTACTTCGTGTTATACACATAGAAGTGTAGTGATTATAGAATGAAAATAACATCAATCTATTACCAGAATAATGCTTTAAACTTGAATGCTTTGTAATATTGATGATTATGGCCATTAATAAGTTCTTCCAGAACATAATTTTTTATGTTTTATCCAAACTTCATCTTGGCGAGTGTTACCTACAACTATAACATTTGTATATAAAAGTTTCTTGTCTTTCACATATAATATATTTCCTTTCTAAAATCATTAAATCTATAATAATTCCATAAATAAAAATATTCAAATAAAATTCCATAAAAACTCCATAAATAAAAATATTCAAATAAAATTCCATAAAACATAATATTATGAACTAACAACAAAACCATTTTTTTTAAATGAATGATCTATATTTTATAATTAGTTAATAAAGGATTGTTTATAATCACCACATTAAGTTCAATTTTTCATAATACATATTTCCCCTCCTACATTATTTTGGTAAAAAAGAGCTAACTAGAAGACCCACTAATCATTAATATTATTTAAAAGAAACACAATTTAATAAAAAGACATCCATGACAACATTATGTACAAAGATTCCAACTACGCATTGCATTGAAAAATAAAAAAGTGACAGTTAACAATGGGATCCATGACAACATTATGTACAAAGATTCCAACTACGCATTGCATTGAAAAATAAAAAAGTGACAGTTAACAATGGGATCCAGATCACTCATTTAAAAAAAATAAAAAATACCTAAAATAAATGAAGTTAAGTGAACTTGAGGGACCTTAATACACCAATTTTAAATTATTTGTGTATTTCCATACACCTTATTGGATGCGATTTTGTAACTACACAAAATTGGTTAAGCGACCTTGCAATTATCACCAAAATGTTAGGGTGGGATAGGGATAGAGAATCTACGACCAAGATGTTATGGTGGGATATATCTTTGGTGGGATATATCTTTGGTTATTTATTTTCGTTATAATTATTTAATTGCATTGATATCTAAAGAGTATAAGTGTAGTATAATGTATTATTTTTATTGAAATATTTTAAAATAATGAGATGTTATTGAAATTTAATTAGGTATATCTTTGCAATGTTAAAGGTTATTTAAATTGGTTAAACTAATTATCAAAACATGTTATATAAGGAAATTATAGGTTACACATTTCAATTTAGTTGAGTTTTCTAAGATTATTAGTTATTCTGGTAGTCGGTAAATGACACAATTCTCTATTTAAAGGGAAGAGGTGAAAATCTTACGAAGTGTTCATTTGGAAAAAAAAGAAATTTCCAAGGCCCTAGTTCAATAATTTGAACCATCTACCCAAAGCATGTCGTCAACAAGGACAAAGGTCATATGTTCAAATTCGGTCATGCCCCTCAATGTTACCAATTGTTATTATGGTTGACAATTGAACTACCCTCCATCTAAATATTTTGGAGAAGATGAGATAATCTTGTGAGATTTTCTATGAAGTTTTATTTTTGCATTGTAAATCAATGTGAATATCTTCCTTTGCAATATTGAAATCAATACAAATGACCACATGCTTCTTACATTGGCATACTAAGGCTATGTCCACATACTTCTTACATTGGCATACTAAGGCTATTAATGTGCATAGATGTGATGTTATGAATATTATACCATTTTTTGCTTTTAAATTCTAATGCCCGTATTTATACAATTGGACTACAAGGATAAAATGTGAGACATGTGACCATGGCATGTCCTTGATTCTTTATATGTTTATGTGTTGCATTGAAAATGCTAGAAAACATGTTTAGTCACGAGATCATTAAACAAAAAAATTCTGAATTCACCAAAAATATTTAAAAGAATTGATGTCAAGTGAAACTAAGGTATCTTAATGCCTTTCCTTTTTCAAGAATAAGAGCATAACTTGGTATAAAACACTCTAGTATTGAGAGTTTAAATATAACTCCACTAATGGGTTGGTTCATTATTGCAGAAACAAAAAATATAGCTTTATCTAACCCTTTCTAGGCAAACAAACATTCAATTAAATCTCAAACTAAAACTAGGGTTTTGAGAGATAGGAAAGAACTTGGAACCAATCCCAAAAAGTTTATAAATGGTTGTTATATAAGTTATAGGAGTAAGAAGAGGAGAAGGACAAAAAAGAATCACAATGGTTTTCCAATATATACTACACATGAACATCTAAAGAAAAGTTTTCTTCCTTCTAAAATGATAAATCCTAACTTTTACTTGGAAAAGAGAGATACCCCAGACTCATTAATAATTTAATAGAGCATAAACACAAGCACATGAACATTAGTAATCAAAATATATAAATTTGGCGATAAGGGAGAAGAAAGATGTTTGATTAATTAAATGTTATTAGATTGTGATAAGAATGTTACCTAATGCATATGTAGAAGTGGTTTCCAATCTCCAACTCTTTTGGATTCATTCCTCTGTTAATATTTCTAAAGGCACTTGCTTTTTCAAAATATCAACACAATATGGCTACCCACTTAGAAAATCCAAGAATTAAAACCTACTTCTGAATCCAAAGATGTGAACCCTATGTGAAGGTTTCCATTTGATAATGTTTTGGTTCCCTGTACAATGTCTAAAGATTTTTATGATCAATACTTAAGAATCTTGATATATTTGTAATTTCACCTCTTATCTAAGATCATAGTTAAATTTGTCTACCATTTGTTTGTTAGACGCACACATTGTAGTCAATTTTGACTAGACAAAAGGTTGTGCTAATTTTGTCTTGGTATGAATGTGATTGCACATTTTTAGAGAGAAATTTATGCAAGGAAATAAAATTAATTATAATTATAATTCGTAAAAGTTCCAAACAAATTTTGGATTGGTCATTACATAGACCACTTTATAATTCTTTTAGGAATTAATGCAAACTATCAAAAAGTGATGAAACTAACATGTTAGTAGATGCCCCTTGATGTGTGAGGGAAACACACATCTAAAATATATCACTTTTCGTAAATATGTAAAGTGAATCTTAAAGTTTTAGAAGAGGATGTCATCCACTAGAAATAAGGAGGAAATTCCTACAAACATAACAATGGATGTGAATAATAACCATTCATTTTTCCACAATTTGGACATACCCATGCTTGTATGAGTATCAAATAAAATTAAAAATGGGATCGTGAATAATAATGATAAAGGGCCATTTCAAATAAAATGGGATCATGAAAAAACATGATAGGGGTAGGTAATGATATATCATTACATATCTTGGACTGAATTGAAGTAATATCACTTAGAAGGGGTATAAATATGGGACAAAGAAGGCCCTTAATGGAAGGACTCACACACATACGCTCATGATCGACTAAATGGGTGTTATACATGCCCAAAACATTGAAACCTAGAGTTTTTAACAAAACCAACCTCAAGTATAAATCTATGTGATGGTATAATGAGTTGATATTGAATATGTGAGAATCTATCTAGTTAGAAATCATTGATGGTAATATATACTAGATGCAAGGTAGCCTATCAATGAGAAAAATGGGTACCAAGCAAATAGTATACTCCTTTATTTGAATAGATGTGATAGAGTCAAACACCAGAAGGAACCAATCAACACTCAATGATGCAAAGTACTACCAAATGTGAAATAGACCATCGATGGGGAAATCATACATTGTGGTTCTAAGCTTCTTGATGAACTTGTAGAGAAAAATGTTTCATGGTCGATAGGGAAAAATCCATTGCGAGAAAGGAAATGACGGAATCCCTTCAACCGATAAGAGGTAGGACATATACTTATAAGATGAAAAAACCCACACTTGACATCAAGGAGGCTAGAACAAGGATGTGATACAAGGATCCCTTTAACATCCAGAAAATAAGAGGATGCACCTCGACAATGACAACAACTGAAGGACCATAGAAAATTGACTCAATCAAAATTAGCCTAGGGGAAGTGGAAGTTCTTATGAATTAATTTACGCATTCTCATTTACGACGGGAAAGCGAACCGATGCTAGTGATGAATTTAGGGCCGACTTCGATTAGGGGAAACTCTTAGATAAACAAAGGAGCTTTGGAAAAGAAATGCCCTATTCATGATTTCAGGCATAAGGAAAGGTATTGATGATTTCGATGTCTTTGAGTGGACATCAATGGACAAATTCTCACCTGACAACACAATATGGACTATAAATCCATCCTTTGAAATCAAGTTCCACCAAGATACGTGGTTGTGAAAATATTCTCAGTGAAATTCATGGTTTGTAGAAATTCATGATCTGTGGTATTCATCTCGGATCGGTCGCTATAGAGGTAATCCACTCCCTCTATCCGTATGAATTTTCTTTTTTGCACTCATCTGCTGACATGTCTCTTTTCTTTGCCCCCAGGTACTCCTACATTTTGAGGCTATTAATTGTGGTTATTGTTGCCTCCTGATATGTTTTGGATCTCCATTTAACAACCTATCTTCCCCTAGGTAGTTTTCTCTACTTCTATCTGGGTCCTTTGCACATCTGACAATTCTCTTCAGTGGTTCTGCCCTCTCAGCCAATCGTTGTCGCGTCTCTCCTAGGACATTTTGGCTCTGGAATCCAAATGGCCTATTTGAATATCTTATTGTTGTTCCCTGGTTTATTTCCCGATAGAGAGATGATCTTGATAATGTCCTTGCTGAAACTCAACAACAAAACCCACAAGGTTAAGACAATCTCAAAAATCAAAATATATGTTCTCTATACTTATTTCCTTCAACTATCATCCATTTCCCAACAAGTTATGGCCTCATGGGACAATGCCAGTGACACCCATCTCAACACAATCCATTAGGAAATCTCCACCAATATAGAAGAAATGCAAGTTTGTCAACTCTACATATACAAACTAAAGATTGAAGTGAAGGCAAAATTTGAAGTCAATTTTACCTCTAAGGATCACCCATCACGTAACTAGAAATAATCTCCTAGATTCACTACAATTTTTTCTTTTTGTTTGATGTTTTTTGGTGCTTCTATAAGCGGTATAAAGAGACCAATTGCACAAAATGTCTAAATATGATGTACTCAGAAAGTAGAGACTGGGTGAAGACATATATAGTAGCTCTGAGAAACAGTCTCACTAAATAATTTTTCCATGTCTTACATCTGAGTTTTATTCTTACGCCATCTTTAATACAAAATTATCCTTGGTTCTTGTTAAAAAAATAAAAAGGAAAAAATTTAAAATAACGAGACTCCTTCGAACATTTTAACCATAAAAAAATATTTTTTTAATTGCTTTATATGATACATACATAATTTTTTAAAACAATATATAATATATACGTAGCCGACATTAAAATATTTTACATAACATGTGCATTGAGACATTTTATCTATGGACTACATTGTCCACATTAAAATGGTTTTTTTGTTATTGCGTTGAGAGACGCTCTACAGCCTTGTACGAGGGAGATGTTGTCATGTAACATTACATTTTAAAATAATAAAATAATACTTACGTAACAAATTAAAAATAGTAATAAAAAATCGATTTTGGCCATTAATAAGTTACTTCAACTTCCACCTTAATTTTACATCAACTTTAGAGAGAGAGATAAAGTAGTTGAAAGCAAGAAAAATAATTTACTTAATATGTAATTTGTTCAATTAATATTATAAGATGTATAATTATTTTTATGTTCAATTGATATATAATATTTAAAACAAAAATAATTTAACCACAAAAAAATATTTTAGTGTCATCCATAAATAAAATATTTCATTTCTTATTAAATAACATAATTTTATATCAACAAAGAAAAATAAAATAATTTAAATAAAAAGAAAGTATATTTTCACTTTTCATATTCTTAATATGGAGTTGATATATAACATTTAAAAATAATAATAACTATTTTTTTAGTATGGAATATAAATCACATATTTCAATATGTATATTGAGTAAAAGATTTTAACATGAAATACAGAGAGAGATAATGAGAGAGTTCCATGAATAGGTTCTTTCTAATTTACAGTATGAATGAGATTTGTATTTCCTTTAATGTTTAATATGAATTGACATGTAACATCTTAAAAAATCTTAATAACAAAATAAGTCAATCCTCATCATGTCACTAGTGGTGAATTGAAATCATGTGAGGAAGATAACAAGCATTCCACCCAACAACCCAAGATAACCAAAATTGACTCTATACACACACAAAAAATACTGATAACAAAAATAATCTCTCTCTCTCTCTCTCTCTCTCTCTATATATATATATATATATATATATATAGCGAGCGAGAGAGAGAGAGAGAGAGAGAGAGAGAGAGATTATATCCTGAGGATATATGTTCTCTACCTCAGAATATAAGGGGGCATGTATTAACATTTTAATGTGAAACATAAATCATATATTTCAATGTCAACTATGTAAATATTATATAAAACAAATAAAAATAGAAAAAATATTTAGTTAATATTTTTTATATCTTATACACATTCAACATAATTGTGACCATTTAAAATTATAGTGTTTTTCTCTAAACACTAATTAGTTTATAAGTTGAAACCATAAGTTAATTTTCCAAACAACAACTCCAACTCATCAAGACTACATGCAATTGACAACCTTTGAAGGACTTGTAGACATTAGGCTGGGTCTCAAACCATTAGCTTTGATTCCATGTTGGAGAAATAGAGAATTAGATTTATCAAGGAGATATATATGTCAAGAAGAGGTGTCATCCAAAGACATTATTCCAACACTTAAGCACAAGTGAGCATAACTCATCATACAAAAGAAACACTAAATCTAATAGCTTGTCAAAAAATTTCATTATAGATAAATTTGATCTGTAAGGTCATCAATATATAGCACCAAAGTGTAACTAATTACCTTAAAGTAAGGAAGAAATGGTTCAATTTGATTGACTAGTTCAAATAACAAATTCCTTAAATTTTACCTCAAATTTTAAACTAATTAACTACGACTTTTAAATCAACCAATTAAGGTGTCATCCAAAGACATTATTCCAACACTTAAACACAAGTGAGTATAACTCATCATACAAAAGAAACACAAAATCTAATAGCTTGTCAAGAAATTTCATTATAGATTTTGATCCGTAAAGTCATCAATATATAGCACCAAAATGTAACTAATTTCCTTAAAGTAAAGTACAAATGATTCAATTTAATTGACTAGATCAAATAACAAATTTCTTAAATTTTACCTCAAGTTTTAAACTAATTAACTACCACATTTAAATCATCCTATTATTAAAATTCCTTAATAATTATTTAATTAATTAATTTTATTAACTATACAATATTAAATAACAATTTTAAGAAAATTCAATGGTAAACCCATTATCTCACCCCAAAAAAAAACAACACCACCTATTTTCCTAATTACATATTGAATGTTTTCCCAATTATATCAGATAGCATAAATGGAAATTTTCTTCGTTCATTTTTTTAATAGAAGTTGACGAGGAAATTTTCTAAGAGATCAACTCATCCTTGAGAAAAAAATCCCTCGTGCATATTTCGCTTCACGGATTTGAAATCTTATTACGATAGTCATTCTCTAATTGTTTGAAATCTTGATTTACATGTGAAGCTAATTTTTCAATTTTTGATTTAAAATTTACAAAAATATATTTATAATTTATTTTGTGAATATATTATTATTGTGTGTGTGTTTTTTTTTAATTAATTAATCAATTTCAATAAAAAAAATTAACTTTATTACTATTTTCTTTGTTTTATATTATTTTTATCTTTATTTTTGACACATTTAATGAGATGTCAACAAATATTTTATTTATTTATTTATTTTTCTTGAAAAAAATTAAATTCTAATTAAATAGCAATTATATTGTGAGTTTAGATATCATACCTGTTTATCTGTATATGTGTGGTTATAAAATATTGAATTTTCAAAAAAACTTTCTCTGCCAAAAAATAAATTCTGACTAAATGCCAACTATATTGTGAGTTTAGATATCATACATGTTTATCTTTATACATGTGGTTGTAAAAATTTGAAATTTGATTTTATTTTGAAATTAAAGGCAAAGTAGATTCCATCGTTTGATGAATAATTCTTTAAACAACTAAATTTAGATACCATGTAAATATTCTCAAATAACAATGATATGCAAATCAACCTTAAAAAAAACCTTCAATCAAAATACAATAATAATAATAATTATTATATTCATTTATTTTTTAGAGTAATAATTCTTATTTCTTTTGAGTGCTTAAGCACCACGAAGTTGATACCTTGTCAATGCCATTTTTTGTATTTCTGTCAATTAGTTTTTTAGAAGAGGGTGATGTTACCATTAACATTGGTTGGTAACCCCATAAAACATGGTGGTAATGGATTGTGCATTATGCATTAAAGAAAGGTGGTCAAACCAACCAACCTATTTCTTGAAGATTAAACAAAATACGTCACAGAAGAAAATTTGCTATCCCTGCCACAAGGGATGAGTGGATCAAAATGGCTGATTGTATTTTCCCTATTTTCATTATTTTTACCATTTTTACTGTTATCATCATTATAATAATCATTGAGAAATCTACCCATAAAAATAAGAATGGTAAAAATTATTTATCAACAAAAATATCAAATCTATTGAATAATGCCCTATATGCATTTTAATTCAAATCCTAGATCTGCATAACAACGTGAAAGAAAAATCATAAAACCAAAATAAGCAATAGATTTAGGTTGAAAACTTTACTGGGAAAAGGGGAAAGAGATATGTTACTTTCCTATTAAATAAAAACTTAGAACTATTTGGGCTTTCACTCACTCCAATAGTCTTGCCTTATCAACCCCAAGCATAATGTCTAATACATATTACATATAAATAGTCTCTCATCAAATAATCTATAAAAATATTATTGGCACAATATAATGTGCTATGAAAAAAGTCCAAAACCACAAACCTAAAACCACTACTGTAAACACTTTGAGAAGTTTCAAGAAGTCATAATACTACATTATACATTTATTTTATTTATTTGGTCTGACACTCAACAATCTCTCAGTTGAGTCCAAATACAAATTTCTATCTCTTTGTTGATGCTTTCCCAAACCTCCTTTTATCATCTTTGAAACATGCCAACCAAGGTTCTGCAAATATCTTGCTTATCAGTTGGCAAAATTTTTGTTAACATATCAGAAGAATTATCCTTTGTGTATTTTCTCCAACTGTAGTAGCCCATCATCTAATTCTTGGCGAATTGAGTGATATATAACATCAATATGCTTTGTCTTATAATGAAAAGCGAGATTTTTGGCAAGATGGATTGCACTTTGGCTATCACAATTCAATGCATACTTTCCTTGTTGCAGGCCTAGTTCTTCTAGGAACCTCTTCATTCAAATCACTTCCTTGCATGCATCCGTTGTTGCCATATATTGAACTTGTGTGATAGAAAGAGCCACCAACTTTTGGAGTCTAGATACCCATGAGACTTCCCCTGCAAAAGTATAGATGCAATCTGTTGTGGATCTTCTAAAATCCACGTCACCTGTGGAATCAACATCTATAAATCCTTACAACAAGGTATTAGTATATTGAAAGCACAAACAATAATCAATTGAGCCTTTAATATATCTTAGAACCCACTTAACTGCACTCCAATGTTCCTTCCACGGGTTTGCAAGAAACCTACTTATTACTCCCATTGAATGTGTATTAATGTTAGGGCAAGTGCATACCATAACATACATAAGACTTCCTACTGTAGAAGCATATGGAATCTTGAACACTTCTTCTTTTTCTTCAATAGTAGTGGGGCATTGTTAAATTAGATGTTAATTTGAAATGAGAAGTGTACATAGAGATTTTGCATCAACTATTGTGAATTTTTTTCCAGTACTTTTCCAAGGTATTATTGTTGTAACAACCATAATTTCATCCTTTTTCTGTCATGTATAATTTGCATCCCGAAAATCTCTCTTGCTAGTCCTAAATTATTCATTGCAAAGACCTTGTTTCATTCTTCTTTTAAATTGTTAATCATTACCTTATCTTTCTCAACAATCAACATATAATAACAAGTGATGTTGGATGCAACGCAGTCCATGCCTATTAACTATATATATATATATAAAAGCAAACGTGAAACAAAAATTGTCAAATATGATACTATTTTTGTTTCTTGACAACCCAATCTTCAATATTCTTGTACACAAACTTCGAACAAAAAAATCATGTCACCATCAAGGGAATAATCTACTCACTTCTTGTAGTGAATAGGGGAGGTGTTGTTGTTGCACAAATTGGAGAGCACACCATTGATAAACACTTGTGTAACAAAATATGAGATTCAAAACATTTTAATATCATGATTACATCTATGGTTGATGTATCTATCATCACTATGTTGAGTTTCTTACTCGTTCCACCACCCTTTCATGCCATTCTGCCATTTTGTTAACAATATGCTAACTAAAAATCTCTCCAGCCATTTTGTTAAAATTATGCTGACTAAAACTAAAATTTAAAATTCAATCTACACACAAGAAAGAAAAGGAAATAGAAAACCATTTGCGTTTCCATTGTTTATGGTTTCTCTACATGCAATCTTGAGTAAGAACTGAGAGATGTCACTTATATTCATGGTGGTGGTGGAAACACCTCCATGACTCAATACATGATCTGTGACATTAATACATGCCCATTAATGATCAAGCTCTACAAATGTTACATGGTAATGATTGTGGACATGTATCCAATACTTGTTATACTGACTCAAATGACCTATTATAGCTGGATTTACATCATCTAATTTGAGGTGGAAATGGAAACAATCATTACTTACAATGTTAAAATATCATTAGAAAATACATCATAAAGATGTGTCATATAATACATTAGATACAATTCAATATTTCCCTTGCAATAGAAACAATCATTAGAGAGGACATCATAAACATGTGTTCTATAATACATTAAATACAATTCACCATTTTAGATAACTTTGGCAATGTCAAATATTTTATAGATTTTTTTAATAAACTTTTGTGATTTGTTCACGAAAAGTATATGAAATGACATTTCATATTTATTATTTCAAAATATGCCATTAATGCTTTATCAAAGCTGAATGAGGATAACAGGGATAATAAAGAAAAAAGAAATGATGCCATTACTGTGAATAAGATGGCAATAAATTTTAGATAGTTAGATTTAAATATTTTTATATAAAGATGTATTATTTTTATATTTTTATATAAGAAGATATGCAAGTTTTACCATGTTGATATATAATATTTTGAAAAAAATATAATAATATATATGGAGTTCCTTTCAAATGACATTATTATACAATCCAGTAATGATGCAACTCCTAAAAACAACATAAAGTTTTGTGAACTAGGAGCTTGGATTGATACTTTTAATATAAGAAGATATACAAGTGTTGATATATAATATTTTGAAAAAAATAAAATAATATATATGGAGTTCCTTTCAAATGACAATGTTATACAATCCAATAATAATCCAACTGCTAAAAACAACATAAAGTTTTGTGATCTAGGAGCTTGGATTGCTAATGATATTAGTAGATCATATTAACAATGACCATTATATTAACAATGACATAAACACTCTTGTTTACAGATAATATATTCTCTTGTTAATTGATAACTTTACAAGTTATATGTGTAATTCTGTTATATTCACAATTTGTACATATAAGTTTTGTGATCTAGGAGCTTGGATTGCTAATGATATTAGTAGATCATATTTGCTAATGATATTAGTAGATCATATTAACAATGACCATTATATTAACAATGACATAAACATTGTTGTTTACAGATAATATATTCTCTTGTTAATTGATAACTTTACAAGTTATATGTGTAATTCTGTTATATTCACAATTTGTTCATATAATATAAGATAACATAATATAGTCTTTCGTTAATTGACAACTTTATGAGTTATATGTGTAATTCTGTTCTATTCACAATTTGACATTCTAACTTTAAGATCTTATGTAACAATTATATTCAATTTGTTCCCCAATAATATTTTGTTTGAATATATTGGATTGGATTTGTTACTTAGAGAGTCCAAGTTAAATATCTTATGTAATAAATATATTCAATTCATTTCCCAATACTATTTTATTTGAACATATTGGATTTGTTTGACCATATTGAATTGGATTTGTTACCTTGATAGTGTAAGTTAAATACCTTATATAACAAATATACTCAATTCATCTCCCAATAATATTTTGTTTGAACATATTGTATTGGATTGGTTACCAATTTATATACATTTTTGGTTTGGTATTCCATTGATTTCATTAAATGGACTTCATACACCACTTGTTGCCGTGCATAAGTTTACAAAAATATAAGGGAATGGGGTTTTCAAATATTTATTTCAATCTACAACATAATTTTGTTTTGTTATTTTGGTTTCTTTATTTTTTTTAAACAATGACGAATTAGCCCAAATTAGAAGTTACATAATAGGATGTGAACAATATTGTCAATGGCTTATAGAATTAGAAATTAAAATGATAGATTAAAAGTTAGAAATATAAAAAAATAAACTTTATTATCAATAATTTTATAGAATTTGAAATTAAAATAATAAGATATAATTTTTAATTTTAATTATATTGAAACTAAATTTTAAAAATCAATGTTTGATGTTATTTTTTAAATAAAAAAATACATCTCAACTTTAATTTTTATTATAAATTTTAATATTAAAAATAATTTAATATAAACTAATTGTTTGAACCCTAAATTCTATTAATAAATGTTTCTTTTGAGATATTGATATAAAATTTTATTTAAAAATATTTCAATATTTGCTACTGTTCCCATAGGTGCTGTTCCGCCATGAGCTATTAGGTGATTGGCGGTGATACCCGCGGAACCAAGCAAAAACTGACATTATGGGACCCTATTGAAAAGCTCGACTGAAACCTCTACTGAGATTGTATTGTTAAGTATAAAATGAATACTAAATTAAAAGTTATTTATATATATAAATATATATTTGGAATCAAAATTATTTATAAAATTGAAAAAACATTTTAAATATGATAATTTTACTATATAATTTATATAGTTTGATTTTATTATAAATATATAATTTTATTTTATTTTTTATTTTATTTATTTTACTTTTTATAAAATTCATTTTCAAATAATTATTTTATTTCTTTTTCAACTTTTTATTTCACTATAAAACTTATTAAAATTAATTTTTTAAGCCACACTTATTTTCATTTCTAACCGTACCAATATATATTGACAACCATGTATTTATAAAAAAATTCATTATTTAGAGTTAATGTTTTGTTCTTTAAATAAAAAATCCTATTAATCTTAATGGGGATTCGGCAATTTTTATATGATATTACCATGTCCAATGAATCCAGTAAATAACAACTTACTGGACCAATTTTATGGAAATAAACAATTAACTTAATTTTTCTTTGTTTGGTTTCTTAAATTTCAAAATATTTTTACTATCGAAGGAAATTCTACATTTTCTTATCTTGGTTGGTTTTTCTATAAAGTTTAATAATGAAAAAGCATTCCAAAAATATATAAGATTCATCACATAAATATTGCAACCACATACTGTAATTATGGCAGAAAAATATGAGATAATTATTCACATGGTGTAAAAGCTACAATAAGCCTTTCATTTATGGTCCAATTAAATGTTTGAAAACTAATTTTTGCAACAATATTGAAATATATATATTTTATTATCAAAGTTAAACACTATAACTTGTATTGGTCAATGTTAAACTAGTAATGGTTGCTAAAGTCCTACCTTGGCAAGGACTAATAGAAAAATATTTCATTTTAATGACGTTCTTGTTTTAAGGGCTATTATGAAAGATTTTGCCATAAAATTGTTATAATATTAAATTTGTATTTTCACTAAATGGTGTTGTTACAATTAGGACGATGATGGTGGTGGTTAATGTCCACTGAGACCAAACTTTGGTCTATTGGACCTAAAGAAATGAATTATTTAGTTTGATTTAAGATGTTATTCCTATGCTCAAAAAACTTGGAGAGAAGCCTCCCAAGCTCACTGTAATTTTGACAACATAAAAGGCTAGGAAGGTCAGTGTTGCAACAAAGATTTTGAAACTGAGATCTAATGTGGTTGTACGCTTGGCACTCTAAGAGGAAGTGATTTTCATCCTAGATGTTCGTATTCTCACAAAGATGGCAAAACCTTTCCATCCATGGTGTTTTAGGAACTGCCCAACCATTGGTTTCATTATGGAGCTCATGAGATTTAGTTCTAATCTTGGCTATATTAATTTTCTTATTTGAACTAGTTAAATAATCATTTTTTTAAAGTTCTAATTAAATCTTCATTTTAAGTATTATTTGAAATTTATTATAAAAAGAAAATACTCTCACATTACATAATATTAAAAATAAAATAATAAATCTAAATATATATATAAATATTTTAAAAATGAAATTAATTTAAATATAAATATACACGAAAAATAAAATTAAAAACTTTAAACCAATTTAAATTTAGATTAATTAAATAAAAATTAATTTAAATATAAATATACACGAAAGATAAAATTAAAAACTTTAAACCAATTTAAATTTAGATTAATTAAATAATTCATATGAAATATTTTTACATTAAATTATTATTAAAAAAATAATTTTATATAAAAAATTAAAAATATCAAACTAATTTAAATTTATTTCAAATTTGAATGGCTAATATTTAATATATATTTTAATCATTTTATTATAAAAAATTAATATAGTATAAAATTATATATATATTTTAATCATTTTATTATAAAAAAATTAATATAGTATAAACTTATAAAAATAAAAGTTTTAATAAATTTAAATGCTAACTAAATTAAAATAAATTAATGTATAACAACTATCCATTATATAGGAAAATATCACATTATTATTTTATTTTGAAATTTTATAAATTATCATAAATTATATAGGAAAATATCACATTATTATTTTATTTTGAAATTTTATAAATTATCATAAATTTGTTTGGAGAGAGGGTTATACGAAATATTTAAATATATTATCTTGAAGAGTTTCTTGTGATTTTTTTGTTAATAAATTGAAGAAAATTGATTATAATTTACTTAAATATAGATTTAGTTTTAGTTTTATTTTGATTACAAGATGACAATCATGATCCCCATGAAAATTGGCGAATATTTAGGGTAACCAAATTTCATGGGTGACATGTGACACAGTCAAAAGAGCTGAAATAAGACAAACTTTTAAGCCAATCAAATGGTAATAAATTGTTTTTATTATTAAAATAAAAAATACTTTAATGATTTACAAAGTTAAACATTAGAAGTTGTCATGGTCTAAACTATTAGTGGTCAACTGACAAATCCATTGCTATAGCCTTGCCTTGGCAAGGGCTAATAAGATAATGAAATTGCATCTTTCATCTCTTTTAATGTATACACAATGATATGCATTTAGCCTTTTAAAATTATGATCATGCATAAAAGAGTAAAATTTCTTATACCATTGGCGAGGCCCTTATTTCAACCCATATAGACTTTTCTTCAAGATGCAGACCAAGTTTTCTTTACTTTTTGTAATGAATCCTTGTAGCTGCTCCAAATATATCTATTCTTCTAAATCACCATATAGGAAGGTTGTCCTAACATCTAATTGCTCCAATTCTAAATCTAAAGTAGCTACAAGACCAAGCACTACTCGTATTGATGACATTTTAACAACTAGAGAAAATTTCTATAAAATCAATACCTTATTCTTACCCAAAACCTTTCACCACTAGCCTTGCTTTAAATCTTTACTAATTTTCCTCACCTTCATATTTTATTTGAGACACCCACTTGTTCTTTAAAACCTTTCTTCCTTTTGGCCTTTCAACTAAATCCCAAGTCTTATTACCATGCAGGGATTTTAACTCTTCTTGCGTAGCTTTTTGACATTTGATGTTATTTTATCCTTCACATGCTTCCTGAAAACAAGTAGGTTCACTTTCATCAATCAATAAAATTTATCCTAAGGGGGAATACCTTTGCGAAGGCCTATGTGGCCAGGTAGACCTGTGGAATTGATGAATTTTATGGTGGAATTTATGCTAATGATTGTTGATCTTGTTGTTCTTCATGTTCTTCTCCTTATTGTTCCTCATTTTCATTTTGTTGCAATGGGTGCTCATTATCTCTTGGTTTGTCTTCTTATAATGGTGGTTGATTTTCCTGTTGTTTTGGAATTTCAACAAATCTTTTCAACTCCACATCTTTGTCATTAGTTTTAAACATTTTTTCTTCATTAAAATAACATCCCTCCTTCTAATAACTCTCTTTTTAAAAGAATCCCATAAACGATAACCTAACTCATTATCAACATATCCTAAGAAAATGCATTTTAATGATTTTTCATTTAACTTGGACCTCTGTTCTTTAGGAATATGCACACATTCTTCACAACCAAAATTTTTCAAATGAGCATAACACAAATATTTACCATTCCATACCCTTTTAAGGAATGCCACCATCCAATGAACTTGTGGGAGACTGATTTATTAAGTAGCATGCTGTTTGGACAACATTTTCCCAAACTATTTAGGCAAACCAGACTTTGAAAGCATACTTCTCACCTTCTCCATTATTGTCCGATTCATTCTCTCAGCTATTCCATTTTTTTGTAGAGTGTGAGGAACTATTTTTAAATGTTTTATGCCATGTATGTGACAATATTCTTCGAATCCATTGGAGTAATATTCCCCACCATTATCTGTTCCAATATGTCTCAATAATTTATTAGTTTCCCTTTCAATAGCCACATGAAATTTACGAAAAAATGTCTAAAAATCGATCCTTGCTTTTAATAGGGAATGCCCACACTTTTTTTGAAGCATCATCAATAAAGTAACAAAATAAGTAGCTCCTCCTAGTGAAATTATATTGATTGGGCCACAAACATCAAAATGTACTAGATCTAATATTTGTGTATCTATTTTAGGATCATCTCTCATAAATGATACCCTTTTTGTCTACCCATAACACAATGTGCACAAAATTTAAATTATGTACCTTTTATCCCAGGCAAAATTTTTTGCTCAACAAGGAATTTTAGGACTCTTTCAGTCATGTGGCCAATCCTTTTGTGCCATAAATATGTTACAAACTCCTTAACAACAACAATATCAAAATTTTATAGTTTTAACTTTAATATGTAGAGAGTGCCAATTTTCTACCTCTTTGCAATAACTAGTGACCCCTTCACAATTTTCCAACCTCCTTTGCCAAACACGGTAAGGTAGCCTTCATCATCTAACTTCCAACCTAAAATCAAATTCATCCCAAAATATTATACATACCTGACCCATTTAAGCAATAAACTACAACCATCTTCTATCTTTATTAGTACATCTCCTACTCCAATATTACAAATACTTTTATTACCTAAGCGAACCATTCCCATAAATCTAGATTAATAAGAAATGAAATTTTCTCTAGTTAGTATAACATGGTAGGAGGTTCCAGAATCTAAAATCCAATCACTATTATGACAAGAAATATAAAGACATGCATCTTCATAAGAAACAATAATTAATACCTCACCATCTGATGCAACAACAATAGTTTCTTCATTGTTGTTATGGACGGTTTACTTTTGCTCCTTTTGTTCTCCTTTTAATATCTTGCAATGTTTCTTGATATGGCTAGGTTTTCTACAATGCTAGCATTTTATTCTCCCCTACATAGACTTTGATCTTCCTCTAGAAATGGAACACCTTGATTTCCTTCTATATGGTTGTCTTCCACGGTCACCAAATGTTAATGCCTCCATATTGTGAAATTCATCCTAGTAAGTTTTTCAATACTTATGAGTGACTCCATATCAACTTCGTGTAAATAAATCCTATACAAATTGAATCTCCAACAAGAAATTGGCTTTGATATAACTTGTTAAACAATCAACAAATGATTTCTGTTGATAAATAATATGTTAATTGTTTAATAAAAATAGCCAAAAAGTTCAAAATGACTAAGTTCTCTTTGATCCTTATCATTGTTTTGTTACTTATGCATCATGGTATGTAATATTTGATATGTCTACTAATTGCATATTAATTCAGCCGTTGACTATATATTTATAATTTTTCCAATGTTAAACATAATGCTATTGGATTTTTGTATTTTATTTTGAATTATTTTTGTAAATTACCTTTAGTTCATCAATTGAACCTTTTATTGTAGAGGTGATGGTGGTAATTAAAGACACTATTTAATCTTATTAAAAGTAGTGTAAGAACCATTGATTAAAGTGTGCTCTTCCTTCCTATGTACTATCAATTACTATTGATCATTTACTATCAATTACTATTGATCATTATGTACAAAGATTCCAACAACGCATTGCATTGAAAAATAAAAAAGTGACAGTTAACGATGGGATCCAGATCACTCATTTAAAAAAATAAAAAATACCTAAAATAAATGATGTTAAGTGAACTTGAGGGACCTTAATACACCAATTTTAAATTATGTGTGTATTTCCATACACCTTATTGGATGCGATTTTGTAACTACACAAAATTGGTTAAGCGACCTTGCAATTATCACCAAGATGTTATGGTGGGATAGGGATAGGGAATCTACGACCAAGATGTTATGGTGGGATATATCTTTGGTTATTTATTTGAGTTATAATTATTTAATTGCATTGATATCTAAAGAGTATAAGTGTAGTATAATTTATTATTTTTATTGAAATATTTTAAAATAATGAGATGTTATTGAAATTTATTTAGTATATCTCTGCAATGTTAAAGGTTATTTGAATTGGTTAAATTAGTTATCAAAACATTTTATATAGGGAGATTATAGGTTACAAATTTAAATTTAGCTGAGTTCTTTAAGGTTATTAGTTATTTTGGTAGTCGGTAAATGACATAATTTTCTATTTAAAGGGAAGAGGTGAAAATCTTACGAAGTGTTTATTTGGAAAAAAAGAAACTCTCTAGGCCCTAGTTTAATAAGTTGAACCATCTACCCAAATCATGTTGTCAACGAGGACAAAGGTCATATGTTCAAGTTCGGTCAAGCCCCTCAAGGTTACCAATTGTTATTATGGTTGACAATTGAATTACCCTCCATCTAAATATTTTGGAGAAGATGAGATAATTTTGTGAGATTTTCTATGAAATTTTCTTTTTTTCATTGTAAATCAATGTGAATATCTTCCTTTGTAGTATTGAAATCAGTACAAATGACCACATACTTCTTACATTGACATACTAAGGCAATGTCCACATACTTCTTAAGTTGGCATACTAAGGTTATTAATGTGCATAGATGTGATGTTATGAATATTATACCATTTTTTGCTTTTAAATTCTAATGCCCATATTTATACAATTGGACTACAAGGATAAAAAGTGAGACATGTGACTATGGCATGTCCTTGATTCTTTATATGTTTATGTGTTGCACTGAAAATTCTAGAAAACATGTTTAGTCACAAGATCATTAAACAAAAAAATTCTAAATTCACCAAAAATATTTAAAAGAATTGATGTCAAGTGAAACTAAGGTATCTTAATGCCTTTCCTTTTTCAAGAATAAGAGCATAACTTGGTACAAAACACTCTAGTATTGAGAGTTTAAATAGAAATCCACTAATGGGTTGGTTCATTATTGCAGAAACAAAAAATATAGCTCGATCTAACCCTTTCCCGTCAAACAAACATTCAATTAAATCTCAAACTAAAACTAGGGTTTTGAGAGATAGGAAAGAACTTGGAACCAATCCCAAAAAGTTTATAAATGGCTGTTATATAAGTTCTAGGAGTAAGAAGAGGAGAAGGACAAAAAAGAATCACAATGGTTTTCCAATATATCCTACACATGAACATCTAAAGAAAAGTTTTCTTCCTTCTAAAATGATAAATCCTAACTTTTACTTGGAAAAGAGAGATACCCCAGACTCATTAATAATTGAATAGAGCATAAACACAAACACATGAACATTATTAATCAAAATATATAAATTTGGCGATAAGGGAGAAGAAAGATGTTTGATTAATTAAATGTTATTAGATTGTGATAAGAATGTTACCTAATGCATATGTAGAAGTGGTTTCCAATCTCCAACTCTTTTGGATTCATTCCTCTGTTAATATTTCTAAAGGCACTTGCTTTTTCAAAATATCAACACAATATGGCTACCCACTTAGAAAATCCAAGAATTAAAACCTACTTCTGAATCCAAAGATGTGAACCCTATGTGAAGGTTTCCATTTGATAATGTTTTGGTTCCCTGTACAATGTCTAAAGATTTTTATGATCAATACTTAAGAATCTTGAGATATTTGCAATTTCACCTCTTATCTAAGATCATAGTTAAATTTGTCTACCATTTGTTTGTTAGACGCACACATTGTAGTCAATTTTGACTAGACAAAAGGTTGTGCTAATTTTGTCTTGGTATGAATGTGATTGCACACTTTTAGAGAGAAATTTATGCAAGGAAATAAAATTAATGATAATTATAATTCGTAAAAGTTCCAAACAAATTTTGGATTGGTTATTACATAGACCACTTTATAATTCTTTTAGGAATTAATGCAAACTATCACAAACTGATGAAACTAACATGTTAGTAGATTCCCCTTGATGTGTGAGGGAAACACACATCTAAAATATATCACTTTTCGTAAATATGTAAAGTGAATCTTAAAGTTTTAGAAGAGGATGTCATCCACTAGAAAGAAGGAGGAAATTCCTACAAACATAACATGGATGTGAATAATAACCATTCATTTTTCCACAATTTGGACATACCCATACTTGTATGAGTATCAAATAAAATTAAAAATGGGATTGTGAATAATAATGATAAAGGGCCATTTCAAATAAAATGGGATCATGAAAAAACATGATAAGGGTAGGTAATGATATATCATTACATATCTTGGATTGAATTGAAGTAATATCACTTTGAAGGGGTATAAATATGGGACAAAGAAGGCCCTTAATGGAAGGACTCACACACATACGCTCATGATCGACTAAATGGGTGTTATACATGCCCAAAACATTGAAACCTAGAGTTTTTAACAAAACCAACCTCAAGTATAAATCTCTGTGATGGTATAATGAGTTGATATTGAGTATGTGAGAATCTATCTAGTTAGAAATCATTGATGGTAATATATACTAGATGCAAGGTAGCTTATCAATGAGAAAAATGGGTACCAAGCAAATAGTATACTCCTTTATTTAAATAAATGTGATAGAGTCAAACACTAGAAGGAACCAATCAACACTCAATGATGCAAAGTACTACCAAATGTGAAATAGACCATCGATGGGGAGATCATACATTGTGGTTCTAAGCTTCTTGATGAACTTGTAGAGAAAAATGTTTCATGGTCGATAGGGAAAAATCCATTGCAAGAAAGGAAATGATGGAATCCCTTCAACTGATAAGAGGTAGGACATATACTTATAAGATGAAAAAACCCACACTTGACATCAAGGAGGCTAGAACAAGGATGTGATACAAGGATCCCTTTAACATCAAGAAAATAAGAGGATGCACCTCGACAATGACAACAACTGAAGGACCATAGAAAACTGACTCAATCAAAATTAGCCTAGGGGAAGTGGAAGTTCTTATGAATTCATTTATGCATTCTCATTTATGATGGGAAAGCGAACCGATGCCAGTGATGAATTTAGGGCTGACTTCGATTAGGGGAAACTCTTGGATAAACAAAGGAAGTGGGATGGTATGCTTTGGAAAAGAAATGCCCTATTCATGATTTCAGGCATAAGGAAAGGTATTGATGATTTCAATGTCTTTGAGTGGACATCAATGGACAAATTCTCACTTGACAACACAATATGGACTATAAATCCATCCTTTGAAATCAAGTTCCACCAAGATACGTGACTGTGGCAGTATTCTCAGTGAAATTCATGGTTTGTAGCAATTCATGATCTCTGGTCTTCATCTCAGATCAGTCGCTATAGAGGTAATCCACTCCCTCTATCCGTCTGAATTTTCTTTTCTGCACTCATCTGCTGACCCGTCTCTTTTCTTTGCCCCCAGGTACTCCTACATTTTGAGGCTATTAATTGTGGTTATTATTGCCTCCTGATATGTTTTGGATCTCCATTTAACAACCTATCTTCCCCTAAGTAGTTTTCTCTACTTCTATATGGGTCCTTTGCACATCTGACAATTCTCTTCAGTGGTTCTGCCCTCTCAGCCAATCTTTGTTGCATCTCTCCTAGGACATTTTGGCTCTGGAATCCAAATGGCCTATTTGAATATCTTATTGTTGTTCCCCTGGTTTATTTCCTGATAGAGAGATGATCTTGATAATTTCCTTGCTGAACTCAACAACAAAACCCACAAGGTTAAGACAATCTCAAAAATCAAAATATGTGTTCTCTATACTTATTTCCTTCAACTATCATCCATTTCCCAACAAGTTATGGCCTCATGGGGCAATGCCAATGACACCCATCTCAACACAATCCATTAGGAAATCTCCACCAATATAGAAGAAATGCAAGTTTGTCAACTCTACATATACAAACTAAAGATTGAAGTGAAGGCAAAATTTGATGTCAATTTTACCTCTAAGGATCACCCATCACGTAACTAGAAATAATCTCCTAGATTCACTACAAATTTTTCTTTTTGTTTGATGTTTTTTTGGTGCTTCTATAAGCGGTATAAAGAGACCAATTGCACAAAATGTCTAAATATGATGTACTCAGAAAGTAGAGACTGGGTGAAGACCTGTATAGTAGCTCTGAGAAACAGTCTCACTAAATAATTTTTCCATGTCTTACATCTGAGTTTTATTCTTACACCATCTTTAATACAAAATTATCCTTGGTTCTTGTTAAAAAAAGAAAAAGGAAAAAAATTAAAATAACGAGACTCCTTCAAACATTTTAACCATAAAAAATATTTTTTTAATTGCTTTATATGATACATACATAATTTTTTAAAACAATATATAATATATACGTAGCTGACATTAAAATATTTTACATAACATGTGCATTGAAACATTTTATCTATGGACTACATTGTCCACATTAAAATGGTTTTTTTGTTATTGCGTTGAGAGACGCTCTACAACCCTGTATGAGGGAGATGTTGTCATGTAACATTACATTTTAAAATAATAAAATAATACTTACATAACAAATTAAAAATAGTAATAAAAAATTCGATTCTGGCCATTAATAAATTACTTCAACTTCCACCTTAATTTTACATCAACTTTAGAGAGAGAGATAAAGTAGTTGAAAGCAAAAAAAATAATTTACTTAATATGCAATTTGTTCAATTAATGTTATAAGATGTATAATTCTTTTTATGTTCAATTGATATATAATATTTAAAACAAAAATAATTTAACCACAAAAAAATATTTTAGTGTCATCCATAAATAAAATATTTCATTTCTTATCAACAAAGAAAAATAAAATAACTTAAATAAAAAGAAAGTATATTTTCACTTTTCATATTCTTAATATGGAGTTGATATATAAGATTTAAAAAATATTAATAACTATTTTTTTAGTATGGAATATAAATCATATATTTCAATATGTATATTGAGTAAAAGATTTTAACATGAAATACAGAGAGAGATAATGAGAGAGTTCCATGAATAGGTTCTTTCTAATTTAGAGTATGAATGAGATTTGTAATTCCTTTAATGTTTAATATGAATTGACATGTAACATCTTAAAAAATCTTAATAACAAAAATAAGTCAATCCTCATCATGTCACTAGTGGTGAATTGAAATCATGTGAGGAAGATAACAAGCATTCCACCCAACAACCCAAGATAACCAGAATTGACTCTATACACACACAAAAAGTACTGATAACAAAAATAATCTCTCTCTCTCTCTCTCTCTCTATATATATATATATATATATATATATATATAGAGAGAGAGAGAGAGAGAGAGAGAGAGAGAGAGAGAGATTATATCCTATGGATATATGTTCTCTACCTCAGAATATAAGGGGGCATGTATTAACATTTTAATGTGAAACATAAATCATATATTTCAATGTCAACTATGTAAATATTATATAAAACAAATAAAAATAGAAAAAATATTTAGTTAATATTCTTTATATCTTATACACATTCAACATAATTGTGACCATTTAAAATTATAGTGTTTTGCTCTAAACACTAATTAGTTGATAAGTTGAAACCATAAGTTAATTTTCCAAACAACAACTCCAACTCATCAAGACTACATGCAATTGACAACCTTTGAAGGACTTGTAGGCATTAGGCTGGGTCTCAAACCATTAGCTTTGATTCCATGTTGGAGAAATAGAGAATTAGATTTATCAAGGAGCTATACATGCCAAGAAGAGGTGTCATCCAAAGACATTATTCCAACACTTAAGCACAAGTGAGCATAACTCAACATACAAAAGAAACACTAAAAAATTAATATATATTTTAATCATTTTATTATAAAAAATTAATATAGTATAAAATTATATATATATATATATATATATATATATATATATATATATATATATTTTAATCATTTTATTATAAAAAATTAATATAGTATAAAATTATTTATTTATTTTCTTATTAAGTAAAAATAATAGTTTTATATAAAAGTTTTAATAAATTTAAATTCTAACTAAATTAAAATAAATTAATGTATAACAACTATACATTATATAGGAAAATATCACATTATTATTTTATTTTGAAATTTTATAAATTATCATAAATTTGTTTGGAGAGAGGGTTATACGAAATATTTAAATATATTATCTTGAAGAGTTTCTCTTGATTTTTTGTTAATAAATTGAAGAAAATTGATTATAATTTACTTAAATATAGTTTTAGTTTTAGTTTTATTTTGATTACAAGATGCCAATCATGATCCCCATGAAAATTGGCGAATTCTTAGGGTAACCAAATTTCATGGGTGACATGTGACACATGTCAAAAGAGCTGAAATAAGACAAACTTTTAAGCCAATCAAATGGTAATAAATTGTTTTTTATTATTAAAACAAAAGTACTTTAATGATTTACAAAGTTAAACATTAGAAGTTGTCATGGTCTAAACTATTAGTGGTCAACAGACAAATCGATTCCTATAGCCTTGCCTTGGCAAGGGATAATAAGATAATGAAATTGCATCTTTCATCTCTTTTAATGTATACAAAATGATATGCATTTAGCCTTTTAAAATCATGATCATGCATAAAAGAGTAAAATTCTTATACCATTGGCGAGGCCCTTATTTCAACCCATATAGACTCTTCTTCAAGATGCAGACCAAGTTTTCTTTACTTTTTGTAATGAATCCTTGTAGCTGCTCCATATATATCTATTCTTCTAAATCACCATATAGGAAGGTTGTCCTAACATCTAATTGCTCCAATTCTAAATCTAGAGTAGCTACAAGACCAAGCACTATTCGTATTGATGACATTTTAACAACTAGAGAAAATTTCTATAAAATCCATACCTTATTCTTACCCAAAACCTTTCACCACTATCCTTGCTTTAAATCTTTACTAATTTTCCTGGCCTTCATATTTTATATGATACACCCACTTGTTCTTTAAAACCTTTCTTCCTTTTGGCCTTTCAACTAAATCCCATGTCTTATTATCATGCAGGGATTTTAACTCTTCTTGCATAGCTTTTTGACATTTGATGTTATTTTATCCTTCACTTGCTTCTTGAAAACAAGTAGGTTCATTTTCATCAATCAATAAAATTTATTCTAAGGGGGAATACCTTTGCGAAGGCCTATGTGGCCAGGTAGACCTGTGGAATTGATGAATTTTATGGTGGAATTTATGCTAATGATTATTGATCTTGTTGTTCTTCATGTTCTTCTCCTTATTGTTCCTCACTCTCATTTTGTTGCAATGGGTGCTCATTATCTCTTGGTTTGTCTTCTTATAATGGTGGTTGATTTTCCTATTGTTTTGGAATTTCAACAAATCTTTTCAACTCCACATCTTTGTCATTAGTTTTAAACATTTTTTATTCATTAAAAATAACATCCCTCCTTCTAATAACTCTCTTTTTAAAAGGATCCCATAAACGATAACCTAACTCATTATCAACATATCCTAAGAAAATGCATTTTAATGATTTTTCATTTAACTTGGACCCCTGTTCTTTAGGAATATGCACACATGCTTCACAACCAAATTTTTTCAAATGAGCATAACACAAATATTTACCATTCCATACCCTTTTAAGGAATGCCACCATCCAATGAAGTTGTGGGAGACCGATTTATTAAGTAGCATACTGTTTGGACAACATTTGCCAAAAACTATTTAGGCAAACTAGACTTTGAAAGCATACTTCTCACCTTCTCCATTATTATTCGATTCAATCTCTCAGCTATTCCATTTTGTTGTAGAGTGTGAGGAACTATTTTTAAATGTTTTATGCCATGTATATGACAATATTCTTCGAATGCATTGGAGTAATATTCCCCACCACTATCTGTTCCAATACATCTCAATAATTTATTAGTTTCCCTTTCAATAGCCACATGAAATTTACAAAAAAATGTCTAAAAATCGATCCTTGCTTTTAATAGGGAATGCCCACACTTTTTTTGAAGCATCATCAATAAAAGTAACAAAATAAGTAGCTCCTCCTAGTGAAATTATATTGATTGGGCCACAAACATCAAAATGTACTAGATCTAATATTTGTGTATCTATTTTAGGATCATCTCTCATAAATGATACCCTTTTTGTCTACCCATAACACAATGTTCACAAAATTTAAATTATGTACCTTTTATCCCAGGCAAAAGTTTTTGCTCAACAAGGAATTTTAGGACTCTTTCGATCATGTGGTCAATTCTTTTGTGCCATAATTATGTTACAAACTCCTTAACAACAACAATATCAAAATTTTATAGTTTTGACTTTAATATGTAGAGAGTGCCAATTTTCTACCTCTTTGCAATAACTAGTGACCCCTTCACAATTTTCCAACCTCCTTTGCCAAACACGGTAAGGTAGCTTTCATCATCTAGCTTCCAACCTAAAATCAAATTCATCCCAAAATCTTGTATATACCTGACCCATTTAAGCAATAAACTACAACAATCTTCTATATTTATTAGTACATCTCCTACTCCTCCAATATTACAAATACTTTTATTACCTAAGCGAGCCATTCCCATAAATCTAGATTAATAAGAAATAAAATTTTGTCTAGTTAGTATAGCATGGTAGGAGGTTCCAGAATCTAAAACCCAATCACTTTTATGACAAGAAGTATAAAGACATGTATCTTCATAAGAAACAATAATTAATACCTCACCATCTGATGCAACAACAATAGTTTCTTCATTGTTGTTGTTGATGGTTTACTTTTGCTCCTTTTGTTTTCCTTTTAATATCTTGCAATGTTTCTTGATATGGCTAGGTTTTCTACAATGGTAGCATTTTATTATCCCCTACATAGACTTTGATCTTCCTCTAGAAATGGAACACCTTGATTTCCTTCTATATGGTTGTCTTCCACGATCACCAAATGTTAATGCCTCCATATTGTGAAATTCATCCTAGTAAGTTTTTCAATACTTATGAGTGACTCCATATCAACTTCGTGTAAATAAATCCTATAGAAACTGAATCTCCAACAAGAAATTGGCTTTGATATAACTTGTTAAACAATCAACAAATGATTTCTGTGGATAAATAAGATGTTAATTGTTTAATAAAAATAGCCAAAAAGTTCAAAATGATTAAGTTCTCTTTGATCCTTATCATTGTTTTGTTACTTATGCATCATGGTATGTAATATTTGATATGTCTACTAACTGCATATTACAAAATGATTAAGTTCTCTTTGATACTTATCATTGTTTTGTTACTTATGCATCATGGTATGTAATATTTGATATGTCTACTAACTGCATATTAATTCAGCCGTTGATTATATATTTATAATTTTTCCAATGTTAAACATAATACTATTGGATTTTTGTATTTTATTTTGGATTCTTTTTCTAAATTAACTTTAGTTGATCAATTGAACCTTTTATTGTAGAGGTGACGGTGGTAATTAAAGGCACTCTTTAATCTTATTAAAAGTAGTGTAAGAACCATTGATTAAAGTGTGCTCTTCCTTCCTATGTACTGTCAATTACTATTGATCATTTACTTTGTGTCATACACATACAAGTGTAGTGATTATAGAATGAAAATAACATCAATCTATTATTAGAATAATGCTTTAAACTTGAATGCTTTGTAATATTGATGATTATGGCCATTAATAAGTTCTTCCAGAACATAATTTTTTATGTTTTAACCAAACTTCATCTTGGCGAGTGTTATCTACAACTATAACATTTGAATATAAAAGTTTCTTGTCTTTCACATATAATATATTCTAAAATCATTAAATCTATAATAACTCCATAAATAAAATATTCAAATAAAATTCCATGAAAACTCCATAAATAAAAATATTCAAATAAAATTCCATAAAACATAATATTATGAACTAACAACAAAACCATTTTTTTAAAATGAATGATCTATATTTATATAATTAGTTAATAAAGGATTGTTTATAATCACCACATTAAGTTCAATTTTTCATAATACATATTTCCCCTCCTACATTATTTTGGTAAAAAACGGCTAACTAGAAGACCGACTAATCATTAATATTATTTAAAAGAAACACAATTTAATAAAAAGACATCGATGACAACATTATGTACAAAGATTCCAACAACGCATTGCATTGAAAAATAAAAAAGTGACAGTTAACGATGGGATCCAGATCACTCATTTAAAAAAATAAAAAATACCTAAAATAAATGATGTTAAGTGAACTTGAGGGACCTTAATACACCAATTTTAAATTATGTGTGTATTTCCATACACCTTATTGGATGCGATTTTGTAACTACACAAAATTGGTTAGGCGACCTTGCAATTATCACCAAGATGTTATGGTGGGATATATCTTTGATTATTTATTTTAGTTATAATTATTTAATTGCATTGATATCTAAAGAGTATAAGTGTAGTATAATTTATTATTTTTATTGAAATATTTTAAAATAATGAGATGTTATTGAAATTTATTTAGGTATATCTTTGCAAGGTTAAAGGTTATTTAAATTGGTTAAACTAATTATCAAAACATGTTATATAGGGAGATTATAGGTTACAAATTTAAATTTAGCTGAGTTCTTTAAGATTATTAGTTATTCTGGTAGTCGGTAAATGACATAATTTTCTATTTAAAGGGAAGAGGTGAAAAAATTACGAAGTGTTCATTTGGAAAAAAAGAAACTCTCTAGGCCCTAGTTTAATAAGTTGAACCATCTACCCAAATCATGTTGTCAACGAGGACAAAGGTCATATGTTCAAATTCGGTCAAGCCCCTCAAGGTTACCAATTGTTATTATGGTTGACAATTGAATTACCCTCCATCTAAATATTTTGGAGAAGATGAGATAATTTTGTGAGATTTTCTATGAAATTTTCTTTTTGCATTGTAAATCAATGTGAATATCTTCCTTTGTAGTATTGAAATCAGTACAAATGACCACATACTTCTTACATTGACATACTAAGGCAATGTCCACATACTTCTTATGTTGGCATACTAAGGCTATTAATGTGCATATATGTGATGTTATGAATATTATACCACTTTTTGCTTTTAAATTCTATTGCCCATATTTATACAATTGGACTACAAGGATAAAAAGTGAGACATGTGACTATGGCATGTCCTTGATTCTTTATATGTTTATGTGTTGCATTGAAAATGCTAGAAAACATGTTTAGTCACAAGATCATTAAACAAAAAAATTCTAAATTCACCAAAAATATTTAAAAGAATTGATGTCAAGTGAAACTAAGGTATCTTAATGCCTTTCCTTTTTTAAGAATAAGAGCATAACTTGGTACAAAACACTCTAGTATTGAGGGTTTTAATAGAACTCCACTAATGGGTTGGTTCATTATTGCAGAAACAAAAAATATAGCTTGATCTACCCCTTTCCAGGCAAACAAACATTCAATTAAATCTCAAACTAAAACTAGGGTTTTGAGAGATAGGAAAGAATTGGAACCAATCCAAAAAAGTTTATAAATGGTTGTTATATAAGTTCTAGGAGTAAGAAGAGGAGAAGGACAAAAAAATTCACAATGGTTTCCCAATATATCCTACATCTAAAGAAAAGTTTTCTTCCTTCTAAAATGATAAATCCTAACTTTTACTTGGAAAAGGGAGATACCCCAGATTCATTAATAATTTAATAGAGCATAAACACAAGCACATGAACATTATTAATCAAAATATATAAATTTGATGATAAGGGAGAAGAAAGATGTTTGATTAATTAAATGTTATTAGATTGTGATAAGAATGTTACCTAATGCATATGTAGAAGTGGTTTCCAATCTCCAACTCTTTTGGATCCATTCCTCTGTTAATATTTCTAAAGGCACTTGCTTTTTCAAAATATCAACACAATATGGCTACCCACTTAGAAAATCCAAGAATTAAAACCTACTTCTGAATCCAAAGATGTGAACCCTATGTGAAGGTTTCCATTTGATAGTGTTTTGGTTCCCTGTACAATGTCTAAAGCTTTTTATGATCAATACTTAAGAATCTTGAGATATTTGCAATTTCACCTCTTATCTAAGATCATAGTTAAACTTGTCTACCATTTGTTTGTTAGACGCACGCATTGTAGTCAATTTTGACTAGACAAAAGGTTGTGCTAATTTTGTCTTGGTATGAATGTGATTGCACACTTTTAGAGAGAAATTTATGCAAGGAAATAAAATTAATGATAATTATAATTCGTAAAAGTTCCAAACAAATTTTGGATAGGTTATTACATAGATCACTTTATAATTATTTTAGGAATTAATGCTAACTATCACAAAGTGATGAAACTAACATGTTAGTATATGCCCCTTGATGTGTGAGGGAAACACACATATAAAATATATCACTTTTCGTAAATATGCAAAGTAAATCTTAAAGTTTTAGAAGAGGATGTCATCCACTAGAAAGAAGGGGGAAATTCCTGCAAACATAACAATGGATGTGAATAATAACCATTCATTTTTCCACAATTTGGACATACCCATGCTTGTATGAGTATCAAATAAAATTAAAAATGGGATCACGAATAAAAATGATAAAGGGCCATTTCAAATAAAATGGGATCATGAAAAAACATGATAGGGGTAGGTAATGTGTTAGGGTCCCAACCTAACCCCCTTATTTATGTAGTAGGATCGAGTCATAGTTATAGTAAAGTAAAGAGTCAATAAAGCCCATATTAATAACTGTAAGTGGTTAACCTGCATTTAATGATGGGACCATAGTTAGTTGCAAATGGGCCATGGTATCAGATAAATGGTATTAATAAGAACCATTGTATTGCTCCATGGTATTGCATGTATGAGTCATATATAAAGGATAGAGACTTCCTGCGAGGAGCATCGTGTCTTATTTTGTAATCGAGCTCTGCTCTATTGGAGGTTGTCCCCTCGAAGAGGCAAGTGAACATTACTTTCTGAATAATAAAATACCTGCTGTTATTTCTCACTGTTCTATGTTCTGGGTATATTTTTGCGCATATTTGGTATTCTTGTATTGTCTTGCAGGTTAAGAGCATAACAAGTGGTATTAAAGCGCTTTCCAGGGCCGGTGGGATCTCAATTTTTTAGCAATTTTTTTTTTTGGCTAGAGACGTGTTCTGGCGTCTTTAAACCATGGAATCTATCGTTGAGCGCATAAACCTGTGGATTTGGGGAGGCATGTACGTAGGAAATACAAGAGGTGGTCACGCTTGTTGGACTCCCTTGTAACCCTTGTGGGTACCCCTTCGAGTAGTAGCGCATTAGACAGAACCGTGCACGGACTGTCTTCCAAGTACCCTCTGGTATATTGGAAGACCCCTAGTTCTCTTGAAACCTCGCCATAGATAAAACGTCGGCCGTCTTGCTGCTACAGTACACCGAGAACAGCACTCAGAGATATTACTCACCCGTACGATAGCGTAGTCGGGTTGTATGGCTAAGGGTAGTTGATCCTCCTTGATTAGTGCCCTGAAAAATTGGGCCGAGTACTACTGTCAGACCCTTATGTATATTGCGATCTGTAGCACCTGACACTCCTCGAGACCGTAGTTCCCTTTTCTATCTCTAGATCATGCATAATCTCTGCCAGATTAGATCTCGCAAGTGGGGTTTGCAGCAGTAGCAGAAATCAGTCTTGCAACTCTGATTTAACAGAACAACCATTCAGATTTATTAGATCCATTAGATTTGTAGCAGCAATCTGTTCCACCACTCAGATTTATCCGATCAGCCATTTAGATCTCTCAGATCCACCAGAGCCGCCATCCAGATCTGAGTAGTTGTGTGGGTTCCTATACTGGGACGTGATTTTCGTAGGACTTTTCGCAGCATTGACATTTTGGGGATTCAACTACTGCAGTATTCCTAAGCAGTAAAACTATTGGTGATCTAGCCCATAAGAATAAGGACGATGAGTTGAACAAGGTGGTACCATTCAATTGTTAGTGCCAAAAAAATTCTGGCGGTCCCAAATTTCCAGTACATCGGATCAGTGCATGGTAGAAATTAGAGCTATGCTATGGCCAATGAGAAGATCGACAAACTTGAACAATCCTTGAAAGACCTCCAAGATCAGCTGACGACAATAACTAATGCACTCTCTAAGGGCAAGGCGGAAGCCCGCGAGGAGGCGTATATTGGCAATGAACACAGTGAGGGTGAGTCTAGCCACTCTCTTCACCTCTGGGGCACCCACCAACAATCTCGTCTGCGACCACCCAAGCTGGATATGCATAAATTTGATGGTTCTCACCTGGCAACATGGGTAGCACAAATGGAGTAGTATTTCAATCTGAATTACATCTTAGATAATGAGACTCAACTTATGGTGGGGAGCATGTACTTGGACAATGAAAGATGGCAATGGTGGCAATGGCATCAACGTTGCAATGGAAGGCCCTTGACTTGGGACACCTTCAAAAAATCTCTTATAGAGCGCTTTGACCATGACTCTGCTTTTTTGGGTCGTCTCACTAAGCTCCGACAGACTGGCACAGTGGATGAATATATTACAGCCTTTGAAGCCTTAGCTTTCCGCACTATGGGTCTCCAAGATGCGTTCTACACGGAATGTTTTATCAGTGGTCTTAAAGAGGCCATACAAGCTCACGTCCGACTGCACCACCCTCCCACATGGTCAGAGGCTTGCAAGGTAGCTCGTAAAGTTGAATGTGCGTTAGCAGCCCAGTCCAATCGCCCAAATTTCACCGCCAAGGGTTGCCCCCCATAGGTTCACAACACTACTCAAACACTTAAGGTTCAAAAGGTGTCACGTGCAGAAATGGAAGAAAGAAGAAAGCATGGATTATGTTACTACTATGATGAAAAATACTCCCCAGGTCATAAATGCAAGGAGCCCAAATTCTTTCAAATTGATGCTACTGATTACAACTCATCGGAGGAAGCCCCACCACTTGAGGAACCTGAGGAGGATGAAGAGGACAACCAGAAGGGCAATGTCCCTGATGAACCAGTTATTTCGCTGCATGCTTTGGCAGGGATTTCTTCACCTCAAACTCTCAAAATCAGAGGTTTTATTAAGCACTGCCCAGTAGTAGTCTTGATTGATAGTGGAAGTACACATAATTTTATCCATCAAAGAGTCACGGAAGCAGTGCATTGTTTTGTACGAGCAGTTTCTAACTTCCAAGTCCAAATTGCGGATGGGGGAACAATGAAATGTGAAGGTCACTGTGAAAATGTCAAACTTCAAATGGGGGATTATCAGTTGAAGACCCACATGTTTGCCATACACATGGGAGGATGCGACATTGTCCTCGGTGCTAAATGGCTTCGCACACTTGGGCCAATCACAATGGATTTCCAGGAGTTATATATGAGCTTTAAGCAGAACAACTCCACACATACCCTCTGCGGACTCCAGGAGGGAGATCCCTCTATCATGAGCTCGCATAGGATGGAAAGATTGTTAAAAAAGGGCCATCATGGAGTTATAGCTCAATTTAATGCCATCCATGCTGTCGAACCCAATTCTCTTCCGACTCATCCTGAGATGCAACAGATTTTAAATAACCATCTGCCAGTCTTTGAAAAGCCTCATGAGCTTCCATCCTCGAGAGGGGAACATGATCATAGCATCACTTTTGTCCCAGGGGCCCAATCACCAAATGTGCGCCCATATAGATATCCGTTCACCCAAAAGAATGAAATAGAAAAAATAATCAAGGAACTTTTGGAAGCAGGAGTCATTCATCCCAGCATTAGTCCTTATTCATCACCGGTGGTCATGGTGCTAAAGAAAGATGGGGAATGGCATATGTGTCAAGAATTCAGGGCCCTTAATAAGTTGACAGTCAAAGACAAATTTCCTATCCCGGTTGTTGATGATTTGCTGGATGAACTAAATGGGGCTCAATTCTTCACTAAGCTGGATCTTCGCTCAGGCTACCACCAAATTTGCATGAAAGAAGTCGACATTCCAAAGACTGCTTTCAGAACTCATGAAGGCCATTATGAGTTCCTGGTCATGCCATTCGGTCTTTGTAACGCCCCATCTACTTTTCAAAGCCTTATGAACCACCTCCTCAAACCATATCTCAGAAAATTTGTCCTTGTTTTCTTCGATGACATTCTCATCTACAGTTGCACTTGGGCTGCACATCTTGAGCATGTAGATCTGCTCTTGCAACTGCTCCGCAAGCATAAATTATTTGTTAAGATGTCCAAGTGTTCTTTTGGCATGGAAGAAGTTGAGTATTTGGGCCACATTGTGGGGCGTGAAGGTGTCAGGGTGGACCCCAAAAAGATCCAGGAAATGCAGGATTGGCCTCAACCTAAGACCTTGAAGAGCTTGAGAGGATTTTTGGGTCTCACGGGCTACTATCGCAAATTTGTCCGCAATTATGGTCGCATTGCGAAACCCCTCACTCAACTCCTCAAGAAAAATTCATTCCTCTGGAATGATGAAGCACAACAGGCCTTTACAGCTCTCAAAAATGCCATGTGTTCCACTCCAGTCTTAGCACTACCCGACTTCACCAAATCTTTTGTCATTGAATGTGATGCTTCGGGTACGGGTATTGGGGTGGTCTTAATGCAGGAAGGTCGACCCTTGGCCTTCACAAGCCAACAACTAAGTGGGAAGAATCTGGGACAATCTACCTATGAGAAGGAAATGATGGCCATCTTACATGCAGTAGATACCTGGCGACCTTACTTATTGGGGTGACGTTTCCAAATCCACACAGACCATCACAGTCTTAAATATTTTTTGGAGCAACGCCTATCCTCACCACAACAAAATAAATGGCTCGCCAAAATGTTGGGATATGATTATGAGATCATTTACAAGAAAGGGTGTGAAAATATTGTAGCAGATGCATTATCTTGCTAATTTGAGGAGGAAAGTACCCTGCTCGCAATTTCCCTTCCCATTCTAGAATGGATTGAAGAGGCTCGCAGGGAATGGTTTTCACATCCCTGGCTCTCCCAACTCATTACTCAATTGCAGGCAGATCCAAATTCCACCAAGGGCTACTCGTGGCAGGATGAGATTCTTCGTTGCAAGGACAGAATCGTAATATCATCAACATCCACCCTCAAAAGCCGCATTTTGGAAGACTTGCACTCATCCCCCACTGCAGGAAATTCAGGCTTTCAAAAGACATATGCTCGCACTAGAAGATCATTTTTTTGGATAGACATGAAAAAGGACATTCTTACTTTTGTGGCGGAATGCGATGTCTGTTAGCGCCACAAAGGGGAGACTGTCAAAGCACCAGGCACACTACAACCATTTCCCACCCCAACACCAATATGGACGGAGATTTCTATGGATTTCATTACAGGTCTTCCAAATTCAGGAAACAAGTCAGTCATCATGGTGGTTGTGGACTGACTTTCTAAGTATGCTCATTTTTGCGCCCTACCTCACCCTTTTACACCATCTTTGGTCGCTCAATCTTTCATGGATCAGATCTTCAAATTGCATGGCATGTCCACTTCTATTGTGTCTGATTGTGACCCGATCTTCACCAGTAATTTTTGGCAGGAACTCTTCAGGCTACAAGGTACCCAACTAAAACTCACTACTTCCTATCATCCACAAACGGATGGTCAAACTGAAGCAGTCAACAAATGTCTGGAAAACTATCTTAGGTGTTTCACTTCAGAAAAGCAACATCTTTGGGTACAGTGGTTACCTCTAGCTGAATGGTGGTATAACACCAACTATCATTCCACCACCAAAGTGACTCCCTATGAAGCAGTTTATGGTCAAATCCCTCCTTCCCCTACTTCTTATATCAAGGGTTGCTCAAAGGTACAAGCAGTGGATCAACTCCTACAGAACCGCACAACCATGCTCGCCCATCTTAGAGAGAATCTTCATCAAGCTCAAAACCGCATGAAGCAACAGGTAGATCAACATCGCTCAGAACGTTGATTTCAAGAAGGGAATCATGTATTTTTGAGGCTGCAACCATATAAGCAAACATCACTCAAAGACAAGGGTTGTCAGAAACTATCTCCAAAATTCTACGGACCATATCGAGTACTTCAACGCATTGGAGAAGTGGCCTACAAGCTAGCTTTGCCACCCACTGCAAAAATCCATCCAATTTTCCATGTCTCATGCCTTAAGAAAGTGATTGGGAACAATTTCAGAATTCAAACCAGTCTACCTGAATTGGATGAAGAAGGGTCAATCTGGCTCCAACCTGAACACATCCTCGACACACGAGAATGGCACCTGCGTGGCCGCATGTTCAAGGAAGTCCTCGTCAAGTGGAAAGACACCTCTCCGGAAGATGCAACCTGGGAACTAGCCACTATTATTTAGTAGTTTCCGCAGCTTCAGCCTTGAGGACAAGGCTATTCTTAAGAGGGAGGGCATGTTAGGGTCCCACCCTAACCCCCTTATTTATGTAGTAGGATCGAGTCATAGTTATAGTTAAGTAAAGAGTCAATAAAGCCCATATTAATAATTGTAAGTGGTTAACCCGCATTTAATAATGAGACCATAGTTAGTTGCAAATGGGCCATGGTATTAGATAGATGGTATTAATAAGAACCATGGTATTGCTCCATGGTATTGCATGTATGAGTCATATATAAAGGATAGAGACTCCCTGCGAGGAGCATCGTGTCTTATTTTGTAATCGAGCTCTACTCTATAGGAGGTTGTCCCCTCGAAGAGGCAAGTGAACATTAATTTCTGAATAATAAAATACCTGCTGTTATTTCTCACTGTTCTATGTTCTGGGTATATTTCTGCGCATATTTGGTATTCTTGTATCGTCTTGCAGGTTAAGAGCATAACATAATGATATATAATTACATATCTTGGAGTGAATTGAAGTAATATTACTTAGAAGGGGTATAAATATGGGACAAAGAAGGCCCTTAATGGAAGGATACACACACACATGCTCATGATAAACTAAATAGGTGTTATACATGCCCAAAACATTGAAACCTATAGTTTTTAACAGAACCAACCTCAAGTATAAATATCTGTGATGGTATAATGAGTTGATATTGAATATGTGAGAATCTATCTAGTTAGAAATCATTGATGGTAATATATACTAGATGCAAGGTAGCCTACCAATGAGAAAAATGGGTACCAAGCAAATATTATACTCCCTTATTTGAATAGATATGATAGAGTCAAACACCAGAAGGAACCAATCAACACTCAATGATGCAAAGTACTACTAAATGTGAAATATACAATCAATGGGGAAATCATACATTGTGGTTCTAAGCTTCTTGATGAACTTGTAGAGAAAAATGTTTCATGGTTGATAGGGAAAAATCCATTGGGAGAAAGGAAATGATGGAATCCCTTCAACCGATAAGAGGTAGGACATATACTTATAAGATGAAAAAACCCACACTTGACATCAAGGAGGCTAGAACAGGGATGTGATATAAGGATCCCTTTAACATCTAGAAAATAAGAGGATGCACCTAGACAATGACAACAACCAAAGGACCATAGAAAATTGACTCAATCAAAGTTAGCCTAGGGGAAGTGGAAGTTCTTATGAATTTATTTACCCATTCTCATTTATGATGGGAAAGCGGACCGATGTTAGTGATGAATTTAGGGTCCACTTCGATTAGGGGGAAACTCTTGGATAAGCAAAGGAAGTGGGATGGTACGCTTTGGAAAATAAATGACCTATTCATGATTTCATGCATAAGGAAAGGTAATGATGATTTCGATGTCTTTGAGTGGACATCGATGGAAAAATTCTTACCTGACAACACAATATGGACTACAAATCCATCCTTTGAAATCAATTTCCACCAAGATACGTGGCTGTGGAAATATTCTTAGTGAAATTCAAGGTTTGTAGAAATTCATGATCTGTGGTATTCATCTCAGATCGGTTGTTATACAGATAATCCACTCCCTCTCTCTGTCTGAATTTTCTTTTCTTCACTCATCTGCTGACCTATATCTTTTCTTTGCCCCCAGGTACTCCTACATTTTGAGGCTATTAATTGTGGTTATTGTTAACTCCTGATATGTTTTGGATCTCCATTTAACAATCTATCTTCCCCTAGGTGGTTTTCTCTACTTCTATCTAGGTCCTTTACACATCTGAAAATTCTCTTCAGTGGTTCTGCCCTCTCAGCCAATCCTTGTTGCGTCTCTCCTCGGACATTTTGGCTCTGGAATTGAAATAGCCTCTTTGAAGATCTTATTGTTGTTCCCTGGTTTATTTCCCGATAAAGAGATGATCTTGATAATGTCCTTGCTGATACTCAACAACAAAACCCACAAGGTTAAGGCAATATCAAATATCAAAATATGTGTTCTCTCCACTTATATCCTTCAACTATCATCCATTTACCAACAAGTTATGGCCTCATGGGACAATGCCAACGACACCCATCTCAGCGCAATCCATTAGGAAATATCCACCAATATAGAGAAATGCAAGTCTGTCAACTCTACATCGACAAACTAAAGATTGAAGTGAAGGCAAATTTGAAGTCAATTTTGCCTCTAAGGATCACCCATCACGTAACTAGAAATAATATCCTAGATTAACTATAATTTTTTCTTTTTGTTTGATGTTTTTTGGTGCTTCTATAAGCGGTATAAAGAGACCAATTGCACAAAATGTCTAAATATGATGTACTCAGAAAGTAGAGACTGGGTGAAGACACATACAGTAGCTCTGAGAAATAGCCTCATTAATTTTTTTTTCCATGTCTTACATTTGAGTTTTATTCTTAGGCCATCTTTAATACAAAATTATCCTTGGTTCTTGTTAAAAAAACAAAAAGGGCAAAATTTAAAATAACAAGACTCCAAACATTTTAACCATAAAAAAATATTTTTTAATTGCTTTATATGATACATACATAATTTTTTAAAACAATATATAATATATATGTAGCTGACATTAAAATATTTTACATAAAATGTGCACTGAGACATTTTATCTATGGACTACATTGTCCACATTAAAATGGTTTTTTTGTTATTGCGTTGAGAGCCGCTCTACAAACCTGTATGAGGGAGATGTTGTCATGTAACATTACATTCTAAAATAATAAAATAATACTTACATAACAAATTAAAAATAGTAATAAAAAATCGATTCCGGCCATTAATAAATGACTTGAACTTCCACCTTATTTTTACATCAACTTTAGAGAGAGAGAGATAAAGTAATTGAAAGCAAAAAAAATAATTTACTTAATATGTAATTTGTTCAATTAATATTACATGGTGTGTAATTCTTTTTACGTTCAATTGATATATAATATTTAAAACAAAAATAATTTAACCTCAAAAAATGTCATCCATAAATGAAATATTTCATGTTCTTATTAAATAACATAATTTTATATCAACAAAGTAAAATAAAATAATTTAAATAAAGAGAAAGTATATTTTCACTTTTCATATTCTTAATATGGAGTTGATATATAACATTTAAAAAATATTAATAACGATTTTTTTAGTATGGAATATAAATCACATATTTCAATATGTTGAGTAAAAGATTTTAACATGAAATATAGAGAGAGATAGTGAGATAGTTCCATGAATAGGTTCTTTCTAATTTAGAGTATGAATGAGATTTGTAATTCCTTTAATGTTTAATATGAATTGACATGTAACATCTTAAAAAATCTTAATAACAAAAATAAGTCAATCCCCATCATGTCACTAGTGGTCAATTGAAATTATGTGAGGAAGATAACAAGCATTCCAACCAATAACCCAAGATAACCAAAATTGACTCTATACACACACAAAAATACTGATAACAAAAATAATCTCTCTCTCTCTCTCTCTCTCTATATATATATATATATATATAGAGAGAGAGAGAGAGAGAGAGAGAGAGAGATTATATCCCGTGGATATATGTTCTCTACCTCGGAATATAAGGGGGCATGTATTAACATTTTAATGTGAAAAATGTGAAACATAAATAAAATATTTCAATGTCAACTATGTAAATATTATATAAAACAAATGAAAATAAAAAAATATCCTATAGTTAAAATATTTTAGTAGTGTGTGGCTCAAAACTAGTACAAATCCATCTTAACTCCATATCTACCAAGAGCCAAGAGGAATCAAATCTCTCGAGGTGCAAACCTTGCCTCAAGTTTTGCATTAGAAAATAGGTTTGCATCTCGAGAGATTTGATCCCCCTTGATGCTTGGTAGATCCAAAGTCAAGATAGATTTATGCTGGTTAATATATTTTTAAATATACATATATATTACTTAATATTGCCTATTAAAACATTTTATTAATGACCCACATTTAATTTTTTTATTATTATGAATATTTTAAATTTCAACATATTAATTTGATATTAAGAATTGAATGAATTTGATGAAAATGAATCTGTGTATAAGCCCAAAATCCCCTTTCTTAAATAAATCCCCAACCCTTGGACCTGTGGTTAATACCCACAAGGCCCTATCGGAAGCTTTCCTTAGGCGTTAAGCCTTATATAGCCATGGACTTACAATTATCGGAGTTTTTAATATTATCGGAAGCCACCACCCAACCGCGTTCACACATTACAACCAACACAAGCATTACCATATATATGCCTTAAGGTTTAACCCCGCAGCCCCATATAATATATGGGAAAACATTATTAAACACTCCTTTTGGAACCCGCGGCCACATATATATAATACACGGGAAACACTATAAAACCCCGCTCTAATTCAAATGCCCGGACTTCAAATATTATAACTCCGCCTTTATAGATATCGGCGGTTCCGGCTTTCGGCGATCACAATGAATCCCGTAACTCCAACCTCCGACGCGATGCGGACCCGACGCCTCCTTACACTCCTTCCTATACTGATTTCGGATCCGTCATATCGGCGGATTCGTATTGGCGGGTTTGTAATGCAAAGGGTTTGCGGACCCGACACTCCTTTAGGCTGTTCTCTATAACATTTCGGATCCCACTATTGGAACGTACAGGTCTGAAGCCTTGCGGACCCGACGCCCTTTAACGACCCATTCTATAATGATTTCGGGTCCAGATTTCGGAGCTCACCCACTTGGTCGTGCTACGGGCTCCTTTCGGACCCGAAACTCTTTATGCTGGCTTCTATAATAATTCGACTCCGATAATTTGGAGCTTTCAAATGACCATTCTAAAGGCCCCTCTCTGATGCGATGTTTGGTTTCGGACCCGATATGGGTCTGGACCAACCTTAATAATATTTCCCGTTCGCCAATGTTCCGCTTATGTATAAAATCATTCGTCCTCTGTGTAAACAGAATTATACACAGAGCTTTATAAAAAGGTCTTAGAGAGTCTACGGAAGCAGCAGTGATCCGCTTAAGGGAAATTTACGAATTCTCTATGTAAACAGAGTTATTCGTAGAACACTGTAAATGCCTTAAGGAACTTGTAATATGATATAATAAAAAGGAAACGACAGATAAGTCTGATCTTCAGCTCCTTCGCCGCGCTCTCCCGTTCTGGCTTAACTCTTCACTCTTCGTTAATCTCTGTCCCTCTCGCAGGGATTTAATGGTTCAATGCACTCCACTTACATTCTTCTGAATCTTGGCAAGTCCTCTTCCAAGGTAATTCTTCTGTCTTCCACTTGGGTTTAATGCCACTGTGATTCCTTCCAATCACTTCGTTCCCTGTTTTCTACAGAACTCTGTCTGCAACATCTACAGAGCCTACAAATTCATAACAATTCATTCATCCATGAATTATTCTATAACATAATTAACACAAACAGGAATCAACTCAATAGATATATTAAAATAAAAGCAGGGTTACATCCGAGACTCCTCGGTCTCGCTCACACACATGCACAGGCACGTAGGCCTAATATTCAATGCCTCCCTTTCTCACAGGCCTGATTCTCAACACTAATGGCTTCCTCTTTCACAGGCCCGATTATCAATTCTAGTGGCCTCTTGTTGCCCGTAGGCTTACATACATATTTATAATAATCATTGGATCGGATCCTTGAGGTCCGATCAAAAGTCTAAGCTTCTACATGCATGCATCCATGACAAAACATCTTGAGGCTTTATTCTATCTTTAGTCTGTTTTAAAACAGAAAGGCCTCCTTATCCCTTAACGGCCCACATTCATTGATTTTATGCCTAAAAGCTCTCCCTAGTATCTATGTTATCATTTATTTTGAGAATATCTAATTAAATACCACTTAAATATTACTTTGACTTAGAACTTAGGAAACTAATTCCTAAAATGCATGACCCCCTATGTCTACTATTTACAATGATTTCCCTTGGGTTGAATGCTCCTGCATCAGACTCCCAAGGTAGAAAAAATTCATGATCTCCTGATCATGTGTTCAGATCTATGTTTGCCTGGATCCCATATCTTGTGTTGCAACTTTCCATTTGTCGCTGCTTCTGTCTGTTGTTCTTCTCTAGGTCTCCACACTTTATGCTGTCTTGCTCCACTTGCTGCACTTTCACAATCTGTCTCTGTCTTCATTTTGCTGCTGTTGCTTTTCTTCTTTGCAGATGTCTTCCTCTGAGACACTTTCAACATGATTCTTCTGATTAATTCAATTTCCTTGTCCAATAAATCTTCAAGCTGCTGATTTCTTGCTGCCTGTTGAGCTAAGACGACTTGCTCAGTTCTTACTCGTTCAATTTTTACCGTCACTTGCTGACTTCTTGCTTCTATACTTGTTCCTGTTCTTACCTTCTCATTTCTTACTGCCACCCAATCATCCATGCCATCTTGTTTTCTACAATGGAAAACTTCTTCCTTGCCTTCTCTTATCAGCGACTTACTGGACTGGTACATTGTGTACTCCTTTCTGCTATCTTCAACTCTATGCATTTGCAACTCCCAATTCTGAAATTGAGATTCTTTCTGCACTGAATTCTAATCATTCATCATCCTTTCTAGCAACATAACGTCCTCATCCCATGGATTAGAAATTTCCACAGAATTCTCGTCTTTCCCCTTCATTTGACTGCTCAACTGAGTCAAATGTCCTTCAACACCTGCGATAATACCTGCATTCACAAACCATTTGTTAAAAAAAAAATCATAAGGCATCAGTGCCTTACTTCCCTCTGCCAGCATTTCAGTATGCTGTTCTAAATTTTCCATCTCAATCAGCACATCAGTATGCTGATTCTCTCTGCCCAAAGAATCCTCTAAAGAATTCTCAAGACTATCAACTAGTCTTCCTCTCACACCATCTGTTTCCATGATGTCTTTCTCCTCTTGTTCACTGTACTGAACTCTTTCTTCTGCAATCTCCCTGTCATACTCTGGATTCTCCAACAAGTATTCCAACAATGCAATTTCTCTGTGGCATTGTTGAAGCATACCATCATCACTTATAGTCCCTGCATTCACACACAAACTTTCAGTTTGAAAATCACAAAGTTCAATAGTCTCAACTGTTGGTTTATACACCAGCTCTTTAAGCTGATCCTCTTCTTTATTCACAAGAACTTCCTCTTGTACTGTAAGAGCTTCAAGTACAAACGCATCGCTGCTTTCTTCTTCCAAGTATTTATCTCCTGAAAGAGTCTTTTCCATACTTGTGACAGCTTCACAAGATTGCGCATCCTCCTCAGTAAAACCTGTAATCACATCACAATTGTCAGCTATAAAAACACAAGAGTTCACATTATCCAGCTGATCTGGATCTGCCCAATAATTCAAGAAATCATCAATGATCTCCTCCTCTGTTTCACCAATGGAAACCTCCACTTTCAACTCAGCTGCTCTGAGTTCTTCACGACTCAACTGTATACTCATCATCTGCTCGAGCTTCTTCAGCTCTTCTGTTAACTGCATGTTTATCTGTTGAGCTGTTTTCTGTTGTAGCCTCTTCCATTTCATTCTCTTCCCCATGAGCCAACCATGTCTCTGGTCTTCCACATTTTCCCGTAACAACTCCATCAATAGCTCAAGATGAACTGCTATCTTAGCTTTCTCTTTCTCATACTCTTCCTAAGTCAACCGCTGTCTTATGCCATTCGCCTTGGCATATTTCTTCTCTTTTCTACTGTGGCCTCTTTCTGAATCGCTTTCTCCTTTATGACTTTCAGTATTCATCTCCTTCGCCATGAGTTTCTCACCCATGAGTTGCATCAAGCCTCTACAACAACACTCTCTTGCTGCCACTTACCTCACCAATCCTTCCCTCTGGATCTGGTCTTTTGGTAATCACCCGGTCCTCTGCTGGAACCTTTCGAGCATTCTCCACTGCTCCTTCAGGCTTCTCTCATCTGCAACTTCCAAGAACACACTTGTCCTTTTCATTCAACCTCTATTGAATCTTTAGGTTCTGCCACATTCACCTAGAATCCCTTGCTGGACTCCTTCATCACTGCACTCTAGCTGTGATATACTTCTTCCTGCTGAGATTTCTTCGCTATGCTTGTAAATCAAATTATCCAAGCATAACCTTTAAACCAGAGATAAATAATACTTGTCAGCTCACCTTTCAAAATCCTGCATGATCTTGCTTCACTTCTCAACTACACTGCATCTCTGTGCTGCAATATTCATTAGTTCCAAAATCTAACATTCATTCATCACATGCAATTAACTTAACTTAAAAACTTGAATCTTCAAACAGAGCTATTCCAGCTCTAATACCAACTTCTGCTACTCTGGAATCCTTCTCTCCGTAGGAAAATTTCCCTGCTCTGATACCACTTGATGAAAATGAATCTGGGTATAAGCCCAAAATCCCCTTTCTTAAATAAATCCCCAACCCTTGGACCTGTGGTTAATACCCACAAGGCCCGATCGGAAGCTTTCCTTAGGCGTTAAGCCTTATATAACCATGGACTTACAATTATCTGCGTTTTTAATATTATCGGAAGCCACCACCCAACCACGTTCACACATTACAACCAACACAAGCATTACCATATATATGCCTTAAGGTTTAACCCCGCAACCCCATCCTTTTGGAACCCGCGGCCACATATATATAATACACGAGAAACACTATAAAACCCCGCTCTAATTCAAATGCCCGGACTTCAAATATTATAACTCCGCCTTTATAGATATCGGTGGTTCCAGATTTCGGCGATCACAATGAATCCCGAAACTCCAACCTCCGACGCGATGCGGACCCGACGCCTCCTTACACTCCTTCCTATACTGATTTCGGATCCGTCATATCGACGGATTCGTGTCGGCGGGTTTGTAATGCAAAGGGTCTACAGACCCGACACTCCTTTAGGCTGTTCTCTATAACATTTCGGATCCCACTATTGGAACGTACAGGTCTGAAGCCTTGCGGACCCGACGCCCTTTAACGACCCGTTCTATAATGATTTCGGGTCCAGTTTTCGGAGCTCACCCACTTGGTCGTGCTACGGGCTCCTTTCGGACCCAAAACTCTTTATGCTGGCTTCTATAATAATTCGGCTCCGGTAATTCGGAACTTTCACATGACCATTCTAAAGGCCCCTCTTCGATGCGATGTTTGGTTGCGAACTCGATATGGGTCTGGACCAACCTTAATAATATTTCCCGTCCGCAAATGTTCCGCTTATGTATAAAAGCATTCGTCCTCTGTGTAAACAGAATTACACATAGAGCTTTATAAAAAGGTCTTAGAGAGTCTACGGAAGCAGCAGTGATCCGCTTAAGGGAAATTTACGAATTCTCTGTGTAAACAGAGTTATTCGTAGAACACTATAAATGCCTTAAGGAACTTGTATACGCTATAATAAAAAGGAAACGACAGATAATTCTGATCTTCAGCTCCTTCGCCGCGCTCTCCCCTTCTGGCTTAACTCTTCACTCTCCGTTAATCTCTGTCCCTCTCGCAGGGATTTAATGGTTTAATGCGCTCCACTTAGATTCTTCTGAATCTCGGCAAGTCCTCTTCCAAGGTAATTCTTCTGTCTTCCACTTGGGTTTAATGCCACTGTGATTCCTTCCAATCACTTTGTTCCCTGTTTTCTACAGAACTCTGTCTGCAACATCTGCAGAGCCTACGAATTCATAACAATTCATTCATCCATGAATTATTCTATAACATAATTAACACAAACAGGAATCAACTCAACAGATATATTAAAATAAAAGCAGGGTTACATTCGAGACTCCTCGGTCTCGCTCACACACATGCACAGGCACGCATGCCTAATATTCAATGCCTCCCTTTCTCACAGGCCTGATTCTCAACACTAATGGCTTCCTCTTTCACATGCCCGATTATCAATTCTAGTGGCCTCCTGTTGCCCGTAGGCTTACATACATATTTATAATAATCATTGGATCGGATCCTTGAGGTCTGATCAAAAGTCTAAGCTTCTAAATGCATGCATCCATGAAAAAACCTCTTGAGGCTTTATTCTATCTTTAGTATGTTTTAAAACAGAAAAGCCCCTTAATGGCCCACATTCATTGCTTTTATGCCTAAAAGCTCTCCCTAGTTTCTATGTTCTCATTTATTTTGAGAATATCTAATTAAATCCCACTTAAATATTACTTTGACTTAGAACTTAGGAAACTAATTCCTAAAATGCATGACCCCCTATGTCTACTATTTACAAAGATTTCCCTTGGGTTGAATGCTCCTGCATCAGAATTACACATATCCTTCTGCCCCGCCACCCCAGGAACAAAGTGTAATTTTATTAATCAAAGAGAAATAAAATTACATTGTGTTGATACATGTCTCACATGTATTTGGATAGATAGATTCAAAATTTAGTGGATCTTACACATATAAGATTGTGCATTTTCAAAAAAACTCTTGTTTCTTTGTCATGAACTTATAGAAAACCCCAGGGTTTCACTCAAAAAGAGAAAAGTAAAAAAAACACTTGAAATTTGATAAAATTAGAGCATATACATAAAACAAGGCAAAAAACCCCATAACAAATAACAAGGCTTCCAAAAAAACCCAAATCACATACACACTAGCAAGTAGACTTGAAAGCTAAAAACCTGAGCAGTGAGTGAGTGTATAAGGAGTGGAAAACAAAGGCTGATGGTCAAAAAGGCCACAAAAAAAGAAGTTGAGAACAACTTTAGAGAAGACCACAACCCGTGACAACCCACACACAACCATGAGCAGTGTTGAAGATGTGGCAACAATGAGGAGCCATCAAGGAAGGCAGTGGCAGTGCCCATAGGCAGAAAGCCGTAGTGACTGAGGCACAACAACATGGCAAACCTCGACCAGAAGAATCCCACAACAACTAGGCGATGATGATAATAGTAGGGTGACCAACATAGGAAGTGTCAACAACAACAAGGTGAATCGACAAAGGAGGAAGAGGCGACAACAAAGCCACAATGAACTAGGCATATACGACTAAGGCGACAACTGAAACCAAAGATGGAGGCATCTAGGGTTCCCCAACCACCTCCCATCGCGACCAATCCCCTCAACTAAGAACTTAATGGAAAATACCTAAAAATTATTGTAAGCACATTAGATCCACCTACACATCTTGTTCTCATTCTTATTAGGAAGTACTTGATATTTTTAATTTTTAATTTTTAACTTTCAATTATTTTTTGTCTTTGAACATTGAATATTTTATTATATAAACATTATTATTTTTTTCCCAGGGGAAAATCGTAATCTTCCATTAATTTGAAAAATTACATGTAGTAGATGCCATAGGCATATGCATAACTGATGGTCGAAACCAGGTTCATAGTTGTCAAAAAAATAATATATGTGCCGAAGCCATAACCATTAGAGTGTTGTACATATTCACCACACAGGGTGTTCAGAGTTTGCGTAAAAAGATAGATTATCAACATAAATATATACATATATAAAAAAATGAGATGTTATGTCCATCAAAAATTTTGTGCCTGGTCCCTCTGAGGATAAGATCTGTTGATGTAAGGCCGATGGTATAATTGATATTGTTCTGCTCCATGTTGTTCTAGTATCATCCACAACCCTCTGGGTTGTGCCGTGGCCTCCTTGGATAACTTGTCAGCAACCTCGTTATATTCCCTGTAAATGTGTTGGCAGATGATAGAGTTAAATTGAGCCTTGTAAACCATAATATCATCTAGAATGTTTCCGAGGGAATGTGCATGACAGGTATTTATGCTGTTGAACCAGTTTATGATGATTTTTGAATCCCCAAAAATTTGTATGTTATTGCATGAGTGTGTAAGTGCAAAGTGCAATAAATGTTTGAGAGTAATTAGTTTTGCAAAATTGTTTGTACCCTCCCCCAATCCCATTTTGATTTTGTAATAGTGTTGATCAGATAGGTATAAAAGAGATCCTCCCCCACATCCATGAGATTGGGCTGCACCATCGAAGTATGCCCATGGGGTAGTTCGATCAATAATTTCGGGGGAATGAGAATGTGTTGTAGAGGGATGTGTCTCTTCAAGGATTTCATGATAAGAAGCTATAACATTTGCAGTGATGATAGGCCATCGAGCTGGAGAACCTTGGAAGATGATTTTGTTTTTAGTCAACTAGATCTTCCAGCATATGAGGAGGGGTATGCATTGAGTCTTGCTGTCCAAATGCACTCTATTCCGAATTATCCATGCCTCAGTGATCGACAGTCCATGCCAATTGCCCTGTTTTTTGAGGAGGTGTATTATTTGTTGCCATAACTGAACAATGAGAGGGCAGGTTAAAAAAAGGTGTTCATTGGTCTCTGCTGCCTGTGTATAGAGGACACACCAGTGCGGCCCAAATTGCGATCTGCGCATGAGGTTTTCTCTAGTTGGAGTCTTGTTGCGAAGCACATTCCACATGAAAAGTCTGGCTCGAGGGGGGGCTTTCAGTTTCCAAATTTTTGACCACCATTCAAGGAGAGCAGGTGGTTGACAATCCAATATCAGGTATTGATATCCTACTTTGGGAGAGTATTTCCTGTTCTCTGCCGGGGACCAGATTAGTTCGTCAGATCCCTCTGTTATGCGAACATGTGCTTCATTGAGGGCATGTATATAACCCTCCCAGAAATGATGCCAGGGTTCGGGTATGCCCAAGTGCCGTGCAAAGAACCAGACTTGTTCAAATATGGAGCTGTTTTACTTGTCTGCGATCTGTCCGATCGTTTTAATCTACCTCTGGTTTAGGAATAGTATAAGATCAGGTGGTAAGTGATGCATATTTCCCCCACCGGACCATGGTTCCAAACCTATGCATGCCATGTTGCCTTCTTTGTTTTTCCAAGCAAGTCGCTCTTGAATGCTGGGCATAGTATGTGTTATACTCCTATACCAATAGGTGTCATATTTCATGATTGACTTGATGAGTTCAGTAATATGTTCATTCCTTTCCTTGCTGCAAAGGTTTCCATATTATCAAAAAATAAAAAAATTTAAAAAATGTAAAGAGGGTATGTCCTAAAAGAAAAATCAAAGGGTAAAAAGAATAAAATGGTCAAAAAGAAAAAAAAAGCAAAAGAAATGAACCCCAAACAAAGAAAGACCGGGAAAGTGTGCAAGTCCAAAATGCCACTACATTTTCATTTTCTGTAAATAAAGCATTGTGTGCAGCTTGTTAATTTATGCCACAATTGATGAATGGCCAAACAACTCAATCTTGGCTAGTTCATGTTTGAATTTCCTGTTTTAGAGATAGAGAATAAAAATTTGACCAAGCTGTTTAATCTTGGCAGATAAGTAGATAGGTAGAGTAAATAAAAAGGAGCTCAACAGTTAAATCTGAGCCCTTGGATGTAATAAGTGCAGACTTAGGTAGGCTTACCATGAAAAGAAAAGAAAAGTTGATGAGAGTTTGCCAGTCCAAGTGCACCCAAAGAAAGAAGAAAAAATGCTACGCAAAGTAGGCAGGGTAGGTAGATTGCTGTTGCAGAATGATACTTGTGATGGATTATGTTTATAAAAAGTGTTAACTTTCACTTCTATCACAAGTGCAATGGCGGACATATACTTGAAGCAACTCAAGAGAGGCAAGGTTGAATAACAAACTCCCCTTCATATTTTTCCCTAATCATTTACTAATTTCCCCCTTCAAAAATTAAGAATCTGTTCTTAATAACATTCATAAATCACTCATCTCATTTCATAAACATTGCCTAAGTAAAACCCTATTTTACTTAGGAAAATGGCAAGTATTCCTCATGAAAACCCTTTTTTCATCCTGAGCCTAAGTTTAAACTACAAAAATCAAATTGTTTTTAAACTTAGCAATTTCATTTACATCTTTTCATATTAACGATTAACTTTCATTAGATAACTCCCTTATAAACATTTTTGCCCAACCCCGTATTATGTAAATACATTAAAAAACCCTGTATATTATGTATCCCTGCCCCGGTCGAAATACGACCATATCACTGTTTAACAGGGATTAACAGGTTTATTTGGAACCCGTTAATAACCTTCCCGCCATGCAATCAAGGGTTAATTAACCACTTGGGTTAATTAATAACCAAACTACCCTGAACCAATCAAAACAACCCCGATACCATTAAAAACAGTTAAATACACCAGGCCCTTATACATTAACCTCTCGCCACATTTCATGCCCATCTGCCATCCGATCAACCCATTCGCATCCAACGGTTCATAAACCATTTTGCGACCACCCTAACCTTCGCCCTTTAACTCGCGGGGGCCAGCGTTTTTTGCGCCCGTACTCTGCCACGCATCACTTTGTCAGCCTGCTCGCTTGCCCTACGCCTGAAACCACTTGGCCCCAAAAGCAGTGCGGGAAAACCTGCTTACCACCCCCTCGCTCACGTCATCTGTTGACGTCCTTCGTCCTTTTGCTGACGTCCTCCGCCATGTCATCTGCCCCCGTACTTCCGTCGACGTCATCCGTACTGCTTACGTCATCCTCTCGATCAAATAAAAAACTCCTGCCAAAACTTCATTTCGTCGAATAAATGGGTAAAATGACATTTTGTAATACATTACGCCCCGGCTCTCTTACAAAATAAAATCGACTGAGTTCACAGTTCTAGTCTCTCGACCGCCTCCTGACCAGAAAAGACTCCAACAACGAGCTCACAGCCTCAACCAACCTGCCATTTTACGGTTTTTTCCTATTTTAACGCAGCTTAAACCAAATAGAGGGGCTTTCGAGCTTGCAGAAGAAAGAAATAAAGATATACAGGGATATTTTCTACCCTAACCAGTGGACCTTCAGAGACATGAATTGCCAAAGGAAAGATGATGAGAAGACACGTTAGCAGTTTTGCCTTACCAGACAACGATGAGCAGGGGTCAGATCAACATTAAAAAGTGGCAGATCAGACTTAAAGAGTTTCAAAACAAGTCAAAGAGTGGCAGATCAACATTAAAGAGTGGTAGATCAAAATTAAAGAGTATCAGTTAATACAGGCAGCCGGCGTAGAGTTACTACAGAAGACAGCTGCCAACCGAATTAAAAGGCCTGCCTCCAGCACAACATCAGATATCTTTTCCTAGCTGTTTCTATTTTCACTTGTAAACTATTTTTAGTTAAACCTAGATACTATCTCACAGCTGTTATGAGATATTTTTTTTACAATTTTGAGCATAAATACCCCCTCCATTGGAGTATTGAGTGTGGATTGTGGATGTCCTAGACTTTGCTGTAATATTGAAATTTTGGAATAAAGTGCTGTTGGAATCAACTGTTGTATGGCCTACTGGATGAAGAATTGAAGCGGAGGACTTGTCACAGATTTCTTGAATCAACCATTGGATCAATAAGTCCTCTATACCTTGTGTTTTAAAGTTTTCTTGTTTATTATATCATCTGTGTTTCATGATCTGAATGATAAATAAAAGGTTAATTTTAGAATATTCTTGATTGCACTCTGTTTTTAGTCTTTATTGTTCTCTGTTTTTTCTTGAGAATTTGGATAAGCAGTGAACTATTAATTGTTCCTGTTTCCTAATTCTTTCATGTTGATTATTTTCTAAAGAATACCTAACTGCTCCTTACCAGTAATCATCCATTTTCCCTCTTTAAATAGGTTGAAGGATTCTTAACTGCCCTTCACCCAATTTGAGCCCATTCCATCTGCTTCAAGTCTCTATTTGTTCCCGGTTTGACTACCTTGCTCTGTGAAGCCATCCTTTATTAAGAAACCAAATCCATAAGGCCATCTTCCTTGACTCCATTAGCCCAATGGACTGAACTACTCAGTTTTACCTCTCTGTTCTATCGAATCTCACCACCCAAACTCAAAACAAAACCCTTGAACTTCATAACTAGCCTAATAACTTTAAAAATAAAGCTAAATCATAAAGAGAGAGCCCTCTTTGGATGCAGATTGGCTAGATTCTGTATCTAAAAGATTGGTCTGTGGTTACCTCGACCTCCTTTCCCCTTCTTACAACTTCTGGGAAAACCTGAGTGATAACATCATTGGCGACTCCGCTGGGGACTTGAATAATTGTTTGTTACTATTTTTTATTTCATAAATTGCAGGCGGAGCCTGGAGTTAGCCAGGTAGCCTTTGAAATGATTTTTCTTTGCAATTGCAGAAGTAAATGAATGCTACTTCAGTCTATCTCCGGTCTAGCTTATAGATTGAACATCTAGTTTCAAATACTTGATCAGTTCCTCTTGTCAAATAAAGTCTTTAAGAAAGTTTAAATCTCATATCTAAAGCATCTTAAAGAAATCATAGAAGTTGTTTTGAAAAGTCATAAAAAATAGAAATAATCATAAAATACTCAAAATTTGGTTTCCTGGAGAACTAAATCTTTTCCTCAGAACTGTTTTACAGGTTTAGATCTGATCTGTGATGGTGGACAGGGACCAGACACACAAAGGTTAAAAATCATCCACCTGGTGACTCCACATCAATTTCACAACTAAGACTCCACTGGAGGGATGAACCTGAAAGAACAATACAAAAAGATCAGGCTTTTAACTTAGATTGTTATCTAAGACCTTATGTTCTTTCTAAATTGATAGAGTTTTCCAATGTATATTGTATTTTAGAAAAAAAAATAGATTAATTTTTGAGTATTTTCTTTTGAAAATTGTAAATATATATCATCCTTTTGAATCTTATGATGATCACTTTCCAATCAAGAAGCCTCAAATACTCAAGACTCCACTGCTAAAAGAATCCAGAGTTGTTGAGAACCTATGGTTACCCAATTTTAGCATTAAGTGTCTTCAAGATGAATTTAACAAATCAACACACATATGCTCCTTTGGACAAGTCAAATATTCCAGGTTTTCCAAACGCTTTGCCCAAATTTGATTGGTCAAGAAATCTTCCATTGTTTAAAGATGAAATAGGAGATGAAGCTGCTTTACATTTATTAAAATTTCATATGCACATTTGAAAGTTTAAAGTCAAATTCCATGAAGATTGTCTTATGAAAATATTTATGATAACTTTAGAAGAAAAAGTTAGATCTTGGTATGAAAATTTACCAGCCTCTAGCATATGTTCTTTAAAGCAGTTTCATGCTACATTTCATGACAAATACAAGGAAAGGTATTCATCTCTATTGCTAATTCAAGACTGCTGTGACAATTTTGAAAGTTTTATTCAATATCTTGAAAATTACTATGTTGATGATGATAATCAGTTCATGGATCATGAAATATTAGAGGTCTTAGAAGAGAAGCCTTTTAAAAAAGTGGAAGCCTTGCTTGAATTATCTTCCCCTCCAAAAGAAAAAGATGATGTATGTTGTTCAGAAACCCATGAAGTTTCCCCACAGGAAAAAATTCTTGCAGCACTACAAACTGATTAGAATAAAGAAGAAATGCAGTTCCCTGAAATTGCTCAAATAAAAGATAGCAATGAAAAGCAACAACAGTTCAGAGATCTGGAGGTAGAGGCAATAGAGCTTAAAAATATTGAACCACAAGACAATCTTCAACAAATGGTGGTTTCTTTAGAGATTAAAGAACAGTCAAAATTATTTGTTGAAAACCATGTCAGAAATTTTCTTTCCTTGCATGCAAATGAAATGAGACAACATACTTTGATAGATCATGATCTTTCATCCAAAATTAATGAAAGTTTGCAACTCCCTTGCAAGCTTCCATATGACAAAGACAATGATTTTCATGTTGTATGTGATAAGGCTGTTATATTTGATGAAGATGAAGAGTATTCAAAGCACTTGGATACAGTGGATAATAAAGAGGAGAAACGATTGACTAATCACTTAAATCAAGTAGCAGTTTGGAATGAGGTTTGTTTTCCTGATACCAATCATCCAGAATATCTTATATGGCAGGATTACCATTATCCTTTAGCCAATATATTGCAGCCATCAGTGCAGGAAGAGATTAGGAATCATGAAAAAATTTCTGCTAATTCCAACTACAATAAATCAGAAGATAGATTTATAAAGCAATATGTGGAGGATAAAGCTCCTGATCTAATGTGTGTGTTTGATGACATTGCTTCTTTTGATGATTTGCCCAAATATGATCAGTATGATGATAATTATGTTCTTTAGATCCAAACTAACTTTATAGAGCAATCAGAGGCTAGTTTGTGGAATAAGGATATCCCGTTTCACCAACTTGAAAATAGTGATCAGCTTGTTCATTTCAGCTATGAAAGTAAGGAAGAAAATGCAAAAAATTTGGAAATAAGTGAAACTCCCTTACCTCTTTGTTTTCAATCATGTAAAATTTTTAAAGAAAAGGAGTAGCAACTTGTAGAAATCTATGAAGTTCCATTGGAACCTATATGTAATAAGTTGCAACAATCCTTCCAAGTTCCTTATGACCCAACAGCTGATAGGTTGGATGATGAAAGTAATCAGAATTCTTCTCCATTAACTGACTATGAGAGTCAAAATCAAGATGATAATGGTTTTACAAGACAAACATTACAGCCAGTAGAGATATCATGACAAAGAGCAGTTGAAAACATGTAGGGTGATAAAGGTAAAAGAGATATTTCAGTTTCATGGCATGAAAGCTATCCAGAACATTTGTATAGTTGTTTGAATCAACTCAAGAATAGTGTATATATTTTACAAGATCCTTTTGTACAGTTTCTAGATTCAACAAAGGAGATTAGGAATTTCCTTATCTTCTCAAAGGTTAACAAAGCTATATTTGATTGCAAGATCTCAATTTTAAACACCAACAAGCACAAGCAACAAAGGCCACTAATGCATATAATGCTTGAGTGGTTACATTGGTTGTTTCGTTTTACCTAACCAGCAGTCAGAAAGCTGATTAGAGTAAGTAGGTAGGATTTTAGTTTGATTTAATTCAGTTTAGTAGATTATGAAATAAATCCTTAAATATTTGAATCCAATCAAAAAGCCCTATGATCTTGATGATTTACTAATTTGGTTTGAAGATTGCAACACCTTTTAGTTTCAAGTCAAAATCTCAAGTTGTGCAGGAAAAGGGTAGAAATATTTTTGATAAAAAACCAAGAATGAAGATTCCTACCTAAGCTACAAGGTGCTCAAGTGGGATTCAAGAAGGAAGAATACATGTTTAAGTGTTGATTGGATAGTGACTTGTTGGAGTTGAAGCCCGAAGTGAAGGCCCTAATATTCACGAGTGTTACTGTCATATATACAGTAAAGCAACCAACAAAAGAAGATTTCAGAGCATAATCTAAGTTACTCATAAGGCTCTCTGACCTGCTGTTCTTGACTTTCCACCAGTGAAAGCCATCCCCAAGTGGAGCCACTATTATACTCCTATACCAATAGGTGTCATATTTCATGATTGACTTGATGAGTTCGGTAATATGTTCATTCCTTTCCTTGCTGCAAAGGTTTCCATATTATCAAAAAATCAAAAAATGTAAAAAATGTAAAGAGGGTATGCCCTAAAAGAAAATCAAACGGTAAAAAGAATAAAATGGTCAAAAAGAAAAAAAAGTGAAAGAAATGAACCCCAAACAAAGAAAGATTAGGAAAGTGTGCAAGTCCAAAATGCCACTACTTTTTCATTTTCTGTAAATAAAGCATTGTGTGCAACTTGTTAATTTATGCCACAATTGATGAATGACCAAACAGCTTAATCTTGGCTAGTTCATGTTTGAATTTCCTGTTTTAGAGATAGAGAATAAAAATCTGACCAAACTGTTTAATCTTGGCAGATAAGTAGATAGGTAGAGTAAATAAAAAGGAGCTCAATAGTTAAATCTGAGCCCTTGGATGTAATAAGTGCAGACTTAGGTAGGCTTACCATGAAAAGAAAAGAAAAGTTGATGAGGGTTTTCCAGTCCAAGTGCACCCAAAGAAAGAAGAAAAAATGCTAGGCAAAGTAGGCAGGGTAGGTAGATTGGTGTTGTAGAATGATACTTGTGATGGATTATGTTTCTAAAAAGTGTTAAATTTCAGTTCTATCACAAGTGCAATGGCAGACATATACTTGAAGCAACTCAAGTGAGGCAAGGTTGAATAACTAACTACCCTTCATATTTTTCCCTAATCATTTACTAATTTCCCCCCTCAAAAATTAAGAATATGTTGTTAAAGAGCGAGTCCATACAGGCTAGTAGAATTTTTAAAAATTTTGTGGAAAAAACATGTGAACTGTTTAAACGTTTCAGACTAACTTAGTGAGTCCACATTGCCCTGATGATGGACTCACTAAGTTAGTCCGAAACGTTTAAACAGTTCACAGGTTTTTTCCACAAAATTTTTAAGAATATGTTCTTAATAACATTCATAAATCATTCATCTCATTTCATAAACATTGCCTAAGTAAAACCTTATTTTACTTAGGAAAATGGAAAATATTCCTCATGAAAACCCTTTTTTCATCTTGAGCCTAAGTTTAAACTACAAAAATCAAATTGTTTTTAAACTTGGCGCTTTCATTTACATCTTTTCATATTAATGATTAACTTTTATTATATAACTCCCTTATAAACATTTTTGCCCAACCCCGTATTATGTAAATACATTAAAAACCCTGTATGTTATGTATCCCCGCCCCAGTCGAAATACGACCATATCATTGTTTAACAGGGATTAACAGGTTTATTTGGAACCCGTTAATAACCTTCTCACCGTGAAATCAAGGGTTAATTAACCACCTGGGTTAATTAATAACCGAACTAGCTTGAACCAATCAAAACAGCCCCGATACCATTAAAAACAGTTAAATACACCTGGCCTGCATACATTAATCTCCCACCATATTTCATGCCCGTCTACCATCCTATCAACCCATTCACATCCAACGGTTGATAAACCATTTCGCGACCCCCCTAACCTCTGCCCTTTAACTCGTGGGGGCCGACGGTTTTTACACCCGTACTCTGCCACGCGTCACTCCGTCAGCCTGCTTGCTCGCCCTCCGCCCGAAACCACTTGGCCCCAAAAGCGATGCGGGCAAAACCACATACCACACCCCCGCTCATGTCGTCTGATGACGTCCTCCGTCCTTTTGCTGATGTCACCCGTCACGTCCTCCACCCCCGTACTTCTGCCGACGTCATCCGTACTGCTTACGTCATCCTCCCGATCAAATCAAAAACTCCTGCCAAAACTTCATTTCGTCGAATAAAAGGGTAAAATGACTTTTTGCAATACATTATGCCCCGCACTCTCCTGCAAAATAAAATCAACTGAGTTCACAGTTCCAGTCTCTCGACCGCCTCCTGACCAGAAAAGACTCCAGCAACGAGCTCCCAGCCTCAACCAACCTGCCATTTTATAGTTTTTTCCTATTTTAACGCAGCTTAAACCAAATAGAGGGACTTCCGAGCTTGTAGAAGAAAGAAATAAAGATATATAGGGATATTTGCTACCCTAACCAGTGGACCTTCAGAGACATGAATTTCCAGAGGAAAGATAATCAAAAGACACGTTAGCAGTTTTGCCTTACCAGACAGCGATGAGCAGGGGTCAGATCAGCATTAAAATGTGGCAGATCATAATTAAAGAGTTTCAAATCAAGTCAAAGAGTGGTAGATCAGCATTAAAGAGTGGCAGATCAGAATTAAAGAGTATCAGCTAAGACAGGCAGTCGGCGCAGAGTTACTACAGAAGACAACTTCCAGCCGAATTAAAAGGCCTGCCTCCAACACAACATCAGATATCTTTTCCTAGCTGTTTCTATTTTCACTTGTAAGCTATTTTTAATTAAACCTAGATATTATCTCACAACTGTTATGAGATATTTGTTTTACAATTTTGAGCATAAATACCCCCTCCATTGGAGTATTGAGTGTGGATTGTGGATTTCCTAGACTTTGCTGTAATATTGAAATTTTGGAATAAAGAGCTATTGGAATCAACTGTTGTATGGCCTACTGGATGAAGAATTGAAGCGGAGGACTTGTCACAGATTTCTTGAATCAACCATTAGATCAATAAGTCCTCTATACCTTGTGTTTTAAAGTTTTAATGTTTATTATATCATCTGTGTTTCATGATTTGAATGATAAAGAAAAGGTTAATTTCAGAATATGCTTGATTGGACTCTGTTTTCATTCTTTATTGTTCTCTGTGTTTTCTTTATAATTTGGATAAGCAGTGAACTCTTAATTGTTCCTGTTTCCTGATTCTTTCATGTTGATTATTTGCTAAAGAATACCTAACTGCTCCTTACCAGTAACCATCCATTTCCACTCTTTAAATAGGTTGAAGGATTCTTAACTGCCCTTCACCTAATTTGAGCCCATTCCATTTGCTTCAAGTCTCTATTTGTTCCCAGTTTGACTACCTTGCTCTGTGAAGCCATCCTCTGTTAAGAAACCAAATCCAGAAGGCCATCTTCCTTGACTCCATTATCCCAATGGACTGAAATACTCAGTTTTACCTCTCTGTTCTATCGAATCTCACCACCCAAACTCAAAACAAAACCCTTGAACTTCATAACTAGCCCAATACCTTTAAAAACAAAGCTAAATCATAAAGAGAGAGCCCTCTCTAGATGCAAATTGGCTAGATTCTGTATCTAAAAGATTGGTCTGTGGTTACCTCGGCCTCCTTTCCCCTTCTTACAACTTCTGGGAAAACCTGAGTGATAACAGTATGGAGGATGGATTTATAAACAATTGATATCCCAGTTTGAGGCCAGGTTGGGTTACGAATCCAGTCCATGAGGTGTTGAGGAAAAATGTATATATGATAGGTGACCTTGGTCCAGAGGTTCTGAGTAGTGAGTAAGGACCATCCCATTTTAACTACTAGAGCATGTGCAAATGTAGGGAGGTCTTTTAATCCCCATCCTCCCCATTTTTTTGGCAGAGCGATTTGATTCCATCCCACCCATGCATAGGGCTTGCCTTCTTTGTATCCATTCCAAAGGAATTTGCAGTAGATATTTTGGATGTGATCGAGTATCCCTCTTGGGATCCATGCCAAAGTCATCCAGTACATAGGGGAGGCTTCCAATATAGATTTTATGAACACTAGCCAGCCTACTCTTGAAAGAAACCGATGGTTCCAATTTTTTAGCCTCTTCTCAACTTTAGTAATGAGCCAAATCCAATCTGCAATATGGTAGCTGTGAGGTTTAAGCCTGAAGCCCAGGTATTTTAGACCATCCTCCAAAAGATGATGCTGGAAAGGAAAAATATGCGATGTAGATCTGGCTTCCAAGGGTGAAGTGTAGGAGAGAGTGATGGTGGACTTTATATGGTTTTCTTCCATGCCGGTGGCTTTTGCAAAGAGTTTAAGGATGTCATGGAAGGTAGATGAGTCCCTCTGGCTGCCATCGAGGAAGATGAGGACATCATCAACAAAAAGTAGATGGGTAAGGTGGCAAAGGTAATTCAATTGTAATCCATGTAGTCAGCCATCCCTTTTGGTTGATGTGAGGAGCCTGCTTAGGGCCGCCATAACAATGAGAAAGAGAAGAGGGGAGAGTGGGCATCCTTGCCGAAGGCCTCTCTCAGCATGAAAGAAATGCGAAGCAGAGCCGTTTATGAGAACACTAAAAGTGGCTGAGGTTATGTAGCACATGATCCAATTGATGAATGGAGGGGGAAACCCAAGGTTGGTGGGGATCATTTTAATGTATAGCCAACTAACCTTGTCAAAAGCTTTGGCTAGATCAATTTTAAGAATGGCTCCTTTGATCTTTTTATGATTGATAGAGTGAAGGGCTTCTTTTGCAGTGCCGATAGCTTCGTGAATTTGTATGTTCTGTAGGAAGGAAAATTGTTCAAAGGAAATATGTCTAGACAGGATAGGGCGGAGCTGGTTTGCTATTATCTTGGCTATGATTTTATATAAGCTGTTGCAGAGAGAGATGGGTCGGAAGTCATTGAAATATGTTGGGGAGTTGGATTTAGGGATTAAAGCAATGAAAGCAGTTTTGATGGCATCATACATATGCCCTGCTGTTTTGCATTCTTCCACCACCTTAAGTAGGTTAGGGCCAATGAGGTCATATAAAGCAAGGAAGAATTCTATGGGCCATCCATCCGGTCTAGGGCTCTTGTCTTTCTTGAACCATTTTAGCGTTCCTTCCAGTTCCCATAGTGTGATTAGGGAATTAAGTTCCTCATAGGAGTCCTCATCAATGAAACAGGGGAAGTGTCTAGCTATTTGGATAATTTCAGCAATGGATGTCTCACAGGGAGCCCTGAAGAGATTTCTAAAGTGTGTATACCCTAACTATGAGAGTTGACTGAAAGTAGATGCCATGCTTCCATCTTTTCGAGGCATATGCTAGATAGTATTGGAGATTTTCCTTCCTTTAGCGTAGTTTTGGAAGAACTTTGTGTTTACATCGCTTGCTTGCAACTAGATTGCTCGGCTTCGAAGTCACCAGGTTTCTTCCCTCTCCTTTAGGATTTTGATCTTTTGATTTTTTAGAGAAATTAGCTGATCCTTGGCTTCAGTAGATGAAAACCCTCTGTTTTGCTCATCCTGAAGTGTAGCCAGAGATTGCTCCACTGTAGTGAGGGTATTATCATCTCTCTTGGATTTTTCCTTGGCCCATTTAATGGAGATATTTTTGAGCATTTTGAGGTTCCAGTAGAACCCTTCAGCCCAAATACTACTTCTGGATGGGGGATAGAGTCGCCATAATTCATTTATCATTTGGATGTAGGATAGGTCATTGAACCAGGTGGAGTTAAATTTGTAAGGTGCCCCCGGTTTTTTTTGTGGACTCGAGATCTCCATGAATATGGGATAGTGATCCAATATTCCACCAGATCCCACCCAATGTCTATAGAGGGATAGATTTTGTATCAAATTGTCCTTTATCAGGAACCTATCTAGCCTTCTAGCTACTGCAGCTTCTCTTTTACGCCGATTTCTCCAAGTAGGAAGGGGCTTGTTCATGGGAATGTCCGTCAGATGGTGTTGTTCCAGTAGTCTCTCCATCGATTCATTGATCCTGTCAACTTGTGCATTGGTACCCCAAGATTCTCCATATAAAATGAAGAAGTTTAGGTCGCCCCCAATGATAAGGTTATTTGAGGACATGATCGATAGGTTGAGTAATCGATTCCAGTAAGCCTCTCTGTGGTGGCATGGTCCATAGACATTGACAATACGAAGGTCCATTCCAAAATCAGAAGAGAAGATATCCATGCCAATAAACCCGTCACCACGCCAAGAGGTCCTCGGGTTTATGGTGTGGGGATTATATCCTAAAGCCAATACGCCTGATCATCCGTTAACATCCAGGGATTGAAAAATCCAGCTAGGCTTTAGGGAGCCGAGAGTGCGGGAGATGAGGTCAGATTCTCCCAAGTTTTCTTGAAGGAAGATAATGTCTAAAGATTCAGAGTCAAATAGTCTTCTGAGGGCTAGTTTTTTGGGCGAACTAGCCAAGCCCACACAATTGAAGGATAGGCACTTCATGGAGGTAGTTGAGCAAGGGTGTTCGGTGCTCTAAGTACCCGGTTGAGTGAGGCTTGTCTACCGGAGGCTACTTCCACCTCTGCTATCAGGATAGCTTTGGATAGATGTGATTTCTGACCATGGATGGGTTTACGGTTCAAATGGGAGGGTATTAGGCCCAGGCCGGATCTGCCATCCTGTGGGGTGACAAGGCAGGATCTAAGGTTATAAGGATGGGGAGAAACTGGGGGGAGGGATGGGGAGCATGAGGGGACAAGGGGGGGGGGGGATCAGGAGGGAAGGATGGGGGGGTAGTGGAGAAAGTCGGTGAATGAGGGGTGAGGGGACAGGGAATGGGGGTAAGAGTGTCTCCTAGAGATGCATCATGCACATGCCATGCAGAGGATGCAAGTGAGGAAATAAAATCAGAGCTTGGGAAAGAAGGAGTACCCGAGGTATGAGTAGCCTCAACAACAACCCGTGATCTGGTCATCAGCGGGGAAGGTGGATGAGGTTTTCTATGAGTGTCCAGAGGAATGGAGGATATCAACCTGATAGTTGTCGCAACAACAGATGCAAATGGTCCCGAAATGGGTTCAATGTGTGTCCTTGTGGCATCCTCAGCTCTCGCAGAGGGTTGCTTGTCCTTTTGCGCTAGAGGGAATTCCTTATAAAGATGTCCAACTTTTTGGCATCTTCAGCACTTGAAGGGTACTCCTTCGTAGTCCAGTATTTGTATTATGGTAAAATGCCTCCATTGCAGGGTATTTTTTCTTCCAGACCTTCCCTATTGTCCAGGTGCACCAGAATGCGAGCTAATGTTCTATTCCTAGATTGAATGTAGGATTTTTCGTAGTCCAAATAGGTACCCAGGGTATTCCCGATATAGATGAAAACATCCTCAGAGTAGCATTGTAATGGGAGCCCCGGTAGTCTCACCCATAGTGGTTCGACCTCGATCTGCTCCCGTTTAGGGTCAAAAAGTGGACTCCATCGTTCCAGTAATACTGGGGCCATTTCAATGTGCCAGTAACGGGATAATGCCAGAGAGGTGTATTCTTCCAGTGAAAAAAGTAGTGCAAACCAAACTCAGGGGAGAATTTGTACCTTAGGGAGGTCTTTGAAGGCGTTTCCCCAGATTTCCTTTACCCATCGATTGATCCACTCTGCAAAGTAGGCTTGGCCTCTGACCCTTCCCATCAGGACCTTCCTGGCCGTGTTGACCACTTCACCCATGGTGAGATCTTTGCCGAACGTGAGGGTGAAATCCTTCCTGGAAGCTCTCACACACTTTGTTTTCCTTTTTCTAGATCTGGGAGCGGTGGGGTGATCCAAAAGTGGGTTAGTAGTACCCAGAGGCACGTGCTGTGGTCCTTGAACAGATGGGAAAACTTTGATGGCCGGGGTTTTGAAACACCCAGAAGGTAGGCCTGTATTTGTGACCTCTGCAGCGTTGGATGGATTATCAGGTGGGGGTGCTGCTCCGAATCTCCTAGAGGGGCAGGTTCAGATGTGGAAGGAAAGTGGGGTGCACGAAGGAATTCACTGGGAGGAGAGGGTTCAAAGGGCGATAAGGAGGGCGAGCAAGCAGCAAGGAGGTGAAGGGCCGCCGGAGAGAGAGGCGGGCAGTCTAGTTCTGGTGAGGCGATGGGGAGGTAGTCAAAATGAAGGTTGGAGTCGGATGGTCCACTAGGTAAGGTAACCATAGGAGGAGAGCCATTGCAGAATGAGGTGGTAGGGTTACATGGGATGATTAGGGCCGACGAAGGGTTAGGTCACTTGAAAATTTGCTGGTTAGGGTTAGGGTCAGTCGTGTAGTCGACTTAGTCAAGATCCATGGTATCCATGCTGTAGTGGGATCAAGACTTCCATAACCGTCAGGGGGAGCAGTAGTCAAAGAGAGAGGGCGACAACTAGTAGGCGGTGACAATGTACCCTAGGAACGGTCGTCAACAATGAAAATAATAGGAGGTAAGAAACAATTATCGTGGGTGCTAATGGTGATAAGGTCTCCGTTTTCCCCATAGCTGTGAGCACCGTAACCTCTCCGTTCGTGCACTGTTTAGGTTATCGCCATGGTCCGTTGCAGAGTTCCGGCCCGCAAAGAATCTCCTTCTTGCTTCACTTCACATCATATATAAAATTATTATTATTATTATTTTAATATTTTCTTTCTATATATAAATATTTATGAAGTTGATATTGACATAAATTAGCTAACATAAAACTTCAAATAAATTATTTAAATCGTGCGTTGAAATGTTTTTAAAAAGTATAAGGTTTAAATATCTCACACATTTTTTATATTTCTAATTACTTTATCTCTTTTTAAAGTTGATATGAAATTATATTAAGTCACGTGGGCATTGAAATATTTTATTTATGTTTGAGAGTGAGTGAAATATTTTTGCCACATTGGGGTGTATTATCAAAAACAAATCAAATGACCATAGTGAGTTTGGGATTATTTGTTTTCTAACAAGATCGACTATTGTGTTTTCTATTCCAAAAGAAAAATGGAGCAAGCTCCCATTACATATAGATTATTGGAGATTGACTTGCTTTTAGTGGAAGTAGAGGGAGCGCAGTCCCGATTACCCTGGGCATTGGATCCAAAATAGCCTGGGTTTCCAACTACATTCTGATTATACTGTCTTACAAACTGATTAAGAAAAAATATACATTTACATAACATGAGTAAAACTTATGATAAATGCCAAGAATGCTACATTAGAATCATTGCTGTGGTCTTTTAGAACTGATTGATTGAAGGTTCTTGTTGAGACTTGATCCTGCTGCCTTGGAAGTTTGAGTTCTCGCCAGTTTGGTTTATGATGAGTCCCTTGAGATAGATGACTGATTCCTCAAGGTGGGAGCATTTGTCTTTGAGCGAATAAATTTCAGTGTTCTGTTCATTAAGATGTTTTTTTAGGAGATAATTCTTTGACTTCGCTTACTGCCTTATTTCCTTCACTGTTTCGCGGAGCTGGTCTATCATGAATTTGTTTGCTCTGCACACTACACACTTGTCGTTTTGGGAAGCTCGATCTAGTGGATTCATTTCCATTGCTGCATCGAGGGAAGGACAAACAATTCTATGATGTATGGAGGTAAGAGGAAGTTGAGAGATCAATAGGGAGGAGAAAGGAAGAATCGCAAAGGGTGCTCCCTGATGGAGGAAATCAAATAGGAAGATAGAGGCTGAGATATATGGCGGAGAGAAACTAGAAGACCATGAGGTCAACTAATGGATATAGGGAGTGTTGAATAGAGAGATTGTAGGCCAACAGGAGAGGGAGAGGAAGGTGATATTATGCGTAGAGGGAGACACAACAATAGGGAAGAAATCAGGATTGCAGGGAGAAAAGGAGCCATGACAGGGGATGAAGAAGGGAGCGAAAATGAGGTAGATATAAGGGAGAAGACAAAGGGGAGACAAAGGAGAGGATAAGGTCAAAGTGCAGTCACGAGAAGCCTAAAGGGGCTCATCAGACTTGGAAAATGAGCATGAGCAGGTGAGGATTACGATAAGGATATGAGGGAGATCTAAATTTAGAGGAGGAGGAATAAAAATACTTTTGGTCAAACTCCAATCCATAATTTGAAGAGACATGGACAAGATCGCTCTAAAGGAGATTTTATGGGATTGGAATATGTGTAATATTTGGCTGAATATTGTTGGGTGTGGAGCATGATTATTTAGAGGTCTTTGTTTTAGCCAGATGTATACCCCAGGAAGATTGTAGAGCCCTCCACACGGGGGGGTGCAGGGGGGACTTGTCCCCCCCCCGCAGGGGTCTAGGGGGGCTAATCCCCCCCGGCTGGGGGGTCTAGGGGCCAACGGTCCCCCGACGGGGGTTTCGGGGGTAGCGCCCCTAAAGCTAAAAACAGATGTAAAATTGCCTTGTAAAAGTATAGTAATTTCTAGTCAATCTGGGCCGTTCATTAGGCAGATGATCCGATGATAGAATTTATGTTTAGTTTAGGTTTTTTTTTGCCCTAGAAGGAAACCCATCTCTTTATGAGGGTATTGTATTGAGGTTGTGGAATATATGTGTATTCTTAGAGCGAGAAACAGAGAGGTGAGACTGTGAGAGAAAACAAAGGATATTACAACGGATTTGTTGTAGGTTGTGTCTTTTCATTTTACTGGATAATATAAAGGAAGGACTGGATGTTTGAGGTGGACGTAGCCCAAACTGGGTGAACCACATATATCTGTGTCTCTCTGGTTTTGTGTGTTTGTGTTGTTCCGCATATTATATGTATTGCATTTCTATGTCATATATATAATTTTTCTAACAAATATGAGTTTCACCAGGAGGCTGTGCCACTGCCAAGTTGGCCTGGATGTCAGCTGAGATATTATTTTATCTCAGAATGTGCTTGAAAGAGACTTGGCCTAGATTTAATAGATTTTTCCTGATTCTTATTATGGATTGGCTTAGAGCAACATTTGCTGGGTTGCTCCTTTTAACCATTGCTTGAATGATTATAGCCGAGTCACCCAATATGACTGGATTCTGAATATTCCTTTTTTTGAGGATCATCGTGCCCAACAATAGACCATAGGCCTTTGCCCTATTGTTTGTGATTTTTCCAAGACCCCATTCATAGGTGGTAGGGTTGTTTCCACATGGTTCTAGGAGGATGCCACCCGCTCCTGCTTTGCTCGAATTTTCCTTTGAAGCGCCATAAAAAAAAGGTAGGGTCTGTTTAAATTTTTCATCCAAAGGATGAATTCTTCATTTTTTAGCCTTATTTTCGAGTTCTGAAGGGCCGACTTTAACTTGGGGGTGCATGGCTAATTATGCCTGCTAATTTCATAGCTGATCCAATTTATCTCCTTTTGCTGAAGTTGATTTGTATCAATTGGTTTCATTGCTTTTGAAGAAAGGAATTCAGATGTAAGACCCCAAGTCCTAGACATTATTTTGTCGATGACTGGAGGGCGATCATTGAAGATTTGTTGGTTTCTTACTAACCACAACTGCCAGCATAGGAAGGCAGGGAGACTTGTATAATACCTTTTGATGGAGTGATTTTTTAAAGAGAATATGGATATTCCTTTTTCCAAGTTGTAAATAAGTCATTGAATGACCGTGTTAGATTCAGATTGATCTCCAAGGGACTAACTAGGAGGTTACGTCATTCTTTTGAAAAGGGACAGTCAAGGAAAAGGTGTTGAATGCTTTCTTCAACCATTAAGAACAAAGGGCACCTGGAGGGCCCTGAAATTCCCTTTTTTTCGAGGTTATCCATAGTTAGGACTTTGCATTTTAGTAGAGTCCAAATGATTTTCTTTTACCTTTGGCAGACTTTTAGTTTTCCACACCATTCTCCAAGGTGCCCAATCTTGTTTATCTTGATGTGCTTGAAAGGTCAAATATACCGATTTCATCATGTACTCTCCTCCATTAGGGTCTCATATAAATGAATCTTTGGATTCTTGATTAATTGGAACACCACCCTTGAGAAGGACGATTAAAGAGTCCCATTGTTTTTTGAGATTTTGAGGGAGGATGGGGATCTTCCAATCTGTCCAATCACTGTTTTTCCAAAGAGAGATTGTTTCGAGTGTGCTTTTTATGCTCTTAACCTGCAAAGTAATACCCAAACACAGAATATGCGAAGAAAAGATACCCAGAACACAGAATATGCGAAGAAAAGATACCCAAAACACAGAATAGCAATGATTTTATTATTTAGAGAGAAATGTTCACACGCTTCTTCGAGGGGGCAACCTCCAATAGAGCAGAGCTCGATTACAAAAACAAGACACGATACTCCTCGCAGGGAGTCTCTATCCTTTATATATGACTCATACATGCAATACCACGGGCCAATACCGTGGGTTTTATTAATACCATCTATCTAATACTACCGCCCACTTGCAACTAACTGTGGTCCTGTCATTAATTGCGAGTTAACCACTTACAAATATTAATATGGGCTTTATTGACTCTTGACTATGACGTGATCCCATGACATAAATAAGGGGGTTAGGGTGGGACCCTAACATGCCCTCCCCCTTAAGACTAGCCTTGTCCTCAAGGCTGAAGCTGCGGAAACTGCTGAAGAATAGTGGCTAGTTCCCAAGTTGCATCTTCCGGAGAGGTGTCTTTCCATTTGACGAGGACCTCCTTAATCATGCGGCCACGCAGGTGCTTGTCTCGTGTGTCTAGAACCTGTTCGGGTTGAAGCCAGATTGACCCTTCTTCGTCTAATTCAGGTAGACTGGTTTGAACTCGGCAATTGTTCCCAATCACTTTCTTGAGGCACGATACATGGAAAAATGTATGGATTTTTGCTGTAGGTGGCAAAGCCAACTTGTAAGCCACTTCTCCAATGCGCTGAAGTACTTGGTATGGTCCATAGAATTTTGGAGAGAGCTTTTGACAACCCTTATCTTTGAGTGATGTTTGCTTATATGGTTGCAGCCTCAAAAAGACCTGATCGCCTTCTTGAAATTGGCACTCTGAGCGATGTTGGTCGGCCTGTTGCTTCATGCGGTTCTGAGCTTGATGAAGATTCTCGCAAAGATGGGCGAGCATGGTTGCGTGGTGTTGTAGGAGTTGATCCACTGCTTGTACTTTGGAGCATCCCTTGAGATAAGAAGTAGGGGAAGGCAGAAGTTGACCATAGAATGCTTCATAGGGAGTCATTTTGGTGGTGGCATGATAGTTGGTGTTATACCACCATTCAGCCAGAGGTAACCACTGTGCCTAAAGGTGTTGCTTTTCTGAAGTGAAACACCTAAGGTAGGTTTCTAGACATTTGTTGACGGCTTCGGTTTGACCATCTGTTTGCGGATGATATGAAGTGCTGAGTTTGAGTTGAGTGCCTTGTATTCTGAAGAGTTCTTGCCAAAAATTGCTGGTGAAGATCACGTCGCGGTCGGACACTATAGAAGTGGGCATGCCATGTAATTTGAAGATCTGATCCATGAAAGTTTGAGCCACCAAGGTTGGTGTAAACAGGTGGGGTAGGGCGCAGAAATGAGCATACTTCGATAGTCGGTCCACAACCATCATGATGACTGACTTGTTCCCTGACTTTGGAAGACCTGTAATGAAATCCATAGAAACCTCCGTCCAAATTGAGGCCGGAATGGGAAATGGTTGTAAGGTGCCTGGTGTGTTGACGGTTTCCCCTTTGTGGCGTTGACAGACATCACATTCGGCTACGAAAGTAAGGACATACTTTTTCATGCCTATCCAAAAGAATAATCTTCTGGTGCGAGCATACGTCTTCTGAAAGCCCGAATGTCCTGCAATGGGAGATGAGTGCAATTCTGCCAAATGGCGACTTTTGAGGGTAGATGTTGGTGATATTACGACTCTGTCCTTGTAGCGAAGAATATCATTCTGCCACGAGTATCCCTTGCTGGAATTAGGATCTACCTGCAATTGAGAAATGAGTTGGGAGAGCCCTGGGTGTGAAAACCATTCCCTGCGAGCCTCTTCAATCCAGTCTGGAATGGGAAGGGAAATTGCGAGCATAGTACTTTCCTCCTCAAATTGGCGCGATAATGCATCTGCTACACTGTTGTCTTTTCCTTTCTTGTAAATGATCTCATAATCATATCCCAGCATTTTGGCTAACCATTTATTTTGTTGTGGGGAGGATAGGCGTTGCTCCAAAAAATATTTAAGACTGTGATGATCTGTACGGATTTGGAAACGTCGCCCCAATAAGTAAGGTCGCCAGGTCTCGACTGCATGTAAGATGGCCATCATCTCCTTCTCGTAGGTAGATTGGCCCAGATTCCTTCCACTGAGTTGTTGGCTTGTGAAGGCCAATGGTCGCCCTTCCTGCATTAAGACCGCCCCAATACCTGTACTCGAAGCATCACATTCAATGACAAAGGATTTGGTGAAGTCAGGTAGTGCTAAGACTGGAGTGGTACACATGGCGTTTTTGAGAGCGGTAAATGCCTGTTGTGCTTCCTCGGTCCAGAAGAAGGAATTTTTCTTTAGGAGTTGAGTGAGGGGCTTCGCTATGTGGCCATAGTTGCGGACAAATTTACGATAATAGCCTGTGAGACCCAAAAATCCTCTCAAGCTCTTCGAAGTCTTAGGTTGAGGCCATTCTTGCATTGCCTGGATCTTTTTGGGGTCCACCTTGACACCTTCACGCCCCACAATGTGGCCCAAATACTCAACTTCTTCCATGCCAAACGAACACTTAGACATCTTGACAAATAATTTGTGCTTGCGGAGCAGTTGCAAGAGTAGATCTACATGCTGAAGATGTGCCGCCCAAGTGCCACTATAGATGAGAATGTCATCGAAGAATACAAGGAAAATTTTTTTGAGATATGGTTTGAGGATGTGATTCATAAGACTCTGAAAAGTAGAAGGGGCATTACAGAGACCAAATGGCATGACCAGGAACTCATAATGGCCTTCATGAGTTCTGAAAGCCGTCTTGGGAATGTCGACTTCCTTCATGCAAATTTGGTGGTAGCCGGAGCGAAGATCCAACTTAGTGAAGAATTGAGCCCCATTGAGTTCGTCTAGCAAATCGTCAACCACCGGAATGGGAAATTTATCTTTGATGGTCAACTTGTTGAGGGCCCTGAAGTCGGAACACATCCGCCACTCCCCATCTTTCTTGAGGACCATGACCACTGGGGATGAATAAGGACTAATGCTGGGACGAATGACACCTGCTTCCAACAATTCTTTGATGATTTTTTCTATTTCATTCTTTTGAGTGAACGGATATCTGTATGGCAGCACATTTGGGGGTTGGGCCCCTGGAACCAAGGTGATGCTATGATCATGTTCCCCTCGCGAGGGTGGAAGCTCATGAGGCTTGTCAAAGACCGCCCGATGGTTATTTAAAATCTGCTGCATCTCAGGATGAATTGGCAGAGACCTGGTTTCGACTACCTGGATGGCATTAAATTGAGCTACCACTCCATGATGGCCCTTTTTTAACAATTTTTCCATCCGATGCGAGCTGATGACAGAGGGGGCTCCCGCCTGGAGGCCACGGAGGGTATGTGTGGAGTTGTTCTGCTTAAAACTCATATATAACTCCTGGAAATCCATTGTGATTGGCCCAAGGGTCCAGAGCCATTCAGTGCCTAGGACAATGTCGCATCCCCCCATGTGTATGGAAAACATGTGGGTTTTCAACTGATAATCCCCCATTTGAAGTTTAACATTTTCATAGCGGCCTTCACATTTCATTGTGCCCCCATCTGCAATTTGGACTTGGAAGCTAGAAACTGCCCGTACAAAACAATGCGCTGCTTCGACGATTTTTTGATGGATGAAATTATGGGTACTTCCACTATCAATCAAGACTATTACTGGGCGATGTTTAAGAAAACCCCTGATTTTGAGAGTTTGAGGGGAAGAGATTCCTGCCAACTCATTGAGCGAAATAACTGGTTCGTCAGATACAATCTCCTTTTGGTTGTCTTCTTCGATCGCCTCCGGTTCCTCAAGAGGTGGATCTTCCTCGGTGGAGCTGTAGCCAGTGGCATCTATTTGAAAAAACTTGGGCTCCTTGCATTTATGACCAGGGGAATATTTTTCATCACAGTAGTAACATAGTCCTTGCTTCCTTCTTTCGGCCATTTCCTGAGGTGACACCTTTTGGACCTTAAGTGTCTGAGTCGTGTTGTGAGCTTGTGGGGGACGACCTTTAGTGGGGAAATTGGGGCGGCTGTATTGGGCTGTTATGGCACGTTCCACCTTACGGGCTACCTGGAAAGCCTCCGTCCATGTGGGAGGGTGGTGGAGTAGAACTTGAGCTTTGATGGCTTCTTTAAGACCACTGATAAAATATTCCGTGTAGAACTCATCTGAGAGATGCTGAGTGCGAAAGGCTAAGGCTTCAAAAGCGGTGATATATTCATCCACTGTACCCGTCTGTCGTAGCTTAGTGAGACGGCCCAAAAAGGAGTCTCCCTGTTCAAAGCGATCTCGAAGAGCTTTGGCAAATTGGGCCCAACTCAGAAAAGGTCCATTGTGACGTTGATGCCATTCCGCCCATTGCCATCGTTCATTATCCAAGTACATGGTCCCCACTCCAAGCTTAGTCCAATCATCTTGGAGATGATTCAATTTGAAATACTGGTCCATTTGTGCTAGCCATGCAGACGGGTGAGAACCGTCAAATTTCCACATATCCAACTTGGGAGGTCGCTGACTGGGTGGTGAATGGGTGTGCCAGAGGTGAGGAGAGTGGCTAGACTCACCCTCATGGTGTTCATGGTCATTATACGGTTCCTCGAGAGCTGGCTCCTTGCCCTTATCGAGTGCTTGCCATACCTGGCTAGTTAGTCCGTTAATCAGAGTTTTGAGCTCGTTCATATCTGTTTCAAGTTTGTCTAGCCTTTCATTGGCCATTGCTTGAGCTCTAGTTTCTACCATACACCAACTTGATGAAAAATTGGGACCGCCAAATTTTTTTTTCTAATAAATTGAATGGTACCACCGTGCTCAGCTCGTCGTCCTGATGCTGATGAGCTCTTTTTTTTTTTTTTTTTTTTGGAAAACTCCTAACGGAGTTTTACTCCTTCCTGATCAATACTGCAGTCGCCAAATCCTCAAAATGTCAATGCCGCCAAAAGTCCCGCGAAAACTATATCCAGGTATAGGGACCCTTCACAACTACTCCGATCTGGTGGATCTGAGAGATCTGAATGGTGGAACAACTGCTGCTGCTGATCTGATGGAGCTGCGGGACTGATGTCTGCTGCTGCTGCACTTGCTGTTCTGGAATAGATGATGTGTGATCCCCTGATAGAAAGTGAACTATGGTCTTGAGGAGTGTTAGGTGCTACAGATCGCAATATACATAAGGGTATGACAGTAGTACTCGGCCCAATGTTTCAGGGCTCTAACTAAGGAGGATCGACCGTACCCTTAGCCGTACAACCCGACTACCCTATCGTACGGGCGAGTAATCTCTCCGAGTGCTGTTCTCGGTGTACTGTAGCCACAAGACAGCCGAAGGTTTATCTATGGCGAGGTTTCAAGGGAGCTAGGGGGCTTCCTATATACCCAGAGGGTACGTGGAAGACAGTCCGTGCGCGGTTCTGTCTAATGCGCTACTACTCGAAGGGGTACCCACAGGGGTTACAAGGGAGTCCAACAGACGTGGCCACCTCTTGTATTTCCTACATGCATGCCTCCCCAAATCCGCAGGTTTATGCGCTTAACGACAGATCCCGTGGTTTAAAGACGCCAGAACACGTCTCTAGCCAATTTTTTTTTTTGCTAAAAATTGGAGATCCCACCGAGCCCTGGAAAGTTCTCTGATACCACTTGTTATGCTCTTAACCTGCAAAGTAATACCCAAACACAGAATATGCGAAGAAAAGATACCCATAACACAGAATATGCGAAGAAAAGATACCCAGAACACAGAATAGCAATGATTTTATTATTCAGAGAGAAATGTTCACAGGCCTCTTCGAGGGGGCAACCTCCAATAGAGCAGAGCTCGATTACAAAAACAAGACACGATACTCCTCGCAGGGAGTCTCTATCCTTTATATATGACTCATACATGCAATACCATAGGCCAATACTGTGGGTTTTATTAATACCATCTATCTAATACTACCGCCCATTTGCAACTAACTGTGGTCCCGTCATTAATTGCGGGTTAACCACTTACAAATATTAGTATGGGCTTTATTGACTCTTGACTATGACGTGATCCCATGACATAAATAAGGGGGTTAGGGTGGGACCCTAACAGTGCTTATTCCCTTTGAGATCATACATCTTCTTAAATTTAGGAGATGAGAATGAGAGGCTAGGCGAGGGTTCCCCATTATTCTATATTCCCATAAGTTAGTACCTTTTCCATTGCTAGAGAGTTTAGATGTGTTCTCCTTGATGAGCGGGAGGAATGTTTTAACTAGTTTCCAAACTTGAGAGCATGGCTTGATCAAGATTCCTTCTGCAAGGAGGACAGATCGTGCATGATTCATATACTTAGATTCCAAGATTTTCTTCCACCATCAATCCTACCCTGTGATAAGCCTCCATGCTATTTTTTCCCCAAGGGCCAAATTCAAATGAGCTGGGAGTCTTATGGAAGGACCTCCTTTTTCATATGGCAAGGTAACTTGATCCCATTTTACTAAACTAAACTTTTTTGATTTTGATTTCCCTCCTTGTCATATAAATCCCCTTAGTATTAACTCTATTTGCTTGTGTATGATAGCAGGTGCTAAAATTGTAGCAAACTGGTGGATTAGGAGAGCTATGAGCATTGAATTAATTAAGATCACTATGCCTACTAAATTGAGCCAATTCATCCCCCAATTTTGTACCCTTTTTTTCATTTTCTCTATGTGAGTTCCACAGTTCTGACTTCAGGCTTTCTTTAGATATAGGGAGGCCTAGATAGAGGAAATGACTCCATTTTGCTTGAAAGGGAATGTCTAAAATATGAGATATTCATTGAAGAGTACGAGGAGGCGCATTCCAACCATATATTCTACATTTTTTGTTGTTTAGGAGTCCTCCTGAGACCTCCATGAAATTATTCAACACTTTTTTTATCCTTCAGGCTACTATGCAAGAAGCCCCTCCCATCATTAGTGTATCATCTGCAAATAATGAGTGATTGATGCTTTTGACTCCAGAGGTTATAGAGAGGCCAGTTAATGTGTGTTCTCTTCTGCTCTTTTCAAGAGTTCTGCTCAACAAGTATGCCATTATTATATAAATAAAAGGAGATAAGGGGCATCCTTGTCTCAATCCCCGAGAACTTTGGAAGAACTCACTTGGACTTCTATTGATCGGAGGGGTGATCCAAGGTCCCATTGTGTAAGTTCTGATTACTTCTATTGTCTCACTTGATAATCCAAATTTCTTGAGGACTGTTGATAGGAAGGATAGATTAAATCTATCAAATGTGTTTTGTCATATCTAATTTTACAATGATGCCGTGCTCTTTCCTTGATACACTTGAGTGCAAATCTTCTTGGACTATCATAATATTGTCCAGGATCTGTCTATGAGGAATGAATAATCCTTTATTTTTTGAGATCAAATCAGGGAGGAGGGGCTTTATTCTATTGGCTAGGATTTTTGTGATAATTTTTTAAGAGGAGTTACACAAGGAGATTGGTCGGAATTGACTGAAAGTGGAGGGCCTTGCTTCTTTTGGGACAAAAGCAAGATAGGAAGAGTTGGTGAAACCTCCTAAATTCTTTTTCCTAAAAACATTTCTTATCATTATTATAAAATCCTTTTTGATAATGTGCCAATTGAAATGATAGAATGCAATAGAAAATCCATCGGGGCCAGGTGCTTTGTCTGGATGAAGGTCCCACACTACTGATTGAATCTCATTCTCATCGAATTCTTTAGTGAGATTCAAGTTTTTTTCTTCACTTATTTTATTGGGAATATGCTGGATGAAGGTTCCATAATTTGAATTTGCTAATTATGCTATTAGAAGATTTTTAAAGTGGCTATAAGCTTCCTTTTTTAAAGCTTCTTAACCTCTGATTTCTTTGTCTTCTTCTACCTTTATAATGTCAATCTGGTTTATGATTCAACGCATCTTTGTTGAGTTGTGATAGTGTAGGTTTAACCCCGTACAAAAATTACTTGCATACGAATTCTAAAAACAGAAAATAAACAATGGCGAGAGCATACCACATAAAAAAAATATACACAGAGATTTTCCCCTGGGTCCCAAAACCGGGACTACCAGATTGATTTTTCATTATGTTCCTTTCTATGTTACAATACATATATATACATGCTGAAGCATCCATAAACCCCAATCCATTAACCTTGGATTAGAACATAACTGTAGTTCCCCTGATTGGATCTAGAAAATACCATGGACCGAAAACCATCATGCCCAAAACCATGTGCGAAATCCATGCACAAAACCATAGGTAGGTCCGCCACCTAATATAGGGTCCATTTTTTTTTCCTGGGGCGCTGCCCCAAACCCCGTGGAGGGGGGCTAGTGCCCCCTTGCATACCCCCCAACAACACCCAACACAACATAACAGGGGATCTATCGCCCCCCCTGTAAACCCCCCGTGCATGGGTTAGTCGTGGAAAGAATATAACACAACCCTGACATTCTCCCACTTGTTGTTTTCTTTCCACAGGGGGCCACAAGAGAGCTTAGTCATTGATCCAACCCTACAACACCCATTTCTTCTCTACACCAAGAGAAATTCTCAATGCTCACAAACATTATCAATGCATCTGCAGTATTCTTCAAAGTGTCCACCTTTACCAACAACACCTTTTTGTCTTCTACCATATCCCTCACAAAGTGATATTGAACATCAATGTGCTTTTTCTTTGAATGATAAGCAAGGTTCTTTGCCAAGAAAATTTCACTTTGGCTGTCAGAGTGTATCCTTATAGCTTTCTCTATTAACCCCATACGTGAACACAATCTCTGCAACCAAACTACTTCCTTGCTTGCATGAGTGGCTGCCATGTATTCTTCCTATGTAGTTGAAAGTGCCACTACATATTGTTTGTTACTCATCTAGCTGACTGCACCTCTGAATAGGTTAAACACATATCCACTTATAGATCTTCTTTGATACAGATCTCCAGCCTAGTCTGCATCAACAAAGCCATGATTGTCCAAAACTCTATCCAATCCTGGTCTTCCTTGGTAGCACAAACCATAATCACTAGTGCCACACAAATGCCTAAAAACCCTCTTCACTTCTGTCCAATTCTCTTTACCTGGTTTTGACATAAACCTTCTTAATACTCCCACTGCATGTGTGATTTCTGGTATAGTATAGACCATCGCATACATCAGGCTACCGACTACACTTGAATATGGAACACGAGACATGTCCTCTTCATCTTCTTGTGTCTTGGGACACTATTCAACAGATAAATTTACACCTACAAGAATAGGAACCTTCACCGGTTTACTATCCTGCATATTAAACCTCTTTAGTATTGTCTCGACATACTTCCTCTGGTTTAACTAGAGCTTCCTCTTTGCCCGATCTCATTTAATTTCCATGCCCAAACTATAGTTTGCAGCACCAAGATCTTTCATGTCGAATTTGGAGGAAAATTTGGTCTTCAAATCTTGGATAATTTCTTTGTCATTTCCAACCAGCAACATATCATCCATACACAAGACTAGATAAATAACACGGTCAAAAATTAATTTAAAATACATATAGTGATCTGCTTTGCTTCTAGTGAAGCCAAGTCCCCATATAAACGTATCAAATTTCTGATACCACGTGCTTGGGGACTGTTTTAACCCATACAAAGACCTTTTTAACTTGCATACTAGTTCTTTCTTACCCTTCACTGCAAAGCCTTCAGGTTGCTTCATGTAGATCTCTTCTTCTAGATCCCCGTGAAGAAATGATATCTTCACATCCATCTGTTTTACCTCAAAATCAAAAGCAACAACAACAGATAAAATTAATCTAATAGAAGCTACCTTGGCAATAGGAGAAAAAATATCACCAAAATCAATTCCCAGCACCTGGGAATAAAATTTTTCTACCGATCGAGCTTTGTATTTCTCCACCTTTCCTTTTGCATTCATCTTTTTATTGAACACCCATTTTCTACCAATGGATTTCCTTCTAGCCAGCAACTCCACCAGATCCCAAGCCTCATTTTTGTGTAAAGATGCCATTTCATCAACCATGGCCTCTTTCCAAAGTTTGCCATCCTCTGAATATACTGCTTCCTTCACAGTTCTGGGATCATCATCAGTAATAGATAAAGCAAAAGTTGAACAGAAAGCATATGGACTATACCTTTCTGTCTGCCTTCTTTCTCGAACTGATCTTCACATAACCAAAGTTTGTGGTTCTTCATCTTCTGATTTTTGTTCTACTGTAGAGTCTGATTCTTCCTCCTTTAGCTCAAACTCTATCTTCTCAGGTTCCTTTGGTAGGACTTCATGTTTAATAACATCTTTCACCTCTCTAAACACCACATCTCGGTTGTACACAACCTTCCTTGTTACTGGGCTCCAAAGCTTATAACCTTTTAAACCATCCTTACACCCAATAAAAATGCTCTTTTTAGATTTACTATCCAACTTTGTTATTTTCTCCTTTGGAACATGTAAAGATGCAACACATCCAAATACCCTCATATGTACAAGAGAAGGTTTCTTATCAGTCCATGCTTCTCATGGAGTCTTATCCTCCAACGCTGATGAAGGTGATCTATTGACCAGGTAACATGCAGTCTCCACCGCCTTTGCCCAGAATTACCGTCCTAACCAGACACCACTAAGCATGCTTCTTGCTCTTTCCATCAACGTCTTGTTCATTCTTTTTGAAACTCCATTTTGCTTAGGTGTGTATGGAGTAGTCTTATGCCATGCTATACCACACTTCTTACAGAACTCTTCAAATTCCTTCTTAGAAAACTCTCCACCGTTATCTGTCCTCAACACCTTTATATTCTTCTCTATTTGGTTTTCCACCAGAGCCTTAAATTCTTTAAATCTATCAAAAACTTCAGATTTCTTCATGAGAAAATTTATCCATGTATTCCTTGAGAAGTCATCTATAAATGATACATAGTACATAGACTTACCTAGTGATGGAACAGACATAGATCCAAACACATCATTGTGCACAAGCTCTAATATTTGTTTCGCCCTCTTACCACCAGAGGGGAAACTCACCCGATTCTGCTTCCCATATACACAATTTTCATAGATATCAAAATCCAGAGAGATATTAGACATACCTTCTACCATACCTTTACCATGAAGTATTCGCAGGACCTTCTCTCGAATATGTCCAAGCCTTTGATGCCATAGCATGGTCTTTTCTCGAGAGACCACTAGATTTTCTACTCCACTTTTAGGAACCACAAAATTGTTGCACCCATCAATAATAATGCTACCTTACATCTTGTACATATTCCAATCCGAAGTCCCTGCATCAATACGAGTGCTCCCCGAATCATCTTGCACTGTTTTTACACCTGCATCATCTAGCTTGCTTACAAAAATTAGATTTCTAGCTAATGCAGGAATATGAAGAACACCCGAAAGTGTTCTAATCCTTCCACCTTACAACTTCAGCTTGAATTTTCCACGACCAATGGTTCTATCCTTCTCGTCATCCTCTAAGAAGACATCACCACCATCATATTTCTCATACTCGCAGAACCACTCTCTATGGGGAGTGAAGTGAAAGGATGCACCTGAGTCAATCAACAATGCCTAATGATCTACATGTGTACTTGAAGAAGAAGCCAAGTACACATCCCCAACTTCATTTTAGGTGGTTTTCACCTCTGTAGAAGGAGCATCATCAGATCTCTTTCCTTTCTAAGGAGCTTTAGATTTACAGTTCCTTTTGTAGTGCCCTTCCTTTCCGCATTTCAGGCACACCTTTACAAGTTTTCTTGGATATTTAGATCTCCCTCTAGATTTAGATATCCCACTCGAGGACTTATTTTTGTTTATGTTCTAGGACTGTCCTCATATAGACAAGGCATCACCATTATGGCTCTCCATATTTTTTTGTCTCATCTCCTCCATCAACAAGGATGAGACTATTTCACGAAACTGCAAGGCGGTTGCATTGCTACCTATTGCAAGAACCACACTATCCCATGAATCTGGTAGAGAACACAACAAACTGATGCACTTACCTTCATATGAAATTTTAATATCAATAGATAATAATTGGCTTACCACAATATTAAATGCATTCAAATGCTCTGTCACCGAGTCTCTATCTTTCATCCTCAGATTATATAGCTTTTTCCGTAGGAACAATTTATTCACCAAAGACTTAGATTGATACAAAGTCTCTAAATTTTGCCACAAAGCCTTCACCGTAGCTTTCCTTGATACATTCAACAATACTGAATCTAAGACACACAATCGTATTGTGATTTTTGCCTTCCGATCCAACTTCTTCCATTCTTCATCGGACACTACCGTTGGTTTAGTACTTGGATCTACCATGATCCACTGATCTTTATCCACTGGCAAATCCTCCATGTTGAGTTTCCACAACTCAAAACTATGACCATTAAATTTCTTGATATCTATTTTTCTACTGCTCGCCATCTTCTTTCACCACAAGAATCGATCCCACAGATCTCCCATTGAACCGGGTCTACCACAGGCCTGAGCAAAACCCCTCAGCAGCAAAGGCGTCCCCTTGAAGCCAAAACAACTCTAATACCAAATGTAGGTTTTAACCCCATACAAAAATTACCTGCATACAAATTCTAAAAACAAAAACTAAACAATGATGAGAGCATAACACATAAAACAAATATACACAAATATTTTCCCCTGGATCCCAAAACCGGGACTACTAGATTGATTTTTCATTATGTTCCTTTCAATGTTACAATATATATATATACATATACATATACATATACATATACATATACATATACATATACATATACATATACATATACATATACATATACATATACATGCCAAAGCATCCATAAACCCCAATCCATTAACCCTATATTAGAACATAATTGTAGTTCCCTTGACCAGATCTACAAGATACCGTGGAACGAAAACCATCGCGCCCAAAACCATGTGTGAAATACATGCACAAAACCATAGTTAGGTCTGCCCACCTAATATAGGGTCCAATTTTTTTTCTCGGGGTGCTTCCCCGGACCCCATACAAGGGGGCTACCGCCCCCCTCTTTACCCCCTGAAAGCGCTTAGTGAAACATACAAGGTCTGATATCGCCCCCACTATAACCCACCCCCCCATGCGTCGACTATTTGTGGAAAGAATATAACAAAACCAACCAGAAAGAAGGTTGTGTTTCTATCTCATGCCTTCAGCTAGAGGTTGCGAGATTTTGATCTCCATTCCTCTTCCTCTCGATATATTTCCCAATAAAGTTTTTTTTCCTGAAATTGACTTTATTTTGTTTCTTCCATATATTCTTTTGTTTCTTGAAATAATTCCATTTTTTAAAAATAATTCTACCTTCCTTTTCTGAGTTTCTTTATGATTATTCTTGGCCCATATTTTCAATTCCTTCCTCAAGGTTTTTAATTTCGTTTCCCAAACAAAATTTGGAGAACTTGTGATCTTTTGGGACCAAACCTCTGCTGTTATTTTTTTACTTCCTCATTTCTATTCCATGAAGGGAAATATCAAAATGGGATTGGTCCAAGATTCCCCATAGTCCCTAGGGAGATTACCATTGGATTATGGTCCGATGCTGAAGTGTGGAATATTCTAGAAGTGATTGAGCTGTAGTTTGTTAATATGGTGTCCTGGATTAGAATTCTGTCCAACCTTTCTTTTATATTGCTTTTTCCGATTCTTTGATTGCTCCATGTATATTTTCCGTTATTGGGAAGAATATCCAATAGGTTGTAGGATTCCACAATGTTTTCAATGGAATCCCTTGATGGATCAGCATGAAAGGAACAACCAAACTTCTCTTCAGCATTCAATACTAGGTTGAGGTCTCCTCCAACTATGATGCTTCTGTTTTGAACTTGAGATAAAATATCTTTGAGAGAGTTCCAACATACTTCTTTCTCTCTATAATGATTTGGTGCATAGATATTAATCATACAATATTTCTCATCAGTGATTTTATTTCTTAGGTCAGTCTTTATCCAGTGTTTATTTTTTAGTAGATGAACTAATTCCCATTTTTCTTTCCTCCACAGAGTGCAGATACCTCCGGAGGCCCCTGTTGCTTGGAGAGATAATCCTTTATAGTTCCTTATTTTTTGGATCATTTTCCCAGATTCTTGTTAATTTATTTTGGTCTCCTGAATCATGAGGATGTCTGGATTTTCCATTGCCAATAAGTATTTAAGTGCATTGAATTTCATAGGGTTTCCCATTCCTCGATAGTTCTAGGAGACTAGATTCATTATTTATTTGGTTGAAAGCAGATGGTTCTTTCCCTCTGGAAGGATGGGGGTTTTTCTCCTTATTTCTTGTGTTCAATTCGAGGAAGGTATCCATAGGCTGTTGAGTACCCATAGCCATCTCCTTTGCTGCAACTTCATCTCTTAGTTCTCTGTTTGACTTTCTTCCTTGTTTTTTTTTTTATGGTCCAGTGAGGATAATGATTGGTTCCTTGTTAGGATTCGATCAAAAGAGGGAGGGAGGGGGCTAAGGGGGAGGATGGGAGAGGAGGGGGTGGGAAAGGGAGGGAAAGGGAGAAGCAGGGAGGAGGGAGGAGGAGAGGAGGCAATGGAAGACTCTTTTAGAGGGACAAAGGGGTTAGAGACTAGAATGTTGGAGGAAGGGAGGGGAGGGATGGAAGAAGGCAAAGGAGAAGAGGGGGAGGGAGGGGATCTGAGAGAATAGGGGCTGAGAGAGAGGGAGATTGAGGGAATGAAGAGGGCTGATAAGTTTTTTTACTTGTTGTCTTATTATTTTTTACTTGTTTCCATTTTGGTTCCTGAGCTTCTACTTTTTCTTTTTCTTATTTTTTTAGACATCTATTAGCGAAATGGACGTATTCATGACATACCTTGCACTTGAATGGGATTTGTTTATAGTTTAACTACTGAATGTGCATCCAACTTTCAACTTTGATCTTCACTTCTTCCGAGAGGCCTTTTCCAAGGTATACTTCAACACATATCCTTGGACACACGTGCATGTTCTCCTTTGGCTTGCTTCTGTCAATGTGTTTTCCTACTGCATTTCCTATTGCCTTAACTAATTCATCTCCCTAGCAGTGGAGGGGGAGGTGAGGTAGACACACCCAAACTAGCACAACATTTGCCACATCCAACTCTGAATAAAAAACCGGAGTCCATCAGTTTAAATATAAGCCCCTAGTGTCCATGAAATATGGGCCGTTTTTGAATATCAAGTCTCTGTCTTCTTTTGTTTAAAAAAGGAAATTGTAGTAGCCTCTTCCACAGAACCTAATTGAGAATTTTCCATTGATTGAAGAGGACTAGTTCCGTTCAACCCACTTCTACACCGAATGAGGAGAAGGCCAAAGACCTGTAAACTGTCCCACCAATCCGCGTTCAAAGAGGGAGAGCGCTGCATGACGAGGGAGGGATGGAGGAAGAATGAATTGTGGGATATCTTCTAGTTTTTTAACAAACTTGGAAACAAAAGGTTTGGATCTAGGAGGGCCAAGAGAAGTTAAGAGAGAAGCAAAAGAAACAACATTTTATTTTGGGAGCTGAGCCTTCTAAGATGAGGCGGGAGGGAGGTCGCCATCCAGAGATGGATCTGGAGGGACCATAGCAGTGGCAGGAGGATGAGGCCGAGGCAGCCAGGGGAAGGGGAGCACAGAGGACTGAAGGTCACACACACATCCAATTCAAAAAAAACTACGATGCTGTCAAGTTTTTTAGTGAGGTTGGGATTATTGATGTTTTATAATGTTTTTAATTAAACTAACCATGCATATTAATATTTGTTTTCTATTATACCCAACATTGCTTTTCTATTTAGAGAATATTTTATTTTTATTTTAAGAGGGATACATGTCAACTCTACGTTGAGAAAAAACATAATCACACATCGCCCTCATATCGTGCTATAGAATGTGCCTCTTGGCACAATTAACCAAAAAATTAAAATTAATATGGGTCACAAATAAAATTTTATAATATGCACATAAGTGTCACATTTCTTATTTAGGTTATGAGGGGGATGTATAATTTATTTCATGCTTAGCAAGGAGTGGACACATGGTGTATGTGTGTGTGTCCATCTTAATCACTAAACTATCAACCTCTAAGAGGGATCAACTATATAACCAACATAGATATATCTTAATCTTAGAACTATCAGGTCTTGAGAGGAATCAAATATCTATAGATGCAAACATTTCTTTAAGATTTTCACTCTAAAAGATGTTTTCACCTCAATAGACTGGATCTCTCTCAATGCTTGATAAATCCAATGTTAAGATGGATCGATGCTGGTGTTCATGGTCATAATTGACCATGACCAACATTTAAGAAATCACCTAGTTGGAGTCCCAATTAGACTCCTATTCATTTGGGATGGTGATTTTGACTATTTCAATGGGTCTAATTACCCTTTAAGATTTTCTCCAATGAATGGAGGCTTATGTAGAAATTAATGTGTAGATTAAAAAATGCTCATGAAATTTGCTAAATCACAAGACTTGAATCTACTCTACTGATATGCATAAGTTTATTCACCATCTAGAACAAAAATCATAGACATGCAAAAGGAAACATCACATATGCACACATATTTATCTAGGGGAAAGCAACTGCTCAAAACCCCTTACTATATAGATTGCCTTAATCAAGAATAGAGATGAAATACATATGCTTTCTCAAGCTTGAGCACACCCTGCAAGTGTATAGTATATCCCTCTGCCTGATTGACCAACTCTGGCTAACACTTAGCCAAATTTCAAGCCCTCCAAGCTCCTATTTCCTTGTACTATTCCTATGGGAAATTGACCCCTATTATTTAGGAATTTCCCACTATTGAATTGCGCAATTCCTCTAGGCCCTTCCTCTGACTGCATGCACCACCTGTACATATTGGAATATGCTACAACTAATAGTATAATGCCTTGGAATCTCCATCTCAACTGGGTAACTCAAATTCTCTGCATGCAATAATTATTTTTGGATGATTGATCAGTTAACTGGTTAATCACTGAGTGTGGTTGAATTTCCACTTCCACAACTTAACCTCCACTACTTCTGATAGTTAGAACTAGTTTAATTGACAACAACTCAAAATAAATGAAATAGATTGCTACAAATTAGCAATCAAACATAATGAATTGAACTCAAGCTTCCCCAACTCAAATTAACTAAGCTAACTGAGTGATAAGTTCCATGTCACCTCAGTTAACTATCTCCAAGATTTCCACTAAAATAGAAATTCGAATTTTCTCTAGTTTGACCAAGGCACAATCAAACTGAGATTTTCTTGTTGCATTTTCAACAACTTATTACATGTGTGAAATTAAATAAAAGGGAATACAAATGTTGAATAAAATAACTTAATAAAATAAATAAAATCATTGCTAAATCTAATCTATTTCTATATATTATACTATAACCTGGGTATCAATGAGTATATGAAAATAAAAGATGAATACATGATAGGTAAGATAAATCACTTGCTACTTTGTTATATTCGTTCAATTGTAAATGAAAAATTAATTCATTTAAATAGTTAAACGAATTAAAACATTAATAGTATTCACAAGCCATCTCAGAAAATTATTCTTCAACTTGAATACAATCAATAGGTCATTAGTAATCCATTAAAACTTTTCATACTATAACATAATAAAATTTTAATGATCTCAATAAAAAAGTAGGAATCAAAAATTAAAGTAATAATACAAAATTTGCTCTGTCTTTTGGAAACATGAAATCATATATGGCTAAGCTAATATGTTAAGAAAAAAAAAAGTACAAAAAATGCTTTCTTCTCAAAATTGAGAACCTCGATTACGAAGCTATGCCTTAGTTTAAATAGTATTACAAAAACTAGAGAGATAAGTAATTTTTCCATAATTTCCTCAACCGTAACAGTAAATATAACAAAAATAAGAAGCTTTTTTGGATGTGATGATAAAAACAAATAGTTAGGAGGATGGAGAAACTTCTACAAAAGATTCTTGGGCTGATTGTTAATGAGCATAAAATTCCAGAAGGTCAGATAACTCTGAAGGAGCATTGGGTCAGATGTTGACATTGTAGTTGTAGACTCGAACCTCAATAACTAGAAATTCATCTTTAATCCTATCATTAAGCAGCTTGATCATGTTAAAATGACTTTCAAGTTTGACCAGATACTCACAAACTGAGTCTAAGTCAAGTGTTGATATCTGTTCAATTTTTGTTTGAAAATCTTCTCTACTTTCACAATCCTTCTTCTTAAATACTTCTGGCTTCAAATATTTTTCTTCTGATGCTTTTGTATCTAATATAATCTCCTTTATCAGTTGACAAACAAGCTGCATGATGGGGGAACATAGCAACCATATATCCTGATATAATAGAAATTTTATTTTGAATACCAATAACCAATCCTTTCAATACAATTTTTGGTTTCTTCTGATAACCTTGGGGTTTTGATATTAAATACAACCTCATAAATTGGTATTATGAAAAAATGGCATATCTAGTAGAAATGACCAAATAGTTTTCTTCCCAAAGTTTTCTATGGTATAAGTGGATGGTAAGAGTTTGAGTAGGAGTCCATTTCCATACCATTGCTGGAAATGAGATTGAGAAACAAATGACATCCATAATAAAATCATACATGTAAAATGGAGGAGTATAAGTGTCATTCTTAGCTAGACGAAAGGAATTATTTTGTTCAAGCAAATTATTCGATAGTATGTTTGTCTAATGTTGGGTTGTGTTATATTCTTTCCATGACTAGCAGGGGGCGGTAGCCACCCCTGTATAGGGGGTTTGAGGGGGGCGGTTAGGCCCCCTCTGAGGGGTTTGGGGCAACGCCCCTGGGAATTTTTTTTGGACCCTATATTAGGTAGGCGAACCTACCTATGGTTTTGTGCAAGGTTTTCGCACATGGTTTTGGGTGCGATGGTTTTAGGTCCATGGTATTGGATGCTTTGGCATGTATATATATGTATTGTAACATTGAGAGGAACATAATAAAAAATCACACTGGTAGTCCCAGTTTTGGGATCCAGGGGAAAATCTATGTGTATATGTGTTATGCTCTCGCATTGTTTATTTTCCGTGTTTTAGAATTCATATGCAGGTAATTTCTGTACGAGGTTAAAACCTACACCTAAGTGAAGGCAAAGCCCTCAGAAGCTCTAAAGCTAAGGGGAACCCACTCAAGAGAAGAGTGCGAAACATATTTCCTACCAAAAGGCCTACATAACATGGCGCAAAGATAGACAAACAGTGATTTAATTGAAGAATTATAGTATTCTTTGGAGGTTTCTACCTTAAACTTATGCTCTTTATTTTTCCAACCCTTAATTATATCAGGAATTTGTCTATTCAGTTGAATACACTATTCTTGAAATAATTTCTCTTGATATATGACATTATAAGTTAGCTCAAGGTGGGGAAGTTTGTACATGACCTAAATGTCTTCCAGATAGAAAGAGACGATCATGATGTCTTGAGAAGTACATTTAAACACCTAGAAGTATCAACACATTCTAGCGCCCACCTTATCATATCTGTGTAGGAAAAAATCCTTGGTCGAGTAGTAGCTATATGTAGGTAAGAATTTGTAGCAATTAGAAGCGTAGTGTTTGGATTATCTTGTGCTCCTTCTTCATATATTGGGATTTCAATTAAATTTTCATTCAATTCCTCCTAAAATAGCTTGTATAATCAATTCCATGACGAAACATCGACATCCCAAGTGATGACCGTGTTTGAAAATATGAAATTATTTGAGTATTTGTCATCTATTTCTTTAGGAACTAGTTTTGAAGGCATTTGTACATGTTGTTTCTTTCTTGTTGATTTACCCATTTTTACAGATTCCATAGATCATGTGGAATGAATAAACCATGGAGGAAATAAAACAGAGTTAAGGAAATTTAGCAAGTCGAGGTTTATCATGCAAAATTGAATGCATAATAATAACAATACAATTAGATGTGAAATGAGTAATTTTTGAATTGAAAATCCGTGCATCCGAAATAATTTAGGAGGGAGCAATTTTCAAAATTAATAATGAAAATGGGATTTTTGAAATAGTTGCAATTACCTGATTAATATATTATTAAAACACGATTAACGTTAATCAATTGTCCATATGTGAAATTAAGATAAGCCTGTTAGAGAAATTTTGAGGTCTAAAATGGGCCTCAAAATAGAAATGTACAACAAAAATAAAATTTATAAGAACGAATAAGATTCAAGATGATGGTGTCAACCATGGGGATTATTCATCATTTTTGGAGAAAAAGAGTAAAAATATTAAAAAATTAAAAAAATTCTTTTTTCAACTCATATGTTCAAATTATCTCCTTATAGTTTTACTCAAAATTAGAGTGGGTGCATAAATTCCTCATACAAGGAGTACCCATGTTGCATACTTTTGATGGACCCTGCTACATGAAAAATGAGAAAAACATGAAAAAACAGTATTGCAATCACATTTTTTCATGTATTTGTCATTTTTTGTGTAGTAGAGTCCATTGAAAGTATGCAACATGAGTACTCCTTGGGTGAGGAATTAATTTCTAGATCGAACGAGTGCTCCCGCTCAAAATTTGAGTAAAACCGTAGGGAGATAATTTGAAAATACGAGTTAATTTTTTTTTTTCCTCTAAAATTTGATAATGTAATATAATCTTGTTTGATTATTTTCTCTATTATTTTATAATATTCCTTAGGAGGCCCATTTTAGACCTCAAAATTTCTCTAATATGATGTGGTAGGTTGGAATAGGTCGGACATGTGTCTGTCCACGTTATGTTGGGCTTATCACTATCGAGAAAGACCCATAACCATTACATAATAGAGATCGGGACAAAAATATTGACGAACAATTTTCCATTCCGGATTGGAAAATTGAGGAGATATCCAAAAGAAGTGTCAAGCAAAAAGGCTGAAAACTGTTGTCTGGGACATGTAATATCATCATGAAAAGACATGAAACATATCCATCCTAGATTGAAACACTTTGCAAGGTATGCTATTATTTTTCATAAGAGGTGGGATTCAGTGGTTGGGATGTAGACATAATGTGAAATTTCTCCATTAAAGGACATGTAAAAATATTTATCAGTTATGAGGGATTTGGAGAGGATCGTTATAAAAATCTAAGTGAAAATGTCGATGGCCTGGGCCTGGGACTAGAATTATTTTTGTGATGCGACATGAATCATGCCTTAAGCTATATGGCATATCAAGCATAATTTAAAGTTTAATTATTCAAATAATATTTTGGCCTTGCTAGACATAAGGAAAGGTGCGTTCACGTTAATACTTAACTATTTTTTAAATCTTTTTGAAACTTAAGGTATATAAATAATGTTTGTAATTATTTACAAGGGAAGAAAAGGGGATGTAAAAAAAATCAAAGGGTCCCCATTTATTATTTTTTGAAGTACAATGGGGTGTTGGTTTTTTGCCTCAACAATTGGTGACACAATGGAAGAACTAGTTATCTCTATTCATGAAAATATGAAAAATAATGAATGAGTTGTATACGACAATTTTTTTATCTTTATTTAAATCTCATAACTAAATGTTCATGGTGTCTTATAAATATGAGAAAGAATAGACCTATACTTGTACTTATCAATTGATTCCAATCCAAAGGGATGAGGGAAAACTTTAGAATAAAATTAAGAATTTAGGCTTTAAGTTTTACTACTAAACACAACTTACTTCCATGAATTAATGAAAAATGTTCAACTCATCTTTCTTTGGCCCAACATCGCTTCGTTGCCGCTGAATGTCCATAGCCTCGACAATGTTTCCTTGATATCATGTATGCATTGCCCCACTTCCAATGAGCGTCCATAGCCTCAATGGGTTTGCATACACTTCCCACACCTTTGGTGCTTTCAACTTCTTATATTTTGTATTTTTATTATTTTCCTTTTCATAAAATTTATTTGAGATTGATTTATTTTGCGATGGCGAATAGGAAGCTAGGTGATACAAAAGTTACTTTGATAAAATGCATCTCATGGAGCATGATTTTAGCTTTTCGTCTTCAAAATTTCCATTCATAATATATTCACTTAATAAGAGAAAAATAAACTATGGAAAAGGTTTACTTCAAATTGCTTTCTTAGAAAAATTCCTTGCATATAGATAAGTCACTAGAAGAATTTATCATGATGATGTAATATTCATAATAAATTTTCAAGCTGATATACAATAAATAAATAATATTTCTCTTTTACTAAAAGAATGCATGAACAATATATATAAAGATATAGTGTACTCCTAAATTTTTATTAGCAAATCAAAACAACAAATGGGTTTACAATGATTATTTACATATTTACAATCATGATGCAGAATCATTCAAAAAACATATTTCTTCATGATATCTCCATTCAAAGGTAGTATCCTTTACTCCATCTAATGTTTGTAGCAAAAATGTGGATGGACCTATATTTTTAGAAATCTGAAATGATCCTAGCCAAAGCTTTTGGAACTTAGTATGTTTCACTTTTCCCTTGTGGGCCTTGTCCCATTTCAGTACTAGATTCCCCATATCAAAGCTTTTTTCACCTACCTAACGATTATCAAACCATTTCTTAATAACTCTTTGATGATTAACATAAGTTTGATTGACTTTATCTCAAGCTTCTTCTAATATAAATAGTTGATCTAATTGATGCTGAAGGCTAGAACAAGGTTCGCATGGGACGGTTTGGACTAATGGCAATGAAGCTAAGGTGACATTAGGAGGTAGGATAAATTATTTTCCATAAACCAAAAAGTAAGGAGAATTCCGTATAGCTTCCTCGCGTAGTATTCCCTCTAAATAAAATTTTGTTAAGGTAAATTCAGAAATTTTGCAATTTTGGTCCAAGAACTTAGGAAACACGGGTGTGTGGCATCAAATTAAATTTTTGAATAAAAGGAGGCTACAAAAATTAGAGCTAAAGGAATATCAATTCTAAAGTGGAATATGGGGGGCTCTCCAAAAAGGAATTTAAATTCCCTTGAAGAATTCAACTTGAAGGGAAAAAGGAGAGAGAAGGGGATCGAATTGTGGAGCCTACAAGGAGGAGGGAGGAGAAACGATTATAAATAGAAGGCGAGGCATCCATATTGGGAATTTTTTTTCCATTTACAAATTTGAACCCTATTTTTCTTTCGCTACTCAGTCAATTCAACTCGTGTTGCTTAGCACCATATATTTCCGAGCGAGAATATCACCTCTTCCTTCAGTGGACTTCTAGTGCCCTACTAGGAGAGTCCAATATAACACTTTGAGAGTTGTTCCAGGGCTATTTGTAGGTGTTACAACAAATTTTGTGAGCTGACTAGGCACAGTAGAGGAATTCACATTTCCTGGGACTGGCAGCTCCAGTGCAGATCAGGTTCCGTGATTTTGAGGGGACCTTTCCTTGGGATTTTGATGAAGGTTTGTGGCAATTTGCAGGACAAACTTGGGAAGGATTTTTGGGATGAAATTGTGCCTTTCTAAGCTTTCACATAGGGTCTCTAGCAGGGCCTATACATGGGTCAAGAGGTAAGGAGAAAAAGGATGTGAATGGAGCTTGACAAATAAGGGAACTTGGGGAGGAATTCACATATATTCCAACAAGAATATTTGAGGGATTTTGGGAGCGTTCCTCAACAGACTTCCAATAGTTCATATCAGTGGGGTGACTGGGAAACTCACAATTTTTTTTGGGTTTCTTAGAGGACTGGATTTGGCACTCTTATCTATTTTACTACATTTCCATTAATATAATAAAATGGCTCAACATTTTGGCTTAAATTTCTGGTGTTGTTGATAATTTTTGTTTGTGTGCCGATTTCTAGTTGCAAGTTTGGTTTTTTGTTTTCACTTAATATTTCCACTAGGAATATTACACTGGTATCAGAGCTATGATCTGGCCAACTGTGGTGAAAAACCATTTTCTATGACGCTAGAAGACAAACAAATTATAACCTACCAAGGGTATAGATACAAGAGTAGAGAAAGGGAATTGAAAATAAACCTCGACTTGGAGGTTGATGAGCAAAAGATAAAAGAGACAAACATGGGGGATATTAGTAAAGATGATGCAACCTTGCAAAATTTTTTGAAGGTTCTGAGTGAGATGGCACAAGGAAAAAGAGAGATGGCTTAGGGGAAAAGAGAGATGTTTGTTGAGTTGAGACAAAAAATTGTAACAAGGGTAGACGTGTAGAGTTCATTACAAGGGAGGGCTCAAGCACAACTCATCATGATAACAATACCAACCCCCAAAGTCATACCCACACTTAAAGTGGACCACTTAGGTCTACTATGGCCATGTTTCTTACCATAGGGAATAGAGTGCAACCATATATGGATGAGATGCCCTTAGGGGATTATTTCCGTGAGTATCGGACTATGGGAACATAATTTTGCGATGCTATAACCTTCCGGGATTTTTTGCATCTCAAGCATGGAAATAAAGGGAAAGAGATCAGAGGAACATTTGCACATGATACTGATTTGTAGCGCACAATTGGGAGGTTATTCCTTTGTAATTTTGATGGCTCCTCAAAATTCACTGCTAGGGCATGGGCGGAAAAGATTGACACCTAGCTTCACCTTAACCAGATGCCAATAGTGGAAGTAATTATGGTAGCTACTTTGCACTTAGAGGGAGATGCTCATGATTGATGCTACCATGGGCTGTCTACTTTGGCGCATGATGGCGTAACCTCTTACGAGGACTTCAATAGGAGGGTGTTGTATAATTTTAACCTGAGAGACCTTCAGGCACACTTCAGAGAGCTGACCCAGATCAAACAGGCAGATAGCACAGAGAAATACATAAAAAAATTTATTGAGGGTGTCAGTGATGGTGCTAGATATTTCAGAGGTTAGGAGAGCCTTCCTATTTTTGGAGGGCTTAGCCAAGCCCTTGCATGGGATAGTGAGGTCAAAAAATCCTACAATACTCTAGAAAGCAGTGAGCAGAACGCATGGTTTGTAGGGTGCAATCCCCAAGGCTAAAGCACCAGTACCCATGAGACCCACCTTTCCACCGAGAGGTAAAGACACCATACCCCCACCACAGAGGGAGATGTGGGGGTGTGGGAAGTTGGACAATGAGACGAGGAGATACCTATAGAGGAGGAAGTTGTGTGAAAAGGGAAATCAAGAACCAGGTATTGATACAGAGTGGATTAGAGTAGTTCAATCCATAAGGAATTTGATGCCAAGAGCCATGGGCACTAGGGCACATGTGTACCAAGGACAAAGTCCAATACATAGAGGTATTTTCAGATAGTGAGATGAATGATGATGTAGAATATGAGACATAGGTAGGTGGCTGATCTGATAATCACCCTATGAGTGACCTCAGTTAAAGATTTATTGAATAAAGGTATTACAGACTCATGTGCTGGTGTGTGTGTCTATGTTATTTAAGCAATGAATCGATCAGATTGCAAATACACAGACACTTGAAATGGAAAGACAACAAAGAAATACAGTAAGCAAATACAAGGACATAAGAAATTAATAAGGAGTTCACCCTATCCTCTAGGGCTACATCTCCAGTCCAGCTCTTAGTGGTGGCCTTATTTTATTGTGTCTTAAGTAGAGAATTACAATGCAGGAACTCAATGTGAGTCTCCTGAACGAAATTTTACTTGGTAGGGTGGTTCTTGGATGCCCCAAGCCACTAGAGTACACAGACTCTTTTCCTTACCAACTCTGTGACCTTCTGGTCTACAATGGATAGAGCCCAATGTGGTGCTCAGTTCGGACAGATCCTCTCTGGGATGGCTTGAACCACTCAAGATCTTCTGGTGCTCGATGCTGCCACTGTTCAGCTCAGCCCTTTGTCTTCTGTTCTGCTTTCGCTTGCTTTACTGTCTTCTTTGCTTCTCTATCTTTTGTTTTCCTCTCTCTGTGTTCCGTCCTCCTCTCCGGGTTCTGGTCCTCTTGTCTTCTTCTCCTGTGCAGGGCTTTAAGGCCATTTGTTCCCATGTCTGTTCAGTTCCTCTTCCTCCTTCATTGAATCACCTTCTGTAGTTGTGCTTGGAGTTCCCTATTCAACGTCATCATCAGGCTCACAGGGAGTGGCCACATGTCATCCTGTAACTACGCCAACCTGCTTCGTCGGTTCAATTCTTCGATTACTTCGTGGAATGATTCTTCCTCCACTGTAGCAGTCAAAGTAGAGCTCAAATCCTTCTAAATCACAGCTTATTCCTTTTTAAATCTGGTCTGGCTGTCAGACGAAATATCAACCGTCCGATTTGGATCCCCCAGATCCAATGCCATCTGCTCATTTCGCACGGTTGACTTGCTCGACCGTCAGCGCACGATGGGCAACATTTTTCTCTCTCCTCCGCTTGCTATGCATCGATCGTCGAGTGGGATTGCTCCGCTTTCATCTAAAACTGGTTACCGTTCAAGGAGCCCCCGATCAACACCGCTGGTTTCGAAGTGGGTCCCGCCTTTTAGCTTTTAGCACTTTCGCCTTTTTCCCTTCGGTTCTCCAGCTCTCCATGCGACCAAGTGCTCGGGGCTTCTCCATTTTGAGGGTTTTCACCCAACGATGTGCGGTTAGCGCTAGGCACTAATCGCACATCAAAACTTCCTCTGTTTCTCGATCTGGGCCTCCCAGGGGCTAATTTCGCCTCCCGCGCAGTCTCCATGGGCATCGGTCAGTGTGCTTTGATTGAGGTCCTCGTCGTTCCACGCTGGCTACCATTGCCACCGGTTTGAGGTGTTTTTGATCGCTGTTTTAAATTCTTTGAAGTCTGTCCCAACCTGGTACAACCATGGTTCCTTTGACAGATCTTTATGGATCCAATCCGGATCATGACCTTCCCACTGAAAAGCTTTTGGAGAACCAAAAGTTGGTTTTCAAGCATCGACTAAGTGAAGATACTGTTGCCTCACTTGTCCAATCTCAATCCACTTTGCACTGCTTGGATTTGAACCTTTGAGCCCAATCCTGAGGTACTCCACATCTCCCCTGCGCGTCGTCCTTACCTTCCTGTCCAACACTATGTATTCCTGCAATTCATTAAGATATTCAGGTAGCAGGTTGTTAGTGTCAGTATTTGCAGCCTTCCTCCAGTGATCAAATATGCTCTTACAAAGTGGCCTCAGAGTGTCAAGGTCAAATTTTGTCATTTCAGTAAGTCTTCAAGCAAAATTTGGTCACTAGGCATTAGATCTAGGGTTTGCCTTTACTCTGATCAAAGTTGTCCAAATGTCAGTCCATGTCACCGTTCAGCTGAGTGTACCATCATTCAGAGGGTTTTCATTATCATGTCAGGTTCCACTGGGTCATTTTACACCTTGTTCATGCTTCAGTTGCGCCTAGGTAAGGTCATTTCCCTCTCCTAGGGTTTTGAAGGCCATTTCTCTTGGACGGTCAAATCATCGACAAAACTTGTATCCTGAAGTTCATACACCTTCCCCTATCCTTAAAGTACCTTATCAAACACTTCCCATCACTGAGATTCCCCAAATTCCTCATTTTCGCACAAACCCTAGTTTCTTGCTACAACCTGGCAATTTTCTAGGTTGGACCTGTGTTTTGCCTTTTTGGACCCCTTCCCCTCACTCAATATTTGAAATTCCACTTTCCCCTACTTCTTAACATCCCTCCCTACTTCCAAGAATTTTCCCAAGAATTTAGAAGCCGCTTATCCCCTTCATTTCGCTTCATTTCGACAAATCCCTTGTTCCACACATCGGGATAGGTTTCACTCAAATGATGTTTCTGAGAAATAAAAGATGAATTTTTGAAAAATGAGAGAATTTTTTGTCCAAAATAGGCCAAGGAAGAAAAACCTCCTTCACTTTTTACACAGGTGTCATGGTTTTAGAGAAATGTCAAAAATACAATCGCCTCGGGAGAATTGATGCACCTCTGAAGTGACCTTGGGAAAATCAAGTTTTCTCCTAGCTTGGTTGGTCAAATGAATTTCTTGATGAGTCAAATGATAACTATACACAATGAGATTTCCAATGAGCTATCATGAGCTCAATTTGGAGTTGAGAAAAGCATTCAAAAGTTGAGTGTAACAGCACTCTGCCTTTAGGCAGCCTCATTTGGCACATTTTGATCAGTCTTAGGATATTTGATTTTTCATAGGGAAAATGAACTCCAAATTGAAAAATTCCAGTTGGGTTGGAAATTAGACTCAAATACCTTTCCAAAGAGCTATCTTGCACTCAATTTGGACACCGATAAGGCCTCCAAAAGTCACCTGGAAAAGGGTGCGACGCACATAGAGAGAGCGGCGCACTGGGAGAAAATTTCTAGTGTAAATTTACACTGGCGCGGTGCACATGGAAGGCGCGGCGCATAGAGCTGCCAAGGATGATTTTGCTTAGAATTTGCAACCAATTGCCTTCAATCCCTTGAATTTTCCAGGTGGGGTCAATCTCTCAGTGTTTCATCCATTTTTATGTGAGTATGATGATAGTTCATGGCGGCTTATGGTTGCACAAAAAATCTTAAACCCTACCACCTAAAAACACCAAAGCCATTGTTGCTAGGGTTGCAAAATTGTGGTGTTGATGCCAAGGCTCCTCTTTCACCTCTCATCATTTCCCTCCTCTCCATTTTTCCCTATCCTCCCTTTCTCATTTTTCCTATTATCCCTACCCTAAAACACTACCAAACCCTATTCTCTTTCCCCTCCTCTTATTTGTCAAATATACACCCCAAAACCATACCTTATAAAAACCACAAAACCCTACCCTATCAAATCCTCAAACCCTCCTATATATCCCTAAACAAAACTTCTCCCCATGACCCCTATTCCCATCATATTATCTCCCTCCTAACACTCCTTTTTTTCATTGTTCCCCTTGGTGGGAGATATCACAACAACACCTAGCTTCACACCATCATCAAAGGGCAGCCTAAATACAGTACACACAATAGTCATGGCACCACAACATTCATCAGAGTATGAGATGGAGACACAAATTGATTCATCCTTGGAAGAGCTGGCTCCCAGGAGACATCACAAGAGTGGCAAACATGTTAGGGATGAGCCCACTACCTTCACTGAATTACAGGCATGCCCTCTTGCCATGTCATGTTTCCAGCACCTAGCATGTTTTGAATTTTGTCAAAGGGTGGCTAATGTTAGAGTTCATCATGAGTTAGCCCGTATTTTTGTGCTTCACCTACATGGAGGTCAGTCTATCTTGGCCGAGGTCACCTTCACATTGACACCTGAAACTATCTCAGTGGCAACAGGCATACCAAATGTTGGAGAACAGTGGCATAAGAAGAAGGTGGATAGGCAACACTATGAGCCTTACATTAAGGCCAGATTCTTGAGTCAGCTCACAAGAGTCTTTCCATTCAGATATTTGAAAGATGAGTATGCTCCACTCATGAAATTGATCATGAAGTACTTCAGTTGTGAGGTATGAGTGCAAAGGCTCGGATAAGGAGCTTGAAGGCAAAATTGAGCAAAGCAACAAAAGAGGCAAAAGAGGCAAAAGAGAAAGATCGGCTTCGAATCTTGGCTGAAGCTTTTGTGGCCCAGCATAGTGCCTCTTAGAGAACCTCCAGCCCAAATTTCAAGAAATTTGGGGAAATTTTGGTCACATGGTAATTTTTTGGGCAAAACACAGGTTTTTTCTCCCTGAATGGCGCGGCGCTAAAAATTGGGAGCTCCAAATGAAGAATGGTTTGCATTTTTGGATTCAGCATGAAAAATTACGACTACTGGTTCTTGGAAAAGAAATTTGGGCAAGATCTGAGTCTCCAGGAGGTCAAAAACACCCAAAAAATGACCTCTCTGCCCCTATTTTGACACATAGGAAGCAGTCTTGGGAGAATGAAGATTTGGAGGGGAAAATGAGCACCAAATTTAGAAATTCCACTTAGGTTAGAAAGTAGACAGGACAGGCTTTCCAAGAAGCACACTTGGGCACATTTTTGACTCTTGCAAGTGCCTCAAAAGAGGCTCCAAAGTGGCGCGGTGCATATAGAAAATGGCGCGGCGCATATAGGAAAAAAGGCCAATTTCACCTCCGTTTCGTGAAATTCGATTCACGACTTTTCACAAGTGGGCCTGCTCATCTACATTTCAATTTTTTGGCACCTAAGGTGGCATTTAAATTATTTTCACTCCAGATTGGCTTCTATCCAAGTGGCAAAGGAAGGCAAACGGTCACCCAAGCCATTTGTCATGTTTGTAACGCTGCACCTGTAGCTAATGGTTGGCTTTCCACTTCCATTTTGTAATGATCCGAGTAACTCCCCAACCCCTGGGCGTTCTATCTCTTCATGGCACATTCTATATATTGTATGCAAACTATTTGCAAAGGGTTTGTTGGCTTGTAACTTCTGGGAGACAGTGGGAAAGAAACTCTGCTTCTTCACTGTATATTTTTGACAGAGAATTAATGAAAGGCAGCAGCTTTGTTTCATGAGATTCATGTGGTTGTGAGTGTAGCAAATGTGTCTCTTATGTTTTCATATGTATTTCATTATGTTTCGTAATTCAATTCATGTTCATTTCCAGTGAAATTTTCTGAGTTAGATAAGGTAGAATTCAATTTTATTGCTCTGCATGTGGGAAAAATTTAATGTTCAGTGTTCTTATTTTGTTGAAAAGGATTCATGTTCCTATGCCCTTTTCACTCTCCTAAACAATCTCTCCATTCTGTGTTATTTCAAACTAAATTGCTACACTTTCCGTGTTATTTCAAACTAAGCACTTTCATAGATAAAACCTGGAAGGTCACTAAAGGATCCCTGGTAATAGTGAAAGGAGAAAAGGTTGGTACATTGTACTTATGCAATGGTATTTCTAATTCTGTTAATGCTTTAACCTTTACAAGAGAAGATACGACATTGTGGCATCATAGGCTCAGGCACATGAGTGAGAAGGGAATGCAGATTCTTCACTCAAGAAATTTGTTGCCAGGTTTGAAGCATGTTGATTTAAAATTCCGTGAAAATTGTGTTTATGGAAAATAGAAGAGAGTCAGATTCCTTGGAGTTGGGAAAGAAAAGAAGAGCGAAAAATTAGAGCTTGTGCATACAGATGTATGGGGACCTGCTTAGGTATCATCTCTTGGTGGCTCTTGTTATTATGTTACTTTTATTGATGATGCAACTAGAAAAACCTGGATTTATTGTATTCGAAATAAATTTGATGTATTTGATACTTTCATGAAATGGAAAGCTTTGGTTGAAAATGAGACAGGGAAAAGGTTGAAGTATCTCAGATCAGATAATGGAGGTGAATACTGCAGCAAAGTGTTTGATAGGTATTATTCAGAGAATGGAATTCGTAGAGAAAACACAGTTCCAGGAACACCACAAGAAAATGGTGTGTCAGAAAGAATGAACAGGACAATCATGGAGCGTGCAAGGTGCATGAGATTTCATGTAGGATTGCCTTTACAATTTTGGGCAGATGCTGTAGACACTGCTGTTTATCTAATAAACAGAGGGCCTTCAAGTTCCTTGGATGTTGGTATTCCAGAAGAGGCATGGACAGGTAAAAAGGCAAACTACTCATTTTTAAAGACTTTTGGTTGTGAAGCCTTTGTCCACATTAATAAATAAAATAGAACAAAGCTTGAGGCAAAATCAAAGAAATGTACCTTTATTGGATATGGTGTTAATGATTTTTGTTATCGCTTATATGATTATGAAAATCGCAAAATCATTAGGAGCAGAGATGTAATATTCAATGAAAAGGTTTTTTATAAGGATTAGCTGTAGGAAAAGAAACAGGAAAAAGAAAACAGAGAATACACAGTGCTTGACGACATCACAAAAAAAGTGATGGTGCCTGAAAATCATAATGATCAACAACCATAACAACAACCAAAACAGCAACAAGCACTTCAAACACCTGAAAGTGGTGTTAGAAGATCTACCAGGATAAGTAGACCCCCTGAATGATATTCTCCTTCATTATATTATGTATTTTTGACTGATCCTGGTGAACCAGAATTTTATGAAGAAGTAGTGTAGGTAGAAACCAGGAAGAAGTGGGAGCAAGCCATTAAAGAAGAGATGGACTCCTTAGCACATAACCAGACTTGGGACTTAGTCAGGTTGCCTGCAGGCAAAATAACATTACAGAATAAATGGGTTTACAGGCTGAAGGAAGAATATGGTGGAAAACAGAGGTACAAAGCTAGACCTGTAGTGAAGGGGTTTGCACAGAAGAAAGGTATTGATTTTGATGAAATATTTTCTCCTGTTGTTAAAATGACTTCAATCAGAACTATTTTAAGTCTAGTAGCAGTTGAAGATTTGCATCTTGAGCAATGAGATGTAAAGACAACCTTTCTCCATGCGGATTTGGAGGAAGATATATATATGCAGCAGCCACAAGGATATAAGGTAAAAGGGAAGGAGAAACTAGTATGCAGGTTGAAGAAGAGCTTGTATGGCTTAAAACAGGCTCCAAGGCAGTGGTATCTAAAATTTGACGGGTTTATGTCTGAACAAGGTTATACTAGATGTCACTCTGATCATTGTGTTTATCTCAAAAGGCAACATGATGGCATCTATATTATATTGTTATTGTATGTAGATGACATGCTTGTTGCAGGTTCTAACATGCAGGAGATAAATGTGCTCAAAAGAAAATTGGCAAACTCATTTGCAATGAAGGATTTGGGTGCTAAAAAACAAATCCTTGGTATGAGAATAACTAGAGATAGGAAGAATCACAAATTAACATTGTCTCAAAGTGAGTAAATAGAAAAGGTGTTGAAAAGGTTTAATATGCAGAATGCAAAACTAGTTAGTATACCTTTGGCCAACCATTTCAAATTAAGTAAGGAGGCGTGTCCCAAGACTCAGGAAGAAATGGCTCATATGTCTAAAGTTCCATATGCATCAACAGTTGGAAGCTTAATGTATGCAATGGTTTGCACAAGGCCTGATATTGCACATGCAGTGGGAGTTGTAAGCAGATACATGAACAATCCAGGAAAAGAACATTGGATGGTAGTGAAGTGGATTCTCAGGTATTTGAGAGGTACCAAAAATCAAGCATTATGCTTTGGTGGTTCAAACATTGCTTTACAGGGATATGTTGATGCAGATATGGCAGGTGACAGAGATAACAAGAGGAGCACTACAGGATATGTGTTTACTGTAGGTGGAACAGTTGTTAGTTGGGTCTCAAAACTACAAAGTGTTGTTGCATTCTCAACAACAGAAGGGGAGTATGTTGTTGCTACAGAGGCTAGTAAAGAAATGATTTGGTTACAAAGGTTTCTGGATGAGTTGGGTAAGAAGCATGAGTTGGGCAGGTTATACAGTGACAGCCAGAGTGCCATACATCTTGCAAAGAACTCTACATTTCATTCCAAGACTAAACATATATAGCTCAAGTACCATTTCATACGGTTAGCATTGGAAGATGGACAACTGAAGCTGGAAAAGATACACACTAGCCAGAATCCTGCAGATATGCTAACAAAAGTTGTAACCAGGGAGAAACTGAGAATCTGTTCAGTTTCAATTGGTCTTCAAGTATGATGACGAAGATGAGAAATAGCCAGGTCCAAAGTGGAGTCATTGTGTAGCAAATGAAGCAGCGGTGGAGTTGCTATAATCAGTCTCCAAGTGGGAGATTGTTGGGTGTGGAGCCTGATTATCCTCTGTATTTAAAGGTTTCAGTCGGATGTATACCCCAGGAAGAATGTACACCCCTCCATGCGGGGGGGTCTTGTCCCCCCTGCGGGGGTATTGGGGGGGCTAATCCCCCCCAGCTAGGGGGTCCAAGGGCAGCGCCCCCGAAGCTAAAAATAGATGTAACATTTCCTTGTAAAAGTCTAGTAATTTCTAGTCAATCTGGGCCATTCATTAGGCAGATGATCTGATGGTAGAGGTTATGTTTAATTTGGGTTTTTTTTGCCCTAGAAGGCAACCCCTCACTATATATGAGGGAATTGTATTGTGTCTATATATATCTGGATTCTGAGTGAGGAAGAGAGAGGAGATTGAGAGCAAAGAGGGTGTTACAGCGGATTTGCTGTAGGTTGTATCTTTTTAGTTTGCTGGATAATATAAAAGGAAGGACTGGTTTTTTCTCTGTGGACGTAGCCCAAACTGGGTGAACCACGTATATCTGTGTCTCTCTTGTTTTATATGTTTTTTGTGTTTATATTTCTACAATATTTTATGTGTTCCATTGCTCTGTAATATATAATTTTCTAACAATACTAATCTTTTCTTTCGAGGTGTCGAAGGCTTTCTGATGTTTGCCTCCCCACTGAAACACCTTTTTCAATCCTGTTAAAGCATGTAAGGGAGCTGCAATTGAGGGAAAGTTAGAAATGAACTTCCTCCAATATTGTGATGCTCCTAAGAAGCTTCTCACTTCTGTAGCAGACTTGGGTAGGCCAGTTTACAATGACTGCCACTTTAGAGGGATCTATTTTCAACTCACCTCCCCCTACTATATGACCCAAGTAGTTTAGACATGTTTTGCCAAATTCACATTTTGAGAGTTTAACATAAATTTTTCTCTTTTCAAAACATCTAATGTCTGCTTAACATGCTTTAAATGTTCTTCCTACATTTTACTAAAAATCAGAATATCATCCAGGTACACAATAACAAAATCATCAAGAAAAGGTCTGAGTACATCATTCATTAATCTCATGAAAGTAGCAGGAGCATTGGTCAAGCCAAAAGGCATAACCAACCATAAGCAGTCTTCCATGCATCTTGCTTTGCAACCCTGACCTGATGGTATCCACTGTGCAAATCCACCTTGGTGAAATAAACAACTTCCTTCAATTGATCTAAAAGATCAACTATGCGAGGAAGGGGATAACGATTTTTGATTGTTATCTTATTCAGTGCTCGGTAGTCAATGCACATTCTCCACGAGCCATCTTTATTTCTCACCAAAACGATTGGTGACCCACATGGTGATGTGCTAGGCTTGATGAACCCTTTCTCGAGCAACTCCTGCACCTGCTTCTTTATTTCAACATTCTCTAAAGCAAACAACCTATACATTCCAATGTTAGGAAATGGAACATCTTGCTGCAAAATAATATCATGTAATATTCCCTTTTTGGGTGGCAGACCTTTAGGTTCTTGAAATAAGACATCATACTCTGAAACAACCTTTTTTATATCAGCTTGCTGTTTAGCATTACAACCCTCAAATACATTGGTTTTATCAGGTTTCTTTTCCTTCACAACCATCAGTAAGAATTGTTTGCATGAATTTATCATTCTTTTCATCTGCCCTGAGTTTATGAGAGTATAATTATTCTTGAGCTTATGAGCTCTTACAAAGTATTCGATTCCATCTTTAACAAGTAGATACTTGTTCTCAGCTCTATAGAAAATAGCCTTTCTATCATACAAGTAAGGACTTCCTAAAACAATTCCACATATATCCAAAGGAATTATGTCTAACTCAACCTCATCTACAAATGCTGACCCAAAAGAAAAATTGAGTTTGCACTATCTAGTCACTTGTAGTTGTGCTTTATCATTCAACCATCCTAATGGGTATGGTTTCTTGTGAGGTGTAGTTGCTAACCCCAATTTCTTTACAATTTCTTTAGAAAATAAATTTACTTGTGAGCCACTATCAAACAGAGTATCAATCTTTTGATGTTTGGAAATAACTTGAATATGGAAAAGCTCATGTCTTTTTCTCTCATTTTCTTTATCAATAACAGATTGAGTAGAATTACTAGTAGATGCTTCAGAATTCTTACCTTTTATACCTGTGGCTGCAATAGTTGTTTCAGCTCTTGAGTCTGATCCCAAATCTTTCTGAATAGCTGTAGCAGTCTTCTTCTTCTTTCCCTCGGACTTCTTAGGTCTCAGCTCTGGATGCAGAATTCAACAATGCTCATCATCATGCCCATCCTTTTTACAGTGAGTGCATGAAGCTTTGCCTTTCTATGCAGTGTTAGCCTTCCTTGCTTTCCACTTCTGCTTTCTTTTTTCCTTGCTCTTGCTTGCAGTGGGTTGGGATGGTCCCCCAACTTCTGGATTTCCATTCTTTCCTCTAGCTTCTAGATGAGTAGCTTGTACAGATACCTCATCTATACTAGTGGGATTAAACATGAGGATGGTATGCCTCATGTAGCTGTGTAGACCACCAATGTACTTCAAAAGAGTCTCTGGTGAGTCTAATGAGATTCCTAGAATCAATGCTCTTTCTAAACTCTTGAGTGTACCCTTGCACACTTTTCCCTTTCAACTGTCAAAGAGTTTGCCAACTCATCATGGCTTGTTGCATGTAGGCCAATGGATAGAACTGCTTCTTAATTGCAGAAACAAATTCACTCCAGACAGAGATGGTCTTACCATGTCTTTTCATGTCAGCTTGGGCTTTGCCTTCCCACCAAACCAAGGCAGTGCCTCCTAGGTGTAGGCTTGCTAGCTGAATCTTACTCTTATCTGAGTCTATGTTCTGTACTCTGCAATACACATCAATTTGTCTAATCCAATTGTCCAAATTTTCAGCATTTAGCTCTCCATCATATATAGGAAAATCAAACTTAACATCTAGCTTGATCAAAGATGATTTCTTATTATGCACAGGGCTATTAGGAGGTGTGAGAAAGCTTTCCTCTTTCCCTTTTCCCTTGGAGTGGTCATGGGAGTGAGACTCATCTTCTTCTTTTTCTTGTTTAGAACCCGATGAATCTTCAGCCTTATGCTTTCTAAAGTCCCTATACATTTCTTCTACCATAGACTTTATAGCTAGGAAACTTTCTAGGAATTGAGGGTCTAGTCCCACAGAACCTTCTTCTGACATTGTCTTTCGAGAATATACTCTCCCAATTTCAGGATTAGTTTCCACCAACTCTCCTTTTCCTAATTTGAGCTTTGATCTAGTGAGCATTCAACAGCTAAACCAACACAAGCTTGTCTAACCTTACAACCTAAAGCTCTGATACCACTTGATTTGATAATCACCCTATGAGTGACCTCAGTTAAAGATTTATTGAATAAAGGTATTACAGACTCATGTGCTGGTGTGTGTGTGTCTATGTTATTTAAGCAACGGATCGATCAGATTGCAAATACACAGACACTTGAAATGGAAAGACAATAGAGAAATGCAGTAAGAAAATACAAGGACAGAAGAAATTAATAAAGAGTTCACCCTATCCTCTAGGGCTACATCTCCGGTCCAGCTTTCAGTGGTGGCCTTATTTTATTGTGTCTTAAGTAGAGAATTACAATGTAGGGACTCAATGTGAGTCTCCTGAACGGAATTTTACTTGGCAGGGTGATCTTGGATGCCCCAAGCCACTAGAGTACATAGACTCTTTTCCTTACCAACTCTGTGACCTTTTGGTCTACAATGGAGAGAGCCCAATGTGGTGCTCAGTCCAGACAGATCCTCTCTAGGATGGCTTGAACCTCTCAAGCTCTTCTGGTGCTCGTTGCTGCCTTTGGTCAGCTTGGCCCTCTGTCTTCCATTATGATTTTGCTTGCTTGATTGTCTTCTTTTCTTTTCTGTCTTTTGTCTTCTTCTCTCTGTGTTCCATCCTCCTCTCTGGGTTCTGGTCCTCTTGTCTTCTTTTCTTGTGCATGGCTTTAAGGCCATTTGTTCCCATGTCTATTCAGTTCCTCTTCCTCCTCCATCGAATCACCTTCTGCAGTTGCGCTTGGAGTTCCCTGTTTGGCATCATCATCAGGCTCACAAGGAGTGGCCACATGTCCTCCTGTAACTGTGCCAGCCTGCTTTGTCAGTTCAATTCTTCGGTTATGTCGTGGAATGAGTCTTCCTCCATTATGGCAGTCAAAGCAGACCTCAAATCCTTCTAAATCACGACTTATTCCCTTCTTAAATCCAGTTTGGCCGTCGGGCGCAATATCAACCGTCCGATCTGGATCCCCCAGATCCAACGCCATCTGCTCATTTCGCACGGATGACTTGCTTGACTGTTAGCACGTGATGAGCAGCGGTTTTCTCTCTCCTCCGCTTGCCACACATCGATTGTTGAGTGGGATCGCTTCATTTTCATATAAAACTGCTTACCATTCAAGGAGCCCCCGATCAATACCACCGGTTTCGGAGTGGGTCCCTCCTTTTAGCTTTTAGCCCTTTTGCCTTTTGCCCTTTGCTTCTCCAGCTCTCCACGCAACAAAGTGCTCGGGACTTCTCCATTTTGAGGGTTTTCGCCCAGCGATGCGTGACACTAATCGTGCATCAAAAACCTCCTCTGTTTCCCAATTTGGGCCTCCCAGGGGCTAATTTTGCGTCCTGCACAGCTCCATGGGCCTCGGTCAGTGCGCTTTGACCGAGGTCCTTGTCATTCCACGCTGGCTACCATTGCCACTAGTTTGAGGTGTTTTTGATCGCTATTTTAAATTCTTTGAAGTCTATCCCGACTTGGTACAAACATGGTTCCTTTGACAGTTCTTTATGGATCCAATCCGGATCACTGGCACTGAGCCACTGACTGCTAGAGGAGAAGTTCCACCTCCCCCGCCTAGAGGAGGTTGTTTCTTGCCCACAGGAGTAGTTATTGCCTCACTTCAGGGAGTTTCGAAGTACCTAATATTGAAGATTAGAGGCACAGTGCAGGGAAAACGTGTATCAATGTTAGTGGACAGTGGGGCTACCCAAAATTTCGTTGATGGCTAGATGGTGGAGCAGAGAGGTATACACACCAAGGCATTTGAGGGATTTTTAGTCCTAGTTCCTGGAGACAAGACCATGTAGTGTATGAGATACGTCCCTAACATGACTGTGACTATGGGGAAGTACCTGGGGACTGATCAATTCTTTGTCGTTGATGTTCCAAAAGCCAATGTGATGATGGGAATTTAGTGGCTCTACTCCCTTGGACATGTCACCACAGATTGGAGGAGGTTGGAGATGGAGTTCACAGGGCTAGATGGGAAGCTAGTTGTCATTGAGGGATATGCATTTGTACCCACCTCAGACAGTGTCAATGCATAAGATGGAGGAAAATCTATGACATGGTAATATAGAGTAGGTTGTGGAGCTTATGATCTCAGAGACCAGGGTTCAGCCACGACCACCAAACTTTGATATTTGCGATCTTGGATAGGTACCTAGTATTTTTTGGAGACATCCCACAAGGATATCGACTAGACAAAGGGTTTGAGCACACAATTGACCTAGAAGAGGGTGTATGCGCAATTATCACTATGCCACACAAACATTCCAAGGATTATGAGGATGAGATTGAGTAACCCATACAAGAGTTATTGGCTTTGGGTCACATCAAGCCCAGTTCTAGTCCCTTCGCTTAATATATAATGCTGGTGAAGAAGAAGGATGGGACCTTCCATATGTGCATTGATTACAACGCCCTAAATAAAAAGATATTAAAGAATCAATACTGAATTCCACGCATAGATGAGTTGATGGATGAGATCAAAGGAGCCAAGTACTTCTCTAAGATAGATTTTTGCTCAGGGTACCATCAGATTCAGGTGAGGGAGCATGTTATCCCAAAGATAACCTTCAGGTGTCACTACGAGAACTTTTAGTTCTTGGTGATTCCCTTCAGGCTAACCAACACCCCAACTAACTTCTAGTATTTTATGAACCATGTGTTTAATAAGAAGCTTCACAAATATGTCCTAATTTTATTTGATGACATTCTGATATATAGCAAGACATGGGAGGATCACCTAAAACACTTGGAGGAGGTGCTATGCATCCTAAAGGAGAAATAAATATATGCCAAGATGTCCAAGTGTGAATTTCGACGAATAAAGATATTGTATCTTGGCCATGTCATTGGGGATGATGGGGTGCGAGTTCACCAGGAGAAGATTAGGGCCATCTTTGATTGACCTATGCCTAGGAATGTGATGGAGCTACAAGGATTCCTGGGCATCTATACTTATTACTAGAGGTTCATGAGGGGATTTTTGTAGTTGGAAACACCCCTTACAAATTTGACTCAGAAAGGGGCATTTGTGTGGACAGAGGTGGTGCGAGAGGCTTTTGAGAACCTTAAGAAGGTCTTAAGTAACTGCCCAATATTATCTTTACCATATTTTTCTGAGCCCTTTGTCTTGGAGTCCAACATATTTGGAGAGGGAATTGGGGAAGTAATTATGCAGGGTGGACACTTGATTGCTTTCGAGAGTTGAAAGCTACATGAACATGAGAAATTGTACTCCATTTATGATAAAGAAATGTTGGCAATCATGCATGCGATGACCAAGTTGAAACAATATTTGGTGGGCAACCAATTTAAGGTGAAGACTAGCCACATAAATCTCCAATTCTTCTTAAAGTAGAAGTAGTTGTAGGAGAGGCAACATAAATGGGTTAGTAAAATTGAGGCATAAGATTTAGACATAGAATATATCAAGGGAAATAAAAATGTTGTAGAAGATGCATTATCTAGGAGCATTGCAACACTCTCACTCATGAGCAATGCTCAAGATTGGAGGGCACAATTATTGGTAGTACTCCAAATATTGATATGCATGTGAAATTCTTGATGGAATAACAGGGGATGACCAATATAGGGTGATGAACGAGGTGATATACTATAAGGATAATATTTATTTGGTGCTGGGATCCCAATTGAGGGAGAAGATCATGCATGCTATTGATCATTCACCTTTGGCAGAACATTAAGGGTTCCTCAAGACATACATGGCCATTAGAGAGAGATTCATGTGGAGGGGCCTCAAGGAAGACATTCTGAGGCATGTTCGAGAGTGTGACACTTATCAAAGAAACAAATGGTAGTAGGCACACCTGATTGGCCTATTACAACCATTCCCTATTCCGAAGCGGAACTGGGAGAGCATATCAATGGACTTCATTATGGGCTTGCCAGCAGCACAAGGGCGGGATTGCATTTATGTGGTAGTTGATAGGCTGACTAAATTCAACCACTTCTTTACCATTCTAAATTAGTATTCAACTGCACAGGTGGTTGAGTTATTTTTCCGAGAGGTGTTTAGGCTACATAGTCTCCCTAAGACAATTATTAGTGATAGAGACAAAAAATTCATGGGAGGTTTTTGGCAGGAGTTGTTTTGATTGGTGGGGATGGAGTTTACTCCTCGCATTATCTATCACCCTCAGGCAAATGGTTAGATAGAGATAGTGAACAAGTCGATGGGGGGCTACTTGCGTAAATATGTGACAAGGCAACAACATGCATGGGTGAAGTGGTTGCACCTTGGAGAGTGCTGCTATAACACCACGTATCACATGTCTATATGTATGTCTCAATTTCATGCCTTGTATGGTTATGATGCACTAACTTTTGCTAACATGAAAACATGGTCCCGAGGCAAAAGATTGGATATAAAAGAGCTAGGATATCCTTAGGGTTCTCAAGGATAACCTGTTGACATCCCAGAAGCAACATAATTTATATGCAAATAGGGGCAGAGTAGAGAGGTAGTTTGAGGTTTGGGATTAGTATTTTTGAGACTCCAACCATATAGGTATTTCACTCTTAATAAGAAAAGCATAATGAAACTCAAGCCAAGTTTTTATGGACCTTTACAAGGTGACCTAACGAGTTGGGGAGGTAGCATATGAGTTGGAGATTCCACCTCGGAGCAAGATACACAACATATTCCATGTATCTTGCTCAAAATGAATTTGGGAAAATAATTCAGGGTGACAACAGAGTTTCCACATATGGATGATGAGGGGCACCTGATTTTGGTACCTAAGGCCATCTTGGAGACGGGGGAGAGGAAACTTTGGAGTAGAGTCGTTAAGGAGTTTTTGGTGCAGTGGAAGGATCTACCTAAGGAGGATGCCACCTGGGAGGGGGAGAAAATATTACAACACCTGATATTGTAGTTGCTTGAGGAAAATAAATATTTGGGAGGGGAGGACTATAATATTCCCTTTAAATAAAATTTACTTAGGTAAATTTTGAAATTCTGCAATTTTGATGGTGAACAATTTTGGGCCAAGAACTTATGAAACGCGGGTGTGTTGCATCAAAATAAATTTTGGAAGAAAAGGAGGCTACAAATATTAGATCTAAAGAAAGAATCAATTACAAAGTGGAATATGGGGGCTACTCGAAGAAGGAATTCAAATTCCATGGAAGAAATTGACTTGAAGGGAAAAAGGAGAGAGAAGGGGGTTGAATTTTGGACCCCGCAAGGAGTAAGGAGGAGCAATGATTTTAAATAGAAGGCGATGCCTCCATTTTGGGATTTTTTTGTCCATTTACAAATCTGAATCCTAGTTCTCTTGCGCTACGTAGCCAATTTAACTTGTGCTTCTTAGCACCAGATATTTCTGGGGGGGAATTTCACCTCTTCCTTCTATGGACTTCGAGTGCTGTGCTAAGAGAGTTCAACATCAAACTTTGAGAGATTCTCTAGAGCTATTTGCAGGAGTTCCAATGAATTCTATGAGCTAACTAGGTGTAGTAGAGGAATTCACATTTATTTGGAGAGGTGACTCTAGTGTAGTTCAGGTTCTGGGTGTTTGTAGGCACCTTTCCTTGGGGTTTTGTTGAATATTTGTGGCGATTTGCAAGCCAAACTTGGGAAATATTTTTTGGATGAAAGTGTGTCATTCTCAGATTGCATAGTGAGTCTCTGGAAGGGCTTGTGCAAGAGTCAAGAGGTAAGGAGAAAAAGGGTGTGAAGGGTGCTGGAGAAATAATGGAATTTTGGGAGGAATTCATTGATATTCCAGTAGGAATTTTGAGGGATTTTGGGAGTGGTCCTAAGTAAACTTCCAGCAGTGCGTATCAGTGGGGCGATTGGGAAACTCACACCAATTTTTGGGTTTCCAGGAGGAATGGATTTGGAACTCCTATCTATTTTACTCCATTTCCATTAATATACTAAAATAGCTCAACGTTTTGGCTCAAATTTCTGGTGTTGTTGATAATTTTTGTTTGTGTGCTAATTTCTAGTTGCACATTCATTATTTGGTTTTCTATTATCACTTAATATTTCCACTAGAAATATTACACTGGTATCAGAGCCATGATCTGGATAGTTGTGGGGAAAACCCTTTCCTATGACCCCATAAGACAAGAAGAACATAAACTATTAGGGGCAAAGATACAAGAGTAGAGAAAGGGAATTGCAGATCTGACTCAACCAGAAGGTTCTTGAGCATGAGATATAAGAGACAAACATGGAGATACCAATAAAAATGACGCAACCTTCCAGACCCTTTTGAAGGTTTTGAGTGAGGTGGTCTAAGGGCAGAGAGAGATGGCGTAGGGGAAAAGGGGATGTTGGTTGATATGAGACAACTGATTCATAACAAGGGTAGCCATGGGGAGTTCATTATAGGAGAGGCTCATACACATCTTGTCATGATGATAGCACCAACACATAAAGTCATCCCCACAGTTACAATGGACCACACAGGTATACTATACTCTCATTTCTTACTGTTGGGAATGGAGGGTAGCCAGATATGGATGAGATTCCCTTAGCGGATTATTTCCATGAGTATGAGACTATGGTAACATAATTTTTGATGCTATAACATTCTGAGATTTTTTCCAGCTCAAGCATGGTGATAAATGGAAAGAGACAAGTGGAACATCTAGACATAATTCTAATTTACAGCCGACAGTTGGGAGTTTATTCCTTCCTACTTTTGATGGATCCTCTAAATGCACCGCTAGGTTATGGGTGGAAAAAATAGACACCTATTTTCACCTTAACTAGATAAAAAAAGTGGAAGTAATTAAGGTAGTAACATTGCACTTGGAGGGAGATTCTCATGACTGATGGTACCATCGGATGTCTAATTTGGGGATGCTAACATAAACTCTTATGATGACTTCATTAGGAGGGTGTTGGATCACTTTGACCTAAGAGACCCCAAGGCACACTTCAGAGAGTTGACCCAACTCAAGCAGGCAAGCAGCGCAGAGCAGTACATAACAAAATTATTGAGGGTGTCAGTGATGGTGCTAGATCTGCTAGAGGCCACATGAGTCTTGCCATTTGTGTAGGGCTTAGTTGAGGTTGAAAAAGCCTATGGCACTCCAAGATGTAGTGAGAAAAACACAAGAATTTTATGGTGAAATCCCCAAGGCTAAAGCACCAGTACCCATGATACCCACCTTTCCACTGAGAGGTAGAGACACTAGACCCTTGCTACAGAGGGAGATATGGGGGCATGGGAAGTTGGATGATGAGACAAAGAGAGACCTATGGAGAAGGAAGTTACGTTTCACATGCCAGGAGCCATGGGCACTAAGGCACATGTGTACCAAAGGAAAGGCCCATTACATAGATGTGTTTTCAGATAGTGAGCCGGAAGATGATGTAGAAAAAGAGGTAGAGGGGAGTGACAGTGAGCCATCGACTACTGGAGAAGGAGGTCCATCTTCCCTACTTAGAGTAGGCCCTATATTGTCCACATGAGGAGTTATTATGTCACTTCACGCAGTGATGAAGTACTAACATTGAGAATTAGAGGCATGATGTAGGGACAACGTGTATCAACGATAGTGGATAGCGGGGATGCCCATAATTTCATTGATGGCTAGGTGTTGGAGTGAGGAGGGATACACACCAAGGAAATTGAGGGATTTTCAGTCCAAGTGTCTAGAGACAGGACCTTGGAGTGTATGAGATACATCCCTAGCATGGCTGTGACTATGGGGAACTACTCAGTGACCAACCACTTCTTTGTAGTTGATGTTCTAGACACTAATGTGGTGATGGGTGTTTAGTGGCTCTACTCCCTTGGGCGTGTCATCACATACTGGAGGAGGTTGGAGATGGAGTTCACATGGCCGGATGGGAAGCTAATGGCATTGAGGGGTATGCATTCGTACCCACCTCAGAAAATGTTAGCGCAAATGATGGAGGTAGATCTATGACATGGTGATATAGAGTAGGTTGCGGAGCTCATGATATTAGAGGTCGTGGCTTAGACACAATCACCACACCCTTCTATTCAGGCAATCATGAACAAGTACCCAACAATTTTTGGAGACATCCCACCAAGACGCCCACCAGACAAAGGATTTGAGCACACGATTGGGCTAGAGAAGGGTGTCCATGTAATTATCACTACGCCATAAAAACATCCCAAGTCTTACCGAGATGAGATTGAGTGGGCCATATAGGAGTTGCTGGATTTGGGGCACATCAGGCCAAATTCTAGTCCCTTCACTTCATCTATAGTGCTAGTGAAGAAGAAGGATGGGACCCTCCACATGTGCATTTACTACATGCTCCTAAACAAGAAGAATTTGAAGAATAGATACCCAATTCTTCACATAGATGAGCTGATGGATGAACCCAGAGGAGCTAAGTACTTCTCTAAGATAGATTTACGCTTGGGGTACCATCAGATTCAAGTGAGGGAGCAGGATATCCCAAAGAAGGCCTTCAGGTGTCACCATGGGCACTTTGAGTTCTTGGTGATCACCTTTGGGCTAACCAATGCCCCAACTACCTTCCAATATTGCATGAAGCATGTGTTCTATAAGAAACTTCCCAAATATGTCCTGGTTTTATTTGATGACATCCTAACATACAGCAAGACGTGGGAGGGGCATCTATAACACTTGGAGGAGGTGCTACACATCCTAAAGGAGTAGCAACTATATGCCAAGATGTCCAAGTGTGAATTTGGATTGATAAAGATGTTGTATCTTGTCCATGTCATTGGGAATTATGGGGTGCAAGTTCACTAGGAGAAGATTAGGTCCATCTTGGATTTTCCAATGCCAAGGAATGTGATGGAGCTGCAGGGATTCTTGGACATTTGTACTTATTATTGGAGGTTTGTGAGGGGATTTTTGCAGCTAGAAGTGCCCCTTACATATTTGAATAAGAAAGGGGAATTTGTGTAGACAGAGGTGGTGTAGGAGGATTTTGAGCGCCTTGAGAAGGTCATGAGAAACTGCCTAATATTATCATTACTAGAATATTCTCATACCTTCATCTTATAGTGTGATTCCTCTAGAGAGGGAATTGGGGTAGTAAATATGCAGGGAGGACACCGATTGATTTCAAGAGTCAGAAGCTACAAGAACACGAGAGTCTATACTCCATTTACGATAATTAAATGTTCTTCATCATGCATGCGTTGGCCAAGTTCAAATAATATTTGATGGGAAACTGGTTTAAGGTGAAGACTGACCAAAACAGTCTTTGGCTCTTCTTAGAGCAGAAGCAGTTGTAGAAGAGGTAGCAGAAATGGGTTAGTAAAATTTAGGTGTATGATTTTGGCATAGAATATGTTAAAGGAAAACATAATGTTGTAGCAGATGTATCATCTAGGAGGCCTATGACACTCTCGCTCATGAGCATTGCTCAAGATTGGAAGGTGCAGTTGTTCCTTGAGTACTTCAAGGATCGACATGCATGTGAGATCATTGATGTCATAGTAGGGGATGATCGATACATGGTGATGGACGAGGTGATCTACTACAAGGATATGATTTATTTGGTACCATGCTCCCAATTGAGGAAAAAGATCATGCAGGTTGCTCACGATTCACCTTTGGTAGGACATCAGGGGTTCCTCAAGACATATAGGGCCATTTGAGAGCGATTCACATGGGGGGGCCTCAAGGAGGGGGCCTCAAGGAGGATGTTTTGTGGCATGGTTTTAGTGTGAAACTTATTACATAAACAAAAGGGAGAAGAGACACCCGACTGACCTATTGCAACAACTCCCTATTCCTAATAGGAAATGGGAGAGCATCTCATGGACTTCATTACAGGCTTTCCAATAACACAAGAGAGGGATTAAATTTATGTGGTTGTTTATAGGATGACTGAATTCACCCACTTCTTTGCCATTTCGACTATATATTCGGCTTCACAGTTGGCTGAGTTATTTTTCTGGGAGGTGTTTAGGCTACATGATCTCCCTAAGACCATTATTAGAGACAGGGAAAACAAATTCATGGGAGGTTTTTGATAGGAGTTGTTTCGACTGGTGGGAACATAGCTCACTCCCAGCACTAGTTATCACCACCAGATTGATGGTCAAACAGAGATAGTGAACAAGTGGTTGGAGGGCTACTTGCATAACTAGGTGCTGGGGAAAAAACATGTATGGGTGAATTAGCCGCACCTTGGAGAGTATTTCTGTAACACCATCTATCACATGTCTATAGGTATGTCTCTATTTTGTGCCTTGTATCGTTATGATGGAATAACTTTTGCTGAAATGAATTTTAGAGACAGAAGGGTCCCAAGGGCCAAATATTGGATACATGAGATCCAAGATATCATTAGGTCTCTCAAGGATAACCTGTTGATAGCTTAGAACCAACATAAGCTATATGTAGACAGTGGTAGAGTAGAGAGGCACTTTAAGGTTGGATATTTAGTATTTTTGAGAATCCAATCATATAGATGTTGAGTCATGGAGAAGGTATGCATATGTTATTTATTTCATCATTCTTTTCCTTTAGTTCTATCCATTTTATATCCTAAAATGTTAATAAATCAAAGGATTATGGTAAGAATGAGGAAATTATATGTAATTACAATTTGGCTGATTGTTATCCTTCTTTATGTAGGAAAAATACGAAAAGGGACAACTGCTGTTCCCTAACCAAGAAACAACGAAATAGCAGCAAGCCAAGGAAGGAGTGCAACAGTTACAAATAAAGACAAAACAAGTCACAGGGATTAGCGCAAGAAGGAAAAATGACTGAAGTTGGAAAATTGCGCGAATCCCTCAGGATCTCTTGATCCCTCATGATCACTTTTACTAGTTATCTTTTTACCTCTTTTCCATTATAAAAAGGGAACAATTGTAAACAGAAAGGGGGAGAATTGCTATTGAGAAATTGTAACATTTATCATTGACTCTTGTTGTTGAGTAGAGCACGAACTTGATGTAATACTTATGCAATCTCCTGAAGTAATTCGGTGGTGTTCATTGGTGGCTAAGGGCCCGACCCTGGTGGATTCACTTGCTGTTCCTGTATCATGCATTTATGATTCTTGCAGTGTGATGGTTTGATTGAATTTCTACTTTCTGCAATTATATCGCTTTGCTATTTACTGCTTTCCAATCTCAACAAAATTGTTCTGTTCATATATTTTGCAAGTAATATCGTTGATACAGTTTATTGTTATTTCAGATCTAGTTATTTAGTTAAGCATTCTGTTTTGAGATCATATACTGTAAAGAGCATTGAATATTGTTGTCAAAACTCTCAGATTGAGATCATCTGCCGCTTATATTAAGAATTGCGTTTGATTGAATAAATCAGTTAAAAGAGGAATGAGTTATTGTTACTGTATTCTTGACTGATGATTGCTGTTACTTTGATGAATGTCTGATTTAGTTTCATTAGAGGATTGAGTTTTCTTTTAATTTCTATTAGAATTTACTTGCAGCATCCATTTACTCTTGTATTTGAAAGGACTATACTACAATTAAGAAGCATTACTCTCTGAGTTAAATAGCTGCCACATACTGTGTACACTCTTGAAATAGAAAGACTTACCTGGATTGATAACTAATGTGAACATAATTAGGAGTTAAAAAGGCACCTTTTATCACTCAACATTTTGGTGCCATTGACCCTTGGATGATCAACTTTCATAGATGACATTACAAAGAAATCTGAATCTCAGCCATTAGTAGGACTTAGAAAAGTTGCTTCCAGACAACCTACTAGTTCCCTTCAGGCCATAGGCTCACCATCTATAGCCTTCACTAAGTTTCACAACAAAATAGAAGAGACTGAGTAGAATTTTTAGGAAATTGAAAATTCTCGCCCAATTTCTTTACAAGAAGGGAATTCTAGTATCTACGTGAAGGAGGAGGAGAAACTGGGGAAACAAAGGAGCTAAAATCCCCTCAGGTAATAATTCACCCAGGAACACTCAGCGCCCCAGATAGGGGGAGTGCTGTTAAGTTCATTCAAGAAGAAGCAGGGGAAATAGAGGAGCCAAGATCCCCCCAGGTAGTAGTTCAGCAAGGAACACTCATTATCCCAGACCAGGGGAGTGTTGTTAAACTCATTCTCACCCCTTCTAGTCATCCTAGAAATAACTCTCTAGAGATCCCAAAATGGTATTGGCACGTATTTGATCAAATGGCCAACACCCCACAAGCACCTTAGACCTCCACCTTGCAGTATCCCATCGTTGACACAGCGGTCAACGCACCTATGAAAGCCATCACTCTCCAAAATATTCCTACCTTTCATGGGCTGACATTAGAGGATCCAGACGCATTCCTTTTTGAGTTTGATGTATTGTGTTGGGGGCATGACTATACCACCAACCCCCAAAAATTAAAATTGTTTCCCTCTACATTAAAAGGAGCAGCTTTGCGATGGTTTATGGGATTAGGTGGAGGCACAATAAATGATTGGGAACAAATGAAAACTGCTTTCCTAAAAAAATATTAGGACTACTGTAGATCTATGGAATTGAAAGATAAAATATTCTAGATAGTAGCAAGACCAAGTGAAACATTAGAATAATATGTGGAATGATTTCAATATAACCTCCAACAGTCTCCCTATGCAACTTTGCCTTTACCCGATAATGTGCTGAAAACTACACTAATTAAAGGGATGAAAGAACGATGGGTAGAAACATTAAATATTATGGGTAAAGGTGATATATATCAGGAGAATTATGTTGACATCATTAATTTGTGTATCAGGTGTTCAAGAGGCAGCACGAGATTAAAGTCAGCGGAATGCGACATGACCACAAGGGACAACAAAATCTCTGGTGGAGGCATAACTCGTGCAGAAATTGGCAATCTTCTAGAGGATTTCAAAACTGATATTTTAGGGGCTCTGACAACACAATTGGACATTATGCAAGCCAAATAAAAGTAGGCAGAAGTAGAACAAAATTTGGGGATATTCTGTCTTAGATGCAGAAAGAAGCATAGTCACAAATAGTGCCCGTTGGATATGGTGCAAACCTGCGCCATATGTATAAAATATCACGCTATAGAAAGCTGCCCATCACTCCCAGGGCTAAAAGCAGTCTATAAGGAGGCAAAAGAAGATACAGAACCAGTCTACCTGCTAAATCTGTAGAAATTTACAGGGTAAGTTCCTCAGAAAGAACACCAAAAGGACACCGCTCACAACCGGATCTCAAATCAATACACCAGTATTTTTGACGTGGTTAAAACCCTCAAAGAGGGAAACAGTTCACGGCCTGAGCCAACGTGGCCACTTCAGGCAATTTATTAATCAAAGAATGAAAATTTACATAAGCTTTCTCTCATAGACGGATTACCCGAACAATGACCCTCCATGCGCTTTAAATAGAACTCATGGACCAATCGGGTGTCAAGCCACGGATCAAGTGTCGGTAATACCGAGGAGAGAGTGAACCGTCGGATCACTACATATCGTGACCGTCGGATTGTAAGTTACAAAATGTACAACGGTAAAGAAACACACTTTACCTAACTCTATACCTAACTCTATACTAGACCAAGTTGAACTTAACTATTTCCTATGTGTCGGAATATCCTAACATCCCCCCTTAAGAACAACTTGGGATAGGATTAAAGGATTTACAAATATGACACAATAGGAGAAGGAAGGAGGCACTAGAGCCTATCCCCCCTTAGTGACAACTTCCTGAACTCCAAGCATATATCAAAGTTTAGTGAACTTCGCCTCTGTGAGAGCCTTTGTGAAGATGTCTGCAACCTGATCATCTGTTGAACAATATTGCACTTCAAGAACATGGTCATGAATGAGCTTTCTGATGAAGTGCATGTGTAGTTCAATGTGTTTGCTGCGGTGATGCTGGACTGGATCTTTGCATAGCTGAATGGCACTTTGATTATCACACCAAAGTGTGGTTGGATGCTGCTGCTCAAAGCCAAACTCTGATAGGATCTGACGAAGCCACAAGGCTTCCTTACTAGCTTCCATGGCACCACGATACTCTGCTTCTGCTGACGAAAGAGAAATGGCAGCCTGTTTCTTACAAGCCCATGTAATAGGTCCTGAACCAAGAGTGAATACATAACCGGCAGTAGAATTTCGATCATCAGGGTCACCAGCCCAATCAGAATCAGTGAAACCAACTAATAGAGGAGCTGCTTTGGCACTGTAATGAATCCCAAACTGTACTGTACCTCGAACATAACGAAGTATTCTTTTAGCTGCTTTCCAATGACTTTCACGGGGGTTTTGCATAAAACGAGCAACAAGGCCAACAACAAAGGAAAGGTCAGGACGAGTATGGGTTAAATACAAGAGTTTTCCTACAAGTTGACGGTATAAGGTAGCATCAACTTCAGGAGAAGTACAAGAGACTGAAAGTTTGACTCCAGACTGAAAGGGAGAAGGGGCTGGCTTACAGTCTTCCATGTGAAAATGACGAAGAATATCACAAGCATACTTGGACTGGGAAAGGGAAATACCCTCCTTGGATTGCAAGACTTGAAGACCGAGAAAATAGTGTAAGTGTCCTAAGTCTGTCATTTCAAATTTCTTTTTAAGGCTGGACTTCACATGGTTTATAAGGTTGGGATCACTACCAGTAAGAATAAGATCATCAACATAAAGAACAAGGATGATAAGAGAGTTGCCCACTTTCTTGGTGTAGACAGTATTGTCAGAATAACACCTAGAAAATCCAGATTCTAAAAGAAAGCTATCCATTTTGGCATACCAAGCCCGAGGAGCTTGCTTGAGACCATAAAGGGATTTCTTAAGTCGACATACAAGGCTAGAGTCTGTTTGGATGAAGCCAATGGGTTGTTCCATATAGATTTCTTCATGCAAGTCCCCATGAAAGAAGGCAGATTTAACATCCATCTGATGGACTTCCCATTTTAAAGAGGAAACAAGGGAAAGAACAAGGCGGATAGAGTTCATTTTGGCAACAGGGGAGAAGGTTTCAGTGTAGTCAATGCCTTCAACCTGTGAAAAGCCCTTAGCAACAAGACGAGCTTTATGTTTATCAACTTTCCCATCTGGTCCATACTTGGTTCTGTAAACCCATTTACATCTAACAAGTTTGCGTCCCTTTGGTAGAGGAACAAGATCCCATGTATCATTCGCCAACAATGAATGATATTCTTCATTCATAGCTGCTTCCCAATGTGGATGGCATGAAGCTTCTGCAAAAGTGTCAGGATCATGATTTACTGGAGCTTGAGCCAGTAAAGAAGAGGCTCTTTCAAACTGAGAATGTGTACGTCGTTGATCTGTAGGATCACCGGCAAGATCACCTGCTGCATCCCGAGTAGCACGGACCCATCGTGGAAGTTGAGGATCCTGAGAAGGTGGGGGAGGATTTTCATCCTCACTTTCATCATCTGAAGAAGAAATGTTTTCAAAAGTATAAGAGATAGGAAGAGGTGGCACATCCCCCGGACTAGGCTCGCAGGCCGATTTATTTTCATCAAATTTTACATCTCTTCTAATGATAACATTTTTGGACTTAAATGGAATAAGTCTATAACCTTTTACATCTTCAGAATATCCAACAAAAGTACATTTCTCACTCTTAGGTTCTAAAGCTTTATGCTTTTCATCTGGAATATGGGCCCATGCTTCACTTCCAAAAACACGAAAGTGACTTACATCTGGTTTAATGGAACTCCAAGCTTCTTTTGGAGTGATATTCTTTAGAACCTTAGTAGGAGTGTGATTGATTATATAATTTGCACAATTAATTGCTTCGGCCCAAAAACTAAGACTGAGTCCTTTAGATTGCAACATACAATTAGCCATTTCCTTTAAGGTGCGATTTTTCCTTTCAGCTACACCATTTTGTTGTGGAGTGTATGGAACAGTATGTTGCATTTGAATTCCATTTTCGGTGCAAAAGTTGAAGAATGTGTTTTTAACATATTCTCCACCATTATCAGTTCTTAGCTTAAGAATTTGATGTCCAGATTGTTTTTCAACAAAGGCTTTGAAGGCCAGAAAAGTGTTAAATACTTCGCTCTTGAGTTTTAAGAAGTATACCCAAGTGCGTCTGGAGAAATCATCAATAAAAGTTAAGAAATACTTGCAGCCAGAGAATGAAGCAACAGGAAGTGGACCACATAAATCACTGTGCACAAGCTGTAAAGGGGCTGAGGCGTGTCAAGAGGCACGTTTTTCAAAACTGGCCCGATGATGTTTTCCGAATACACATCTGGAACAAACACCATCTCTGCAAGATACCATAGGAAGACCTGTCACCATATTTTCTTTACATAGATGCTGAAGGGAGCGATAGTTTAGGTGACCAAATCGCTCATGCCAAAGTTTGCTCACTTCATCATTATGAGCAACAAATACTGAGGGAAGATTTGATGACCCAAAGTTGTGAAACTTATACAACCTTGTGGAATCATCAACAATACCAGTAGCTAGAATCTGTTTAGGATCTCTTAGATCCTTGATTACAACATCATGAGGTGAAAATTCAACAATTTTACCTTCACTTGAATGAGTTATCTGATATACAGATAGAAGGTTGCAGGATAAGTTTGGAACACATAATACATCATTAAACTGACCATTGTCTAGATGAACAGTTCCAGTCCCTACAACATTAAGAGATCTATCATCACCAACATATATATTTTTGGTGTTACAATCATTTAAAGAAGAAAACATGGCTTTGTTTTTGGCCATGTGATAAGAGCCTCCAGAATCAATGAGCCACTCATGAGAATGAGAAGAAGAAGATACATTTAATGCATAACCAGACTGAGATGATTGACAACGACATGCAGAAAGTGCCATTCCTGAAGATGAATTTGAAGTTGAAGTTGAAGAATGCTCCACATGGATGTTATGTTTCTTCATTGCGGCTTCCAAGGCTTCCATCTTCTTAAAGAATTTAGATTCTAAGTGGCCATCTCGATTACAAAAGTTACAATGTCTATCAGTCTTCTTCCATTTGTTTTTATTGGTCCTATCATTTTGCTGAAATGATCTTTCATTTTGAGGCTGAGTTTGCTTAGGACCCTTGTTTGGTTTAGGACCATTCTTTTTAGGATATGACTTCTTAGGATTCTTTGAATTTGGTTGCTGCTGGGCGGCTAACGCTTTCTTGGAAGAGTTTCCAAGATTAAGAAGACCAAGGTGTAAGAGTTTTTCTTGTTCTCTTATTAAAGAATCACAAAAAGAGTCAAAGGAAGCGGCCTTGTAGTCTTTTCCTTGACAAATGAAAGCTTCCCTTGTAGAATGGAAGGTGGAAACAAATACAGAGTAGGCTGGTCCCAACTTAGTAAGGATGGAATAAATAAGGTTACTATCTTCTTTCTTAACCTTAACACCTTCCAAGAGATATCCAAGGGTCTTGAATTTGGATAAGAAATCTTCAATGCAAGAAAAATTATTAGGATCCAATGTAAGCAACTCATTTTCAAGTTGATGAGCTCTAATTTCATTTTTAATCCCAAAAAATTTAGTGATTTGTTCCAATGCTTCATGAGGAGTATCAAGTTCTGCAATATGGAATCTAAGATCAAGAGAAATAGACATCCCCATCAAACCACGTGCTTGATCTTGTCTATTTTCCCATTTTGCAGCCTTGTCTTCATCTTTTGGTTTCTTCTCTTGGCCTGTGGCTATTCTGTAGAGACCTTTACTTCTAAGTAAATCTTCCATGTAGGATATCCATTGGAAGTAGTTAGTGCTGTCAAGAATGACTTGGCATGGACTTTCCATTTTTTAAAAAAAACTGAAGCTGAATATGCTGAAAGTAAGTGTTCCAATGGATAGATCTCGAAAAATTAGGCTGTTTTAAAAAAAACGGCTCTGAAAAAGGCTTCCAGATGAAGAAGTTATGGCTTTTTGAAAAACATTTGTTGAAGTTGCCTGCAAAGTGCGCGAATGTGCGGGAATGAAAAAAAACGCCCCCACAAAATGGAGATTTGAACCCAAGACCTCTACTCTCTTAAAATAGCTTTGAACCAATTGAGATATACAAAAAATTAGAGAGAGAGAGAGAGAGAGAGGGGGGGGGGGGGGGGGGGGGGGGCTTGGGTTGCGTGCTTGCCTTGAGAAAGCTCTTTTTTCCTACAAAAAAAAAACACAAAACCCAACACGAATATGCATAGAAAAACGAACCTTACGGCTCGAAGTTAGCTTTAGCCGGAAAACTAAATATTTTTCTCAATGTTTCTGATTTTCCAAGATCGCACTAAGGTGCAGGGAAAAGAGCATACGCATGAGAAAAAAAACTTCCTTTCTGTTTCTGATTTGCCCAGATCGCACAGAGTCGCAGGGCAAAGAGCATACGGAGAAATAAAAGGTATAGATCCGGTAATAAAAAAAGCTAAATAAACAGAAACTGAAATAACCAGAGAGAAAATAACAGTGAACTGCAGATAAACACTGTATACCTCCAGATCTTAAAAATGACGCAGATAGGGCTACCGGAAACCTTTTCGCGTGAAACGAAAGGGGTTCCTCACTAGAACAGATGCTCTGAACACAACAGAGCAGTCCTCTCGGCCCAAAAGCAGTCAGAAACAGTAGATCTAGGAAACAACAGCCGGATGCAGTTCTACCGGCTTCAGATTTGGATCACCAACGGACGCGGCCCTCAAATAGCTCCGATACCATGTAGAAATTTACAGGGTAAGTTCCTCAGAAAGAACACCAAAAGGACACCGCTCACAACCGGATCTCAAATCAATACACCAGTATTTTTGACGTGGTTAAAACCCTCAAAGAGGGAAACAATCCATGGCCTGAGCCAACGTGGCCACTTCAGGCAATTTATTAATCAAAGAATGAAAATTTACATAAGCTTTCTCTCATAGACAGATTACCCGAACAATGACCCTCCATGCGCTTTAAATAGAACTCATGGACCAATCGGGTGTCAATCCACGGATCAAGTGTCGGTAATACCGAGGAGAGAGTGAACCGTCGGATCACTACATAACGTGACCGTCAGATTGTAAGTTACAAAATGTACAACGGTAAAGAAACACACTTTACCTAACTCTATACCTAACTCTATACTAGACCAAGTTGAACTTAACTATTTCCTATGTGTCGGAATATCCTAACAAAATCAATGTCGTCAATGGCAACCACGACAAACAGGTATGCCGACTGATCCATCCTCTTTCTTTCAAAAGCCGCAATATAATTCACAACAATACTTGGGAACCATGTGGCAGAACCAACCATATTTTTCCATTTTGTCACAACAACACCCCACTACACCTCAGACCTCCACCTTGCAATATCCCATCGTTGACACAGTGGTCAACGCACCTATGAAAGCCATCACTCTCCAAAATATTCCTACCTTTCATGGGCTGACATTAGAGGATCCAGACGCATTCCTTTTTGAGTTTGATGTATTGTGTTGGGGGCATGACTATACCACCGACCCCTAAAAATTAAAATTGTTTCCCTCTACATTAAAAGGAGTAGCCTTGTGATGGTTTATGGGATTAGGTGGAGGCATAATAAATGATTGGGAACAAATGAAAACTGCTTTCCTAAAAAAATATCACGACTACTGTAGATCTATGGAATTGAAAGACAAAATCTTCCAGATAGTAGCAAGACCAAGTGAAACATTAGAATAATATGTGGAATGATTTCAATATAACCTCCAACAGTCTCCCTATGCAACTCTGCCTTTACCCGATAATGTGCTGAAAACTACACTAATTAAAGGGATGAAAGAACGATGGGTAGAAACATTAAATGTTATGGGTAAAGGTGATATATATCAGGAGAATTATGTTGACATCATTAATTTGTGTATCAGGTGTTCAAGAGGCAGCACGAGATTAAAGTCAGCGGAATGCGACATGACCACAAGGGACAACAAAATCTCTGGTGGAGGCATAACTCATGCAGAAATTGGCAATCTGCTAGAGGATTTCATAAATGATATTTTAGGGACTCTGACAACACAATTGGACATTATGCAAGCCAAACAAAAGTAGGCAGAAGTAGAACAAAATTTGGGGATATTCTGTCCTAGATGCAGAAAGAAGCATAGTCATAAATAGTGCCCGCTGGATATTGTGCAAACCTGCACCGTATGTATGAAAGATCATGCTATAGAAAGCTGCCCATCACTCCCAGGGCTAAAAGCAGTCTATAAGGAGGCAGAAGAAGATACAGAACCAGTCTACCTGCTAAATCAGTGTCGCCAATGGCAACCACGACAAACAGGTATGCCGACTGATCCATCCTCTTTCTTTCAAATGCTGCAATATAATTCACAACAATACTTGGGAACCATGTGGCAGAACCAACCATATTTTTCCAATTGGTCACAACAACACCCCACAAGCACCTCAGACCTCCACCTTGCAGTATCCCATCATTGACACAGCGGTCAACGCACCTATGAAAGCCATCACTCTCCAAAATATTCCTACCTTTCATGGGCTGACATTAGAGGATCCAGACGCATTCCTTTTTGAGTTTGATGTATTGTGTTGGGGGCATGACTATACCACCGACCCCCAAAAATTAAAATTGTTTCCCTCTACATTAAAAGGAGCAGCCTTGCGATGGTTTATGGGATTAGGTGGAGGCATAATAAATGATTGGGAACAAATGCAAACTGCTTTCCTAAAAAAATATCAGGACTACTGTAGATCTATGGAATTGAAAGACAAAATATTCCAAATAGTAGCAAGACCAAGTGAAACATTAGAATAATATGTGGAATGATTTCAATATAACCTCCAACAGTCTCCCTATGCAACTCTGCCTTTACTTGATAATGTGCTGAAAACTACACTAATTAAAGGGATGAAAGAACGATGGGTAGAAACATTAAATATTATGGGTAAAGGTGATATATATCAGGAGAATTATGTTGACATCATTAATTTGTGTATCAGGTGTTCAAGAGGTAGCACGAGATTAAAGTCAGCGGAATGCAACATGACCACAAGGGACAACAAAATCTCTGGTGGAGGCATAACTCGTGCAGAAATTGGCAATCTACTAGAGGATTTCAAAATTGATATTTTAGGGACTCTGACAACACAATTGGACATTATGCAAGCCAAACAAAAGTAGGCAGAAGCAGAACAAAATTTGGGGATATTTTGTCCTAGATGCAGAAAGAAGCATAGTCACAAATAGTGCCCGCTGGAAATGGTGCAAACCTGCGCCATATGTATGAAAGATCACGCTATAGAAAGCTGACCATCTCTCCCAGGGCTAGAAACAGTCTATAAGGAGGCAGAAGAAGATACAGAACCAGTCTACCTGCTAAATTAGTGTCGCCAATGGCAACCATGACAAACAGGTACGCCGACTGATCCATCCTCTTTCTTTCAAATGCCGCAATATAATTCACAACAATACTTGGGAACCATGTGGCAGAACCAACCATCTTTTTCCAATTGGTCACAACAACCATCCCCTATGTCACCTTGGCCCAACCAATCAAATCAAAATAACAATTGGCCAAATTCCTCTTACTTCCCACCGTTTTGGAAAAATAATGCATATCAATCCCAATGGCCACCCTCAACTTCACAGAACCAGAACTGGCAGTCAAGCTGGCAGAGACCTATAAATCAGCTAGCAGGAACAATCCCCCTACCTCAACCCACACTTCCAGCACCCTACACATTGCAACAGAACCCTCAGACCAACTTATGACCACAGTACCCAGACCAACCCAACTCGAACCCCAACAACAGACTGGCTCAATCTATGCAAATAATTGAAGGACCATAACCAACAACCGAGTTAAGGAAGTGCAATGACCTTCAATTAAGATCTGGGCAGATAATAGAATCAGAGGGGGATAAAAATGTTCAAATTGAAGATCTGTTACCTGTAGAACAAGCACCACAAGAAGAGAACATGGTTAGATAGAAAACTCATGATCAAGCAACCACCTCTTCTCCACCATTCCCAGAAATATTAATCATATCTCACCCAATTGAACATCATGATTTTGATCTTCTGGGAGAATTGAAAAATTTGTGTATAAAAATACCACTCCTCCAGGCTATTCAAGACATCCCAATTTATGCAAAAACTATTAAGGGATTATGCATGAAAAAGCCAAAGAGGAAAATAACAAAAAATCCAGCTATCCATATAGTCGGTACTTTATCTGATTTACTATCAGGAAGAGAAGCACCTATAAAATATGAGGACCCAGGAAATCCTATAGTCATGGTGCAAATAAATGGATGCTCCTTCCCCAATGCCTTAGTTTATTTAGTAGCAACAATCAATATTCTTACAACCACAACTTCTCAAAAGCTTGGCATTACATCCTTGGACCCAACCACGACCTTGTTGGAATTGGCTGACCGATCGGTAGTCAAACTAGAAGGCACATTATAGGATGTAATGGTGTCTGTAGACTCTTGGGAATACCCTGCAGACTTTCTGATCATCAATCCCAGAAACCGCCTCGATGGAAATCCCTTAATTCTAGGTAGACCTTGGCTAGCAATTGCAAATGCTTACATAAGCTGTCGAACAAGAAGCATGACTATAGAAAGAGGAAGCAATGTAAAGAATTTAGCCTTATATCCTCCAGCTTAGCCAAATTTAACAATAATCAAAACCAGAAAACAACTTGTATCATATCTAACTGAAAACATTAGATCACCGCTAACCATAGAAGATGCTCTCGAATTTAAAGATCAAACAGAAGATGACATCATTAACACCTTCATTAACCAACCAGATGCAAGATCCCATCTAAAATGTCACATGATCGAGGTAGCATTCAATAGAAAAATAGAAGAAGATCCCTAAAAGATATTAACGATCAATCAATACCAACTACCTCTGTTTATAACAACAAAACCATAGAAATTGAGTTAGGAAAAACTTTGAATATCAACAAAAACCTGACTGCTGACGAGGAGCAGAATCTTGTTCAACTCCTGAGAAAATATAAAGAGGCCTTTGCATAGGATTACTCGGACATGAAAGGGATTGATCCCTAATTATGGATGCACCACATTCATACAGAGAAGGATACCAGGCCCATTCGACAACCTCAACGGAGGTTAAATCCTCATCTTAAAGATATTGTTAAAGCTGAAATACAAAAATTGCTAGATGTAAACTTTATCTACCCAATATCTGATAGCAAATGGGTCTCTCCATTAGTAGTGGTGCCGAAAAAGAATGGAAAGTGGTGTATATGTGTTGACTATAGAGAGCTTAATAAAGCAACCCAAAAAGACCATTTTCCCCTTCCATTCATTGACCAGGTCTTAGACACTTTGGCAGGAAAAAAATTCTTTTCTTTCCTATATGGCTTCACTGGATACAATCAAATTCAGATTTCCCCTCAAGATCAGGGTAAGACTACCTTTACCTGCCCTTGGGGAAAATTTGCTTACAGGGTCCTACCTTTTGGGCTGTGAAATGCCCCTGCCACATTTCATAGGGCTATACTCAGCATTTTTTCAGATCTAATAAATGAAGGGCTTGAGGTGTACATGGATGACTTTACACCTTATAGAGATGAATTCAAGCCATCATTGCAAACATTAGAGAAAGTTCTGCAAAGATGCATTGCCACCAGACTCTGTTTAAGCAATGAAAATGCCACATGATGATGACCGAAGGCCTCATCTTGGGTCACTATATCTCAGCTGCTGGAACCCAGGTAGATCCAACAAAAATTCAGATAATTCTTTTAATACCTATTCCTACCACACAAACAGAGGTACGCAGTTTTTTGGGATTTTTTGGTTATTATAGAAGGTTTATAAAGATTTTTTCTTAGATTGCTGCACCGTTTTTTTCCCGTAGAAAAAAGTCGTAATTTTATTCATATTGATAAAATTACATTTTGTAGATGCATGAGGCATATTCAGATGGCTGTTCTTGTAATGACAGGCAACAAACAGAGTATAAAAAAACACAAGTTAGCAGATGATTGTTCCTGTAATGACAAGAAACTACAAGATATAGAGAAAAAAGAAAAAAATGTTCCAGCAAGACTAGACTTTTCTGCCCTTCTTCTTCTCCACCCGTCGCCAACCACCAGTGTCGGGAGTGGGTGTAATAATAGCTAGCTGATTTTCCATTGGGATCAGTTGAAGTTCTTTGTCAAATTCCGAGCCCTCTGATGCATGGGTTTGTTTGATGCCGCTTATTTCCATTTGTGGCTCTTGTTGTAGATCTAAAATGTGTGGCCCCAAATGAGTAGTTGGGGCATTCTCTTCCTGAGTATATGTCTGTCTCATTTGAGTATCAGGTTCTGTCTAGTTCTCTATAGGCTCCACGTTTATGTCTTCTTCTTCCAATGGTTCAGTGTGCTGCCAGCCTTTGGGCTTTTTCTGTTGTTTCTTGGTTCTCCTGGGGTCCTTTCGAGCAAATGGGCAGTCATATTGAAGGTGACCTGTTTGCATGCATCCCCTACATCGGAACACTGTGTTCTCATAGTCGAGCTATTGTATCCATTGAGAGTTATTGAAGTTCAACGTGATGTGATCAGGTAGCCCCTGACTCAAGTCCACTTCTACACATATTCTGGCAAATGTAAATTTTCCCCTGATAGCTCTGTCTTCATCCATTTTTAGGAATTTCCCCAGGGAATCCCCAATGGCAGCTAGTACTTTGTGGTGCCAAAAGTGTAGAGGGAGACCATGTAGCCTCACCCATACAGGCATCATTGAGACTTTCATTGTATTAGTGTCGAAATCAGAAAACCAGGGGGTGAGGAAGAGGCCAGCACTGCCCCAGAACCAAGGCCCCTGATTGATAATGTTGTCTCGTTCTTGTTCTGTATTAAATTTGACTATGAAGTACCCATTGGGACATATGTAAATTTCACAGATTTATGTCCATGTTGTAAAGATTCGTTGGTGCAGCGCATCTGATTTTGGCCAGAAGCCATTAAATCTGCAAATAATTGCATTTTTACATAAATCAGAATGTAGGCTAGTTACCTCTGGCATAGAGACTTGTAGCGTTGGTGATTCTGGCTTTTGTTCAACAATGTAGGGTCCTGGCGACTCTGATGGTGGTGCTGCTTTATTTTTCATTTTTTCTTTCCCTTTCACTGCATCCCGAAAGGAACCTGTATTTTTAGAGCTGGTTCCAGTGCTTCCGCCACGCAGTCGGAGATTTAAAATAATGGTTGAATCTTTAGTGATGCCGTAGTGCTGGAGAGTTTGATTGTCCTGCATACTGTATCCTGAATATATAAGATTTTGATATTGTGCTGGGGTTCCAAGGTATCCCTGGATTTCCTTTTTTAACACATGGATGCTCATTTCCTTACTGAGCCGCATGCAAAAATGTTTGCCCTCAGTTGATTTGATGAAGATCTGGACCAGATCTGCGTCCATACGGAGTAAATCGGTCTTGTGGAGGCCTCGCTTTGCTGGATCTGGCCGACTGGGAAGTAGTGGCGAAATATTTTGTTCAGCCCTCATCTGCACAACCGTTCCCGGCCAGTTCATTTCGCCCTTGTCTTTATGCACGATTATAAGTTCTGAATCAGGGTGGGTTTGCAGATCTGGGCGGTGACGAGTTGTATCGTCCACTCCATGTCCGGTTATATTGGGTTCAGACAGCACACGGTAGGATAAACCCTGAGACAGATGAGGTGAGCACACCCGTGTCCTGTGTGAAGATCGATCTACCGCAGGGGACCGATCAGCCACAGGGGTTTTGCTGTCCGGCTCGCTGCGGAGCCAATTTCTTGTCAGTGTGCTCGATTCCGGTAGTCCTGCAACCGATTTCCTGAGGGGACGACCTGTAAACACACTCCCATCGCTGATCTGCAGTGTAATGGCGGCGCTGAGGAGTCCAGAAACCCTAAGGGATCGATGCGGCAGAGACGGCCTGAAGGAAGTTGAATGGGACTTTGCAGAGCAACCTTTGGGGATTAAAACTCCACTGGAGAGAAATCTGAAAGAAGGGTATGTATTTCCCGCTGTTACGGCTTCATCTACGACGCCTACTCCTTCTGAACCGTGCACTGCGCCCTTGTCTTCGAAGCACCCAAGGTAGTTGTTGCGTATGTGGAGGAGATCGACGGGATTCACTGCGCTGGCAATCATCCGCACCACCACGTTGTGGGGCAACGGCCGTGGTTTCTCCTTTCTCACAAGAGTCACCGACTCAGCGGGATTCGATCCCGGGTTCACCGTCTGAACTATTGCTCTGCCCGTCGCCATCGATACCTCTCCTCTAAAAGGGCAAATGTTTTTGCTGACTGTTTTGTTGGACTAATGATCTTTGTGTTTCAGTTGATTTTACTTGAGGTTGGTCAAAGGTAACCTTCTTGACCCGATTGCTGCACCGTTATATGCACTAACAGGTAATATTGATTTCATTTGGACAGATAAATGTGACAATGCTTTTGAAGATTTAAAACGACTTGTATCAACAGCCCCAGTATTAAGGGGCCCAAACTGGGATTTTCCATTCCAGATTTCATCCGACGCTTCAGACACAGCCATAGGAGTAGTTCTCGGCCAGGAAGAAGATAAAAATCCATATGCAATATATTATATTAGCAAAAATCTATCTCCTACTGAATTAAATTATACTGTTACTGAAAAAGAATTTTTGGCTGTAGTTTATGCTATCAATAAATTCCGACATTATATAACAGGATACCCTGTGGTTTTATACACTGATCACTCTGCTATTAAATATCTAGCTAATAAATCAGTTACAAATGGAAGAGTGACAAGATGGTTGATTCTTTTGCAGGAATTCGATATAACAATTAAATATCAACCAGGAAAAGAAAATCCAGTAGCAGACTTCCTTTCACGAATGCCAAAAACATATGACTCGGCAGCAGTAGAAGACCAATTTCAAGATGAACATTTGTTTGCTGTAACAATGAAAACACCATGGTATGCGGATGTTGCAAATTATTTGGCAGTGGGAAAATTACCCAAGCACCTGATGCCTAATGAAAGAAGACAAATAATACAACGCAACATGCGATTCTCTTGGATCGCAGGCTATTTATTTCATACAGGAGAGGATATGCACATTAGAAGATGCATCAGGGAAGATAAAGTTTTCGACATTCTGAAAGCGTGCCATGATGGGTCATGCGGCAGACATTTTGCAGATCGGAGGACTGGTCACAAATATTTGCAGATGGGCTATTATTGGCCCACCATTTTCAAAGATGCCAAGAAGTTTGTCCAGGCATGTGACAGTTTCCAGAGAATGGGATGCCTCAGGCAGTCCGATGAGATTCCCCTGCACCCGCAGATAGTCATTGAACCTTTTGAGCGATGGGCGTTAGACTTCATCAGTCCAAGAAACCCATCCTCTAATCAAAATACATATATATTAGTTGCAACAGAGTATGTGACTAAATGGGTGGAGGCAGAGGCACTACCAAGGGCAATAGAGGATTTGGTAATCCACTTTCTTTTCCAGCTATTCGTATGATATGGCTTGCCTAGAGAGGTAATTACGGATGGAGGGCCATAATTCATGGGCCATAAGTTCGTTGCAACATTAAATAATTATCATATCATGCACAAGATCACGACTCCATACCACCCGCAGGAAAATGGCTAGTTAGAAAGCACCAATAAAGTGATCAAGGCAATACTCACAAAGACAGTTGCATCACATAGACGTGACTGCGCTACCCGATTACCAGAAGCCCTATGGGATATCGTACGACATGGAGAAATACCACGGGATATTCCCCATACCAATTAGTGTTTGGAAAAGAACCTATCTTCCCAATTGAATTCAAAATCTAGACATTGATGATAGCCCAGGAGGTAGGCTTGGACTTAAACGAGGCACATATTAATAGGCTACATCAAATCAATGAATTGGATGAAATCCGACTATCAACTCTTCAACACATTGCACTGATCCAACAACAAAGAGAAAAATGGCATGATGCCCTTATTAAAAAAAAGATCTTCCACGAAGGAGATTGGGCACTCCTGTATGATTCTAGGTTCCAGGACTTTCCCGGAAAACTCCAGAGCAGATGGTTAGGACCTTATGAGATACAAAAGGTGTGTGATAATGGGACCATCACATTAGCCACCATTGATAGGTCTGGCTATTCTTTTAAAGTGAATGTGTAGGTTTTAACCCCATACAGAAATTACCTGCATACGGATTCCAAAACACAGAAAATAAACAATGTGAGAGCATAACACATAAAACACATATACACAGAGATTTTCCCCTGGATCCCAAAATCGGGACTACCATCTTGATTTTTCATTATGTTCCCTTCAATGTTACAATACATATTTATACATGCTGAAGCATCCAATACCATGGACCGAAAAACCATTGCGTCCAAAACCATGGACTGAAAACCATAGGTGGGTTCGCCCAACCTAATATAGGGTCCAAATTTCTTTTCCCTGGAGTGCTTGCTGGGACCTCGTAGAGGGGGGCAACCCAACCCCCTCAAACCCCACCCCCCCCTCTTGTGCAATTAGCGCAATGAAGGGGGGGTTCCGCCCCCCCACTAAACCCCCGGTTTACTACATAGGTTAGTCGTAGAAAGAATATAACACAACCCAACATTCTCCCACTTGTTGTTTTCTTTCCATAGGGGGCCACAGGAGAGCTTAATCATTTTTCCAGCCCTAAAACACCCATTTTTTTTCTACATCAGGAGAACTTCTCATAGCTCACAGATTTTGTCAATGCATCTTCAATATTCTTCAAAGTGTCCACCTTTACCAGCAACACCTTTTTGTCTTCTATCATATCCCTCACAAAGTGATACTGAACATCAATGTGCTTTGTATTTGAATGATAAGTAGGGTTCTTTGCAAAGAAAATTGAATGTTGGTTGTCATAGTCTATCCTTATAGCTCCCTGTACTAACCCCATACTTGAACATAATCACTGCAACCAAACTGCTTCCTTGCTTGCACGAGTGGCTGCTAACTGACTGCACCTCCAAATTGGTTAAACACATACCCACTTGTAGATCTTCTTTGATCCAAATCTCCAACCTAGTTTGCATAAACAAAGCCATGGATATCCAAAACTCTGTCCAATCCTGGTCTTCCTTGGTAGCACAAACCATAATCTTTAGTGCCATGCAAATACCTGAAAACCCGCTTCACTACTGTCCAATGTTCCTTCCCTAGTTTTGACATAAACCTGCTCAATACTCCCACTGCATGTACAATGTCTGGTCTAGTACACACCATTGCATACATCAGGCTACCAAATGCACTTGCATATGGAACATGGGACATATCCTCTTCCTCTTCTTGTGTCTTGGGACACTGTTCAACAGATAACTTTACACCTACGGGAATAGGAACCTTCACTGTTTTACTATCCTGCATATTAAACCTCTGCAATATTGTCTCGACATACTTCCTCTAGTTTAACCAGAGCTTCCTCTTTGCTCGATCTCTTTTAATTTCCATTCCCAAAATATAGTTTGCAGCACCACGATCTTTCATGTCGAATTTGGAGGAAAATTGGGTCTTCAAATCCTGGATAATTTCTTTGTCATTTCCAACCAGCAACATATCATCCACATACAATACCAGATAAATAACATGGTCACCAATTAATTTAAAATACACATAGTGATCTACTTTGCGTCTGGTGAAGCCAAGTCCCCGTATAAATGTATCAAATTTCTGATACCACATCCTTGGTGATTGTTTTAACCCATACATAGACTTCTTTAACTTGCATACCAATTCTTTCTTACCCTTCACCACAAAGCCTTCAAGTTGCTTCATTTAGATCTCCTCTTCCAGATCCCTGTGAAGAAATGTTGTCTTCACATCCATCTGTTCTACCTCAAAATCAAAAGTAGCAACAACAGATAAATGTAATCTAATAGAAGTTACCTTGGCAACAGGGGAAAAAATATCACCAAAATCAATTCCCAGCACATGGGAATAACCTTTTGTTACCAACCGAGCTTTGTATTTCTCCACCTTACCTTCTACATTTGTCTTCTTCTTGAACACCCATTTGCTGCCAATGGGGTTCCTTCCATCCGGAAACTCCACCAGATCCCAAGCCTCATTTTTGTGCAAAGATGCCATTTCATTAACCATGGCCTCCTTCTAGAGTTTTCCATCCTCTAAATCTACTGCTTCCTTCACAGTTCTGGGATCATCATCAGTAATAGATAAAGAAAAATTTGAACAGAAAGTAGAAGGACTATACCTTTCTGGCTGCCTTCTTTCTCGAATTGATCTTCTCACACCCGAAGTTTGTGGCTCTTCATCTTTTAATTCCTCCTTTGCTGTAGAGTCTGATTCTTCCTCCTTTAGCTAAAACTCTATCTTCTGAGGTTCCTTTGGTTGGAATTCATGTTTAATAATATCTTTCAACTCTTTGAACACCACATCTCGACTATACACAACCTTCCTTGTTGCTGTGTTCCAAAGCTTATAACCCTTTAAACCATCCTTATACCCAATAAATATGCACTTTTCAGATTTACTATCTAACTTGGTTTGTTTCACCTTTGGAACATGTACATATGCATCACATCCAAATACCATTAGATGTGAAAGAGAGGGTTTCTTACCAATCCATACCTCTTGTGGAGTTTTATCCTCCAACGCTGATGAAGGTGATCTGTTGACCAGGTAACATGCTGTCTCCACCACCTCTACCCAGAATTCTTGTCCTAAACTAGCACTACTGAGCATGCTTCTTGCCCTTTCAATCAACATCTTGTTCATTCTTTCTGCAAATCTATTTTTCTGAGGTGTATATGGTGTAGTCTTCTGCCGCGCTATACCACACTTCTTACAACATTCTTCAAATTCCTTACTACAAAACTCTCCACCCTTATCTGTCCTCAACACCTTTATCTTCTTCTTTGTTTCGTTTTCCACCAGAGCCTTAAATTCTTTAACACCTATCAAAAACTTAAGATTTCTTATTATGGAAATATATCCATGTATTCCTTGAGAAGTCATTTATAATTGAAACATAGTACACAGACTTACCTAGTGATGGAACCTTCACAGGTCCAAACACATCACTGTGCATAAGCTCTAATATCTGTTTCGCCCTCTTACCACCAGAGGGGAAACTCACCTGATTCTGCTTCCCATATACGTAATTTTCATAGAAATCAAAATCCAGAGAGCTATTACTCATACCTTTTACCATACCTTTACCATAAAGTATTCGAAGGCCATTCTCTCCAATATGTCCAAGCTTTTGATGCCACAACATGTTCTTCTCTCGAAAGACCACTAGATTTTCTACTCCACTTTCAGGAACCATAGAACTGTTGCACCCATCAACAACAGTGCTACCTTGCAACTTGTACAAAGTTCCAGTCCGAACTCCCGGCATCAATACTAGTGCTCCTTGAACCATCTTTCGGGTATCCTTCTCGAACATTGTTTTTACACCTGCATCATCCAACCTACTTACAGAAATTAGATTTCTGGCTAATGCAAGAATATGCAAAACACCCAGAAGTGTTCTAACCCTTCCACCTTGCAAATTCAACTTTACTTTTCTGCGACCAACGATTCTAGACTTCCTATCATCCCCTAAGAAGACATCACCACCATCGTATTTATCATACTCGTAGAACCACTCTCTATGGGGAGTGAAGTGAAAGGATGCACCTGAATCAATCAACCATGCCTCATGATCTCCATGTGTACTTGAAGAAGCCAAGTACACATCCCCACCTTCATCTGAGGTGGTTTTCGCCTCTGCAGAAGAAGCATCATTAAATCCCTTTCCTTTATCAAGAGCTTTTTATTTACAGTCCCTTTTGTAGTGCACTTCCTTTCTGCATTTCCAGCACACCATCTTTACAGGTTTTCTTGAGGATTTAGATCTCCCACTCGATGGCTTATTTTTGTTTCTGTTTTGGGACCATCCTCGTACAGAAAAGGCATCACCATTCTGGCTCTCCATATTTTTCCATCTCATCTCCTCCGTCAGCAAGGATGAGACTATTTCATCAAACTGCAAGGCAGTTTCATTGCTACCTATTGCAATAACCAGACTATCCCACGAATCTGGTAGAGAACACAACAAACTGATGCACTTATCTTCATCTAAAATTTTAATATTAATAGATGCTAACTGACTTACCACAGTATAAAATGCGTTCAGATTCTCTGTCACTGAGTCTCCATCTTTCATCCTCAGGTTATACAACTTTTTCCATAGGAACAGTTTATTCATAAGAGACTTAGATGGGTGCAAATTCCCTAACTTGTCCCACAAAGCCTTCGCCGTAGCTTCCCCTGATACATACAACAATATTCAATTTGAGACACACAATCGTATTGTGCTCTTTTCCCTCTGATCCAACTTCTTCCATTCTTCATCGGACACTCCCGTTGGTTTAGTACCCAGATCTACCGCGATCCACTGATCTTTATCCACCAACAGATCCTCCATCTTGAGTTTCAACAACTCAAAACTCTGACCATTAAATTTCTCGATCTCTATCTTTCCATCGCTCACCATATTATTTCACCACCAGAATCAATCTCGTAGATCTCCCAATGAATAGGGTCTACCATAGGCCCGAGTGAAACCCCTTAGCAACGAAGGCGTCCCCTTGAAGCCAAAATAGCTCCAATACCAAATGTAGGTTTTAACCTCATACAAAAATTACCTGCATATGAATTCAAAAACACAGAAAATAAACAATGTGAGAGCATAACACATAAAACACATATACACAGAGATTTTCCCCTGGATCCCAAAACCGGGACTACCAGCTTGATTTTTCATTATGTCTCTTTCAATGTTACAATACATATTTATACATGCCGAAGCATCCAATACCATGGACCAAAAAACCATCGCATCTAAAACCATGGACCGAAAACCATAGGTAGGTTCGCCCAACCTAATATAGGGTCCAATTTTTTTTTTCCCGGGCCGTTGCCTTGAACCCTGTAGAGGGGGGCTACCTACCCCTCTCAAACCCCTCAAACAGGGGGGCTGCCGGCCCTCCTCTAACCCCCTGGTTCACTACGTAGGTTAGTCGTGGAAAGAATATAACACAACCCAACAGAATGGACATCGAGTACGACTTTATCACAAACTGCTTACCAGGGTGTCCTTTTGCCAACAATTACGGGAATATTCCACCATACAAATTCTCACTGAGGAGGATAACCCATCCTCAGCATTGACCCAGTAAATAATTCATTTTGTCTTTGAATTTTGTACATAAATTCTTCTTTCTATTTTGATTGAATTTGCTTGTATAAACTAGAAATAAACTCTTTTTTCCTTTGCTGTTCCCTTTAAGGAATAACTGCTGTTCCCTCCAAAGAACAACTGTTGTTCCCTCTAAGGAACAACAATTTTGTGTACAGATTTTCGTGCTGTTCCCTTAAAGGAACAAATGATGTTCCCTTTAAGGAACAACTTCTGTTCCATTAAAGGAACAATCGTCTCTTGTATATTTAATTTTCATGTTGTTCCCTTTAAGGAACAACTGCTGTTCCCTCTAAGGAACAACTGTCGTTCCCTTTAAGGAACAATAGTTCTGCATGTACTTGTTTTTGTTGTTACATTTAAGGAACAACTGCTGTTCCCTCTAAGAAACAACTGCCGTTCCATCTAAGGAGCAACAGTTCCCTGTATATTCGATTTTCATGCTATTCCATTTAAGGAACAGTTGTTGTCCCCTCTAAGGAACAATAGTTTCGGTTGGGTTTGTTTTAATTTTGTTCCCTCTAAGGAACAACAATTTTGTTTGCGTTTGTTTTTTCGTTGTTCCATCTAAGGAACAGCTGTTGTTCCCTTTAAGGAACAACAATTTCGTGTGCAATTATTTTTCTTTCTTTTCCCTGTTCCTTATAAGGAATAATTACTGTTCCTTCTAAGGAACAACTGCTGTTCCCTCTAAGGAACAACTGCTGTTCCCTCTAAGGAATAGTAATTTCGGTGTGCAATTTTGTTTCTTTTTGCTGTTCCTCCTAAGGAACAGCTGCGGTTCCCTTTAAGGAACAATAGTTTTGTGTGTTTTTCTTGCTGTTCCCTCCAAGGAACAACACTTTGTGTGAAAGGTTTTCTTTAGAAAATAAGCACCTTGTGAATATTATTTCACTCTCTATGATCCTGTATACGGCAAGAATACAAACATATATATAAGGATACAAATTTGAAGGTTACTGGAACAAGCAAATCGAATATTATCATCTTTAATGAGATTGCTTTGTATTGATTAAAAAAGGGGCAGGACACAACCATCTATATCACTTTGCTGTCCTTATCTTCACTATAAACCAAATTGATTGATTATTTATACCATGCTAGTTCTTCCATAGCCCCTATAATTTTCTCTGCTCATTATCATTGAGTAAGAGTAAGCGCATATTTTTTTCTATTGGTATGTTCAAACTTCTTCCACCATCCATACTCTTAAGGAGTGTTGAGCCACCCTCTATATATAAATAAGAAGTGCTATCTAATTAATATATATATATATATATATATATATATATATAAATGTTTACTAACAATTTCATGATTTTTCAGGTAGAGGATAGGGGGTCTCATCATGAGCTAGCCTACCATGATCATAAGGAAGCAGTGAAGTGGCATTCCCACTATGGCCACCACACTAGGGATATGATCCAATGGATGCATCATAAAAAAATAAAGTCCTTGGAACAGGAGCTTCATCACAAGCCGATCTTCCCACTTTTCGCTCCTCCCCAGTGAATGGCATTGTGATTCATCTGGTCACCAAGCCAGCACAATGGCCTCCATTCTGACATCATAAGGCACTTTACTAAATATACATAAAAGATCATGGTTCCAAAGGGTGAAAAAGCAACTCTGTCAAGGTTATAAACACCTATGGGCAATAGAAGCTCTGCTGATGGTATTGGAGTCAAATTTTCAACATCAATAGTGATTATAACTCCATTTTCTTATTCTTTATCTTTATTACAGAGAAGATTATATCCCTGATTTATTTTTTTGAACCTTTATGCATGAGATATCTTTTAAAAAATCAATCATAGTGGTTTAAGTGGAATAATGACCACAAAGCATCTGGCCCACGTAAGATGTCCTTTCTTCCTTTTCGAATCATTCCACGACATCTCCAGATTTACTCATAATTCTCGTTCTATGCATCGATTTCAGTACCCTGATATTTTTGTGATCCTATCATAAATATGTATACCTTGCCATTTTTACCACTCCTGTACGTCGCCGCCAGTGCATCATTCCTTCATTTAATCGGTCGAAGGCGACCTATCATTTTAAGGGGGGAGAGGGTGACTCCCAAAGCACTCATGCATGCGTGTCAGTCCTTTATTTGGTTATATCGGACTATACAACATTCCATAATAGCAAGTCTTTAACGGTATCCATGCTGAAAAAGTATCATCCGATATTAACAACTTGCTATTCCATTGTTGGCTCTGTCTATTGTTGTGTTACCTGTGTTAAGCTAACAGTGTGCAAAATTCAAGTAAAATGGGAGGAAGAATACTACGCAGGGAGCCACTGATACTAGCTATTTCCGATGCCACCAGAGAAATTTTAGTCAGAGCTGGATGGGTTGCATATTTCACACGATTGCAACAACCCAATGAAGCCATTGCTATCGAATTCTTACAGAATTTACAGAATGAACATTCTATGATAAGAGGAAGGCAAATTACAGTGGTAGATGCAGTAATAGGTGAAGTGTCCGGATTACCGACAGTCGGACCCATATGGACTCATAAAAAATTGAGGTTGCAGGATGCTATTACAGTGTTTCAGGGTGAGGGACAAAACCTAATTGTCAAAGGCAAAGGAGTTCAACCTTCATCCCTTGGAGAACTGTGGACAGAATTGGCCAGAATCGTTCAGAGCTATATCACATGCGATGGAAGAAAAGATGTGGTAAGGCCATGACACCTTAAACTATTAGCAGTTTTGAAGCAGAAATGTTTTGTAAACTTGCTTGCGTATTTGAATTTCTTATTGCATGACGCTGCTCGAAGCATAAAAAAATCCCGGCATATAGAAACTGTCGTGAGTTATCATTACTTAATTATAGTAAGCTATAACCTTGCCCAGCAGCAAACTAGTTGGGAAGAATTAGTATTTACCATAGAAGGGGGTTAGCTTTACTTGCTCCAAAAAGGAAAAGGACTACCAGCACAGCAAACGTTCCACAAAAACATAGACATTCTGCCAGATTAGAGATAAGCTTGGGAACAACTAAAAATCCCCAGGGTAGCAACAACCAACCCATAGAAATATCTAGTCCAGAAAATGAGCAACATTTACAACTGGAAGGATGGGATGACTGGGAGTCTGAAATTGAGGAGGAAATAGAGCACTATAGTGATGAGGAGAGGAATGAAACATAACTCCCCTTAACACCCAACACAAGTCCCTTGCGAGACTTATTTGATATAGAATTGGCCCAAATTTTGGCCAATATGAATGAATTTATACAACCCGAAAGCCCGCTCAACCTTAATGTTGAAGCAACACAATCGGAAGAAAACTCTGCCCATAATAGGAGCATATCAGAAAATGTAATTGGTAGAGAAGAAACAGGGCAGAAGTTACTCAGGAAGAGGCGGACCAAACTAGTAATGCACCTCCACGAGAACCTAGTCGGGTCAGTTTAAATACATAGGTTGTGGGACAAACAGGAGAAATAGGAACAAGTAAGGGTAAGGACACAACTCTTGAAGAACAAAATCCACTCTCACAGCAAGAATACATAGACAGATATTCAAGCCGAAGACATTATGACAGGTAGCGACCCTAGTATAGTAAATATTCAAGAAAATCTGGCACAAGCTCGGCTTACCATAGAACACCTTGAGCTAGAAACAGTCCCACAACAGAAATACCAGGAATTACAAAAGCAGCTTCGGGACATGAACATCTCAGAAAGTGAGGCATTTGATAAATGCAGAAAGGCAAAAGAGAGGACTGAGAAAATAAAGCTCAGATTGGAAAAGGCCAGGAGTCAAATGGACACTATTTTCTCCTTATATACTGACATATTGGCATGTAGATCTCCTGCCAATAACTATGCCCTATTTTTGATGGAAAGATACTTACAATTAAAGATCAAAGCTGTCAAGGCTGGAAAACCGATAGAGTTGAAAACAATTGATGATTTTATAAACTGTTGTAAGCATCATGGGATAAAAATACAGAGGTTGTTGTGTGAATTTTATTTACACAATTTTATATTAGAAGAAGAAATTGAAAAGAACCCAGTCCTTTTATAGGAGATGTGCAGTTCTAGGCTTTCATTTCATTCGTTGTTAATCAATTGAAATGGTTCAAGGCCCATAACACTTTCCAGAGGCAGGAAAATGGACTGGACCTATGGGTCAGAGGTGAACCAAAGTACCCATTACAAATGCTGGCCAAACATAAAAGTTTGATGAAGAGGGAAGGAGTAATCCAAATCCTGGGGCCCATTCACAAAGAGATTGTCCATAAGGGAGTAGAATACTTCCTTTCTATTCAGGAGAGCTCCTTGGCTGCAGCCAAGTTGAGGTGGACAGTTTCTAATAGTAATGTACAAAATAGGGAGCCATTCAATTACAAAAACTTTAAGCTTGCTGCAGAACGCTTTGTTACTTACAACAACCTCATCTTAAGGGAAGGGCCTTATTGGCTGGGCTGTAGGTTCTGTAGCCCTATTGTTTGGTACCCTGCCGAAGGTTATAAAGCTATATATGAACTACCTGAAGGGTAGAAAAGGCCTATCCTTGAGCTCTTGGCCAAAAATCGTGGTTTCAGACCGCTTTATGACATTCCTTCTCTAGCTTATTCCTTGACTACTTTGCACATGAACTACATGGTTTTCATGAGGACATGAAAAAGGGTAAGTAGGGGAGTATGTTGAGTCATGGGGAAGGTATGCATATGTTATTTATTTCATCACTCTTTTCCTTTATTTCTATCCCTTTTATATCCTAAAATGTTAATAAATCAAAGGATTATGGTAAGAATGAGGAAATTATATGTAATTAAAATTTGGTTGATCGTTATCCTTTTTTATGCAGGAAAAATACGAAAAGGGACAATCGTTGTTCCCTAACCAAGAAACAACGAAATAATAGCAAAAGGAGTGCGGCAGTTACAGATAAAGACAATACAAATCACAGGGATCAGCGCAAGAAGGAAAAATGACTGAAGTTGGAAAATTGCGTGAATCCCTCAGGATCTCTTGATCCCGAGGGATCACTTTTACTAGTTATCTTTTTACCTCTTTTCCATTATAAAAATGGAACAATTGTAAACAGAAAGGGAGAGAATTACTATTGAGAATTGTAACGTTTATCATTGACTCTTGCTGTTGAGTAGAGCACCTACTTGCTGTAATACTTATGCAATGATTAATATATAAAGCAGTTGCTGTTCCTTCGCATCTCCTGAAGTAATCTGGCGGTGTTTCCTACTTTCCAATCTCAACAGAATTGTTCTGTTCATATATTTTGCAAGTAATATTGTTGATACAGTTTATTGTTATTTCAGATCTAGTTATTTAGTTAAACATTCTGTTTTGAGATCATATACTGTAAAGAGCATTGAATACTGCTATCGAAGCTCTTAGAGTAAGATCATATGCCACTTATATTAAGAATTGTGTTTGATTGAATAAATCAATTAAAAGAGGAATGAGTTATTGCTACTGTATTCTCAACTGATGATTGTTGTTACTTTGATGAATGTTTGATTTAGTTTCATTAGAGGATTGAGTTTTCTTTTAATTGCTATTAGAATTTACTTGCTGCATCGATTTACTCTTGTATTTGAAAGGACTATACTGCAATTTAGAAGCACTACTCTCTGAGTTAAATAGCTGCCACATACTGTGTACACTCTTGAAATAGAAAGACTTACCTGGATTGATAATTAATGTGAAGATAATTAGGAGTTAAAAAGGCACCTTTTATCACTCAACAATAAAAAGTCCACTCTTAAGCATAAGGGTGCAAAGAAATTCAAGCCACTTTTTTTATGGATGTTACAAGGCGACTAGATGAGTTGGGGAGGTAGCTTATGAGCTGGAGCTTCCACCTGGGAGCAAGTTATAAAAAATATTCCACGTCATTTTCCTGAAAAAGGCTTTGGGACAATAGGTCGCAGATCCAACAGAGTTTCCACCTATGGATGTTGAGTGGCACCTAATTTTGGTACTCGATGCCATCTTGGAGACTAGGGAGATTAAATTCCTCAGTAGAGTAGCTAAGGAGTTTTTGGTGCAGTGGAAGGATCTGCCCGAGGAGGATGCCACCTAGGAGGGGGAGAAAACATTATAGCACTTGAAATTGTAGTTTCTTGAGGAAAAACAACATTTGGGAGGGGAGGACTTTAATATTCCCTCTAAATAAAATTATACTAAGGTAAGTTATGAAGTTTTGCAATTTTGATGGTGAATAATTTTGGGCCAAGGACTTAGGAAACACGGGTGTGTGGCATCAAATTAACTTTTGGAAGAAAAGGAGGCTACAAACATTAGTGCTAAAGGAAGAATCAATTGTAAAGTGGAATATGCAGGTCACTCCAAGAAGGAATTCAAATTCCCTTGAAGATTTTGACTTGGAGGGAAAAAGGAGAGGGAAGGGGGTTGAATTGTGGAGCCCGCAAGGAGGGAAGAGGAGAAACAATTATAAATAGAAGGTGAGGCATCCGTTTTGGGATTTTTTTGTCAATTTACAAATATGAAACCTAGTTCACTGTGCGCTGCTTAGAAAATTCAATTTGTGCTACTTAGCACTAGAGATTTTCAGGTGGGAATCTCACCTCTTCCTTCGGTGGACTTCGAGTGTTGTTCTAGGAGAGTCCAACATTACACTTTAAGAGATTATATAGAGCTATTTTTAGGTTTTCCAATGATTTTCATGAGCTCACTTAGGGCTGTAGAGGAATTCACATTTCCTGGGAGAATATTCTCTAGTGCAGATCAAGTTATGGGCTTTCGAGGGCACCTTTCCTTGGGATTTTGGTGAAGATTTGTGGTGATTTGTAGGCCAGACATGGGAAGGATTTTTGGGACAAAATTTTACTTTTCTAAGCTTGCGCACATGGTCTTTGGAAAGGCATGTGCAGGATTCAAGAGGAAAGGATAAAAAGGGTGTGAAGGGAGTTGGAGAAATATGGGAACTTGGGGAGGAATTTGTAGATATTCCAACAAGCATTTTGAGGGATTTCAGAGCATTCCTCAACAAAATTCCAATAGTGAATATTAGTGGGGTAACTGGACAAATCACACGGATTTTTGGGTTTCCTCGAGGATAGGATTTGGCACTTCTATCTATTGTATTCCATTTCCATTAATATAATAAAATGGCTCAACGTTTTGGATCAAATTTTTGATGTTATTGATAATTTTTGTTTGTATGCTGATTTTTGGTTGCACGTTCATGGTTTTGTTTCGTTTTTATCACTTAATATCTCCATTAGGAATATTACACCTTATATGTAATCCTATCAAAGCACAAGGGATTAATAAGAGCCTTATGCTAGTTTTTCTAGTTCTCAACAATGATATTTTTAATGATTTTCAAAAGGTAAATTATTGGTAGATTTTGCTAATCCATTACCTTGTGGATAGTAATTACTAGAATATTTTAATTTGATACCTATATAAATGGAAATTTGGATAAGTAACATAGAAGATAAATACATAACATTGTCAAAAAGTAAAGTGCTCGAGAGATCAAACCTAGTAATGATGTTTTGTTAAATAAAAGAAATCACCTATTCTGAGGTAACGCTTTTTAAAGGTATTTATTCCACCAATTTTGTGAATTAATATGTAGCTATAAGGATGAATTTATATTGTTTCTAATAGTTAGGAACAATCTCACCTATTACATCCAAACCCCATTGTTCAAATGGGTGATCAATGATGACTGGTTGCAAAGGTAGGGTTGGTTTCTTCTCCCTTTCCACTAAGGTTTGGAAAGTCTTACATCTTCGAATATAAGCATGTGCATACTTGGATAATGTTGGCCAATAATAACCTACATATATCATTTTAGGTGCTATTGTATCACCACCAAAATTCCCACCAAGAGGACCATCATGTAAGTCATCAAACACTTTGTGAGCATCAGATTTTTCTAAACATCTAAGTAAAATTGAATGTAATTCTTTTTGAAAAGCACTCCATTATTCAATTTATATTGGTTAGCCTTTAATATTAAGACACAATTTTTCTTAAAATCCAGATGAGGAGGAGTAGTATCATTGGATAAATAATAAATTAAGTCTACATAAATAGAATTCGAGGAATAAGGTGTAACATATACATGAGAAGTAGTTTATGATTCTTGCTTTTCAGACATTTTATTAGACTCTGAATTAATAGCTTGGGTAACCAATTTGCATAGACCTTGATCATGCACAATTTTTGAAGGTTTAATTTCAAAATCATACTCTTGGAGTTCCATGACCCAATGTTCCCTTTTCTCTCCCAGATCTTTCTGAATAAGTGAATTTCGAATAACAAAATATGGAAATTTATTTTGGTGTGGGATTTATGAAAAAATTCCTAAATGTTTTACTAATTTATAAATAGCAAAATACTATTTGTTCATCTCCTTAAAACCCTGAGCTATTAAATTCTATTGGTACTTCTACTGATTGATCATTCTTTTGAGTAAGTACTGTTGCATACAAATGAACATAAGCAAAAGTATAAAGGGAAAATTATTTATTAAAATAAGTATATAACAAAGTGGGAGCTTAAATAATTTCTTATTTTATGGATTGAAAGGCTTCCTTTTATAGGGAGTTCCATTTAAATACAACATTATTTTCTATCATATTTTTTTAATGGCAAGACAATTTGTGCAAAGTTAAGAACAAATCATGTAACAAAATTAATTTGGCCTACGAACGATTGCATATATTTGTTGTTGTAAGGCAAAGAAATCTCAAAAATGGATTTGATTCTTGATGGATCAATAGTAATTCCATTTTTTGAAATTATAAAACCCAACAGTTTCCCTTCATCAAGGGAAAATAATGATTTCTTGGGAATTAAGGAAATCCCACATTTTCTGCATCACTCAAATACTTGCTTGCTTTAAATGAAGAACACGATCAGAACGTTTCTTGGAGTATATTGTAATGTCATCTAAAGGCAATCTCCATTGCTCTCTAAAATGTGCTCCCAACATTAATTAATCCAAACAACATTTTTTGATAGGAAAAAGCTCCCTACTTGGTTCTAAACTTAGTCTTAAGTCTGTCATTTGGATCAACTAGAAATTGGTTATAACTTGAAAATACATCAAGACAAGACATTAATTCAGATCCTGCGACTGATTGGAGTATTTTCTCCAATCAAGGAAGTGGGAAATTATCCTTTTATGATGCTCGATTAAGGCTCTAAAAGTCTATGCAAATTCAAATGTTTCCATTCTTCTTCACGAAAATAACAAGATTAGAGACCCATTTTGAGTTCCTAACTTGAAATATAATCTTGGATTTTAATGATTTTTTAAGTTCTATTTTAATTCGAGGCTCAACATTTGGATGAATCTTTCTAAGATTTTGTTGGATTGGTTTTACATCTTGGAGCAATGGAATAATATGTTGGATAATATATGTATTGTATGTTTTGAGATCATCATAAGACTAGGCACACACATCTTTATATTGTTTTAGTAGATTTATAAAGGTACTTCTCTTGCTAGGGGAAAATCCTAAACCTAGACTTAAATTTTGAGGATGTTTTTTTGGTACCTAGGTTTATAAATTAAAACCTCATGGTTGAGCTATTAGTTTTGAAATTCGAGGGAATTTTAAATATATCTTTTAAATCATAAAAGTCTTCCAATTTTATTACCAATTAAGGGATAATAATTTATGGTTTGCTTTGATCTATATTAGATGACTTATTTAACTCCTAGTCATGAAATTCTTCATCATCACACATCCCCTCATATATGAGGAAGTTGATAATGAATTCATCGTCATTTAAAACTCTCTAGTTGGATATATTAAGTAGAAAAAAGGGTTGAAAAATTAATTCAATAGAAAAAAGATCAAGATTGAAGTTTTAAGAGGGTATTAGTTTTAAGGAAACGCTAGCCAAAATATCAAATCTGACATTTTATATATATGAAGAATAAGAATAATATTAAATTATAGGAAATTAGAGATTAGGTCAGGAAATAATTGTTGATAGTTCTTAAGGTGATTAGAAACATAGTGGATAGTATTTCTGACCCGTTTCATGACGATTTCCGAGTCATTGAAAATTTTAAGGTACTAAACATTTAAGACAATTGCCTTCCTTAATCCTTGAATCAATGCTTCATATTCCGCGACATTGTTCAACATAGAAATTCAAGTTTGTAGTCTAGTATAATATTTTCTCCATTTTGGTTAATCAAGATACAACCCGCACCAACACCTTCACTAGACATAAATCCATCAAAATACATCAACCAAATATGATTATTTAAATTATTATCTACAATATTATCTACAAAATTTACACAACAAGATACAACCTGCACCAATATGTGTGGCTAGTATAATATTTTCTCCATTTTGGTTAATCAAGTTACAACCTGCACCAACACCTTCACTAGACCTAAATCCATCAAAAGACATCAACCAAATATGATTATTTACATTACTATTTACAATCTTATCTACAAAATTTACAAAAGAAGATGAATCTGTCTAAAAAAAAAGTTTTCTATTTCTTAATAAATAGTCAAAAAAGGGAAATTTCCAAAGAATGAATGAATACAATAGTTTATGAAAATACTTTTTGAAAAATTTGCTCATTTTCACCATCAATATCTTTGGCTATATGCTTCATATGTTTTGCTCTATCTACCTTAATTTGTTAGGTTTACCATTAAAGGGAAACCACAAGTGAGATCAATCTATTGTGAAATATCAGTTTAATTTTTACCAATCTTGGCATTTCACCATCAATATCTTTGGCTATATGCTTCATATGTTTTCCTCGATCTACCTTAGTTTGTTAGGTTTACCATTAAAGGGAAACCACAAGTGAGATCAATCTATTGTGAAATATCCATTTAATTTTTACCAATCTTGGCTCAATAACAGACTGTGTGACTTAGGGATATCATCAATCACAATATCAATGTTTTGAAAAGCTTTAGGATGTGATGCTAATATGACGAGGACGTATTTAGGTTCTCTTAATACCTTAACTTTTGATCTATTCACTTGAACAATCTATGTAGTTGATTTCTGTAGTTTTCATAGAAATTTTTAGGGGTGAAATTATGGGGTTATTTATTTTGATTGGGTGAATTTTTTACAAATATGGGTTTGAATATGCATCGCACAATATTTATTTTAAAAAGAAGAATTTGTAAACCATTAGCCCATGGGAATTTGATGGGGATAGTTTAAAAAATTATTTAGCCTTGCAAAATTCAAACTACATTCTTCCATTCGCCCTATTTTTATATTAATGACAAGTATCAAGTTATATTTCACCCTATTGTTATGGGAATACCAATTATTTTGATTTGTTTCTCCTAGTGGAATTTATTTTCACTCTATTAACCCCAAATAGTTGGAATTTGCTTTTTCCTCAGCAAAATTCAAACTACATTCTTCCATTCGCCCTATTTTTATGGTAATGGCAAGTATCATGATATATTTCACCCTGTTTTTATGGGAATACCAATTATTTAGATTTGTTTCTCCTGGTAGAGTTTATTTTTACTCTATTATATTTTTCTATTAACCCAAAATTGTTGATTTTATTTATTTATTTATTTTTCCGAGTAAAATGTATCCCACACTTCATGGATTGTGGAATTATGGGTTTATAAGAATTGGGAGTTTATATGAATGCCATTCCATCACTATTTAATTAAACATTACAGTGGAGAGATCAATTTGTCAATTCTTCTTTGTTGATTTCACATCTAAGAATTCACCCACATTCATGTTATTTAAATGTTCAAATGAAGAAACTATCTGGCATAAAAATATGAATATGATTATTAAAATTTTACTTTTTTATTTCATTTTTTACCTAGATAAACTATTATAATTTTTTCTTATTGTAATAGTAGAGACTATCAATAACGCTCTATATAAATAGTAGAGGATGTACCATCTTTTTATATTTTCATATGTCTAGATTGAAAATCTGTTTCATCTACTAAATCATTTAACCCTCCATATAAAAGAGAGAGCCAATTTTATAAACTTGAAATACTTTGGTTGTAAGGTAGAGTTAATTATAGACGTCATTCACCATCAAAGCTATCAAAATTATTCAGGAATCAATAAAATAATAGTCCAACAAAGATTATTGTGGGAGTTTGCAAATTCCTTCAACATGGACACTCAAGGACATTCAATGGGTTTGAACCACCATGTATCATGAAAGGGTGATTGTTCCATAACTATAGCTATCTATCCTTTCTAATTCAATTAGCTATAAATGATGGCAGTGAGGGTGATGGAGCTATATTCCAACTAGTGTTTTAAAAACTGGCTGGTTTGAAACATAAAAAGTCAAACTAGTCGGTTCATTGGTCGACCGGGTCAAACCGGCACAAAATTCCGGTTCAGGCCTCCTCTTCGCCCAAATTTTAGAAAATCTGGTCCTAACCGGCCAGTTTAGGATGAAACAAGCTGGTTTATGGTCAATCCAACCGATTCTGTCCTAAACTGCCCAGTTCATTGCCAAGGCTGCGACGAACCCACACAATGTAGTTTAGGAAGGTTCCAGGGTGTTTTGGAGGGAAAGTAAGGGATGTCTCCCTTCAAAAACACCCTCTCCAAGCCTTTAAAAGGGACTTACCCTTCTCATTTGTCTCTCACATCTCATTTGGAGTTTTTGTGAGTTTGATTGGGAGCTTGGAGAGTGTTGAGTTTTTGCTGGAGTAGTCATATTGGAGGCTTGGAGTTGGAGTTGGATATATTTTGGAGATATTTTGGAGCTTTCAATAGAGTTGGCATCTTCAAGAGGAGGCTAAGGAATCTAGTTTGCATTTCCAGGTAAGGATTTTCACTTGACAAAATTTCTCATTTCACTGTTGTCCATGCATTACATTTTTGTATGTGTTCTATGCTATCAAATCTCTAGTTCTATGATATCAAATTTTGTAGGCCACAATGTGCATTTTTCCCCTAAATTTAGCTTTGGTTTTCCATTTTTCTTAGTTGCAACCTTTTTTAAATGGAAGATTTCTTTGCAAATTTTAATTATTTCAAGCCAACATGGTTCCAATAGCCAAGGACAGTGCATGGACTCATTGTGATTTGATTGAAGGAAAAGTGATATGCAAATTTTGACATAAATCTATTGGAGGTGGGGGTATTCTCAGATTGAAACAACACTTGGCTAGGATAGGAGGCCAAGTAAAGCCATGTGAAGCACGAAATGAAGTGTTAGGTCCTGTTAGGGTAGAATACCTTTCCAAATTTGAAAAGTTTGAGGAGAATAAGGATAGGGAGAAGGGCATCCAATATGAAATTTCAAGGAAGAGGGAATTATTAGAAGCCATGAAAGAGAGTGGGTATGACGATTATAAGATTCAAGACTCCTCTTCCACCCCTTCCACCAATGACCCCTTTCGAAAGGAACAAAGAGAACAAACATCCAAAGTTATTTCTCATCCTCTGCCACCATTTTTTCTTGTAATCCCACTTCCTCCTAGCCAAGTCATCAAACCACTTTGGATCAACATTGGAAAAAAAAATGCAAAGAAAATTCTTATGAATACATTGCTAGATGGTGGTATGATGAAAATATCCCATTTAATGCTTCTCACTCACCCTATTACCAAGCTATGTGGGACTCTATTATAGCTGCACAGAAGGGCTTAAAAGGCCCTTGTATGCATGACTTGAGGGGGTGCTATTTTGGAAAAAAAATATTTCTTCGATTGATGAGTATTTGTATGAGTATAGAGATTCATGGCTCAAAAAAAGTTGTTCCATAATGTTAGATGGATGGATCGATGGAAAGAACCACACTATCATTAATTTCCTTGTTTCTTGCCCTCAAGGAACCATGCTTTTGATTTCAGTTGATGCATATGATAAGATGAAGGATGCAACCCTTCTATTTGATATTTTGGATGAAATTATTCAGGAAGTGTGGGAGCATAATGTTGTGCAGGTCATCACAGATAATGCCTCAAACTATGTTCTTGTTGGAAAGATGTTTGAGTCCAAATATAGGACCATATTTTGGACTCCATGTGTTGCACATTGCATAGACCTCATGCTTGAGGACATAGGCAAAGTGGAGTGGGTAAACAACATTGTAGATCATGCTGAGTGCATTACAAAATAAATTTAAAACCACTCATGGGTATTGAGCCTGATGAGGAAAAACATTGGGGGCAAAGAGATTGTTAGGCCTGCAATTGCGAGATTTGTAAATCACTTCCTCACGCTGGTGCTAAGGTGCTAAGGATGGTGGATGGGGAAAAACTGGCCATGGGCTATATTTATGAGGCTATGGATCAGGAAAAGGAGAAGATATGGGAAACTTACAAGGATATGTTAGCTAAATATGGCCGTATATGGGAGATCATTGATAAGAGATGGAACAATTAACTCCATCTCCCTATTCATGTAGCTGGGTATTTTTTGAACCCAAAGTTTCATTATAAAGCTCGGCTAGGAGATTTGCAGGATGGGGAGGTCAGAGATGGATTGATTGATTGCTTGGAGTGCATGGTCCCTATCCATGCAGACCAGCTGGAAATACATAAAAGACTTACTCTTTTCAGTATGGCAACTGATACCTTTGGAAAAAACTTGGCAAAGATGGCAAGAGATGTGGATCAACCAGGTAAACAATTCCAATTTGTTTTTCTTTTCAAGTTAATTTTTTTACAAATTTACAATTAAAATTATCTAGAAATACTTGTAATTTGTAAATAAGTAATGAAATGAACGAAGTTACTAATTAATGTCTTTTTCGTTGCAACACATTGATGGTAGTCATTGGGCGGCCAATGTGCTCAATTGAAAAAGTTTGCAGTTAGAGTGCTGAGCCAAACTTACAGTGCTTCAGGTTGTGAGTGCAATTGGTCCATGTTTGAGCACATACACATGAAGAAGAGAAACCTTTTAGAAGAAACATAGTTAAATGATCTTGTCTTCGTGCAATACAACCTTCGACTAAGGTAGAACCAAATGATGAACAAAACACCTAGTCTAGATCCCATTGTGTTGGACGATATTGATCCAACATCAGAATGGGTGGAGGAGACTAGAGATCCCATGTTTGATGCTGATTTTGATATTGACATGGCATTAGCAAGGGATGAAGCAAATTTGGTGGCGCATTTAGAACCAAGATTAGTAACCGCATCAAGGAAAGGAAAACAACCAATGGAAGGTGTTAGGTTCCTATACCAATAGGTGTCATATATCATGGTTGACTTGGTTTAGTTCTGAAATATGTACATATCTTTGCTTCTGCAAATGTTTTCCATATTTGTAAAAAATCAAAAAATTAAAAAATGTAAAGAGGGTATGCCCTAAAAGAAAAATCAAAGGGCAAAAAGAATAAACAAAAGGTAAAAAAAATGAAAGAAAATGAACCCCAAGAAAAATAAAAAGACCATGAAAGTGTGCAAGTCCAAATGCCACTACTTTACTTTTGTGTAATAAAGGTTGTGTGCAGCTTGTCACTTATGCCACAATCCATGGTAGCCAAATAGTTTAAACTTGGTTATTCCATGTTTTCAATTTCATGTTTATAGAGATAGAGAATAAAATCTGACCAAACTGTTTAATCTTGGCAGATAAGTAGATAGGTAGAGTGAATAAAAGGAGCTCAACAATTTAATATGAGCCCTTGGATGTAATAAGGCTAGACTTAGATAGATATCTACATGTAAAAGAAAAGAAAGTGTGATAAGGGTTTGCCAGTTTAAGTGCACCCTAATAAAGAAGTAAAAATGCTAGGATAAAGTAGGTAGGGTAAGTAGATGATGGTTGCAGAATAAATGTGTGGTGAATGGTTAAGTTTAATGCTTAAATCTTTTGCTTTCATCACTTGGACAAAGCATAACTCACATTGAAGACAGCACATCAAGGAACCAAAGTCAAATTAATTAACTTCCTTACTCCATTTTTCCCTAAAATTCACTAATTTCCCCTAAGTGCTAAAGGTATCTATAACAAGTTAGAGGGGCTCAGAGCATTTCTCTGACTTTTGGAGGGACCAGACCCTCGGCCCAATAATTTGGAATGCCTAAAGTACTTAAGTCCCTTTCATCAATATTTACCCCTTCATAAATTCATTCATCCCCTTTAAAAGATTTTGCTAAGTAAAATCCCTATTTTACTTAGGGAAAACAAAAACATTTCCATATCTCAGAACCCTCATATTCGTTTAGCCTAAGTTATAAATGTTATATGATGAAATACACTTTCAGAAACGTTTTATCTTAGCGCTTGTTAAATTTCCACAAAGTCATATTAACTTTTAACTTGTATTATTACTTAACTCCCAAAAATAAAACACCCGTTACCTGTATTATTATTAAAAACCCAATAAATTATATATCCCGCCCTTGGTTGCAAAATAACCGTAATAACACTGGTAATTGGGATTAATTAGTTAAACCGTAACTAATTAAGAACTCCGACCCCACCATGTTAAATGAGGATTAATTAGTCACCAGAATTAATTAATAACTTAGTGACCAATTAGATCGCCCCGATATGAGTAACTCCTTCAATTAATATTGGGCCCGCCCTCCGTTATCCATCAGTCACTTCATCACCCCGACCACCGTTTGATCGGATCCCTCAGATCTGACGGCTATCGCTCATATCGCGCAAGCCTTTTGGTCGACCTTTAGCATGCGATGTGAGCAGTTTCCCAAATAGTGTCGATGCTATATGTCTAAAGATGTGTGGAATCACACGGTCCTCCCTAAAAGCCACTTCCCTCCCATAAGCAATGCGATGAAACCCGCTTACTGCCTTCCATAAACGACAAAATGTCGTCATTCAATTGATACCAAATGTCACTATCATTAACCCACCAATATCAACCATTTACCCGTTTAAACAAGAAAACCCCAGTTTTGTTCATTTTCACCTGATTGTGCAGTAAAAGTAAGTAGTAAAAGTAAAACAGTAAAAGTAAACTTGGAGACAGTAAGGGTTAAATAGAGATGAAAATAATTTCACCAGAAACAATGAAGTTTATCCAAAGTAAAAGTGAAAACAGTTAAAATATGAAATCAGAGCAGAAATGGTACATTCTTCAGAAATTTCCTTTTTAAGCCATATTTTTTCAGAAACTATTGTGGCCAATACAAGAAGTATTTAAAGAAACTAGAGGAGGTTTTTGTTCCTAATAGGCCAATCTAAAAAAGCCTATCTCCCTTGTTACACAGGTATTACCAAAAGAGAGATAAGTACATGTCTTCACAACCTATTTTTCAGTTTGTGCAAAGTCCTGTTTTTGACATCTTTTTGCAGAGAATATTGTGAACAACTAGAGCTTACATTTTTGAAAATAAGAGAGGTTTATCTCAAACACATTCTTATCTACAATAACCTCTTTCTCTTTTTACATATCTATCTCGGATTGAGATATAAAAGCATATCATTGGACCCTAAGTTTGCAGAATTTCTGGGGCAGAATGCACAAAAGAAGGAAGCAGTTAGTGACTGGGATGCCTCATCATCACTTATGAGTTGCTATCAAATTTAAATTTTTATTATTTGTCACCATAAATCCATAAACATAGTGCCAAATAGATTCATTAGTTTTGAGTGTCCTTTATTTAAGTTCTATTATTGTAAAACAATTTGAGATATTTATAAACCAATCTTGATATTTCTTCAAGATATTTCAGTTTAGAATTAGTATAAATACTTCTTCATTTGAAGTATTTTGTGTGGATTCTTAGACATTTCTGTAAACACCTTATTTTGGAAAATAAGTGCTGTTGAACAACGATTGTATGGCTGGCTGGACAAAGTAATAAAGCAAAGGACTTTTACAGGATTCCTGTGTCAAATGAGAAACAAATACGTATTCTATATCTTATGTTTTTACTATTTTCTTGTTTAAATATTCACATGTGTTTCATATCTGAATGATAAATGAAAAAGTATATTTCAGAAATAGCTTTACTGCATTATGTCTTTAAAATCGTTTATATTCTTAATGTTTTATTCCAAGCTATCATAGGTAGGGAATTCTTAATTGCTCCCTGCTTTTAGTTTATCATTGTGGCCATTTAGAAAAGAATTCTTAATTTCTTTTTGTTAATGATCACCCACTTTCTCTCATCTTGAAACTTTGTTGAAGGATTCTTAATTGCCCTTCCTCCCTTTCAAGACCATTCCACCCTTTCAAGTTATCATTTGTCTCTTATTTAGCTATCTTGCCCCGTGAAGCCCTCTTTTTGTTGAATCAACCTGATCCAGTTAAGCATTCTTTAGTTGACTCCATAGCCCAATGGTTTGAAATACCTTGTTTTACCCATCTTCTCCTAAATTCCACCACCAAACAAAATCAAAACCCCCCAAGCTTTCATAACTAGCCTAATATCCCATGAACAAAGCTAAATCATAAAGAGAGAGCCATCTCTGAGTACAGATTGGCTAGAATCTGTACTTAAAAGTTCGTTTGTGGTTACCTCGGACCCCTTTCATTCTTCTAACAACTTCAAGGAAAATCTGAGTGATAACATAGTGGCGACTCCGCTGGGGAGAACTAACATTTTCTTCAGAATTGTTTTACAGGTTTAGATCTGATCTATGATGGTGGACAGTGATTAGACACACAAAGGTTAAAATCATCCACTTGGTGACTCCAAATCAATTTCACAATCAAGACTCCACTGGAGAAATGAACCTGAAAGAACTATGTGAAAAGATCAGGCTTTTAACTTGGATTGTTATCCAAGACATTATGTTCTTTCTCATTGATAAATTTTTTCAATGTATATTGTATTTTAGAGAAGATTTTAGATTAATTTTTTATTATTTCCCTTTGAAAAATGTAGATATAAAATCTCCTTACACATTTGAGCAACATTCTTCTAATTCTTATGAAGATCATTTTCCAATTGAGGAGAATCAAAAAATTAAGACTGATCATACAATCCCTGTACATATTCCAGTACCTCATAAAGTTCCTGATAGATATAAACCACTCATTTTACCTCCTACACTCCATGCTTTCCCTAACGATTATCCTAAGCACCTCCCTAGGTTTGATGGAGAGAATGGTATCACTGCCCAAAAACATATTCAAGCTTTTGAAGATTATCTTAACTTATTTGAAGTAGATGAAGAGGATGTCAGTATTAGGCTTTTTGCTCTTTCTTTGCAAGACAAAGTCAAGAGTTGGTTCAAAACCCTGCCTGAGGCAAGCATCTCAAATCTTGAGCAATTTCTCAAACTCTTCCTTGATAGATGGATAATTAAAGTCAATATTCTTGTGATCATAGAAGAATATAATCAGTTAAAAAGACAGCCAGATGAAACAATACAACAATTTTCAGACAAATTTAATCAAGCCTATTATTCAATACCATTAAATATAAGACCTCCCCCTGGTTCAGCTCTTTTGCATTACCCAAGAGCATTTGATTCAGAGATAGAATTTCATCTAAGAGAAAGAAACCCCTCAACAATGGAACAGATGCAGAACATGGTAGTAGATGTAGAAGTTAATCTGCAAATTAGAAGAGAAAAGTTGAAAGTAGAAAAAGAGGAAAAACTTGACATTTTGATAAAGAAAACAGAGGAAATGATTCATAAGATCACAATGAAAGTTGATTTTTTTGTTCAAAATAACCATGACACATTTGTTTCACAAAAAGAAGAGGTTGACATCCATGAACAAATCCCTGTTAATTCCAACTACCATAAATCTGAAGATAGAGTTATAGAACCATATGTGGAGAGGCAATCTGCTGATCTAATATGTACATTTGGTGACATTAATTCTTATGATGATGTGCCTAAGCTTGATCAATATAATAATGATTATGTTTCTCAAATCCAAATTAATCTTGCAGAGGAATCAGAAGCTAATTGGAGGAATAAGTAAGTTCAAGTTCAACAGCTTGGAAATAGTGATAAGCTTGTTCATTTCAGCTATGAGAATGAGGAGGAAAGTGTAGAAAAAATTGAAATCAGTGAAGGAACTTTACCATTTTGTTTTGCTTCGTTTAAGTTTATCAGAGACAACTATCATGCAATTAAAACTCAAATGTCAACAAGTTTTGATATTAACTATCTAGAGGGCAATAAAATCCTTGTTCATGACTTCTCATATCTAGATTTGTAGCCCCAAAATTCCATTGAATGTTAGGTTGCAGAAGAAAACTTGGAAGCTGGAACATATGATCAAATGACCCAAGATGATTCCCTACCTCTTTGTTTTGAATCATTTCAAAATTTAAAGGAAATGTGGTATAAAATTTTTAAAGAAAAGGAGGAGTAGCTTGTAGAAATCTATGAAGTTCCATTTGAACCTATATGTAATAAGTTGCAACAATCCTTCCAAGTTCTTTATGATCCAATAGCTGATAGGTTGGATGATGAATGCAATCAGAATTTCTCTCCATTAACAAATTATAAGAGTCAAAATCAAGATGATAATGGTTTCACCAGACAGACATTACAATCAATAGAAATATTATCACAAAGAACAGTTGAAAACATGCAGGGTGATAAAGATAAAAGTGATATTTCAGTTTCATGGCATGCAGGGCATACACAACATATGTGTAGTTGTTTGAATCAGTTCAAGAAAAGTGTTTATATTTTACAAGATCCTTTTGTACAGTTTCTAGATTCAACAAAGGAGATCGAGAATTTCCTTATCTTCTCAAAGGTTAACAAAGCTATATTTGATTTCAAGATCTCAATTTTAAACACCAACAAGCACAAGCAACAAAGGTCACCAATATATATACTGCTTGAGTGGTTGCATTGGTTGTTTCATTTTACCTAACCAACAGTCAGAAAGCTGATTACAGTAAGTAGGTAGGATTTCAGTTTGAATAAATTCAGTTTTTAGCAGCAAGGTTATGTTAGATCAGATTTCAATTTGCAGAAAGGATGTATTTTCAGTTCAAAAGTTTTAGTCACAAAGATTATCAAACAGATCATATACATGTGTGGGATTGGCCCAATGGATCAGGCTACTAGTCGACGGTGTTCTTGACATTTCACAAGGAAATGCCATCCCCAAGTGGAGCCACTGTTAGGTTCCTATACCAATAGGTGTCATATATCATGATTGACTTGGTTTAGTTATGAAATATGTACATATCTTTGCTTCTACAAATGTTTTCCATATTTGTAAAAAATTCAAAAAAATTAAAAAATGTAAAGAGGGTATGCCCTAAAAGAAAAATCAAATGGCAAAAAGAATAAACAAAAGGTCAAAAAAATGAAATAAAATGAACCCCAAGAAAAATAAAAAGACCATGAAAGTGTGCAAGTCCAAATTCCACTACTTTACTTTTGTGTAATAAAGGTTGTGTGCAGCTTGTCACTTATGCCACAATCCATGGTAGCCAAATAATTAAAACTTGGTTATTCCATGTTTTCAATTTCATGTTTATAGAGATAGAGAATAAAATCTGACCAAATTGTTTAATCTTGGTAGATAAGTAGATAGGTAGAGGGAATAAAAGGAGCTCAACAGTTTAATTTGAGCCCTTGGATGTAATAAGGATAGACTTAGATAGATATCTACATGCAAAAGAAAATAAAGTGTGTTAAGGGTTTGCCAGTTTAAGTGCACCCTAATAAAGAAGTAAAAATGTTAGGATAAAGTAGGTAGCGTAAGTAGATGATGGTTGCAGAATAAATGTGTGGTGAATGGATAAATTTGATGCTTAAATCTTTTGCTTTCATCACTTGGACAAAGCATAACTCACATTGAAGACAACACATCAAGGAACCAAAGTCAAATTAATTAACTTCCTTACTCCATTTTTCCCTAAAATTCACTAATTTCCCCTAAGTGCTAAAAGGTATCTATAACAAGTTAGAGGGGCTCAGAGCATTTCTCTGACTTTTGGAGGGACCGGACCCTCGGCCCAATAGTTTGGAATGCCTAAAGTACTTAAGTCCTTTTCATTAATATTTACCCCTTCATAAATTCATTCATCCCCTTTAAAAGATTTTGCTAAGTAAAATCCCTATTTTACTTAGGGAAAATAAAAACATTTCCATATCTCAAAACCCTCATATTCGTTTAGCCTAAGTTATAAATGTTATATGATGAAATACACTTTTGGAAACGTTTTATCTTAGCGCTTGTTAAATTTCCACAAATTCATATTAACTTTTAACTTGTATTATTATTTAACTCCCGAAAATAAAACATCCATTGCCCATATTATTATTAAAAACCCAATAAATTATATATCCCGCCCTTGGTTGCAAAATAACCGTAATAACACTAATAATTGAGATTAATTAGTTAAACCATAACTAATTAAGAACCCTGACCCTGCCATGTTAAATGAGGATTAATTAGTCACGAAGATTAATTAATAACTCAGTGACCAATTAGATCGTCCTCGATATGAGTAACTCCTTTAATTAATATCGGGCCCGCCCTCCGTTATCCATCAGTCACTTCATCACCCCAACTAGCGTCCGATCAGATCCCTTAGATTCGACGGCTATCACTCGTATCACATGGGCCTTTTGGTCAACCTTTAGCGTGCGATGTGAGTGGTTTCTCAAATAGTGCCGATGCTATGTGTCTAAAGATGTGTGGAATTGCGCGGTCCTCCCTAAAAACAACTTCTCTCCCATAAGCGGTGCGATGAAACCTGCTTACCACCTCCCATAAACGAAAAAATGTCCCGTCATTCAATTGATACCAATTGTCACTATCGTTAACCCACCAATATCAACCCTTTACATGTTTAAACACGAAAACCCCAGTTTTGCTCATTTTCACCTAATTGTGCAGTAAAAGTAAGCAGTAAAAGTAAAAAAGTAAAAGTAAACTTGGAGACAGTAAAGGTTAAACAGAGATGAAAATACTTTCACCAGCAACAATGAAGTTTATCCAAAGTAAAAGTGAAAAACAGTTAAAAGAAATTTAAGGTTAAAAGATGAAATCAAATCAGAAATGGTACATTCTTCAGAAATTTCCTGTTTAAGTAATAGTTTTGCAGAAACTATTGTGGCCAATCCAAGAAGTATTTCAAGAACATGGAGGAGGTTTTTGTTCCTAATATGAAAATCTACAAAAACCTATCTCACTTGTTACACAGGTATTACCAAAAGGGAGATAACTGCATGTCTTCACAACCTATTGTTCAGTTTGTGCAAAGTCCTGTTTTTGATATTTTTTTCAGAGAATATTGTGAACAGCTGGAGCTAAAATTTGGGAAACGGAGAGAGGTTTATCTCAAACACATTCTTATCTACAATAACCTCTTTCATGTTTTACATATCTATCTCAGATTGAGATATACAAGTATATCATGGGACCCTAAATTTGTAGAATTTCTGGGGCAGAATGCACAAAGGAAGCAGTTAGTGACTGGGATGCCTCATCATCACTTATGAGTTGCTATCAAATTTGAATTTTTCTTCTTTGTCACCATAAATCCATAAACACAATGCCAAATATATTCATTAGTTTTGAGTGTCCTTTATTTAAGTTCTATTATTGTAAAACAGTTTGAGATATTTGTAAACCAATCTTGATATTTCTTCAAGATATTTCAGTTTAGAATTAGTATAAATACTTCTTCATTTGAAGTATTTTGTGTGGATTCTTAAACATTTCTGTAAACACCTTATTTTGGAAAAGAAGTGATGTTGAAAAACTATTGTATGGCTGGCTGGACAAAGTAATAAAGCAAAATAATTTTACAAGATTCCTGTGTCAAACGAGAAACAAATAAGTATTCTATATCTTATGTTTTTACTGTTTTCTTGTTTAAATATTCACAAGTGTTTCATATCTGAATGATAAACGAAAAAGTATATTCAGAAAGAGATTTACTGCATTCTGTCTTTAAAATCATTTATATTCTTAATTTTTTCTTCCAAGCTATCATAGGTAGGGAATTCTTAATTGCTCCCTGCTTTTAGTTTATCATTGTGGCCATTTAGCAAAGAATTCTTAATTGATTTTTGTTAATGATCACCCACTTTCTCTCATCTTGAAACTTTGTTGAAGGATTCTTAATTTCCCTTCCTCCCTTTCAAGACCATTCCACCCTTTCAAGTTATCATTTGTCTCTTGTTTAGCTATCTTGCCCTGTGAAGCCCTCTTTTGTTGAATCAACCTGATCCAGTTAAGCCATCTTCAGTTGACTCCATAGCCCAATGGCCTGAAATACCTTGTTTTACCCATCTGCTCCTAAATTCCACCACCAAACAAAATCAAAACCCCCCAAGCTTTCATAACTAGCCTAATATCCCATGAACAAAGCTGAATCATAAAGAGAGATCCCTCTCTGAGTACAGATTGGCTAGAATCTGTACTTAAAAGTTGGTTTGTGGTTACCTCAGACCCCTTTCCTTCTTCTAAAAACTTCAAGGAAAATCTAAGTGATAACAGAAGGCACTAGTCGTCAACTCGACCAATTAGGTCCACTTCTATTTTTATTGGTGGCAATGCTACTGATGTTATAGATGAGGTTGAGGCATCCTTAGAATTTGAACCAAATGATGTCTATGTAGCTCCTGATGATGATCCTATGTCTAGTAGTGGTGATGAATTTGATGATTTATCATGTGTAGAGTCTAGACTTATAGTATTGTAGTAGGCCAATGACCTCATAGCTTGTAGCATTGTTTTTGGACTTTATAGACCATTTAGAGCCTCATTGCTTATGTATTTTGTCGATGATATGCATTGCACTCATTGCCATTTTGATATATTCACCTTTACATGGTATATAAATGAGAAAACATTGCATATTTTGTCTCTATTGGCTTGGAATCATGGTTTTAAATCTTAAAAATAATTTTTTATTTTTCATTAAAAATTAAGTATTTAATTTATTTTTTTAAAAACCAGTTCATTGAGGTCTAACTAGTCTTGCTTTGATCAGTTCCGATTTTAAACCCAATTTATTAGGGGGACCGGTCCAGTCACCGGTTCTAGTTTTTAAACCTATGATTCCAACATGGATATAAAAACTACTAACATGTAATGTCTCCCTTCTACTTACCATAATATTTTTAAAAAGGTTACAAAATTCTTAGTTTCTACACATTGAGATTTTCATTAACTTATTTTCATGCAACTTTAAAGGTTTGAAATCACCTTCAGAAATAATAATCTCTAAATTCCTTTGATTTTACATCCACAAAATGTTTTGCTTGAGTGTAAGAGTTTTATATGTTCCATTAAAATCTTATTCATGTGTAACGCATATACTATAAATCCTAGATCTTAAAAAGTTATGCACAATATGTTGCAGATATTAGTTTTCCTCACTGCTTAGAATTAAAAAAAATACTCTATGTATAGAATTAAAAAATATATTCAACAAACATATATAGATAAAAAAGAATAATAATTAAACTTTTTTTACAAATACTAAGTTTGTGCATGTAATAAAAAAATATAATTATTTATATAGATGATTTGCTGGCAGAGACGAAGTGGGGACCATTACTTCCCTTCCTTCTATTTGTAAAGGTAGATTGACTATGTTTTTTGGTACAATTTAGATAAATTTGTTTATAAGGGGGCCATTACTTCCCTTCCTTCTATTTGTAAAGGTAGATTGACTATGTTTTCTGGTACAATTTAGATAAATTTGTTTAGAATTCAACGTGAGGTTTTCTAACCTACAAGTCTGCATTTTTCTTAATCAATTCACTTGTTCCATTTCATTTTATTGCATTGTATTTGGAAAAAAAAAACTATTTATTGCTCATAGTCATAATATTACTGATTTATTTTATTAATTTTGGTATTATTATTAATGATGATGATGATGGTTAACGTTCACTAAGACCAAACTTTGGTCTATTGGACCTAAAGAAATGAATGATTTAGTTTGATTTAAGATTTTATTCCTATGCTCAAAAAGCTTGGAGGGAAGCCTCCTGAGCTCACTATAATTTTGACAACGTAGAAGGCTAGGAAGGTTAGTATTGCAACAAAGATTATGAAACTGAGATCTAATGTGGTTGTACGCGGGGCACTCTAAGAGGAAGTGATTTTCATCCTCGATGTTCATATTCTCACAGAGATGGTAGATCCTTTCCATCCATGGTGTTTTAGGAACTGCCCAATGACCCGTTTCATTATGGAGCTCATGAGAGTTCGTTCTAATCTTGGCTATATTAATTTTCTTCTTTGATCTAGTTAAAACCGAGAGATACTTTTGATCTTCTAGGGTGGGGTTGATGACCTCCTTATAATATCTTAATTTTATTTTAGCTGCTAAATCTTTCTCACATCACATTTTTTCTTTGAACTTAGAAGTAACAATATTTTTAATGTTATTAATGTTTTGCAATGAAACATTTTCGTCGATCTCCCAATGGTTTAACCAAGCCCTGGTGTCTTTATACCAACCTTGTTTGAGCCTTAGGTGGTTTTGGCTGGAATTTAAAGCTAGCTTAGGAAGTCTATGGTCTCCTATGTTATTGAGCTTGTGCTTGTAAAACAGAAGCCTAGTCATAACTAGGCTCTCGATAGGGAATACCCACTTCTATATGGAGAATAGGATAGGGTGTATTGCTTTTAATTTTGAGGTTATACATTATAAAACGCTTCTGGGTTTGCTCAATCTTTATCCAGGATTCTTTAGAGATGCTGCAACCTCAAACCCCACATCCATATAGGTTAACAGGAGTGACTAAAGTTTCAAAGAGGAACTTCTTTCTATCCCACATTACGAGGTTTTCCATTTTACAATTATTTTTATGACCAAAATAAGCTTTCCACCCCCCATTAATCCTTTTATCAATGATATAGTTCCAGTTGAGCTTGTGATGAATATCAATTCCTAGGTACTTGTAGGAAGACACTTCCTCCAAGTTACTATTGTCATACATAAAATTAGCGTAAGTGTCCTTCTTGGATTTGATAATCATAACTTTTGTTTTGTCAGTGTTAACAGTCATACCCATGGTAGAGCAGAAATCCTTAAGAAGTCTAAGTTGCTTATCAAGATCAGATGGGCACCTTGTGAGAAGAATAATATTGTCAGCATAGAGAAGAAGGATGATGACTATCCCAACTAAGATTACGCCAGCACAACCTTCTTCCTCTACACTACTTTGAGCAAAGAAGCAATTATTTCACTAATTTTAACATTTAAAATTAATAATTTTATAAATTTGAAAATACCTAGTAAAATAAGTTTTCTTTTTTAAGATATTAATTAACGAATCTCAATTTTTTTTTAGTGATTTTCCATTTAAAAATAAATAAAATTATATATTCAAATATGTTTCAATATCATCTTCTAAATTGACTTGTCTAATATTTAAAATATGTATTTACACAAACTTATTTAATTAATTTTATAATTAAAAAATTGATATAAAAAAGAATTAAAAAAAATATGACTACTAATAAAAAAGTTTATATTTTGATTAGATTATAATTTTTTTTGTAAATTCATATTAGAAATATATATTTTTCCATAACAAAAATCGTAATTTATTAATGAAAACAAAATTACATGTTGTAGATGCAAGACACATTCATCAGCAAGTCAAAGACTGCTGATCAGATGTTCATAGAAAGCAAAAAAATATTGTACAAATGGGGAGAAAGGTCATGCTTTTCTCCCTTTTTTCTTCTCAACCTTGCGCCACTCCCCTTGAGTTGGCATCGAAGATACAAGTGCAAGCGAAGTGTCAGCCTCAGGTTGAGGGTTGTCCTTATCAGAATCAAAATTGTCTGATGTATGTAGTCTCTTTGATCCACTGGTATCCATTGTATCTGGTATCTTTGCCAGTTGTGAGTCCATCGGATCTTGTGGATTTATTACCTGTACTTCTGGTTCTTTTTCCATATGATTGTTCTCATTGGATATGGGTGTAGGTTTTAACCCCGTACAAAAATTACCTGCATACGAATTCTAAAACACTTAAAATAAAAAAATGCGAGAGCATAACACATAAAACACATATACACAGAGATTTTTCCTTGGATCCCAAAACTAGGACTACTAGCTTGATTTTTCATTATGTTCCTTTCAATGTTATAATACATATTTATACATGCCGAAGCATCCAATACCATGGATCGAAAACCATTGCGTCCAATACCATGGACCGACAACCATTGCATCCAAAAAACATGTGCGAAAATCATGCATAAAACCGTAGGTGGGTCTGCCCAACCTAACATAAAGTGGGGTTACGGGTACACCTCAAACCCCCTATGACCCCCCCAGCTCCGGCTGCAAAATCGGCACAACGAAGGGGGGCTCCACCCCCCCTCTAACCCCCCAGTTAACTATGTGGGCTAGTCGTGGAAAGAACATAACACAACCGAACATTCTCCCACTTGTTGTTTTCTTTCCACAGGGGGCCACAAGAGAGCTTAGGCATTTTTCTAGCCCTGAAATGCCCATTGTCTCTCTACACCAAGAGAACTTCTTAGAGCTCATAGATTTTGTCAATGCATCTGCAGTATTCTTCAAAGTGTCCACCTTTACCAGCAACACCTTTTTGTCTTCTATCATATCCCTCACAAAGTGATATTGAACATTAATGTGCTTTGTCTTTGAATGATATGCGGGGTTATTTGCTAAGAAAATTGCACTTTGGCTATCAAATTCTATCCTTATAGCTTCCTGTACTAACCCCATACTTGAACATAATCTCTACAACCAAACTGCTTCCTCGCTTGCATGAGTGGTTGCCATGTATTCTGCCTCTGTAGTTGATAGTGCCACTACAGATTGTTTCTTACTCATCCAACTGACTGCACCTCCAAATAGGTTAAACACATACCCACTTGTAGATCTTCTTTGATCTAGATCTCCAACCCAGTCTGCATCAACAAAGCCACGAATATGAAACATTCTGTCCAATCCTGATCTTCCTTGGTATCACAAACCATAATCAATAATGCCACACAAATACCTGAAAACCTGCTTCACTACTGTCCAGTGCTCCTTCCCTGGTTTTGACATAAACCTGCTCAGTACTCCCATTGCAAGTGCAATGTCTGGTCTAGTACAGAACATTGCATACATCAAGCTACCGACTACACTTGCATATGGAACACGGGACATGTCCTCGTCCTCTTCTTGTGTCTTGGGACACTGTTCAGCAGATAACCTCACACCTACAGGAATAGGAGCCTTCACCAGTTTACTATCCTGCATATTAAACCTTTGCAGTATTGTCTCGACATACTTACTCTGGTTTAACCAAAGCTTCCTCTTTTCTCGATCTCTTTTAATTTCCATGCCCAAAATATAGTTTGCAGCACCAAGATCTTTCATGTCGAATTTGGAGGACAATTGGGTCTTCAAATCCTGAATAATTTCTTTGTCATTTACAACTAGCAACATATCATCCACATACAAGACCAAATAAATAACATGATCATAAATTAATTTAAAATACACACAGTGATCTGCTTTTCTTCTGGTGAAGCCAAGTCCCCATATAAATGTATCAAATTTTTGATACCACATCCTTGGTGTTTGTTTTAACCCATACAGAGACTTCTTTAACTTGCATACTAGTTCTTTCTTACCCTTCACCGCAAAGCCTTTAGGTTGCTTCATGTAGATTTCCTCTTCCAAATCCCCATGAAGAAATGCTGTCTTCACATCCATCTGTTCTACCTCAAAATAAAAAACAACAACAACAGATAAAAGTAATCTAATAGAAGTTACCTTGGCAACAGGAGAAAAAATATCACCAAAATCAATTCCCGACACCTGGGAATAACCTTTTGCTATCAACTGAGCTTTGTATTTCTCCACCTTCGCTTCTGCATTTTTCTTCTTCTTGAACACCCATTTGCTGCCAATGGGTTTCCTTCCAGCCGACAACTCCACCAGATCCCAAGCCTCATTTTTATGCAAAGATGTCATTTCATCAACCATGGCCTCTTTCTAGAGTTTTCCATCCTCTGAATCTACTGCTTCCTTCACAGTTCTGGGATAATAATCAGTAACAAATAAAGCAAAATTTGAATAGAAAGCAGATGGACTATACCTTTCTAGCTACCTTCTTTCTTGAAATAATCTTCTCACACCCGGAGTTTGTGGCTCTTCATCTTCTGATTCGTCCTCTGTTGTAGAGTTTGATTCTTCCTTCTTTAGCTCAAACTCTATCTTCTCAATTTCCTTTGGTTGGACTTCATGTTTAATAACATCTTTCACCTCTCTAAACACCACATCTCGACTGTACACAACCTTCCTTGTTACTGGGTTCCAAAGCTTATAACCCTTTAAACCATCCTTATACCCAATAAAGATGCACTTTTCAAATTTACTATCCAACTTGGTTCATTTCTCCTTTGGAACATGTACATATGCATCACATCCAAATACCCTCAGATGTGAAAGAGAAGGTTTCCTACCAGTCCATACCTCTTGTGGAGTTTTATCCTCCAATGCTGATGAAGGTGATCTGTTGACCAGGTAACATGCTGTCTCCATCGCCTCTGCCCAGAATTCGTGTCCTAATCCGGCACCACTAAGCATGCTTCTTGCCCTTTCCATCAATGTCTTATTCATTCTTTCTACAACTCCATTTTGATGAGGTGTATATGGAGTAGTCTTCTGTCATGCTATACCACACTTCTCACAGAATTCTTCAAATTCCTTATTGCAAAACTCTCCACCGTTATCTGTCCTTAGCACCTTTATCTTCTTCTCTGTTTGATTTTCCATGAGAGCCTTAAATTCTTTAAACCTGTCAAAGGCTTCAGATTTCTTCTTAAGGAAATATATCCATGTATTCCTTGAGAAGTCATCTATAAATGATACATAGTACACAGACTTACCCAGTGATGGAACCTTCACAGGTCCAAACACATCACTGTGCACAAGTTCTAATATCTGTTTCGCCTTCTTACTACCAGAGGGGAAACTCACCCGATTCTGCTTCCCATATACACAATTTTCATAGAATTCAAAATCCAGAGAGCTATTACTCATACCTTCTACCATACCTTTACCATGAAGTATTTGAAGGCCCTTCTCTCCAATATGTCCAAGCCTTTGATGCCACAACATGGTCTTCTCTCCAGAGACCACTAGATTTTCTGCTCCACTTTCAGGAACCACAGAACTGTTGCACCATCAATAACAGTGCTACCTTGTAGCTTGTATAGAGTTCCAATTCAAACTCCCTGCATCAATACCAGTGCTCCCTGAACCATTTTGTAGGTATCATTCTCAAACACAGTTTTTACACCTGCATCATCCAGCTTGCTTACAAAAATCAGATTTCTGGCCAATGCAGGAATATGCAGAACACCCGGAAGTGTTCTAACCCTTCCACCTTGCAACTTCAACTTTACTTTTTCGCGACCAATGATTCTAGCCTTCCTATCATCCCCTAAGAAGACATCACCACCATCGTATTTCTCATACTCGCAGAACCACTCTCTATGGGGAGTGGAGTGAAAGGATGCACCTGAGTTAATCAACCATGCCTCATGATCTACATGTGTACTTGAAGAAGCCAAGTACACATCCCCACCTTCATCTGAGGTGTTTTTGCCTCTGCAGAAGGAGCATCATCAGATTCCTTTCCTTTATCAGGAGCTTTAGAATTACAGTCCCTTTTGTAGTGCCCTTCCTTTCCGCATTTCCAGCACACCACCTTTACAGGTTTTCCTGGAGATTTAGATCTCCCTCTAGATTTAGATCTCCCACTCAATGACTTATTTTTGTTTCTATTCTGGGACCGTCCTCATACAGACAAGGCGTCACCATTCTGACTCTCCATATTTTTCCGCCCATCTCCTCCGTCAGCAAGGATGAGACTATTTCATCAAATTGCAAGGCATTTGCATTGCTACCTATTGCAATAACCAGACTATCCCACAAATCTGTTAGAGAACACAACAAACTGATGCACTTATCTTCATCTGAAATTTTAATATCAACAGATGCTCACTGACTTACCGCAGTATTAAATGCGTTTAGATGCTCTGTCACAAAGTATCCATCTTTCATCCTCAGGTTATATAGTTTTTTCCGCAGGAACAATTTATTCACTAGAGACTTAGATTGGTACAAAGTCCCTAACTTGTCCCACAAAGCCTTTGTCGTAGCTTCCCCTGATACATTCAACAATACTAAATCTGAGACACACAATCGTATTATGCTCTTTGCCTTCCGATCCCACTTCTTCCATTCTTAATCAGACACTCCCGTTGGTTTAGTACCCAGATCTACCACGATCCACTGATCTTTATCCACCAACAGATCCTCCATATTGAGTTTCCACAACTCAAAACTCTAACCATTAAATTTCTCGATCTTTATCTTTCCACTGCTCGCCATCTTCTTTCACCACCAGAATCGATCTCGTAGATCTCCCACTGAACAGGGTCTACCACAGGCCCGAGCGAAACCCCTCAGCAACAAAAGCGTCCCCTTGAAGCCAAAACTGCTATGATACCAAATGTAGGTTTTAACCCCGTACAAAAATTACCTGCATACGAATTCTAAAACACATAAAATAAAAAAATGAGAGAGCATAACACATAAAACACATATACATAGAGATTTGCCCTTGGATCCCAAAATCGGGACTACCAACTTGATTTTTCATTATGTTCCTTTCAATGTTATAATACATATTTGTACGTGCCGAAGCATCCAATACCATGGACCGAAAACCATTGTGTCCAAAAAACATGTGCGAAAATCGTGCACAAAACCATAGGTGGGTTCGCCCAACCTAACATAGGGGCCAAAACCAAAATTTTCCGGGGCGCTGCCTCGGACCCCATAAAGTGGGGTTACGAGTACACCTCAAACCCCCTGTTACCCCCTGCTACACAATTGGCGCAACGAAGGGGGGCTTCGCCCCCTCTCTAACCCCCCCGGTTAACTATGTGGGCTAGTCGTGGAAAGAACATAACACAACCCAACAATGGTGTTGGCATTATGAGATAAGTGTTGTCCTTGATGGCAAACCTCACTGAAGACAAATCATAGTACAGAAGGTCAGCAGCAAGGAATTGATGATCAGACTATAAGAAGAAGAGAAAGTTCATACACGCAGGTTCGTTAAGCCCAAGTCGCATGTACACGCAGGTTGGCTTCAGCAAAAGCGCGTGTATGTGGAAAAGTACCTTTGGTCCATGGCGGTTATTCCTTGGAAGTTGTGCCTATGGTTTTGGACCTTGGCGTCTCGGCGGACGTGTTGATCCCTAGTTTTGAAGTTGATGGTATTGGATTTCTATGGTTTTGGCTCTTGGTATTGAACAAGGCCTAAGGCTATATAAAGGGAAGGAAATCATTAGGCAAGTGTATCTGAAATGTCTTGAATATCTGATGAAGCATTAGATCCAGTATGCAGGTTATGGGTTGATGATGCATTGCTTGATCTGAGCTAAGGAGAGATCTCATCGGTTGATGGAGAACAAGATCTAAGGAGAGATCGGGATCAAATGGTTTGAACTGAACTATCTTTATGATGCTTATTCTAGATCTACATACTGACGCATGTATTGTTCTATAAGTATTATGAGTATGAATGATGTCTGGTACAGCTGCAAATTATGAAAAAGTATTTTTAGATCTGTACGCGGGTTGTCTTTGGCGAAAGCGCGTATACACGCGGGTTTGATTCATCAAAGTAGCGTATACATTGTAAAGCTTGATACTTGAAGTTGCAGATGAGTCTGATGGTTATTACAGAGTTCTGTGTCTGCTCTGTGTTCTGGTGACGGTGTTGTTAACAGGGTTTCAGTGATTCAGAGTTTGATGATTGTTTTGAGCTTCAATGATAGTTATGGGTCCAGTATGAAAATTGGATGAAATGTGGCCTTTCAGATTATGTGTTGTGCTTCAGTGTATCCAGTTTGAAAATTGATGAAACGTGGTACCTGGAGGAGAGAAGATTGTAGGCAAGCACCTACGTACTAGTATCTAAGCTAGTACAAAAGCTAAGGGAGATCTTTGGAGCATTGTAGCAGGTAGCAGCCTGTGTACTAGTAAATGGATCGGCTAGTACAAGAGCAAAGGGGGTTGTAGCTCCCGTACTGGTATAAGACTGCACCAGTACAAATATTGTAAAAGGATTTTCTTATTAAGAAGAAGATTGAGATGACTTGCAGCAGGTGGTTTTCACCCACATTGGGTTTCCACCTTATATCTTTGTGTTCATGTGTGTGGCTTTTGTGTGATGATCTGTTCTGTTATACTGCACCTGTTTACTATTAATATGGTTAATAATGTTCTGATGCATTTACTGAAGATAAGCTAACTGAATCATAAGATTTCTGGATATACGCTAGTTGCTTTAGACACAGAAGCGTGTACACGCGGGTTCACTTAACTGAAGTAGCGTATATGTTTTTGAGCATTGAAAAAGTTTTAATGATCTGATAATACTGATTCACCCCCCCCTCTCAGTATTATTTCCAACAATTGGTATCAGAGCAGGTCCTTTGATAGAAGCTTGATCGCTTGAAGGAGATCCGTGGAACAATGGGAAAGAAGCTTAAGAAGAAAGCTCATAAGAAGAAGAAGACATCTCAGAAGGACTATGACAGTGGGAGAATCGATTGGGGATTAGGTATAAGAGGCTCTTCAGATTCAGAATCATTATCAGGTATAAATGTGTTATCCTCTGATGTTCCTGCTATATTTCCTTGTGAAAGTGATGGAAGTGATAGTGAAACTACTGAACATGCTTTTATGGGTGAGCAAGAAAAGTATCAAATAGAGGCAGTATTTAGAAGGCTTACAGACAAAGTTAAAGATCAACAAGATCTATTGAACAAAAGGGAATGTGCTTTCAAAGAAGAAGTTACCAAACTAAAGACCCAACTAGAAGAAGGAAACAAGGTAAGAAAGCTACTCAAGGACAAGGAAGACCAATGTCAAAAATTGCAGCATGAAGTGACATCATTAAGAAAAGAAGTCAACGAAAGAAGCACAACCATCAAGAAACTCAAAGATAGATCCAGCTACTATGAAAATCTTGAAGCTACGATCCTCTCACTAAAGGAAGATCTTGAAGAATCCAAGAAGCAGAATGAAGATCTACACCAAGCAATTGAAAAACAAGACAACGAAGTCATCAGCTTAAAATCACAGTTGGAATGTGCCTTCAGAGTTCGTCAAATTCAGCAGGATCTGTATGAAAAGCAAGAAAAGGAGATACTCAATCTAAGGCAACAAATGGAAGAAGGAAGAAAAGATGGAGAAGACATGAAGAAGCAATGTCTAGAAAAGGAGGAACAACTTCAAGTTGAGGTAAATATCTTGAAAGGTAAATTAGAAGAAAAGGATAAACTTTTGAGATTTCAAGATAGTACTAAAGCCTTGGATGATATTCTTAGTAGTCAAAGGTCTCCTGCAATCAAGACCGGTCTTGGTTTTCATGAATCTGTTGAAGGTGAATCTAGTTCACAAGGTGAGGCAAGGAACTCTAAAGAGAAATTTAAAATGATCAACAAGGAGATGAAAGGTCAACCCCATCGACAATCAAGGAAAGAGACTCCTCAAAGAAAATCTTTTACTCCTCCTATGAATAATGTTGAATGTTATGTATGTCATAATCTTGGACATGTTGCAGCTAGATGTAGAAGAAGAAGGGTTCAAGACCATCATGCAGAAAGATCATCACACTCAAGGTACTTTAATGGATATTGCTTTGCTTGCAATATGTTTGGTCACAAAGCTGCTGATTGCTACAGGAGGAATATGAAACATGTAAGATGTTATGCATGTAACAAGCTTGGACATATAGCAAAGGAATGCAGGAACAAAGGATGGACATCACACCAAAAGGAGAAAACCTCATCACACTTGAAGATATGGAGGAAGAAGGAAGTACAGTCAGCACAATGTACTGAGACACAGCACAGCACAGACATATCAGACTCAGGGGGAGCTGAAAGTGTAAAAACTTCAGCGTTCTGAATCTCATACGCAAGTTCCTTAAAGGGAAGTCGCGTATATACGTGAGTTAGACACTGCAAAGTCGCGTATATATCAGTCTGAGGAAAAGCAGTGGGGATAGGATCAGAAAAGGGATCTGATATGATTCAGTCCATTATTTGCTCTATTGGTTAATAGTTACAGTCTGCTGAGGATGTGTAAAAATGTTTTGACACTTGTAAGATGCCTAGAAGTGTTTTGATCCTAACTTGATGATGATGATGTCTTGATGCTTATTGCTGATATATACATGATCAGATCTAACAGATGGCACAGGTTGAGGGGGAGCATATGCCTTTAATAATTCATTGTTGGCATTATGGTTAATAGTCCTTGGTGATGATTCTTATATGGCTAAATGATATATCTTGCTATGATGTGGTTGTGAGTTGTCTATGATAAAATCTCATATGATTCTTGGGGTTACATAGTTGATGATCAGATCAGATTTATGGTTGATTCTTTGATGATGCATATATGGTGCTTACATGGTGATCTTCATAAGGACAAGGAGAAGTACAAAGCTTGAATATACATCTTCCTCACTTGATGATGGGTCACTCATATACTGCTGTTGTCATATGCATAAAGATCATACAGTTATGATGCAGGCACTCTTGTGAATAAGGATTGTTGCTGTTGATGATATCAAGAAGTTTTGTCAAATGAGCTTGAGCTCAAGATACATAGTGCTGATACATGGATGACTACTCAAGGTTGCTTTGTTGGAGACATGGTGATGAGTTCTTATCTATATAATGATAGGTTGATACTTGCATGTGTTGATTGATGCAGATGTTCCCAAGTAATGATACTTGGATCATGTAGAGCTTGATGAAATGGCTATGGTGGTTTCACACATGTGAATGACTCTGAATTCTGTTCAAAGGGATGAATTGATGCAGACATACCTTGTTATAGGTTGATGACCTATTCTCTACAGGACATTTACAGGTTGCTGATATGGAAATTTGTGTACGCGTGTTGTTTAAAGGATATCCGCGTGCATACGCCGTTTTACAAGGGGATAGTCGCGTATATGGTGTACGCGTGTTGCGTAAGGGATATCTGCGTATATACGCCTGTTTATGTGTATACAGACGCGTATATGGAGATTTGAAGGAAATCAGCAGGGACAGATGTTGGTTGCAGAAAGTCTGATATAGGTCTGACAGAGATCATCTGGCACAGGTTCAGGGGGAGCAGATAATCTTCCAATGATGCATTGTTGGCATTATCTTAAAGCTTTTGGTTCTAGTTCACATTTGGTGTTGATTTCAGGAGGAACAAAGGCGAAAGGAGAACAGAAGGATCTCTTGGTTGCTGATCTGAATGGTGATGATCAGATGCTGCTGGTGACTTTCATAAGTCTTGGTCTAGTTATTTCGTCTCTATGTCATATATCTCTTTTGTGGTATCTCTTTCATGATGTCAAGGTCATGTAACGGCCTATTTTGGTTTCCCCACTATGCCTGGGATGATTGATGCAATGTGATTGGTTGTCATATGTAAAATTTTGATGTATTCCCGCTTGGTTGGGTGGATGAGTCAATTTTTGTATATCCTCACTTAGTTGAGAGATGGATGTATGTATGAGTCCTAAGTGATAGGAAGGTCCTTTATGATGTATAGAGTCATGTTATTCTTGAAGAACATCTTTTGTAGACCTTGCTTACAGTCAGGGAGAGCATGATCAGCACACTTCAGCAAGAACAGAGATTCAACATGTACTCAGAGGGAGCATGGACAGATTGGTACACCTTGGCATATACAAAGGGGGAGATTATTCAGAGATTTCAGTAGGTACTCAGGGGGAGTATGGACAGTGGAATGATTCAGCAAAGGAAGAGAATATCTTGGTCCACCCTTTGCCCTTGATGTCAAAGGGGGAGAGTGTTTTGGTGTTGTTGCCATCAAGTCCAAAGGGGGAGATTGTTGGCATTATGATGCATGTGTTGTACTTGATGGCAACCCTCTCATAGAAGAATATCTCACTTATGTATAACTGGGTGAATCTTCAGAAGAGATATCAGATGTGACTGATGGAGGACAGCTCAAAGGAATCAGATGATGAATCTTCAGAAGAGATATCAGATGTGACTGATGGAGGACAGCTCAAAGGAATCAGATGATAGTTCTAAGTGTGACAAGTTAGCTTTGCCATCAAGTCCAAAGGGGGAGATTGTTGGCATTATGAGATAAGTGTTGTCCTTGATGGCAAACCTCACTGATGACAAATCATAGTACAGAAGGTCAGCAGCAAGGAATTGATGATCAGACTATAAGAAGAAGAGAAAGTTCATACACGCAGGTTCGTTAAGCCCAAGTCGCATGTACACGCAGGTTGGCTTCAGCAAAAGCGCGTGTATGTGGAAAAGTACCTTTGGTCCATGGCGGTTATTCCTTGGAAGTTGTGCCTATGGTTTTGGACCTTGGCGTCTCGGCGGACGTGTTGATCCCTAGTTTTGAAGTTGATGGTATTGGATTTCTATGGTTTTGGCTCTTGGTATTGAACAAGGCCTAAGGCTATATAAAGGGAAGGAAATCATTAGGCAAGTGTATCTGAAATGTCTTGAATATCTGATGAAGCATTAGATCCAGTATGCAGGTTATGGGTTGATGATGCATTGCTTGATCTGAGCTAAGGAGAGATCTCATCGGTTGATGGAGAACAAGATCTAAGGAGAGATCGGGATCAAATGGTTTGAACTGAACTATCTTTATGATGCTTATTCTAGATCTACATACTGACGCATGTATTGTTCTATAAGTATTATGAGTATGAATGATGTCTGGTACAGCTGCAAATTATGAAAAAGTATTTTTAGATCTGTACGCGGGTTGTCTTTGGCGAAAGCGCGTATACACGCGGGTTTGATTCATCAAAGTAGCGTATACATTGTAAAGCTTGATACTTGAAGTTGCAGATGAGTCTGATGGTTATTACAGAGTTCTGTGTCTGCTCTGTGTTCTGGTGACGGTGTTGTTAACAGGGTTTCAGTGATTCAGAGTTTGATGATTGTTTTGAGCTTCAATGATAGTTATGGGTCCAGTATGAAAATTGGATGAAATGTGGCCTTTCAGATTATGTGTTGTGCTTCAGTGTATCCAGTCTGAAAATTGATGAAACGTGGTACCTGGAGGAGAGAAGATTGTAGGCAAGCACCTATGTACTAGTATCTAAGCTAGTACAAAAGCTAAGGGAGATCTTTGGAGCATTGTAGCAGGTAGCAGCCTGTGTACTAGTAAATGGATCGGCTAGTACAAGAGCAAAGGGGGTTGTAGCTCCCGTACTGGTATAAGACTGCACCAGTACAAATATTGTAAAAGGATTTTCTTATTAAGAAGAAGATTGAGATGACTTGCAGTAGGTGGTTTTCACCCACATTGGGTTTCCACCTTATATCTTTGTGTTCATGTGTGTGGCTTTTGTGTGATGATCTGTTCTGTTATACTGCACCTGTTTACTGTTAATATGGTTAATAATGTTCTGATGCATTTACTGAAGATAAGCTAACTGAATCATAAGATTTCTGGATATACGCTAGTTGCTTTAGACACAGAAGCGTGTACACGCGGGTTCACTTAACTGAAGTAGCGTATATGTTTTTGAGCATTGAAAAAGTTTTAATGATCTGATAATACTGATTCACCCCCCCCCCTCTCAGTATTATTTCCAACAAATGGGATGTTCCACATCAGCTTCCTCCTCCTCATCTGACAGTGGTGGGGGAAATTTCCATCCCTTGAATTGCTTCCCTATTTTTTTCTTTCTTCGGGTATCTTTTTTGGCTTCAGGGCACGTATTTTGTAGGTGTCTTGTTTGCCAGCAGATTCTGCATCTAAATGCTGTATTTTCATAATCTAGTATCTGTGTCCAACACCTCTGTTTGTGTTTCAATTGTATGCAGTCTGGCAGGCCTTTGCTGAGATCTACTTCCACACAAATTCGTGCGAAAGTGAAAATTCTTTCCTCCAGTCTTTGTGAGTCCGTTTTAATGTATCTCCCAATGGTGTTGCCAATACCTGCAAGGACTTGTTGGTTCCAAAGATGTAATGGGAGATTGTGTAAATGGACCCATACAGGCATCCTGGATACAACCATAGTATTTGCATCAAATTCTGGAAACCATGGTGTGATGAAGAGGCCCGTGGATCCCCAGAACCATGGTCCTTCTTGTAAAATAATGTCTCTAGCCTCTGTTGAAGGGAAATTTACAATGAAGAAACCCTTGGAACATAGATGAATTTCATAGTGAGTAGTCCAGTTTGTGAAAATCCATTGGAAGAGCTCGATAGGTTTTGGCCAAAAACAGTTGAATCTACAGATAATAGCTTGTTTTTCAAAAATATTACAATGTTCGTCTGTTTCTGGTATATCTATGTTTAATTCTGGGGTATAATTCAATTGCTCCACAATATATGGGCTGGGTTCAGTTCTAGCTTGCTTTGGTGTCGCTGTAGGAGTATTTTTCCCTTGGAGGATGTTCTTGAAAGAAAGCCCTACATTTTTGTGCTTCTGTTGTGTTTCTATATTTTTTGTTGAACTGCTCTCTATGCTGCCTCCTGTTTGTTTTGTTTTACTGTAGGCTGCTGCTGCGCCACCTCTCAGCCTCATATTGAGTGTTATTGTAGACATAGATATAATATGGTAGTCCATGAGAGGTCTGGTATCCTAGAGAGCTCTGCCCCCATATATCAGATGTTGAGATCCGACAGGATATCCAATATGGTGGAAAATGTGATTCTTCAAATGTAAAATAGAGTCTGTTGCAAGAACCCAAACCAAGATAGATATCCCCAAAGGGGTTTTAATAAAAATTTGATATCGTTGAGAGTTTACCAGGGGTTTTGCTTCCGACTGGAGGTTTCTAGGCCGTGCAGGGTCAGATGCGGCGCCTTGCAATGGGTTCTCTGTGAACTCCTTCAGGTATGTATTGTCCAGTTTCCAGTAGCTAGGCTCATTTTTATGATCAGTAGACCACATAAATGGAGATAGCCCGAACGACGCAGTAGTCCCTAGAGAATGTAGGAGGGTGTAGATTTGTGTCTCCGCAGACAGTCCATAAAGCGGGACTCGTCGATGCACGTCCATGCACTTGTTCATGAATCACTGGACTGTTGAGCAATGCTGGTAGCCAATGGTTGCAGAGGGTTCAGGGAAATAATCGTCAGATGGTCCATCCTCCACCATGGCGCCTCATGCCCAGTGACCCATCTGCCAAGATGCTCCCTCAGTTGCTCCGCACCCCATAGCATAGCCCTCAGTCAGTGGCAGGCCACAACAGGGGTTCGATTTGCCAATCCGGATGCAATCAAATGTTTTGTGCCTAGATGGAAACACAGTCCCCACAGACCAAACAACCTTCCAGTACATCCGTAGTAGCCATTTCGTCCAGAAGGGTTCGCCATCTATGGGCTCAGTGAAATAACAGTAGTATATGCGACAAATCAGCACTGTGTGTTCCCACCGAGCTGGTTCCTCCATTAAGCCCCTTCCATGAAACAGTAGCCACCATCGGCCCGGAGGATCTGCAGCCCTGCAGCCCAACGATCTGTCCAAGGAATAGTATATGGTTGCCGCGCCCAAAATCCCATTGTCACTCAGAGAAACCCTAGCTCTGTATTCCATTTTCGTCTTTCTTGGAGTCTCATTTTTGCGGGCTTTGTGTGCGGCAGCGAGGAGCCTGGGCAAGCGATCAAACTCAACAGCCTCCACCTGAGGCGGCCATATCTCGGGATTCTTGTAGCAGAGAAAGACGTGCCTCGCATAGATCTGGATGGATCCCACAAGCGCTTCGTGTACATCTCTGGCCGAGCGAAGCCGTGCTCGGCATCGCTGTTGTGGCCACTCGTGACACCAAGCAACAAATCATCGTTCTGCAAGCTGCCTGAGGCGTGCTCGATCTGCTGCGCGGCTTCCAGTAATGCTCCGTCCGGTTCAACCCCCCCGGGACTCGAACCGTTGCTGTTGTTGAAAGCACTCATTCTGCTTGTCATTTTTCTTTTTTCTGTTAATAGGGTTATTTATATATGTATATATATTATAATATGACTTATATTTCATCAATTTAGAAAATTACAAGAAGTATTTTTTTTTTTATACATCGACTTAAAATTATATTTATATGACTTTCACTAGTTTTTTTTAATACCAAAAATGTCAATGTGATATATATATATATATATGTATATATGTATATATGTATATGTATATGTATATATGTATATGTATATATGTATATGTATATACATATATGTATATACATATACATATATACATATACATATATACATATACATATACATATATACATATACACATAGATATATATATATATATATATATATATATATATATATATCACAAAATTAAAACATATTAGTTTTAGAAAAACTCTTATATCTTTTTATATTTTCCTCTAACAAAAATTTCCATTACATTTGTAAATGACTCAAATTCATATAAACATATAATGCTTAAAGAATAATGGACGCAGAAATACAATGGAACTATTTCATTATGATAAAAAAGAACTAATATAAGAGATACTATTTATATTTATTATCTTTAATTTTTTTTTACCTAAATACACTAACTATTACTATAACGGTATTTTTATATAAGTCTTCTAACCATATTCTTTATATAACTTAATGTAAAATAGAATATAAATAAAAACATATAAAATATAATTAATACTATCTATATATATATATATATATATATATAATTGTAATAATTATTATTAAATTTTAATTAAAAGTATTTATATAGGAAATATTATTTATTTTAATTTTTGTTTTAATGTAAAAATTATATACAAAATTCTATCTATTGTTATAAATATTAAAAAATAATAAACACAAAACAATAAATGTTTTTTTATTTATTATGGTTTAAATTATAATAATAAATAATAAATAATATTATTTATTATCTTTATAAATGTATTTTTTTAGGATTTTTAAAATTTTAGTTTAATTATTTGTAGTTATTTGGTGGAACAATATTTTTTTAAAGTCAGTCTTCTATTGATTAATAAAAAAGGAGTACATAGATACCAAAAAACAAACCCAACTAGGTTTGTTGACCAATGCTAGTTGAATGTTACATATAAGCAAAAAAAGACTAAGGGAAGCAGTCCAGAGTTTGGAAGGTCGAAAGCACCAAAATACATGCAAAATATACAAAACACCAGTCACAATCATCTGAAGTAACAGAAGTTGGATTGTATGGCTTAGTACTTAGAGGGGGAAGAGGGCGATATGAACATTTAACATGCTGCTCAAAATGAGCTAGCCAAGTTTCCAGTTTGTCTACCTTTTCAGCAATAAGATTCCTCCCAACAAATCATCGACACTCTTTCTCGGAGATGACATTGTAAATACTGCAGTTGATTAAGCATCTCCATCTCAGCTTCGTGCTCTTCCCTACGAGTCCTATCCCGTGCCTCTAGCAGCTCCTGTAGATATTTCTCTAAATTCCACTAAGAATTAAATCAACTAGAAGGGCATGCTTGCCCGTGCCTAGCCATGCCTATGCTAACACACACCCATATGTTTCCTCCTTAGCTTTGGGCAGCTTGCGGCCACCACTCCCATGGCCACCTCATGAGGAACTTCCACTGCAACATCTACCAAACCTTAATAGCTGCCTGCTCCGATCCCTCCCCCACTTAGGTGACGATGCCGGAAGGGGCGATTTAGCCCTCATGAATCTTGGAGCTGGCGTCATTGCGCACCCATTGAGCCAAGATAAAAACTTCCAAACTTACCCATGAAACATGCCTATCTTACGGTGGCGTACTGCACCCACTCTCAAACCCAACAAAAACCAACCTCGCTACTGTCACCATACATAAATAAGTCAGACTCGATCAAATTGGTGGATGAAAAAGCCTCAAAGAGAATGAGGCTCTCCAAGGTCGAATCCCAACACCAATTTCAGAATAATAAGGATGCAGCGGGGCATAGCCAATACCCTTTACCCAACGGAGACTCAAGCACAGACCACCCCCATAGAACAGAAACACCCAAATTCCAGACGCACACACGTAGGAACCACCACCTTAGTTTGAACCAGCGTGGACTCCCAACCAAGGACAAAGGAACCCTAGAAACACCAAGACTACCCAAATACAAAAATAAAATGATGCAAGATACAACTGCCTGCAAATTCTAATCCACAAATTAAAAAACCCACACAACAATTACACTCAAAACTCAGATATCATTCATTTTAATAAAAATATTTACAATATAATATTGGCCTTGTTATCATTGTCCATTTAATCATACTCCACACCTCCCCCACACTCACACACAAAAATTACAGAGCATCAAAATTGTTGCTTGGAATATGCATCAAAGCAACAAGTACGCTGCCTATACATTCAATTGCAATACTCCACCAAAAACCAAAATAACATAATATCTTGAAAAAATATATTGCAACAAGATGTTTTTTGCCTTCTTTAGTTCTCCACATACTTATTAATTTACAAAAATCATTCTAAATCTAAAATAGGATCAAGATCCATATTAAGTGGATAAGACCCATTATTTTAGTAACTAATTTGGAAAAATCAAAACTAAGACTACTTTTTTTTTTAAGCCTAATCCAGAATATTCAATAATAATGTTTCTAGAGTCTAACTAATTATTAAAAAATTAAAATCATTACACGAGGAATCCAACTTCCTCAAAAATAATAATATCTAATAAAGTTTATAAAATTTTTCCGATGCTTCGGCATTAGACTCCCGAAGAACAAAATATTTCTGGACCCCTGTACATGAAATCTTTAACGCTTTGTGGTAACTTGTAGTTGGATGAAATTTTTCATGATGACTCAAATTTTCTCCAGCTTCCCAAGATTATCCATTAAACAAATGAAGTCTATTTTAGTATGCTTTTGGAAACTTATCTCTCTCAATTCTTCGGGCTAATTCCTTCAAGAACTTCTTTGGAAGGATCCAAACTCGTAAAAGTGAAACAATCTTTCATGCACATGAAACAAACATGTCAAAATTAATTTGAATTTTTTTCTTTATGGTTCCCAAGGTACTCGCTTTGTTGACTGTTTACATTTATTGTCCAAAAGATTCTTCATTATGATTGTCTTCATCTGGAATTTGGAGTTTTTCACACATTAACTTCTCACTGGTTTCCAAAGAAACCTTCTCCTTGACATTATTCTATTGTTCATTTATTAAATCTCTTCATTCATAACCATTTCTGCCATGGATACTCAACTAATCTCTATTTTCTACCATAAACATTTCATTGATTATCATATTCTCATATTCATTGAACAAATCTTGCTTTTTTGGAAACAAGTGATTTACCTCAATTATTGGTTCACATTCCTTGCATTCTACTTCATCCTTAAAAAATTCTTTGTTATCCAACATTAACACTTGATTACTGCTTGCATCCTTTAATGGTAGAAGTGTATGTAATTTCCCATCTTTCTCAAAACTGTAAGTGTTTTGGTTTCCATTATGTGTTACGTCCCTATCATATTGCGAAGGCCTTCCTAGCAGAATATGGAAAACGTCCATTGGCAAGACATCACACACAATTTCATCTTTATAACTTCCAATTTGAAATTCTACCTTACATTGCTCAGTAACCAAAACTTGATGACCATTTTGTAACCAAGAGACCTTATAAGGTGTAGGATGTGGTGTCTTCTTTAAGTTTAACTTTTCTACCATTTCAATAGAGACTAGATTATCCATGCTACCACTATCAATCACAAGTTTGCAACACTTACCTTTGGACTTACAAATAGTTCTAAACAAACTCCTCCTTTGAGTTAGTCCTTTGGTCTCTTTTTTTGCTTAGATCAACACTATTTTTAATAGAAAAGATTCACCTTCCTTAGTAGGATTTACAATTGAAACTAGATCTCCATCCTTCCCCTTTGCCTCTGCCACATGAGCACCTCATTGAATTGTTGATCTACGTTCAGGAAATTCCAAGACATGTCCTAATTGTCCACAAGTGAAACATCTGGGTTGATAATCTCTTCCTCGACCTCTGCCTCTCGAAAATGATCTCCTCCCTCCAAAATCACTTTCTCTTGGTGTTTGACTACCAGAACTTCTCGCTTCTTCCTTTGGAGGCTTGACTCCTTATTTTCTAGTTTGTCCCTTATCCTTTAAAGGACTTCTTCCTCTACTCCCCAATGTTTGTTTCCGGGCAATGTTCTCTTCTGCTGTCAAAGCTGCCTGATATGCATCTTCCATAGTTTTCAAAGGCAACAATCTAATTTCATCTTGAATTTCAAACCTTAAACCAGTAATGTACCTTGCAACTTTTTCATCATTCTCTTCTACATGTCCAACCCTAATGTTTAATTTGTAAAATTCCTCAGTGTATTCTTTAACAATCATATTCCTTTGTTTAAGGTTCTGTAATTTCTTAAAAATATTAATATGATAATCTCTAGGTAAAAAAATTACCTTTAAGTTTCACCACCACCCTGTTCCAATCTTTAGTTTTGGCTTTTCCTTTCCTCTTTCATTCAGTTTGTACCTCATCCCAACATAGGGCTACATGTCCTTTAAGTCTAGTCACTGCATACTTGACTTTCTTATCCTTGTCAACATCCTCATAATCAAATTATTTATCTAATGCATGTATCCAATCCATTAACTCATCAACATTCAAGTTACCTTCATATAATGGTACTTCCATTTTTGGCCTGGCAGACATCTTGGCAAACATCTTCAACATTTTCTCCTTTGGTGTCTCCTCTGCTTCTTCCTCACTAGAAGCCTCTTCTTCAACATCACTAACATCTCCCATGTCAATTCCTCTTTTTTGTGTAGCTTCCATGGCTACCATCCTCTCATGGACTCTGCATTCCATGGCTACCATCCTCTCATGGAGTCTGCACAATTCTACCTGGAAAGCCACATTTGTTGTAGGCATGCCTGCTTGTGCTCCCCAAGCTGTCCCTCTTGCTGCTCCTCTTCGATCTACCATAACTATTGTTGTTTCTTTGATACAAAAAATGATGCAAGATGCAACTGCCTGCAAATTCTAATCCACAAATTTAAAAACCCACACAACAATTACACTCAAAACTCATATATAATTCATTTAAGATAAAAATATTTACAATATAATATTGGCCTCATTATCATTGGCCATTTACTCATACTCCACACCTCTCCCACACTCAAACAAAAATTTTACAGAGGATCAAAATGGTTGCTTGGAATATGCATCAAAGCAACAACATTCATCTACAATACTCTGCCAAAAACCAAAATAATATCATATCTTGAAAAAATATATTACAACAAGATAGTTTTTTCCTTCTCTAGTTCTCCACATACTTACTAATTTATAAAAATCATTCTAAATCTAAAATAGGATCAAGATCCATAATAAGTGGATAAGACCAATTATTTTAGTAACTAATTTGGAAAAAACAAAACTAAGACACTTTTTTCTTTTTCTTTTTCTCTAGCCTAATCCATAATATTCGATAATAATGTTTCTAGAGTCCAACTAGTTATTACGTAGTAGTCTAACCAGACTGATTTTTTTCCCTGAAAATTATGGAAATTCTGAATATATTTTGATAAAATCTGGTAGGGATTTTTGTAAATATAGGTTACAACTGTCAAACTTCAAGATTTTGGGTTCCCAAGAGGTTTTTGATGGTGTTGAATCCATTTTCACTATAAAAAACTAGATTCAAACACTGTTATTGAAAGATTTGTTGAATTTTTTTTGCCAAGATTCCGACCACTTTTTGCCGTTGAGGAAATTCCTTCACCTCATTAGATGATGCCAATAATTACAAAATTAAAATCATTACATGAGGAATTGAACTTCCTCAAAAAATAATAATATCTAATAAAGTTTATAAAAGCTTGCTAATGCTTCTGCATTAGAAAACCTATCCACACTCAGGCCGAGCTAGGAAAAACTTACAACAACAAGATTCACTATTCAACCCAGACAATAGGAATAAGTATCCAAACCTGAATGCACCTCCGAAAAAACAAGAGTTAACCTAGGCAGAGACTAACCCAGAACACCAAGGCAGTGGGACATAGAGTGGACACCACAAAAATGATCTCCTGATCTAAAGAGACTGCAAATCATTGTCCCCATAACAATAAGGGCAGGGGAAAATCCTACTTGTGCAACGAACAACCCAAAGCCAATGAAAAAATACATAGAGCATGATCCAAACCAACTTACCTCCCCTAGATGGCGAACTATTTGCCCAAAGATGCCACACCCCTAAGAATTTCCAATGCCTTAGTCTACACAACCAATCTACCTCCTTTAGGAGCCAGGCACCCACCAACAGGAAAAACACCCCTTTCCACTACAAAATCTATCGCCGCTTATGCGTTCTCACAATAACTCGGGCCTCTTGCCACCTTCTGCATTAAGTTTCCAATCTCCCACTGTCTTCCCCACATTGCCATATCACACCCATGTGAAAACAAAATTAACATAACCTAATACACAACGCGGAAGGGAAGATAATTTTCCTTCCCATCCTTCATCCATATGTCCTATGTCATAGCCTACGCGTCAGCGCTTGTACCAACATTTCCTTGGTATCTGACACCCCCATCGAGGAATTTGGTGGAACAATTTGACATACACTAATTTTTAGTACTAGTCATGATAAGGGTTTGAGATTTATCTCAAAAAAATAATTCCTAACCAACCTAATTGCCCCCCAAATGCCACCAAACCAACCCTACTACAACTCACCAAGTGGAGAAAATTCTCCTAAAAATGAGCAAGCCCAAAACTTGAAATAGGTGGGTAGGGAAATAATGTCACATAGATTAATGATCCTTTGAAATTTTCCAAGATGTTGCACTGATCTCACCTAGTGCCAAAATATAACTTGTGAAGGTGTTGAACACTTTGAACATAGCATCACTAACTTAGCCACCAAAACACTATGTTGAGAAGTAACACTATTTGAAATGACTTTACAATGTTTTATAATTTAGTGAAAAAATTGCCAAGATTTAACAAAAATTATAATTCAATAAAAGATTCACCAAAAAAAAATATGAATATTATATAATTGAAAAAATAACCTATACATTTTTATATGTACCATGGGGATTTACCCATTTATTATACATATAATTTTGGGGGCAAGTGGGGGGCGTGGTTTCTTTAAAATTTTCCTAGTGGCATAGCATTAATTTTGAGACATACTGAATAGGGCATAATATTTGAAGAGGTCATTGAATCAGCTAGATAACTGTGAATGTTTTATTAAAAATATCAAAATTTAATAAAAATGTGGGGTATGAGAATTGGATTTGTCACTAATCACAATAACATCACCTTGAATTTGTATTTTTTATTTTTTTATTTATTTTTATTTTTATTTTTATTTTTTATTTTTTATATTTATTTTTCTATTTATTTATTTTATTATTTATTTTATTTATTTTTATTTTTATTTTATTTTATTTTATTTTTTATTATTTTTTTTGAAGAGGAATTCTGTAGAGTTTTATTTTTATTCCTAGTAACAATAGTAATAGACAGTAAATAAGTTTTATGTAGAAATTATGTTGTAGATTTGAAACTGCTCATGAAATTTACTAAATCACAAGAATCAAACCTACTCTACTGCTCTGTGGAATTCAATTCACAATCTAGAACACAAATCATAAACATGCAAGAATAATTAACACACATGCACAAAGATTTATCTAGGGTAAATCAACTGCTCAAAACCCCTTCAGCCTTACGTTCATTAATCAAGTGAGTAAGAGAATCTATTACAATTGTCATCTTAATGGTAGATCTGAACCTATAAAACATTTCTATTCTCTCCTACTGAATGACCGATCTGGCTAGTACTTAACCAATTTATCCCACCATGCTCTTATTTCCTTGCGTAATTCCTGAGTAATTGGGCCCCTATTATTTAGGAAATTCTTCTAATTGATTGTGCAATTCCCAAGGATGGTCCACCTCACCTCATGCAACACCTGTACACCCAAACTAGTTTACAACTGTTGTTACACTACCTTGGAAACTCCACCACAACTGGGAAACTCATATTCTTTGCCTGCATGAGCTAATTATTAGCTGATTGATCAGTTAAATAGATGATCTCTGAGTTAGATTGATGTCCCACTACTTAACTGACCACCAACTAGTTCTATTAACAATTAGAACTAGTTTAACTAATTACAACTGAAATTAACTCAACCTAGGCTCCTAAAATTTAGGAATCACTACATACAACTGAACTTCATGTCCCTAACTCGAATTAATTGAGATAATTGAGTGACAAGATCCATGTCACCTCAATTAACTCCTCCAAGTTGTCTGTTGATGTGGAATTTTGAATTTTCTCAATTTAATCAAGGCAAAATCAAATTGAGAATTTCTTGTTGCATTTTTCAACACTCCCTCTCAGCAAGAAAGGGATTATCAACCACCCTTATCCTACACCTGTGGAATGTACTACATGCAACACCTCTCACTTTTGTTGCTACTACTGCAACATCTGCAATTGAGAAGCAACAAAAAAAATCTGAATCAACTGTCTACTGGGAAAACTGTGTTGTTGCTGACTTTTCTACTAAGCCTCTTGCTCTGCTGTAACCACTCCTCTGCACTCTTCATTATCTAATTGACACTAATCCTCCTCCTATTGAATACTGTGGGCCCCCGTAGAAAGGTAATGTTCCATGAGGAGAACACCTCAATGGACCCCTCCCAAATTTATGAAACTCTTAGGACTAGGGCTCTACATCGCCCCACCTCATGCCTAGAGGTATGGATGCATGTGCTACCTTTGCCCACTTAGCTTGAACTCTCCTCCTACTTGAGGTATATGACTGGTCCTCTTCATCATCATCCTCCTGGTCAACCCAACTTCCAACTGACTGAGGCTCCCTCTTGAGAGATAAATCATGCTCCCTCTCAACCACAACATCTCTAATCCCTACCTTGCTCCTCAAGGTTGTGCATGCATCTTCCTCTAATGTGTAGAGGCTCTCAATTCTGACACCAAATTTCTTAATTTGACATGAAGTAAGATGCTTGAGCTAGGCCTTCCCATCTCTGAAGACTACCTCATACCCTTTGTCTTCAATCATCAATTTGTTCACCAGTTGAAGTTTTTTGACTTCATTGCTATTTCAGAATAACTCATTGATGGTATTCTACATAGAAAAGGTAATCTATTATGTAGTTTCAAGACTATTGGTCTCTCACACTCTCTAGGATTATCCTCCAGGCTCTAGCTACATCTTTCTTCCACTGAGCAAGGTTCTGGGCATCAGATGCTTGTGGTTTTTCAATGTCTATCTTGACATATTCTAGCAATCCAATTTCATCTAATACCACCTCCATGCGATCCTTCCATGCAATGAAATTAGAGCTACCTTCCAAGGCATATTCTAGTCTCATCCCATTGAAGGTCATTTTCCCAATTGTTATAGAGCCTACTACACTAAACTGAAAAATCGATCATCTTGAGAAACAACTTCAAAATTCCTGTTCTAATGTGAATCCTACTCTGATACCATGTAGAAATTATGTTGTAGATTTGAATCTTCTCATGAAATTTACTAAATCACAAGACTCAAACCTACTCTATTGCTTTGCGGAATTCAATTCCCAATCTAGAACACAAATCATAAACATGCAAGAAGAATTAACACACATGCACAAAAATTTATCTAGGGGAAAGAAACTTATAAAACCCCTTCAACCTTGTGTTCATTAATCAAGTGAGTAAGAGAGACTATTACATTTTTCAGCTCAATGGCCGAGCTCAAACTACAAAAGCAATTCTATTCTCTCCTATTGAATGCATGATCTGGCTGGTACTTAACCAATTCAACCCACTAAGTCCCTATTTCCTTGTGTAATTATTGAGTAATTGGGCCCCTATTACTTAGGAAATTCCTCTAATTTATTGTGCAATTCCCAAGGATGGTCCATCTGACCTCATGCAACATTTGTACACTCAAACTAGTTTACAATTGTTGTTACACTGCCTTGGAAACTCCACCACAAATGAGAAACTAGTATTATTTCTATGCATGAGCTAATTATTAGCTGATTGATCAGTTAACTAGATGATCTATGAGTTAGACCGATGTCCCACTACTTAACTTACCACCAAATAGTTCTATTAACAATTAGAACTAGTTTAAGTGATTACAACTGAAAATTAGTCAACCTAGGCTCATAAAGTTTAGGAATCACTACATACAACTGAACTTTATGCCCCTAACTCGAATTAATTGAGCTAACTGAGTGAAAAGAGCCATATCATCTCAGTTAACTCCTCCAAGTTGTCTGTTGATGCAGAATTTCATTTTTTCTCAATTTAATCAAAGGCAAAATCAAATTGAGAATTTATTGCTGCATTTTTCAACACTTTAGAAGTGGCCTTTAAAGCATTAAGTAATTATTTATGTTTTTGTTGTAACTTACTAACCTCATACCGAGATATATTGGCCTTAATATTTTTCATGTCTTCAATGATATTATAATCAACATTATTAGAAACAATCAAGCTCTTGAAAGTTGACTTGTCTTGGGCTGAGTCTTTATTTACAGGATTACTTAGAGTGCAAGTAGTAGGGGTTGATGTATTTGCAGTGGTGCTTCTGCTTCTTGTTGTCACTACAAGAAATTCATCTTCTTCATCTGATAATGAATCTGTAATATCCCACGTAGCATTTGCGTTTGAGGTCTCAGGTTTTCTTGAGATTGTTCTAGTTCTTCAATTTCCTCCACTTCTTCTGCAATTGAGATCTAGGTAGCAAGAGGAGTTTGTTGATTTCCTTCTAACGAATGGATGAAAACGCATTTTTGAATAATACTCCTCATCTACCTATTTTTTTAAATCAACAACTTCATTTTCCAAAGTTTTAAGGACCTTCTGCAATCGTTCCATGTCAAAAGCATCCTTTTCTTTCTTTTCTTCTTTGAAAGTAACATTCTTTGCTTGTTGAGAAGAGGGCTTCTTTTCTTCAACAATAGTTTTTTTAGCTATGCTGAGCATTTATCTCTCAATATTCATTCCTTCTTGCATGGTTTTTGCTAGAGTGTTCTTTCATACTCGTTTAACGAACATTACTGTAGAAGTAGGGAAATATCCAATGTGAAATTGGATTTAAACTTTGTCACCTGGCTTAGAATCATCTAGTATTTTATTCAAAAGTTTATTAGACCTTTGATTGAAATATTTCATTCTTTCTTTAGGAATCATATTTATATTAGATATTCAATTATCAATAAAGCTGGTTATTTACCATCACCAAATTTCTTTATGAACTTATCTTGGAAAGTATCCCTATTATTAATAGAATTAGCCAGTAAAGAAAAATGCGAAGAGATAACTCGTCCTTAAAAAGCACGAGGAAACAATTTGCAAACAACATCTTCTTCATGAACATCCTTTAGATTAATAGATAGCACGGAGTTATTAATATGATCTTCAAGAGGTTAATTGTTATTAGGGTTAAACTTAGGAAGAAACGTTCAAGATGTTTAGGTAAGGGATGTTGTTGACCTAAGATGTTTATGTCTTCGAGAGTTTCCCAAGGTTTTTGAGCCATTTTTGGAACAATAGTTGTAGGGGAAGATATGGTAACAATGACAATGACAGTAGATGAACCAACTAAAATCTGTAATAGGGGAAGATGTCACTGGTTGAGTTGAAGGAGATGGGGTCGATGAAGATAATGGAGCAACAAACTCTTGAGTTTGTGAGTGCGGGATAGTGATAGTAGGTGTAAGAGGGGGAGAACTACGAGTATTATTGTAACTGGTTGTTGAATGGAAATCATAGGCAATCTTCTTATGATGCCAATTTTTGAGAGGAAATTAGAATGGTTCGACTCGTAATTTCTCTATCTCAGCCTTGGTTAAAACACCAAAGTTTTGTAATCAAGAAAACATAATTCCTCTAGATTATTTAGAAAATTGAGATGACTCTCTTGATATTTTGAGGTCTTCAATCCTCTTTCTAATTCTCTGGATTTCTGGGGAAGGAAGAGGACTTTGATGACTAATAAAATTTTCAGGAGGGGCTTGTAGAATAGGAGGATCACTAGTAGACCTTCTAATTGCGCTTAATGAATGAGGAAGAGGAGTTAAAGTTTGAGATGATTTTGAGTGTGAAGGTTTAGGGTGTGCAACTTTAGACGTTAAATATGGTGATCTTGAAGGGGATATGGAAGTTGTAAGAGATTTTGAGGGCGAATTTGATCTCTTAGAAAGGCTTGGATTTTTTCTATCTGACCTTCTTTCCATTCATAGTCAGATGATCCTCCTTCTAGTGCCAAAAATGTTGATGGCCATAATTGACCATGATCAAAATTTAAGAAATCACCCTGTCAAATTCCCAATCAGACACTTATTCGTTTGGGATTGTGATTCTAATTGCTTCAATGAATCTAGTTACCCTTTGTGATTTTCTCCAGCAAATGGAGGTTTATTATGTGTGTGAAATTAAATAAAAGAAAATAAAAATATTAAAAAAAAACTTAATAAGATTAAAAAAAACTATCATTAAATTTAATTTATTTATATGCATTCTACTGTAATCTCGGTATCAATGAGTATGTGAAATTAAAAGATGAATAAATGACAAATAATATAGATCACTTGCTACTTTTTTATATTCATTCAAATGTAAATGAAAAATTAATTCATTTAAATAATTAAATGAATTAAGACATTAACAATATAGATCATTAGTAATCCATTAAATCATTTCATACTAAAGCATAATAAAAATTTAATGATCTCAATAAAAGAATAGGAATCACAAATTAAAATAATAATAATACCAAATTTGCTCCGCCCATTGAAAACATGAAATCACTGATGGTTCAACTAATATATTAACAAAAACAAAGCACAATAGTGTAAAAAGTGCTTTCTTCTCAAAATTCAGAACCCCGATTACAGAGCTATGCCTCGGTTTAAATAATATCACAAAAACTAGATAGATAACTCATTTCCCCATAATTTCCTCAACAAAAGAAGTAAATTTGAAAAAATAAGAAGTTTGTTTGGATGTGATGATAAAAGTAAATATTTTTCAAAAATAAATTTTGTCTCCTTTATCACCTGACAAAAAAAGTACATTATGGGGAACATAGCAACTACACATCCTGATATAAGAGAAATTTTATTTTGAATACGAGTCACCAATCCTTTTGATACAATTCTTGGTTTCTTCTGATAACCTTGGGAGTTTTATATTAAACAAGGCCTCATAAATTGGGATTGTGATAAAATGGAATAATTGGTAGAAATGGTCAAATAGTAGGTGTCTATTTCCATCTAAGAGTTGGAAATGCGGTTAAGAAATAGATAGCATCCATTATAAAATAATACATGTAAAGAGAGGAATATAAGTGGTGAGATTTTTTTTTCTATATAATACTACCTAAGTACCCACAGGGATTTTGAACCTGTGATCTATCACAAGGAGTGTCTTAACCGTACACCCATTCACCGTCAATCCAAAACCCCGTGGGTGTATAAATGGCAATATTAACTAGACAAAAAAAATTAATTTGTTGAACTAAACTATTCGATAATATGTTTTCCCAATTGAAAAACAATCCCTCATAAACTCTTAAGATAAGAGAAACCCACTTAAAAAAAAGTGTGAAACATCTATCCTACTAAAAATCATACATACATAACATGGTGCACTTATAGATAAATGGTGATTTAACTTCAGAAATAGAGCATTCTTTGGAAGTTTCTACCTTAAACTTACGCTCTTAATTTTTCCAACCCTTAAAAATATATGTACCAAATCGAAACACTTTGCAAGGTATGCCATGCCTTTTTGTAAGAGGCGAGGTCCTGTTTACGGGTCAAAGTTTGTATCGTGAACTTTCTCCGTTAAAGGCGTACAAATTTGGAGACGATTGTAATAATTCCAATAAGATTTTGGCCTTGCTAGACATAAGAAAATGCGCACGCCCCTTAAGAATTAGCTATTTTTTTTATATATATTTTTAAAGCTTTTTGAAACTTAAGATATTTAAACAATGTTTGCAATTATTTATAAGGGAGGAATAACGGATGTAAAAAAGATCAAATGGTCCGATTTGTTGTTTTTCAAGTATAATGGGGTGTTGTTGTTTTCTTACATCTAGTAATATGTTATATTAATCTTTGTTTATTAATCTTTGTTCATTAGGGTTAGCTTAAGTTTTTGGGAGATATGTTGTGATGTTTTTACTTGGGCTCAATTTTGACATGTGAAAGGTTGATTTCATAATGAATATTTCTTGTAATGACTTCGAACCTTATTGTTGTAATAGTTTCTTGGGACCAAAACACATGTATTTCTCATATAGGATATAAAGATATTTCCCATGGAAAAATAAATGTTACATTATCTTTAGTTATAAAACCATTACATGACAAAGGATATTAGCTTGAGTGGTTTGGTGAGCAATTTGTTTCTCCAACTACGTGGGTTTAAGTCTTTGAATACATGTTGTAACTAGTTCATTTGTGGTGTTTATAAAATCGCTGTATCTAGTGCCGATCTTTTATTAACCCATGAGGTGTAGACTAGTTGGTTTGTGTGGGGTTTAGTCGACATGAGGTCTTACGTTCAAACCTCATGGGGAGGGACTGAGGATGGAAGCCAATTTGGGGAAATTAAACCCCATCCCAAGGGGAATCTAGGCTCAACCATGCCTCACACAACCCTAATGATAGTATTCCATTGTGGTTTGATCATTTATCTACCATCCAATAAAAGGGTTGGCCATGGCCTAAGCTCAACCTAGTTTTTTTTCCACAAGAAAAAACCGTAACTTTTATTTATAGAAATAAAAACAACATTTTGAAAACAAACATAGTGCGTATGGTGCAAGGGACACATAGAAGCATGGCATTTCATTTGTGAGCAGGTCTGTGCATATCATGAGCAATTAAAATCTTGAAAAATCATGTTGTGCCATAAGAAAGAAAAAGAGAAAATAAAAGAGAGAAAGTATGGATGATAAATAGTGTCGATTTTTTCTTTTTCCCTTTCTACGTTGAACTTGATTCCATCTGATGGAATCTAGATCAACTAGAACCAAATCTAGCTCTTGACCCTCCTTTAGATGAGGGGGATCTTTATCAGAATCTGAACCTTCTGTTGGAGGTGATCGTTTGGTTCCACCTATTCCTGACGAGGGACAATGATCTTCCACATTTGGAGTCATTGTTGGTGAGGAGGCAGATCCAACCCAAACTGCATCATCCCCCTCCATTTTATCTTCTGTTTGTGCTGGTTAAGTCTCTTTATTTTCCTCCTTCTCGTCTTCCGAAAGGGGGGGATCACTAAATTGCCATCCTTCTGGCCTGTTTGTCAGCTTCTTTTTCCTTTTTGTGATCTTCTTCGCCATAGGACATGTGTTCTGTACATGACGTGTGTGTTAGCAAACACGACATCTAAAGTCCGTGTTCCCATAATATAAAGTTTGTGTCCACTGAAAATTTGTGTGCTTCAAAGTGATGTGATCTTGTAGCCCTCTGTTAAGATCTATCTCCACACAAATCCTAACAAAAGAAAAAATTCCCTTTAAGATATGCCAAAAACTGATGAGCAATGTGCCTCTTATGAATCCTTGGCAATTATTTGTCGTTTTAACTGCTTCTGGCCTAAACCAGTAGATCTCTTCCACTGGATTTTAACAAACTGGTCATTAGAATGTGATATTCACCTTTGCTCAAAAGGTTTCTTTATTGTAAAATTCCCAACTCTTGAAGCTAGAGACAAAATTTTATAGGAAGGACCATGGTTTTGGTGTTCAATCGGCTTGTTCACCACTCCCTGGTTCCTTGAATTCGATGCAAACACCATGGTCATCTCTAGAATGCCAGTCTGGGTCCGAATGCACAATCTCCCCCTTCATTTCTGGGAGGACAGAGTTCTAGCTGGCATTGGCAACAATTTTGGGCAGTTCATAAAGACGGACTCCCAAAGAATAGAGGAAAGGGTTTTCACTTATGCACGCATATGTGTTGAGGTAGACCTCAACAAAGGCCTTCTGGACAACATCCAACTAATCCACAACAAGCGGATTTGGACACAGATTTTGGATTATGAGAACAAAGCTTTCAGATGTAGGAATTGTAGACAAACAGGGCATTTACACAACTTGTGTCCAGAAGCTAAAAAGGATACTAGAAGGAAAAAGAATCTAGGGAAAAAACCCAAAGGATGGCAATATCCCCCACCAGAACCTGAAGAGGAGGAGGATGAAGCTGGGGATGAACCATCCCCACAAGGGAAAAGTCAGAATCCAATGGAACCTGAAACACAGGGGGGAACCCCACAAGACCCAATAGAAGCTCGGAATCACAGGGTGCAGGCCGACTTGATCCCTGACGAGGGGGACATCAGTGGGAATAAGCGCATTCACTCATCAGATAACTCAGACTCAGACAAGGACAATGCCAAAGTGGATGTGGGGAATCATCTTGCTCTTGTCTCTTCGGTGCCATCCCAAGGGGAATGGCGAAGGGTTGAGAAAAAGAAGGGGCGAAAAGCTTAGCTTTTTCCCATCATGTATATTATCTTGAATTTTTCTCCTTGTTTCTATTTATCATTTGGTCTTTGACTTGATGATGTGGCATTTTAGCCAGTTCAACATGTAATTTTGTTTTCATTAATAAAATTACGCCCTTTTCCTTGGAAAAAAGAAGAAGAAAAAATTCCCTTTTCTGTTCTTTCCAAGTCCATTTTTTTTAATTTGCCCAATTTGTTCTCAACGTCTTCAAGGACTTGATGGTGCCGAAAAGGTAGAGGAATATTTGGGAGTCTAACCCAAAATGAATAATCACCATGGTTGTAACATCAAACCGTGGAAACCACAGAGTAATTGAGAGTTCAACTCTCCCCGAGAACCAAGGCCCTTCATTTAGTACAAAGTCAAATTTTTTTGTGTGTATCAAATTGAACAACAAAAAATCCTTTAGAGAAAAGGTAAATATCACAATTAGGTGTCCAAGATGAGAAAACCCATTGATGTAGTGCTTTAGATTTTGGCCAAAATCCATTAAATCTGCAAATGATGGCTCTACTTTCCAGTGTTGTGAATAAGGAGAAAACTTGTGGAATATTGACCTCCATAGATGTGACTTGTTCCATTTGGTCCACAATATATGGACCTGGAATGTTCTGATTCATATCTGTATTGTTCAATGACTTCCTCAGTGCTTCTTCCTTAGGAATGTCTGATTTAAATGCATCATTAAAGGATGTTGGAGGTCCATTTAATGATTTGGCACGAGGAGCACCCCCTAGAATTTTGGAGTTCATAATGTTTGTATAATTTTTTGTGATATTATAGTCTTTTAACTGTGCAAAGCCTTGTAATATTTCCCAACATATTATAAGCATTGAAATATTTTGGGAATCCCCTTATTCATTTTTGTGGACTCCTTTAGAGAGGCCATAGTATCAGTGGATATAATTCATAAATTTTGGGACTTCCCACTAAGATTTCTAATAAATATATGGAAACTGTAATCCTCAGTTCAGAGATACTATAGGAGTGGATGAAATTCACCCAGAGGTAGACAAGAATCCTCAAACCCACAAACAGGGGTGGCACCATATACTTGTAGAAATGCGTGACTGGAAAAATAAGTAAAGCCATACAAAGATGCACGACTCAATAACCAAAAGTCATTAATCCATACACAACATATTGCTCAATGCTTCACAAAAACAGGCTCTGAAGCCCTGAAAGAAACCCCCACATAAGATTCTAGAATGTATACAAAATAACAACAGTGTGGGCAGAGGAAATAGAATACCCATATGTTTCTTTTGAGGCGAACCATACGTGACTAGAGCGGCAGAAATGTGATGCTATCATCACAATGCTCTTCACAAATGATTTGTCTTTTGTCTTTAGAATCAAGCATCTTAAGATGCCCATAGAAGAAATCCGCCTTAGTGCCACAAAAATCAGCTTCTGCACATTTTGTGAAAATCAATAGCCATCCTCTTGAATGCACCTCTTCAAGTATGAGTGCGCCATTTACACCATTGATAAATCATTCCCACCAGAGGCCCAATGCCTTTAGTCCATTGCCGTCCTATAGACTTGCAAAGGGCTTGCAAGGTGCGACCAAGCCCAATCGCTCAGAGCTGATGAGCAAAAACCTAACGCCGACACTCTCCATCGTTTCCCTCAATCTCCAAAACAAATTGTATTATCCTTCCGACATAACACCTTTGTCCATTACATTGAGAAACTCAACCTAGTTACAAAGAAAAATCACTACACTTATAATACTTAGTAAAAAAATTAAATAATTAAATTACTATTTATTTTTATCAAAAAGTAAACATAAATAATATAAATGATTTATTATTTATTTTAAATTTTAACATTTTCTCTATCAAAACTAAACATAAACAATATATTATTTTTTCTCTTTTATTTTTTTAACATTTTATTTGATAAGATTTTGAAATTACACAAAGTAAGTACACAATTATGCGAATAATCTATTATTACTTATTTCAATTATACTATCTATAACAATTTTTGAATATTATGTATTGGTATATTTTATCAAATATAGAGGGGTTTATATTAAATATGAAATTTATTATATATATATATATATATATATATATATATATATTTCTTTTTTAACTTTGAGGGTTAGTTTAATTAGTTAGTCCTTGTTAAAATACTTTTGCTATTGAGAGGTTACGGGTTCAATTCTCTTGACACCCTGGGGTCAGACTTTGTGGTTGAACCAACATGAAATGATCCTTTCAGATGGATTTGCCTGACACAAATGTTCACCACAAAGCTAACACAAAAACAAGAAATGATCCCCTTAGATAGAATTCGCTTGATACCTTAGAGTCAAGCTATTGAACCAACAGGGAATGATCCCTTTGAATAAATTTACTTGATATAAATATTCACCACAAAACTAACAAAAAAAACAATAAATAATCCCTAATATAAATATTCTATAAATATAGAGATCCATAAACCACATAAAATAAAATAAATAAATAAATATAAATATAAATATAAATATATATATATATATATATATATATATATTTTCTTTTGTTGGTGAAGTTTAGAATTCAATGTGCATTGCTCTGATATTATGAATGTTATGCCCAAGATATTTTTTCCAATCCCAATGCATCTATTTATTGTCCCAATGTTTCCTCATAATAACCATGACACATAAAATTATATTGTCCCCACAACATCTCTTTATAAATTCCGTTTTCCAAAGAAGAAGAAAAAAACAATATAAATTTGTGTACATATACACCTCGTTGGTTGGATAGTGATCCAGTAGAATCTGGTGTGGAGGAATCTGTAATTATATTGTAAATATTATAAATGTATTATAATCAATTGTTTATTGACATAATGATGAAATACATTATGGGTTGCCATCAAAATCTGTGGCCAACAATCATATGATTGTTTACACTGTAAGTTACAATGAAATTCTACTAGAATAGACATGTTATCAATTCAAGGGATCTGAGTGAGGCCCATTTTGCTAAAATTATGGGATGGTGGGACATAATTTTCAAGTTTATTACTCTGAAAAATTGTGTGTGGCCTCGAACTAATTCAATGACTTTTTGGTTTTGTCCTTAGCTATGGGAGACCATCAGGGTTTGGTCTCTTTTACTACGTTGGAAAAAGAAATTATATCTTACTTGAAAGTGTAAGGTGTGAGAGGATCCTTCATGACAACTAAGTGTCTGCGCAAGGTATGTATGCACATTTCATTATGGTGGGGTGTCCTCATTGTTTAATGAAAGAATGAGGATGGTCAAGGTATGGAAATTTAATTATGGTTAGGTCTGGCTTTTGTTTGATGGAAGAATGAGGATAAAAAGTTAAGATATTAAGATGTATTTAATATGAAGTAGAGATTGAAATAACAATTAAAAAAAATAATAATAAATAAAGAGGTTTTAAGGTAAGAAAATAGATTTTAATGTGATAATAGATATATAAGAAAAGAAAAAGATAATAGAAAAAGATATTTGTTATAAGAATATTTAACATTTTAAATGTTGGAATATTGAATAATGTTATTTCTCAAATGATTTTGAATATTTGAAATACATTGAGTAATACACTGATATAATGTTGAATAGGTTATTGAGAGATTAGTATAATTATAGTTGAGTAAAGCTAAGCGATGACAATGTCATATTTTTGCAAAAAGTTGGAAGATCATAATGACAAAAAATATTGTAATGGTAGCAAAATCCCCACTAGTGAAATCACCTCTTATATCATCTTTTATGTTTCCATACTAGTAGCGTTCAAAGTTCGAGAAAAGACAATATCTAGACTCAAACAAATATTGTGCCTAATCTGGATATAAGAGAACTATATAAGGATTTTAGAATTGATAAACTTAAGATAAATAAAACTTAAGTTAATCAAATTTATTGTGTGACAACCTATTACATGGAAATTTGGAACTTGTTTTAATGTTTAGGAATTATCAATATAAATTCACCATCAAAAGCTAACCTATGATCCGTAAACAAAATTGTCAATCTTTCATGGGTTAGAAAATGTTGATAAGCACACACTTACTTGCAAATTTGCATGAGAAACAAGAGGAACAAGACACAGTGAAAGAATGGTAATTGAATTTATACCCACTATGTAGGTCTACACCATGGAATGATGGATGAAGTTCAAATATAATCATAGTACACATAACAGGCTACTAACTATAACATGCAAAGAAACAATTTGACACAATATTTTTATGTGTGCCTCTTGAACATTAATATATTGAAAAACTAGAAAAAATCAAATAATAATCAAGAAACATATGATTATCAATACAGGTTTAGGACTCATTAAATAAATTATCATTCAAAGTGATAAATGTATAGCACAAAGTATGATCATTTAATGAAATATAATTGAGAGCCAAGCATACAATAATAAAATAAGATATTTCATTTTTAATTTTGATATTGCTTTATGTTTTGGACTGCGATGAGCTCAAGGAAACCTAGCAATCCAATCGCCGCCTCCATGCCTCTGGCAGCTTTCGGGCTTCGGCTTGGCCTGGAGAATAAGAGTAATGCATGCCTTAATCACGGATCGCAGGTTCCCCCGAGGAACCACAGCAGACTTGCCGCCGCCTCCATGCCTTCGGCCGCTCTCGGCTCCCAACCTTCGGCCGTTCTCGGGCTCCTGCTCGACCTGGCAAATGATGGTAATGTGTGCTTTAGTCATGGAATGCGGGTTTCCTCAGTCATCAGTGAACAGCTCGCCCTCCAATCTCCTCTGAGTGCCCCCAGCACTCTTATATGCTCTGCTTGGGACTTTGGGGCTGCCAGCTCTCGGCCCTCGGATGTTGTTTCACGCACCTGCCGCCCCCTTCAGTTTGAAAACGCATCAGCCAAGGGTGAACACGCAGATCTTATTTCTGGTTCTCCTCACGCGGAGGTTCTTAGAAGGACACATTCTACTTTGGAAGAATACGCTGCTTCTTATCGTCAGAACTCCTCTTGCTCCCTGGATCTGCCTGGATGGAGTAACCGGAACCCCTTTGATGCAGAAGGCAACAACAAGCACAATGACGTCAGGATGCTCGCATTATCTCTTCACAAGCCCCTGCGGCAAATTCAGGGAAAGACAGCCCTTCAGAGCCCCTGCATCCTCTCATCTCAAATTTGCAGGGGAATGCAAATCTCTGACCTCTCTGCCTCATTTCAGATCCAAATCAGGCTCATCTCGGGCAAAACCTGGCTACAGTGGGTGAGCTCATCGGATTTAGTGCAGAACCTCAAACATGCTCTGGAACTCAAGCTGGGGATACCCTCTGCAACTCAACGACTCCTACACGAAGGTAAACAACTCGAGGATCTCTACTCCCTTTCCTTTTACAGCATTAAGAGAAATGCCTCCATTATTCTTGCCCTCCGTTTGAGAGGGGGAGTTGTAGGACAGTCTTCTTCAGCCAAGGAATTTTCATACAAAGATGCTGTCCATGCACAGAAGAAGGAGAAAACAGTGCCACCAGCTCAGGCTCCCAAACCTTTTCTGGTGGACAAACTGGAGGAAACCCCCTCCATTGAAATAATACACCCAACGCTGGATGAGCAAACCCAAAAGTATGCAGAGCATGGCATTATTTGCAGGTTCAATGGGTTATGGCCATGCACAATAGATCTCTACCAGTGGATTCACTCTAACTGGACCAACAATTGTCAGGTTCTGTTATGCTCAAAGGGCTTTTTCATTACAGTGTTTGCTTTTGAGGAGGACTACCAAAAAGCCTTAAAAGCCGGGGCATGGTTTTGGGGCTCAACAGGTTTATTCCTCACCCCCTGGTTCCCAGACTTCGATCCATCTACAGCAATCATCACCAAGCTCCCAATCTGGGTCAGACTTCCTAATCTCCCGGCGCATCTATGGCACTTCGCTGTATTCCAAGGGATCGGCAACTCCCTAGGCCGCTTCCTAGACACAGACACTTCTAGAGGGGAAAAGGGTTTATATACCTATGCCAGAATCTGTGCAGAAATAGACATGAGCAAAGGTCTCCCTGACAAGATCAATCTCAAAATTGGAGACTTCCATTGGACTCAGTACCTGGATTACGAGAACACAGCTTTCCGCTGCCGCAACTGCCACCACACAGGGCACCTTCAGAGCTCTTGTCCTTCAATACCCGCCCAAAAGAAGAAAGCCAACCCTAAGAAGAAATCCAAAAGCTGGAAGCCGCATGACCCTCCCCCCATGGACGATTTTGATTTCAGCTCAGATGAAGAGGAGGAGAATGAGGAAGGAGAGGCAGCAAAGATGGCACAGGATCCGCCCTCGGCTGAGCCTGAAAATTTGTCAGTCCAGCCAATCTCTCAGAAAAGAAATCATGAATCCTCTACCTCGGATTCAGACAAGGAAATCTCTCAGTCTGCCCAGCTCAGTTTGCAAATCATGCCAGCTCAGCAGTCCCCTCCTGAATGGGTCAAAGTTGGCAAAAAGAAAGGGAAAAAATGCCGCATAGTTGACTCTTCCCATGTTGGGTAGAATCCTATGCTTGGCTTCTGCTCCCCTGTTCTTCCAGTTACTTCATGCTCAGCTCTTCTCTCTTCTCTCTTCTTCTAGGAGCCGAGGTGGATAGCCTATCCTTTCCGGCTGCCTGTGTTCTTGCTTCTCTTGGATGTAACTTCTGGCTGTATTATACATTTTCTTAATAGACTTAGTTTTTACCGAGAAAAAATAAAATAAAATAAGATATTTCCAATCATATATATTCCTTGCCTATGTTACCAACAATAGGATACTAAGGACCTATGAGATTCATCACCAATTATTGACATGATCATCACGTAATTAGTTCCTTGAACCAAAACATTTATTGAGATGGAAGCCACAAGGCATGGATGAGAATGTATTTAGGTGAAACTTGTATAATAAAAAATATCACCATAAGAATAAATTCCTAGTTATAGTAGGATTGGTATTGATGTGGCCAATCACAAGTCCATGGAAATTTATAAATATGATTCGTGAAGTATGTAATATGCGTGGAAATCACTCCACATATTTGTGATTGATTTTGCAACATTATAGAAAGACATCCACTTTGATTAAGTGTGTCTTTTACAATTCATAAAACCATGATATCCATAACTGATATGCTCTTTACACTAGAGCACTCCAGGAAAGTGTATTTTGTAACCATGTATAAGTGGACAATTCCGAGATATTGGATATTGTCATGACAGTTAAAGCACAAGGATATTACAAATTATTACATTAATATCCAAACTGTTATTCTTTTTTTGTAAATAAGATAGTATATTACTTGATGAACTGAAAGATTACAAAAAAGGGTTGTGTGGGAAGGAACCCGACATAGGACCCTACCAAAAAGCTAATGATGTCCACAACACAGGATGTTTTTACAGTGTAGACCAGACAAAGGAGGGAACATAGTACAAAAGAGGAGCCGAGAGGTGCTCTCATTACTACATTGCAAAATTGAGAAATTAGATGCCGAGAAGGGAGAGGAGCGCCTTGTTTGCGACAGACAGAAGGAGTGAACCTATGCTACAGACCGAAATATAGACAATAAATAATAAGAACAACCGGAAGGGAACCGACTGCATCACTCCTGGTTGGTGGTGACACGATCCTCATCCAAGGAAATGGGGTTTTCTAGTGAGCTTCCCTCCTACTGCGCGGTGATGGCTCGATGATTCGTGGAGGCCCCCAGGTCCTCTTTCTTTATGCTCAGGGTGCCATCAGTGGTTGAGTGAGCCTTCACAGTAGACTTCTTCTTAATGACAGTGTAATTTGGAGCATCCTGAGTGATAAATCTGCAGTGATGGATGACTTCAACATACACTACAAATTTTTCCGTAAGCCGGTCAATCTTGGTTTCCAGAATCTTGGAACGCTCCTCTTGTTCTTGCATAGCAAGCCCCATGATGGTCTTCATTTGCCACCAAGTTTATATGGTGCACACATAAAGGTTTTCCCGTGCCTGGGTGAGAGTAGGGTTAGGAATCCAAGCAAATTCTGCATCAACCTCCTCCGTGGTAACCTCTCTATGGAGAGTATTGGCCTGGTCTTCTAAAGATGAAATTCACTGCCTAGTCTTTGGATTAACCGCCACCGAATAGCTTAGGGCAGTGTGCCTAGCAGCGGTCTCCACGCGAGTTGTGTGGGCAGGTCCCAGGGACTGCTAGCAGGAGGCAACGCGACTACACGCACCTCCCCTACTAGGACTAGAGGTAGAGCCAATCCTCGGAGCCATGAGAAAAACAGAGGGGCTGGAATGCAGGGGAAACCAGAGAACGAGGGGCAAACAAAAGGGGAGAAGTGATGTGAGAAGAATGAGGGGGAGAAGGGAGGAGGGTGAATTTATAGAAGCCAAGAGGAGGAGAGAGACCTAGAATGGGGAAGGGGGGCAGGTAGGGGACGCATGTGGAGAACTGAGGAGGGGTGGGGGAGTAATGGCAGAGCAGGGAGGATGAGACTGGGAGACGACGGTCACACAAGGGGAAGGGGAGGTGGTGTTGCAGACTTTGGAAATAGGCGAGGCAAGGAAGGGGCCGTACCCAGACGCCCGCTATATGTCCTTCTCATTGAGCAGAGAATCCATATTATAATGATGAAAAGTACTCGAACAGTTATTGTTCATTAAATTTGTTGTCTTCTTCATTGATAGAAGCGCATTGCTGATGAAGTTCCCCATCCTCCAAATCCTACCACGCTCAGGACTTCAGGCATAGGGTACCAGCTGTACCCTCATTTGCTAGTATGATCGCGAGTTTATTTCCTTTCCTTCTGATTGCTTGAAAGTGAAGGCCTGCCATGCTGTCAATTCCTTACTTGATGTGTTGTATGATTTTGTTTAGGCGCCAATTTTCTGAGATCTTATCCACCTCGATTCCTTGTTGGAGTTTTTTACCGATTTGAGTAGCCAATGTGGAATCTCCTTCAACAATCAGAGGACTGAGGTTGAGGTAGTGTGCAATGGATATTCCATGTTCCAAGGCATGAAGTTTTGCGACACTATTGGTAGCTAAGCCAATATTGCCCTCATAAATCCAAATTATCTCACCTTTTGAGTTTATGAAAACCCCTCCAAAACTTGTTGGGCCTGGATTTCCTTTAGTTGCACCATCGTAGTTGAGCTTGAAGGTCCCCTGCTTCAGTGACTGCTACTGGGGCAAAGTGATTTCCTGTCATTTAATTTGTCTACTCGGGGGTTTCGTAAACTTGTGAAGCATGCTTGCACTGTATGTGCTAGAAATTGTCTCTCAGTTTAGATTAATCTAACTACAAAATAATGAAAACAAATTCATCTAATCTATGAAATCAAATAATGAAAATGAAATTCAACTAACCCATGAAATCAAGTAACGAAAAGAAAGAAAATATAGCGCGCGCAATCACACTTGGAGGAATTGAAATTTTAATTGAAGAAAGCATTTCAAAGCATGTAAGAAAAAAAAAAAAACTAATTTATACTTAGTTACTCCAGCATTCAATTATGAAGTGTTACCTTCTTGAGATGATGTGTAAGCAACTATCTATACTTTAACTTCTAATGTCCTAGAAAAGCAAGTAAAGTGTGCAGAAAATAACTCAGTAATTGCATGTATTAAATATTCAACCATTCAATCTTGAAATATGATTAAATCAATTTCTTAGAATGATCTTTAGGAATATCAGTTAATGCAATTAAATGAGGATCTTAAAAGCAAATGTAAAAGCACAAAAAAGTAAAGCTCAATGATTGCATAGGTTGAACATTCAATCACCCAATTTGAAGTCACCTTCTTGGCCTGATCTTTTATTCAATTATACAATGAATTGATAGTTTGATATAAGAAAGTAAATAACAAAACATGAAAGGAAACTAAATAACTATGAGCTCTTGCCTCAAACTTAATCCAATTGGAAAATAAATAAATCTTTCCTATTGAAATGTTTTTAGAAAAGAAAAGATTACACAGTCATTCTAAAACTAATACTAAGAAAGCAAATGAACTTTAATCTATAAAAGCAATTAAATCTCACACATTTTAGGTAGCTGATCTAAAAGTGTGAGAGATGGTAAATCGAGATGCTCCATATGTAAGCAAAACCAAGTCAAAATGAAGGAACATTCATGAGTAAGGTTCCACAATCTAATTCTGTATTCAAAGCTTGAGCATAACTCCAATTTTACACATCTCTCATGATAGGAGAAAACTTCCCCTATTTATACAAAAAGATGAGAAGTTATCTCATTAATGAGAGTCCATGAATCTTTCCCTATATCTATAGAGTTACAATCAAAATAGGAAATGATAAGGCACATGTCTTCTTAGAGTTTCAATACAAATACGAAATGAGACACATATCCTCATGATCCCATGATCTTCTCTACTCAAATTCGAATTTGGTTTTGGGAGGCCACATAAGGGTCTTTTAGAGGCTTCCTTTTGACCTACACATGTCAACAATCTCATCCCACTTGTTAGGTATAAGCATATGCACATTATTTTCTAATTTTTAACCATAAATTAACTTAAAAATGCTAAGAATTAATAAAGTTTGGAAAAACATAAATATAACCCAATAATGATAATGGTAAGGTAGATGTAATGAAATGGAGGTAAATGTAATGAAATAGAGGTGGAGTGAAGGTGACAATAGGGAAATATAAATGAAAATGTAATGGAAGTGAATGACAATTTCAAGGCCCAACATACCCCCCAACTGAAGCTATTGCATGTTCTCAGGCAATCTATTACATTAATTCTTTTTTATCCTTGAGCTTGGCTTAACTTTGTATGATATCATTTGATAACTTCATAAATATGCAAAATCTTTTAGTTGAATTGCAACATGGTTGGTTCTTGTGTTACATCCATATTTTGTTGCTGCATTCATTTTTTATATTTGAACTTTGCATAATGATAATTTGATTATTGTTGCAAAGTATATCTTTATTGGATTGCATCATAGTTGGTTATTATGTGACAACCATGACTATGTTTGTATCCAATTATCTTTTTAGTACTTTTGACAAGCCTTTGTATGCTCATAACAATAATGTAATAGTTAATATCTTTTGAAAGTATGTGGGCTTTTGAATGTGATATGAATATGAATGTATCCCCCCCAATTGATGATATTGGCAATTTTATGAGATGAGGAAGAGAAATGTTTTTTCTAGAAATTATCATTCTAGCTTTTTAAGGAATTCTATGGTAAAAAGTTAGAAAATGACATACCTTAACTTACCCTTTAGAAATGGATGAGCTGCATGTGTGGTGGTTGCAAAATTCTGATCATAATATTCTTCAAGTGGCTGGACAAGTCATGGAGAAAAGAGTCAAGATGACTTTTTATTTGCTTTTATTAAAACTTGCTGAATCTGCTGCGGAATAGTTCTGATTCTACTGCTGTCATATGATTCCGCAATTGTTATTTGATTCTGCAGCTATTGTCTAATTTTGTAGCCGCCATCTGGATTTGTAGCTACATATCTTCTACATTTGATCCAAAATGTTGAAAATGATAGTCTTCATGTCTTGAAAACTCATTGGCACAATTCCTGCTATGTGAATAAATGTTCTGATGTCAAACATAGTAGGAAATTGTTGACTTAGTGGCCATTAATAGATGCCACTAGTCAACACGAGAACTCTCACCATTGATGACAATGAGAGTTAAGATTCCAAACACATCTTGCTAAGTACGAATAATTTTGTTGTTGTCGAGTACCTAGAAGATCTGATGAATAAGGGACATTGATGTATTCCCATTCTTCGTCGGCATGAGGATTTTCCATTAAGGCATGCAAGCCTCAAGGTGTTTTTGCAAGGATTTTAGATTCAAAGGACTATGGATTCAATAATTTTCATTGAAGCAGGGTTTATTTGTGAAATGAAAAAGGATAGGAAAGAAAAAATGGAAATGGAAGATGTCAATGGAAAATAATAATGACAATGGGAAATAAGCATGTAAGTGAACTTCTTGCTTTTATTTTTGGGTCAGGCGGAAAATGTATATGAATAAAGGAAAATGAACAACTGACTCTTGCTGGAAAAGATGACTATGGCTTGCTTTGAATTGCTTGGTTGGATTTATAATTCAAAAGGGAGGAAAGGTAATGGTTTTGATGGATATGGAGATGGACTTGTTCTTATGTTTCTCATGGAGTCGGTCCTTTGAAGACCAATTGTGCGCACAATTAGTTTCCTTCAATGATCATTCGATTATCCCAAACCTGCAAAAAACTTGACATAAAGAACACAAGTGTGTTCAATAAGAAATGATCAGTTCCTTTCTGATTCTTACACAAAATGTCAAATGAAACAGACTAAGGAAAATCAAAAGTGTTATATTCAGTCTAATTCATGATATCGATAACAATCCATTTTTAAGAAATAACCATGAAAAATAAATTAACTCCCTGTTGTCAGATGGCTTCATGCACTGTGCTCAGTGAAATGATTGGCATCACAAAGATTTGCTGTGCTCTACAAGTTAAAACTTCATAGAAAAATACACAGCAACAATTTTAATGCCAAATGTTCATAAATCATCTAAATAATTTTATAATTGTTTTGCAAGCCATTATTGAATCGTTATTTGTGTTGCAAAAATAACATGCTGTCAAAAATATTTGAAGCGTAAAAAATATGAAAAAGTACTTGTAAATTTTTTTTATTTCAATCAAATTTTGCAAGTATTTTTCGCTTTATAAATTGCTTCAATAAATTGATTGCATATGTATTAATCATCACAATATATATATATATATATATATATATATATATATATATATATATATATATATATATATATATAGATATATATATAATATATATTTTCACAAATAAAATGATTTCTTTCATTCAATTTTTGAAAATTATTGCTATTCGTTTCATTACTTCAGAAGTAGGGACCTTTCTCATTCTAGTAGTTGGCGTTCCTGGCCTTGGATAAAACTGTGAAATGTGAACATGCAGAAACTTGTATTCTTTGATCAGATTAATAGTGGTCTCGAAATTATCTTCCTTTGTTTTGCCTGGAAATCCACATATCACATTAGTCGCTATCTGCATGTCTGGCACAAGTCGTATTAATGTATCAACCACAAATCTGAATTCACTGATTGTGTATTCACGCTTCATAGCATTCAAAACAGAATCACTCCCTGACTACACTGGCACATGACGAAACGAGTATACACATGGGTGCAGCATTAAGTTAGCAATTTCTTCCAAGTGTTCAAGGATGTAAGGAGGGTAAATCTATTGAAATTTTGAGGAGGAGCAAGAGTCATTGTTTGATTAGAAGTCTTAGTGAATTAAATGTGTTATTTCCAGCAAAACCTTGTGCATAAAAAATAATCCGTTTTCCTCACGTTGTCACCAAACAGGGTCTTGAAGAACCGCGATTTTCTCCCGAACAGTTAGGAACCCGAGGAAACAGTTTTTGGGTTTTTAAACTGATCCCGTTCTAGAAAAAATCCACATCCCAGTTTTTTCAGATTCGCCCTAGTTTGCTCAGAGAATTTGTTTTAAAATCGGGTGTCAAGAGAGTTACGCTTTCTAGCAATTACGTTTTCTGCAAAAATCAATTTCAGATTTCTCCTAAATGGTTGCAAAATCCAGTAAATCGATTATGAGTTAACTTATTGCCCTGTTCTAGAGAAAACCTATGTCTTAGTTTTGTCTAATTTGCTGCGTTTTCTAGAAATGTTCAGGTGATTTTTGATTTGCAGGTTTTGAAGGTTGGGCTTGTGGCTACGTGGATGTCTTCTAGCAAAGGAAAAGGGAAGATCTAACTATAACAATCATCCTATAGACAATTCCGGCGAACTCAAAATCTGGAATGAGATAAAAGATGGGACAATGCTTTGAAGAAATCTATCCTTTTTGTAATCCCGCAGAAAATTCTTGCATTACAGAGGTAAGGATTTTTGCACATGGATTTGCAAATCTTGCAGTAGCTAAATAATTTTTATGATATACTAACAAATCAATTTATTTTTCTGATCCTCCAGGTACACGAAGTGCAGAAGGAGAGCATACTTGAGAGATTTATTTTGTTAGCATAGTCAAGATTTTATCAATCGATTCCTCTGTAAATTTTGCAAAAATAAAATGAAAAAGGCTTGATCTCATACCTTAAATTATCGTTCGTGATTTTCTCTTGTGCTCCTTGTTCTCAACCATTTTTTTTATTGCAAATTTTTCCTACCAAGGGTTAGTAGATGGGTGGTTCTTACAACACCACAAAACATCAAATTTATCCTAAAAACTATAAAAATTTATTTTTATTTTTCCTATTTATCTAAAAACTAATTTTTTTTTTTTAAGTATATTCATGCTTCCAATGAAGCCATTTACGAATTAGAATTTTTGAAATGCTCATATCCAAACTTGAAAAATGTACCTGATTGTTTATAAGGATATGCGAAATCGACTTGACCTTTCGATTTGCCGCAATGATCTCTTGAATAATTGATGAATATTGTGGCGTAACTGCTTTTTGATACCATTCCTCAATGTAGTCTTTGGGTTGCATTCTAGAACGTTTGTCCATAAATGGTTAGTAAAAACTGTCAGGCCAGGAGTAACTCCAGTTTGGTAGAAAACTAATTCGATTTATTTCATTAGGTAGCTATTTGTTATATACAAAGAATGTGACTGCTCAGTTCATCTTCTGATGACTGTTCACATTCCAGATTCACCCAATCGCAGAGGATTAGGTGTTAACATTCCCCCCCTTAATCTGAAGGGATGTTGGTGAGTCCAAGCATCGTTCTGAATCTTTCAAGATTTCTCTTCCAAGCGCTTTGGTGAAGATGTCTGCAATTTGCTCATTTGTGGAACAATGACGGAGATGGATTGTTTTGGCCTCAACATGATGTCGGATCAGATGATATTTAGTATTGATGTGCTTTGTACGATCATGGAACTTTGGGTTCTTGGCCAACTTTATTGCAGAGGTGTTTTCAATCAAGAGTGGAGTTGATTGTACTTGTTTTACCTGCAAATCTTCAAGAATTTTCCTGAGCCACACAATTTCTTTCGTTGCTTCAGCTGCTGCCACGTATTAAGCTTCTGTTGTGGAATCTGTTGGAACTGATTGTTTGCATGATCTCCAAGAGACAGCTCTTGATCCAAGACTCATAGCATATCCTGAAGTAGATACCCCAGTTTCTTTGTCTCCATCGAAGTCTGAATCAGAGTATCCAATCAAGCTGAAGTTGTCCACCTGTGTATACTTGATTCCAAGGTCTTGAGTTCCCTTCAAGTACCTTAGAAATCTTTTTACAGCAGACCAATGTCCCTCACAAGGCTTTTGCATAAACCTGGAGAGGATTCCAACAACAAATGAAATGTCTAGTCTGGTAGTAGTGAGGTAGATGAGACTTCCTACAAGCTGTCTATACTTTGTTGCATCCTCAAATTCCTTTCCTTCAATAGATGTGAGCTTTAAGTTTTGTTCCATTGGAGTAGAAAGAGGATTGCACTCTGTCATGCCAAATCTGTTTAACAAATCTCCAATGTATTTCTTTTGAGAAAGAAATATGGATTTTCGATGTTGGGTTACTTCAATGCCAAGATAGTAATGAACATAGCCCAAATTAGTCATTTCAAAACTTTTCCCCAATTCCTTCTTTATGGATACAATGTAGCTTTCATTGTTCCCTGTCATTAAAAGATCATCTACATATACCACAAGATATAGAACTATTTTTCCAACTTTCTTGACAAATAAAGTTGCATCATCAAGATCAAAATGATTGAAGTTGAGTTTCAGAAGATGCTCAGTTAGTTTTTCATACCAGGCTCGCGGTGCTTGTTTGAGGCCATACAAGGATTTCACAAGTTTGCATAATTTATGTTCATGTCCTTTCACAGAAAATCCTTCAGGCTGGGACATAAAAACATTCTATTTTAGATCTCCATTCAAGAAGGCAGTTTTTACATCCATTTGATGGACTTTCCAACCGTTCTGAGCTGCTAGTGCAAATAGTGTCCGGATGGTGGCCCATTTTGCTGTGGGGGCAAAAGTTTCCTCATAATCGACCCCTTCCTTCTGTGTAAAACCTTTTGCCACAAGCCTAGCTTTGTGCTTGTCAAGTGAGCCGTCAGCTTTGTACTTGTTCTTGTAGACCCATTTGCAGCCAATTGGTTTTGTTCCAAATGGAGGATCAACTAGCTTCCAAGTGCCGTTCTTTATGAGGGCATCATACTCCTTTTGCATCGCTTCTTTCCATTTATCATGAGAAGCAGCTTCTTTGAAGGAATTTGGTTCAAAATCTGTAGACAAGTTCAATTCACAATCATAAGAAACATCCATATCAACAGGTGAATTAGAGTCATCTACATCACCTCCATTTTGTCGGTTTGAATTTCTGGTTCCTGTTTTTCCAATTTCATCAGGATGAACACTTTCAAGTGTCTTTGTCAGCCACTTTGGGGGACCTTTCTAAGATGGTCCAGGCTGCTCTGTTGATTGAGTTGGGACTGAATCAAGATTGAGTCTCCCAATTCTATCAATTACATCACTTAAAGCATCATCCGTTGTTGGAGTTTCAGTCGGGGGAGAGTGTTCTTCAGAAGAAGATTCCACATGTTGATCTAGTATAGGAATCCCCCCTTCAAGATGTGGAATCTGATTATCAAATTCTTGAAATGATTTTGTTTTTGCGAATCTATCCAAGCGATCAAGTTGCCGCTCAACAACATTGTCAGGTTTGGATGATTCAAGAAAAATTACATCTCTAGATACAAAAAACTTTTTATTTGCTTCATCATAGAGGCGGTATGCTTTGGAGGTGTTTGAATACCCCAGGAAGATACACTTACGACTTCTAGCACCAAGTTTGTTTCTATGTACCTTTGGTATCAAAGCATAACAGGTGGAACCAAAGATCCTGAGATGTTTTACCGAAGGAACATGTCCATACCACAATTCATAAGGAGTCTTGTTTCTTATAGCATTAGATGGACATCTATTCTTTATATATGCAACACATAGAACAACATCAACCCAAAACATTATCTTTACATTTTTGAAGAAAATCATGGATCGTACCATATTCAAGATTGTTCTATTCATTCTTTCAGCTACACCATTCTGTTGGGGATTATAAGGCACAGTAGTTTGATGTTTGATCCCATGTTCGCGAAGATAGTTTTCAAATTCATTTGATGTATATTCTTTTCCATTATCAGTGCGAATAGACCCAATATGAGATTGTGCATCATTTTCAATCCATTTATGAAAATTATTGAATGTTTGAAATGCATCAGATTTGTTCTTCAATAAATAAACCCAACACATTCTGGTGTAATCATCAATAAATGTCATGATATATTTATTTCCATTTGCAGAAGGAACAGGCATTGGACCACATAAATCTGAATGAATGAGTTCAAGCTTCCTATGTGCTCTTGAATGTGAATCATGAAAAGACTATTTGCTATGCTTTCCTAGAATGCAAGCATCACATTGCTTATGTTTCCTAGGAATTGTAGGCAAACCAGCAACACCATTTTTCTTCAATAAGCGAAGACTGTCATAGTTTAAATGTCCAAATCTAGCATGCCATAATAAACTTGATGGAAGTGTACCTTCTTCATGATGAGAAATATATGAGAAATGTTGTGCATGAGCAAAGGTTCCTTACAGTTTGAGAAGCCTTTCTTCTTCTATTCCCCTCATGACAAGTGAGTGGGCAGAAGCTTTTCTTACCTCAAGCTTGCCATCAAACATATGAATGGAGTGACCTTGCTGGCAGATGTGGACCAAGGACAGCAAGTTTCTCTTGAGCTGTGGGAGATATAGAACATGATCTAGAAGAAAGTCTGGAAGACCAGGCAGTTTAAGCCTGATTGTGCCAAGCCCTGATGGCTTGATTTTTGATTGATCTACAAAGTATATTGCTCCATCAACATTGTCAGTGAAATCTTCAAAAAATTCTTTTCTATGAGTCATGTGACAGGTTGCTCCTGAATCAAGCAACCAATCATTTTTCAAAGAAGCAAGTGAAGCATTAAATAAATCTTCATTTACTCCAATGTTACATTGTGCCTCAATATAGTGAGCGGATTCAGGTGCTTTACCTTTGTCTGTATCATCAATTTTACCTTTCTGTTGGTTTCTTTTCTGCTCAATTTTGTCCCATGGTAGCTTGCATGTAGAGGCATCATGTGATCCATTTCTTTTGCAGCGAATGCAGTGTAAGTCTGCCTTTTCTCCTTGAGAATGTCTGCCCCCCTGCCTCTGAAATATCTTCCTCTTCCTCTTCGTCCACCTCTTCCTCTTGTAGAATCTTGAGAAGGATGCTTTTCTTTATGAGCAAGGCACACAGTCTCTTCAGAAGATTCAGGGGCTGTCTTCTTTCCAAAGGCTTTCTCTCTTTCAGCAAACTTTTTCACAAGAGAGTCAAAGGTTATATCTTTAAGATTTCCATTTGCTTGTAAAGACTCAAGATAATTGGAGTAAGTAGGATAGAGTGCCTTGAGAAAAATCAATAAGAGGGATACCCAGCTCAACCTTAGTGGATTTGATATCATGCATTATAGACTTTACTTCAGATGCAAGAGCAAGAGGATCATTATTTTTCAGTTCAAGACTGAAAAGTTTAATCATGAGCTTAACAACTTCAAGTGTAGAATGTGAGTCATAGAGTTCTTTCAGCTTTTGCAAAGCTTCAAAGGCAGTTGAATATGATGAAATATGGTGACTCACCTCTTCATTTACAGATGCTGCGATTAATGCATAGGCTTTGTTGTTCTTGTTTTCCCAAATGATGAGCTCTTTGTCTGATGTAGGCTGTACTGGGTCATTGTCTCCTTCTCTGACACACACTCCTTTTCAAAACTCATTGAAGATGAGGGTGTGTTTTACCATTTGGGACCATTCCGGATAGTTCTCCTTGCCAGTGAGAACTATTCCTACCATAGAGATGATTTAATGCATTCTGTAAAAAAAATACTTCTGCTGATAGAAAAAAAATACTTCCGCTGATATACACTGAAATTGTACTAAAAAATTTCTGTGGGAAACGATTTTGGTTGTTTAATTCATATCACAGTCAATAATCAATCATTCACGACAAGCTCTACAAAGTTGGAGCAGCAATGACATCAACCGCGAGCTCTACAAAGTTGGAGCAGCAACGACATTACAATTTCAAGCTCTGATGGCAGACATCTCATGTACTCTGAGAATGTTTTAAACAAAACATTAAACATCTATATTCTAGAGTTGTTGCTTAGGCTACGCAGCAAGACTTCCTTCCAAAGTGCTTGACAACCTTAGAACATATGGCAGCTTTTTAAAAAAATATGGAACAACCTTAAAACATATGGGACAACGTTAAAAATACATATGGTTGCCTTTTAAGACATATCTAACATAGAGGTATCAACACCATTCAAAGGTACCATTCAAGGGAAGTGGCTTCTCCCACTTCAAACATTCATCGGTCTTTGGATTCTCCACGCATTCTGATGACAATCTCCACGCAGAGGTATCAAAAGACAATAATATAACCACGCGTATCAGCTGTCTCAAAGCAGCACATCAAAACCACGCATCAGCAGCAGCATACTATGTAACTCATCAGCAACACATCAAAACAATGCCCAATCTTTTCACATTCCCACACACGGCGCCATCTTCGAACCAGGGATCTCTCAAAAGAATCCCATTACACTTACAAATACCAATACATGTCAAATTTAATTTAAATCCCTCTTATAAAAAATGTTTCTGACAGCAGCATCCCCGAACGCCCCTGGAATTTCTCATAAATTTCTACAACTAAAGGCTGGCTAGTTCCAAGGAATCCGTGAACGCTAGTGGCTAAGTAGACCAAAACACGCAGGTAGACCGGAAACAGAAACAGTAATCAACGTATGAAGTATTTGTGGGAGCGGATTTAAAAACGCAGTGTAGTATTCAGTATGGATACCGTGAAGGACCTGCATAATTTGATATGCATTATGAAAGAGGACATCGTAGAGGGCAGGTTTATAGCGTGAATTTGAATGACAGTAACCAGGTCGAGGAAACGATAGCGAGATTTCAATGTGCAGCACTGGGAGTTGCAAGGCGAATCAACGATGTTCACTATTTGATGCAATGATCAAAGAGGTAATGTGCAATACGAAAGGTGGGACAACGTTGAGGTATGGAGACCGGAGCTTGTTTCCCAGAAACGTCCAGCGTTCAAAAACCTATGAAACGTTCATCGTATGATATCAATACAATATCAGAGCAGCGTCCAATGGAAAGGTGCGACTGAAACAAGTCAGAACCAGCGTTCAATTATAATGTCAGAACATTCACAAAAACAATTTAACGTACAACGCTAGTGATGGAGCAGGCTAGCAGCGTAAATCAGGACAGGACAGGACAGCGCTCAGGTCAGGACAGCGTTCAGGTGAACGTTTTATGACAGCGCTCAGACACAGTAGCAACAGTGAATGGAGTTACAACTATTTTGAGAACTTGGCTCTGATACCATGTCAGGCCAGGAGTAACTCCAGTTTGGCAGAAAACTGATTCGATTTATTTCATTAGGTAGCTATTTGTTATATACAAAGAATGTGATTGCTCAGTTCATCTTCTGATGACTGTTCACATTCCAGATTCACCCAATCACAGAGGATTAGGTGTCAAAAAAAAAAAAAAAAAAAACGCACTCTAAACTGAAATCTAGTTCCTATGCACACTTCCCCGGCAACGGCGCCAAAATGTTGGGGCAAAGTGATTGCGTGTCATTTAATTTGTCAACCCGGGGGTTTCATAGACTTGTGAAGCATGCGTGCACTGTATGTTCTAGAAATTGTCTTTCAGTTTAGATCAATCTAACTACAAAATAACGAAAACCAATTCATCTAATCCATGAAATCAAATAATGAAAATGAAATTCAACTAACCTGTGAAATCAAGTAACGAAAAGAAAGAAAACAAATTCAAAATAAAATATAGAGCGCGCAATCACATTTGGAGGAATTGAAATTTTAATCTAAGAAAACATTTCAAAGCATGTACAAAAAAAACAACTAATGTATACTTAGTTACTACAACATTCAATTATGAAGTGTTACCTTCTTGAGATGATGTGTAAGCAACTATCTATACTTTAACTTCTAATGTCCTAGAAAATCAAGTAAAGTGTGTAGAAAATAACTCAGTAATTGCATGTTCTAAATATTCAACCATTCAATATTGAAATATGATTAAATCAATTTCTTAGAATGATCTTTAGGAATATCAGTTAATGCAATTAAATGAGAATCTTAAAAGCAAATGTAAAGACACAAAAAAGTAAAGCTCAATGATTGCATAGGGTTAACATTCAATCACCCAATTTGAAGTCACCTTCTTGGCCCGATTTTTTATTCAAATATACAATGAATTGATAGTTTGATCTAAGAAAGTAAATAACAAAACATGAAAGGAAACTAAATAACTATGAGCTCTTGCCTCAAACTTAATCCAATTGGAAAATAAATAATTTTTTCTTATTGAAATGTTTTTGGAAAAGCAAAGATTACACAGTCATTCTAAAACTAATACTAAGAAAACAAATGAAATTTAATCTATAAAAGCAATTAAATGTCACACATTTTAGGTAGCTGATATAAAAGTGTGAGAGATGGTAAATTGAGATGCTCCATATGTAAGCAAAACCAAGTCAAAATGAAGGAACACTCATGAGTAAGGTGCCACAATCTAATTCTATATTCAAAGCTTGGGCATAACTCCAATTTTACACATCTCCCATGATAGGAGAAAAATTCCCCTATTTATACAAAAAGATGAGAAGTTATCTCATTAATGAGAGTCCATAAATCTCTCCCTTTATCTATAGAGTTACAAACAAAATAGGAAATGATAAGACACATGTCTTCTTATAGTTTCAAAGAAATAGGAAATGAGACACATATCCTCGTGATTCCATGATCTTCTCCACTCAAATTCGAATTTGGTTTTGGGAGGCCACATAAGGGTCTTTTAGAAGCTTCCTTTTGACCTACACATGTCAACAATCTCATCCCACTTGTTAAGTATAATAATATGTACATTATTTTCTAATTTTTAACCATAAATTCACTTAAAAATGCTAAGAATTAATAAATTTTGGAGAAACATAAATGTGACCCAATAATGATAATGGCAAGGTAAATGTAACGAAATTGAGGTAAATGTAATGAAATAGAGGTGGAGTGAAGGAGACAATATGGAAATAAAAATGAAAATGTAATGGAAGTGAATGAAAATTTAAGGCCCAACAACTGCCACGTGTTTTCATTATTTACATACCTAGGGAGGGAAGTGACTGCATGAACCTTGATATGAAGGAGATCCAACATTGAGAGGATTCTCACTTCGCGAAGAGTGGGAGGGGTTTTGACAATTTGAGTAGGTAGAGATGTTACTATTTCGCAGAGCGTGCTTTTGATCTTCGCGATGATGAGTTCCTCCTGGATGTAGAGGTCATGAAAGATTCTCACGTTGCGCTCCTTCCAGAGAGCCCAACATATCAAACCAGGAATTAAATTCCAAGCACAGTTAACCAGAGGATGGGGGGAAAAGACCGATCTCCAGTTCACGATTGTAGCTTGAATGGAGGAGGGGTCTCGATTAGAGCTTTGAAAGACCAAGGAAAGCCAATTCCAAACATTGGACACGAAAGGGCAGACATTTAACAAATGATTGGGGGTTTCTTCATCTTGCTGGCAGAGGGGGCATCTCGAGGGGCCGGTAAAGCCTTTTCTTCTTAGATTGTCCCATGTTAGGACTTTTTTGTGCATGACTAACCAAAGGAAGATGGATATTTTTAGCCAGTGCTTTTTGTCCCATATTGCATTCCATTTCAGATCTGGATGGAGTTGGTCGTGCTTAGCTATGTATCTGTAGGCTTCACTTAAGATGAAGTGTCCTACTGAGTTTTTCCCCCATCTGAGCTTATCCTCAGCAAGGTCATGGAGGATTTTTCTATTTTGTAACTCTAAGGAGAGGTCCGACCAGGTTTGGAGGTTCATTTGGGGAGTCCAATCCTCTTGATTGATCCAATTTCTCCATCTGTCATTTTCTTCACTTTTTCTCCAGTATTGGTTGACTTTGATCTTGCCTCTGTTTTGCATATCAACCTTGATATATTGGAAGTGATCTTGATCAAGTTCTTGCCTTTGTTGCCAGGCATCCTCCCAGAAAAGAGCCTTGTTGTCGCTGCCTATTTCCCAGAAGCTATGTTTTTGGATGATGTCCTTGTTTTCCCAGGCTTGATTCTAGATAACAGAACCTTTGATGTTGCCATTAAGCCTGATGATTTTCTCTTGCGTTAAGGAGGGAATGTACTTTGCTTTCTAGAGGGAACTCCAAGGGGATTTGGGGTTGGCAATCCATCTCTAAAGGTTCTTGACTCCTAGGGATTTTCCCAGGACATCTATATCTCTGAGACCAAGGCCACCATCTTTTTTAGGTTTGCAGATTTTATCCCATGCTACAAGAGCCCATTTTCATTTGTATTCAACCCCTCTCCAAAGGAATTTTCTCTGAAGGTTCCTGATTTTATTTGAAATCAATTTTGGGGCTGCCAGAGCCGTATACATGTAAAGTGGGATGGCCTGTAGCACCAATTTGACCAGGATAAGACAACCAACCAAATTAAGAGATATGAAGGTCCAATTGGCCAATATTTTCTCCAATTTGTTTAGCAAGTTCTCCCAAGTGGCCCAGGAGAGAGGCCTATCCGTAAGGGGAACACCAAGGTAGGTGGAGGGGAGAGAGCTAATAGGGATGGCCAGGAATCTGGCGATATTCCTGTAGATAGGCAACAGAGTGTTAAAGAAAAACAACTTGGATTTGAGGGGGTTGATGGAGGTGCTCGAAGTAGCAGAGAAGTCCGACATGATGGACAGGAAAGAGGCAACCTCTTTGATGGAAGGGAGGCCCATGAGAAGAGTATCATCCACAAATTTCTGGTGAGTTGTAGAGGGGGTGGAGGCATGGGGTTGGAGACCAACGAGCTTATTTTCATGCAGGGCAGCAGTGATGGAGCGACTTAAACCTTCCACCATTATAACAAAGAGGAAGGGAGATATAGGATCCCCTTGCCTGATACCCCTTGAAGGATGGAAGGGTTGCGAAGGTGAGTCATTCACAAGGATGGAGAAGAAAGCTCCTAACACCATAGCCATGATCCACTTGATGCTTTCCTTGTGGAAACTGAACGCATCCAAGATCTGTCTCATATAATTCCAGCTTATTTTGTCAAAAGCCTTGGACATATCTTGTTGGGTGTGGAGCCTGATTATCTTCTATATTAAAAGGTATCGCCACATTGGACCCTAGTTCGAAATGGGGCATAATGCCGCTCGAAAAATATTCGCTGCAGGGGGGTCCAGGGCGGGGCAGTTGCGACCTTTGGGGAGCCCCCCTGGTGGGGGGTTTCGGGGGCAACAGCCCCGAAGCTGAGAATAAATGTAAAATTTCCTGGTAAAAGTATAGTAATTTCTAGTCAATCTGGGCCGTTCATTAGGGGGAGATCTAACGGTAGAAGTTATGTTTAATTTAGGGTTTTTTTCCCTATAAGGCAACCCCTCACTATATATGAGGGAATTGTATTGTGTCTATGTAGATCTGTATTCTGAGTGAGAAAGAGAGAGGAGATTGAGAGCGAAGAGGGTGTTACAGCGGATCTACTGTAGGTTGTATCTCTTCAGTTTGCTGGATAATATAAAAGGAAGGACTGGTTGTTTCTCCGTGGACGTAGCCCAAACTGGGTGAACCACGTATATCTATGTCTCTCTTGTTTTATGCATTTTATGTGTTTATATTTTTGCAATATTTTATGTGTTCCATTGCTCTGTAATATATAATTTTCTAACAACTGGTATCAGAGCCGAAGGTTTTTTTTGGCTAACAAACTCGTAGGAGAGAAGGATTCCTAGTTTGAGTGGGAGCAATGGTGGAAGATGGTAAGTTTAGGGTCGAGAAATTTAACGACCAAAACTTCTCATTGTGGAAGATGCAGATGGAAGATTATCTGTATCAGAAAGATCTGTACCTACCGTTGGGCGGAAAAACAAAGATGCCAACGGGTATGACAGATGAAGAATGGAACCTTCTTGATAGAAAGGCATTTGGAATAGTACGGTTGTGCCTCGCAACGTCGGTCGCCTTCAAAATTTTGAAGGAAACAATGAAGGAGGGTTTGATTAAGGCGCTGGCGAAACTATATGAAAAACCCTTGGCCTCAAACAAGTTATTTCTTATGAAACAATTATTTAATATGAAGATGTCGGAAGGTGGATCTGTTGCAGACCATTTAAATGATATTAATACTGTTACAAGTCAGTTAAGTTCTGTAGGGGTAAACTTTGATGATGAAGTTAAAGCTCTATTATTCTTTTTCTCATTGCCAGAAAGTTGGAATGGTTTAGTAATGGCCATTAGTGACTTAGTTTCTGGATCTAGTACTTTAAAGTTTGATGATGTTGTTGGTGCTATCCTTAGCGAGGAAATGCGACGGAAAAGCTATGGTGAGACATCGGGTAATGCTTTGAGTGCAGAGTCTAGGAGAAGAAAAATGGAAAGAGGAAAGAGCTCAGGATATCGCAGTAAATCAAGGAAAGGCAGATCCAAGTCTAGATCAGGGCTAGTTTGCTGGAAATGCGGAAAGAAAGGACACCTAAAGAAAGACTGTAGATCTCGGAAGGGAAAAGAAGGACATGCACAACAAGAAAACAATCATGAAGCAAATGTGACAGGTGAGGTGTTACAAGATGCTTTGATTCTTTCTTTCAAAAATATTACTGATTCCTGGGTGGTAGATTCAGGGGCCTCATTCCATGCCACACCTGATAAGAAATACTTTCATGACTATGTTCAAGGAGATTTTGGACAAGTCCGTTTGGGTGATGATAAACCCTGTAAAATTGTTGGAATGGGTAAGGTTCTTGTAAAACAGTAGAATGGAAACCAATGGCTACTAAAGGAGGTAAGGCATGTTCCAGATCTGAAGAAAAATCTGATGTAGTTAGGCGATGAAGGTTGTGTGACAACTTTCACAGATAAAGCTTGGAAGGTCACCAAAGGAGCCCTGGTAATAGCAAAAGGTGAAAAGGTTGGTACATTGTATTTATGCAATGGTATTTCTAACTCTATTAATGCTTTAACTTCCAAAGGAGCAGATGCAACATTATGGCATCATAGGCTCAGACACATGAGTGAGAAGGGAATGAAGATCCTTCACTCAAGGAATTTGTTGCCGGGTTTGAAGAATGTTGATTTGGACTTCTGTGAGAATTTCATTTATGGAAAACAAAAGAGAGTCAGATTTCTCATAGTTGGGAAAGAAAAGAAGAGCGAAAAATTAGAGCTTGTGCATACAAATGTATGGGGACCTCCTCAGGTATCATCTCTTGGTGGCTCTCGTTATTATTTTACTTTTATTGATGATGCAACTAGAAAAACTTGGATTTATTGTATTAAGAATAAATCTGATGTATTTGATACTTTCAAGAAATGGAAATCTTTGGTTGAGATTGAGACAGGAAAGAAATTGAAGTGTCTCAGATCAGACAATGGAGGTGAATATTGCAGCAACGATTTTGATAGGTACTGTTCATAGCATGGAATTCACAGAGAGAAGACAGTTCCAAGAACACCACAAGAAAATGGTGTGTCAGAAAGGATGAACAGAACAATCATGGAGCTTGCAAGGTGCATGAGATTGCATGCAGGATTGCCTTTACAATTTTTGGCAAATGCTGTAGATATTTCTGTTTATCTAATAAATAGAGGGCCTTCAAGTTCCTTGGGTGGTGGTGTTCCAAAGGAAGCATGGACAAGTAAAAAGGTAAACTACTCTTTTTTAAAGCCTTTTGGTTGCGAGGCCTTTGTCCATATTAATAAAGAAAATAGAACAAATCTTGAGGCAAAATCAAAGAAATGTGCCTTTATTGGATATGGTGTTAATGATTTTGGTTATCGCTTATATGATTATGAAAATCACAAAATCATTAGGAGAAGAGATGTAATATTCAATGAAAAGGTCTTTTATAAGAATCAATTGTAGGAAAAGAAGCAGGAAAAAGAAAACAAGGAATACATAGTTCTTGATGAGATCACTAAAAAAGTAAAGGTGCCTAAAAATAATAATAATCAACAAGCACAACAACAGCGACCACCACAATAGCAACAGGCATCCCAAACACCTGAAAGTGGTGCTAGAAGATCTACCAGGATAAGTAGACCCCTTGAACGATACTCTCCTTCATTATATTATTTATTGTTGACTGATTCTAGTGAACCCGAATTTTATGAAGAAGCAATGCAGGTTGAAAGCAGGAAGAAGTGGGAGCTAACCATTAATGAAGAGATGGACTCCTTAATGCATAACCAGACTTTGGACTTAGTCAGGTTGCTTGCAGGTAAAACTACATTGCAGAATAAATGGGTTTACAGGCTGGAGGAAGAAGATGGAGGAAAACAGACGTACAAAGCTAGACTTGTGGTGAAGGGGTCGCACAAAAGAAAGGTATTGATTTTGATGAAATATTTTCTCCTGTTGTTAATGACTTCAATCAGAACTATTCTAAGTCTAGTAGCAGCTGAATATTTGCATCTTGAGCAGTTAGATGTAAAGACAACCTTTGTCCATGGGGAGTTGGAGGAAGAGATATATATGCAGCAGCCATAAGGATATGAGGTAAAAGGGAAGGAGAAACTAGTGTGTAGGTTGAAGAAGAGCTTGCATGGCTTAAAACAGGCTCCAAGGCAGTGGTATCTAAAATTTGACAAGTTTATGTCTGAACAAGGTTATACTAGATGTCACTCTGATCATTGTGTTTATCTGAAAAAACAAAATGATGGCAGCTATATTATATTGTTATTGTATGTAGATGACATGCTTGTTGCAGGGTCTAACATGTAGGAAATAAATGTGGTCAAAAGAAAATTGGCAAATTCATTTTCAATGAAGGATTTGGGAGCTGCAAAACAAATCCTTGGTATGAGAATAACTAGAGACAGGAAAAATCACAAACTAACATTGTCTCAAAATGAGTACATACAAAAGGTGTTGAAAATATTTAATATGCACAATGCAAAACCAGTTAGTACACCTTTTGCTAGCCATTTTAAACTTAGTAAGGAAATGTGCCCAACGACCCAACAAGACATGGATTATATGTCTAAAGTTCCATATGTAACAACAGTTGGAAGCTTAATGTATGCAATGGTCTGCACAAGGCCTGATATTGCACATGCAGTGGGAGTTGTAAGCAGGTACATGAACAATCCAGGAAAGGAACATTGGATGGAAGTGAAATGGATTCTCAGATATTTGAAAGGTACCACAAATCAAGCATTATGCTTTGGTGGTTCAAACATTTCTCTACAGGGATATGTTGATGCAGATATGGCAGGTGACAGAGATAACAGGAGGAGCACTATAGGATATGTATTTACTGTAGGTGGAACAGCTGTTAGTTGGGTTTCAAAAATCCAAAGTGTTGTTGCACTTTCAACAACAGAAGCAGAGTATGTTGCTGCTACAGAGGCTAGTAAAGAAATGATTTGGTTACAAAAGTTTATGGGTGAATTGGGTAAGGAGCATGATATGGGCACGTTATATAGTGATAGCCAAAGTGCCATTCATCTTGCAAAGAACTCAACATTTCATTCTAGGACTAAACACATACAACTCAAGTACCATTTCATACGATCAGTGTTGGAAGATGGAGAGTTGAAGCCGGAAAAGATACACACTAGCCAGAATCCTACAAATATGCTAACAAAAGTTGTAATGAGGGAGAAACTAAGAATATGCTCAGTTTCAATTAGTCTTCAAGTATGATGAAGAAGATGAGAAACAACCAGGTCCAAAGAGGGGTCATTGTCCAGCAAATGAAGCAGCGATGGAGTTGCTATAATCAGTCTCTAGGTGGGAGATTGTTGGGTGTGGAGCCTGATTATCTTCTGTATTCAAAGGTATCGCCACATTGGACCCCAGTTCGAAATGGCCGCCCGAAAAATATTCACTGCAGGGGGGGTCTAAGGGGGGCCGCTGCAACCTTTGGGGAGCCCCCCCTGGCAGGGGGTTTCGGGGGCAGTGCCCCTGAAGCTAAGAATAGATGTAAAATTGCCTTGTAAAAGTATAGTAATTTCTAGTCAATCTGGGCCATTCATTAGGCGGAGATCTGACGGTAGAATTTATGTTTAATTTAGGGTTTTTTGCCCTATAAGGCAACCCCTCACTATATATGAGGGAATTGTATTGCGTCTATGTAGATCTATATTCTGAGTGAGAAAGAGAAAGGAGATTGAGAGCGAAGAGGGTGTTACAACGGATTTTCTGTAGGTTGTATCTCTTCAGTTTGCTGGATAATATAAAAGGAAGGACTGGTTGTTTCTTCGTGGACGTAGTCCAAAGTAGGTGAACCACATATATCTGTGTCTCTCTTGTTTTATGCGTTTTATGTGTTTATATTTCTGCAATATTTTATGTGTTCCATTTCTCTGTAATATATAATTTTCTAACAACTGGTATGAGAGCCGAAGGTCTTTTTTGGCTAACAAACTCACAACAGAGAAGGATTCCTGGTTCGAGTGGGAGCAATGGCGAAAGATGGTAAGTTTAGGGTCGAGAAATTTAACAGCTAAAACTTCTCATTGTGGAAGATGCAGATGGAATATTATCTATATCAGAGATCTATACCTACCATTTGGCGGAAAAACAAAGATTCCAATGGGTATGACAAATGAAGAATGGAACCTTCTTGATAGAAAGGCACTCGGAACAGTACGGTTGTGCCTCGCAGCGTCGGTCACCTTCAACATTTCGAAGGAAATAACGACGGAGGGTTTTATTAAGGCGTTGGCGAAACTATATGAAAAACCCTTAGCCTCAAACAAGGTATTTCTTATGAAACAATTATTTAATACGAAGATGTCGGAAGGTGGATCTGTTTCAGACCATTTAAATGATTTTAATACTCTTACAAGTCAGTTAAGTTTTGTAGGGGTAAACTTTGATGATGAAGTTAGAGCTCTATTATTCTTGTGTTCATTGCCAAAAAGTTGGAATGGTTTAGTAATGGCCATTAGTAACTCTGTTTCTGGATCTAGCACTTTAAAGTTTGATGAAGTTGTTGGTGCTATCCTTAGCAAGGAAATGTGACAGAAAAGCTCTGGTGAGACATCGGGTAATGCTTTGAGTGTAGAGTCTAGGGGAAGAAAAATGGAAAGAGGAAAGAGCTTAGGATATCGCAGTAAATCAAGGAAAGGCAGATCCAAGTCCAGATCAGGGATAGTTTGCTGGAAATGTGGAAAGAAAGGACACCTAAAGAAAGACTGTAGATCTCGGAAGGGAAAGGAAGTAGATGCACAACAAGAAAACAATCATGAAGCAAATGTGACAGGTGAGGTGTTATAAGATGCTTTGATTCTTTCTTTCGAAAATATTACTGATTCCTGGGTGGTAGATTCAAGGGCCTCATTCCATGCCACACCTGATAAGAAATACTTTCATGACTATGTTCAAGGAGATTTTGGACAAGTCCGTTTGGGTGATGATAAACCCTGTAAAATTGTTGGAATGGGTAAGGTTCTTGTAAAACAGCAAAATGGAAACCAATGGCTACTAAAGGAGGTAAGGCATGTTCCAGATCTGAAGAAAAAATCTGATCTCAACAGGGAAGTTAGGCGGTGAATGTTGTGTGACAACTTTCATAGATAAAGCTTGGAAGGTCACCAAACGAGCCTTGGTAATAGCAAAAGGCGAAAAGGTTGGTACATTGTATTTATGCAATGGTATTTCTAACTCTGGTAATGCTTTAACTTCCAAAGGAGCAGATGCAGCATTATGGCATCATAGGCTCGGACACATGAGTGAGAAGGGGATAAAGATCCTTCACTCAAGGAATTTGTTGCCGGGTTTGAAGAATGTTGATTTGGACTTCTGTGAGAATTGCATTTATGGAAACCAAAAGAGAGTCAGATTTCTCAGAGTTGGGAAAGAAAAGAAGAGTGAAAAATTAGAGCTTGTGTATACAATGTATGGGGACCTCCTCAGGTATCATCTCTTGGTGGCTCTCGTTATTATGTTACTTTTATTGATGATGCAACTAGAAAAACTTGGATTTATTGTATTAAGAATAAATCTTATGTATTTGATACTTTCAAGAAATGGAAAGCTTTGGTTGAGATTGAGACATGAAAGAAATTGAAGTGTCTTAGATAAGACAATGGAGGTGAATATTGCAGCAATGGGTTTGATAGGTACTGTTCATAGCATGGAATTCGCAGAGAGAAGACAGTTCCAGGAACACCACAAGAAAATGGTGTGTCAGAAAGGATGAACAGAAGAATCATGGAGCGTGCAAGGTGCATGAGATTGCATGCAGGATTGCCTTTACAATTTTGGGAAAATGTTGTAGATACTGCTATTTATCTAATAAACAGAGGGCCTTCAAGTTCCTTGGATGGTGGTGTTCCAGTGGAAGCATGGACAGGTAAAAAGGTAAATTACTCTTTTTTAAAGCCTTTTGGTTGCGAGGCCTTTGTCCATATTAATAAAGAAAATAGAACAAAGCTTGAGGCAAAATCAAAGAAATGTACCTTTATTGGATATGGTGTTAATGATTTTGGTTATTGCTTATATTATTATGAAAATCACAAAATCATTAGGAGCAGAGATGTAATATTCAATGAAAAGGTCTTGTATAAGAATCAATTGCAGGAAATGAAACAGGAAAAAGAAAACAAGGAATACACAGTTCTTGATGAGATCACTGAAAAAGTAAAGGTGCTTGAAAATAACAATAATCAACAAGCACAAGCACAACAACCACCACAACAGAAACAGGCACCCCAAACACCTGAAAGTGGTGCTAGAAGATCTACCAGGATAAGTAGACCCCTTGAACGATACTCTCCTTCATTATATTATTTATTGTTGACTGATTCTGGTGAACCCGAATGTTATGAAGAAGCAATGCAGGTTGAAAGCGGGAAGAAGTGGGAGCTAGCCATGGATGAAGAGATGGACTCCTTAATGCATAACCAGACTTGGGACTTAGTCAGGTTGCCTGCAGGTAAAACTACATTGCAGAATAAATGCGTTTACAGGCTGAAGGAAGAAGATGGAGGAAAACAGAGGTACAAAGCTAGACTTGTGGTGAAGGGGTTTGCATAGAAGAAATGTATTGATTTTGATGAAATATTTTCTCTTGTTGTTAAAATGACTTCAATCAGAACTATTATAAGTCTAGTAGCAGCTGAAGATTTTCATCTTGAGCAGTTAGATGTAAAGACAATCTTTCTCCATGGGGATTTGGAGGAAGAGATATATATGCAGCAGCCATAAGGATATGAGGTAAAAGGGAAGGAGAAACTAGTGTGCAGGTTGAAGAAGAGCTTGTATGGCTTAAAACAAGCTCCAAGGCAGTGGTATCTAAAATTTGACAAGTTTATGTCTGAAAAAGGTTATACTAGATGTCACTCTGATCATTGTGTTTATCTGAAAAAGCAAAATGATGGCAGCTATATTATATTGTTATTGTATGTAGATGACATGCTTGTTGCAGGGTCTAACATGCAGGAAATAAATGTGCTCAAAAGAAAATTGGCAAATTCATTTGCAATGAAGGATTTGGGAGCTGAAAAACAAATCCTTAGTATGAGAATAACTAGATACAGGAAAAATCGCAAACTAACATTGTCTCAGAATGAGTACATAAAAAAGTCATTGAAAAGATTTAATATGCACAATGCAAAACCAATTAGTACACCTTTTGCTAGCCATTTTAAACTTAGTAAGGAAATGTGCCCAAAGATCCAAGAAGACATGGCTCATATGTCTAAAGTTCCATATGCATTAGCAGTTGGAAGCTTAATGTATGCAATGGTCTGCACAAGGCCTGATATTTCACATGCCGTGGGAGCTGTAAGTAGGTACATGAACAATCCAGGAAAGGAACATTGGATGGCAGTGAAATGGATTCTCAGATATTTGAAAGGTACCACAAATCAAGCATTATTCTTTGGTGGTTCAAACATTTCTCTACAAGGATATGTTGATGCAGATATGGTAGGTGACAGAGATAACAGGAGGAGCACTACAGGATATGTATTTATTGTAGGTGGAATAGCTGTTAGTTGGGTTTCAAAAATCCAAAGTGTTGTTGCACTTTCAACAACAGAAGCAGAGTATGTTGCTGCTACAGAGGCTAGTAAATAAATGATTTGGTTACAAAGGTTTATGGGTGAATTGGGTAAGGAGCATGATATGGGCATGTTATATAGTGATAGCCAAAGTGCCATTCATCTTGCAAAGAACTCAACATTTCATTCTAGGAATAAAAACATACAGCTCAAGTACCATTTCATACGATCAATGTTGGAAGATGGAGAGTTGAAGCTGGAAAAGATACACACTAGCCAGAATCCTGTAGATATGCTAAAAAAAGTTGCAATGAGGGAGAAACTGAGAATATGCTCAGTTTCAATTGTTCTTCAAGTATGAAGAAGAAGATGAGAAATAGCCAGGTCTGTTATAGACATTTTTGTGCCTTACAGCTCTAAGAATGAAATGTCCATAAACCAAGGGATCCTAAGTCCCTAAAAGTGTTGTTCCGACCCCTAAAGGAACAAGGTCAACAAATTACAGCTTCTCCCAGAAGTTCTCCACCAGAAACTGCTCAGAATCAGTCAAATCAGGATCATTTCAGCTGCTTCACTAGCTAGCTGCGTTGCATAGCACCCAAGTACACTAGCTAGGTGCGTTGCAACGCACCTAAATGCACTACCAGGGTGCGTTGAGCAGGAAATGACAAATGGCAGTGTCATTCCGCGAGGTGGACAGACAATGGAAGCTTCCAGAATCTTCCCCAATGACACTTGCCTCACTGAGTTCGACCAAGGATGAGTAAGAGGCTCTCAGTCTCCAAGTGGAAACAAGAACTGACAGAGAGAGGCCACTAGTGAAATCATAAGCTGACTCATCCTCTTTTCATACATCTATATATGGATCCCTCATCCCAGAGATCCAGAGGCTAGAATTTTGTACATTGCAGAGAATTGTTGTTGGTTTTGAGATAGATATCAGAGTGTTGGGTGATTTATGATTTGTTGGAGGTGAAGAGGGGATTCCTTTGTTGGGAGGTTGATGCTGGATCAAGAATCATCGGTTGTAACTCCTCCTGGATCTTCTTGTTATATCAATAAAACTATTTGAGTTTCTCCTACATGCTTGTGTTTCATTGATGTTTGTTACATTTGTATGTTTAGCTTAAATCTGATCCTAAGCTATTTATGAATATAAATCCATGTCTTTGTGTAGTTTTCTTCTTTTGTGATCTTACAGGAACTTGGTGAAGCTGGGCAAGTAAGGGAGCAGGTAGCTGGAAGATGTCAAAGAGGAGAGAGATTGAATCAAAGGACTAGCGCAAGACACAGGTTGGTTCATCCTATTCCTCTTCGTTTATAGTTCATAAAGAAGAATACGAAAGTAGTTTTCCTTGTTTGTTTCTAAGGTCATTGTCACACCTTAGTGGGATAGGGTCATTCTGAGTAGACACTTTTCCCGTTAACAAAATGGCGACTCCGCTGGGGATCGTGTCTAATTAGTTTTGTTTGTGTTTCTCTTGTTGTTTGTTTCATAAACTTAGAAGTAACAATCGAACTACATTTGCCATTAACAAATGCAAAGTAGACATCTGCTACTTCAATCCATTCACTGGATCTATTTATGATTTGAACAACTGATTTACAAATGATCTGATTGCCCTTTGTGATAGCTCTTAGACCTCCTTTAAATCTACCCTTTGATTGTGCATTATTGATTTCTTTTACTCGGCCAAAAACCATAGATTAAACTGCAAACCGTGACCCAAAACCCGGATAGAATGCTCATTTCTGCCCCAACGCAGGCTCTGTGAAGAGGTTCTGCATTTCAACGCACTTCCCGAGAGGGCTACCTGCGCTGAAATGTAGTTTCTCTGTGTAACAGGTGCGCTGATCAGCCTAGCCCTGTGTAGCTGAGGTTCTGTGCTTCATTTTTTCAGTTTTGTCTCTGATTTTTGCAGCTGGTGATCAGTGTATGTGTCTGTTTAAAAACCCCTTTTCTTTGCCTTAATTCCGCCTCCTTTGTACGAAAAGACTGTAGATGTTTTTGTGTGTTTGTTACATCATTTACAGTTTTCCATTGAAAAAGTAGAATAGTCATACTGTCGTCCTTTGATTTAGATCTGTCGTAACTGTCGATTTTGATCTTAGGAGAAAGTTTATTTGCTGTTGACAGTCGATTATGCTTTTACTTTTGCCTTTGGTTTGAATTTGTGACTTTCTAGTGTCGAAACGAGTATTTATTTCAAAATCATAAAGTGTCGTAATCATCTCTACCTTTTGATTTCGAAAAGAAGCTTGTTTGTGTTTGTCACTTGAAAGCAAATTCAGATTTGTACAACAACTTTCTTTTTAGGCATCAATATTAAGAAAGTGAAAAACAAATACATGCACATGTGCATTTTCATATTGACAGTCTATTTGGCTTGATTTAGGAAAAGTGCATTTACAGTGTGCTCTTCGCTCTTTGAGAAAAGATTGTGTCTTTCTTTTCCCCTTGTAGCTAGGATTTTCATTGCTGAAAAGAGATAAAAGTTTGCTTATCATCTTTAGATTGCATTTTAGGAATTACATCTACATCTCGTGGTGATCCCAAAAGGCAAACTTCATAAGAAAGATCAACTTAAAATAGATTGAATGAATCTAACAACGCTTTGGAACTTAACGCACAACATTTAGAGGTCTAGGCTAGAGACATATTCCGGCATCGTAAAGCCTGGTAACTGTTGTCCTCACTGATGGTTGGGTGATTCCTCCACTATGAGACGATAAGTGCCAGTACGGACTTGTGCTTCCACGTACCGTCGAGTATATATTGGGAGACCCCTATAGGCTTAAAACCTTTTATCCATAGGAAGTCGTGTCGGCCGCCCTACTGATCGCAATGCACCGAACACAGCATTCGGGAAGATTGACTGCCGTACCGTAAAAAGTATTCTGCAGTTTTGCGATTGGTTTGGTACTCCCTCTACATAGATCTCTAGAGCAGTCTCTTTCGTTCCTTTTCAGACTCCTTAACGGAAAAGGTCCATCTGAGCACTTGTCACTTCAGGCTCATTAAAAATCGAAGGAGATTAGAGTCATCTTTTGTTTTTTCTCGACTCTTAAAAACTGAAAAAACAAGTTGTGTCAAAAGCGTCTAAAATTCATTTAATTCGGAAACATACTTCCCCTTTTATTTTAGTTGATCGAGTAATCCGCAATCGTGGAAGAAATTCAATTGAAACCCCGTCGTTCGAGGAGGCTTACGAGTCAACCGTCTTTGTCTTCGAAATCAAAACTAGTACGGACAAAGCGAACTCGTTTAACCGGTTCAAAATCTCCTATTAAAGTTAGAACAAGTGTTCCAATGACATCAGAGATTACGATTACTCCAAACATTTCTGGAATCCATGCCTCTACAGAAGAAGTTCAACAGCCACAGAGGGACAGTGATACTGATCCTAGTCTGAGAGTAAACACTTGTGTTACCGAACCAGTTCCATCTACGACCGGTTCAGAGAGTCTTGCTCTTCAAGCATCTGTCGCTGTCGATTCCACACCTTCTTCAGCACCAGAAATATTTTACGGACCTAACGGTCTTCCCCTTCCACCTGGTCTGATTGCAATTGAAGAAATTGTAGAAGATCCTCAAACAAGTACTCCAACGCACTTTGGAGTCGGGATCACTCTATATCCTTCTTCATCAGAAGTTAGTCTACCACCAGCGGAAGTTCCTGTAGAATCGCTAGGTAATCTTTTGGATAGACTCCAAATGTCTGAACAACCATCAACATCTAGGACTGTGTCGTCTGACACAGCGACAGCAGAACTCCCAGCTGTCACTCCGACAATGTTCACCGGCATACCATCTGTCCCGAATAGCTCTTAATCGCTAGAAGGAGCCCACTCAGGGGCTATTTCGACAGTCTGGTCCGTTCCTGTTTGTTCATCCGCAAACTCTTATGTTGAGTCTCAACAAATTGATCCATTTGGAGGTCAATTTGGGCAGTCCGGTCCCCAAGGGCAAACAATTCCCTTGAGTTCTGGATTACCACCGTATGGGGGGAAGTATGCCCTTTCATTATCCCCTCCCGGAGGATATCCATACGGGAGTTCACAACAATATTCAGGTTATACTGGAATTACCTCAAGTGGTTGGGTACCTATACTACCTCAACAACCAAGGGTTGTGTATTCGATGCAAAAATGTGTACCTATGTCGAATATCCCGACTACACCGGCTATTGTGACTGTGTCACAAGTTCAAACGCTAACTATTGTATGCCAACCTCAGATTTCTCAGGTTGTAATGCAACAACCCCTTGACCCTGTGACTCAACCACAATCGCCAACTAGTGGGGCGACACAGGTCCAGACGGGTACAATTACCCCACACCTTGGTCCAATGGTTAGTATAGCGCAACAGCACATGGCTTCTCAACCATGGCTGGTGCAATACCAACAACCACAATTCCAACAAGTGTACCAAGGTTCTGAGCAGCAAATCTTTGCGAACAACGGACAGCTGTACATTCAAAACGGTCAAAATCAACCATTTTACAATGGTCATGTCCACCAACCTTATCAGTCATACCAGCATCAAATGCATTATTCTGGCATGCAAAGACCAACTGCTCAGGAAATCCCATCTTACCCTGGGTATGCTTCACCTAATCTGAATCAGCAGTTACCATTCGTGGCAACTTTAGAGTTACTTGATTTAAACCGGTTAACAAACGATCCAATTGCTTACGCCCCTTGGTGGCCAGCAATTCCACATAAACTTCCATCCGATATTCCTAAATTTAATGGAAATCCGGGTGAAGATCCATCGAATCACGTGATGACATTTCATCTATGGTGTTCATCAAACACACTAAATGATGATTCGATAAGACTTCGCCTCTTTCAGAGGACGTTAACGGGTCCAGCGGCAAAATGGTACATTGAATTGCCTAGAGCTTCGTTCGACAACTTCAGTACCTTAGCCACAACCTTTTTAACCCATTTTCAATTACCGATAAGGTATGAAACGGGAATAGAACTCCTTACCAACTTCAAACAGACAACGGCCACTCACATATCTGATCATATACATGAGTGGCGATGTCGTCGTAGGATGGTAAAAACGTACGTTCCCGATCAGCTATTAGCTGAATGGTTTATCAAGTCATTACTGCCTTCCATCACGGAATATGTGGCAAAGGGGGGAGTCGTAACGGAAGAGCAAGTTATCACTTGTGCACAATATCTGGACTTGATCTATACTCAGTCCGGCACGCTCTACGACAAAATACCTGACGCCCCTAGACCAGAATTCTCAATTCCTCCTCCTCCTAAATCGAACAATGATTCTCATGCCGGCGATGGTGTGATTGGCACAACAGACACGAAATCGACAAAGGCTACATCCAGAAAGGCCCGTAAGATTTCAGATCAAAATGCAAAAGACGAACTTCTTGCTTCGGAAGTAAATGCCGTATCGACAGATAAGGGCAAAGAAACCAAACAACCAGGAAGCAAGAAGAAAGGCAAAGGGAAGAAGAAGAAACAGGATGAGTCATCTCCTGAAAAACCTTCTTCAAACCCTCCTGGAAATAGGAAACCAAAAACTCCATGCCATATATGCGATGAGGATCACTGGACCTCAGAATGTCCGTACAAAGCTGAGCTTAAGAAATTCTTTAAAAGTTCGAAAACCTCAGCAGTGCTAACTGATCCGTTTCTGAATCCAGGAACAAATCTGGTTGAAAGTGGAAATGCTTCCCCGTCTCAAGTGCTGATGTTGTCGATTTCGAAACAACAGAATGATGCTTTGATTTCGACAAGGAACAAAGATTACGGGAATCCGCAACTGTCGAACAACAAGGATAAAGATCAACCAAGTAGTTCGACAACAACTTCGACAGAAGTTGTACCACCCACCATTCCTAAATTGATAATAAAACCACCGAAGGGAGTAGTACACAAGTCGACATTTAATCCCCGCGCTAGAGCGGCGCAACATTATAACATAGTGGAAGATTTGGCCCAATTGCCATCCGCTATGTCGACTCTTGAAGTACTACAAAATTGCCCATCCCAAAGGCAGGCTTTATTATCGGCCATTGGTGGGATTGATCCAAAGGATTCCAATCTTGTATCCTTCGACCACAAAGGATACAATCCTCAGTTACCAGCTCAACTAGCTTTCCTTGTTCAAGTGAAAGCCCTCAACAAAACTGTTCATCGAACAATTACTGATGAGGGGGCATCTACATGTATTATGTCGATGAGTTGCTGGAAAACTTTAGGATCTCCAACCTTGTCGCGGTCAGCGACAACATTACAAGCATTCGACGGAAGGACATATACCCCATACGGTATCCTAAATAACTTGAAAGTTGAACTGGGGGACAAAATAGTAGAAATTGATGTTGAAGTAATCGACGGAAACCTCGATTACAACATCCTATTGGGAAGACCATGGATATATGCTATGGCTGTTGTTGTGTCGACCTATTTTAGGAAGATTGCATTTCCCTTCCAAGGAGGAATTACAATCGTCGACCAACAAACATTTCTCCCCAACAGTTCACAAGTTACGGGAAGCATTCCAATGATCCATGGAAGCAATCATTCGCTTCAAAATATTGGAGTAGGCCTCCTAAAAGACCCTGCCTTAATGGGTACTTTTTCCCTACCGCCTCCGAGTAAGCTGGCGGAAGTGGCCACAGTGGAAACCTGCAATATGAAATCTTCTATACCGAATGGATTCGGAAGATTCCTAAACATTTTGTCAGCATGGATCATCGCCCTAATAGAAATATTGTAGCAATCAATTTTTTTGGCATGGGGGGCAACCCCAAATCAACGCCCATCAAGCGTTTGGATGAATAGGTCTAGAGAATATGGTACTCCTTCAGATCCTTGGTCGCGAGTGCATGTCACCGACGAAGGAATTGTCCAATCTATGGTAATTGAAGGAGCACCATGGAATGATTCCCACCATCGTTCTCTTCTTCCGGATTGTGGAGAAGATACTCAAAATGACCTTTATCATCCTTCAGTTTTTGATTTTCTATCAAATACTGTAAATACAGTGGAATTCGAGGATAGTTCTTTTACTGTGTCAACCTCATTAAAAAATGAAACAAATCCCCTTTCCAAATCTCAAATGTAAACCTTCATTCCAACCACCGAGTTGAATGCAATGAAGCTTGGGGGGCATGCACCTCGATTTGAGTTATTATGCTGGGGGCATGCAAACTTATCGAGCAGTTTTAGCACATAGTTCAAGCTTGTTAAAAAATAAACATAAGACATGAGCAAATGTTTCCACCCGCGTTTAAGCTCATTAAAAAATGAACTATTCCCCGGTAAATAACCACCGTGATTGTAGCATTTCAGCCATTAAAGCCTTGGTCGTGTTTGCACCGTCACCTCCACTTTTTCATTGGCCAATCATTCACCTCCATTTGATTGTTTACCCATTTTTAGGAACAGCTGCGAAGAGTGATTTCACTAGCCATCCTTGTGACAACTACCATGATTGGAAAATTCCAACCCTTACCTGGAATCAGCTGCTACCCATTTTATCACTCGTTCCTCAAAAGACGAGTCTTCTTTAAGCTCTTTTCAACTGACTCGTAAAATATGAAAAGATTGCCGAGTTTTGGCCTTCCAACTTGTTAAAGCGACGGGAAGTGCTATCCCTCCTCTAGATTTTAATCTTTTTGGACCTGAGGGATTATTGCACAAAAAGATCGAGCGCTTGTTTTGTTCGGCTCGTTAAAACTATCGAAAATTCATCCCTTCTGTATTGTTTTATACTTTTTCGGACTTAAGGGATTAGATGACGAAAAAGGAATTTTGGAGTTACCTTTACGTACCTTTTCAGACTCTCTAAAAATGAAAAGGACCGAGTTATCTTTGTCATTAAACTCGTTAAAAATATTAATAGCGACAAACTTGTCTTTAGACGAGAACGAGTTTCACTCTCGCTAGGCTCGTTAAAACATAGCGATGGGTTTGCCCGAAGGGAAAATTATAGAACAAGCATATGTTATCCTCCTCAAGCTTGACAAAAATAAAGAGGTACTGGTCAGCAATGACTGGGGAAAAATTGGGAAGAAAACTCAAAGAATCTTTATTGGTAGCAAGTCGCTCTTGAACATGACACTTCCACTCCGTGCCTGAGTTGGGTTGGGTTGTTTCATTCACCGGTCACATCACCATGGTCACGCCATACCATCCACATTTGGGGTAAATGCTACCAATCCATCACATAAGTGTCGCCGACATGTTCAAGAGAAGTCATCCAGAGAAGTCACCCGTGTCCCATCCACTACCATACATTATACTTCATTCTTTGATGACCGCCATCCTGAACCATATATCATCAGATCGTTTTCACCTCCATCAAAATCATTTGCTTCGTTCCGTGTCATTGATGTGGGATTCATTAAGGCTCTCCTTTGACGGATCGCTTCTTGTCGACACCAGCTCATTATCCAAGAAGTTGATCTAGGAACACCCCATTCAGTACTTTGAAGCTTGCATGCCTCAATGGCAAGTTTCTCACTTCCGGCGACAGGTATACATCAATGACCTTCGACCGAAAGATTTTGCGTGGTGTTCGACGCCAAATCCTTTATTCACACCACGTGAATTGTATTGCAGTACCTTGAGGGTCATCATCATTATCGGTGATTCCTCTCGCACTTGTTAACAATTTACATCATTGACTGGTAATCAAGCGATGTCTTTCCATGTTCGACTTCAAAACATTTCTCACATGGATCGACTTGTACTTCGAGTGAAGATCGTACGAGATTGAAGACCCTGGATCTAGTTTCATCCATCCGGGCTGCGATATATATTTAGGAAAATAAAGACATTGAAATGTACAACACTGCAGCACAGATAATCATCCTACCAAAAGGATGATGGATCCATCAGAATCATCAGTCTACCATCAGACGATTGTCTGTCCTATGTACATGAAAATGAATTTATAAAGCTGAGCATGGGAATGCCCGCCTTAGCTAGATCATGAAAATAGTATGAAGATAATGTATTGTATTGTATCTTATTACAGGTCTCCTCCCAGCATTGAAAGAACTTTGGATCCTCCTAATAAAGCATTTCACCCGATAAACGACCTCATACTTTAGGGGGCAACTGTTATAGACATTTTTGTGCCTTATAGCTCTAAGCATGAAATGTCCATAAACCAAGGGATCCTAAGTCCCTAAAAGTGTTGTTTTGACCCCTAAAGGAACAAGGTCAACAAATTACAGCTTCTCCTAGAAGTTCTCCACCAGAAACTGCTCAAAATCAGTCAAATCAGGATCATTTCAGCTGCTCCACTAGCTAGCTGCGTTGCATAGCACCCAAGTACATTATCTAGGTGCGTTGCAACGCACCTAAATGCACTACCAGGGTGCGTTGAGCGGGAAATGACAAATGGCAGTGTCATTCCACGAGGTGGACAGACAATGGAAGCTTCCAGAATCTTCCCCAATGACACTTGCCTCACTGAGTTCGACCAAGGATGAGTAAGAGGCTCTCAGTCTCCAAGTGGAAACAAGAATTGACAGAGAGAGGCCACTAGTCAAATCATAAGCTGACTCATCCTCTTTGCATACATCTATATATGGATCCCTCATCCCAGAGATCCAGAGGCTGGAATTTTGTACATTGCAGAGAATTGCTGTTGGTTTTGAGATAGATATCAGAGTATTGGGTGATTTATGCTTTGTTTGAGGTGAAGAGGGGATTCCTTTGCTGGGAGGTTGATGCTGGATCAGGAATCATCGGTTGTAACTCCTCCTGGATCTTCTTGTTATATCAATAAAACTATTTGAGTTTCTCCTACATGCTTGTGTTCCATTGATGTTTGTTACATTTGTATGTTTAGCTTAAATCTGATCCTAAGCTATTTATGAATATAAATCCATGTCTTTGTGTAGTTTTCTTCTTCTGTGATCTTACAGGAACTTGGTGAAGCTGGGCAAGTAAGGGAGCAGGTAGCTGGAAGCTGTCAAAGAGGAGAGAGATTGGATCAAAGGACTAGCGCAAGACACAGGTTGGTTCATCCTATTCCTCTTCGTTTATAGTTCATAAAGAAGAATACGAAAGTAGTTTTCCTTGTTTGTTTCTAAGGTCACTGTCACACCTTAGTGGGATAGGGTCGTTCTGAGTAGACACTTTTCCCATTAACAAGGTCCAAAGAGGAGTCATTGTCCAACAAATGAAGCAGCAGTAGAGTTACTATAATCAGTCTCCAAGTGGGAGATTTTTGGGTGTGGAGCATGATTATCTTCTGTATTCAAAGGTATCGCCACATTCGACCCCAGTTCGAAATGGCTGCCTGAAAAATATTCACTACAGGGGGGTACAGGGGATCTCTACCCTATAATTGTCACAAGAAGCACAAGGATCCCCTTGCTCTATCATTCAAAACCACATCAACATACTCCTTAAACAGGAAGAGGAAAGACAAAATTTTAGAGAAAATTTTTCCATTCACTAAAGCCGAATTAAAAGGAGGTTTGACAAGAAATCCCCAGGACCAATGAATTTAGTGTGGGGGACCTGGTTCTTAAATGGGATAGTGTCCTTGAGGACAAAGGAAAATATACCAAGTTCCAAGCCTTGTGGATCGGTCCTTTCCAAGTGAAAGAGAAAATTGATCAGCACACCTATAAGTTGCAAAATCTAGGAGGGAGGTTTGAACCCCTTCTTGTTAATGGCCAAGATCTCAAGTTCTACTTCACCTAGCAGTTCTCACAACTTCTCACACACCTTGTTTTATAGTTTCCTTCTAATCTTTCTTTTCCATTAGTTTTCTTTACTTTCAGATTTTGTTTTGAAGTTTGTTTTTCCTTGAATAAATCATTTGGGATGTCATTCTGAGGTTGAGGTAGCCCTTGCACTTTGGCTTATATGGGTGCTCCCTGGAACTTCCTTTTGATCGAACCTTAAGCCACAACCAAATTGGGGTATTGAAACTTGTTGTAGCAAGGAAATCGATGTCATCCATGGTACCCTATCTTTCACGAGTCTATCTTAGCTGCTGACTTGGACAAAATTTTGGGACGTTGTGGCTTACTTGTTGGTTCGAAGGTGGGGGCGAAGAAAAATTTTGAGCATATACATATTTCAAGAAAACAATAAGGTATCTAAAAAACTAGAAACAACCTCTCTTTCAAGTCAAATAAGTCAGGATCCCTCATCTTCCTAGGCTTATAACAACCACATGAATAAGTGAAAATAAGAACAACTGAATAAGTGTCAATGAGCACATCAATTAATTAATAAGGGAAAAAGGACTGAGAAAGGCTTCCTGCATAGAAAGGTGACTCAATGAATTCGTTGGGGTTTTTTCCATGCTCGCTAGTAGTAGAGCAACATTTGTGATTTCCAGGTAGTGACTCTGCCGAGGTACTGTCCATGCTCACTGGCAGCATAGAAACATTTTTTATTTATAGGTAGTGACTGCTAGGGTACTATTTAGGTTCGCTGGGAGAGGAGAAACACTAGAGTTCTGTAACTACTATACTGAAAAATACTTAAATATCATATCATTAATTTGACGCCTCCACGTCAAACCAACAGGAATTGATATCATTTTGTGTGTATTAAAAGGCCAAGTCTTAGTAATGTGGGATAGATGATCAATATCAAGGAGAGACCTAGAAGCATCGGCAGGACCCACAACTCTATGGGATGACACTCATCGAGGTTCACCTTAATCAAGGCCATGGGCATCATAAGGTCCTAGAGTCCTACCAGTGAATCGCCAATTGTTGTAGTTGCTACAACAACCCCTCCAAAATTTATAACTCTTTAAAATTTCAGAACCCCTTTACTATTTCCATAGCTTTAGCTCATCCTCAGAGTCTGTTCGAAAGCCTAGAAACCCCAGAAAAGTTTCAAAAGCCTAAGCCTTTACCTCATAATCCAAACTAAGTTCATGGTCAATTTGAATCGCCAAGTCGCAGTATAATGGCGCAACTGATTTATCCTTTTGTGACCCATGCAACCATGCGACCTCATCAAATATCTAAGTCACAAAATTAGCATGGAAAATCCTTCTTTTTGTGTGACCTACGTGACTATTGCGACTACGTGACCCAATAAGTCCTTGGCTTGCAAGGTCGCAAATGTCTCACCACTTCGAAAACACGACCTCTACAACCTTGCGACCTATGCAACTTAGCGACCCCCTTGAGGTCGCTAGGTCACAAGGGTCACATAAGTCCCTAACTTAGATAGTGTGATCCCTACGACCGCCCACACGTGTGACTAAAATTATAAATATTGGCCTCAACCAATCATTTTCACAGCTCTTCTTGGTTGCATGAAGAATGGGGAAGCTCAACAACTTGACAAGGCACCCAACCCTCACAGGTAGGTGACCTTTCCCCTTTCTGGTAATCATTTCCTTTCGCCATGCTTCTTCCTCTTTTGCCCTGACTCTGAGAATTCCCAACTAGGAAGGTTTTTATCCATGATTCAACCTCATTTCGACTACAAACCCTTGTTGAGTTGTTGTTTAACTTCATGAGCCTCCCTGAGTGTCTTCCTTGCCCCTTTTTGGTCCCTAGATAACCTGTTATCCCTATAAACCAAGACAACTACCCCTGGAAAGCCCCAAGGACCTCTTCTAAACCACGTTCATCCCCTCAAAATCACCTAAAGAAGAAGGTCACACGACCTAATATCGTGAAAGGAAAAATTGCACGAGGTCACACAAGATTGTGATAGGAAAAATTGCATAATGTCGCGACCTGCGCGACCTCGAAATCCATGTGACCGGAGGGACTCTTCGACCCCACGACTTAACCGACTTTGTGACCCATGCGACCTTACTAATTCAGTGACCTCACGACCTTGCTCCTAGCTTGCCTAGTCGCTAGGTTGCACCCTAATCCAAGCGACCCACACAGCCTCTTCACCCTCGCGACCTGCCAGAAGGCCTTTTCTTGAGCTCTGAAAACTATATTTTATATTTGCCACTAAGTTTTATTCTCATGTCTTCTCTCTCATTGTGGGACAATTTATTCGATATGTCAGGTGACGTGGATCTCGATTGCATATCCATCTCCTCCTTTGAAGAAGAGATGGAACCTCCAGTAGAAAAATCTTCCCATAAGAGCTCTCGAATCAGTTCACAGGAATTCTACCAGTATGAAGAACCCCCCATATACGGGGATACAAATTCCAATATTAACAAAAACATTAAGTTCTCCTGGTATGATATTTATGAGGAGTTCACCAAACCAGATATACCAGAGAACCAGGAGGATTTCCCGGTGTACATAAATGTTAAGAGATCGAAGCTTCACAAGGTGGCCTCACATCCTCTAGTCTTCCCATGTGTTGAGACAATTGATTGGATCATACAGAGCACAGACACAGATTCATGGATAGTAAGGAATCATACTGGCGCACCACTCATAGCTATCACCTCCACAGATATTGCTGCATACTATAGGTTACCTAAGAAGGAGGAAACCTTCAACACCTAGTGGCTCACTGCTTTTGTGATTCCTACCAAGGATATTATGAGAGAATGGTGGAAAGACCCATCCAAGTTCCAGATTAAAACTGACCAAATTTATAGGACGAACGGATTTGGGAAGGTCTATCAGTTGGTTTCCACCATGATGAACTATCTATACGAGAGAGTAGGTTATGACGTGTTCCATGGGACATGGGTCCCCAACATGTACATTATCACTACCTAAGGAACAGCCTTATGCCAGCCTTGAGAATGAATATAATTGTAGCTAAGCATATCGAACTAGACTAGCCACTAGAGTTCTATATAGCCTCATACCTACTAGGTGTAGTATGTGAAAGGTATCAGTTTGAAAACCAGAGCTACAATTGGAACATGTCTGCAGCTAGCCAAGTATACCATCATTACAAGATATTCTGGGACGCCGAATATAAGGGGATGATTGATACTATTTTTGAGTCATTTATCACTCCACTATATTAGTGGTTGTTCGGGGAATAACCACCTTGTATGTTGAAGAGGGCCATGGAAACCATCGTCAGGGTGGCACATTGGTTTTCGATCTAGGAGGGGACATTTATTAGAGTTTTTTGTTCCTATAAAGCCCTGCATGTACTTCCCAGGTTCGCCAAAAATTAGGTGCTATTGTGGGAAGTATGTTACCAAATGACACAGGGTTTCTTGAAAACACTAAGCAAAGGGAAGAAGAAACCATGGCCAATTTTCCCTCTTGTCATCAGGGCCTATCTGGTAGAAAATTTCAAGGAAGTGGAGGGAGAAGTTGAGGCATTAAAATGGTGTCATTTCATGACCTTAAACCATCATACGTAAGATCTCGAGAAGGTTGTAGCTGCTTATTGCAAAGAGATAATTTCAATTGGTCATACTCGCATTCCAGGCAAGATCATGAAGATGAAGTTAGGAACTGTTACAATGCCACCAGGGATCTCAGCCCTAGCGAGAAACAAGCAAGAGATGAGGAGCTCCTCAAACACTCCCAGGATAATGTGAGCCTACAAGAGACATCATCCACCCTAAAAAGGAAGCAAGAGAAGAAGAAGGCAAACAAACTCAAGAAATAGAAGGAGAAAGAGGTAGAAGATGCCCCGAGTGACCTGGAAGCAGGAGAGGATAATGAGATGCTAGAAAAAAGGAACACAACCCTTGAAAAGAAGAAGCAAGAGCTCAAGAGGAAAAGAGAGGAAGAGCTCAATCAATCACAAGATTCAGGTGACCAGGACAAGCCTAAGAAGAGGAGGTGGAAAGAAGAGGAAGATAGAAAGAAGAAAATGGAAGAAAAGTAGCTATTAAGGAACAAGAAGAGTAGAGGGCCAAGGAAGAAGAAGAGAATAATAAGCAAGAACAAGAGTTGAAAGAATGGGAAGAAAGGCTCAGGAAGGATGAGGAACTTAAGAAGAAGCAAGAGAAAAAAGAGCAAGAGAAGAAACAATTATAGGAAGAGTAGAGGAAGAAAGGGGAGGAGTAAAGGAGAAAGAAGGAGCAAGGGGAAACTAGTAAGGCAACTCAACAAGATTTAGAGCAAGGTGAACTATCTCCATTAGTTATTCCCCCTTCTACTCCCCTCACTAAAGGATATCTTCCCCTACAAGAGTTGAGAATTCTTGAAGAAGAAGAAGAAGAAGTGTTGGATCTCACCAAGCTCACCTTTGATCAAGTTAGCTTCAAGATTAGGCAGGAGAGGAGAAAGTGTTATGTTAGAAACCCTGCAGAACCCTGTCAGTAACTATAGCTAAAGAAAATCTTCCCAACATAACAGTTAATTCTGAGATGATCGCCTCATCTGAAACTTCATTTGACATTGTGGTTGACCACAATGTTGCTAAGATGAGAAAACAAATCGCGTAACTGCAAGACAGGATTTATGCATCAAAGAAGAAGGTCACTAGGACATAACAAGACATAAAGAAGGAATAGGAAGAAAATGTAGTTCTCTACTTAGTGCACTCTAGTACAAAAAAACTATAGGATACAATCAAAGATGAGGCCGAGATGCTCAGTGAAGCCATGGAGATGGTCTATGAAGAAATGTCAAAGCTACATCACACGGTAGCTCCAATCTTGGCCATACAAACCCATACAAAAGAGAGGTCTTCTATGTTGAAGGAAGTCATTGCAACTCTAGATAGTATACATGAGTAGTCCATCAAGTACCCAGAAGCATCAAAATTAGTTTCGAAGAAGGATTGGATCACCATGCAAAATTCCAAATTCCATCTACGCATCAAGATCCAATCAAAAGACAAACTGGCCAAAGATGTAGAAAGAGTGTTGGCTTCATATAGACACCTTTTTAATGGTTTGGAATCAATGATCAAGAACCATGGGGTCTCGTCCATCAGAGAAACTAGATAGGTAAGAAAGCAGGAAGACATCTCACAGGAAGTTCAGGCGTTCATCGACACATATAGGCAGGCCTCCCACTTACATGACCTACCAGTTACAAAGGATATTATCACATCATACGTGGTTGAACTAGTGAGAATGTATACAAAGCTAGTGAACTTAGGTAATCAGGTGAACACCAAAAGGACCACCCTCATATCGGACGCCCTTTAGTGCCTGCACATACATGATGAGGAACAACTACGTATCATCCCCATTCTAGCTGAGTACAAGCTTTGGCACACTTACCTAGTGGAACAACTCCACCTGGACATTCCAGAACTTTCTATTGTCAAGTTGATAGGTTAGATTTTGCTCATTTTGTGCATTTAGAAAATTAGGATAGAGTAGGACAGTTTTGGAATGTGAAGAGTCATGAGGAATTATAAAGGTCACAAAGTAGTTGAAAGGTCATGAGGAAGTCCAAGAGTCAAGGGTAGGCCAAAGGTCACCCTCATTTTATAAAGACACCCTCATGGTACATTGTTTTGAAAGGACTTGTGCTCTTCTAATATATGAAAGGAGTAATGTTATTTTCCACTATTGGATTGGACAAATCGTTAATGTTGCGATGACATGGATATTAGTTTCTTGATGGATCGAATGTTCCTGAGATTTCTTTGATGCGTGGTATCCTCATGTGTCTTCATATGCTATCAATCTTGTTTTGAAACACATGGATGGTATATGATATGCTAACTTTGTTCTTATATTGATGAATAGTTTTGTTGATACTGGCATGATCTTATCGTTGACTATGCATTTTCTTATGCTTATAGATACTTAGTTACTGCGAACTATTTTATAGTTTCTGAACACATTCTTTACATAGGCATGATCTTATCTGAAGTTTTGCTAACAATTACTTTATGTGAGATTCATGTTGTTGATTTCTGGTCTCGCTATTTATGGTATTCATGTTATGAACTTTTGTGAATTATTTCGTTGTGTTTATTGAAGTCCATACATTCAATTAAGTCGGTATCCCAACTCTTTCCGAAGAAAACTCAACTCAATTAAATGGAAGTCGGGCCTACATATTAGACAGATCCCTAAAGAAAATGGTGTAGGTTCTAGTTTGGATTCGACAGCGGAGAGATCCCGTCGCTGTTGGCGGAGAATTCTAGCCTGCCAACATAACTTTAGCTTCATTTTCTTTTGTATCTCCTATGACTTTCCCTTGCCACAAGCGGGATATTTCCCCTGCAACTCTAGTTTTTTGAAGATTAAATATTTCTATCATGGCATGTGTCCAATGGTAATCCTTGTGGCTCTTCTTTAGTACAGGGGGGAGATCTCTCCCATGGCGTTGGTTTTGTGAGAATTGTATTACATGGTGGTACTGGCTCCTGTTGGAAATACTGGGGGGGTGGGGTGAATCAATATTTCTTATCAATTAGTATTTTAAATATTTCATAGTATTAATTATCTTCAACATTTCATCATCATAAATAGTAAATAAGATAATTCAATAATGCACACTAATCAAGATAGTAGACATAAATATTTTTAGGTGGAAAACCCCCTCTAGGTCAAAAACCACCAAATGCTTCTAAATATTTGTCTTCAACAATAATTACATCAAGTTTTCAACTCCAATTGAAGGAGGCTCCAACCCCTTTCTTTACAGGCTCCAGCCTATAGGATGCTCCAACACTTTGTTTACAAACTACAACTAGGAGGATGCTCCAATGCTGTAGATCTTAGGCTCTAAGCTGATGGATGTTCCAACACCCTATGTACTAGTTGCAATTGGACAAACACTCCAACCTGCCCTAGCACCAACCTTCCACACTAAAGTGTTCTCAGGCTCCAACTTGAAGATGACTCCAATCAGTTGACTTGCACCACCCTACCACCCTGATCATCCAGTAGACTATGTTTCACAATTTTCACATTAGATCCACCTATTCTATGATCTAATATGAATGGATTTTAATACAAGTTTTGCTTCTCTACTGGGTATGCATATCACTATCAAGACCTAGTAGCCTTATTTCTCAAACCTTCTCAATCATACCACTGAACAATTGTACCTCATACACTAGCTTCAATATTCACTAACCATTGCATAACACTCCTACACTCACGCTGTCACTAAGTAATCAATTCTATCTGGTACCCACCATGAATTTGTCTTTTCTTCTATTCAATTTGTACATCAAACTCTTTGCACATGAAATCTTAGATGTCACATCAAAATCTTATCTGCCCAACATCTCTTGTTCACAAATTGTTACTTTATCAATCATATGTATCATACAATAGAATCACTGACACATGAACCAACTCATTGCTTCATTATCACTAAATATTTATGTTAAGTTATAAAAATGTCAATGTTCTTGGAATGATGAAACCTTTTGCTTGGAAAAAACCTTACTGCTCCTAGAATGATGAGATATTGTTGTTTGGTAGGAAACTTATGAATCCTTTGTCAAGAATGTTGTATCCAGTGACAAAAACACTTTTTTCCAATGCGCTTCATCAATAAAATAGTGTAAACCCTTGCCTTCAAATTTTCTTTAACTGAGAAAATAAACCATATATATTTTTGAAGCACACTGTTATGAGATGACAAGATTGTGAAAATAAGAGATTGTTGTAGACTTCTTTAGTATTGTACCTCCATATTTGATTAAGCTATACATATGTACTGAATCCCTTGTTGCAACCCAACAATTCAGACCTTGACTTTTCTTAGGAAGTGTTAGCCTCCTATACCAATAGGGTTTCATATTTCATGATTGACAGTGGAAGTACTAAAAATGATCATCTTTGATGATACAAAGGTTCCATTTTTGTGGACAAAACCAAGAGTTAAAAAATGTAAAGAGGGTATGCCTTAAAAGAATAATCAAAGGGCAAGAAAATGATTTGGTCAAAAAGAAAAAGAATTGAAATGAACCCCAAACAAGGACCAGGAAAGTGGCCAGTCAAAATGCCACTGCTATCTTGAGGTATGGCTCAACAGTTCAAGCTGGGCCATGCCATGTTTTGAATTGCTTGTTTTAGAATAGGTAATGAGTACCTGTTCAAACAGTTTGAGCTTGACAGAGGATTAGTTGATAGAGAAAGAAAGGAGCCCACTAGCTTAATCTGGGCCCTTGGAAGATATAAGGCTAGATTTAGATAGGAGGGCAGCAAAAAAGAAAAGAGCACATGAGGGTTTGCAAGTCCAAGTGCACCCTCCCTGAAGAAACAAAAAATGCTAGGAAATAAGATGGGTAGGTAGTGAGGTTGCAGAAGCATGATTTCTCTCATATCACTGGCCTAAGCAAAGGAAACACATGGTGGCCAATACAGATCTTCCTATTTCAGCACTTTTGTGGCAGCACAATGAAGCATGGCTAATTTCCCTATCACTCCATATCAAACTTCTTTCTAACATCCCACTATCACCTTTGTTCACCACAGAAAACAAACTCATTTGTTGATTCTTGTTATATAGAAGAGCCACATTTCTTGTGTAAAAATCTTTTCATTTTGATCTACTCTCAAAACTAAGTTTGTTCCCAAACAACTTAGTGTCTTCTACCTATCATCTATATCCCCTTCCCATATTAACTACTAACTCTACTATTACTTAACTCCCTATGTTCCCCTTTTTCCCTATTATCATATCACTATTGTATAGAAAAAACCCCCAAAAAATAAGTATATACCCCTTCCCCTAGGCAATATAGCCTTATAGTTCCGAAAGGTCAGAGCGCAAAGGAAATTGAAGCACAACAGGCAAAACATCGCCAAAAACAAAGGCTCGGGATTAAACCAAGATCTGCTTGGTTTAACAGCCCTAACCCCACTTTGCGAACAAATGCCCAAAACCCATTTTGTTCACAAAACATTGTAAAAACCCAAAAACCCGCCTATGTCTAAAGTTCCGCCCTGGCGCGCATTCCCAGAAAAATAATTCTTTATTAATCCGCGCCCGGCCGTATCCATCCCGCACCTCCACAGTCCGTCGACCGTCGGATCTGGGCCCTCCCATCCTACGGCTCACAGTAATTTCGGACCGCCTCCGATGCCCGGACGATAGCGCCCGAAATCTGTCAGACCATGACGTCAGGGCTCGGACGCGTGTCGTTCCCAGGTCGTATCGGGCGGCCTCCTGCCAAAACCGCTCCCGTACCATAAGCGGTCCGACGCAACCATTTACCGCTCTGCCAATACCGCCATACGTCACCTCATGCGTCACCCACACGTCACTGCCGCCTCAGCACTATGTTGCCACCCCATCCGCCATCGCTCCGAGCTGTCTGCCATGTCACCTATCCACGTGGGGTCGCCCACTGGCCGCCACGTCATCATTCCGTACCCGACCCCACCATGACGTCATGCTGATGTCATCCGACAAAAACGCGCCAAAAGCCAAATTTTCGCTATTTCACCCAAAAAACCCATTTTTTCGCGTTATTTGCATTTTTACTCACTGTACTCCTGCATGAGCGAGCACGTCGTTCACCTGCCAACTTTGAAGACTATTCCTTGCTGTCGGCGCCTGAATTCACCCGCATTTCCACCATTCTGCCAAGTATACCAGGTATTTATTAGTTTTCCCCCTCCGCGTCTGGTTTTTATGTAATTCAATGAAGAAACTAAGAAAAGGAGAAAGAACACTTAAAATAAGAAATCCTTATGAACCATTGGTTTTTCTCAACACTATAAGCCCAATTCCACTCACAGAAGTCCCCATTGTGCAGAATTTCCACCAATTCACAGTTTGTTTGCGCATTCGCAAACCTGAACCTCTGCCCGATAAATTTATTGGGAAAGTACCTCCCAAATCCCAGCATTTACTCAGTGAATCTCTCCTAGGAGCATTTTGACTCAATTTCACCCCAGTTTGCCTCTTCCCCTCTGCAAATTCCCCTGCTCTTGCAAAATCCACTGTTCTGCATTACTGAGCCCAAGGAAAAGTTCTCAAATACAATTCTAAATTCAGGTGACCATGGAGACTCCAGTGGCATTGAACATTGCCCCATTAAATGCCCCTCATAAGGACCTGGAATGGCTAGCCCTGGCAGATAGAGATTATCAGATGAAAGACACTATAGAGCTATGTAACAAATACCATGTAGAGGCAGTATGTGAGCTAAGGAAGAAGCACAAAGATGGTACAGACCTCCTGGGAATTTGGAATTCCCATTTGCCAATCTACTATCTCCCTCAGGTCAATGAGTTTCCTGACCTGATCCATCAGTGCCGCTCAAACTATGACCCCACTCAAAGAGCTGTTCTGAGTCCTGCAGGCTCTGTCTTGTTCCATATTACTCCTGAGGCCATTAATCAAATGCTGCAGTTTCAACCTACAAAGCCACTGGCCCCTCTGTCCATGCAGCTTTTATTAGAGCAGGGTGCCAAGCTCTCCAATTCACAAATCACAAGAATTGGCCAACTGTTTATGGATCCAGAGTTTCAGCCCAAGCAGCCTCCCCCTTATCTACATGTCTGGTTTAATGACATAGGGAGACTATTAGTAGATATGATATCTTCCATCCTAGGGTTCAAGACCAGTGAGTTTGTAGATGAGACAACACTGGTGGTATTATCCATTTTTACCCCAGGACAACCCCCTGCTGTCCAGTATGACTATGCTTCATTCATATCCAACAAAATGCATGAACAGTTCATGAATCTGGAAAGAGAGAGGGTATTCAAGTTCACCTCTTATATATATCATCTGATATTGTACAATCAGCCTGATGCTTTTCCTCTTTTCCTCAAGAAACTAGATCCAAAGGGAAACAGAAGGTCTGTAATGTTCTGGACTTCAGTCTGCCATCACATCCATTACTCACCATACACATACTGTGAATTTATTGACTTATTCATTCACCTAGCCTTATCACTGCTGCAAAGTTCACCTCCTCCTAGACTCACTGATGATATGCAGAAAATCCTTCAGCTGTCCAAGAACTATAGCATAGGGGATTGGTACTTTTACCAACACCATACAGTGATTAGGATATATGGCTGTGAGTTGGCACCATACAGGCTACCAAGATATGTCCCCATGAGACTCTTTGCTCTAGAGTACTTCAGACAGTTTGGCAACGCAGATATGATTCACTTCCATAGCAAAAACAAGAAGGCACAGCTGAAAATCAGACATCAATTGGGTCCATTCATCTTCAACAAGAGGGAAGAAGCTTGGGAAGAGGCAGACCGAATGCTAAAAGCCCTCCAGCTCAAGACAAGCTTCTATTGGGCACCCTATGACCCTAACCATTTCATAAGCCTCAGAAGAATCAAGCATAGGCTTGCCCCATATGACCACATTACTATTCCAGAAGTTGAACAGTATGTTAATCAAATAGAGTGGAAAAAGGGTACATTAGTGGAAGATTATAGTGAAGAAGAAATAGCTGAGAAAGATATTAAAACTTTAGAAAAAGCAGTTGACTTGGAGTATTTTGGACAGGTTTGGTCTTCAGGTAGTCAGCATCGTGGAGAAGCTGCTTCTTCATCCACTATTCCTCAACAGCCTGCCAAAACAGCTGATCCACCAGCAGACATGACTAAAGGCAAGGCAGTGCAGCAAGAAGAAACACCTCCAATTGTGGAGCAGCAGGAAAGCAGAGCCAAGCAGCCTGCCCACACAGAGCAGCAAACACATGAACAAATTCCTCCAAGGCAGGAGGTGACAGTTGAGTCCTCTGTATTACAAACACCTGCTAATGAGGACAGGACAAGGAAGAGGGATAGGCAAGAAGATACTCCTCTCACTACCTCTATGGACCAGCAAGGAGAAAAGAGACAGAGGTTGAACCCTTTTTCAGAGGAGGAAGTACCAGAGAGACCAATTGAAAATATGCCCCCTCCTAGCATTGAAACATCAACTAGCTCTCTGCAGCAAGGGCAGGACATTCCACATGGGACAGAGGTCAGCTCTTCTAGGCAGAAATCAAAGGCAGACTCTAGCATTAAGCAGCAATTTATTGATATTAAGAAAAGGAATGAGCCCCTCAGGCACCAAATTTACAACCATCTACTTAAGATGGCACCAACAAATCAACAGAGATTAATGTCTGCCTATGACATTCAAGAGCAGAAAATGACTCTTAGTCATTTCAAGCCTACAATGCAGCAGCCTCAGACAGCTGCCGATTACATTAGAACCAATCTGGAAATTTTTGCCAGAGATATCCACCCCTTGGATCAAATTGAGCTCCACAGACAAACAGGGGAAATGATATATTCTACATTGGCTGATAAGACCCTGTTGGCACACCAACTACAAAATTCCCTACACAACACTGCAGCCCAATTGGAATTAGAGAAGGCATCATCCCAGGCCAAGGACAACAGAATCAAGTCCTTGGAAGAGATCATCATAGAGTTGGGTCATGATCCAAAGGACCCTAAGGGTGTGCAAGCACTGCTAAAGAAAAGAGATGAGGATGTAGCAGCAATGAGAAAGCTTATCAAGCTACCAGCTGGCCTTCACCCTCAAACTGGAGAAGTGGCAGAGCAGAAAAAGGATCAGGATGTAACGGCCCTACTCCTGAGTTTATACAAGAGGCTAATGGAAACAGAGAGTGCACTAGAGGTGGCACTGAAGTCAAGACAAAGTGAGGCACCAATGCAGCCATCACAAACATCTGCATCTACTGAAGGTGTGCCACTTTCTACCACTGCAGCAGGTCCTCCCACAGGACAAACATCAGAGGCAGGTCCTTCGGCATCAGCACCAGCAACAGCATCAGATCAGGGTCCCAGCCTAAGTATGCAAAACATGATGAAGGAACTGGAGGCCTTGGAAGCACAGATGGCAGAATTGAATGAAACTAAAGAAAAATTGGCCACAGTTAATGAAAAATATGACAAATCCAAGCAAAGTGTGGATGAAAAAACAAGGGAAGTAAGAGCTCTTGAGAAGAAAATAAAAGAACTAGAGAAAGAGCTCTCCCTTGACAAAATTGTGGCTGAAATCAAGAAGATCCTGTGGACCCACATTGGTCAATCAATAACAGATCAGTGGCAATATATTGAAACCATCCATGAGCATATGGATCTAATAGGCAGGGCCCAAAAAGAGAATCAAAGAGCAAGAGCATCTCTTGGAAACATGCCTGAAATAGCTAATAAGATGATAAATGTCCTAAATAACCGCACTGGCCCTCAGTTAGCAGCAATGGGTATCACTAACAGGACTGATACCATTTTACTAGTGAAAAGAGTGCTCACTCTAAGAAATCATGTGCAAACATTAGACAGGAGGTGTCAAGAGATGCAAACAGAGGTTAACAGATTCATTGAGAAGATCACAGCACTGCATAACAGAGGCCTTCCCAGCTTAGTAACCAGTGCAGGAAGGTTACTCTCTCATGAAAATTATGCCAAGAGGGTAGACACATATGCCACTAATCAAATCACTGCAACAACAAGTACCCCAGAAGAAACAGGGCCTCCATCTGGGCAGAGTCTCTATGACAAAATAGAGAATTTATTCTTCATTGCACATGAAATCAGACATCTTTTTGAAGTGCCTCCAAACTACTACAAATATACTGAGGCAGATGAGACTCTAGGCATAATTTTAAGGCACCAACTGCCTACTCAGGAATGGTGGACAGGCATGATACAAACACTGCTGTAGAAAACAAATTGTTCACCATATTTTTGTATTTTTATCATAGAAGTCAGCAATTTCAGAAAGTTAATACATATTTGTTTTGACTGGGAGAGAGATTAAGGAAAAGGCCAACTCAGCAATCCAGCTTGACCAGCAAAAGCAGATGACTACAGATGCAGATGACGGGGCTGAGATAGCCGCACCTCGACAGAGCAATAAAGAGCATATCATTCAGAATTAATACAAAGTGCCCAACCGACTCAGTGGCCTCCAAAAGTCAAAAAGTTTCTGACAAAGCTGAAGGGCATTCATTGTATATTTAAAGTAGCAATAACTTTTTTATCTGCTATTCTGAAAGTTGGTGAACGCAGTTATTGAGCAAATGACTCAGCGTTCAGATATTTTGTAAAACCGATTGTATATATATCCCCACGCATAAGCTTGCTGGGGTTGTTGATTTTTCTTCTGGAGAACTTATGCTGTAAATTTCAGACTTTTAATACAGGGAGCTAATGGAATTTCTGAAGTTCTGAGTTGTTTTGATGTGTTGTGGTGTGATTGCTTGCTGCTACAGGATTCCTACATATTTCATGGCACAATAAGTTTCCTGAACCTTCTTGTTATGTATTTCATTCTTTCATAATCCGCTCATGCTCTATATTTCACAGGTTTAATAGCACAGAAAAAGAATAGTTCAGGATTTGTTCGTTAAACACCCTGAACTCAATCTATGCTGTTATGAATGTTTTCTCCAGTATTAGTTATGAAAGTGTAATTCTTAGTTGCTCACCTTCATACTAAAACTTTCACAGTGAGTATTATTCAGGAATTCAAATCTGCTCCTGAGTGATATTTCCTTTTCCCACATCACCAGCTTAGTGAAAGATTCTTAGTTGCCTCTCACTGGCTAGACATATTTCATCTTCACAATTTTAAGTTTGTTTCATGATATATCTATATGGCCCTGCAGTTTTAGCAATCTTACTCAATACCTCAAACAACCCATAATCACAGACTCCATTGCCCAATGGACTGAACCTTCTGAAGATCTCATCTCAGCTTCTGGAAGACATCATTCAACCAAAACTTTAAACAAAAATTCAACACATTATAACTAGCCTAAAACATTACCAAAACAAAGCTAAATCCTGAAGAGAGAGCCCTCTCTGATTGCAGGTAGGCTAGGACCTATGATCCAAAGATTGGTCTGTGGTTACCTCGGCTGTATTCCCTTAGGAGTCAAAGGGAACAACTTGACTGATAACAGGATGAACACACATATAATTACCATATATAAATATACTTAACCTATACTTCCTTAGTTGATGATAGTTTTGTGATTCTTCATATTTGCAATGAGGTTAGTTTTGAATGAACTCAACATGTCGAATTCATCATTGGTTCTGGTTACATGTACATATACGAGAGTACTAATAATAGTTTCAAGATACTTTAGATTTAAAGTCCCTTCCATATCTAAAGGTCATTGGCTATATAACAAAAGGTCATTGTTATATATATATAAGATTGTTTCTATTGTAATTTCACGGTTTTTGCTAATTCATGGTTATGTTCACACATGCTACTATAGCAATCACATATTTTTATTACTATTATACTGTCAATTCAAGCTATCATAGAACACAAAAACATTTTAAATCAATCATTGGCTTTTTGTATTTGATCCTTATAGTACATTTTGAAGATATGAGTTTCCCCCCACTATAGACTTCTTTACTTACAGGATACTTTTTTCAAGAGGCTCTAGGTTGTGATATCAAACAATTGTATAGGACTGTTGATGAGGGCATATGTGTGTAGAATCAAATGATCCATCGTTGTTCTTCAAACATTATTCTAATCTCATAGAGAGATCATCCATTAACAAAACTAACTTCTACAACATTGTAGCTGTTAGCGCTTGGAATTCACCTAGGCTGAGATAGACAAACTCTCAAGGCTACATCAAACCATTTCACCTCGTAGCTAGCCCTACGAGGTATGAGAAGGCTCTCTCGGGTCAGATTCGATAGATCTTTCAATATGATTAGGCTGACCAATTAATAATAAAGATTTTAGGCTAGTAAATTGCTAAGGGGGTTGATTTAATGATTTTTGGGGTTTTTGGTGGCAATTGGTGGAAGTGCAATTCAGGGTGCGGGGAATGAGCACAGTTTTTGCAGGGTGATCTTAGGGGCAAGGTAGGAGTGAGTGCTGATGCCTTAATCTGAGGTGGATGATCAGGAATGATAGAGGAGGAGCTAAAGAGGGCAAACAACCAATTTGAATCCTCTCTAGACAGTAGAAAACATAAATATTGAACAAACTAAAAAGCTGAGCATGTCAAAGCATGAATTCAAACTTTACCACTTCATCTGTCCAATTAGAAGCAAAAGAGAGATGTGGAATACATAAACAAAACTTACAAGAACATGTAGAGAACACACCATCAACACAACAATCCACAAGAATCCACAATGATGTCTGCAAAACCCTGGCCTTCCTTTTCCTTAAATTGCAGAGATAGATGTACAATATACAATGAAAGCTTTCTTCCACAAGAGTCCAACCATGAAAATGAGAAGGAGAGAGCATAATATAGACCATCTAGACCATCTAACTCCTTTCCCCACCTCTAGGGGTCGAGCTCAGCTTCCTAGGAGCAGTTTGAACTAATTCTAAACTAAGAACTAGAAAATAGGCAGCCAAACAACTTGCCTCTATTACTTAGCTAACTCATCCATGCATTAATTTTTCACTTTTTACATCATGGAAGCTTCTAGAAGGGTAAAGAGAGATAAAATCTATCAAAGTGCCATGAAAATATCACATTTATCCATCATCTACAAGTAAAAATGGTCAACCATAGTCAAAACAGTGTTTTTTGACAAAAAAGGTCAATTCTGGCAAAGCTGGCTCGAATGGTCGTGCCCCCTGTTCAAATGGTCGCGCCCCTTTGCAGCTACTTTTGAGTGGGTTCCACTGATCCAAATCAGGTGCAAGATGGGTCATTGGAAAGCGTGGTCTGTCTACTTTCCATCCCAAGTGGAATTTCTGAATTTGGAGTTGTTTTACCCCCTCAAAAACCATTTCTCCCAAGGTCACTTTCTGCAACTCAAAAAGTGGGCAGAAAGTCATTTTTTTGATGTATTTTGAGCTTTTGGAGGCTCAAATCTCAAAATCAGGCTTCTCCCAAGTATTGGTAATTTTTCTCTTTGCATGCCCTTTCCAAAAATGCCAAGTTTTCAAAATTCCGAGCAATCCTCCAGAATGGTCGCGCGCGGGGTGAGACCATTCCACGGGCAAAAACCTGTAAATTGCACAAAAAATTCACAAATGACAAAATTTTCTCCAAATTTCTTGAAATTTGGGCTGGGAGTCCCCAATCAAGTACCATGCTTAGTCAAAGAGGCTTTGGCCAAAGTTTGGAGTGGGTCGGGCGTTTTCCTTCGTTTTTGTGTTTTGGCCAACCGTCCCTGGAGCACCTTCGTTCTCGCCGGTATTTTTGACATTTTTCTCAAACCATGACACCTGTGAAAAAAGTGAAGGAGGTTTCTCTTCCTTGGCATGTTTTGGACAAAAACCTCTCTCAGTTTTGCAAAATTCATCTTTGATTGCTCAGAACCAGCTTTTGAGTGAAACTTGTCCCGATGTGTGAAACAAAGGATTTTGTCGAAATGGAGCGAAATGAAGGGGATAAGGGGCTTCTAAATTCTTGGGGAAATTTTTGGGAGTGGGGAGGGATGTTAGGAAGCAGGGGAAAGTGGAATCTCAGAGATTGAGTGAGCGGAAGGGGTCCAAAAGGGCGAAACACAGGCCCAACCTAGAAAATTGCCAAGTTGTAGCTAGAAACTAGGGTTTGTGCAAAAATGAGGAATTTGGGGGATCTGAGTGTTGGGAAGTGTTTGATAAGGTAGGTGAAGGGTAGAGGAAGGTGTATGAACATTAGGAAACAAGTTTTTCCGGTGATTTGACCGCTCAAGAGAAATTAGCTTCCAAAACCCTAGGAGAGGGAAATGAGCTTGCCTGGGCGCAACTGAAGCATGAACAAGGTATCAAATGACCCATTAGACACTGACATGATAATGACCACCCTATGAATGATGATAGACTCAGCTAGATAGTGACATAGACTTACATTTGGGCAAACCCTAGACCTAATGGCTAGTGACCAAATTTTGCTTGAAGACTCACTGAAATGACAAAATTTGACTTGGAAACTCTGAGACCACTTTGTAAGAGCATAATTGATCACTGTAGGAAGGCTGAAAAGACTGACACTAACAGTAGCCACGCATACTTTATAACAAATAATGAATATCAACACTTCTTTACTATTGGCTTATGAAAATTAGACTCTTCTAATTTGATTCGACTAATCTTCCTCATGGCGGATGATGTTAGATCACCATACTAGCCATTAAACTTGTTATGGCTACTATGAAATTCTTCGTTGCTCTTGGTAAGTGAATTTCACACTTTCATTGTCCTATCTTGTTGGGCATGGAATCCCCCCAAGGCATGTTTTGGGGCTCAAAGCCCAAGTTTTGACCCAATCTTATTGTAAAGCTCCGTGAATTGTGGGCGCGGGGCGCAAAAGTAGGATAGAGTCACAGGGTTGTCCGCCCTAGTTTTGTAATGTAATGTTGGCTGGATAGACCTACCCATGGTTTGTGGACCATGGGATTGTATAAATAGAGCGAGGCTCTAAGTAGAGAGAGGAGGGAAGGAAAAAGGGAAAAAGAGTCCAAGTGACTAAGTAAAGTGTGTCTTTGGGTCGTAGAGTAGGAGAAGGCTCTACAGCTAAGTTCGCAGAGGCCTAGTAGTCTGTAGCTGAGTGTGTGGACCCCTACAGCTGAGTGTGTAGGGCAAAGTCAAGTCTGTAACCGAGGAAGGAATTAATAAAGAGATGTTTTGTTATAATTCTGTGTATCTATTCTTAGGTTAATGAAGGATTGATATAATTTGAAAATATACTGTTATTTACTGTGCACACTTGTATGAATGGTTTATATTGTTAAGTATAATTAAAACACTCAAGTAGGAAAAGCTAATTAACTAACGTTGGAATAATGTTGAGGTCTTGGCTAATAATGCAAAGCACGACATTCATGCCCTCGGTAGGGCTATGCAAAGGCAGGATATCAGGCTGCGAAGTACGGGAAAGTGCGTGAAGCAATCTACACGCAAGGTCAAACCGCGGACCACTTGAACTCATCAGACATCTCCAGGGTGCGGAAACCTGGTTCTAGCACCCTCCCATACTATTTTGGGCGAGACCTCAGTCTGCGCTTTGCGGAATGTTGCCGAAAGAGCTAGTAGTACCGATATTTGTTTGGCTAACTTAACTCTGAACTTGGGTCAAGCCCCAATAATCCAACAAATGGTTCTGTTGCCGGGACCAGGATCTGCATAAGAGATATCTGATTTTGTATCACTGGAATCCGACAAAGAAAGGAATTGAAGAGTGGTTGGACGGAAAGATTCATGAGTTCATGGCGCAGGAAAACAATAATCCGCGATTATCAAAGGAAGAGTGGTTAGATTGCTACTTATATACGGAAATCCATGAAATTTTCGCGAAGCTAACAGACAATCAAGGAATGTGTATGCTCAACAAAATTGTTGTGTGGACTCCAGAGTTGGTGCACAGACTAGAAGCATCGGAAGATAAGATCGCGTGCATTGTGGATCACTAGCTCGAACGAATTATAGGAGGATTTATCACCGAGTTTGTGGTAGATACTTGAGTCAGCTATACTGAGGCGGAAAGTTGCTTCCTTAAAGGACTACGAGGTAAGTACGTTAAATCTTTGAACACTTGGATTAAAATGCTACTGTGTGAAAAAAAATTTATGCGAATAAATTGATGTTTGGGACTACGCAAAGTGGGAGGATCTACAAAAACGAAGGTAGCGCAGAACTAGAAACTAGCCCCTTGATTTCACCTCTGCGAGAAAGCGAGGAATAGTTTGTGAAGGTTTCACCAAGAAGTGCGATCAGTTTGATAAAGCAGCAAATTTCGTGCATACCACCCCCACCTACACCTCCACTAGTTTCACCATCTTCACCCCCTGTCTTTGCCCACACCACCTCCGCCACCACCAGAGTTTAATATGGAAAGCACGATAAAGTTGTCAGTGTTCGAAGGAGTGGGAAATGAAGATCCGGACTAGTTTTGGTTCGTGGTAAGGGCTGTATGGGAAGTGCAGGGGGTCACAGATGACAATATAAAGAAAGAAATGCTGGTCAGCTCTCTGTAGGATCGCGCACTGACTTGGTACATTAAGCATTCCAATGACAATCTGAATGCAGGGATCGCGGATATCCAAGCTGCGTTAAACATGGAATTTAGCAGGCCAAAATTAGAGACACAGTCGATCATTGGATTTAAAGAAATCGCGATGCTTCCAGGTGAGACTCCCTGTGAGCTGGATCAGAGACTAAAGTGTACAATTCGTGAAGCCAATATGACCTTGACGGATGGAAAACACTGCACATGGTTTGTAGCATTGCTAACGCCGCATCTAAGGACCATGTTGTCATAGCATAAGCTTACCACTCAGGCCGAGGCCTTGGTGATCACAATGAGACTACACGAGACCCCGATACAAGATCCTAACCTAGGAGTTCAATATATCCAGGCACAGCTGAAAAACTTGTGCCTTGAGATGCAAAGTTTGAAACAAGACAGGACAACTCACCCAGAAGCATGCGAGGAGGTATGGTGTGTAAAGTGAAAAGGCTAGGGACATGACAAGGACCATTTCCAGTGTTTGCGAACTACCTGGAGGGAGGAGGACCAATGCCATTAAGACCAGAGGCACAAGCAGGACCGAGCATGGCGCCTAAATTATGGTGCACGATTTGTCAGATAGGAAGGAAGCATGCTACAGATAAATGCCATCTATTACAAAAATATACGCAGAATTCCCAATAGTTGTTCTGGAATTTTTGCAGGTTTGTAGGCCATGATGAGCGCACCTGTAGAAGTTACGAATTAATGATGGATCAGACTCCTACCTACAGAGTTCAGACCGAAACATGGGCCCTTGATCAAAATGTAGGGATGGTGCGAACTGGATTTCAGGGGTGCGGATGAGGTCAAGGTGGAATGGGACTAGGAAGAGGTCGCGACCAGCTGATATGTTACAATTGCGGAGGGTCAGGGCATTATGCCCACTATTATACAAATCCAACGAGACCATCATGCTTATATTGTACCCAGTTTGATAAGGAGATGGAGGACTGTCTCATGCTGATAGTGAGGTTCCGTGATAAAGGAGCACTCCAACCTCCCTCGACTCAGAACTTGTAAGTGATGAGGTCTGAGCCACGTGAGGAAGACCCGAATGTAAATATTGTGCTCCGAAGTGTATCACGACAAGAGATGACAAAGGCAAGTAGCTGGAAGAGAGTGCCTGGGTTCGCAGAGCTCCAACAAAGGAACCAAAATTTGATTTAGAGCGTGCTAAGGAGACGCTCATGGAAGCTAAGAGGAGCTTCGCGGATGCCCCCACTTCAGGAAGTAAAGACAAACTAGAACCGGAAATGGATCCATCAATGATCACTACATTTTTGGAGACATGCATGAAGCTACTGTGCGACAACAACGCTATGAAGGGGCTGCAAGAGATCATCATTAGATGTGTTAGAACCATGCCAAAAGAACTGCGCATAGTTCAAAAGCTTGGGAAGCACACAACGTGAACAGGAAGAGAGATGAGATTTACCACGCAGATTGGGGAATATGAAATGGATCAAGTGATTTTGGATCTAGGATTGAACATGAATGTCCTACCAAAACAGACATGGGAGCGTATGGGCAAGCCTGCGCTGTAATGGTCTCCTATTCAATTGTGAATGGAGAACCAACAAAAGATCCTACCTATGGGAAGATTGCATGGAATAACGGTAGATATCAAAGGTGCGAGCGCACTTGTAGATTTCGAAGTGATAAATATTATTGATGACAACAATCCCTATCTCGCGCTACTAGGAATAGATTAGGCCACTGACATGAATGGGGTGATAAATCTAAAGAAGCGCAAGATGATTTTCGAGAAAAAGTCAATGCGCGTAGTGGTACCTTTAGACCCTATGGAAGGATCGTGCTACACAAAGCTAGTGCACGACTACAATAGCGATGACAATCTAGACTGTATCTACAAGATAACTACGTGGGAGAAGGACTGGGTAAATCCAACAGCGGATGGCAGGATTTCGTGGGAGCGCGAAAGCTCCTGCACCTCAGATTCAGATGAGGAAATAGAACGATGGCAAAACTAGTTACATGAGGTAACCACACTCAACTATAACATGATGACAAGGTTGCTGCGCTGTGTGGCAATAGAGGTAAGAGATTTTCCTATGTATGACAGGTTGAGCGAGGTGGATGATTTCTTGAACAAATTTGAAAGAGAAGTACCAGAACAGCAACATTTCAACGCTCTGAAATTTGTACTACACGCTATGCCCACAAGATGGTGGGGTACGCATCAAATAAGTTTTGAGGATTGGCGCAAATACAAAAGGATGATGCACATGCACTTTGGAAAGCCTTAGATGCAGATGAAAGCTGAGTATGATGGATGAAACAACTCGTGCACCACCTTTCCAGATGGGTACAGGAATATGGTGCGTAACTTGCACGAACGCGCACCGTCCTTGTGATAGGAAACATGATCGATAAGCAATAACGAGAAAGACAATGGTGTGAATGACGACCAGGAAGTATGGTAAGACCAAGCATGTAGGAGCATATTCATGCTGAAGCTTTTGACGAAGTACGCAAAGCACTGAACGCGGTCCACCATGTGAAACGAACTGACTGGGACCTGCACGTACCAGCAGTTCTCTGGGCTTATAGGACCATGTGCAAAACCCTGACCGCACGGGCACTTCCGAAGCTGAAGTATGAAGCAAGTGCTGTAATCCCTATGGAGCATGCAAAGCCTAGTCCATGCATAGTAGCACCAGTAGATACGGTAGTTCGCAAAGCCCGGAAAGAAGGAATCACACATCCGCAAGAAACAGAACGCATGGGACTTAACGAAGAAATCTAACAGGGAAGCCTTAGACTCCATAATCTTGAAGAGGAAAGGGTACGGTTAAGGAAGAAAAGCGCTTTGATGGATGCGGAAGTCAAGAAGGTGGAGGACGAAATCAAGAAATATTTTCTCGGCAAAAATACTAGAATGGTAAGGCAGGGTGCGTGCGATCATGATGATAGGATTAAGGCCTATTAGCACGAATTTATCAGTCTGATGCCTTGGCTTGGACTGCATATTGCTAGGCATAGTGACCAGGGTAGTGTGTTGCAAGTAATAGAGTACGCAATGCCGACCATTATAGTAAAAGGTAGAGATTCTCGAGGCAACATGATGAATGATCAAATGAAACTTTTCACGGGTGGTGCGACCACTTGACTAGCCGAGGGAAGGACAATCTTAATGCTCCAGGAAATTGGAAGGGAGCACAAGACTATAAACTATTCTACCCAGGAGCTACGCGATATTGGAGATGTGTGCAAAACCAAAGAGTCACAAGGTCCGCGACTGTGCACGTGGGGCTACGCTGTTGTGTAGGTTGGCCAGAAAGTGACCGTTGAAGTCACTATTCATGATGGGATGCTCGATTCAATGCCAAATGAAGTGGACAACAAGCATTTAAGACACGATTTATGGGAAAAAATGGGAAAATCTGCCATAAAGGGAGCATTAATGAACCGGATTTGGGGGGAATAGTCGAATTCAAATTCCAAAAGCGCTATAAAATACAAAGGGCTACCCAGCAAAAAACACTTGGTCATTTGCGAATTGAGCGGTCGAGCAGAACTCTGATTATTGTAAGCCAAGCATTGATTAAGCCCCTAAATTCGCGAGTGACAGATTGATACACAGATACAATGGCAACAACTAAGGATGTTATGGAGATAGAAGAAGTGACTGCCGAGGAGGCCACGCAGGCCCTAACTGTGGGGGATGTTCCAAAAGGTGCCGGGATTGTGGTAGAAATCCTGAAATCATTGCGCACGCCAAGACCCAAGAAGGACAAATAAGTAATGGCTCCCGTACGCGTGTCCCCTCGAAACCCGGTGCATAGCAAACTGTTGATGGAGGAGAAGGGGAAAGCTGTCACTATAGAAACAGACGAAGAAGAAGAATATTTGCAGGAGCTTATCATTGCAGAAGAAGAAGATGAATCCATGGGGGTGGATAATTAGCCTATGCACTCTGCGAAAAAACTGGCTAACTATGTTCCCCCACGAAAAGGGAAGGCCAAAGTGCCCAAGGACCTGGACGAGACCAAGAGCTCGCTCCAGATCTTGCTGCTCCCAGATGGCATTATGTTTGAAGGCACGCATCTGGGCTGCATTCCGAGCCTGAAATTCAAAGATTGGGACCTCGCTCACCACGAGAAGTTTCCTCACCTTGAGATCAGAAACTTCATGAAGCAGAACACCGCGGGGGTGGTGACAACATTAGAGCAGTGGAAGTGGTTCCGCAGAGTGGAGAAGGCCGGGCTGCTGAACTTACTCTGGGTGCTGCATTTCCACCGCCCCTCAATAACCATTTTCGTCATTAGGTAGCTACTCTGCGTTGTGCATGATGGGTGTTTATGGCTAGAGGAGCTCATCCCCATCACGACATAATTGATTCATTGCATCTCTTGGCTTCCATACAAAGGAGAGGACCCCGCGACCATATCGGAAGGGAAGGGTAGTGATTTGGCCATCATAGAGGCCATGAAGAAGAAGTACAAGCTGGAAAAGAAGAAGAGGGGCTATGCCATCTCCAGCATCAAGGATAAAGCAGTACGCGTGGCAACCCAAATCCTTGTAGGAAAAGTTATGTGCAAATGCCGTGAAGACAAGGTACCTATGTCGGTGGTCGCACTAGCTGAGCAGTGCGCGGGGGGGTCTAGTTTAACTAGTCCGAATTCCTCTGCACTGAATTTTTAGAGATTGTCGCGAAGCCCAAGAACAGGGAAAAACATTCCACTATGCATGGTTGTTGCTATCCATAGTGCTCGTAGCTGGGGAATTGTCGAAGGATAGTCAATTCCCCATAATTGATAGAGATTTACCAGAGGCTGCGAAGTACGCTTCGCTTTGGGCCATGAAGGATGCTACAAGGATATGTGACAGCAAGATCTTCTGGGTGTTCATGGAGATGAACATCAGAATGTGGATCAACCATAAGTCGTGGTTGTCACCCACGGTTTACAACAGTCTGTAGAGTTTTGCAGAATTTAAGGTAGACATGCATAACATATATATCAGGGCGTGTAAGGACCCGACTAAACAGTGGACAAAGCTACCCTTTGTAGCCACCAACGACGCCATTTTCAATGTCATGGAGGCATGGCTTCCGAAATGGTGCGCCCTAGACATTGCAGAAATCGAGAAGTCGACAACGCAAAAGAAGAAAGACGAGGCCAAGATGCGCATCGCATAGTTGGCTGACAAATGAAGGAAGGAAACAACAACAGTAGAACTACGGGTAGCATGGGACGTGACAAAGAAAGGAGCTAAGCAGGAAAAGGCCACAACAACAACATCAACACAGGAAGCAACCACAACGATGAGCAATGGCCAAACAATGCCTTCGCAGGGGTAGGAAGCAGAAATAAAAGAAGGAGGCACGGACCCACGAACCATGACAGCACAGCTGAAGTGCCAACACCGAACAGAGTGAGCAAGGTCGTGGAAGAAGGTCAAGGCCTCTAAATTGTCCATTGACCCAATCACCCTAATCGAGGGTGATCTGCACGACATTGGCGAGATGGTACGCGATGTCACCAATGAGGCACTCCAAGATTTCATGCAAGAAAACCAGATTGTGTTGGGGGCCCTTAGAGCAGAGTTGTAGGAATTATAGGTGTGTCCCCCTTAGGTTAGTATCCTTTCGACCAACTTCACAGTCGGATCCACGGTAGCAGAGCAGATGTTGTGCACACGAATGATGAACACAATAGTGTTGCCGGAAGGGGCACTAGGGACAACAAATGAGGCGGACAGGACTTCGGTTAGCACACTGAAAGGTCTCAATGTTAATCTAGCTGCCCTTCCATGTGAGACATTATATGTGTTGCAGGATGGGATAACTGCAGAGCTGCGAGCTAGGGAGAGTCGCGCGCTCTAAGTCCTTAGTGAGGAGAAAATAAATATGGAGCAACTAAGCTTGCAGTGCGATGAATTGGTGTCACAAAATCAACAACTGGTACAGGTGATAGATGACACTTGCCAAAGCGTCCTAGAGCTGGCCATCCTAGCAGATATACCAATGGAGGCATGGATCCATAGGTTAGCAGCAAGGGTCTGTGAGGCCAGGGAGGAAATGAAAAAGGTTCAGCTAGATTTGAATCTTCAGATCACCGAGCTGCGGTTAGAGGCGTAGCCATCCACTCTCTCAGAAGTCAGAGAACAGCGCGCTAACGCTATCATAGTGGGATTAGATGAAATCGAAGGTGTAGTGTGAGACTTCACCAACATGTTGGAAGAATCTATTGATGTACTCACAACTCTACAGGAGGACCCCAACATCCAACACTTAGAGACAGAGGCGCGAGAACTCTAGCAGTAGTATGACAATGTCCGAGGAATTGCGCAGACAATGGTCCTCACCCAGAGGCTTGCGAGGATGTAGCAGGTTAAAGCATTGAAGGAGTAGGTGGACGCGACACGACATAAGTAAGCAGTCCTAAAAGCGTGCGTCTAGCCATGGATGGACGAGGCCTTCACCATCACGGTAGACATCAAAGGCAAGCTCACACACATGCAAGGGATGCACACATTGATGCAAAGAAGCACTCTTGACACAGAGGTCTCGGAATAGCGTATGCAGTAGATCTAGCAAGCAACAGCTTAGTGCACTGCTGATCTCCATGTATTTCGTGAATAGTTGGAGGGACTTCATGCAAAGATCGTCACTCCGATAGAGTGACTCGAGGGCAAGTCACAATGTTTGTGTTGGGGGCCTGTTGGGCATGGAATCCCCCCAAGGCATGTTTTGGGGCTCAAAGCCCAAGTTTTGAGCCAATCTCGTTGTAAATCTCTGCGAATTGCAGGTGCAAAGAGTGAAATTAGGATAGAGTCACAGGGTTGTCCACCCTAGTTTTGTAATGTAATGTCGGCTGGATAGACCTATCCATGGTCCACGGACCATGGGATTGTATAAATAGAGCGAGGCTCTAAGTAGAGAGAGGAGGGAAGGAAAAATGGAAAAAGATTCCAAGTGACTAAGTAAAGTGTGTCTTTGGGTCGTAGAGTAGGAGAAGGCTCTGCAGCTAAGTGCACAGAGGCCTAGTAGTCTGTAGCTGAGTGCGTGGACCCCTATAGCTGAGTGCGTAGGGTGGAGTCGAGTCTGTAACCGAGGAAGGAATTAATAAAGAGAAGTTTTGCTATAATTCTGTGTATCTATTCTTGGGTTAATGAAGGATTGATATAATTTGCAAATATACTGTTATTTACTGTGCGCACCTATATGAATGGTTTGTATTGTTAAGTATACTTAAAACACTCAAGTAGGCAAAGCTAATTAACTAACATTGGAATACCATTGAGGTCTTGGGTAATAATACAGAGTGCAATGTTCAGCCCCTTGGTAGGGCTGCGTGAACGTAGGATATCAGGATGCGAAGTACGGGAAAGTGCGCGAAGCAACCTGTGCGTAGGGTCAAACTGCAGACCACTTGAACTCATTAGACATCTCTAGGGTGTGGAAACCTGGTTCTAGCACCCTCCCATACTACTTCGAGTGATACCTCAATCCGCACTTCATGAACTATTGCTGAAAGAGCCAGTAGTATCGAGATTTGTTTGGATAACTTAACTCTGAACTTAGGTCAGGCCCCAATAAGCCAACATATCTTATGCTTAATCTACACCAAAGGGATACACTTTTTGCTCGGAACTTGATTCCCTAAGAGGGCCAAGAAGACTAGTCTTATTCTAATGTAATTAATTTTTGCTGTTCTAAGATACTGCGGGAAAAATTATACAAAATTAGGGATTATTATGTGATATTCAAGACTCATATCAGATGCTTAGATCTGCAAGAGTATGTGTCTTAGGGATGCCCGCAGGTATAAATGTTGTATGCTCTAAATGGGTTGAATTTCAGAGAAGGTTGAGGAATAGAGATTCAGAGAAGAGGACCCATTTTCTACTTGAGTCTTAATGTGAAGACCTTAAACCTTACCTGTAATTTACAAACAATTCAAGTGAGTCCCAAAGCGCAAAAATAAAATGTAATGGAAAAACCCTTGTTCTACCACAACTAAAACTTCTTTTAGATTAATATCACAAGTCCAAAAGTAGGGAAGGTGAGTCTCACTTTTGAGAAGTGATACCAAAACCATTTTCATTTCTGAAACAAGTGACTTCTTCCTATCAAACCTAAAAACTAAACAATAATGCAATGAAATCCTTCACTATTTCTTAGATATAACACAATTGATCTCACAAAAAAATATCGTTGATATACAATACAATTTTCAATCAAAACCTAAGTGTGATTTAAATAAGAACCACCAAGAATTTAACCCTATCTTTTGATCTATCCTTCCTTGCACAGGGGTCGAATAAAATTTCATAGGTTATTCACCAACGATCATTCATTTCAAGTAAATACGTTGGATGATGAATAAAGTGCTCCTTTTATAGTTGATCCCTTGGATAGAAGGGGCTTAAAAAATGAATGTTGGAGGAGGGATTTCAAATTAAACTTTTAAATTTTATTTGCATTATATCCCAAGAAAAGAAGGTTGTTAGGATTTTGGTGAATAGATTTTGTCTTCTTCCCTTTGTTAATTGATGAAGTACACCTCTTATAGGTGCAAAACAAATTTGTTACCCTCCACAATATGATTGCTCCAAAAAACATGATAAAGAACCCTTATGCTTGATTTTTAATGACAAACAACCAATGAGAGAGTTTCATGTCACCACCTCTTGGGAGTTTTACCGACTCATTGGGGTCTTTAACTTCAAACTTGAATATATCTAAAATCTGGGGGCCTCTCATGGCTTTCCATATACCACCGGAAACATGTCGATGAGGAGAATCCACTAGAGAGTATCTCCTTGAAAAAATCAATGATTAGATTCTTAAACATCCTTCAACAAGTTTGGGGTATGTCCTTTGTCTAGGGAACCCAAAACCTAGAACTAGAGTTTCCAGCCAACCTTCATAGAACTTCCAACTTGATGTAATTTAGACAATATAAGAGCATTAATTAATCATTTGAAATCAATGACAAATGTTTTAGTCAAAGTCAAATGCCAAGGTTGACATCATTGACAACACCATTCAACAATCTCCCCCTTTATCATCAATGGAAACATATGTACTCCCTTTATGAGTACAACTCCCCCTGAATTCATATCTTGATCTTCTTCTCCTGATTTCTATCCCCCTTTGACATCAATAGAATAGGGTGACTCCCCTTGATAATCTGCCTACTTCCTATGGACCTGTAACCTTCCTTTGCTTCTTTTGTCTTGTTGCATGATACTTGTGAATTTCAAATTGCCTTTCTTTATCATTTTTGCAGCAACTTGGATCCCTATGTCATTCTATGATTTATATGGATTTTTTTTGTTGAAATTTTTTCCTTTCACGACTTTCCATGACCTTCTACAATTATGCACTATTAATCTACTATTCATAAAGCTCTCAATGTTGATAACTCCTTTTAGTTCTTCTAATGGTTGTTCACTAAACTTGTTAAATCTCATGAATTTGACACATCTAACTTGAAGCTTCTATTCTACCCATAATCTTTCATATTTGTCAACTATCAACCTATCAATAGATAGATCTTCACAATGTGAAAATATTGTTGCATAGAATCCCCCTCTTCAATATTCAGGGAGTAAAAAACATGGCTTGTTCAAAATAATGTATCACCTAGTTCTTTAGCTAGATCATCTTGAATCATGTCATCATCCAATGTTCATGTTGATTCATCGTGATGTTTTTCCATTACGAAGCCTGAAAGCATGACTGCTGGGACTTTATTAACTGATTGCTCTTCCTGTACTTGTTTTCTTCTCCATATATTCTTGTACTTGATTTTAAGTTTGTCATTCATGGTTGATTCCAACTTATACCTTCAATCTCGAATTTTGTGCTCATAGTTACAACATTTGTAGCATTCAATCTTAGGGTTTTCATTCATGAAAGATTCATCCTTTTATCTCCAATCATGAGCTATATGTCCATATTTATGGAGTTTGAAACATTCAATATTTAGCTTAAGTGATGGAGAAGTTGACATGTACTTTTTGCTGACAAATTCATCGTGAAACTTGTCTCGTGATACTTCAAACCTACTTCTAGGGTTTTGATAATGTCCTTGATAATTGTACCTGTCATAAGATTTACAATTCCTAGCCATATGTCTAAAGTTAGTACATGAAAAAAAATAACTATTAAATAAATTAGTGTACCTAGATGATTTATCTTGTTTGGATGATCTTTTGTATTCATTCTTTCTTGGAGGAGGAGGCACAACCTATTATTGATTATTGTCCTTGATTTCTTCAACATTATTCCTTGGAGCCGCAAAATTTTTAATATTTTGCAGTCATTCACTTAGATCAGTCTTCTCATCAATCTTGTTTTACGAACTCTTGGAGCTTGTTCCTTTGTCACATGGAACTTTACCTGCTTATTATGCCGTCATTTTCAACTGAACCAGATCTTGATCTTTCATGTCAATAACTTGCAAGTATTATTTTTTCCAATCCTTGAACTTATTGATTTCATTAAGAGTTGTGTCAAGTTATTCTTACTTATTAGCAAGGTCTTCTTGAAGCTGGCTTTTCAAGTTTGTCTTCTTCTTTCTGCTTCTATTTGTAGCTTTAGAAGAGTGACCTTTTCTTCTTCTTCGTTGAGAACTTGTATCTATTGCTTTTGCCTTCCATTTTCCTTCGTGAGCATTTCTATTTCTGAAACAACTGTATTTGGTTCCCTTTACTTTTGATCAACTTCAGATAAGTACCTTTTACTAGATTCATTTTATTGGATTATAAGGTCTTTCTCTTTTTTTCCGCTTCCTGCACTTGGAGTTTCAATGGACAAACTTATTATTTGAGTGTGTAGTTTTCATTCTCTATATTCTTCCATTCTTTGTTACTTTCTTCAATTTATCTTCTGTTGATGGCGCTGGACTCGCCAACATTCAAGGGGTCTCCCCAATATGAAGTGCCAATTAGACCTCACGCTGTTTGGTATAGGAGCCCCATCCTAAATACGGTCCGGTTGCTGAAGCAGTGGGTTTTAATGATGTGACTTAGCTGCAATAATGCATAAAGTGATGCATTTGTGACTTTGGTGAACAAGTGTATGACTCTACAGAAGGTCAAGTGCAATGTATGAAAGGTTCTAACACACGAGGGGAAAATGTGTGAATCCCTTAGAAACCTATAATAGTACGCAACTTGAAACGAACACACGAGCATAAAGACATCACAAATTAGCCTATGAAATAGTTCACACGTTAACCATGATGGAAATAAACAATATCATGCATTCAAAAAAATCCATACTAATGCAAATGAAATAGTTCATAAGTGTTAGCATAAGTGAAATAACAAATATTGCAAACATAACAAGATCAATCCTATTATATTCACAACATATGAATGAAAACGTGTCGGATCTGAGATTTTATTAAATTTAAAGTTCCAAGCATACATATACCATTAACAATCCATTAGTCCCAATAGTGGAACATGAAGTCTACACCTTCTCCTCCAAAGAAAGATACTAACTCTATGTTATGGAGAAACCAAGACTCGCAACAAACTCCCAAGTTTTTGATACTAAGCAAAAATCCTAACCAAAAGCTTGGCTCCCAAAAGCCCTTTACATGAGTTATGAGGACATGTTTATAACAAAAGGGGTGATTGTTCACTTCCCCTTGTGACTTTTCGACTTCCCTCATGACTCTTCAAATTCATTACATCATGACTCTTCACATTCCACAATTTTCACTTGGAATTTCACTTACAAATTAATTACAAAAGAATATTACAATATAATCATACCCATATGAGACAAAATTGGGTAGAGCTAACTAGACAACCTAATAAGACAAAATTCAAGCTTGAGTTTGGGGAAACTCTAACTCAAAAAATTCTACTTGTAGGTTCTTGGTAACATGACAGTGCCAAGCCTTGTATTATGCGATGACTTACCCAAACTGTGCGATGGGATCGGGCTGAAAGCAGAATCTAACCTCAATTGCATCTGGGTACACTGATTTGGAACCAGTTTGGATTTCCTTCTTTAGCAAGAGAATCATAGTATGATTTGACCAATTCTTCCAATGTAATTCTACATGTTATTCCTGTTCACTTGAAGGTATTCCTTGGTAGCGATATATCTAAATCGATCCAAATATTCTTCAACCTCTTTCCTGAACTGATTCCTACATTTGTCTTAAGTGAGTGAGCCAACTGATGGGATATAGTGCGATTTCACCAAGAAATCCATGTTATTGTACAATCATGCATGTGAGGTTTGAATATTGGTGATGAATGAGGTAAGTTATTTGTTTCTTTGAATGATCATCCGCACTTGCACTTTCTCCAACTCTACTTGTCGCCTTGTTTTCTTTGCAAATTTGAGTGGTGCCCCTTTATATAACATTGACCATTCATGCATGACAATGATGGCTATATGAAAAACCTTAATAAATTTAACATTATCCTTACACGCCTGTTGCATGTTATCCAAGTGGACAACTTCCTTATGTACAGTGAAAAGTTCCTCATACAAGCTCCACATAGTTTCTCCCAATGTCGATACTTCACCAAGCATGGCTGCCTTAAGTTCTTCCAGATAAAATTTCATGAGAGTTTGTTTTGAACCTCTTCTCGGAGTTGTTCAACTTATTTCCTTGTGGCCTACAATTTCTTTGCCAAATTTTTTTTCTCAACCATCAGATATTCCGTATTTGACTTTGTAGCACCTACGAAGTCCAAGTTGGTTGTGGAAATGGATTTTGGATTTCTTTTGGTGTCTATCACAATTACCCTTTCTCTAATGAATGCAGGAGACGCAAGGTCATTCAGAAAATATTTCTTCCTCACTTTTACAATATTTTTTCCATAACCGAACCCTCATCAAGAGGAACAATTTCCACTTCCTCGCTTAGAGCTTGCTTTGTTGCTGGAGGAGGGGGGGACTAAATTGCGACCTACTGTGTGCTTGGCATCATGTTGACATCTTGGGTCTACAACTTTGGTTCCACCTCCATGTCTTGGATCTCGATCAACTCCTCAATCTCTTAAGCAAGCTCTTTGTTCAACATTTGTTGCTTTCCTCCTCTAACTGTCGGTTCTGCTATTGTTCTTTAGCTTGTCTTCATGTGACTTCTTCTTCTTCTACTCTTCGCCTTTCTTCTTCTTCTTGCTTCTTCCTTTCTTTATCCAATCTCTTCTACTCTTTTTCTTCCCTATGCTTTGTTATGTTTCCTGCATCCTTTTTTTCCTCTTCTTCTATGGTTGCTTTAACTATGATTGGATATGCTTTCATCTTGTGGATTCGCTCTCCTCCTGGGTTGAGCACAACTTTCCTCTCTCCCTTCTCGTGCACTGTTTTACACCTTTCCATTGTTATTGCCTATGGAGTGACTTTTTTTTGTGGAGTAACCTGTGATGTTCTAGCGAAGCTGACTGGTTCGCAGGACTTGGAGGCATTATAACAATTCTTCCATGCTTCCTCCTTAGGTATATGAAAGGTCTTTCGTAGCCACTGATAATGAATCCTCTCATATTGGTATTTGAAAGCATTCCTTGGATTGTACAGATTGAATTCCAAACAACGTAAATGTGAATTTCTCTATTTCCTTTCCTTCAGTGTCTGCAACTTTTAGATTCTTGATTTCGTACAATCTTATCTGCATAGAAGAGTGGGCCACAATTCTTTCTTCTTTTTGTGCAAATCTACTGACAATCCTATGGAGATATGGTACACAACATATTGCATGACTAATTTATTGGTGGCATACCTCAGCAGAAGATGTAAAGACTTCTGTCCACCGAACACTCTGAGGAAAGTGCCATCCAATGACTCAAACCAATTTTATATCTTCAAAACTGCTTCCATTTCCCCACGTGACATGCAAGGTGGCTCTTCCTCAAAGATCAACTTGTACAATGGAATGAGGAAGTGATCAATCAGATTTTCCATTACTCCTCTTGTTAGGATATTCTCACACACAAGAAATAGTTAAGTATAACTTGGTCTAGTGTAGAGTTAGGTAAAGTGTATTTCTTTACTATGTACATTTGTAATTTACAATCCGATGGTCACGATATGTTCTAGACATGAAGTGATCTGATGGTTCATTCTCTCCTCGGTATTACCGACACTTGATCCGTGTCTTAACACCCGATTGGTCCATGATCTCTATTTAAAGAGGATGGAGGGTCATATGTAGTGTAACTGTTCATGAGAGAAGCTTATGTAAATTTTCATTCTTTAATTAATAAATTGCCTGAAGTGGTTGTGTTGGCTTAGGTCGTGGACTGTTTCCCTCTTTGATGGTTTTAACCACGTCAAGAATACTAGTGTATTGATTTGTGATCTGCTTGTGAGTGGTGTCCTTTGGTGTTCTATCTATGGAACTTACCCTGTAAATTCATACAAGCTTGCAATAATTTTGCACAATAGGCTTTCTTAGTGTCCAAGTCCAATTCATGCCAGGGAATGCATTGTGGGCACAAATTGCATCCAGTAGATAGGAATACATGTAAAATCTAGCTTGCTTTCCCTTGGGAGGACTAAGGGCATTAGCTACATGGATCCTTAGTTGTTGAGCCAACAAGTCTAACCAGTTGAATGGTCTTCCTTCATTCACAACTTGGTTTAGTAAGAATGCCCACCCTTCAAGGAAGGTCTTAGTGCTCTGTTGACCATAGATTCTACAACATAGAACTATCAAGAGCTAATAGGCCCTCCTGAGAGATTTTTTTCTCATAGGTGTTGTTTGGTGTCTGACAAAACTTTGTTGGCTCTTTCACCCAACTTTTGACAATGTCCTTTGTGCTCAAGTAGCTAGTGGCAGCATAGAAGTAAGAATCCATGAGCGATTCCAGCTCTGGAAAATGGTACATGAGATGATAATCTGGTGCCAAGAAAGAAGCAATCCTTTGTCCATTGGAATTATTTAGATTCATAGTCTTTGGATTTGTATGAGAAACTATCCAGCTGACAATTTATGCACATGAGAAATCTAAAAACTTGCATGCAACGTTATGTAACCTTGAGCTTTGGATATTGAAATACACCTACCAGTCTTCAAGGTCTACTTTGAAGCTTCTTGTTGAGAATGCTTCATTCGCTTTCTACCATGTGATATCTGATTCTTTATCTATGAATAATTGAGTATTTGAGTAAACTATAAAGTTCATTGGTGTACTCTCAATTGCCTCCCCGGTGCTGCCTTTAGTGGTGTCTTTTGAAGCAGATTTATTTGGTGCCATGATGTTCATGGTTGATGAAGGGAAGTGCTCAACAACTGCAATACATGTAGGAGGAAAAAAACTCATGGAAAAGATAGACTGGCCTCAGCAAAATGACTCACAAAGCAAGATCATAACATTTGTTAGGGTCCTATAGTCTAGGAAGAAAAGTGTTTTCCTATCTTACTATTTCATTTTAGAGGTCTATTTGTCAATTTTAGCCTATGAGTCACTATGTGTCATACTCTAAAGAGTCCCTTATGTAAAAAGGTCAAAATATTTGTAAAGGTTTAATAGTCCATGAGGGGTCATTATTAGAGTGGAAGGGGTCATGTCATGGGTCTGTTAGTGGTTTATATCTATCATACCTCCATGATTTCAAATTTCATCATCATGATATGAGAAGGCTTTGGGTGGCTTAAAAATTAATTTTCTTTTGAAACTTCTCTCATGTTATCTCATCCAAAGTGTGGTTTCATCTCTGGAGCAAGTTGAAAGTGAAATACATCATTGAGAAATCCGAAGGAGAGGTTGCAGTTTGAGTTCAAACAATCGTTGTGAATTTGTTGTGAAACTAACTGTTTTTGTTATCATTTTCAAAAGTCGTTTCTGACCAAATGGAGTTGAATTTGGGAAAAATGGAATATTTTTTTCCAATAAAGGACCAAAGAGCGAAACCTCCATTTTCTACACAGGTGTCATATATTGCAAGATTCAAATGCATCTTTACAGTGTATTTTTAGGTTTTGTCTTTTCTATTTTAGTTATGATGTTTGGGTGCAGATTGTGAATAGCTCAAGAAGAATATTTGGAAATTGAGAGATGTTTCTCTCAAGGACACCCTCATTTATAGAAACCGCCTTCGGTTTTGTAAAATCTATCAAGATTCAGGATATATGAGCTCGTCTTTGAACCCTATTTTTCCATAAATTCGGCCCCCTTTGCTGCAAAAGTTTATCAGTCATGGTTATTTTCATAAATTTGTATTTTGGGACCTTCTAGAAGTGGTTTTTCTCGTTGGATAAGTGTGGAGAAAGTTTTAAAGCAGTGACCAATACATCAAAACAAGGATTGTTTTGTTCTAGGATTCTTGTGTCAGAAATATTGGTGATGTGACTCTCTCTGTGATTTGTCTTCCCTTCTAGTTTTCACATGTGCCTTTGCTTATTAATTGTTTGAAAGAAAATTATGCTACAAATTTTACATTGGTAACCTACTTCATGCTTGTCAAACAATTGTAGTGTTTTCTTCTAAATTTAGATATAAGATTCATTTATACATGCTTTATATTTAATGGATCCTTACTTTCATTTCATCTCAACCATACTACAACAAATTTTGTAGATCCAGAAGTCTACCTACCTCGCCCTAGTTCAAACTTCTCTATTGATTGTGATTGGTTACTGAAATATTATTTTGACTCCATGCCCAATGGAATCTCTCTTTCACCTTGTAGCCACAATTTAAAAAATATTTTCAATTTGATTATCATAACCAACCTAAAACACAAATCCCTTCAGTCATTCGATTTCTTGATAGAAGAACATAGTGAGAGAACCATATCCAAGTATAAGGGGGCTAGACCTTAGTCTAAAAGTGGTTTGTGGTTACCTCTAGGATTTCTCTCCTCAGTCTGGAGAAATTTACAGAGTGCTAATAGCAACAACCACTAGATTGACATGGAAAATTGTACAATTCTTGAGGTTAAGGGGGAGATTGGTTGCCTGAATTGTGCATTGTGTAGTCTCAATAGCCAATGGAGTAGCTTGAGGCCAGAGACTACACAATGCATAGTCTTAACGTGGGTAGACTGAGGTGGAGACTGTGCATTACACAGACTCAGTGTCCAAGGGACAGGCTTGAACCTTAGAACTTCACATGTGCAGTTGGGCTAGCCGGGTACTACACATTGCATAGTCTCTGAGGCCAAGCATCAAGCTTGAGCCTTGGACTTGCATAATGCCCAACTAGACAAGGAAACTGCTGGCCAAGGCAAAAGTAGATATGCCTGGAAAGAGTGTGGGAAACTAGAAGATATGAGTGATGGTGCAAGTTAAAGTTTATATATTACTAAGGATAGATCGATCATTGAAGATTAAGTGCATAAGATCAACATGCAAAATGAAAAACAAACATGCATGTAGAGTCGTCAAAATGACGATCACTGATGGGAAAAAGCAAGAAAATTGATGCAACACTTGTAAAAGGTGAATGAAATAACAAACCAACACTTTTGCAAGATAATATAAGTTAAAAAACTAGCAACCATGAAAAGAAACAAGAAAAGCAACATTCACAGAAGTGAAACAACAAAAAACAATAGAAAAAGTGACAAAAGATGACAAAAGAAAAACTCACCCATAAAAGCACCGCAAACTCCACTGAAGGCTCCTTGATCTCCTTGGTAAGGATATAGCTCCAAGATCGAATGTACAAATGAGATCTATGGGCATCTATTATATATATTTAAACTGATTGGGGTTTATGATGTGCACGCCTAAAATCAAGGGAAAAACGACACTTGGTAGAATTCCAAAAATAACAAGTTGTGTCATCCTTCAGGAAACTAATTATTCACTCCCTATTTTCTATGCATGCTTTTTTCCTTTTTCTTTTTTACTTTTTCGGGAAAATTGGCCATTCACAGTGCCAAGGAATATTGTGCAGTTCCCAAGGAATGGGTAACATCTTGACTCAGTGCATTATGCAGTTTTTTGAGCTGAAGATATGCTTTGCACAATTTCTGGGCTCAAAGCTGGGTTTCCACCCAGGAATGCATAGTTTCTGAGCTCAAGGAAGTCCTGTCATCCTGGATTGCACAATTTCAATCATCAAGGATGGTCTACCTTCTAAGATTGTGCAGTATATGGAGGCAAGCCTAGTAATGTTGCAAGGTCAAAACAAGGGATCACAAGCACAACATGAAAAGATAAGTCTTGATCACAACATGAATACTTGATGATAGTGAAAGATAATATCTTGTGGATATAAGTAATTCTCCAAAATGAAAGCATGGGAAAAATTTTGGAGGGTGGTTGTAGCAACTACAACATCTTCTAAGTGACTCTTCAACTTTTCTAGCTTATTCCAGCTCCACCTTAAGGCTATTGATGAATTCCTTTGATTCTTCATTCTTCTTCTTAAGGCTTCCTTCATGTCTTTTTGGTATCTTTGGTTTTTCTTCCAAAAATTTAACTTTTTATTTTTAACCCTTAAGCTCCTTTATAACTCTGATAATTTCATTCTTAAATTCAATCTCACTCATCACTTAATATTCTTCTTTAGGAGTTTCCTTCCTCTTAGATGTAATAATATGATTTGGAATTATTTCAATACCTGGAACTTTCTTTGAATGTCTTTCGGCTTGCTTCTTTGATTTCCCTATTTTTGTACTCTAAGATTTGCCTTCCAGTTGTTAAGCTACTACTGAAGTAACCTGCTATGATACCTTTTGTTGGAAATATTGAGAGGGGGGGTGAACCAATATTTTTTATCAATGAGTATTTTTAATCTTTCAGAGCATTAATTATATTTAACATTTCATCAACATATACAGTAAACAACACCATTAAACAATTCTTAATAATCAAGACAACAAACAATTTGTTTTAGGTGGAAAACCCCCTTTGGGTCAAAAACCACTGAAAGCTTCTTACTATTTGTCTTAAAAGATAATTACATCAAGTTTTCAGATACAACTGAAGGAGGCTCCAACTTGTAGGATTCTCCAACACCTTTTCTACCAACTGCAACTTGGAGGATGCTCCAACGCCCTAGATCTCAGGCTCCAACCTAATGGATGATTTGACAACTTGTGTACTAGCTGTAATTGGACAGACGCTCCAACACCCTGTGAAGTCTCCAACCTACCCTAACACCAACCTTCCACTATGAAGTGTTCTTGGGCTCCAACCTAAAGGTGACTCAAATCAATTGCATTGTACAACATTGCGACCCTGACCAGTGAGTAGACCACGTTTCACAATTTTCACTCGATCTACCCATGCTCTGAATTAATATGAAAGAACTACAATACAAGTTTTGTTTCTTTGCTTGGTATGTATATCATTGTCAAGTCTTGGCAGCCTTACTCCTCAAACCTCCTCAATTTGATCATTGCAAAATTGTACTATGCACTCACACTGCCACTCAGTAATCAATTATGTATGGTACCCTACCACCAATCTGCCTCTACGTTTTTTCATTTTTTACTTCAACTTGTTGGCATTATGACATAGTTATGGCGCTATGACACAAGTGTTGTCTTTGATGGCAACTCTCACTGATGACAGATCACAATTCAGGCTCACAAAATGAAGAAAGAAAGGTATACGTAGGTTCCCATTGACCAAGCCATGTGTACACGTGGGTTCGAAAACCAAAATGCGCGTATGAGTGTACACACACACTTTCATGAAAGGAAAGGTGCATACATGTTGGAAAACTTGGTTTTGGCCTGTGGTATTTGGACCATGGTATTGTGACCCATGGTATTGTCCGAAGTGTTGACCCCAGGTATTTGGTCCAAGGTATTGATTCTAAGTGGTTTTGGACCATGGTATTGAGCAAGGCCTAAGAATATAAAAGGAGGAGAATATCATTAGGCAAACTCACTCATGAATTTAATATCTAATGAAGAGAAAGATCTAGTATATAGGTGATTGGGTTATGGTTCACAACTGTATTTGAATCAAGGATGAACCTCAGCGCTTGGTGAAGGATAAGTTTTATTGATGGGTCAAGATCTTAAGGCTTGAAGAGAAGTATATTTGTGTGGTTTTGATATTTTATCTGAATAATTGGCGCATGTCGTAATCTGTAAATATGATGATCTGGGTACAACTGATGTCTGAATAATTGTAAAGGTTAGAATCATCATTTACAGATCTGTATGCAGGTTCATTATAGTAGAGGCACGTATACACACTGGTTCGACATTTCAAAAGTGCGTATACTCAGGTTTGCCTTGCTACAAGTGCGTATGCATGCATTTTCATCACATTGAAGTAGCGTACACCTCATAAAATATACTTTAGCTACTTCTGATTGTTGTTGCAATGTTCTGGGTTCTGGCTTGGGTTCTGGTTACTGTTACTGTATTCTGGTTACAGAATTCAGAGAAGTGATTGTTTTATTTGGTTTTTGGTTGGTGCAAAGGAGATTGGTTGATGCAAATATATTTTACGTTTGATTGATGTTATTGATGGATCCATTCTGAAAATTTATGAAATGTGGTCCCTGGAAGAAAAGAGAAGGTTGTAGCCTTCTGTAGGTCAACACCTATGTACTAGTACATCAGCTAGTACAAGAGCTAGGGGGTTGTAGCTCCCTTCCAAGAGAAGCTGGAGAATGAGAGAAGGTTGTAGCCTTCTACAGGTAGAAGCCTGCGTACTGGTATAAGACTGCACCAGTACAAAATATTGTAAAAAGAAGTTTCTTATTAAAAGAAAGATAGAGACGATTGCAGCAGGTGGTTTTCACCCACATTGGGTTTCCACCTTATGTCTTGTGTTCATGTGTGCGACTGTCTGTTCTATTTTTATTGCTCCTGGTTACTGTTTATATGGTTCTGATGCACAGATTAAAGATCAACTTATGATGAATTAACTAAATTATAAGTTTACAGGATATACGCTAGTTGCCTTATATACAGTTGCGTATACACGCAAGTTTCATTAACTGAAGTAGCGTATATGAATTAGAATATGGAAATGAAATATTATTGACTTGCTAATACTGATTCACCCCCCCCCCCACCCCCCCCCCCCCCCCCCTCTTAGTATTATTTCCAACAATTGGTATCAGAGCAGGTCCTTCAGAAGAAGCTTGATCGCTTGAAGGAAGATCTATCATCATGAGTACCTACAAAAGAGAGGGATCCATGAGACCACCAATCTTTGATGGGAGCTGTTATAAAATTATATATTACAAAGCAATGGAACACATAAAATATTGCAGAAATATAAACACAAAAAACACATAAAACAAGAGAGACACAGATATACGTGGTTCACCCAGTTTGGGCTACATCCACGGAGAAACACCCAGTCCTTTTTTATTATATTATCCAGCAAACTGAAGAGATACAACCTACATCAGATCCACTGTAACACCCTCTTCGCTCTCAATCTCCTCTCTCTTCCTCACTCAAAATACAGATGTACATAGACGCAATATAATTCCATCATATACAGTGAGGGGTTGCCTTCTAGGGAAAAAAACCCTAAATTAAACATAACTTCTACCATTAGATCATCTGCCTAATGAACAACCCAGATTGACTAGAAATTACTAGAATTTTACAAGGCAATTTTACATCTATTTTTAGCTTCGGGGGCGCTACCCTCGAACCCCCGCCGGGGGACCGCTGGCCCCTGGACCCCCTAGCTGGGGGGGATTACTCCCCCCCCAAAACCCTGCGGGGGGGACAAGTGCCTCCCCGCACCCCCCTCGCGTGGAGGGGTGTACAGTCTTCCCGGGGTATACATCTGGCTGAGACATTTGAATACAGAAGATAATTAGGCTCCACACCCAACAATATCCCACTTGGAGACTGATTATAGCAACTCCGCTGCTGCTTCATTTGCTAGACAATGACTCCACTTTGGAGCTAGCTATTTATCACCTTCTTCATCATACTTGAAGACCAATTGAAACTGAGCAGATTCTTAGTTTTTCCCTGGTTACAACTTTTGTTAGCATATCTGCAGGATTCTGGCTAGTGTGTATCTTTTCCAGCTTCAACTGTCCATCTTCCAATGCTGACCGTATGAAATGGTACTTGAGATGTATATGTTTAGTCTTGGAATGAAATGTAGAGTTCTTTGCAAGATGTATGGCACTCTGGCTGTCACTGTATAACCTGCCCAACTCCTGCTTCTTACCCAGTTCATCCAGAATCCTTTGTAACCAAATCATTTCTTTACTAGCCTTTGTAGCAGCAACATACTCTGCTTCTATTGTTGAAAGTGCAACAACACTTTGGATTTTTGAAACCCAACTGACAGCTGTTCCACCTACAGCAAACACATATCCTGTAGTGCTCCTCCTGTTATCTCTATCGCTTGCCATATCTGCATCAACATATCCCTGTAGAGCAATGTTTGAACCACCAAAGAATAATGCTTGATTTGTGGTACCTCTCAAATACCTGAGAATCCACTTCACTGCCATCCAATGTTATTTTCTTGGATTGTTCATGTACTTAGCAGCAACATACTCTGCTTCTGTTGTTGAAAGTGCAACAACACTTTAGATTTTTGAAACCCAACTGACAGCTGTTCCACCTACAGTAAACACGTATCTTGTAGTGCTCTTCTTGTTATCTCTATCACCTGCCATATTTGCATCAACATATCCCTATAGAGAAATGTTTGAACCACCAAAGCATAATGTTTGATTTGTGGTACCTCTCAAATACCTGAGAATCCACTTCACTGCCATCCAATGTTCTTTTCCTGGATTGTTCATGTACCTGCTTACAACTCCCACTGCATGTGCAATATCAGGCTTTGTGCAGACCATTGCATACATTAAGCTTATAACTTCTAATGCATATGGAACTTTAGACATATGAGCCATTTCTTCCTGAGTCTTGGGACACGCCTCCTTACTTAATTTGAAATGACTAGCCAAAGGTATACTAACTGGTTTTGCATTCTACATATTAAACCTTTTCAACACCTTTTCTATGTACTCACTTTGAGACAATGTTAATTTGCGATTCTTCCTGTCTCTAGTTATTCTCATACCAAGGATTTGTTTTGCAGCACCCAAATCCTTCATTGCAAATGTGTTTGCCAATTTCCTTTTGAGCACATTTATTTCTTGCACGTTAGAAATTGCAACAAGCATGTCATCTACATACAATAACAATATAATATAGCTTCCATCATTTTGCCTTTTGAGATAAACATAATGATCAAAATGACATCTAGTATAACCTTGTTCAGACATAAACCTTTCAAATTTTAGATACCACTGCCTTGGAGCCTGTTTTAAGCCATACAAGGTCTTCTTCAACCTGCACACTAGTTTCTCCTTCCCTTTTACCTCATATCCTTGTGGCTGCTGCATACATATCTCTTCCTCCAAATCCCCATGGAGAAAGGTTGTCTTTACATCTAACTACTCATGATGCAAATCTTCAGCTACTACTAGACTTAAAATAGTTCTGATTGAAGTCATCTTAACAACAGGAGAAAATATTTTATCAAAATCAATACCTTTCTTCTGTGCAAACCCATTCACCACAAGTCTAGCTTTGTACCTCTATTTTCCTCCATCTTCTTCCTTTAGCCTGTAAACCCATTTATTCTGCAATGTTGTTTTACCTGTAGGCAACCTGACTAAGTCCCAAGTCTGGTTATGTGCTAAGGAGTCCATCTCTTCTTTCATGGCTTGCTCCCACTTCTTCCTGGTTTCTACCTACACTACTTCTTCATAACATTTTGGTTCACCAGAATCAATCAACAATACATAATATAATGAACGAGAGTATCATTTAGGGGGCCTTATCCTGGTAGATCATCTAACACCACTTTCTGGTGTTTGAGGTGCTTGTTGATGTTGTGGTTTTTGTTCTAGCTGTTGATCATTATGATTTTCAGGCACCATCACTTTTTCTGTGATATCATCAAGCACTGTGTATTCTCTGTTTTCTTTTTCTTGTTTCTTTTCTTGCAACTGATTCTTATACAAAACCTTTTCATTGAATATTACATCTTTGCTCCTAATGATTTTGTGATTTTCATAATCATATAAGCGATAACCAAAATCATTAACACCATATCCAATAAAGGTACATTTCTTTGATTTTGCCTCAAGCTTTGTTCTATTTTCTCTATTAATGTGGACAAAGGCTTCAAAACCAAAAGTCTTTAAAAATGAGTAGTTTACCTTTTTACCTGTCCATGCCTCCTATGGAATACCACCATCCAAGGAACTTGAAGGCCCTCTATTTATTAGATAAACAACAATATGTACAACATCTGCCCAAAATTTTAATGGCAATCCTGTGTGCAATCTCATGCACCTTGCACGCTCCATGATTGTCCTATTCATCCTTTCTGACACACCATTTTCTTGTGGTGTTCCTGGAACTGTCTTCTCTCTGCGAATTCCATTCTCTGAATAGTACCTATCAAACTCTTTGTTGCAATATTCACCTCCATTATCTGATCTAAGACACTTCAACCTTTTCCCTATCTCATTTTCAACCAAAGCTTTCCATTTCTTGAAAGTATCAAATACATCAGATTTATTTCAAATACAATAAATCTAGGTTTTTCTGGTTGCATCATCAATAAAAGTAACATAATAATGAGAGCCACCAAGAGATGATACCTGAGCAGGTCCCCATACATCAGTATGCACAAGCTCTAATTTTTCACTCTTCTTTTCTTTCCCAACTCTAAGGAATCTGATTCTCTTCTATTTTCCATAAACACAATTCTCACAGAATTTTAAATCAACATGCTTCAAACCTGACAACAAATTTCTTGAGTGAAGAATATGCATCCCCTTCTCACTCGTGTTCCCGAGCCTATGATGCCACAATGCTGTATCTTCTCCTGTAGAGGTTAAAGCATTAACAGAATTAGAAATACCATTGCATAAATACAATGTACCAACCTTTCCTCCTTTCGCTATTACCAAGGATCCTTTAGTGACCTTCCAGGTTTTATCTGTGAAAGTACTTACACAACCTTCACCTCCCAACTGCCCTGTTGAAATCAGATTTTTCTTCAGATCTGAAACATGCCTTACCTCCTTCAATAGCCATTGATTTCCATTCTGCTGTTTTATGAAAACTATACCCATTCCAACGATTTTACAGGGTTTATCATCACCCAATAAAACCTGTCCAAAATCTCCTTGAACATAATCATGAAAATGTTTCCTATCAGGTGTGGTATGGAATGAGGCCCCTGAATCTACCACCCAGGCATCAATAATATTTTCTAATGAAAGATTCAAAGCATCTTGCAACATATCACCTGTTACATTCGCTTCATGATTAGCTTCTTGTTGCGCTTCTCCTTCTTTTCCCTTCTGAGACTTGTACTCTTTCTTCAGGTGTCCTTTCTTCCTGCATTTCCAACACACTATCCCTGATCTGGACTTGAATTTTCCTTTTCTTGACTTACTACGATATACTAGGCTCTTTCCTCTTTCCATTTTTCTTCCCCTAGTCTTTGCAGTCAAAGCATTACCTGATGTCTCACCGGAGCTTTTCCATCACATTTCCTTGCTAATGATTGCACCGACAACATCATCAAACTTTAAAATACTAGATCCAGAGACAGAGTTACTAATGGCCATAACTAACCCATTCCAACTTTCTGGCAATGAGCACAGAAATAACAGAGCCCTAAATTCATCATCAAAACTTACCCCTAGAGAACTTAACTGACTTGTAACTATATTAAATTCATTTAAATGATCAGCAACAGATCCACCCTCTGACATCTTCATATTAAATAAACGCTTCATAAGAAATACCTAATTTGACGCCGAGGGTTTTTCATATAGTTTGGCTAATGCCGAAATTAAACCCTATGTTGTCGTTTCCTTTGAAATATTGAACGCTACCGACGCTGTTAGGCATAGCCATATTGTTCCAAGTGCCTTTCTATCAAGAATATCCCATTCTGTGTCTGCCATACTTGTCGGCTTCTTTGTCTTTCCACTCAATGGTAGGTACAAATCTTTCTAATACAAATGATCTTCCATCTACATCTTCCACAGCTGGTAGTTTTTGCCATTGAATTTTTCGACCCTAAACCTACCATCTTCTACCATTGCTCCCACTCAAACCAGGAACCCTTCTCTCCTATGATTTTATCAACCAAATAGACCTTCGGCTCTGATACCAGTTGTTATAAAATTATATATTACAGAGCAATGGAACACATAAAATATTGCAGAAATATAAACACAAAAAACACATAAAACAAGAGAGACACATATATACGTGGTTCACCCAGTTTGGACTACATCCACGGAGAAACAGATAGTCCTTCTTTATTATATTATCCAGCAAACTGAAGAGATACAACCTACAGCAGATCCGCTATAACACCCTCTTCACTCTCAATCTCCTCTCTCTTCCTCACTCAGAATACAGATGTACATAGACGCAATACAATTCCCTCATATATAGTGAGGGGTTGCCTTCTAGGGAAAAAAACCCTAAATTAAACATAACTTCTACCGTCAGATCATCTGCCTAATGAACGGCCCAGATTGACTAGAAATTACTAGACTTTTACAAGGAAATTTTACATATATTTTTTTAGCTTCGGGGGCGCTGCCCCCAGACCCCCCAGCCGGGGGGGATTAGCCCCCCTGCATGGAGGGGTGTACAATCTTCCTGGGGTATACATCCGGTTGAGACATTTGAATATAGAAGATAATCAAGCTCCACACCCAACAGGAGCAACTTCATCTATTGGAAGTTAAGAACCACAACTTATCTTCAATCTCTTGGAACAGAGGTTTGGGAAATTGTGGAAGGAGGATACACAATTCCATCAGTAATTCCTACAGATACGACAGGTAAAAAGTAGTATGGAACAAATTCCAAGGTTGTCAATACATTATTGGGGAGTCTGTCAAATTAGAATTTTTCAAGGTTATGCAGCTCAAAACCACCAAAGAAATATGGGACAAGATCGTTCTAAGCTATGAAGGAGATGATCAGGTAAAACATGCAAAAATGCAATCTCTCAGAATTCAATATGAAACTCTCAAAATGCACAATGATGAAAGTATAGCTAATTACTTCTTACGTATAGATGAGATTTTTAATCGCATGAAAAACTTGGGTGAAGAGATAAAAGAAGTTACTGTAGTTGAAAAGGTTTTAAGATCCTTGTCTTCTAAGTTTGAATCAAAAGTTTCTGCCATAGAGGAAAAGCAGAATCTTCAGAGTATTACTATGACACAGCTACACGGAATCCTAACTACTTTCGAAATGAGAAAAGGGGGTCCATTAGATATGAGAGAAGCCGCATTCAAAGCTTCAGGAAGAGAAGAACTCAATGAATCAGGACATATTTCAGAAGGAGAGGAAGAAGCAAACTTTGTCAAGAACCTTCAATGGGGTTCTGGAAGATTCAGAGGTAAGCTACCTTTCAAATGCTTTGCTTGTGGAAGAGTCGGTCATTATGTGGCCAAATGTCCTCATAAAGATAAGCTTGATAAAGGTAAGGAATCAACAAAATGGAATAGAAAACATAATGTAAGTAAGAAGAGCTATTATACGCATGAAGATAGTGATGGTTTATCTAATAGTGATGAAGATGAACATGGTAATGACTATAGACTTCTGATGGATTTTGAAGATGATGATTTCTTGGACGATTTAGATGAAGATGGCCTTTATGAAGAAATTTCTAAACATAAAATTTGTTTAGAAGAAAAGAATATGATTATAGATACTCTGACATTCCAACTTGCTGAAAGGGAAAAACACAATGAAAAATTAGAATGTGAAATTATGGGTCTAAGAAAAGATATTGAGAAAAAAAAAGCTCTCAATCTCAGATTTGCTAAAGGATCAGAAACTTTAGATGAAATTATCAAAGTGCAGCGTTCTCCTCTAATAAATATAGGTCTTGGATATACTGAAGAAGCATCTCAAGCACAAAAGCCATCAACCTCCAAAAGCTATCTTGATGTAGCAAGGAGAAGTGAACAGTTTGACAATCATCAACAAAGGCATAAAGCAGATCACCAGGTAAATCGGGTTCAATCTACTTCAAGGATGAATAGAAGCTACAACCAACCTCAGGTAAATCATACTCAATTTGCTTCAAGAATGAATGACAATGGAAACTACAATCACCAGGTCAGTAGGTTTGATAATCGCAGGAATTTCTTTAATGGCCAATGTTTTTCATGTCATAACTTTGGACACAAAGCTGCTCAATGTGTTGCTTACAAGACCATCATGACTAGAGAAGCATGAAATCAAAGGAATGTGACTGGGATCATGAAAAGGACCTACAATAACTTTTCTGCTCTTGAAAATGAAATAGAATGCTCTATCTGTAACAACTTCGGTCATGAAGATTCTGAATGTAGGAGTAAATTTTGGCAAACATCTCAGAAGGAGCAAACTTCATTAGGTCCCAAAACAGTGAGAAAGAAAGAACCTCAAACAAAAATATGTGGTATAGCCTTGTATGTAGAAGGACAAGAAAATCAGTGGTACATCGACAGTGGATGTTTGAAACACATGACAAGTGATAAAGAAAAACTTCAGTCATATAATGCCTTAGAAAAGGAAAAGAAGGTCTCATTTGGAAATGACACTCCTACAGTCATAAAAGGTAAAGGCTCTATTCTCTTAAAAGAAAAGGTTAAAGTTGGGAATGTTATGTATGTTGATGGTCTAAAGCATAATCTATTGAGTGTCAGTCAAATGTGTGATCAAGGAAATGAGGTAGTATTTCGATCAAATGGATGTGTTGTTCATGAGCTTGATATAGGAGAAACAATGATCAAAGGTATAAGAACTCCAAATAACCTATACATACTCAAGGGAGGACAGCAATAGTGCTACCTAAGAAAAAATGATGAACACTAGCTATGGCACAAAAGATTGGGGCATCTAAGTTTCTCTCAAATAAGAAAAGCATGCAGATACAAGGTTGCTCGTGATATTCCAGATATCAGCATTCTAGAAAATACAATATGCAAATCATGTCAATTTGGTAAGCAAACTAGAGCTCATTTCCCTGAGAAGGAAGGATCAGCTAGTAAGCCTCTTGAACTTGTTCATACTGATTTATGTGGTCCATCAAGGAAAAAGTCACCTCGTGGAGAAGAATACTTTATATTGTTCATTGACGACTTTTCCAGAATGTGTTCGATATGACTTCTAAAGCATAAAGATGAAGCATTTTAAAAGTTCAAAGCCATCAAAGCATTGGTTGAAAATGAATCAGATCACAAAATCAAATGCCTCGGGTCTGATTAAGGAGGGGAATTTTCCTCAGATGAATTCTTCGACTTTTATGAAGAACATGGAATAAAAAGGGAATTCTCTACCAAAAGGACTCCTTAGAAAAATGGAGTGCTAGAGAGAATGAACAGAATTGTTCAACAAATGGCTCGTGCCATGCTAGATGAGTCTGGAACTCTTGCAACCTTTTGGGGTGAAGCTACATTTGCTACCGTCACTATTCTCAACAAAACAAACGCTTGGGTAAACAGCACTCAAACTCCACATGGACTTTGGTATGGTAAGACTCCTACTGTAAAATACTTCAAAGTTTTTGGAAGCAAATGTTACATCAAAAGGACTGATGAAAACCTTGGCATGTTTGAACCTAGAGAAGATGAAGGCATTCTCCTTGGTTACTCTTCCCGAAATAAAGGATATAAGTGTTATAATAAAAGACTTGGAAAAATTGTTGAAAGTATTCATGTTGTGGTTGATGAAGCAGACAAAAATCCAAAGCACATAAAAACCGAAGATTATGAAGAAGATGAGGATTATCCTTCCACATCAAATCAAACTAATTTTGAAACCAATGAAGCACCTGAAGAACAAATAACGGTAGAAGAAAATACTCCATCCAGGTATGTGCAGAAAAATCATCCAGAGACTCAAATTTTGGGACAGAAAGAGGCAGGTGTGCAGACAAGAAGAACTATTACAGAAGCTTCAAGCTATCTAGCATTGCTTTCCACCATCGAACCTCAAAATGTACATGAAGCATGCAAAGATGAATGTTGGGTCAAGGCCATGAATGAAGAGCTTGAGAAAATTGAAAAGAACAATACTTGGGAATTAGTTCTTAGACCTCATGATAAGAATATCATAGGAACCAAATGGATATTCAAAAACAAGCTAAATGAAAATGGAGAAGTTATTAGAAACAAGGCTAGACTTGTTTGTAAAGGATATGCTCAACAAGAAGGTATAGATTTTGAAGAAACTTTTGCACCTGTTGCTAGACTTGAAGCCATAAGAATGTTCCTTGCTCTTTCTAGATTTCAGAACTTCAAAGTATACCAAATGGATGTAAAGTCTGCCTTTCTTAATGGAGACTTAGAAGAAGAAGTATATATTGAGCAACCAGATGGATTCATCCTTGGAAATGATCCAAAACTTGTATGCAGACTCAGAAAGGCTCTCTATGGTCTAAAACAAGCTCCAAGGGCCTAGTACTATGGTCTTGACAAATACCTCCATCAACAAGGTTTTTCAAAAGAATTAGCTGATAGCAATCTATATACAAATATTGATAATGATAAATTGCTAATACTTGTTGTGTATTTTGATGATATCATTTTTGGTAGCAATGAAGAAGCCATGAGTCAAAACTTTGCTTTGGTAATGCAGAAAGAATTTGAAATGTCCCTGCTTGGTGAACTCACATGTTTTCTTGGTTTACAAGTTCAACAAAATAATGATGGTATTTTTCTATCACAAACCAAGTATCTCAAGTAAATCTTGAAAAAATATGGCATGGAAGATTCTAAACTAGTATGTACACCTATGGTAATAGGATGCAGTCTCAGTTAAAATGATGAATCAGCAACAGTACATCAACCAACCTACAAATCCATGATTGGTAGTCTGCTATATCTAACAAGTACCTGACCAGACATCATGCATGTAGTGGGAATAGTTGGAAGATTCCAAGCAAATCCAAAGGAATCACACCTTTAGGTAGTCAAAAGGATTTTTAAATATCTTCAAGGAACACAAAACTTTGGTTTATGGTATCCTAGGGATACAGATCTTACACTTCATGCATTTACAAATGCAAATTGGGTAGGAAGCATGGATGACAGAAAAAACACTAGTGGTGGTGCATTTTATATGGGTTCCAGATTAATATCTTGGTTCAGCAAGAAACAAAGTTCAATTGCATTATCTACAGCTGAAGCAGAATATGTGGCTGCTACATCTTGTTGCACACAACTCCTTTGGATGATGCAAACATTGCAAGACATTCAGATCACATGTACTCCACCCATCTCCATTCTATGTGATAATACAAGTGCAATCAGTATTTCAAAGAATCCAGTCATGCATTCCAAGACCAAGCACATACCTATCAAATATCATTTTCTCTGTGAACAAGTTCTTGAACAAAAGGTCAAATTGGAGTATGTTCCCTCCAAAGAACAGGTTGTTGATATATTCACCAAACCACTGCCCAGAGAGACATTTGAATATCTCAGACAGAAGTTGGGAGTAGTTGATGCATCATCTTGTTGTTGAAACTTATCTGTTTCAAAGAAAAGTGGTTGTACGTGAGTTTCATGAAGCATATCCGCGTACATACGCCGGTTGTTGTGGATACAGTCACGTATATGATGGTTTGAAGAAAAATAGTGGGCCAGTCTCAGGATGAAAAGGGTCTGATATGGGTCTGACAGTGATCATCTGGCACAGGTTCAGGGGGAGCATATACTTATAATAATGCATTGTTGGCATTATCTTAGAAGATCTTGGTACAAATTCACAATTGTTTTGTTTCAAGTGGAACAGGTTCAGGGGGAGATCATGGTTGTTGGTTTGGATGGTGATTGACAAATTTTGCCGATGATAGTTTCTAATGACTATCATGGTCTTGTTTTAGATATTTGGTCTCTATGTATTGTATATCTTTTATTATCAAGGTCATGTAATGACCTATTTTGTTTCCCCACTATGCATGGGATGGATGATGTAATGTTCTTATCCTGTCATGTATAAACATTTGGTATATCCCCACTTGGTTGGGTGGATGAGTCAATCTTGGTATATCCCCACTTGGTTGGGAGATGGATGTATGTATGAGTCTTTGGTGATAGGAAGGCCATTTATGATGTATAGAGTCATGTTCTTCTTGTAGAACATGTTTTTGTAAACCTTGCTTACAGTCAAGGGGAGCATGGACAACACACTTTAGCATATCAGAAAATTCAACATGTACTTAAGGGGAGCATAACCCTTTGCCCTTGATGACAAAGGGGGAGAGTGACTTGGGGTTGCCATCAAGTCCAAAGGGGGAGATTGTTGGCATTATGACACAGTTATGGCGCTATGACACAGGTGTTGTCCTTGATGGCAACTCTCACTGATGACAGATCACAATTCAGGCTCACAGAATGAAGAAAGAAACGTATATGTAGGTTCCCATTGACCAAGCCACGTGTACATGCGGGTTCGCAGACCAAAATGTACGTATGAGTGTACACACACACTTTCACGAAAGGAAAGGTGTGTACACGTTGGAAAACTTGGTTTTGGTCCATGGTATTTGGACCATGGTATTGTGACCCATGGTATTATGACCCATGGTATTGTCCGAAGTGTTGACCCTAGGTATTTGGTCCAAGGTATTGATTCTAAGTGGTTTTGGACCATGGTATTGAGCAAGGCCTAAGACTATAAAAGGAGGAGAAGATCATTAGGCAAACTCACTCATGAATTGAATATCTAATGAAGAGTAAGATCTAGTATACAGGTGATTGGGTTATGGTGCACAGCTATATCTGAATCAAGGATGAACCTAAGCGCTTGATGAAGGATAAGTTCTATTGATGGGTCAAGATATTAAGGCTTGAAGAGAAGTATCTTTGTGCGGTTTTGATCTTTTATCTGAATAATTGGCGCATGTCGTAATCTGTAAATATGATGATCTGGGTATATCTGATGTGTAAATAATTTTAAAGGTTAGAATCATCATTTACAGATCTGTACGCAGGTTCATTATAGCAAAGGCACATATACACATTGGCTCGACATTTCAAAAGTGCGTATACTTAGGTTTTCCTTGATACAAGTGCGTATGCATGCAGGTTCGTCACATTGAAGTAGCGTATACCTCATAAAATATATTTTAGCTACTTCTGATTGTTGTTGCAGTGTTCTGGGTTCTGGCTTGGGTTTTGGTTACTGTTACTATATTCTGGTTAGAATTCAGAGAAGTGATTGTTTGATTCAGCTTTTGTTTGGTGCAAAGGAGATTGGTTGATGTAGATATATTTAACGTTTGACTGATGTTAGTGATGGATCCAGTCTGAAAATTTATGAAACATGGTCCCTGGAAGAAAAGAGAAGGTTGTAGCCTTATGTAGGTGAGCACCTACATACTAGTACATCAGCTAGTACAAGAGCTAGGGGGTTGTAGCTCCCTTCCAGGAGAAGCTAGAGAACAAGAGAAGGTTGTAACCTTCTATAGGTAGAAGCCTGTGTATTGGTATAAGACTACAAGAGTAAAAAATATTGTAAAAAGAAGTTTCTTATTAAAAGAAAGATAGAGATGATTGCAATGGGTGGTTTTCACCCACATTGGGTTTCCACCTTATATCTTGTGTTCATGTGTGTGACTGTCTGTTCTATTTTTACTGCTCCTGGTTACTGTTTATATGGTTCTGATGCATAGATTAAAGATCAACTTATGAAGAATTAACTAAATTATAAGTTTACAGGATATACGCTAGTTGCCTTATATACAGTTGTGTATACATACAAGTTTCATTAAATGAAGTAGCGTATATGAATCAGAACATGGAAATGAAATATTATTGACTTGCTAATATTGATTCACCCCCCCCCCCCCCCCCTCCTCTCAGTGTTATTTCCAACACAACTTTCCTGGCTTCTTCCAGCTGCACTTTAAGGTTGTTCATGCTTTCCTTTTATTCTTCACTATTCTTATTAAGGCTTTTGGCATGTCCTTTTGACATCTTCAGTTTTTCTTCCATAAATTTAGCCTTTTCTTTTTCACCCTTAAGCTCCTTTATAACTCGTACAATTTCGTTTTGAAATTCAATCTCGCTCATCTCTTCATCTTCCGCTTTAGGAGCTTCCTTCCAATTATCCATAATAATAGTATTTGAAATTATTTCAATAGCTATAACTTCCTTTGAATGTTTGTCATCTTTCTTCTTTGATTTTCCCATCTTTGTACTCTAAGATATTCCTGTCGGATGTTAAGTTGCTATTGAAGTAACCTGCTCTAATACCAATTGTTGGAAATACTTGGGGGGCGAGGGGGTGTGAATCCTCATATAAATTACTATTTTTAATCTTTCAAAGCATTAATTATCTTTAACATTTCATCAAACAATAATATTCAACAATGCTTAGTAATAAAGACAGTAAACACAAATATTTTTAGGTGGAAAACCGCCTCTGGATCAAAAATCACCAAACACTTCTTAATATTTGTATTTAAAAATAATTACATCAATTTTTCAGCGCCAACTAAAGGCGGCTCCAACCCCTTGATTTACAAGTTCCAACCTGTAGGATTCTCCAATACCCTGTTTAATGACTGCAATTAGGAGGGCCCTCCAATGCCCTAGATCTTGGGCTCCAACCTGATGGATGGTCCAACACCCTATGTACCAGCTACAAATGGATGGATGCTCCAATTCCCTATACAGTCTCCAACCTTCCTTAACACCACCCTACCAACTTGAAGTGTTCTCAAGGTCCAACCTGAAGGTGACTCCAATCACCTACTTGCACCACCCTGCCACCCTAATCAGTGGGCCCACCATGTTTCATAATTTTCACACTGGATCCACCTGTGCTCTTACTTAATATGAAAGAACTACAATACAAGTGTATTTCTATGCTCAGTATGTATATCAATGTCAAGTCCTGGAAGCTTTACTGTTCAAACCTCCTCAATATAACCACTTCACAATTGTACCTCATACCCTAGATTCAATATTCATTGACAATTGCACAACATTGTTGCACTCACACTGCCACTGAGTAATTAATTATTTATGGTATCCTACCACCAATTTGTCTTTGATTTTTGCTCATTTTATTCATCAAACCCTTTACACGTGAAATCATATATGTCACATCAAAAGCTTATATACACAACATCTTTTGCTCATAACACTATCACTTTATCAATCATATGTATCATAGAGTAGAATCATTGTCACTTGAACCAGCTGATTGTTTCATTATCATTTAATATTTATGTCAAGTTACAAAAAATGTCACTATCCCTAGAATGATGAGACCTTGATGTTTTGCTAGAAACTTATGAAACCTTTGTCAAGAATTTTGTAGCTAAAGATGAAAACACGTTTTTCCAATTCCCTTCAGCAATAGAGTAGTGTAAACCCTTTCCTTAAAATTTTCTTTAACTGAGAAAATAAACCATATATATTTCTGAAGCAAACTATTGTGAGACGACAAGATTGTGACAATAAGAGATTGTTGTAGACTTCTTCAGTATTGTACCTCCTTATTTGATTAAGTTGGACATATGTATTGAAACCCTTGTTACAACCCAACAATTCAGACCTTGACTTTTCTTAGGATGAAGACACATATAATTACCATATAGAAATCTACTTAACATATGCTTCCTTAGTTGTTGACAGTTGTGTCATTCTTCATATTTGAAATGAGGTCAGTTTTGAATGAACTCAACAAGTCGAATTCATTATTGGTTCTGCTTACATGTACATATAAAACAATACTGATAATAGTGTCAAGATAATTTAGATGTAAAGTCACCTCCATATCAAAAGGTCATTGGTCATATAACAAAAGGTCACTGTTGTTGTTGGATCCTCGATTTTTCCTCAAATTTGACACTCTTTTTCCCATTTTTCCATCCATCCTATCTATGTTTTGATAAATATTTATAGTTCATAAGGTTATCAATGTCTTTTTTCTATGAAAAAAGCTATTAAATCATTATTTTCCATAATCTAGTCTTTCTTTATGAAATTGTCTAAAATATCTCTTTGGCTACCAAATTGTAACATTTTTGTAGCCGATTGAATTTTTCGTAGCTCAATCCATAGTTAGATAGGATGTAGAGACTTTCGAAGAAAACAAAGGACATGAGCACATGCCAAATGTTAAGGATATGCTTATCCGCCTATTATGCCAGTTCGAAAGATCTACTAGATTGAGAATTTGTTCGGTCAAACGTCCAGGTCACCATTGTTTTGTTCATGTGCAAAGGTTCCAAGAAGTGGATTTGGTGTCAAGTGAGCGTGGAAAGAATGATATTGAACGAGCGAGTTTTCAGATGGCTAATGTGTAGAAGAAGATATGCATGATTTTTTTATGATAGAGCAAATCGCGCTAGATCTATTTCGTAGTTAAAAAAAGAAAAAAAAGAAAAAAAAAAAACTTTGTTATCAGTCTATAAACTTACCTCTCAACATTTCTTTCTTTAAGTTGTTAATTTGACAATGTATAAATATCTCCTTGCTCTACAAGTTGGGAAGATAGATGATTTATGTTTCCTACTTTGTTTTAAATTGTGTCAAAAACTCTCTCCTTTTATTAATATCAATACTATGTTCCTGAAGTGCGAATGCATCTTTAGTCGATTTGATTTGAATTCGTAGAACTTACACTTAGTGGGAGGGCCCACTTGAGAGTTGTAATATAGTTAAATATTCTATTTCCTTTTCATCTTAGCTAGATTTCAGTTTGGTTTGAAATTAATTTAAGTTTTTATGTACTTAATGATTTCCATGCCACAAGTTTGAGTGCTCATTAAATTTGAAAAAAACCAAAAATATTTCATTTTTCAACTTTGTTCATTAGGAGTTTCCACCTAGTCTCATATTTAAATGGTTGAATTGATTAAGATCTCCATTTTGTACACTAGTAATCTATCACAAGTTGAAGTTTCATTTTTTCTCTTTAATTCATGCAATAGGATTGATTTCAATTAGTTTGGTTCTAGAATTAGTTTCAATTCTTCTAGACAAAATAGGATTTCAGATTGATGCAGTAGATTAAGATTTCATTTGAGCAAGTAGAATAACCCTTTAAATTTGATGCAACTTGAATAAGTTCCTTCAATTCAATGTAAGTAGACTAACCATTTCAATTTGATGCAAGCATAATAGATTCAATTCTTGTTATTTAATGTTTTTTTTGGAAGCATAGTTTACCTTTTCAAGTTTGATAGAAAGAACATGTACGTAAAGTTTAGATGAGTTGATCTTGATTTATTTAATTTTTGCAATTTCCTTTACTAGATTAAAAATTGTTTTGTTATTTATAATAAAAAATAAAACTCCTAGCATATATTGTGCACATGCACTTCACAAGTACACAACCCTTGGTTTGACAATTAATGAAGTAATTTAACTACGATTAAATTACCCAACAATTGTATATATATAAGATTGTTGATGTTGTAAGGTCACTATTTTTTCTAAGTCATGGTTATATTCACACACGCTACTATATCAAGAACATGTTGTTATTACTATTATACTATCAATTCAAGTTGTCATAAAAAACAACAAATTTTGAAATCAGTCATTGACTTTGTGCATGTGATCCTTCCAATGCTTTTTTGAAGATATGAGTTGCCCCCCACTATGGAATTATTCACCTACAGGGTGCCTTTTCAAGAGGCTTCAGGTTGTGATGTCAAACCAATGTGTAGGTCTATTTATGAGGTCATATTTGTATAGAATCAAATGAGCCACCAATGTTCTTCAAACTTTGTTCCAATCTTAGAGAGATCATCCAATAACAAGACTGACTTCCATAGCATTGTAACAAGCTTACTTTATAAAAAATAATGAAGATCAACACTTCTTTATTGTTGGCTTATGAAAAATAGACTTATAATTTTATTAGACCAATATTCCTCAGGGAAAATGATGTTAGATCACCATAATAGCCATTAAACTTGTTGTGGATACTATGAAATTCTTCAATGCTCCTGGTAAGTGACTTTCACACTTTTGTTGTCCTATCTTGTGCTCAATCTAAATCACAAGGATACACATTTTGCTCATAACTTGATGCCCTAAGAGGGCCAAAAAGACTGGTCTTCTTCTGATGTAATTAATTTTTTTTCTCTAAGAGACCACAGGAAAACTTATACAAAAATAGGGTTGCTTCTGTGATATTCAAGACTCATATCATACATTGGGATCTGCAAGAGTGTGTGTCCTAGTGATGATCACATGTCTAAATGTTGTATGCCCTAAATGGGTTGAATTAGAGATAAGGTTGAGCAACACAGTTTTAGAGAGGAGGACATTTGTTTCTTGAGTCTTGACATCAAGACCTTAAACCTTTACCTACAATTTACAAACAATTAAAGTGAATCCCAAAACCCAATAAGAAAATGTAATGGAAAAACCCTTATTTTGTCACAACTGAAACTTTTATTGGATGATCATAGGTCTGAAAGTAGGGAAGATGAGTCTTGCTATTTGAGAAGTGATACCAAAGCCCTTTTCATTTATGAAACAAGATATTGATGCCTAACGAACCTAAAAACCAAACTAAAATGCAATGAAATCCTTCATTATTTCTCAAACATAACATAATTGATCTCCCAAAAAAAAATCATTGATTTGAAACAATTTTTTCAATCAAAACCCAAGTGTGACTCAAACAAGAACCACTAGGAACTAAATCATATCTTCTGATCTATCTTTCCTTGCATAGCGATTGACTAAAAATCAGAGGTTATTCACCAACGATCATTCATTTCAAGTGCATACTTTGGATGATGAATCTAGTGCTCCTTTTATAGTCGATCCCTTGCATAGAATTGGCTTCAAAAATGAATGTTGGAGGAGGGGTTTTAGATTAATTTTTAAAATTTATTTGCCTTATAGCCCAATAAAATAAGATCGATATGCCTTTGCTGAATATATTTGGTTTTCTCCCCTTTGTTAATTAATGAAGGACACCTCTTGTAGGTGCAAAATAATTCTGATGCCCTCCACAAGATGATTGCTCCACAAAACATGATAAATAACCCTTATGCCTGATGTTTAATAAACAACCAATGAAAGAGTGTCATGTCACCACCCCTTGGGGCTTTTACCCACTCATTGGGATCTTTAGCTTTAAACATGAATATCTCTCAAATCAGGAGGTTTCTCAAGGTGTTCCATATACCACCAGAAACATCTCGATGAGGAGAATCCAATAGCGAGGATCTACTAGAAAAATTCATTGATTAGCTTCCTCAAAATCCTTTGACCAGTGAAAGGTAAGTCCTTAGTCCAGGGAACCCAAACCCTAGAACTAGGGTTTCCAATACACCTTCATTGGACCTTCGAAATAGTTGTAGGCTAGACAAATATAAGAGCGTTCATTAGTCATTTGACATTAATGACAGGTGTTTTATTCAAATTCAAATGCCAAGGTTGACATCAATGACAACAAGATTCAACAATCTCTCCCTTTGTCATTGATTGCAACATACATACTCCTTTTGTGACAAAAAATTCCCCTAACTTCATACCTTGATCTTCTTCTCCAGATTTCTCTCCCCCCTTTGACATCAATGGTAATGGGTGACTCCCCCTAACAATTTTCCTGCTTCCTATCGACTTGTAACCTTCCTTTGCTTCTTTTGTCTTCCTACATGACACTTGTGTATTTCAAAAAGCCTTTCTCAACACTTGTTGCAACATAATGTCTCCCCTATCATCTCATGCTTCATACATATTTCCTCTGCTGAATTTTTTCCTTTCACAACCTGCCATGACCTTCTGCAATTATGCATTGCTGACCTGTTATTCTTCAGGATCTCAATATTAATAACTCCTTTGAGTTCTTCTAATGATAATTCATTATGGAGTTGTATTCCTTTGGATTTTCTTCTCCCCCTGAACTTGTTATAATCTCATGAACTTGACACATCTGACTTGAAGCTACTATTCTACCCATAATCCTACATATCTATGAACTATCGACCTGTCAATAGATAGATCTTCACAACATGACAATACCGATACATAGAATCCCCCTCTTCAATATTCAGTGAGTAAACAAGCTTTCTTCTTCAAAATAATGTATCACCCAACTCTTTAGTTGGAGCATCCATAATCATGTCATCATCCAATGTTCTTGTTGATTCATCATCATCTTTTCCCATTATGAAACCTAAAAGTGTGACTATTGAGACTTTCTTATTTTATTGCTCTTATTGTACTTATTTTATTCTCTATACTTTCTTGTACCTGATGTTAAGTTTGTCATTCATGGTTGTTTCCAACTTCTTCCTTCAATATCGAGCTATGTGCCCATAGTTACGACATTTGTAGCATTCAATGTTGGGGTTGTCATTCATGAAAGGTTCCTCCTTGTATCTGCAATCACAATCTATATGGACATATTTATGGCATTTAAAAATTAAATGTTTGGCCTAAGGGATGGACCAAATGACATGTACTTTCTGTTGACAAAATCATTGTGAAACCTATCTCATGATCCTACAAACCTACTTTTAGGGTTTTTATAATGCCCTTGATAATGTACCTATCCTAAGATTTACAATTCCTAACCATATGTCCAAAGTTAGTACATGAAAAATAATAACCATTAAATAAATTAGTATACCTAGATGATTTATCTTGTCTAGATGATATTTTGTATTCATTCTTTCTTGGAGGAGGAGGTACAACCTTTTGTTGATTCTTGTCCTTGATTGCTTCAACATTATTCCTTGGATACATAACATTTTTAATCTTCTTCGGTCGTTCACTTGGATCAGTGTTCTCATCAATCTTGTTGTGCAATTACTATAGCTGGTGCCTCCTTCACATGGATTTTTACCTACTTCTTCTGCCTTCATCTTCAACTGAACCAATTCTTGATCTTTCCTGTCAAAACCTTGCAATTGTTTTTGCAAATCCTTGAACTTGATGATTTCATTAAGAGTTGCATCAAGTTCTTCTTTCTTTGAGCAAGGTCTCCTTGAAACTAACTATTTAATATTTGTCTTCTTCTTTCTTCTTCTTCTATTTGTAGCTTTAGAAGAGTGACATTTGTTCCTTCTCCGTTGAGAACTTGTATATATTCCTTCCGCCTTCCATTTTCCTTCCTGAGCTTGTCTATTTTTGCAACAATTGTATCCTATTCCCTTTGATTTGTATCAACTTCATGTATGTACATTTTACAAAATTCCTTTTGTTATCTTATCAGGCCTTTCTCTTTATTTTTTCTTCCTGGACTCGGAGTTTCAATAGAGTAACTTCTTCTTTGAGTGTGTGATTTTCCTTCTTTGTGTTCTTCCATTCTTTGTTACTTTCTTCAAGTTCTGTTCTAAGTGATTGTTCAACTTTTTTGACTTCTTCCAACTGCACTTTAATTTTGTTGATGATTTCCTTTGATTCTTCATTCGTCTTATTAAATCTTTTGGCATTTCCTTTTGCTATATTTATTTTTGGTTCCATAAATTTAACCTTTTCCTTCTCACCCTTAAGCTCCTTAATAACTCTTTCCTGTTATCCATAATAACAAGCTCTAAAATTATTTCAATACATAGAAGTTACCTTGAACACTTGCTAGCCTGCTTCTTTGATTTTCCCATCTTTGTACTCTAAGGTCTGCCTTCCAACTATTAAGCTGCTACTGAAGTAACTTACTCTGATACCAATTGTTGGAAATACTGGGGAGGTGAATCTGTATTTCTTATAAATTAGTATTTTTAATATTTCAGGGCATTAATGATCTTTAACATTCCATCAACATAAACAGTAAACAACACCATTCAACAATGCTTAATGATCAAGATAGTAGACGCAAATATTTTTAGGTAGAAAACTCCCTTTGGGTCAAAAGCCACTGAATGATTCTTAATATTTGTTTTCAAAAACAATTGCATCAAGTTTTCAGCTCCAACTGAAGGAGGCTCCAACCCCCTAATTTACAGGGTCCAACCTGTAGGATGTTCCAACACCCTATTTAGAAACTGCAACTCAGAGGACACTCCAACACCATATATCTCAAGCTCCAACCCGATGGAAGCTCCAAAACCATGTGTACTAGTTGTAATTGGATGGGAGCTCCAATTCCCTATGCATGCTCCAACATGCCCTAGAAACACCCTACCACCATAGAGTGTTATCAAGATCCAACTTGAAGGTGACTCCAATCACTTGCCTTGCACCACCCTGTCACCATGATCAGTCAGCAAACCACGTTTTTGTTAGGTCCCTATAATAGTAGTGATTCCCCCATTACTATTGCCATTGTATCCCTTATTGTTATTGTTGTGCCCCTATTGTCCCCATATTGTTATTATTGTGCCCCATAGAATCCCACTATTGTTATTTTTGTGCCCTTATATTATTATTGTTGGGTCGGCTTTGGTTATATTGTGATCCCTTAGACTCCCATATATAGAAAGGATGTTTTGTCATTTGTATCATCCAAGAATTGTTCATTTGTGTAATGTAAAGGAGGTTGCCTCCTTAAAGAGGTTGGTTTATAAGTCATTGATCTATCTTTTCTATCTTTTTGGGAGCAGGTTTCATAACATTTGGTATTAGAGCTTTGGATTCTAGGGTTTCGCGGCTCCAAACAGGTCATCGTGGAATTTGCGCTATAAATTTTTCACTACGAAGTTTCAGAAGCTAAAAAACAAAACCCATTTGAGAAGAAATTGGTCTAAACCTCGGGTCTAAATTTCAGATCTTTTCTCGCTATATTTTTGGAGCTATGATCTGAGGAAGTTAGGGTTTTTGCAAGCTCCATAATTTCATCTCAAACAGGTCATCGTGGAAGTTCACCATAATTTTGTTTCTACGAAGGTTAAGACTCTGAAATTAAAACCCATTTGAGATGAAATCTTGGTGAAGCTCGGTTTTGAATTTCAGATCTTTCTCACTATATTTTCGGAGATATAATCTAAGGAAGTTAGGGTTTTTGCAGACTCTTGAATTACATTCTAAACAGGTGACCCTGGGAAAAGCGTCATAACTTTCTCTCTAAATATCATATTGAAATTTCATAAGAAGCTACAGAAAGAGGACGGACTATAATTTTCTGTGTATTGGTTTTAGATTCGAAGGTTGAAACAGTAACACGTGGCACTTCATACAAGTTTGCTCTACTGAAAAAGTATATAAGCAAGTCATCTTGGGAGGTGGGGCATAACTCTTTCTTGGAGAATCCAATTTCAATCAGACTAGTGGCATTAGAAAGAGGGAATAGAGAGATACTACAGGTCGCAATTTTAGACCTTGGAGATCCACAATTACAAAGTTATAGTTGTTCAATATCGAGCTCCTACAAAGTGAAAAAATGTGTGTAGTTTTTTTTTAAATTTTTGCATAAGTTTGGTTTGAAAAATTAGTTTGAAGGAATTCAAAGGGCATAGTGAAGCATTATTATCAATAATTGATGCACCGAAGAAAGAAAATGGAAACACCTAGTAAGCAACTTGAAAGCTCTAGCATGACTTGTGAAGAAGAGGAAGAAATGCAACATGATATATCAAAATTATGAAAACAAGTGCAACAAATATCACTTGCACAAAAAGTAACAAAAGCTAAGATGGATGGTTTAAAGAAAGGCATAGAAGCTAAGATGGATGGCGTGGAAGCTAAGATGGATGATTTAAAGAAAAGCATGGAAGCTAAGATGCAAGATTGGACAAACCTTCTACAAGAAATACTTACTAATGGTGAAAGAGTAGTAAAGAAAACTCATGATGAGAACAAAACAAATGTTAATCATGATTTCATAGACTCTAACGTAGGATCGAAGAATCACCATGTTCGAAAGATAGATATGAGGAAGTTTGATGGAAAGGATCCCACAAAATGGATACTACAGATGGAGCAATTTTTCGATCTCCATAATATCCAAAACACACAAAAGGTACGAATTGCAACTCTATATTTGGAACCAAATCAATTTGTATGGTATCTATGACTTTGCTATCGTAAACAAATTGTCACTTGGGATATTTTTATGGATAAAATGATAAAATATTATGAGGATACAAAAAGAAACACTTTTTTAGCCAATTGATAAATCTCAAACAAAAGGGTTCAATGATGGAGCACATTGAGGACTTTCAAAAATTGAATATAAGAGTAAACGATATTCCAGAGGATCATAGGATTGATGTGTTCATAGGGACTTTAAAGGATAACATCCAACATGAGGTTCACCTTTGGGAACCTGATTCAATGGAGAAGGCATTCAGGTTGGAAAGAAAAATAGAAAGAAAAATTATGGCAACAAGGAAGCCTACCACTCACAATCATAAAGATGGAAGTGTTGTTTCCCCTAGCCATCCACAACCTACAAGGTTGACACCACAACAATTGGAAGAAAAAAGAGAAAAAGGGCTTTGTTATAGTTGTAATAGCAAATACACTAAAGGTCATACGTGTGGTAAGAAGAAATTATTTTACATAGATTGTGAAGAGAAGGAAGAAAAGGAACAAGAAACGTCAAAAGAATAGGATATACACTAGGAGCAAACCCTAGAGAAAGAAGAAATGAATCCGACCATATCTTGTAATGCGTTGGCTGGAATTACCACTCCTCAAACTATCAATATAGAAGGGCATATCAAGAAGAAAAAGGTAACGGTGTTGATTGATTCAGGCAGTACCCATAATTTTATTCATTGTAAGATAGCCAAGGAATTGAATTTCTTTTTATATCCAACATTAGAGTGTCAAGTGATGGTTGGAAGTGGAGGAACCATAACTTGCTCAGGAAAGTGCCATAATATCAAGCTATCCATGGGAGAATATGTATTGAATGGCGCAATTCTTTTCATTCCAATGGGTGGTGTTAATGTTGTACTAGGAGTCCAATGGCTACAATCCTTGGGTACAATAGCTTTTAAGTTTCAAGAACTTTTCATGAAATTTCCTTCAGAAGGAAAGGAAGTTGAATTAAGGGGTATCGCTGGGTAACCAGGAAGGATAATCAACTCTAATGGAATGACAAATCTTCTAAAGAAAGAGCAATGAGGCATAATTGCACAATTATGTTCACTAGAGGTTCCCACATCGAAATCATATATTTCTCTAGATCTCCAGAAAGTATTGGAAAATCATTCCAAGATATTTGAGACTCCCAAAGGCCTCCCACCTATTCATAATCATGATCATGCTATTCATTTGATTCCAGGAAGTGTTCCTTCAAACATTAGGCCTTACAGATATCCCTATGCCCAAAAGAGTGAAATTGAACGTATGGTTGCAGAAATGCTAGAGGCTGGTATAATTCAACCTTGTTAAAGTTCTTTCTCTGCTACAGTAGTATTGGTTCACAAGAAGGATGGATCATGGCTCATGTTTCCAGATTATAGGGAGCTCAAAAGCTCACTATTAAAGATAAATTTCCCATTCCTGTCATTGATGAATTATTGGATGAATTGCATGGATCAATTTACATCACCAAGTTGGATCTTCATTTAGGATATCATCAAATCAGAATGAAGATTGAAGACATTCCAAAAAAAACATTTAGAACTCAAGAGGGTCATTATGAATTTTTGGTCATGCCTTTTGGCCTTACCCATGCATCTTCTACATTTCAAGGTTTGATGAATTCAATTTTCAAACCCTTCCTTAGAAAATTTGTGTTAGTACTTTTTGGTGATATACTAATCTACAGCAAGTTGTGGAAGGATCATGTTCAACATGTTAACAGGGTGCTCAAACTGTTGGAGGAGAAACAATTACATGAAAAAAGCTCCAAATGTTTCTTTGGAGTACAAAAGGTGGAATATCTAGGTCATATTGTATCTCATGAAGGTGTTACAGTAGACCCGAGCAAAATTAAAACCATTAAGGAATGGAAAATCCCCACATTTGTAAAGCATCTACGAGGATTTCTCGGATTGAAACGGTATTATCGCAAGTTTTTTAATAGTTTTTGGAGGATGGCAACACCTCTAACAACATTATTGAAGAAAGATGCATTTTCATGGACTCCAGAAGCAACGAAGGCCTTTGAACATCTTAAAGAGGCAATGTGCCAAGCACCGGTCTTAGCTACACCGGACTTCACAAAAACCTTTATTGTGGAACGTGATGCCTTAGTTAATGGAATTGGTGTTATTTTAATGCAATAAGAAAGACCCATTTCTTTCGAAATTCATCCAATCAAAGGAAAGTATTTACACAAAGCTATTTATGAGAAGGAAATCTTGGCAATACTACATGCACTTAAGAAATGGTGACCCTACCTAATGGGAAGACACTTCAAGGTAAAAACATATCATGATAGTCTTAAATACTTTTTAGAACAAAGATTATCTTCAGAAGAGCAGCAAAAATGGGTCACAAAGATGCTGGGTTATGGCTTTGAAATCATCTACAAAAAAGGGAAGCAAAATGTTTTGGTAGATGCACTCTCAAGAAAGGATGAGGATGTGGAAGCATTTCTTTGCACCATTTCTATTATCCAACCAGATTGGATAAATGAAGCAAGGGATGAATGGAAGAATGACGAAGAAGTGTGGGCACTCATTCAAAAGTTACAACAAGATCCCAGTACATCTGATACACTTAGCAGGAAAAATGATTCATTATGGTACAAAGATTGATTATACCTATGTAAGAATTCCCAACTCAAACAAAACATTCTTAGGGAATTGCACAACTCTCCCTTAGGAGGGAATTATGGATTTCTAAAAACTTACCACAGGGTTAAGAAGGAAATTTTTTAGGATGGCCTTAAATCATATATTCAAAAGTTTGTGGCGGAATGTTTGGTTTTCCAAAAAAATTAAGTTGAAACAATTAAGACCCTAGGTCTATTACAACCTTTATCCATTCCAAGCCAACGTTGGGAGGAGGTTTCAATTGATTTTATCACAGGTTTACCCAAGTCCAAAGGAAAGAGTGTTATCATGGTGGTAGTTGATAGAATTACCATGTATGCACACGTTTGTGCATTATCTCATCCATTTAAAGTTAGTAAAGTTTCTATTGCATTTATGGAAACAATTTAAAAGCTACATGGAAACCCAAATATTATTGTAAGCGACAGAGATCCCATTTTCACTGTAAATTTTTGGAAAAAAATATTTTCTTGTCTTGGTACTCAGTTAGCTAATAGCTCATCTTATCATCCTTAATCTGATGGGAAAACTGAGATAGTAAACAAATGTTTGGAAGGATATCTTCATTGATTTGTATCTTATAAACAAACACAATGGGTCAAATGGTTGCCTTTGGCTTAATGGTGGTATAACACTTCCTTCCATATTGCAACAAAAATGACCCCATTTATGGCACTTTATGGATATCATCCACCATCCATCACATCATATTTAAGAGAAAATTCTAAGGTTCAAGCTGTTAGAGTCGGTCTGGTCAGCCCTCCGTCAGAGATCAAAACTCTTTGTGCATTTCAATTTTAGGTGTCCCGCTCCATTCACTCAGCTGCATTTCGCTAGGGACATGCCATGATCCGACGGAGAAAGTCATGCTAGTCATTTTCCCTCAAGTCTCGCCCCTGCTAGTTCAGGTCTTGGTCCATAATCACTTAAATTCATGATAGTCAAAGTCTGGTCCTATTACAGGACAAAGTCATCTTTTATGTTTGGGTTTAGGAAATCATCAATGTGGTCTTTGAAAAACATGTCTAGAACAAGCCATGCAGGCCAGAGGGAGACCTTATACAGCTATGGTTCAGAAAGCTTCATCATCACCTGAAGAGACTTCGACTCTTCTTCAAAACTCTATTTTGAAGAAAAGTCAAACAAGGTCAATTATGACAAAATTTTCCAAAAAATTGCCAGTTGACTTTTTCAAATGCAGTCATGGTTTCCATGGCCAAATGCCCAGTCACACAGTCCCCACAAAGAAAGGCCAAAAATTTCATTATTTGAGCCGAAATGACAAAGGAAAAGTAAAAATCAGTGTGTTTTGAAATCAATGAAAAAGTGCAAAACACAAACATTAGAAAGTGGGTTTTCAAAGAAGAAAAAATCAAACCCATCTCTCCCAAGCCTATATATACTTGTTTTTGCCCAAATCAAAGCCATTGTGCTCTTGTAAGACTTGGAGAGACATTCCAAAGGTGAGAGAGCGAAATCGTGAGAGTTTGGGTGAAGGAGAGTTGGTTTTCAAGGAGCGCGGTGCATACACCAGGGAGCGCGGTGCATACGCAGCCTGCCTGCCATTCAGTTTTCTCAAGGGTGCGACGCACACCCAGCGCGTGGCGCACTGGGCTTGGCGCGCGACGCACACAACCAGGGGCATAAAAAATTGCCAAACCGCTTCTAGTCTTGGTGAAGGCTAGCAAAACAAGAGGTAGGCCCTGTTGACACCTCTCCTCCATCAATCTTGTCATTAATATGGTGTGTATAAGATGTTTAATGGTACCCAAAAGTGAAATGGCCAATCATGAAAAAATCACCAAGAAAAACAATGGACGAGGTTGCAAGATTGTGATGTTAGCACCAAGGTCGCTGATGAGCCCCAATTTTTGGTATAATTTGGGCTCATTTGGCCTACTTGCTTTGCTCAAACCATTCACTTTTTACTGCTTATGCATGCATTTCTTAGTTTATTCGTGTTGTTTGTAGGAATAAGGGTAGACATTTTATCTATGTGACTAATGCATGATGCTTTCAGGATTTTGGCATTAAAAGGGAGAAAAAGACAACGAAAAAGGAGACAAGGAGACAATGAGGTGGCACTGTTGGTTTTTAGGAGAGGATGTCCACGGTCTTGGGGACCTTCCTCGTGATTCCCACCAAGAACTCCAAGCTCCAATCCATCTCCCCTCCGAGCTTAGGAGCAGCCAGCTGTTCTACAGGAACAGCAGTTATAACTGTTCTACAGGAACAGTAGTTATGACTGTCCTACAGGATCAACAGTTAAACTTTAGTTGGACAGCCGAGCTCCTAAAATCAAGGACACCTGTTGGATGATCGTTTTTGCATAAATACTGAGGCCGTAGCCTTGGAGAGAAGCTTTTTGAACCTTGGCATTACTCTTGTAATTAGAAAGTATGAGCTAGAGCTCAGTCTTTGTTCCTTTTTGTAAGCCAATTTGGCATGACATCAGATTATGAATAAAGAAGGCAGATTTTGATCTAGTTCTGAGTTTTCTCAAGGAGCTATAGCTCTCAGGTTAGGGCCCAACCTGAGAGCAATAGATCTCCTCAGTGTTGTAATGTGTTTGCATTTCGTTCCAGCACTTTGAGTTTGTTTATTTTCACATGCAATTCGAATTTACAGTTTGTTAATTTAGTCGTTTTCATGAGCATAGATAGGACTAGTTTATGGTGATTTGCTTTCAGTTGCTTAAGTTTGATAGGAGGATAGATATAATCTCTTGGAGCTCCAGCAAAAAGGTTGTAAAGGCTCACTGCCATCTCTCTGTTAGGGATTGGGGTGCAGTCCATGACCAACCACCAAAAAGAAAAGCAGTTCTTCTCATTTCCATGCAAGCTGCAACATAAACGTTTTCATTGAATATCCATCCATGCATTTTTGACATCGAACCATACTTCCACATTTCACTTCCACGCATAGGTTTCATTTCTTGTTTTCCATTTCTGTTCATAGGTTTCATGGCACAGTTATCATAGGTTAATGAATTTCTCATTTTGATGCATAAGTCATTTGTTTCATTTACGCTGCTCCTTCTCAATCCACTTCCTTCTTCTTCTTCTTGATCTATCCTCAAGTCCTATTTAACCTCTGTCTTACTAGTTTCCCCTCCAACTCTCTCATTCCCCACATAGCTCCATCTCCTTCAACTCTCATTGATCCCATCCTTCCAATCATCAAACCACTGCATACACTCTTCCTCCATCTAATTCCTCTGCTCTTGAGCCATCACCAGCTCCATCTCCATCTCACCTATCCTCCCACACCACTCCAACGCTTCACCATCTCCCAAAACCTCCACGGCCAAACATCCTGTAGAATTGCACAGCCATCCTGTAGAAACCCCTGAGTTTCCTGTAGGATCCCCTGCAGACTTCCTGTAGAAACTTGCAAACTCGGTTGCTGAGCATCCGAACGTGGTAGGCTTCTATGGACTGATGCTGGAGACCCTCTGGGACCTCCCTTAGCCATCCTGACCTTGCCCATGCTTTCCTTCCATTCCAATCGCTCCTGCACAACCAAACCCTAATCAAAAGCATCATCACAATAAATCCAACCACTTAATGAAAAAATACAAAAACATGATTTTTCAGATGCAAGTAGCTTAGATGCATGTATTTCAGTTCACTGCAAGTAATGGCATTATTGGTAGTTGTTTCATTCACAGTTTTGCATAGTTAGGGTCTAGCTAGTCAAATTAGGGTTTCCATGCTTTATTGGTTTTCAGTTTCCTTCTGCAATTAGACTAGTCTCCTTTGAGTTAGCTTTCATCCATCATTGATAAAGCTTCTTCTGTGAGCCTATAGAAGTTGGCTTGAGCCCTAGCGGACTTGTGCCAGCTGACCAAGTGACAGCTGCGACAAGAGCTAGTACTTGTGCATACAGCACCGTCGCTTCCAAGTTTGTACGAACTACCGGGTTGATAAAATTAAGAGACAGGAAGCTCCAGGAGTTGTAGCATTATTGCTACAATACTGGAGCCCACCAGTCGCTCCCCTCCCCTATTTTTTTTCCCTCTCCTCTCATGTTTCCCCATCTCCCCTTGACCACTTTTCCCTAAAGGCCACCCTAGATCCACCACTAAAACCCCCCCTATTCTTCCAAGCAAGTCTGGGCGATTTTGACAGCGCGCGGCGCACACACGAGGAGGTGCGGCGCACTCAGGGCGCGCGACGCACTCGGAGCCCGACCACAGTGTAAAATTGCCACTGGCGTGGCACACTGGGCAAAGCGTGAGACGCACAGAGGTATAAGCCCAGAAAATCATAAATTGACCTAAAAATTTTGTGAATGCCTATCAAACTTGAAAGGTATACCAACTACCTTCACCATTGGCATTTAACTTGAAGAGGAATGTGATTTTGATGACCATGAATCAAATGCAATTTTTTTTTTTAAAGTAAAAAAAAGATGACACAAAGAAGGTCAAGAAGCTAGGGTTTTGCTATAGTGACATTATTGCTAAAGTATGCTCCTACCCTACCTCTATCAGCTAATTCCCCTGTAGCAGTTTCCCCTAATAATCACCCTAGCTCCACTGTAATCATATCCATTTGTTCCCTTTATTCCTATAGCTCAAAATATCCAAACCCTACCCCATCAACACCATACCCAAAACGCTCTCAAATCCCTGATAAATTTCTCCTTTTAAACCCCTATTCCCCTTTTCATCATTCCCCTCCTAACACTCCCTGTTTTATTGTCCCCTTGGTGACAGATTTTCAGAGCATCTACCAGTTCTATTGGATTTAGAGCGCAGCATAAAACTCAGGGTACAAACAACAGTAATGGTTTTAGCGGGTACAATCAAATCCAAATCAGCCCGGAAGACCAAGATAAGACCACCTTCACTTGTCCTTGGGGTACCTTTGCCTATCGAGTCCTTCCCTTTGGGCTATGCAATGCTCCTGCTACCTTTCAGAGAGCTGTCTTGAGCATCTTCTCGGAGCTGGTCCATGATGCAGTAGAAATCTATATGGATGACTTTACTCCTTATGGGGCCAACTTCCAGGAAGCATTGTCCAAGCTGGGGAAAGTCCTAACCAAATGCACCGAGATGAACTTGTCCCTTAGTCCTGAAAAATGTGAATTCCTAATGACTGAGGGGACCGTGCTAGGCCATACCATTTCTTGCCAAGGATTGCAGGTGGATCCTAACAAAATTGCTCTCATCAAGAGGGTTCCACCTCCTCAAAAGGTAAGGGATGTCCGGAGTTTCTTGGGATTAGCAGGATACTACCGGAGATTCATTAAAGATTTCAGCAAGCTATCCTTGCCATTGTTTGGTCTTTGGCAAAAGATGTGGAGTTTAAATGGACTGACGATTGTCAGAGGGCTTTAAATGAATTGAAGGACAAGTTGGTGTCAGCCCCAATCCTGAGAGGTCCAAACTGGGCCCTACCTTTCCACATCCACGCTAATGCCTCGAACAAAGCCATAGGTGCAGCTTTAGGACAAGTTGAGCAGAAACTTCCATATGCCATTTACTTTGTTAGCAAAAACTTGTCCAAAGCTGAGCTGAATTACACTGTAACCGAGAAAGAATTCTTGGTTGTGGTCCATGCATTGAACAAGTTCCGACATTATATTACTGGTTACCAGACCTTTGTACATACTGACCATGTTGCTATTAGATATTTGATGAATAAACCAGATGTGAATGCTCGTATTATTAGATGGTTACTTTTATTGCAGCAGTTTGATCTAACCATTGTTGATAAACCAGGTAGAGAAAATGTTGTTGCTGACTTTTTATCTAGATTGGATTTGTCTGCAGATGAGGATGGAACAGTGGACGATCAAATGCCTGATGAACATCTATTTGCTATTTCAGTACTCTCTCCATGGTTTGCTGATATAGAAAACTATCTTGTTTCAGCACAGTTCCCTCCACACCTATCTTCCAGAGAGAAGAGCAGAATCATCAGAAAAAGTGCCTCATTCACCTGGATCGGGGGCAATCTATTCAAGCTTGGCCCCGATCAGATCTTAAGGCGTTGTGTAAGGGAGGAGGAAGTCTTTGATATCCTCCTCACTTGTCATGATGGGCCTTGTGGAGGGCATTTTGCAGCAAAGAGAACTACCTTCAAGATCCTGCAGGCAGGCTACTATTGGCCCACACTTCATCAAGATGTCAGAAGATATGTCAGTCAGTGTGACCAATGCCAAAGAATGGGGAAACCGACCCAAAGGGATGAGATGCCTCTCCAACCTCAAGTGACTCTTGAGCCATTTGAGAAGTGGGGCATGGACTTTGTGGGCCCAATCAACCCCTCTTCGAGGCAAAGGACTTACATCATTGTGTGTACTGACTATTTGACAAAGTGGGCAGAGACCAAAGCAATCAAAGCAGCAACAGAAGAAAAGGTGGCCGAGTTCCTAAGAGAGAACATCTTCTATAAGTTTGGCTATCCAAGAGAGCTGGTCACCGATCAAGGGAGCCAGTTCACCTCCAACCTGGTTGAAGATCTCCTAGCTCATCACAAGACGAAGCACAGGACTTCCACCCCTTATCACCCTCAAGCAAATGGGCAGGTGGAAGTCATCAATAGAGCATTAGAAGGGATCTTGACTAAAGTGGTGAGCAGCAGCAGAAAGGACTGGGCAGATCGCCTGGTAGAAGCCACATGGGCCTACAACACCACTTGGAAGACCACCACCGGTTTCACACCATATGAGCTAGTCTATGGGAAGAAAGCTTTGCTGTCCATTGAGTTTGAATACAACACCTTGAGGATGGCAGCTCAGCTAGACCTAGATCTCAGCCATGCACAACAAGAAAGGTTGTTGCAGCTGAATGGCCTGGACGAGCACCGCATGCAGGCCCTCCTTCACTCAGAAGTGGTTCAACTTCAGAGGAAGGTGTGGCATGACCAACATCTCCATGACAAGCAATTTCAGCCGCGAGATTGGGCTTTGTTGTATGATTCCAGATACAAAGATTTCAAGGGGAAGCTGAGAACCAGATGGCTAGGACCATATACAGTGGAGAAATGCCATGACAATGGATCAGTCCTCATTCGAACCATTGATAAAGAAGCCATTCCCATGCTTGTCAATGGGCATCGATTGAAGATCTACAGGAGACCTCTCTCAAGACAAGAGTTTATCAAAACCATGGAGAAATCTGTATTGGTCATAGAGAAGGGTTCTACCTCTGCCTCTGGCACACCCTGAAAAAATATCTAAAAAAAAAAAAAAAAGAGAGAAAAATAAAGAAAAATAAAGAAAAAAAAGGAAAAATAAATAAAGATCCTTGGGTGAAAACCTCTCTGAGACACCCAAGGCAGGTAGTAGGGGTGAAAACCTCATTGAGGCGCCCCTATTGTCTTTCAAAAAAAAAAGGGAGAAAAGGTGAAAAGATCCTTGAGTGAAAACCTCTCTGAGGCACTCAGGGCAGATGGCATGGGTGAAAACCTCTTTGAGGCGCCCCTGTCATCTTTCAAAAAAAAGAAGAAAAAAAAAAGAAAAAAAAAAACAATAAGAAAAATATGGTAAAAATTGCATGCAGGTTGCAGATGCTCTATGGAGAAGAGGAAGCCCTTCAACTCACAGCCAAGGGTCCTTATCATGCTGTCAAGGAACCTCATCAGTACCTCCTCCAAGAGCACCCATGTTTTTCAAGGTATGTGCAATTTTATCATGGTTTGAATCTTCTACAGGAAGCTGCTGTCTTTCTACAGGAAGGCGCAGTCTTTCTACAGGAAGGCATGGATTTTCTACAGGAAAGTGCAGACTTTCTACAGGAAGGCCGAACTTTCTACAGGAAGCTCTGTGTTCTACAGGAAACTTCCTGTAGGAGTTTTGGACGGCCAGAATTCATCTTAAAAAGAGAGTTCGCGACCATGGATTGGTTTGGATGCATGCAAGCCTCTGTTGGCATCCTTGCACGTTGCTGTCACCATGCTCCACCACCCGTGTCGACATGCGGCCAAGTCCCTGCACAAACAAAGAAAATCGATGAGTTCTCGCGGGAAAGCCATTTCCAAAGATTAACAAATGATGGAATCTCATACCACACGCATCAAGAGCTCCGGGATTGTGATCGAGAAGCCAGAACCGCCATCGTGAAGCATGCACTCAAGGAGAAAGGACTATTACGAGACCCCTCGCGGGGATCCTGTAACAGTTCAACCTGCTCGAGTGGATACCATTCACAGCACCGCCATCCGAAATGAAACGCGGGCGCATGCAAGCAAAACCACCCACTCCAGCGTTGGCAGCCTGTAACCACGAGCTTCTGGGTCAGTGTAAGTCGCACGCAGCAGGTAGATCCACTCACCATCGTCCGAGAACTGGAAAAATCGTGTGCAGCCGCGCAGGTAAGTGTCTCCACCCTTCCTTCCATCAAATCGCATGAATCTAACTTTGAAATTGTTTGCAAAGCGTAAAATTGAATGGTTGAGTGGCCGTATGGCCAGTCGACTGGCCACGTCGGCTAGTTAAAGTGTAATTGGATGTTTGGGTGGCGGCCACGACAAAGAGAATGAACGGCATGCACGTGGGAACACTCTCGTCAGAAGCATGAGTTTAACAGGAAAGGCGACGGAAAATCTGTGGGAATGAATGCGGCAGCAAGTGAATACACAGGCGGAGGATGGATGACGTCGCCCAACGGTCCGGCGGGGACAGCTCATCCCCCGCGCCACGGATTGCGCCGATTCAAAATCCAATCGGCTAAATCATGCGCATGCGTTTATCATCCAACACTTCAACTCGGATAGCTATTCTGATCTCCTCTGCACTTTGATACGCCGAGTTGTTGGCTACCAGAACGCTAGTCAAGCACACCACGAGCGCGAACAACTACAGTCCTCCCCGAGAATTGCGCACGGCTTCCACAGGAACGCAGTTCTACAGGAGCGCAGTTCTACAGGAACGCAGTCTACAGGAACGCAGTCATCTACAGAAAAGCGGGTGCCTCGCGAAAAAAGGTGGCCAATTAAGGAGGTAACCCTGAACTCTTAATGTAACTGGTTATTAGAAGTGGCAAGACCATCGTCCACGGTCGGGTTATAAAGATATTGGTGGAATTGTTCTTTGCTGTGTCGTTGCTACCGGTCTACAGGATGTTGGTATAAGTAGTCTGTGTTGAAATTTTGTATGTGCATGTTCTGCCTTCATAGACCAAATCTCTTTTGCATCTACCACCTTTAGTTAAAACGACCGTGTTCATCATGCCGGGTGGGTTTATAAGACGAAAGCCCACTGATTCAACTAACTTAAGGAGAAACCCGGCAGTGGTAGAGCTCTTCACCAGAGCACAATGGATACCTTTTTGTGATAAGCTGCAGGGATACGATGATGAAGTAGCCGAGGAATTCTTGCAGGCTCTGAAGCCTAAATCCCATACACTGGCCACAGTAAACTTCAGAGGTCTAAGCCTCAAACTCACCCCAGAACATATCAGTCGGATCACAGAACTTCCTATGGGTCTGCCGTGGGATAAAGAGGAGAGAAAGCTGAGTCAGCAGGCAAAGAAGGAATTCTTTCCACCTGAGGAAGAATTCTCGGAAGATAAAAACGGGGTGAGAAGAATGAATCTATCACCACCTTGGAATGAAGTCAGTTTGCAAATCATGAAATATATTACTTGTGAAGGCCGGTTCAGCATCGTGTATGCATATCACTTTCGGCTACTCACTGAGTTGAGGCACCAAATTGACCTTCCTGTAGAGCAAAAACTGAGCATCCCTTATTATCTCCTGCAGTCCCTAATGGAGTGTGCTACAAAGCTAAGAGAGGGCATACCTGATCAGATAGCCCACCATGGGTTAATAAAGCTGCTTGTGGAAGATGCATTGCACTCATATAAGGTCCCCCTCTCATGGGAATCCTTCCGCAATTTGACCAAAGATGGGGATATCAAAATGTTGATCGAAGAAACGGGTTCCTCTAGCAGTGAGGAACACGAAGCAGTGGCCGAAGAACAAAGGAAGAAGCATGAGGAAAAGAAGGACCAAGAAAAAGGTGGCACACCTATCCTGTCAGCAAGAGAAAAGAGGATGAAGAGCATAATGGACAAAGCAGAGGTGGCCCACGTCAGCCCAAGTACCTCAACAGCACCTGCACCCAAAGCAAAAAGAAAAACTCAAGCGGGCAAGCAAGCGGAAGTGGAGACACCTGTGTCTACAGGAAAGCAAAAATAGGCTTCTACAGGAAGCCCGAAAACACAAACTCAGGCTTCTACAGGAAGCCCAAAATTGCAAAAACAGGCTTCTACAGGAAGCCCGAAAACACAAACTCAGGCTTCTACAGGAAGCCCAAAAATCATTGAAAAACAGGCTCCTACAAGAAGCCCGAAAACAAAGACAAAGGCTTCTACAGGAAGCCCAAAAGCACCGACCAAGGCTTCTACAGGAAGCCCACAAATCATTAAGACACAGGCTTCTACAGGAAGCCCAAAATTGCAAAAACAGGCTTCTACAGGAAGCCCGAAGACAGAGACAAGGGCTTCTGCAGGAAGCCCGAAATTGGAAAAAGGGGCTTCTACAAGAGTCCCGAAAGTCATTGAGAAACAGCCTCCTATAGAGAGTCTGAAGGCAGAGAGAGGGCCTTCTTCAGGAAGCCCAACAGCGGGAAAGAAAGAATCTTCTACAGGAGGCCCGGAAGTGGGCAAAGCAGGGTCTTCCACAGGAAGCTCAAAATCTGAAAAGGAGGGGCCCTCTACAAGGAGCTCTGAGAGAGAAAAACGCAAGAAAGAGAAGGCTGGCATTCTTGAAAAGGAGGCAGCAGCGGCACTGGCTGCCCTTAGTACACCTCCGAAACCGAAGGAGAAAAGGGAGAGGGAGACCCCTCTACCATCTGAAGCCAGGAGAAGCAAGAGGATGACCACGGGCAAGCCACAGCCTCCACCTAGCAGCCAAACCACTTCAGGGGACGTCCCTACTTCACCCAGTGCAAGAACCCCCTCTAAAACATCAGCCACCCCCGAAAAGGGGAGCCCAAAAATAACTTCCTGGACACGAAAAATAGGCCAGTCGCCTTCCGAAGCCCGGCTCAAGGAAATAGGAAAGGGGGAGGAAGCATCACCTTCGTCACCACCAGGGGCAGCAAAGGCAGGGCCGCCAAAAACGGGAAAGGAAGAAGCGCCACCCTCAGCAGAAAAGGCAAAACCACCAAAAACAGGGGAGGAAAAGCGTGCTCCGGGCTCTAGTTCTCGGCCAAAGACGAGGAGCCAGGGCAAAGTTGCTCAAGGATGAGCAAATAGTTTAGCTGGGGGGTGATGATGAGCCCCAATTTTTGGTATAATTTGGGCTCATTTGGCCTACTTTCTTTGCTCAAACCATTCACTTTTTACTGCTTATGCATGCATTTCTTAGTTTATTCGTGTTGTTTGTAGGAAGAAGGGTAGACATTTTATCTACGTGACTAATGCATGATGCTTTCAGGATTTTGGCATTAAAAGGGAGAAAAAGACAACAAAAAAGGAGACAAGGAGACAATGAGGTGGCACTGCTGGTTTTTAGGAGAGGATGTCCACGGTCTTGGGGACCTTCCTCGTGATTCCCACCAAGAACTCCGAGCTCCAATCCATCTCCCCTCTGAGCTTAGAAGCAGCCAGCTGTTCTACAGGAACAGCAGTTATAACTATTCTACAGGAACAGTAGTTATGACTGTCCTACAGGATCAGCAGTTAAACTTTAGTTGGACAGCCGAGCTCCTAAAATCAAGGACACCTGTTGGATGATCGTTTTTGCATAAATACTGAGGCCGTAGCCTTGGAGAGAAGCTTTTTGAACCTTGGCATTACTCTTGTAATTAGAAAGTACGAGCTAGAGCTCAGTCTTTGTTCCTTTTTGTAAGCCAATTTGGCATGACATCAGATTATGAATAAAGAAGGCAGATTTTGATCTAGTTCTGAGTTTTCTCAAGGAGCTATAGCTCTTAGGTTAGGGCCCAACCTGAGAGCAATAGATCTCCTCAGTGTTGTAATGTGTTTGCATTTCGTTCCAGCACTTTGAGTTTGTTTATTTTCACATGCAATTCGAATTTACAGTTTGTTAATTTAGTCGTTTTCATGAGCATAGATAGGACTAGTTTATGGTGATTTGCTTTCAGTTGCTTAAGTTTGATAGGAGGATAGATATAATCTCTTGGAGCTCCAGCAAAAAGGTTGTAAAGGCTCACTGCCATCTCTCTGTTAGGGATTGGGGTGTAGTCCATGACCAACCACCAAAAAGAAAAGCAGTTCTTCTCATTTCCATGCAAGCTGCAACATAAACGTTTTCATTGAATATCCATCCATGCATTTTTGACATTGAACCGTACTTCCACATTTCACTTCCACGCATAGGTTTCATTTCTTGTTTTCCATTTCTGTTCATAGGTTTCATGGCACAGTTATCATAGGTTAATGAATTTCTCGTTTTGATGCATAAGTCATTTGTTTCATTTACGCTGCTCCTTCTCAATCCACTTCCTTCTTCTTCTTCTTGATCTATCCTCAAGTCCTATTTAACCTCTGTCTTACTAGTTTCCCCTCCAACTCTCTCATTCCCCACATAGCTCCATCTCCTTCAACTCTCATTGATCCCATCCTTCCAATCATCAAACCACTGCATACACTCTTCCTGCATCTAATTCCTCTGCTCCTGAGCCATCACCAGCTCCATCTCCATCTCACCTATCCTCCCACACCACTCCAATGCTTCACCATCTCCCAAAACCTCCACGGCCAAACATCCTGTAGAATTGCACAGCCATCCTGTAGAAACCCCTGAGTTTCCTGTAGGATCCCCTGCAGACTTCCTGTAGAAACCTGCAAACTCGTTTGCTGAGCATCCGAACGTGGTAGGCTTCTGTGGACTGATGCTGGAGACCCTCTGGGACCTCCCTTAGCCATCCTGACCTTGCCCTTGCTTTCCTTCCATTCCAATCGCTCCTGCACAACCAAACCCTAATCAAAAGCATCATCACAATAAATCCAACCACTTAATGAAAAAATACAAAAACATGATTTTTCAGATGCAAGTAGCTTAGATGCATGTATTTTAGTTCACTGCAAGTAATGGCATTATTGGTAGTTGTTTCATTCACAGTTTTTCATAGTTAGGGTCTAGCTAGTCAAATTAGGGTTTCCTAGGGTTTCCATGCTTTATTGGTTTTCAGTTTCCTTCTGCAATTAGACTAGTCTCCTTTGAGTTAGCTTTCGTCCATCATTGATAAAGCTTCTTCTGTGAGCCTATAGAAGTTGGCTTGAGCCCTAGCGGACTTGTGCCAGCTGACCAAGTGACAGCTGCGACAAGAGCTAGTACTTGTGCATACAGCACCGTCGCTTCCAAGTTTGTACGAACTACCGGGTTGATAAAATTAAGAGATAGGAAGCTCCAGGAGTTGTAGCATTATTGCTACAATACTGGAGCCCACCAGTCGCTCCCCTCCCCTATTTTTTTCCCCTCTCCTCTCATGTTTCCCCATCTCCCCTTGACCACTTTTCCCTAAAGGCCACCCTAGATCCACCACTAAAACCCCCCCTATTCTTCCAAGCAAGTCTGGGCGATTTTGACAGCGCGCGGCGCACACACGAGGAGGTGCAGCACACTCAGGGCGCGCAACGCACTCGGAGCCCGACCACAATGTAAAATTGCCACTGGCACGGCACACTGGGCAGAGCGCGAGGCGCACAGAGGTATAAGCCCAGAAAATCATAAATTGACCTAAAAATTTTGTGAATGCCTATCAAACTTGAAAGGTATACCAACTACCTTCACCATTGGCATTTAACTTGAAGAGGAATGTGATTTTGATGACCATGAATCAAATGCAATTTTTTTTTTTAAAGTAAAAAAAAAGATGACACAAAGAAGGTCAAGAAGCTAGGGTTTTGCTACAGTGAAATTATTGCTAAAGTATGCTCCTACCCTACCTCTATCAGCTAATTCCCCTGTAGCAGTTTCCCCTAATAATCACCCTAGCTCCACTGTAATCATATCCATTTGTTCCCTTTATTCCTATAGCTCAAAATATCCAAACCCTACCCCATCAACACCCCACCCAAAACGCTCTCAAATCCCTGATAAATTTCTCCTTTTAAACCCCTATTCCCCTTTTCATCATTCCCCTCCTAACACTCCCTGTTTTATTGTCCCCTTGGTGACAGATTTTCAGAGCATCTACCAGTTCTATTGGATTTAGAGGGCAGCATAAAACTCAGGGTACAAACAGCAGTAATGGCATCAGAAGTTTCATCAGAGTATGAGGAGGGGACCCATAGTGACACATCTTCAGGAGAGAGGGCCCATAGGAGACATCACCGGAGTGGTAGACATCTTAGAGATGAGCCAAACACCCTCACTGAGCTGCAGGCATGCCCACTTGCCATGTCTTGTTTCCAGCACTTAGCATGTTATGAATTTTTTCAAAGGGTGGCAAATGTCAGAGTCCATCATGAGTTGGCCCGTCTTTTTGCACTTCATCTACAAGGAGGTCAATCTGTCCTGGCTGGGGTCACTTTCACATTGACACCGGAAACCATATCAGTGGCAACAGGAATACCGAACGTTGGGGAACAGTGGCATAAGAAAAAGAAGGTGGAGAGGCATCACTATGAGCCTTACATCAAGAACAGCTGTTTGAGCCAGCTCACCAGAGTTTTTCCATTCAGATTTTTGAGGGATGAGTATGCCCCACTCATGAGGTTGATCATGAAGTATTTCAGTTGCGAGGGGAGGTTTTCCCGCCTTTATGCATATCACATCAGGTTGCTCATGCACTTCACCAGGGTGCAGATGATGAGCCTCCCATTTTTCATTTGCAACAACATTGAGAAGATGAAAAACTTCATGCAGTGCAAGACCCCTCGACAACAGCTAAACAGTGTCTATCATTTTTCTCTCATCCAGATTTTGGTGGACCATCAGTTGGGATTGCAGGGTATTGCTTGGGAGGACTTCATCTCTCGTGATTTCTTCAGTGCTCCACTGGTGGTATCAGAGGCAGAGAATGAGGTGGGGGGTCCCTCACATCAATTTGAGCACCATGAGACTGCCACCACGCCAGTATACATCACATACCAGAAGGGTAGTGGACCATTGTTCGCAGCAGCAAAGTGAGTGTTATCTCCACCCAGGGTGGAAGGGGCCTCGCTTCCAACATCAGCACCACAAGAGCAGGGTAAGGGCAAGGAGCCAGCGCAGGAGGAACGGCCATCAGGTGAGCAAGAGACCGAGTTTTTTCTCCTCCAGGATGATGAGACAGATGCATAACCTACGAATGTTGAGCTGGGAGAGATCATTCAGGAGAAACAATCAGTGATTGAGAACCTATCCCTGGACTTGGAGAGGGCCAAGTGGAACGTGCAGTATCTGGAGTAGAGGAACAAGCAACTTGAGGATTGGCTAGCTAAGATAGAGTTGCAAATTATCAAGGAAAACCGGCAACACATCCTGGCAGCACAACGCAGACCGATGGAGCAAAGAGACAAGGACCGGGAGTATGTGTTAGAGAAAGTGAATGTTCACTTGGAGCAGCAGTTGGATAAGGCTAACAGGGAGAAAGACATGCTGAGGCGCATGACTCACCACTACATGGCCCGAAACATGAGCTCCAAAGCAAGAATCAGGAGCCTAAAGGCAAAATTGAGCAAAGTGACAAAAGAGGCAAAGGAGGCAAAGGAGCAAGATCGGCTTCAAATCTTGGCTGAGGCTTCCTTGGCATAGCATAGCACTTCATAGGGAATATCCAACCCAAATTTTAAAAAATTTGGGCAAATTTTGGTCACTTGGCAAATTTTTGGATAAAAAACAGGAAATTCCTCCCTATGCGTCGCGCCACTGGCGCGATGCTAAAATTATAGTGCTCTAATCGAGGAATGGCTTGCATATTTGGATTCAGCATTAAAAATTACGACTACTGGTGTCCGGGAAAGAAATTTTGACAAGATCTGGGTCTCCTAAAGGTCAAAACACCCAAAAATGGCCTCTCTGCCACTTTTTTGACACACAGAAAGCAGTCTTGGGAGAATGAAGATTTGGAGGGGCAAATGAGCACCAAATTTGGAAATTCCAGTGGGGTTAGAAAGTAGACAGGACAGGATTTCCAACAAGCCCACTTGGGCACATTTTGGACACCTACAAGTGCCCCAAAACAGGCTCCAAAGTGGCGCGATGCACAGAGAATTTGGCGCGGCACACAGAGGAAAAAACTGCCAATTTGCTCCCGTTTCATGAAATTTCGGGTCGCGACTTCTCCAAGTGGGCCCGGTCATCTACACTTCGGTTTTTTGGCACCAAAGGTGGCATTTAAAGAGTTTTTTCTCCAGATGGGCTTCTATCCAAGTGGCGAAGGAAGGCAAACGGTCACCCCAATGCCAAATGTCATGTTTGCAACGCTACACCTATAGCTGATGGTTGGCTCTCCATCTCCATTTCGCAATGATTCGAGTAACTCCCCAACCCTTGGGCGTTCTATCTCTTCCTCACACATTATATATATTGTATGCAAGTTATTTGCAAAGGGTTGGCTGGCTTGTAACTTCTGGGAGACTGTGGGAAAGAAACTCTGTTTCTGCACTGTGTATTTTTGACAGAGAATTAATGAAAGGCAGCGGCTCTGTTTCATGAGATTCTTGTGGTTGTGAGTGTAGCAAATGTGTTCTTATGTTCCATATGTATATTGTTATGTTTCATAATTCAAATCACATTTCATTTCAGTGAAATGTTTTAAGTGAGATTAGGTAGAATTCAATTTATATTGCTCTGCCTGTGGGAAAATTTCATGTACAGTGTTATTCTTCTGTTGAAAAGGATTCATGCGACTATGCCCTTTTCACTTTCTTCAGCAATCTTTCCATTCTGCGTTACCTTAAACTGAAATTGCTGCTCTTTCCACCTACCTTGCCTCACGGAATAGTCTGTGCCTTCATCTTCAATTCTCTATTATTTGTTGAGCGCCAGTCCCATAAACATCCCAGAAGCTCGGTCATTCATAAAATTGTTTTCAGAATCCCTTTTCACTTACTAGCCTAAGGTAAATATTGCATTGTAAGTCATCTCAGGCCATTTTTGCTTATCCATTCACTGAGCGTGACTCAGAGAGAGCCCTCTCCTGCTCTGGTAGGGCTAGCTACCAGACTGAGCGTGGTTTGTGGTTACCCTAATTTTTGCCTTCCTTCAGCCTAAGGTAGATTTAGGTGCTAACACAAGCAGTGGAAGATCACATCAAGCATCAACAACAAGTTCTCCAACTCTTAAAGGATAACCTCACCTTGGCGCAGAATAGAATGAAACAACAAGCAGATCAACATCGCAGTGAAAGAAGTTTTGATGTAGGTGATTGGATATTCCTATGGTTACAACCATATAAACAAATGTCCCTCAAGCAATCTAAGAAGGATAATAAATTATCACCAAAGTATTATGGTCCATATAAGGTGTTGTAAAAGATAGGTACTATGGCATACAAATTGGAGCTTCCTGCAGCTTCCCCAGTGCACCCAGTTTTCCATGTGTCATGCTTAAAGAAGGTTATAGGTGACAAGCTCCCAATTCAAACAATATTGCCAGAACTTGATGAGGAAGAAAAAATCATATTGGAACCTGAAGCAACCAAAGAAACAAGAACTCGACATCTACGAAATCGATCAATTTCAGAGTATCTCATCAAGTGGAAGAACTTACCCATTGAAGATTCCACATGGGAGGGTGAGAATTTTATACAGAAGCATCCAAAACTACTCAAACGTTGAGGACACCAATTTTCTGAAGGAGAGGGGCATGTTAGGTCCCTATAATACTAGTGATACCGCCATTACTATTGCCATTGTATCCCTTATTGTTATTGTTGTGCCCCTATTGTCCCCAAATTGTTATTATTGTGCCCCATAGAAGCCCACTATTGTTATTTTTGTGCCCTTATATTATTATTGTTAGGTCAGTTTGGTTATATTGTGACCCATTAGACTCCTATATATAGAAAGGAGGTTATGTCATTTGTATCATCCAATAATTATTCATTTGTGTAATGTAAAGGAGGTTGCCCCCTCGAAGAGGATGGTTTCTAAGTCATTGATCTATCTTTTCTATCTTTTTGTGGGCTGGTTTCATAATAGTTTCACGATTTTCATAATGGATCCACATGTGCTATGAATTAATATGAAAGAACTGCAATACAAATTTTGTTGATCTAGTTGGTATGTATATCACTGTCAAGTCATGGAAACCTTACTGCTCAAACCTGCTCAATCTAACCATTGTACAATTGTACCTCATGCCCTAACATCAATATTCACTTACCACTGTACAAAACTGTTGCACTCACACTGCCACTGAGTAATCAATCATCTTTAGTAAACTACCACCAATTTGTCTTTGCTTCTATTCAATTTGTACATCAAACCCTTTGCTCTTGAAATCCTAGTTTTCACATCAAAATCTTATATGCACAACATTTGTTGTTCACAACACTGTCACTTTATCAATAATATGTATCATAGAGTAGAATCATTGACATATGAACCAACTCATTGTTTAAAAGGAAACTTCTGAAAAAATTGTCAAGAAATTTGTAGCTAATGATGAAAACACTTTTTGTCAATTCCCTTCAACAATAGAACAATGTAAACCCTTTCATTCAAATTTACTTTAACTGAGCAAAAGCACGATGTATATTTCTGAAGCACACTGCTATAAGATGACAAGACTATGATAGTAAGAGACTAATGTACACTAATTTAGTATTGTACCTCCTTATTTTATTAATTTGGGAATATGTATCGAACCCCTTGTTGCAACCCAACAATTCATACCTTGAATTTTGTCGGGATGAACCCATATATAATTACCATTTAGAAGAAAAGGTGGCCGAGTTCCTAAGAGAGAACATCTTCTATAAGTTTGGCTATCCAAGAGAGCTGGTCACCGATCAAGGGAGCCAGTTCACCTCCAACCTGGTTGAAGATCTCCTAGCTCATCATAAGACGAAGCACAGGACTTCCACCCCTTATCACCCTCAAGCAAATGGGCAGGTGGAAGTCACCAATAGAGCATTAGAAGGGATCTTGACTAAAGTGGTGAGCAGCAGCAGAAAGGACTGGGCAGATCGCCTGGTAGAAGCCACATGGGCCTACAACACCACTTGGAAGACCACCACCGGTTTCACACCATATGAGCTAGTCTATGGGAAGAAAGCTTTGCTGTCCATTGAGTTTGAATACAACACCTTGAGGATGGCAGCTCAGCTGGACCTAGATCTCAGCCATGCACAACAAGAAAGGTTGTTGCAGCTGAATGGCCTGGACGAGCACCGCATGCAGGCCCTCCTTCACTCAGAAGTGGTTCAACTTCAGAGGAAGGTGTGGCATGACCAACATCTCCATGACAAGCAATTTCAGCCGCGAGATTGGGCTTTGTTGTATGATTCCAGATACAAAGATTTCAAGGGGAAGCTGAGAACCAGATGGCTAGGACCATATACAGTGGAGAAATGCCATGACAATGGATCTGTCCTCATTCGAACCATTGATGAAGAAGCCATTCCCATGCTTGTCAATGGGCATCGATTGAAGATCTACAGGAGACCTCTCTCAAGACAAGAGTTTATCAAAACCATGGAGAAATCTGTATTGGTCATAGAGAAGGGTTCTACCTCTGCCTCTGGCACACCCTGAAAAAATATCTAAAAAAAAAAAAAAAAGAGAGAAAAATAAAGAAAAATAAAGAAAAAAAAGGAAAAATAAATAAAGATCCTTGGGTGAAAACCTCTCTGAGACACCCAAGGCAGGTAGTAGGGGTGAAAACCTCTCTGAGGCACTCAGGGCAGATGGCATGGGTGAAAACCTCTTTGAGGCGCCCCTGTCATCTTTCAAAAAAAAGAAGAAGAAAAAAAAGAAAAAAAAAAACAATAAGAAAAATATGGTAAAAATTGCATGCAGGTTGCAGATGCTCTATGGAGAAGGAAGCCCTTCAACTCACAGCCAAGGGTCCTTATCATGCTGTCAAGGAACCTCATCAGTACCTCCTCCAAGAGCACCCATGTTTTTCAAGGTATGTGCAATTTTATCATGGTTTGAATCTTCTACAGGAAGCTGCTGTCTTTCTACAGGAAGGCGCAGTCTTTCTACAGGAAGGCACGGATTTTCTACAGGAAAGTGCAGACTTTCTACAGGAAGGCTGAACTTTCTACAGGAAGCTCTGTGTTCTACAGGAAGCTCTGTGTTCTACAGGAAACTTCCTGTAGGAGTTTTGGACGGCCAGAATTCATCTTAAAAAGAGAGTTCGTGACCATGGATTGGTTTGGATGCATGCAAGCCTCTGTTGGCATCCTTGCACGTTGCTGTCACCATGCTCCACCACCCGTGTCGACATGCGGCCAAGTCCCTGCACAAACAAAGAAAATCGATGAGTTCTCGCGGGAAAGCCATTTCCAAAGATTAACAAATGATGGAATCTCATACCACACGCATCAAGAGCTCCGGGATTGTGATCGAGAAGCCAGAACCGCCATCGTGCAGCATGCACTCAAGGAGAAAGGACTATTACGAGACCCCTCGCGGGGATCCTGTAACAGTTCAACCTGCTCGAGTGGATACCATTCATAGCACCGCCATCCGAAATGAAACGCGGGCGCATGCAAGCAAAACCACCCACTCCAGCGTTGGCAGCCTGTAACCACGAGCTTCTGGGTCGGTGTAAGTCGCACGCAGCAGGTAGATCCACTCACCATCGTCCGAGAACTGGAAAAATCGTGTGCAGCCGCGCAGGTAAGTGTCTCCACCCTTCCTTCCATCAAATCGCATGAATCTAACTTTGAAATTGTTTGCAAAGCGTAAAATTGAATGGTTGAGTGGCCGTATGGCCAGTCGACTGGCCACGTCGGCTAGTTAAAGTGTAATTGGATGTTTGGGTGGCGGCCACGACAAAGAGAATGAACGGCATGCACGTGGGAACACTCTCGTCAGAAGCATGAGTTTAACAGGAAAGGCGGCGGAAAATCTGTGGGAATGAATGCGGCAGCAAGTGAATACACAGGCGGAGGATGGATGACGTCGCCCAACGGTCCGGCGGGGACAGCTCATCCCCCGCGCCACGGATTGCGCCGATTCAAAATCCAATCGGCTAAATCATGCGCATGCGTTTATCATCCAACACTTCAACTCGGATAGCTATTCTGATCTCCTCTGCACTTTGATACGCCGAGTTGTTGGCTACCAGAACGCTAGTCAAGCACACCGCGAGCGCGACCAACTACAGTCCTCCCCGAGAATTGCGCACGGCTTCTACAGGAACGCAGTTCTACAGGAGCGCAGTTCTACAGGAACGCAGTCTACAAGAACGCAGTCATCTACAGGAAAGCGGGTGCCTCGCGAAAAAAGGTGGCCAATTAAGGAGGTAACCCTGAACTCTTAATGTAACTGGTTATTAGAAGTGGCAAGACCATCGTCCACGGTCGGGTTATAAAGATATTGGCGGAATTGTTGTTTGCTGTGCCGTTGCTACCGGTCTACAGGATGTTGGTATAAGTAGTCTGTGTTGAAATTTTGTATGTGCATGTTCTGCCTTCATAGACCAAATCTCTTTTGCATCTGCCACCTTTAGTTAAAACGACCGTGTTCATCATGCCGGGTGGGTTTATAAGACGAAAGCCCACTGATTCAACTAACTTAAGGAGAAACCCGGCAGTGGTAGAGCTCTTCACCAGAGCACAATGGATACCTTTTTGTGATAAGCTGCAGGGATACGATGATGAAGTAGCCGAGGAATTCTTGCAGGCTCTGAAGCCTAAATCCCAGACACTGGCCACAGTAAACTTCAGAGGTCTAAGCCTCAAACTCACCCCAGAACATATCAGTCGGATCACAGAACTTCCTATGGGTCTGCCGTGGGATAAAGAGGAGAGAAAGCTGAGTCAGCAGGCAAAGAAGGAATTCTTTCCACCTGAGGAAGAATTCTCGGAAGATAAAAACGGGGTGAGAAGAACGAATCTATCACCACCTTGGAATGAAGTCAGTTTGCAAATCATGAAATATATTACTTGTGAAGGCCGGTTCAGCATCGTGTATGCATATCACTTTCGGCTACTCACTGAGTTGAGGCACCAAATTGGCCTTCCTGTAGAGCAAAAACTAAGCATCCCTTATTATCTCCTGCAGTCCCTAATGGAGTGTGCTACAAAGCTAAGAGAGGGCATACCTGATCAGATAGCCCACCATGGGTTAATAAAGCTGCTTGTGGAAGATGCATTGCACTCATATAAGGTCCCCCTCTCATGGGAATCCTTCCGCAATTTGACCAAAGATGGGGATATCAAAATGTTGATCGAAGAAACGGGTTCCTCTAGCAGTGAGGAACACGAAGCAGTGGCCGAAGAACAAAGGAAGAAGCATGAGGAAAAGAAGGACCAAGAAAAAGGTGGCACACCTATCCTGTCAGCAAGAGAAAAGAGGATGAAGAGCAGAATGGACAAAGCAGAGGTGGCCCACGTCAGCCCAAGTACCTCAACAGCACCTGCACCCAAAGCAAAAAGCAAAACTCAAGCGGGCAAGCAAGCGGAAGTGGAGACACCTGTGTCTACAGGAAAGCAAAAATAGGCTTCTACAGGAAGCCCGAAAACACAAACTCAGGCTTCTACAGGAAGCCCAAAATTGCAAAAACAGGCTTCTACAGGAAGCCCGAAAACACAAACTCAGGCTTCTACAGGAAGCCCAAAAATCATTGAAAAACAGGCTCCTACAAGAAGCCCGAAAACAAAGACAAAGGCTTCTACAGGAAGCCCAAAAGCACCGACCAAGGCTTCTACAGGAAGCCCACAAATCATTAAGACACAGGCTTCTACAGGAAGCCCAAAATTGCAAAAACAGGCTTCTACAGGAAGCCCGAAGACAGAGACAAGGGCTTCTGCAGGAAGCCCAAAATTGGAAAAAGGGGCTTCTACAAGAGTCCCGAAAGTCATTGAGAAACAGCCTCCTATAGAGAGTCTGAAGGCAGAGAGAGGGCCTTCTTCAGGAAGCCCAACAGCGGGAAAGAAAGAATCTTCTACAGGAGGCCCGGAAGTGGGCAAAGCAGGGTCTTCCACAGGAAGCTCGAAATCTGAAAAGGAGGGGCCCTCTACAAGGAGCTCTGAGAGAGCAAAACGCAAGAAAGAGAAGGCTGGCATTCTTGAAAAGGAGGCAGCAGCAGCACTGGCTGCCCTTAGTACACCTCCGAAACCGAAGGAGAAAAGGGAGAGGGAGACCCCTCTACCATCTGAAGCCAGGAGAAGCAAGAGGATGACCACGGGCAAGCCACAGCCTCCACCTAGCAGCCAAACCACTTCAGGGGACGTCCCTACTTCACCCAGTGCAAGAACCCCCTCTAAAACATCAGCCACCCCCGAAAAGGGGAGCCCAAAAATAACTTCCTGGACACGAAAAATAGGCCAGTCGCCTTCCGAAGCCTGGCTCAAGGAAATAGGAAAGGGGGAGGAAGCATCACCTTCGTCACCACCAGGGGCAGCAAAGGCAGGGCCGCCAAAAACGGGAAAGGAAGAAGCGCCACCCTCAGCAGAAAAGGCAAAACCACCAAAAACAGGGGAGGAAAAGCGTGCTCCGGGCTCTAGTTCTCGGCCAAAGACGAGGAGCCAGGGAAAAGTTGCTCAAGGATGAGCAAATAGTTTAGCTGGGGGGTGATGATGAGCCCCAATTTTTGGTATAATTTGGGCTCATTTGGCCTACTTGCTTTGCTCAAACCATTCACTTTTTACTGCTTATGCATGCATTTCTTAGTTTATTCGTGCTGTTTGTAGGAAGAAGGGTAGACATTTTATCTACGTGACTAATGCATGATGCTTTCAGGATTTTGGCATTAAAAGGGAGAAAAAGACAACAAAAAAGGAGACAAGGAGACAATGAGGTGGCACTGCTGGTTTTTAGGAGAGGATGTCCACGGTCTTGGGGACCTTCCTCGTGATTCCCACCAAGAACTCCGAGCTCCAATCCATCTCCCCTCTGAGCTTAGAAGCAGCCAGCTGTTCTACAGGAACAGCAGTTATAACTATTCTACAGGAACAGTAGTTATGACTGTCCTACAGGATCAGCAGTTAAACTTTAGTTGGACAGCCGAGCTCCTAAAATCAAGGACACCTGTTGGATGATCGTTTTTGCATAAATACTGAGGCCGTAGCCTTGGAGAGAATCTTTTTGAACCTTGGCATTACTCTTGTAATTAGAAAGTACGAGCTAGAGCTCAGTCTTTGTTCCTTTTTGTAAGCCAATTTGGCATGACATCAGATTATGAATAAAGAAGGCAGATTTTGATCTAGTTCTGAGTTTTCTCAAGGAGCTATAGCTCTCAGGTTAGGGCCCAACCTGAGAGCAATAGATCTCCTCAGTGTTGTAATGTGTTTGCATTTCGTTCCAGCACTTTGAGTTTGTTTATTTTCACATGCAATTCGAATTTACAGTTTGTTAATTTAGTCGTTTTCATGAGCATAGATAGGACTAGTTTATGGTGATTTGCTTTCAGTTGCTTAAGTTTGATAGGAGGATAGATATAATCTCTTGGAGCTCCAGCAAAAAGGTTGTAAAGGCTCACTGCCATCTCTCTGTTAGGGATTGGGGTGCAGTCCATGACCAACCACCAAAAAGAAAAGCAGTTCTTCTCATTTCCATGCAAGCTGCAACATAAACGTTTTCATTGAATATCCATCCATGCATTTTTGACATTGAACCGTACTTCCACATTTCACTTCCATGCATAGGTTTCATTTCTTGTTTTCCATTTCTGTTCATAGGTTTCATGGCACAGTTATCATAGGTTAATGAATTTCTCGTTTTGATGCATAAGTCATTTGTTTCATTTACGCTGCTCCTTCTCAATCCACTTCCTTCTTCTTCTTCTTGATCTATCCTCAAGTCCTATTTAACCTCTGTCTTACTAGTTTCCCCTCCAACTCTCTCATTCCCCACATAGCTCCATCTCCTTCAACTCTCATTGATCCCATCCTTCCAATCATCAAACCACTGCATACACTCTTCCTGCATCTAATTCCTCTGCTCCTGAGCCATCACCAGCTTCATCTCCATCTCACCTATCCTCCCACACCACTCCAATGCTTCACCATCTCCCAAAACCTCCACGGCCAAACATCCTGTAGAATTGCACAGCCATCCTGTAGAAACCCCTGAGTTTCCTGTAGGATCCCCTGCAGACTTCCTGTAGAAACCTGCAAACTCATTTGCTGAGCATCCGAACGTGGTAGGCTTTTGTGGACTGATGTTGGAGACCCTCTGGGACCTCCCTTAGCCATCCTGACCTTGCCCATGCTTTCCTTCCATTCCAATCGCTCCTGCACAACCAAACCCTAATCAAAAGCATCATCACAATAAATCCAACCACTTAATGAAAAAATACAAAAACATGATTTTTCAGATGCAAGTAGCTTAGATGCATGTATTTAAGTTCACTGCAAGTAATGGCATTATTGGTAGTTGTTTCATTCACAGTTTTTCATAGTTAGGGTCTAGCTAGTCAAATTAGGGTTTCCTAGGGTTTCCATGCTTTATTGGTTTTCAGTTTCCTTCTGCAATTAGACTAGTCTCCTTTGAGTTAGCTTTCGTCCATCATTGATAAAGCTTCTTCTGTGAGCCTATAGAAGTTGGCTTGAGCCCTAGCGGACTTGTGCCAGCTGACCAAGTGACAGCTACGACAAGAGCTAGTACTTGTGCATACAGCACTGTCGCTTCCAAGTTTGTACGAACTACCGGGTTGATAAAATTAAGAGATAGGAAGCTCCAGGAGTTGTAGCATTATTGCTACAATACTGGAGCCCACCAGTTGCTCCCCTCCCCTATTTTTTTCCCCTCTCCTCTCATGTTTCCCCATCTCCCCTTGACCACTTTTCCCTAAAGGCCACCCTAGATCCACCACTAAAACCCCCCCTATTCTTCCAAGCAAGTCTGGGCGATTTTGACAGCGCGCGGCGCACACACGAGGAGGTGCGGCGCACTCAGGGCGCGCAACGCACTCGGAGCCCGACCACAATGTAAAATTGCCACTGGCACGGCACACTGGGCAGAGCGCGAGGTGCACAGAGGTATAAGCCCAGAAAATCATAAATTGACCTAAAAATTTTGTGAATGCCTATCAAACTTGAAAGGTATACCAACTACCTTCACCATTGGCATTTAACTTGAAGAGGAATGTGATTTTGATGACCATGAATCAAATGCAATTTTTTTTTTTAAAGTAAAAAAAAGATGACACAAAGAAGGTCAAGAAGCTAGGGTTTTGCTACAGTGACATTATTGCTAAAGTATGCTCCTACCCTACCTCTATCAGCTAATTCCCCTGTAGCAGTTTCCCCTAATAATCACCCTAGCTCCACTGTAATCATATCCATTTGTTCCCTTTATTCCTATAGCTCAAAATATCCAAACCCTACCCCATCAACACCATACCCAAAACGCTCCCAAATCCCTGATAAATTTCTCCTTTTAAACCCCTATTCCCCTTTTCATCATTCCCCTCCTAACACTCCCTGTTTTATTGTCCCCTTGGTGACAGATTTTCAGAGCATCTACCAGTTCTATTGGATTCAGAGGGCAGCATAAAACTCAGGGTACAAACAGCAGTAATGGCATCAGAAGTTTCATCAGAGTATGAGGAGGGGACCCACAGTGACACATCTTCAGGAGAGAGGGCCCATAGGAGACATCACCGGAGTGGTAGACATCTTAGAGATGAGCCAAACACCCTCACTGAGCTGCAGGCATGCCCACTTGCCATGTCTTGTTTCCAGCACTTGGCATGTTATGAATTTTTTCAAAGGGTGGCAAATGTCAGAGTCCATCATGAGTTGGCCCGTCTTTTTTCACTTCATCTACAAGGAGGTCAATCTGTCCTGGCTGGGGTCACTTTCACATTGACACCGGAAACCATATCAGTGGCAACAGGAATACCGAACGTTGGGGAACAGTGGCATAAGAAAAAGAAGGTGGAGAGGCATCACTATGAGCCTTACATCAAGAACGGCTGTTTGAGCCAGCTCACCAGAGCTTTTCCATTCAGATTTTCGAGGGATGAGTATGCCCCACTCATGAGGTTGATCATGAAGTATTTCAGTTGCGAGGGGAGGTTTTCCCGCCTTTATGCATATCACATCAGGTTGCTCATGCACTTCACTAGGGTGCAGATGATGAGCCTCCCATTTTTCATTTGCAACAACATTGAGAAGATGAAAAACTTCATGCAGTGCAAGACCCCTCGACAACAGCTAAACAGTGTCTATCATTTTTCTCTCATCCAGATTTTGGTGGACCATCAGTTGGGATTGCAGGGTATTGCTTGGGAGGACTTCATCTCTCGTGATTTCTTCAGTGCTCCACTGGTGGTATCAGAGGCAGAGAATGAGGTGGGGGGTCCCTCACATCAATTTGAGCACCATGAGACTGCCACCACGCCAGTATACATCACATACCAGAAGGGTAGTGGACCATTGTTCGCAGCAGCAAAGTGAGTGTTATCTCCACCCAGGGTGGAAGGGGCCTCGCTTCCGACATCAGCACCACAAGAGCAGGGTAAGGGCAAGGAGCCAGTGCAGGAGGAAGGGCCATCAGGTGAGCAAGAGACCGAGTTTTTTCTCCTCCAGGATGATGAGACAGATGCATAACCTACGAATGTTGAGCTGGGAGAGATCATTCAGGAGAAACAATCAGTGATTGAGAACCTATCCCTAGACTTGGAGAGGGCCAAGTGGAACGTGCAGTATCTGGAGTAGAGGAACAAGCAACTTGAGGATTGGCTAGCTAAGATAGAGTTGCAAATTATCAAGGAAAACCGGCAACACATCCTGGCAGCACAACGCAGACCGATGGAGAAAAGAGACAAGAACCGGGAGTATGTGTTAGAGAAAGTGAAAGTTCACTTGGAGCAGCAGTTGGATAAGGCTAACAGGGAGAAAGACATGCTGAGGCGCATGACACACCACTACATGGCCCGAAACATGAGCTCCAAAGCAAGAATCAGGAGCCTAAAGGCAAAATTGAGCAAAGTGACAAAAGAGGCAAAGGAGGCAAAGGAGCAAGATCGGCTTCAAATCTTGGCTGAGGCTTCCTTGGCATAGCATAGCACTTCATAGGGAATATCCAACCCAAATTTTAAAAAATTTGGGCAAATTTTGGTCACTTGGCAAATTTTTGGATAAAAAACAGGAAATTCCTCCCTATGCGTCGCGCCACTAGCGCGACGCTAAAATTATAGTGCTCTAATCGAGGAATGGCTTGCATATTTGGATTCAGCATTAAAAATTACGACTACTGGTGTCCGGGAAAGAAATTTTGACAAGATCTGGGTCTCCTAAAGGTCAAAACACCCAAAAATGGCCTCTCTGCCACTTTTTTGACACACAGAAAGCAGTCTTTGGAGAATGAAGATTTGGAGGGGCAAATGAGCATCCAATTTGGAAATTCCAGTGGGGTTAGAAAGTAGACAGGACAGGATTTCCAACAAGCCCACTTGGGCACATTTTGGACACCTACAAGTGCCCCAAAACAGGCTCCAAAGTGGCGCGATGCACAGAGAATTTGGCGCGGCACACAGAGGAAAAAACTGCCAATTTGCTCCCGTTTCATGAAATTTCGGGTCGCGACTTCTCCAAGTGGGCCCGGTCATCTACACTTCGGTTTTTTGGCACCAAAGGTGGCATTTAAAGAGTTTTTTCTCCAGATGGGCTTCTATCCAAGTGGCGAAGGAAGGCAAACGGTCACCCCAATGCCAAATGTCATGTTTGCAACGCTGCACCTGTAGCTGATGGTTGGCTCTCCATCTCCATTTCGCAATGATTCGAGTAACTCCCCAACCCTTGGGCGTTCTATCTCTTCCTCACACATTATATATATTGTATGCAAGTTATTTGCAAAGGGTTGGCTGGCTTGTAACTTCTGGGAGACTGTGGGAAAGAAACTCTGTTTCTGCACTGTGTATTTTTGACAGAGAATTAAAGAAAAGCAGCGGCTCTGTTTCATGAGATTCTTGTGGTTGTGAGTGTAGCAAATGTGTTCTTATGTTCCATATGTATATTGTTATGTTTCATAATTCAAATCACATTTCATTTCAGTGAAATGTTTTAAGTGAGATTAGGTAGAATTCAATTTATATTGCTCTACCTGTGGGAAAATTTCATGTACAGTGTTATTCTTCTGTTGAAAAGGATTCATGCGACTATGCCCTTTTCACTTTCTTCAGCAATCTTTCCATTCTGAGTTACCTTAAACTGAAATTGCTGCTCTTTCCACCTACCTTGCCTCACGGAATAATCTGTGCCTTCATCTTCAATTCTCTATTATTTGTTGAGCGCCAGTCCCATAAACATCCCAGAAGCTCGGTCATTCATAAAATTGTTTTCAGAATCCCTTTTCACTTACTAGCCTAAGGTAAATATTGCATTGTAAGTCATCTCAGGCCATTTTTGCTTATCCATTCACTGAGCGTGACTCAGAGAGAGCCCTCTCCTGCTCTGGTAGGGCTAGCTACCAGACTGAGCGTGGTTTGTGGTTACCCTAATTTTTGCCTTCCTTCAGCCTAAGGTAGATTTAGGTGCTAACACAAGCAGTGGAAGATCACATCAAGCATCAACAACAATTTCTCCAACTCTTAAAGGATAACCTCACCTTGGCGCAGAATAGAATGAAACAACAAGCAGATCAACATCGCAGTGAAAGAAGTTTTGATGTAGGTGATTGGATATTCCTATGGTTACAACCATATAAACAAATGTCCCTCAAGCAATCTAAGAAGGATAATAAATTATCACCAAAGTATTATGGTCCATATAAGGTGTTGTAAAAGATAGGTACTATGGCATACAAATTGGAGCTTCCTGCAGCTTCCCGAGTGCACCCAGTTTTCCATGTGTCATGCTTAAAGAAGGTTATAGGTGACAAGCTCCCAATTCAAACAATATTGCCAGAACTTGATGAGGAAGAAAAAATCATATTGGAACCTGAAGCAACCAAAGAAACAAGAACTCGACAGCTACGAAATCGATCAATTTCAGAGTATCTCATCAAGTGGAAGAACTTACCCATTGAAGATTCCACATGGGAGGGTGAGAATTTTATACAGAAGCATCCAAAACTACTCAAACGTTGAGGACACCAATTTTCTGAAGGAGAGGGGCATGTTAGGTCCCTATAATACTAGTGATACCGCCATTACTATTGCCATTGTATCCCTTATTGTTATTGTTGTGCCCCTATTGTCCCCAAATTGTTATTATTGTGCCCCATAGAAGCCCACTATTGTTATTTTTGTGCCCTTATATTATTATTGTTAGGTCAGTTTGGTTATATTGTGACCCATTAGACTCCTATATATAGAAAGGAGGTTATGTCATTTGTATCATCCAATAATTATTCATTTGTGTAATGTAAAGGAGGTTGCCCCCTCGAAGAGGATGGTTTCTAAGTCATTGATCTATCTTTTCTATCTTTTTGTGGGCTGGTTTCATAATAGTTTCACGATTTTCATAATGGATCCACATGTGCTATGAATTAATATGAAAGAACTGCAATACAAATTTTGTTGATCTAGTTGGTATGTATATCACTGTCAAGTCATGGAAACCTTACTGCTCAAACCTGCTCAATCTAACCATTGTACAATTGTACCTCATGCCCTAACATCAATATTCACTTACCACTGCACAAAACTGTTGCACTCACACTGCCACTGAGTAATCAATCATCTTTAGTAAACTACCACCAATTTGTCTTTGCTTCTATTCAATTTGTACATCAAACCCTTTGCTCTTGAAATCCTAGTTTTCACATCAAAATCTTATATGCACAACATTTGTTGTTCACAACACTGTCACTTTATCAATAATATGTATCATAGAGTAGAATCATTGACATATGAACCAACTCATTGTTTAAAAGGAAACTTCTGAAAAAATTGTCAAGAAATTTGTAGCTAATGATGAAAACACTTTTTGTCAATTCCCTTCAACAATAGAACAATGTAAACCCTTTCATTCAAATTTACTTTAACTGAGCAAAAGCACGATGTATATTTCTGAAGCACACTGCTATAAGATGACAAGACTATGATAGTAAGAGACTAATGTACACTAATTTAGTATTGTACCTCCTTATTTTATTAATTTGGGAATATGTATCGAACCCCTTGTTGCAACCCAACAATTCATACCTTGAATTTTGTCGGGATGAACCCATATATAATTACCATTTAGAAAGTTATTTAACCTATACTTCCTTTTTTGTTGATAGTTCTTCCATTCTTCATATTTTCAATGAGGTCAGTTTTGAATGAACTCAACAAGTTGACTTCATCATTGGTTTTGGTTACATAAACATATACAGGAGTACTGATAATAGTGTCAAGATACTTTAGATGTAAAGTCACTTCAAGATCCAAAGGTCGTCGACTATATAACAAAAGGTCATTTTTTTATATATATAATATCATTGTTGTTGTAAGGTCATTAGTTTTTGTTAAGTCATGGTTATGTTCACACACACTATTATATCAAGCACATATTGATATTACTATTATACTGTCAAGTCAGGATGTCATAAAACACAATAAAATTTGAAATCAATCATTGGCTTTGTGCATTTGATCATTCTAGTATCTTCTGAAGAAATGAGCTTCCACCCATTACAAACTTCTTCACCTACAGGACGTTTTTTCAAGAGGATTCAAGTTGTAATATCAAACCATTGTATAGGACTGTTGATGAGGGAATATGTGTATAGAATCAAATGATCCATCGGTGTTATTCAAACTTTGTTCCAATCTCAGAGAGAGATCATCCATTGACAAGACTAACTTTTATAGCACTGTAACCAATCTTACTTTATAATAAATAATGAAGACCAACACTTCTTTATTGTTGGCTTATGAAAACAAGACTTCTAATTTTATTAGACCAATCTTCATTTAGGCGGATGATGTTAGATCACCATACTAGCCATTGAACTTGTTGTGGATATTGTGAAATTCTTTGTTGCTCTTGGTAAGTGACTTTCACACATTCATTGTCCTTCTTGTACTCAATATACATCGCATGGATATACTTTTTGGTCAGAACTTGATTCCCTAAGAGGGCTGAAAATACTGGTCTTCTTCTGATGTAATGAATTTGTTCTACTCTAAGAGACCGTGTGAAATATTATACAAAATTATGGTTACTTTTGTGATATTCAAGACTCATATCAGATGCTCAGATCTATAATATTGTGTGTCCTCGTGATGACTATAGTTCTGAATGTTGTATGCCCTAAATGGGCCAAATTTTAGAGAAGGTTGAGCAACACAGTTTCAGAGAGGAGGACCCAATTTTTGTTTGATTATTGACATTCAAGACCTTAAAGCTTTATCTTCAATTTACAAACAATTCAAGAGAATCCCAAAGCCCAAAAAATAAAATGTAAAGGAAAAACCCTTGTTATGTCACACCCGAAACTTCTATTGGATGATCATAGGTCTGAAAGTAGGGAAGTTGAGTCTCATTATTTTAGAAGTGATACAAAATCCCTTTTTTTATGAAACAAGTGATTGGTGCCTAACGAACCTAAAAACCAAACAAAAATGCAATGAAATCCTTTGTTATTTCTCATAGATAACACAATTGATCTCCCAAAAAAAAGTGCTCATCTGCAACAAAATTTTCAATTGAAACCCAAGTGTGACTCAAACAAGAACCACTAAGAACTAAACCCTATCTTTTGATCTATCTTTCCTTACACAGGGGTCGAATAAAATTTCATAGGTTATTCATCAACGATCATTCATTTCAAGTGCATACTTTGGATGAAGAATCAAGTTCTCCTTTTATAATCGATCCCTTGGATAGAAGGGGCTTCAAAAATGAACGTTGGATGAGGGATTTGAGATTAAGTTTTAAATTGCATTCCCCTTATAGCCCAAGCAAAGAAGGTGGCTAGGATTTTGGTGAATAGACTTGGTGTTCTCCCCTTTGTTAATGAAGGAGACCTCTTGTAGGTGCAAAACAATTTTGATTCACTCCACAAGATGATTTCTCCACAAAACATGATAGATAACCCTTATTCTTGATGTTTAATGAAAAACAACCAATGAAAGAGTGCCATGTCACCACCCCTTGGGGTTTTTACTCACTTATTGGGGCTGTTAGGCCCCTAGACTACTAGTGTAACCCCTTATTGTTATTAGTATAACCCACTTATTATATTGATGTACCCATTTAGTGCCCATATTGTTACTATTGTGCCCCATAGAAGCCCACTATTGTTATTATTGTGCCCTTACATTATTATTGTTATGTCGGCTCTGATTATGTTATGACCCCTTAGACTCCTATATATAGAAAGGAGGTCTTTTCATTTGTATCATCGAAGAATTGTTCATTTATGTAATGTAAAGGAGGTTTCCCCCTCGAAGAGGCTGAATTATAAGGCGTTGATCTATCTTTTCTATCTTTTCTTGAGCTGGTTTCATAACATTTGGTATCAGAGCTTTGGATTCTAGGGTTTCGCTGCTCCAAACAGGTCATCGTGGAATTTTCGCTATAACCTTTTTTCTACAACGTTTCAGACGTTGAAAAAAAAACCCATTTGAGAAGAAATTGCTCTGAACCTCGGGTCCGAATTTCAGAGCTTTTCGTGCTATATTTGAGGAGATATGATCTGAGGAAGTTGGTGTTTTTGCAGACTCCTGAATTACATTTCAAACAGGTGACCTGGGGAAAATCGTCATAACTTTCTCTCTGGGGATCGGATTGAAATTTTGTAAGAAGGTATAGAAATAGGACTGACTGTAGTTTCTTGTATATCGTTTTCAAAGCCAAATGTCTAAAAATGTAGGCGTGGCACTTCATACAAGTTCGCTCTTCTGGAAAGGTATATAATCAGGTCATCTTGGGAGATTGTGCATAACATTTTCTTCGAGAATCCAATTTGGATCAGACTGGTGGAATTGAAAAGAGGACACAGAGAGCTACTATAGGTAGCAATTTTAGAACTTAAATATCTAAAAGTATAGAGTTATAGTCGTTTCAAGGTCGAGGCCCTAAAATCAAGAAAAAGCAAGATGAGGAAGTTTGATGGCAGGGATCCGGTAAATTGGATACTTCAGATGGAGCAATATTTTGATCTACATGGTGTACCACTATTACAAAAGGTATGTATTGCATCTTCATATTTGGAACCGGATCAATTTTTATGGTATAAAGGGCTTTGTTCTCGTAAACAACTTGTTACGTGGTCAATTCTCATGGAGGAAATGATAGCACATTATGAGGATACAAAGAGCAACACCTTTTTTGGAGCAGCACCACAACAATTGGAAAGAGTAAAAGGGATTTGTGACATATTGGAAGGTAAGATTATGGCAACAAGGAAGTCTACCCCTCATAACTATAAAGATGGAATTGTTGTTTCTCCTAGCCTTCCACAACCTACAAGGGTTACACCACAACAATTGGAAGAAAAAAGAGAAAAAGGGCTTTGTTACAATTGTGATAGCAAATGCACTAAAGGTCATAAGTGTGCTGAGAAGAAATTATTTTACATAGAGTATGAAGAGGAGGAAGGAGAGGATCAAGAAACATCAAAAGAAGAGGATATATGCCAGGACCCAACTCCAGAGAAAGAAGAAATGAATCAGACCATATCTTGTAAACTATTGGCAAGAATGACCACTCCTCAAACTCTCAAAATAGAAGGACATATCAAGAAGAAAAAGGTGCAAGAAGTGAAAGATCACATCAAGAAAGAAGAAATGAATCCAACCATATCTTGTAATTCATTGATCATAATTACCACTCCTCAAACTATCAAGATAGAAGGACATATCAAGAAGAAAAAGGTTCAAGAAGTGAAAGATCACATCGAGGGTCAAGAAATGAATCCGACCATATCTTGTAAAGGATTGGAAGAAATTACCACTCCTCAAACTCTAAAGATAGAAGGACATATCAAGAAGAAAAAGGTTCAAGCAGTGAAAGATCACATCGAGCATCAACAACAAGTTCTCCAACTTTTAAAGGATAACGCCACTTCGGTGCAAAATCAAATGAAAGAACAGGTAGATCAACATCATAGTGAAAAATGTTTTGATGTAGGTGATTGGGTATTTTTATTGCTACATCTAAAGCAAGATATTTATGAGAAGGAAATGTTGTCAATACTACATGCACTTAAAAAATGGCGACCTTACCGAATGGGAAGACTCTTCAAGGATGAGGATGTGGAAGCATTGTTTTGTGCTATTTCTATTATCCAACCAGATTGGATAAACGAAGCAAGGGATGAATGGAAGAAGGAAGAAGAATTATGGCCACTTATTCAAAAGTTGCAAAAGATCCCAATTCAAACAATATTGCCATAAATTGAATAGGAAGGAAAAATCATATTGGAACCTAGAGCAATCACAGAAACAAGAACCCGACAGCTACGAAATCAATCAATTTCAGAGTATCTCATCAAGTGGAAGAACTTACCCGCTGAATATTCCACATGGGAGGACAAGAATTTTATACAGAAGCATCAAGAACTACTCAAGCGTTGAGGACAATGCTTTTTGAAGGAGAGGGGCATGTTAGGCCCCTATACTACTAGTGTAACCCCTTATTGTTATTAGTATAACCCACTTATTATATTGATGTACCCATGTAGTGCCCATATTGTTATTATTTTTCCCCATAGAAGCCCACTATTGTTATTATTGTGCCCTTACATTATTATTGTTATGTCGGCTCTGATTATGTTATGACCCCTTAGACTCCTATATATAGAAAGGAGGTCTTTTCATTTATATCATCGAAGAATTGTTCATTTATGTAATGTAAAGGAGGTTGCCCCCTCGAAGAGGCTGAATTCTAAGGCGTTGATCTATCTTTTCTATCTTTTCTTGAGCTGGTTTCATAACATGGGCATTTAACTTCAGACACGAATATGTCTCAAACCAGGAGGCCTCTCAGAGTGTGCCATATACCACTGGAAACGTCTCAATGAGGAGAATCCATTAGTGAGGATATTCATGACAACTTCAATGATTAGCTTCTTCAAAATAATCTAACAAATGTGGGGTATGTTCTTAGTCTAGGGAACCCAAACCATAGAACTAGGGTTTCTAGTTAACCTTCAATGGAGCTTCCAACTTGATGTAATTTAGAAAAATATCAAAGCATTCATTGATTATTTGACATCAATGATAGGTGTTTTAGTCAAATTTAAACACCAAGGTTAACATCAATGACAACACCATTCAACAACTCCTATGACATTGGCCTTTAATGCATGCAACCAGTGTTGAACATTCACGTGAGGAGTACGGAAACAATAAGTAAGGAAGTGACCTTATGGACGTTGGCAATAGTGGTAGTAGAAACTAGAAAATGGGTGGAATGTGATTGGAAAAGAATTGTCCCTAGACTGAAGCATCTCCAAGCTCGACGAGCCGACCATTTCTCAATAATTCATTTTGTGTCAAACCTCTATAGTTCTTTTAGCTCTTTTATTTTGATAGCTTTTGCATGGTGGAATCTAGTTCATAATTTACAAAGTTTCTTGTTGGTCTGCATTATTTTGGCTCGTCATTGGATTGCTATATCTCTTGAACGCCTCCTAGAGTTTCTCCCCCTCTATTTATCTTCTATTATATCTTGCTAGAGTTCACTCTAGAATTCCTTGGCGGTTCAGTTTTAAATTTGTATTTTTAATAAGAATCATGTCATCCTATTTTAATGATTTCTTTGTCTACTAGGGGTCATCCTAAGTTTGGCCTTTTGTATCCTATAATACAATACCTCACCAACAAATGTGTTGTCGATGGGGATCTAGAGGCAAAAGCCCTTAAGGCCAAAAACAAATTCAATCCTAGGCTGAAATTGTTGTGGAGATATTCCATCTTCCACTCCTCCAGAAATCTAAGAGGAAATCTACCAACTTGAATCGTTGACTACTAATGACTGTCAAGCATACTCTGATTCTAAAATCCAAGCCTAAGCATGCAATTGGGTTCCTATCCCTAGGTATACCAAGGGACAATGGAACCAATATCTTAATTCCATTACTCTTCACTAGAAAATGAAGAAACTCCTAAGCATGGTACTAAAGGAAAAGCATGAAGACTGCAATGATATCATATTCTTTTTGAATGAAAATCAATTGTCCAATGTCACCAACGATCTTGTCTTGTCATTCTATATGCTCATTTAGCCCACATAGAGGGCCATCTTCAATGTGGCATGAACCTTCCAACCCCAACAGGAACCAACGCCTAGGATTTCGCCCCAATCACTTCATCGGATACTTGATGTTTCATTATGCCTATTTCCTTATGCCTTTTATTTTCATCATAATAATTTATTTCAGTAATTATGTTTTTATTAGTAACATGTATTTACGTTTTGATAAACCTATAATTTTGTGAGTTGTCAGAAGTGCTTGTTCCCTTGTGGTAGACTACAATAGGACTCATTTTAAACATTGATATATGGTTTTTGGAAGATTATATTTTGATTTGGATTGTATCATAGTATTATTTTTCATCGATCTTGATGATTTTAGAGTGGAAAAAGTAGAGGAATCATCTCACAAGGCTATTTTAACCTACAGGACCCAATTTGGAAAATTCAAGTTTGAAACCTTTTAGAAGCATTTTGAGACACTAAATTATGTTTTTTGGTTGTAAAATTTTGTTTCTTTAGCAAAAAAAGCCTTGTTTTTCCTATTTTACACATAGAGACCTTTCCAACGATGTAAGAATCGTCTCAATCGAAGTTCGTATGAAAACATTATGCCACTCAAAATTTGACCTTCTCCTTTTGGCCACCATAATTCAATGAAAATGATGAAGAAGACTCTAGAAGAGTCCATTTTGTAACTTTAGTTAAGAGGAGTCAAACCTAACCACTATTAGGCTATCGAGTTTTGTTATAACTAGACCATTAGGATAAAAAGGGGTCCCATTCTTTTCGAGTGTATCTTATTCCCTAGATGAGCAGAGTAGCTCAGAGAGATAGGGAGAGGGCACATAAAGAGGATTTGTGCATTTTAATAGCCCACAGGCCACAGGCCTTACTTCTTTGTACTCACAACCATTTTCTACTCAGAGAAAGAGAGTAGAGCAGCCTCACCTTCTAATTGGGCTTTCTCCCAAAAGGATTTCCAAAGATATATCTTGTTTCAAACATTGTTTGTGACTTTCTTTTTGTTGTTCTCTATTTTTTGCATAATTACGATCAACATGCATGTGCAGTAAACAATAATTGACAAATCAAAAAATCTAAAGAGAAATAAACCCTCATAGTATAGGTTTCATATTTTTAAGAATAATTTATCAAATTTGTTGTGACGAACTCTCCAATGGCATATCCACGACAGTTTATAGACTATATTTTGAGGCAATATAATCTTCAATTAACAAAAAAAAACTTAACTCTACTAATTTTAATATTTAAAAATAAATTTTAAAATTAAATTTAGTCTAAAAAATTGATTTAAAAATATAAATTAATTAAATCTGACAATCATCGAGTGAATCATTTAATTATGTTTGTAAACATATTTAACTAACATATCGTATCTTCCTCCACAATAAATAATTCATCTTGAAAAATGGTTAAATATTATTTAATGTAATTAGATGATTATAATTTTTTACAATCATGATTCAAATTAAAATATTCATAGAACAAGAGTTAAACATCATATATCATCACAAATTTTAATGAGTGATACATCTCAAATTTATTTAAAAATTAAAACAAAGAAGAAAAATAAACCATCAAATATGTTGAGAATCAACATATAAAATACATTTTTTAAATCAAACAACATTAGCATCTATTGATAAGAAAATATATAATATACATGAATGATAATATGAAAATCAATCTTCCTCATGGTGGGTGTTATTCTGGGGGATTAGCATCGTCATCCCATGATGTGGGAAAATATATTTATGAGGGGGCTTGGTACTCCCCATAGGTGGAATCTTGCATGCAATGAAAGCGGCACAATAAGTTTAGAGTGGGAGGTCTCCACCATGATTCAGTTCGAGATGCAAGTTTTCCTTACAAGAAGATCTAATCTACTGCCCAGTTTGTTGAGAATTCTTATTATCATTATGGTTGGTGGTCCAAAGTGAAGTTTTCATTATGATTTGGGGTGGTGGATTTCGACTTGCACACAAAAAACATGGTTAAATACACACCTCTCTATTTGGTCTCCTTTGTATGGATTTCCACTTATTGTTTACCAATTTCTTTTCAACTATTAGAGAAATTACTACATTGGTTTCATTGTTATGTTTCAACCTTTTTTTATTTTAGATGGTTTACTTTATAGATTGAAAATTTAGTATGGCTCTTCATATGTTGTATGGGTCGCAATGTCATATATCTTTTGCTTAATTTCCACCTTTTTGTTGAGTTAATATTTAGCTCAACTTCTGGGTGCCCCTAGGAAATTGAACTTATTCTTTTCAATCTAGTTTGGTGGCCAAGTAGTTTTTTCCCAAGTTTCAAGCTTCTATCTATGGAATGGGTAGCTCCTCTAGTAAGTTTGGGCCTTGGTTCTTTGGTTGGGTGTTTCCATTTCCATTTTCTAGGTGTTGGTTTGTTGTTAGGTTGGTGCACTCAGAATTTTAGACTTTATCATTTTCTAGGGTTGTTCTCCTCTCTTCAAGGAGTTTCATGGAATTGTGTGTATATTTGCTAGTCTCTTTTTCTTATGTGGTACCTTATCACTTCTTTCTCCTCCTAAAATCCTTATTTGGAGCATTTGGAAGGTTTGGAGCATAAATGGGTTTATTCTATCTAGTTTGTCTTCAGTGATTTGTGACTTTACTTGACCTCTTTTGCAAGCTCTCCTTCTGGGTTTGGATTTGGTCCTAACTATGGGGGTGTATGTTGTGGGGAAAAGTATCCGACTCGGATGACCCTATCCCTACTCTAAGGGTGACAGTCCTTAGCAACAACTGAAAGTAAAGCTTTGATATTTTCCTTTATGAAAGTACAGAGAAGGAAGAAAAGATTGACCAACCGGTGTCTTTCGCTTTTGTCGATCCTATCCTCTCTCTTTGTCTCTTGTTCCCAGCTCCTTGCTCCCTTTGCCGATCCAGCTACACAAAGATCCTGCACAAACAAGAGAAGGAAAACTACAAGAAACATGTACTCATAACTGATGCATGGATTAGAGTGAATCAGATATACAAGTAAATACAATACATCAATGCAATACAAGTATATAGGAGAACATTCAAAGCTTTATTGATAGAAGTAAAAGGGTTCTGAGAAGGTTACAACCATCAATGGCTCCAATCCAGCAGCACCTCCCCAGCAGCAAGAAATCTCCTCTTCACCTCTATAAAAGCAATCACCCAATAGCTCTAACTGTAAACCAACAGCACTTCCTTGCTTTGCACAAAATTCCAGCCTCCTTAGACCTCATAGAAGAGCTCTATATATAGGATAGAAGAAGAGAGGATGAGTCAGCTTGAGACTGACATAAAGCTGCCTTGTGTCCTCTCCCTCTTCAGTTAATCTTCAGTTCTTGAGTCCACTTGGAGATCCTTGCTTACACATGGAGATCAAGTACCTCTTACTCATCACAGGGCGAATCTCTTGAACCAAGTGTCAGTTTGGAAGCTTCCTGGGCAATTGACACCTTGCAGAATGACTGTGCCACTTGGCCAATCTCGCCCAGCGCAGGTAGCCTTCATTAGAGTTGACTTTCAGCGCAGGTACAAGGAGGAGCAGTTGACATTCAGTGCAGTTGCTCAGTGGAGCAGCTGACATGATCCAAAAATAGCCTGTTTTTGAGTGTTTTCAGGTGGAGAACTGATGGGAAGTGCTGTGGTTTGCTGACCTTGTTCTTCTAGGGGTAAGAACAACATGTTCAGGGACTGAGGATCCCTGTAATTATTGACATTTCATGCTCCATGCTGCGAGGCACAAAAATGTCTATAACAGTTGCCCCCTAAAGTATGAGGCCGTTTATCGGGTGAAATGCTTTATCTAGAGGGTCCGAAGTTCATTCCAGTGCTGAGGAGGCGCCCTGTAATACAATACAATACAATACATTATTTTTCATTTTGTTTTCATGATCTAGCTGAGGCGGGCATTCCCATGCTCAGCTTTATAAATACATTTTGGTACATAGAACAGACGATCGTCTGATGGTAGACTGATAATTCTCTGCTGAAATTATCATCCTTTGAGTAGGATGATCATCTGCTGCAATGATGTACATGACAAATGCTTTTATATTTCCTGAATATGTATCGCAGCCCGGATGGATGAAACTAGATCCGGGGTCTTCAAACTCGTTCGATCTTCACTCTAAGTACAAGTCGATCCATGTGAGAATTTCGCTGAAGTCGAACATGGAAAGACATCGCTTGATTACCGGTCAATGATGAAAACCGTTAACAAGCGCGAGAGGAATCACTGATAATGATAATGACCCTCAAGGTACTGCAGTACAATTCACGTGGCGTGAATAAAGGACTTGGCGTCGAACGCCACGCAAAATCTTCTGGTCGAAGGTCATTGATGTATACCTGTCGCCGGAAGTGAGAAACTTGCCATTGAGGCATGCAAGCTTCAAAGTACTGAAGGGGGTTGTTCCTAGATCAACTTCTTGGATAATGAGCTGAAGTCGACAAGAAGCGATCCGTCAAAGGAGGGCCTTAATGAATCCCACATCAATGACACGGAACGGAGCTAATGATTTTAGTGGAGGTGAAAAACAAACTGTGATATATGATTCAGGGTGGCGATCATGAATGGATGAAGGATAATGTATGGCAGCGGATGGGACATGGTTGACACTTTCAGAATGACCTCTCTTGAACATATAACGACACTGATGCGATGGATCGGTAGCATTACCCCAAAATGTGGATGGTTTGGCGAAGACCATGGTGATGAGACCGGTGAATGAAACAACCCAACCCGATGTGGTACGGAGGAAAAGTGTCATGTTCAAGAGCAACTTGCTACCATTAAACTTTGATGTTCTCCCAATTTTTCCCCAGTCATTTCTGACCAGTACCTCTTTATTTTTGTCAAGCTTGAGGAGGATAACATATGCTTGTTCTATAACCTGCCCTTCGGGCAAGCCCATCGCTATGATTTAACGAGCTTAGCGATAGGGAAACTCGTTCTCGTCTAAAGACAAGTTTGTCGCTATTTAATGAATTTAACGAGTCTAACGACAAGGATAACTCGGTCCTTTTCATTTTTAGAGAGTCTGAAAAGGTACAGAAAGTTAACTCCATAATTCCTTTTTCGTCATCTAATCCCTTAAGTCCGAAAAAGTATAAAACAATACAGAAGGGATGAATTTTCGGTTGCTTTAACGAGCCGAACAAAACAAGCGCTCGATCTTTTTGTGCAATAATCCCTCAGGTCCAAAAAGATTAAAATCTAGAGGAGGGATAGCTTTCCGGTCGCTTTAACGAGCTGGAAGGCCAAAACTCGGCAAACTTTTCATATTTTACGAGTCAGTGAAAAGAGCTCAAAGAAGACTCGTCTTTTGAGGAACGAGTGATAAACAGGGATAGCAGCAGATTCCAGGTACAGGTTGGAATTTTCCAATCACGGCAGTGTCACAAGGATGGCTAGGTGAAATCACTCTTCGCAGATGTTCCTCAAAATGGGTAAACACACAAATGGAAGTGAATGATCGGCCAAATGACGGTGGAGGTGACGGTGCACAAACACGACCAAGGCTTTTATGGCTGATGAATTTACGATCTCAAAAGGGTATTTACCGGTTCATTTTTTCTGAATGAGCTTGAACTCTAAAGGAAAGCCTGCTCATAAACTTATGTTTATTTTTTAACGAGCATGAACTATGCGCTAAAACTGCTCGGATCTTGCGTTTATTTTTTAACGAGCATGAACTATGTGCTAAAACTGCTCGATATACCAGTCATAGAATAAGAACGCCTCCTGTGAGATAGCTATTTTTTAAGGAGCTTTATCTCACGAAGCTATGCTCCAATTTGGCAAGTTTTACCTTTGCCCCACAGACTTTCTTCATGCAAGGTCGGAATCGGCTAATCCTACGAGTTTAAAGGGTTAGACCTACAGGTTTAAAGGGGAGGACCTAAAAATTTAAAAAATAAATAGTCGTCCCTCGCTCACATTCCAAAAGTTCGCATGCCCCCAGACATAGGATAGAATTTCGAGGCTGCCCCTCCTCTCTCCTACCTCTGCTTTTCTTTGGGTGTTCACAGCTACTTGTCATCTTGCCAATCTAATGTTAACGATACTAGTCTTCTCGTTATTCTAAGGGGTCTTACGCGGTACTCAGTCTTCCCGTCGGCCCACCTTTTAACGAACAGCTATTTGTGACAAGAGAAGAACACTACTCAAAGACAAAACATTGGTATTATTGAGGGAGGCTTGCCTCTTTCTTATTATCCGAAGAGGGTTCTATTTGCTGCCACAAATCAATCTCTTTCTTCGGCGATGTCTATCATTAGGTTACTCAAAGATGGTTACCCTCTGTCACAACAATAAAATCTCTTTCTTTGGAGGCTGCCCGTACTTATCCTTCAAAACATTCGTTTTAATGGGGGAGGCTTGCTTTTCCCCAAAGATGGTTACTGCTTGTCGTAATAAGGGAATTCCTACTTGGGCAGTGCCCACCTCTTTAGACAAAGGTGAAAGACTCTTTTGCCAAACACATAACTTTAACAAAAGAATACTATTCCAGAACAACCCCTCTTCCATCCACGGACGGGGTACGGACTAGTCATATTCTTCTGCGGAAATCCTACCTTATACCCAGGGTTTCTTCTGCCCGAAGCAGACCAGGGTGCATGTCCCCTGGGTTCCAGTCTTTCTTTCCGAATCACTCGCACTCATCGGGAAGGAGGACTGGGGGCGGAGGCGAATCTTGTGTGAACAGACCATTTAGGAATGGTATTTGACTATTTGCGATGCGAGATCCCGGAAACGAAAGTTGGTCTACGAGCTTGACCATCCTTCCTTCGTGTGGAAAACACATTACTCTAAAGAGTGAGGAGACTATCGCTCCCATGCAATAAATATAGTCACGTCCAAGGAGTAGGTTATAATCCAAGGGTCCTTGGACGACCATCACGTTCAAATCGACGGTCTTCCCTTTCAATGTAACAGGCACATTGGGGAGGATTCCTAATGGTCGACTGGTTCCTTTATCAAAACCTGAGAGATTTCTTAACTCAGGTAAAAGCGTCGGGGAACCCAGTGCTTTCCAAGCAACAGAGGAAAGGATACTCACAGACGCCCCTTCATCAATGATAGTACCAGCCATGATCATTCTATAGATCTGGACAATGATTCTGAATGGTACACTGGCTGGTAACCGGGGTCTGCCTAGTTGATTCCAATCAAAGGATACAACCAGGTTGCTTGGTGGTGGGACCGAATATACGGCCGGATATGACCCTGATGATGTTCCTTCCTGTGATAAAGGAATGGGCGCATTGCCCTGACGCTCATCAGAGTCGGTGCTGATGAAAAGAACCTGGATGGTGTCATCCTTGTTCTCTTCAGTGATGGTGTCGCATGAAGATGACTCTTCGGCGACGGTGTCATTTGAAGATGAAACTTCTGAAGGTAGAACCGAGTCAACTGCCGTATCGACCTTTGGAATTTCGTCCGGTCTGGATTCAGTAGGTTCATTTTCAGTGACTGACGCTTCAGCCGACCACTTGAGCGGGCCAGCTGTATTTTCAACCAACGAAGGACTTGGCACGAGTTTTTTGTATCCAGGAGGAAGTTTTACCGGTGAAACCGGACAGTCTTCCAAAACTCTCTTCGCTTCGTCTAAGAAGGGACAACGGTGGATGGCATGACTGCCTTCACACAACTTACAGGGGAATCTTACTCCCCCTTTTTGTCTCGATCCTTCACTTTCGCTGGTTGACAGAAAGCCATCAACCTGATTGTCAGAGGTTGATGCCCCCGAATTGTGCAGACGAGGGGACCAGTCCCTTAGTATCCGGGGAATACAGGGACAATCTCTGTGGAAATGGTCTCCTCTACATATGACACATGGCGATTTAGGCCCGGTCTGTGTAGTGGGTGGGTTTTCGTCAGATGTCTTTTGCTTGCCCCCAGTCGCCTTAGGCTCCTTCTTCTTCTTCTCTTTCTTCTTCCTTTCCTTCTTCTCCTTGGGAGGCTGACTTTTGACCAGCTCTACCTTGCGAAGATGAAGGATCAGAGGAAGTATTGTAAGAAGTGGAAGGCTGGTGGGTAGCTCTAGACTGGTCTGACTGTTGATTCGATTGCTCAGGATTAGTGGCGATCTGGACTACATTAGTTGAAAAAAGCCATACAGGGAGGCCGATTGTCAATCCTGGAAGTGACAATGTTGCCATATGAGGCGCACCAACATCTCCCCAAGAGGAGAAGGGATTTGGACTTCCGCCAAGGTTGCCTCCTTGGTTGGTGGGCTCCATACTTTTCAACTGAAAGATCAACGTGGGAATAACAGGTGATTTTGTTCCGCTTAAAATAAATTTTATTAACGACGCTTTTAGACACAAACTTGCTTTTTCATGTTTTAAGAGTCGAGAAAAAGCTAAAGATGACTCTAGTCGCCTTCGATGTTTTAATGAGCCCGAAGTGACAAATGCTCGGTTGGACTTTTTCAGTTATAGAGTTTGAAAAAGGCCAAAAGAAACTGCTCTGGAGATCTAGGCAGAGGGTGTGCCAAACCTTTCGCGAAACCACAGAATACGTTTTACGGTACGGGTGGTCGATCTTCGTGAATGCTGTGTTCACTGCATCGCGATCAGTAGGGCGGTCGACACGGCTTCCTATGGATAAAGGATAAATGCCTATAGGGGTCTCCCAATATACGCGACGGTACGCGGGAGCACAAGTCCGTATTAGTGCCACCGACTCTCAGGAGGAATCACCCACCTTCGTAGAGATCGACAGTCACTATGTTTAACGACGCCGGAACACGTCTCTACCTAGACCTCTAGATGTTTGCGTTATGTTACAAAGCGTTGTTATGTAAATTGGATTTATTTTAATGTTGATCTTGCTTAGCAGTTTTCCTTTAAGGATCACCACGAGATGTATATATACAACTTCCTACATGCAATCTAAGATGAGAAGCAAAACTTTTCGATCTTTCAACTTTGAAAACCTTAATCTACTGAGGGAAAAGAGGATATCAACTTTTCTCACAGATCATAGAACACACACTAAAATGCAAATTTTCCTAAATCGTCAAGCACACAGTCAAATGCAAAATGCACAATGCAGATATTTCTTTTCGTTATCCTTAATGTTGATGTAAGACAAAAAGGAAACTGTTGTATAGCTTTGAATCTAATTTCGAGCGAAAGTAAACAAGCTTGTCCAAAATCAAAAGACACCTTAAGATCGACTTGTTTAGACACTGGAAATGTATAGATTCAAACCACAAGATGAAAAACAAACAAACTCAAACAGCCATGAACAGTAATAAAACTAGCTCTTAAGATCACAAAGACACTTTTACAGTTCAGGATCTAAGAGGCCACAGCTATACTGGTTCGCTTTTCACAATGGGAAACTGTAACTGAAACAAGAAATACTGAAAGAACAATCACAGTTTCATCACACAACTGAGGCGGAATAATGTCAAGGAAAGTTGGTTTACAGCAAGTACAATGACAAGCAATCAGCAGCAAAACAACAGTGAAAACAGGGCTAAGACACAGTGGGAAACCTCAGGAAGACATAGCCTAACTGGATCAGCGCAGGCTCTGGTCTGTCAAATTGACTCTCAGCGCAGTTCCCGAAGGGAGTACCTGCGCTGGAATGCAGACTGCCTGTGGACAGCCTGCACTGAGACACGAGAGTTGCGTTTACAAGGATTTCCGGGTCATAAAAAGCTCAAAAATTCACTGTTTTTGCTGAAATAAAAAGCTATAGGTCAAGTACAAGCTAAGGGATGATCAAGAGGATGAAAAGCTATCACAAAGAGTACAAGAGTCTTTTGTAGATCAGCTCTTCAAATCATGAATCTGCTCAAAAAATGAGCAAGAGTAGCAGCCCCTCTACTTCGCTTTTGATATAGTCAAAAGCTTTTCGATTCGGTACTCTTTGGTTCAGGAAATGAATAGCAAAGATACTACAAACACCAACAAGATACTAGGCTCCCCAGTGGAGTCGCCATTTTGTTGTGGGGAAAAGTATCCGACTCGGATGACCCTATCCCTACTCTAAGGGTGACAGTCCTTAGCAACAACTGAAAGTAAAGCTTTGATATTTTCCTTTATGAAAGTACAGAGAAGGAAGAAAAGATTGACCAACCGGTGTCTTTCGCTTTTGTCGATCCTATCCTCTCTCTTTGTCTCTTGTTCCCAGCTCCTTGCTCCCTTTGCCGGTCCAGCTACACAAAGATCCTGCACAAACAAGAGAAGGAAAACTACAAGAAACATGTACTCATAACTGATGCATGGATTAGAGTGAATCAGATATACAAGTAAATACAATACATCAATGCAATACAAGTATATAGGAGAACATTCAAAGCTTTATTGATAGAAGTAAAAGGGTTCTGAGAAGGTTACAACCATCAATGGCTCCAATCCAGCAGCACCTCCCCAGCAGCAAGAAATCTCCTCTTCACCTCTATAAAAGCAATCACCCAATAGCTCTAACTGTAAACCAACAGCACTTCCTTGCTTTGCACAAAATTCCAGCCTCCTTAGACCTCATAGAAGAGCTCTATATATAGGATAGAAGAAGAGAGGATGAGTCAGCTTGAGACTGACATAAAGCTGCCTTGTGTCCTCTCCCTCTTCAGTTAATCTTCAGTTCTTGAGTCCACTTGGAGATCCTTGCTTACACATGGAGATCAAGTACCTCTTACTCATCACAGGGCGAATCTCTTGAACCAAGTGTCAGTTTGGAAGCTTCCTGGGCAATTGACACCTTGCAGAATGACTGTGCCACTTGGCCAATCTCGCCCAGCGCAGGTAGCCTTCATTAGAGTTGACTTTCAGCGCAGGTACAAGGAGGAGCAGTTGACATTCAGCGCAGTTGCTCAGTGGAGCAGCTGACATGATCCAAAAATAGCCTGTTTTTGAGTGTTTTCAGGTGGAGAACTGATGGGAAGTGCTGTGGTTTGCTGACCTTGTTCTTCTAGGGGTAAGAACAACATGTTCAGGGACTGAGGATCCCTGTAATTATTGACATTTCATGCTCCATGCTGCGAGGCACAAAAATGTCTATAACAGTGTAGGATTTTGTTGTTGATTTTCACCCTTGGTAAGGATGGTGTGTTGCATAATTCCCTCTGGTAGGTGTGGTTCTAAGTAAGAATGGGCCTCTTCTTATCCACAAGCCCAAATTGAGGCATGATGCTCCATGGATAGATATAATGAGTCCACCTTGATGGAAACTCATAGGGAAATCATATATATGGAAGATGAAGTGGGGCCTCGAAATATAATTCATCCTTGATCAAGATGTGGAAATTGGAAGTCGTAATTGGATTTTGAAGACTACTAATACCAAGTCTTGTCAGACTCAATTCATGCAAATGGTCAATATCTACTGGAAAGTCAAAAATCTATTGTGATGAGTTCTAGTGGAGCATTTAGAGATCCAATAGGAGCTATTATTGTGCATTAATGAGGTTCCACTGAAGGTGTATAAATTGGATGACAAAGTCTTAATCCTGGCCAATAGGTTAGTTGACCTCACATTTACTCTGTTAGATATGGATATTGATCCTTCTCCTCCTATTTAGGTAGGCTCTCCTTCTAGTTGATATAATTCATAGAATTATGTTTTATTAAGTATATATCAATAATGAGACTGATTTTTTGAGTTATGATAGGTTTTGACATACTATTTGCATACTAGTCTATTTTTGTCTACTTGGTTTCAAGAGAATCCAATGAATAGTTTTTTTAACTTACAACCTGAAGACTTTAAATATATGCTATTGGTCTAGCTTCCTTAGTGGAAAACTAGTAGAATTTGATGGAATGGTATGCACTTCTTGTTTATGATAATATAAATTGTCTACCTTACAAAAAAAAATGAAAATCAATCTCAAATATTTAAAAGATGGCATATAAAATTTGAGTAATACATCTCAATTTAATTCAAAAACAGATAAATCACTATTAATGTAAATCATTAACATATACATTATACATAATACCTTCTATAAATCAAGCAATATCAACATCAGCATGATATGAAAATGCATTATATATATGACTGATAATATCAAAATCAATATGTCAAATATCAATATGAAATACACATCATAATAACCAAATATATTAATGTGAACTACTGCTAGTTAGGTTTGCCACCAAGGGCAACGAAATTAGTACCTCAACCACTACAACCAAATGCATTTGCTCCTCTGCCAAATAATAATGTAGAATGTTTCATCTAAGGAGGAGATGTTTCTTTATCTATCGGATGAGATGATAATTGATCTACTAATCTTGGAGGAGGAGATGGTGGTTGGTTTATTGTTGGAGTAGATGGTGGAAGTGAAAGAGGAGAAGAATTCAGAGTACCACCCTAAAAATATGAACCAAAAGAAGAATACTAACCATCCCACAACCTCTCAAGTAAGATGAATACATAAACAACATGATGCATCAATACTACCATATCACTATAAATGGTAGAATTTAGGGAAGAAATGTTGCTCGGTTTTTTGCTGGAGGAGATGGTGCTCTATTTAATTCTAGAATATGATATGGTGGTCAGTCTAATACTAGAGGAGATGGTGGAGGTGGAGTCATATCATCCTTAGAAGATGAATTCAGATAATATTAACCAACCCTCAACCTATCTAGTAAGTTGAGGGTATTGACAACATGATACATCAATAATGTCATATCTCAAGGAAGGTTCCCCCACATCAGTGAAATTTGAGGTTCCTCCATGATATCCCAAGCTCATATAAGGACCACTCCATGGTAAACTATCAATGCACACATATGACATTTGACATGCATGGCATGTTAATTCTTTACACCTAAGGTGGCTTGTCAACCTTAGCCATATCATCATCATGTTGGAGAGGCACCTCCCTAAAATATGCACCAACATATACAAAATATTGAACAATATAGATTAGACAATTTAAAGAAAAATCTAGAATCAATTGCTTTGTGCATGAAATAAGAAAAAAATACGCAATTAGATTAATCAAAATATAACGATAATATTTCCTCTTGCATCTAGTTGATTCACCAAACTAAATATCCTCACCATTCCATCTCTATGGGTACTTTATAAGATTGAGCTTGTGGTCATCATCACTAGCTAATATATCTAGTACCTATGAATTGACCTCATCTACAAATTGTCATGGATATTCCACTCGAACAATTCATCACAACATGCCTCATAATATTCTAGAATCTCTTATTATGAAATGTTTTTATTTAGATTTCATATTTAATATTACCATCTTAACATATAAATTACTAAAATAAGTTCAAATTGAAATGAAATAAGCTAAGTAAATAGTACACCATCCACACAATGAACATGAGATGTACCATGAGAAAACCCAATATGGAAAAATATCAACTAGAAGGTTAGACCTATGCTCTACTCTTTTCTTCTCAATTATTAAATGAAAATACAAATAAATGTGTGCTCATTGTGTAGTTTCCATGGATGCATTATTCAACTATGGAACAATACATAATACAATAATAATGGAGCCCCTTCATTTTCTAGTGGCACAATATTTAACATACCCTCATAGTCATATAGAGTGAGGGCTATGGATTTCGCATGTTGAAACTCTCGACTAATGTTAGGGCTTTAGACCCTAAATAATATTCTTGAAAGTCAACATCTAACTAGCTCCACATGTGTAAGTAATGTGCATTAATGTGGCATCCATTCGATAACACGGTGGTCAACAAGATAGGTCAACTTATGGGATGCATACATTTCTCATATAGATTCATATTGAAATTATTTTTACACTATTGGAAATCTCTCAATGTGTAGAACAAACTCAAGTGATTGGATTTTTTACTTCCAAATTTTTACCCCCAAAATGGCCATTAAAGTCCTAAAATGGGGTCTAAAAGTTTCTAAACCCCAAATCACCAAAGTGGGACCTATCCCTAGAATGGGCCATAAAAGCTAATAACTCAAAATTTTCCACTCATGAAGTACTAAAATAAATAACAAATTACACAATGATCCATTTCATATCATGACCAACCTACATGGAAACTCCATCTAACCCCTCCTAGGAAACATTTTCCCCTTTATGCACATACACACATCTATCATTATTTTGAATGGAAGTAATTGAATTATAGTTAAGTCATTAGAAACTTCTCAACAGATAAAGTAAATATCTTTGAAGTAAAGGGAAATAAAATCACCCTATTAACATAGCATGAAAATGATCCAAATAAAACAAAACTATTATTAAAAAAACGGCAAACCACTTAATTAATTTAGGCATCTAAACTAAACTATATACATATTTCATTAGAGGGAAACTAATGTGTTTCCCATCATAAGAATATTGTGCTATTGTCATGCCCTTAAGTGATAGACACTTAACTTCTTCTATACTAATTGAATGTAAGCACAATTGGCTATTAGGATATGTAGACACTTAGGAGTCAATTATTAACTTCGTCTAATGTGTCTTTAGGTAGAAGCGTGTTTCCTTAGCATGCATTTGTATTAATATGTAATCCAATGGTAATGATATGTTCTATACATAAAGTGATATAATAACTCATATTATCCTTGATACTAATGGCTATATTTATTTGTGGCTTAGGACCTAATCAATCTGTGATATCTTTTTAAATAGCACAAAGGGTCATTTTTCAAATATTGAATGTGAGAAACTTTATTGTACAAAAATTATTTTGGTATTCATATATTGCCCCAAGTGGTCACATTGGCTAGGGCATGGACAGTTTCCATTAATCACATGAAGCCACTAACATATATATATATATATATATGTGAGTGGTTTCTTAAGCTGTTCATCCAATGTAGAAATATCCTTTTTTTAACATTGTATCAAAGCATGTTTGAAGATATGCTCTCATTGTTAATCAATATCTTGACTTTTTGTCACCACCTACATCAAAATATTTATGGTTTCTACTATTTTTGTGCATTTCTAGGCTAATCAAACTATTTCATTCCATCCAAATCACTACTTTTAAATGGAGATGTTCTTTGTTGCAATGAAAAAAGTTTATGTTTCACCAAGATTATTAAATTTTTTGTAGCTTTAGAAGGTCTTCTACATTGGCTTGGTGTCTTAGAATGTATAATATATTTGATTTCCTCTTTAGGTGCTTTCTTGGTGGAGTAAGTGATTTATGATTTCTCTCTTAAGGTTAACTTAGGAAAAGTTCAATAATTAATCTAATTAATTATTGTGGACTATTAGGCCAAATTTATAAGGATAAATAATATAATTATTTAAGTGACTTATATATAATATCAAACATTGATCTCAATTGAGGCTTCGGATTTAACATAGCCATTTATCACTTCGGATATTAGGGTAAGGGATTTTGTCTTAGTAAAATTATAAAATAAGTGTAAGGAAGAGGTGAAGGCACACACACACACACACACATGAAATGATTTTCTCTAGAGTCAGAGGCTCAACTAGATTGTAGAGAAGTGAGGAGAAGTGAAACAGGGAATTTCAAGGAAAAATCAAGGAGGCTGAGTTCAAGAAAGAGGCAGGTTGAGTTGCTGAAGAAGGGTTAAATTGTGGTGGAGGTCAGATTATTCAGGGGGATAATTTCTCTAATGCACAGGGCTGATACAAGACAGGGACAAAGGGAGGTTTATTTTCTGGTGAGACAAGTTAACTCTCCAAGATTGATTTTCTTTGGTGGTTCGATTTCTAGAGGCATAATTCTGTGAGGTCAATTTTCCCAGTGGGGTCAAGTTTCCAGGTTCCAAACAAGTATATTTTTTATATGTATTCTCTACGAGTCTAACCTATAATTTTTCTAAGAAAATTTAATGAAGGAAGATTGTGTTGGGTGTAAATTTGTTGTTATGGTGTGATTGATCTCTCTAATTTATTTCAACTGCATTTTTAAGTTAATACTAGTGTATTTATTTTTTGGAAAATTCATTAATATTTGAGATAAATATTTTATAGGGTCTCAATAAATTGTTGAACTAAAATAAATCATATTTGGTATGAGAAAAATTAACATGGTATCACACCAATATAAACTCTATTGGAGATATCAGATATCACAAGAGGCTCCTAGTAGGACCTTTAGGAGAGTAGATCACCAACCAAAATTTCTAGTTATTGGCCTTGATGAGCAACATCAATGATTTCAAGCCTTGTAATTTTGACGAGCCAATATATCAGTAGGCCTAGAGGGATGCCATGGTGGAAGAGTATAGTTTCATCATGAGAAATTATGTTTAGGACATAGCATCGAGGCTCGAGGGGAATTTAGTGGTCACTTTTAGATGGATCTATAAGCTCAAACATTCATCCAATGGCAGTGTCAAGAAGAATTAGGTGAGCTTCATGGTGACAAGGTTCTCCTAGAAGGAGGGAGTGGACTACAAGGAGAAATTTGTGCTTGTATTCATATATGCATCTATCAGGGAAGTCATATGTATTGCTTCAAAGACAGGGTGGATGATACATCAGATGGAGGTGTGTATTGAGAATCCTCAAGGATTTGAAGTGCATGGGAGAGAGTCCAATATATGCATATTGAAGAAAACATTTTATGGACTTAAGCAAGCACCTCACATATGGTACTATAGGATTGATAAGTACCTACTTGGATTGGGTTTCACCAAGAATGTCATGGACTCCAACTTGTGCTATGTGCTTATTGACGGTAAGTTGCTCATTTTGGTATTGTATGTTGATTATATCTTTATGACAAGATCAAATAAGCTGATAAGGATGTGCAAGGAGTTTGAGATGAAGGGCATTGGATTGATGCACTACTTTTTGGGATTCGATGTGTGGTAGCAACTAGAAGATATTTTTCCTAGGGCATGGAAAGTATGCAACTGAGATTCTGAGGAGATTATGGATGGAGTATTGTAGGTTGATGTCTACACCTATGATCACCAACTTGAGGAATCCAATCTCTTATAAGAATGATTTGGTGGATCCCACCTTGTACAGGTAGTTGATAAGTACTTGATGTTATCTAGTCAACAATAGGTCAGATTTTGTTTTGTGGTAAGCACACTCATCCAATTCCTCGTGGATTCGAAGAGGGTTAATTGGGTGGCATTGAAGAATGTTCTCAAGTATATTCATGGTACAATGGAGTATCAATTAAGGTATGTCGGAGGCGGTGGAGTGGAGTTCCAGGGCTACACAGATTCAAACTAGGCAGGGAATGTAGTGGACATGAATAGTACTTTTAGATGTTGTTTCAACTTGGGATTAGCTATGATCTCGTGGTAAAGCAAGAAGTAGCACACAATGGCACTTATCTTAGCAAAGGCATAGTACACAACAATAAGTATGGTTAGTTATGAGGCCATATATCTTTTCAATATGCTCACGGGATCATTCAATCTTAAGATGGGGCCCATTATGATTCACTATGACAATTAGAGTTGCATTAAACTCTCTAAGAATCCAATGTTTCATGATAGATCCAAGCATATAGAGAGTGGGTCTAAAGTTTTTGTGATATAATTGTAGTACATCTCCACAAAGGAGCATGTAGCAAGTATTCTCACCAAGCCTCTGGTGAAGGAGAAGCTTTTGTTTTACAAAGACAAGATGGGGGTGGTGGAGAATCCCTTCCTTGCTAGGATGGGATGTTGAAGTTCTTGTATCTTGGGAAGGTATTCTACATAGGCTTGGTGTCTTAGCATGTAGAATATATTTGATTTCATCTTAGGTGCTTGCTTGGTGGAGTAAGTGATTTGTGATTTCTTTCCTAAGGTTAACTTAGGAAAAGTATGATAATTAATCTAATTAATTATTATGGACTATTAAGCCAAAGTTCTAATGATAAATAATAAAATTATTTAAGTGACTTAAATATAATCTCAATTATTGATCATAAGTGAGGCTTAGGATTTAATCCTAACAATGATCACTAAGGAGATTAGGGTTAGGGTTTTGGCTTAATGAAATTATAAAATAATTCGAAGGGAAAGGTGAATACACACACACGAGTGTGGGGGAAGCGATTTTCTTTGTAGCTAGAGACTAAACTAGATAGAAGAGAAGTGAGTAGAAGTAAAACAGGAAATTTCAAGAGAAATTCAAGGAGGTTGAGTTTCTGAAAAAGAGGGTTGAATTATGGAGGAGGCCAAATTATCGAGAGGAAATTTATCTAATGTGTAAGGCTCATACAAGACATGGAAAAAGGGAGGTCGATTTGTTGGTGAGACAGGTTAATTCTCTAGCGATGATTTTCTTCAAGTGGACTGATTTCTCGAGGACAAATTCTTTGAGGCCAATTTTCCTAGTGGGACCGAGTATCCAGGTGCCCAACAACTGTATTTTTTTCTGTGTATTCTTTGTGATTCCAACCCATAACTAAGAAAAAATAATGAAGGGAGATTGTGTTGGGCGTAAATTTGCTATTGTTGTGTGATTCATCTCTTCATTTTATTTCTGTTGAATTTTTTTTGTTTGTTATCTTATGTGAGTCCTTATATGACTAGAATGCCTAACTTTTGTCTTGAATAGTGGAGACCCAGGGGCATCTAAGCCATCAAAAGCACTCAAGGATTGCGCCTAGCCTAGGCCACACCATCCCTTAGCATGGTTGGATTTTTTCCCACAGAGTTTCAAACCGTTGGCCTTCTCACCATGGAGTGCCTTCACATAACACCCTCTCATTATTTTCTCTACGCCTCATGGATTATTTCCATTGCATTTATAAGTTAATATGCCAATGTATTTATTTTTTGGCAAATTCAAAAATATTTGAGAAAAATATTTTATGTGGTTTAATAAGTTGTTGAAGTAAAGTAAATCATATTTGGTATGAGAAAAATTAACAAAGATACAACAATTTTTATGAAATTTGGAGATATAAATTTTAATTATTTCCTTTTCATTTTATTTTTTCTATTTAATATTTTTTTACCATTTTTATTCTTTATTTGTTAATTTTTTTAATCTATGTATGTTATTTATTGTGTACTTTATGTGATTTCAATAATTATGAGAGACCTAGCAACAAGTGTTTTCTTTTTAGTGTATTCTCTTTACTATATTCTTTATGTGAGCTCAACAAATAAGAATTAGTTATAAAATTTGCATTTTCCAAGCAAACTAACTAAGATCTAACTAACTATTGAAAGTTTCAACAAAACGTTTGAAAATTCACTTCTTTTTTTTATCCATGTTGAAGGTTTTTTGCAACAAAAATAAGGGTTTTGGGAGTAATCCCCCTCTTCCCTCGTAACATTTGTCAAATATTTAATATTAACTCAGTTGCTTTAATGTTACTATGTTAAATTAGAAGTCTTGAGTTCAATTATTTCTTTTTATTAAAATACATTTTGAAAAAGTTCATTCAACCTTGAGTTTTGACATAACTTTAATGTAAAGTGAATTTTACTTAAATTATAAAAGTGAATCACAATAAAGTAACTCTAATATTCCTTTTAAGCTAATTTTTGCGTGCAACTTTAATTTTGTAAAAGTGATTCTCATTTATTTGATAAAAGTGAGTCATTTTATAAGTACTTTTTTTTAAGTGAGCTTATAAGCATAGTTAGGAAAGAAAAGGAAAAAAAAAATATTCGACAACTTCATTATGCATCCATCACCATATGGGCCAACGTCTACCAACCACATGGTACTTTAGTTACTTTTTATGTCTTTCTTAAAAAGGACATAATCATCACATCCGAAGTCTCTTTAGCTGCCATTTTTTTAAATTGCCTATTTTTACGATAACTTTCCATCCAAATAGTTGATTTCAACTTTTCAATTCATATTACTTGTGTATTTTAATGTGGTTATTTCAATTTTTTTTTTTCTTACCAATACCAACCACTTCTCATGGAAGTCCAAAATGGAGGATGTACAATGAAGTAAGGGATTATACCAAATTACCTTGAGAAATGAAAAAGACTCAAAAAAGGTCTAATGAGATAATGAGAATAATGAAATGTATGGATTAATTGGATTATACATCTCTCTTGATTTACAATTTCACCTTTAGGGAATTAATGACCTAGATGAAGCTTGGAAAAAGTTATAAAATGTGTTTGGTAAATAAAATCAAATTAGAGACCACCATTTTGGAAATCAATTAATTTATTCAAGTCCCAATGATTTATCTTGCATTAAATATTATTTATTTAAGTTCAAAGAACTTATAGTTTTACTTAAATATTGTTAAATAGGAGATTATCAATGTATATATGTTATTCTTACTAAGCTTGGTAGTGCATATTATGTTTTATATCTACTTTTCACTCCAAGTCTAGAGGAGTTTAGGGGATTCTTACACAACACCCTCTCTTGAATATTCTTGTGATTCTCTAATTAGAGAGAAAAATAAGTTTGTGTTTTGGAGTGAAACAATGTAGGAATATCTAACAAGGCCATTGTGGCTCAACATAAAGATAGATCCAAATATCTAATGAAGAAGAATACTTGCAACAATAAGAAAAAAAAGTATTCCAAACCCTATTAGATAACTTCTACTCCTAATGCTCATAAAGGAACAAAATCAAAATGTAAGAAGACTAATATATGTTACACTTTTTGTGGGTGCAGGATTATTGTTGGACATTGGGTTCAGTGTTTCCCATGTATTTCACAACATGGATTGACTGTCTCTTGTAGATCCTAACTCTAGCTATTGTAACAGAGACTAACACCTACGACTTTTGGTCTAACATCAATTGTGAGTCCAACAATTGGAATCGATGCAACAAGTCCCAAGTTTGAAACTCATCTGACTGATGCTAAGGGAGAATATTGTTTTACATCGGTTTCAAAGCTCCCCATGTGTTTTGTGACATGTATTGATCACTTCTTAGTCCCAATTCTGGTGATTGTAACAAAAACTAATGCCCATGGGTTTTGGTCAAATGAAAATCTTGAGTCAATCAACCCTCTCTTGAGTATCTTCGTGATTCTCTAATTAGAGAGCAAGATAAACTCGCATATTGGAGCGAACAACAATGTAAGAATATCAAACAAGGCAATTGAGTCTCAACATAAATACATATCCAAACATCTAATGGAGAAGAATCCTTGCAACAAGAAAAACAAGGGTCCAAAACCCTATTAGATGAATTCTACTCCTAATGTTCATAAAGGAACAAAATAAAAATGTAAGAAGACTAACATACATTGCACTTTTTATGGGTGGAATGATATTGTTGGACATTGATGTAGCGTTCCCCATGTGTTTCATGACATGGATTGACCACATCTCGTGGATCCTAACTCTGGCAATTGTAGTGGAGACTAACCCCTATGACTTTTGGTCTAACATCAATTGTGAGTCCAACAATTGGAATCAAAGCAGCAGGTCTCGAGTTTGAAACTCATATGGCTCATGCTTAGGGTGTGGATTGTTAGACATTGATTTCAATGCTCACCATGTGTTTTCGGACATGGATTAATCACCTCTCGTGAGTCCTAACTATAGTGACTGTAGCGAAGACTAATGCCTATGAGTTTTGGTCTAACACCAATAATGAGTCCAACAACCCTCCCTTGAGTCTCTTTGTGATTTTCTAATTAGAGAGAAATATAAGTTCACATCTTGGAGCGAACAACAATGTAAACATATCTAACAAGGTCATTATCGCTCAACATAAAATAGATCCAAACATCTGATGAAGAAACATCCTTGCAAAGACAAGCAAAACAAGGGTACTAAACCCTCTTAGATGACTTCTACTCCTAATGCTCATAAAGAACCAAAATTAAAATTTAAGAAGACTAACATACATTGAATTTTTTTTGGGTGTAATGATCATCTAGAATATAAATATTTTAAAAATATGTAGGTATTTGAAACAACAATGAAGAAGTACAACATGAATCTTGATTCTTCTTCTTCTAACTCTTATTCTCATGGGCATGCACTTTATACTTCTATTTTTTCCTTCCATGCAACATCTACTCCTGTTTTTTATGAGTGTCTTATAATTCTAGAGAAATTGTATCATATGGCTAAAGATAAAACTATTTTTTTGCTCTTAATGACTGTAACACCAAACAAATATTTGTTGGTGATGATAAATTTGTTAGTGTTGTAGGGTTTGGAATAGTTCGGTTAGATAATGGTAATCTTGATGATGTTTTATGTGTTCGAAGCCTCTCCTGCAACCTTCTATTAGTATCAAAACACTTAAATAGGTGAAGGTAAAATAATAGAGTCTTCACTGCACCAAGTTGTAGTCAAGGATCTAAAATATCCTAAGCATATCCTAGCAACAGGTATTTTTATGATGATATCAAGTTATACAAGTTTGACAACTTTGGGTTATCATCTTTTCCATCAGTTTTTATTTGCTTATAACAATAATTTGAGCAAACTTTAACATGAGAAGTTTGGTCATGTCAACTATTACTTATTACAACAACTATGTAATCAAAGTATGGTGATTAGTCTTCCTCTCATTTCTTTAAGAGATGGTGTTTGTGTCAATTGTGTTCTCAATAAATATAATTAGGATATTTTTCATAAACATTCATCTTAGCATGCCTCGACCCCCCTTTAGCTTATTCATAGGGATATTCCATGGTTCAATTTTTTCACCTTCTTTCTTTGGGTGCAAGTATTTCTTAACCTTCATTAATGACTTCTCTAAATTCACTTTAGTTTATTTCTTAAAACTTATGGGTGAAAGTTTTGACATGTTTTTGGCCTACAAATCCCTTATAAAAACACTCTAGACATCAACTACAAATATGAAGAATAGATAATGGAGGTCAATATGTGAACAAAAAATTCAGAACTTACTACACTACACAACGTATTCAAATGTGACATTGTTGCATATACACCATGTCAAAATGGTGTTGTTGAGAGAAATAATTGAACCTAAATGGAAATGGAAAATTGTATGATCCAATATAGGGTTTAAATCTTCATTATTGGGACGAAACCAATAATTGTGCTAATTGCACAATAAAAATTACACTCTCACAAAGGCTTCAAACAATATAACAACAAAACAAAATAAGAATGGGGTAAAATTAAACCAAATGAAATCCATTCCTGTGTTTTGTGGTGAAACTTGAGTTCACATTCCTAGTTAAAAAATGAAATGATTACAAACTAAAAGTGACAAGTAATTGTTTGTTGGATATTCTAAAGATTTAAAATGTTAAAGACTTATTCAACCTCATTCCAAGGAAATAAATATTACAAGAGATATTATGTTTGACAAAAATCTATTAGTTTATGAGCATAATTTGGTGTTAGTTACTAGCCCATGAATACTATACAATCATGAATTCCTAATACATCACCTTGTATATTTCACATTATGGGATATAGTTTTATCCTAAGTGTATTTGTAGATTCCTACATTGCCTCCTTGTATTATCTCCTAATGAGGTGTCAATGTGAGAAAAAATGAGGTGGTTTAATTTATGTATTATATGAATGTATCAATGAAATAAATACAATGTGAATCAAGAATATGTATTGATGCTTTTCTTGCCAAGTCATTTTCTTTGTCATGCAATGCATTTTATTTCTTAACATGGTACTAGAACTCCTTTTGTATTAAGGGCCTGATAGCTCTCATGTTAGTGTTCCATGAGTAACTCTACATAAATATTAGTAATATTCTCTTGTTGATCCCACTAGAAATCAGATGATAATAAATCTCTTTGATTCTCTATAAATCAATAAGTAATTCTAGGTTGCATTCCATCAACATTTGAGATCTTTCTTCTTAAGCAAGAAATTTTCTTGTTGCTACGTGGATATATATTATTAGGTAGCTATATCTTCCTTTTGTGCATACTTATGTGCCCATGTGGAGTTAGTTTAGTTGTGGATGCAAAAATAAAGCCACTCATATTTCTTGAGAAGAGCCGAAAGAAATAAAAATGAAGAAGTTACTACTAGAATCGGCCATTAGCGATTTTGACAATGGAAAATCAAGCAACACCAACATAGACAATGAGATTTTCTAAAATTTAAAATTGCACGACATGTGAGACTCTACAATTGGTGATGGATCTATTCATGATTAAAGAACCCATGTATCAATTATCAAAAGGAGCAACTTGATAGCTATGGGACCTAATATAATCGCATTTAAGCTTTTATTATTGAAATTTGGAAGGTGTCGTTCTCAATCATTTCATCATCAATTTGGTTAATGATCTATAATGTTGGAAAATTTCTTGTGGATCTGTTGGGGATGGAATTCCCCCATAGCATGTTTTGGGGCTCAAAGCCTAAGTTTTGGTCAAATATGTTGTAAGACTCTGCGAATTGAGGGCACGGAGTGCGAAAAGTATATTGAGTCATAGGGTTGTCTGCCCTAAGTATTGTAATGTAATGTAATGTCATGTTAACCTATCCATGGTCCACGGACCATGGGATTGTATAAATAGAGCGAGGCTATAAGTTGTAAAGATAAGAAGAGATGGATTAATTTAATGATCTAGTAGCGGATAGAGAAGAAGTCTAAGTGTATTGGGTCATAGTAGTAGGAAGAGGCTCTGCGGCTGAATGCGGAGAGGCCTAGTAGAGTCCACAACTGAGTGCGCATGGTGAAGTTGAGTTTATAACCAAAGAAAAAGAATAATAAATAGAATTTTGATTCTAAATACTCTGTATCTGTTTCTGTATGATTTTCTATGCATTTATACTGTTTTGATTATCGCGCGCACTTATATGAATACAAAACACTGTTAAGGATAATTGGGATCATACAGATAAGTTAGTAATTGGATAATATCAGGTTAATAGTAAGGAACTTGGGTAATAACATAGATCGCACCTCGAATAGAGCTGCGCGAAGGCAGCATTGCAGGCTGCAAGGTACTGATAGGTGCGCGTAGCGACGTGCATGCAGGGTCAAACCGCGGACCACCCAAAAACCATCAGACATCTCTAGGGTGCAGAAACCTGGTTCTAGCACCCTCCCATACTACTTTGGGTGAGACCTCAGTCCGCACTCTGCAAACTGTTGCCGAAAGGGCCAATAGTACCCGTATTTGTTTGGCTAAATCATCTGTGAACCTGGGTCAGGCCCCTATAAGGCAACAAATGGTTTCGTTGCCAAGACCGGGTTCTGCATAAGGGATGTCTGATATCATGTCATTGGAATCCAACAAAGAAATAAATTGAAGGGTCTTTGGACAAGAAGATTCACGAGTTCGCGGCACACGAAAACAAGAATCTGTGAATATCTAAAGAGTAGTGGTTGGAGCGCTACTTATATACAGAAATCCACGAAATTTTCTTTGCATCCTTTCCTTCTGAGCTGTATGAGTGGATCGCGAAGCTAGCAGATAGTCAGGGAAGGTGTAGGCTTGACAAACCAATCGTGTGGACTCTGGAATTAGTGTGCAGACTAAAAGCATTAGGAGATAAGATCGCGTGAGCTGTGGACCATTGGCTCGATCAAATTATAGGGGGATTTATCAATGAGTTCGCAGTAGATACGAGTGTCAGCTATAGTGAGGCGGAGCAACACTTCCTCAAAGGACCGTGAGGTAAGTATATTAAATCTTTGAACACTTAGATTAATATGTTATTGTGTGAAAAGTGTGTTATGCGAATAAATTAATGTTTGGGACTATGCAAAGTGGGAAGATCTACAGAAGCAGGGGTAGTGAAGAATTAGAAACCAGTCCCTTAATTTTACCCTCGCGGGAAAGCGAGGAAGAACTCATGAAAGTTTCTCCGAGAAGTGCAATCAGTCTGATAAGGCAGCGAATTCCGCGCTTACCACCTCCACCTACATCGCCACCTGTCTCACCCTCCTCACCTCTATCTCCACCCACCCCGCCTCCGCCACCACCACAGTTTAGTATGGTGAGTGCGATCAAACTACCGGTATTCAGAGGAGTAGGGAATGAAGATCCAAACCAATTCTGGTTCGTGGTAAGGGCGGTATGGGAAGCACAAGGCGCCATGGATGACAATATCAAGAAGGCTACGCTGGTGAGCGCGTTGCAGGATCACGCATTAACATGGTACATCAAGCATTCTAATGACCATCCGAATGCAGGAATCACAGAAATCCAAACCACGCTGAACAGGGAATTTAGCAGGCCAAATTCAGAGACACAATCAATTATCGGGTTCAAGGAAATCGTGATGCTCCTGAGCGAGACCCCCTAGGATTCAGAACAAAGACTGAAGGGTATGATTCACGAAGCCAACATGACGTTGACGGATGGACAAAACTGCGCATGGTTTGTAGTGTCACTAACACCGCATTTAAGGACGGTGCTGTCACAACAAAAGCTTTCCACCCACTCCGAAGCTTTGGAGATGACAATGAGATTGCATGAGACCCCTATACAAGACCCTGGTTTGGGAGTCCAAAAAATCCACACGCAACTACAAAATTTGTGTCTGGAGATGCAGAGTTTGAAACAGGATAGGAAACCTTAGCCAGAGGCATGCGAGGAGGTATGGTGCATAAAATGCAAAGGCCAGGGGCATGATAAGGACCATGGAACAGTGTTCATGAATTACTTAGCGGGAGGAGGGCTGATGCCATTAAGGCCCGAGGCACAAGTAGGACTAAGCACAGCGCCTGCACTATGGTGCGTGATCTGTCAGATAGGAGGAAAACACACAACAGATAATTGTCATCTATTGCAGAAGTATACGCAAACATCCCAACAATTGTTTTGTAATTTCTGTAGGTCGGTAGGCCATGATGAGCGCACCTGCAGAATTTATGAACTAATGATGGATCGGACTCCTGCCTATAGGGTGTAGACCAAAATGCGAGCCCTTGACCCAAATACAATAATGGCGCGTGCTGGATTTCAGGGGTGCAGACGAGGTCAAGGTGGAATGGGACCAAGAAGGGATCACGGACAACTAATTTGATACAATTGCGGGGGGCCAGGGCACTATGCTCACAATTGTACAAACCCAACAAGGACATCATGTTTGTACTATACTTAGTTTGATCATGAGGCAGAAGACTGCCCTACATTGATAGCGAGGCTGCGCAAAAAAGGGGTACTCCAACCTTCTCCGATTCAGAATTTGCAGATGATGAGGTCTGAGCTACGTGAAGAATACCCGAATGTAAACATGATGCTCAGGAGTGGTATGACCACTAGCGATGATAAAGGTAAGTAGTTAGAAGAAAGTGCGTGGGTTTGCAAGGCTCACTACCTTTCTCGAGACATGCATGAAACTGCTACGTGATAGCAAGGCAGTAAAAGGACTACAGGAACTTATCACTAGGTGTGCGGGGTTAGGAGAATCGTGCGTGGTCCGAAAAATTGGAAAGCATGCATTCCTCACAGGAAGGGAAATGAGGTTGACTGCGCAAATCAATGAGTATGAAATGGATAAGGTAATCCTAGATCTGGGGTCGGACGTGAATGTACTACCGAAACAAACATGGGAATGCATGGGAAAACCCGCGCTACAATGGTCTCCTATTCAGTTGCGAAAGGCGAACCAAACGAAGATCTTGCCCATGGGAAGATTACAAGGGGTAATGGTGGATATTGAAGGTGCAAGTGCGTAGGTAGATTTTGAAGTGATAGAGATTGTTGATCACAACAATCCCTATGTTGTGCTACTAGGAATAGATTGGGCCATCGATAATAACGGAGTCATCAATATGAAGAAGTGCAAAATGATTTTTGAGAAAAAGTCACTACGCATAGTAGTACTACTAGATCCAGCCGAAGGAGCGCGATACACTGAACTGGTGCGCGACAATGATAGTGATGATGATATCGATTGCTTCTACAAGATAACTACATGAGAACAGGATTGGGTGAATCCAACTACAGATGGAAGGATTTCGTGGGAGCGCGAAAGCTCCTACACTTTAGATTCAGATGAAGAAGTAGAGCGATGGCAGAATTAACTACACGAAGTAACAACGCTTAATTGCAACATGATGGTTAGATCACTGCACTGCATGACAACAGAGGCAAGGGATCTGTCTACATATGATGGGTTGATAGTGGTGGATGAATTCCTGAACAAATTTGAAAGTGCAATACCAGAACAACAGTGATTCGATGCTCTGAAATGGGCACTGCACACAACACCCATAGGATGGTGGGGTACACATCAGGGGAGTTTTGAGGACTGGTGCAGATGCAAGAGGATGATACACCTACAATTTGGCAAACCCCAGCTAAGGATGAGATCCGATTACCAGGGGCAAAAAAACTTGCGTGCCCACCTTTCCTGACGGGTACAGATATATGAAATGCAGCCCACACAAGCACACACCACCCCCATAATAGAGAATAGGAACAAAACGCAGCAGCAGGAAAGGTGACGCGCATTATCAATTATCCACAAAGAAGCATTCGACAAGGTGTGTGAGGTGCTGAATAGAGTTCACCAGGTGAAACGCACTGATTGGGACCTGCGCGTACCAACAGTTCCAGGCCTATAAGACAATGTGCAAAACCTTGACTGTGGAAACAATTATAAGGTTGAGGAACAAGGTAGGGACCATAATTCCTGAGGAGCATGCAAAGAGGAATCCACATGTAATAGCACCCTTAGGTGTGACAGTGCGCGATGCCCAGGATGAAGAAATCACACCGCTACACAAAGCAGAACACATAAGACTTCAGGAAGCCATTTAACAAGGGAATCTTAGACTTCGCAAACTTGAAAGGGACCGGTTACGACTAAGAAAGAAAAGCATTTTGACGGACGTAGAGGTCAAGAGGTTGGAAAACGAGACAAAGTGAGCATGTCAATAACCCAAGGATGGAAAGGCAAGGTGTGGATGATTATACCAATGAATTAGAATACTATCGCCAAGAATTGATTAGTTTGCTTCCATGGCTAAGTCCACATATCACCCAACGTAGTAACCAGGGGAACGCACTGCATACAGTGGAGCGTGCGGCGGCAACTATCGCGAGGGCAATTGAGGATTTTCCGCGGACTATACTGGAAGGCGAGATGGAGCCTCGCACAGGTGGTGCAACCACCTGACTAGTCGTCAGAGGAACAATCTCCGCACTCCAGGCAGTTGAAAGGGAGCACGGGACTATAAAAGAGTCTGCTTGGGAGCTACGCGATCAGAGAGGTGCGTGCAGAGTTAGCATGTCACAAGGTTCGTGCCCATGTAGGAGGACTACGGTGTCGCGCGAGTAGGCTGGGAAGTGACCGTTGGTGTCACTGTTCATGACGGGATGTCCGGTTTGAGGCCAAATGGAGCGGGCGGTGGACATTTAAGACAATAGTTATGGGCAAGATTTTGGAAAATCTGCCACCAAGAAAGCATTGATGGCCCGGAATTGGGGGGAACAATCGAATTTGAATTCAAAAGGTGCTATAAAACTCTAGGGGCTAGCCACGAGACAACACTTGTTCACTTGAGACTTGAGCGGTTGAATAGAGCACAGAGTGTTGAGCGTCGAGCGATATTTGAGCCCCTAGGTTTGCGAAAGATTGCATATAGTACAGACAAGATGAAGGATACTAGGGCAGGTTTGGGCTTTGAAGAAGGAACTTTCGGCGAGGCTGCGGTGACCCAAACGGTACTCGATTTTCCCGAAGATAATGGGGTTGCACCAAAAATCTCGAAATTCCCTCAGACGCCAAGACTGAAAAAAGATAAGTAGATAATGGGACTAGTCCACATGTCCCCGAGGAATCTGCGGTTTGGTAAACTATCAATGGAGGAAAATGGAAAGGTTGTCACCATTGAGTTAGATGAAGAGGAGGACTTGCAGGCTCTGATTTCCGAGGTAGAGGAAGAAGAAGATGTGGAGGTGGACATCCAACCAATGTGCTCTGCAGAAAAGTTGCCCGAGTATGTCCCTCCGCGAAAGGGGAAAGCTAAGGTACCAAAGGTTCTGGATGTAATGAAGAGTGTTATCCAGACCCTGCTCCTCCTTGATGGAATGATGTGTGCCTACCCTAAAATTTGAAGACTGGGACCTCGCGGATAGCTAGAAGTTACCACACTTAGAGACGAAGAGCCTAATGAAACAAAATACGAAGGGGCCGATGATCACATTACAACCGCGAAAATGGTTGCACAGTGTGGAGAAGGTTGGGTTGCTTCATCTACTATGGATACCACACTTTCACCGCATGCCCATTGCCATTTTTGTCATCAGGAAACTACTTTGCCTGGTGCATGATGGGTACTTATGGCTGGAGGAGCCTATTCCCATCACGACGGATCTCATCCATAGAATTTCTTGGCTTCCCTGTAAGGGAAAGGACCCCACACCGATAGCAGGAAAAATGGCAATTTGGCTCTCGCGAAAGCCATGAAGAAAAAATATAAGCTCGAGAAGAAAAAGAGAGGTTACGCCATTAGCAGTATCAACGATAAAGGGGTGCGCGTAGCTACCCAACTCCTGGCCCGAAAGGTAATGAGAAAATGCCGTGGCAAAGAAGTACCAGCACTGGTAGTTGTGTTGACCGAAGAATGCGTGGAGGGGGTCCAGTTCAACTGGGTCGAGTTCCTCTGTGAATAATTTTTGCTCAACTGCAAGGAGGCCCAGGAGCAGGGTAAGACCTTCCACTACACTTGGTTTCTCTTATCCATCTTGCTGGTAGTAGAACTACCGGAGGATAGTCAGTTCACGAGCATTGAGTGCGACTTACCAGAGGCTGTGAAGTATGCTTCACTCTGGGCTACCAAGGATGCGAAGTGGATTCATGATACAAAGATCTTCTAGGTGCTCATGGAGGCGAGCATTCGGATGTGGATTAATAGGAGGCCGCGGTTGTCCCCCATAATGCACAATAGTCTGTGAAGTTTTGCAGACTTCAAGGCAGACATGCACAATATTTACATCAGGGCATGAAAGGATCCGGTGCAAAAATGGATAAAGCCCCCATTCATAGCCACTAACGACACAATCTTCACAGTGTTAGAGTCATGGCCTCCCGAGTGGCGTGCCCCGGATTTGGCGGAATTGGAGAAGACAGCAGCGCAGAAAAGGAAGGAGGATACCAAGCTACATGTCACCCAGCTGGTCGAGAAAAGGCGCAATGAAAAAGCAGTAGCCGAGGTTAAGGCAGTCCGCGAAGCGGCATAGGCAACCGTGAAACAAAAGAAGGTCGTTGAAGCAGCAGCAGCACAAACAGTAGAGGTCATGATAGTGCAATCAAAGGAGGTCCAGGAAGTTTCTGTAGGACAGGAGGCAAAGGACATAGACCTTGCAGTAGAGGGTGCAGATCCAAGAACCACTTCGACCCAACTCAAACAGTCATGCATCCCAGAAAGATCGGGTCCACAGAAAAAGGTCAAGGCCTCGAAGCTAGCCATCGACCCAATCACATTGACTGAAGGCGACCTCTACAAAATTGGCGAGACGGTTCCCAATGTCACCAAGGAAGCACTCCAAGAAGTTATGACGGAGCAACAGACTGTGTTGGGGGCCCTAAGGGTGGAGCTGTAGGAACTATAGGTGCGGCCCCCACCAGAAGGAACCTTGTCCACCTACGTTGCAGCAGGAACATCAACAACTGAACAGATGCTATGCGCAAGGATGGCCAATACCATAGTGTTACCAAAAGGAGTGCTCACAGCAACAAATGAGATCGACAGAGCTGTGGTTAGCAGGATCAAAGGACTTGGCCTCAATTTGGCTGCCCTTCCGCGAGACACATTGTACCAACTGCAAGATGGAATAATAGCAGAACTCTGTGCTAGGGAGGGCCTTGTAATATAGAAACTGAGTGAGCAAAAGATCAAACTCAACCTACAACGTGATGAAATGGTATCACAGACTCAGCGGTTGGAATAGGTGGTAGACAATGCTTGCAAAGGCGTCCCATAGCTGGCCATCCCAGTAGATCTACCAGCAGCAGAACAGATCCACAGGTTGGTGACCAGCGTCTGCAAAGCTAGAGCAAAAACGAAAAAGGTTCAACTAGAGCTGAACCTGCAAATAGTCGAGCTGTGGTTGAAGGCGCAACCTTCCAGTCCCGTGGAAGTTAGAGAACAGTGCACTAGCACTATCCAAACAGGGTTGGAAGAAATTGGATGTGCAGTGCAAGGCTGTACCGCTATATTGGAACAAGCATTTGCGGTCCTCACATCTTTGCAAGAGGACCCCAACATACAACGCTTGGAAATATAGGCACGCGAACTTCAAGTGCAGTACTACAGTGTTTGAGTAACTGCACAGATAGTAGTCCTCACTCAACAACTTGCAAAGATGCAACAAGTTATGGCACTGAAGGAGCAGGTGGATGTGGTGCGACAGAAAGAGGCAGTTCTCAAAGCGTGCATCCAGCCATGGATTGATGAGTCCTTCACCATCACGACAGATATCGAAGGCAAGCTCACACATATGTAGGGGATGTATGCGCTAAGGCAGGGATTTTCTCTTGACAAAGAGGCTTCGGAAGAATGCATGCAACAGGTCCAACAAACCATAGAGCACTGTGCTGCAGACCTCCACGCCAAGATCGCAGTGCCAACAGAGTGACTCTAGGGCGAGTCACGATGTTTGTGTTGGGGGCCTGTTGGGCATGGAATTCCCCCACAACATGTTTTGGGGCTCAAAGCCCAAGTTTTGGTCAAATATGTTGTAAGACTCCGCGAATTGCGGGCGCGGAGCGCAAAATGTATATTGAGTCATATGGTTGTCTACCCTAAGTATTGTAATGTAATGTAATGTCATGCCAACCTATAGAGCGAGGCTCTAAGTTGTAAATATAAGAAGAGATGGATTAATGTAATGATCTAGTAGCGGATAGAGAAGAAGTCTAAGTGTATTAGGTCATTGTAGTAGGAAGAGGCTCTGTAGCTGAGTGTGCAGAGGCCTAGTAGAGTTCGCAACTGAGTGTGAAGGGCAAAGTTGATTCTATAACCCAAGAAGAAGAATAATAAAGAGAAGTTTGATTCTAAATATTCTATATTTGTTTCTATATGATTTTCTATGCATTTATATTGTTTTGATTATTGCACGCACTTATATGAATACAGAACGTTGTTAAGGATAATTGGGCTCATACAGATAAGTTAGTAATTGGATAATATCAGGTTAATCGTAAGGAACTTGGGTAATAACATAGATCATGCCTCGAACAAAGCTGCACAAAGGCAGCATTGCAGGTTGCAAGGTACTAATAGGTGTGCGTAGCGACGTGCACACAGGGTCAAACTGCGGACCACCCAAAAACCATCAGACATCTCTAGGGTGCGGAAACCTGGTTCTCGCACCCTCCCATACTACTCCGAGTGAGACCTCAGTCCGCACTCCGCGGACTGTTGCCAAAAGGGCCAATAGTACCGGGATTTGTTTGGCTAAATTATCTCTAAACCCGAGTTAGGCCCCTATAAGCCAACAAGATCCATCACATAGGAATTTAGTTGTTGAAGTTTCAAACCAACTACATTTTTTGGTTTGAAACATTGAAAATAAATTGTTAGTTCGAAATATAAACAATAACATCTTTATATGGTAAATCCACGAGAATTTTATCAACATAAACCAAATCATAGAAGTCCTTATACTAATCTATAATGTTTTTAAATTTTCTTACTCGAGGGGGTCTTCTTCACATTTTTCCGTAAGTTTTCCTAAGATTTTAGTCAAATTCATTCATGTTTTAAGTTTTGTGGATCTTCCCAACAACCTATCCACATTTTGTAGGTCCACTGATCTACTTCCCTCTCCTCTACATGATGATTTAGCATCTAATGAAGTCCATATTGACTCGGGTAAGCTTGGTGGAGGGTTGACTAGCATCAAATGATCCTAATTCCCATCAAAGTGTCTTCCTTCGTGCAATTGAATCATTATGAATCTCCTTCATTTGTGGCATAGAAATTGTAGTGAATTGCTAAACAAAATTGTAAATCTACCATATCTTTGAAATGAAAGTTGGCACTGCAAAAATTGCATGGATCAAACTAGTTCTTTTATTTAGACTCCATGCAAATTGTACCCATGAAAGAATGTAGATCAATTTATATGAAAATAATACAAAAATAATTTATGATTTTTCCAAATACATCCTACACAACATAAGTATTTAATATTAAAAAGATCATATGAGAGAGAATCACTACCTAGACAAAAAGAATAAAATCTAGAGATCCCTAAACGCACCTAACTCCCCACTGAGACATTTAGTTGCTTTTATTGAAATAAAATATCAGTTTGAATGCCACACACAATTGTATCTTCATAATTCATTTTAAAATGTGCATAAGAAACAAGTATCCAATGAACTAGAGCTTTTGAAAGTGGGAAACTATTTTTTCTTAATGGTTGAGTAAAGCCATAATCAAACAAAGAGGAGGTGATGTAAAAAAATATTTTATGTATTCGTTTTGTTTTTCATCATATTTGGTAAAGAGTTACACTATAAAATCAAGTGGAAGGTTTTAATGTAAAGAATTGAAAGCTAAAGCACATCATATCAAAGTATTATAATTGAGGGAAAATATTGAAGCTCTCTATTTGTTCTTAGGCACACAATTGCTTTCACAAGAGAAATATCCTATAGTAAAATCATATTTTATTTGGTCTCATACTAGATCCACTCGAGATCTAAATAATGGGGTCTAAAAAATTTAGTTATTATGTGCAATAGTGAAAATTTTCATGCTTGTGTCCTTATGACTTTTTATGTTTACTTTTGATGCTTAAAATATAATTGCAATCTCTTATTCATTCATAACATGAAGAATACACAATAATTTAATGAAATTAAACCATCGTAATCAAGTAGCTTTGAATAAGATTCAAGCATTCAATTTGTTAACCTTATCAACATTCATCAATTTTGTAGGTTTTAACCCTATACAGAAATTACCTGCAAACGAATTCTTAAAAAAAAATAGAAAATATACATGGGTGAGAAACACAAAACAAATACACATATATTTTCTCCTGGATCCCAAAACCGGGGCTACCAAATCGATTTTCATTATATTCCTTTCAATGTTACAATACATATATATATAGATATATGTATATATAGATATAGATATATATATATATATATATATATATATATATATGTATATGTATATGTATATGTATATGTATATGTATATGTATATGTATATGTATATGTATATGTATATATGTATATGTATATATATATACATATATGTATATATGTGTGTATATATATATATATATGTATATACATAGATGTATATATACACATGTATATACATATATATATATATATATATATATATATACATATATGTATATATATATATCTATATATATATATATATATATATATAGACATGTTGAAGCATTCATGAACCTAATCCTTTAAACATTGATTTAGAACATAGTTGTAGTTCCCTTGATCGGATCTAAAAAATATCATGGGTAGAAAACCATCATGCCCAAAACCATGTGCAAAACCCATGCAAAAAACCACAGGTAGGTCCGCCCACCTAATATAGGGTCCAAAAACAAATTCACAGGGTGCTGCCCCAGACCCCATACTGGGGGGCCTGCTGCAACCAATGAATAGGGGGAGCGATACCCTACACATGTGACTTGTCGTGGAAAGAATATAACACACACCCAACAAATTCAAATTCAATATTAGTTTTTAAAAATATGCTTGCAATAGTTATTTTATAAGTGTGAAATTAAACTTGATTTGAATTGTAATTTTTGGGTGCATTCTTGTTTGAACTTGACACACAAAAATTAATTGAGACAATGTATTGTTGAATCCCCATTGAAATAGTTTAGTCAAAACTGAAAAGGTTGAGTGGATAAAACTCAAACCACTGTAAAAATCATGAGTTGTGGTACATTTTCGATAATATCTAACACCCTAATCTTGCTAGAAACTAAATCAAGAAAGTGATTTCAAGTGAATTGCAAGCGAGGGAATTCAAGCAAGCAATCAGGAAAACATTTATGGTTGGACTCATAGAATTAGTTTTCTTATTAGAAACTTTGTTGGAAACAACCAAGAGTAGTTTGGTCATACCAATAAACAAAATACTAGAAAATGTTATCACATGTTTGTTGTCATACAAACAAAGGTTCTTTGGGTGCGATCTCAATCCCAACTCTTGAATGACAAGTTGTGGGATCTCAAAAATTAGGAGTCAATGAACCATTATAAGCTTGTACTTTTTTAGAGAAACCCTCTCTTTGATGATGGTGGTGGTGATTTAGAGTTCACTCATCAACAATCCAATAAAACAACTTTAGTTGAAGATGAAGATGAAGTTATACATGTAAAATTAAATGTCATATTTCCAATTACATTGTACTGAAGAAATAAAATTCAACAAAAATCGAGAAGGTTTAAGATATGGTGTTGAAAATATATTTAATATCCTAAATTACTCAAAATCACCTAAGTTTGTGAATGGAGGATGTCTTGATCCAAAGAGTTTAGAAATAAATAAGGAAACCAAAGTGCCAACGTTGCAATCACACTAGTCATATGGAAGACTTATGTTATGATCTTCATCTTTGTTAGAAATACAATAAGAAAAATCATTTAGTTGATAAATGTTCCAATGGTTAAAAAAATTGCAAAATTAAAGATTTACTTTCAATGGATCAATCCTTGGTAGTGGTCACTAATAAAAAAAGTGATTGTATTGGTATTACTGAAGAATTCAACCACAAGTAAAGACAAATATTACAACAAACAATGAAATGAGGATGAAACTCTCCTACACCTTAAGGTTAGAGTGTAAAATTCAAATGAAAATGGTTAGTGGTAAACCAAAAACCACCCACGATCTCTCCTTTTAAGTAAAAAAATAGGGGAATTGATAATGGTGTCAAACTTGATTTTGACAACAACAACAAAATTTGTCACATCAGCAAACAAATTATCACATGGAATCAATAATCTATAGATGGTAAGGTTTGGAAGAATTATAATTCAATGTCTTATTATTGAATCATAGACAAGATATAGGATTGGGATAATTTTTTTAGAGAAATATTGTGGACATTTTGTTCACATGGATGATTATTCTACCTAAAAAGGAACATTTGAATCCTTCTATATTATAGCTTGGCATTTGATTTAGTATTTATGAATTTTCAAGGATGTGTAAAACTTGTAATCAATTAACTTCTCTTGGTTCTCCCTCATCATATTGTATTTCAACATCCATATTTGGTGGTTTTTCAAGAAGTTCTTCCTTGAGGCTCAACTCAGGAGTTTCATCAGAAAGAGTTTGGACTTATGATTGAGAGGGGAATTCTAACCTATTTATCCTATACAACCATGAATTCCTATTACACTACCTTGTATATTTCACATTATTAGATATAGTTTTATCCTAAGTATGTTTCTATATTCCTACTTTTCCTCCTCTTGTCTTGTCTCCTAGTTAGGTTTCAATGTGAGAGAAAATGAGGTGGTTTCACTTATGTATTATATAATTGTATCATTAATGTGACTAATATGGCTTGAGGATTTTTCCACCAAGTAAATGTCTCTTGTCCTATCATGTGTTTTATTGCTTAACATTTGTGTTATCTTTGGCCCATAAGCCATCTTCAAGTCCTATTCTAGTTTCTTTTTTAGATGATGATAACGATGACAAAATCCACCTTTGGATACTAACCTTCCTCCTGTTGGTTCCATTTAAAATAACTTTATAGATAGGCCATTTATCAGGAGAAGAAACTAGTGATCTTGATGGTTATTCTATAGATAAACACCATACATGTTCATAGTTCCAACAAGCCCCCTCTCTTTTGGCTTAGGTTTCAAAGACTCGTGATCAAGAAGCAATTATAGATGCTTATGACCATCCATATTGAGACACAACAATGAATAAATGATATTTTTCCCTATTAATGAATGAAACTTAGGATCATGTACCTCTTTGAAAGGAAGAAAAATTGTCAAATGTAAATGTGTATAGAAATAAGTATGAAAGAGATGGAAGTGTTGAAAGAACAAGGTCGAGGTAGTTGCCAAAGTATTTTCTGAATTCGAAAGAATTTAATACAATGAAATATTTTCCCTTTTACCAAAAATGAATTCCATCCACCTTGTTCTAGCTCTTATTGTTAGGTCCCTATAATACTAATGATTCCCACATTACTATTGTCATTGTATCCATTATTGTTATTATTGTGCACTTATTGTCCCCATATTGTTATTAGTATGCCCCATAGAAACCCATTATTGTTATTGTTGTGCCCTTATGTTATTACCATCAGGCCGGCTTGATTATATTATGACCCCTTAGACTCCTATATATAAAATGGAGGTTTAGTAATTTGTATTATCCAAGGATTGTTCATTTGTGTAATTTAAAGGAGGTTTCCCCCTTAAAGAGGTTGAATTCTAAGGCATTGATCTATCTTTTCTATCTTTTTGTGAGCTGGTTTCCTAACATTTGGTATCAGAGGTTTGGATTCTAGGGTTTCGCTACTCCAAATAGGTCATCATGTAATTTTCACTATAACTTTTTTTTTTACGACATTTCAGAAGCTAAAAAACAAACCCATTTGAGCCGAAATCATTCTGAACTTCGGGTCTGAATTTCAAAGCTTGCCTCACTATATTTTCGAAGATATAAGCTGAGGACGTTAGGGTTTTTGGAGACTCTCGAATTACATTCCAAACAAGTGACTTGGGGAAAATTATCATAACTTTTGTTTTGAGCATCGGATTGAAATTTCGTAAGAATTTTCAGAAAGAGAACGGCCTGTAGTTTTCTGTATATCAGTTTCAGGTACTAAGGTCTAAACAGTGATACGTGGAACTTCATACAAGTTCGCTCTACTGAACTAGTCTATAATCAGGTTACCGTGGGAGATTTGGCATAACTCTTCCTTGGAGAATCCAATATTGATCAGAATTACGGGGTTAGAAAGAGGACTCAAAGGGCTAATGTAGGATACGATTTTAGATATTCGAGATCCGCAGTTACAGAGATACAACATATTCAATATCGAGCTCTTACAAAGTGAAAAAAGGTGTGCGGTTTTTTTTTTTAATTTTGCATAAGATTGGTTTGAAAAATTAGTTTGAAGGAATTCAAAGGGAATAGTGAAGAATTATTAGCATCAATTGATGGCGCGAAGAAATAAAATGGAAACTCCTTGTAGGAAACCTGAAAGCTCTAGCATGACTCGTGAAGAAGAGGAAGAAATGCAACATGATATATCAAAATTACAAGACCAAGTACAACAAATTTCACTCTCACAAAAGGTAATTGAAGCCAAGATGAATGGTGTGGAAGCTAATATGAATGGAATGCAAGTTAATATGGATGGTGTGGATGCTAAGATGAATGGCATGGACGCTAAGATGAAAGAATTGAAGTTAAATTTGAATAAGTTGGTACAAGAAATGGTTACTAATGGTGAAAGGGTAGTAAAGGAAACTCATGATGAGAACAAAAGAAATGTTAATCATGATTTCATAGACTCTAATGTTGGATTGAAGACCCACCATGTTCCAAAAATTGATATGAGGCAGTTTGATGGCAAAGATCCCTGAACATGGATACTACAGATGGAGCAATTTTTCGATCTCCATAATGTGAAAAACACACAAAAGGTACGTATTGCAACTTTATATTTGGAACCAAATCAGTTTGTATGGTATCGATGGCTTTGCTCTCGTAAACAAATTGTCACTTGGGCAATTTTTATGGAAGAAATGATAGCACATTATGAGGATACAAAATGCAACACCTTTTTTAGCCAATTGATAAATCTCAAACAAAAGGTTTCAATGAAGGAGCACATTGAGGACTTCCAAAATTGAACATAAGGGTAAAATATATTCTAGAGGAACATAGGATTGATGTGTTCATAGGGACTTTAAAAGATAATATCCAACATGAGGTTCACCTTTGGGAACTTGATTCATTGGAGAAGGCATTCAGGTTAGCAAGAAAAATGGAAAGCAAAATTATGGCAACTAGGAAGCCTACCACTCACAACTATAAATATGGAAGTGTTGCTGCCCCTAGCCTTCCACAACCTACAAGGTTGACACCACAACAATTGGAAGAAAAAAGAGCAAAAGGGATTTGTTATAGTTGTGATAGCAAGTGTTGTGTGTGGAGCATGATTGTTCAAAGGTCTTTGTTTCAGCCGGGTGCATACCCCAGGAAGTCTTGTACACCCCTCCAAGCGAGGGCGACTTGTCCCCCCCGTGGGGGTCCGGGGGCCAGCGGTCCCCCGGCAAGGGCTTGGGGGCAGCACCCCCGAAGCTAAAAACAAATGTAAAATTGCCTTGTAAAAGTATAGTAATTTCTAGTCAATCTGGGCCGTTCATTAGGCGGATGATCTGACGGTAGAACTTATGTTTAGTTTAGGGTTTTTGCCCTAGAAGGTAACCCCTCTCTTTGTATGAGGGTATTGTATTTGAGGCTGTGAAATAGATGTGTATTCTATGAGCGAGAAACAGAGAGGTGAGATTGTGAGAGAAAACAGAGGATATTACAGCGGATTTGTTGTAGGTTGTGTCTCTTCATTTTGCTGGATAATAGAAAGGAAGGACTGGCTATTCGAGGTGGACGTAGCCCAAACTGGGTGAACCACATATATCTGTGTCTCTCTTGTTTTGTGCATTTTCTGTGTTTATATTTCTGCAATATTTTATCTGTTCCATTGCTCCGTAATATATAATTTTCTAACAACTGGTATCAGAGCCGAAGGTCTATTTGGCTGATAAACTCGCAGGAAAGAAGGGTTCCTGGTTCGAGTGGGAGCAATGGCGGAAGATGGTAAGTTTAGGGTCGAGAAATTTAACGACCAAAACCTCTCGTTGTGGAAGATGCAGATGGAAGATTATCTATATCAGAAAGATCTATACCTACCATTGGGCGGAAAAACAAAGATGCCGACGGGTATGAAAGATGAAGAATGGAACCTTCTCGATAGAAAGGCACTCGGAACAATACGGTTGTGCCTTGTTGCGTCAGTCACCTTCAACATTTCAAAGGAAACCACGACAAAGGGTTTGATGCAGACGTTGTCGAAACTATACGAAAAACCCTCGGCCTCAAACAAGGTATTTCTTATGAAATGGTTATTTAATATGAATATGTCAGAAGGTGGATCTGTTGCAAACCATTTAAATGATTTTAATACAGTTACAAGTCAGTTAAGTTCTGTAGGGGTAAACTTTGATGATGAAGTTAGAGCTTTGTTATTCTTATGCTCATTACCAGAAAGTTGGAATGGTTTGGTAATGGCCATTAGTAACTCTGTTTCTGGATCTAGTACTTTAAAGTTTGATGATGTTGTCGGTGCTATCCTTAGCAAGGAAATGCGACGGAAAAGCTCCGGTGAGACATCAGGAAATGCTTTGAGTGCAGAGCCTAGAGGAAGAAAAATGGAAAGAGGAAAGAGCTCAGGATATCGCAGTAAATCAAGGAAAGGTAGATCCAAGTCCAAAATGGGGATAGTGTGCTAGAAATGTGGAAAGAAAGGACACCTAAAGAAAGACTGTAGATCTCGGAAGGGAAAAGAAGGAGATGCACAGCAAGAAAACAATCATGAAGCAAATGTGACAGGTGAGGTGTTACAAGATGCTTTGATTCTTTCTTTCGAAAATATTACTGATTCCTGGGTGGTAGATTCAGGGGCTTCATTCCATGCCACACCTGATAAGAAATACTTTCATGACTATGTTCAAGGAGATTTTGGACAAGTTCGTCTGGGTGATGATAAACCCTGTAAAATCGTTGGAATGGGTAAGGTTCTTGTAAAACAACAGAATGGAAACCAATGGCTATTAAAGGAGGTAAGGCATGTTCCAGATCTAAAGAAAAATCTGATTTCAACAGGGCAGTTAGGCGGTGAAGGTTTTGTGACAACTTTCACAGATAAAGCTTGGAAGGTCACCAAAGGAGCCCTGGTAATAGCAAAAGGCAAAAAGGTTGGTACATTGTATTTATGCAATGGTATTTCTAACTCTGTTAATGCTTTAACTTCCAAAGGAGAAGATGCAGCATTATGGCATCGTAGGCTCAGACACATGAGTGAAAAGGGGATGAAGATTCTTCACTCAAGGAATTTGTTGCTGGGTTTGAGGAATGTTGATTTGGACTTCTGTGAGAATTGCATTTATGGAAAACAGAAGAGAGTCAGATTTCTCAGAGTTGGGAAAGAAAAGAAGAATGAAAAATTAGAGCTTGTGCATACAGATGTATGGGGACCTGCTCAGGTATCATCTCTCGGTGGCTCTCGTTATTATGTTACTTTTATTGATGATGCAACTAGAAAAACTTGGATTTATTGTATTAAGAATAAATCTAATGTATTTGATACTTTCATGAAATGGAAAGCTTTGGTTGAGATTGAGACAGGAAAGAAATTGAAGTGTCTTAGATCATACAATGGAGGTGAATATTGCAGCAAAGAGTTTGATAGGTACTGTTCAGAGCATGGAATTCGCAGAGAGAAGACAGTTCCAAGAACACCACAAGAAAATGGTGTGTCAGAAAGGATGAACAGAACAATCATGGAGCGTGCAAGGTGCATGAGATTGCATGCAGGATTGCCTTTACAGTTTTGGGCAGATGCTGTAGATACTATTGTTTATCTAATAAACAGAGGGCCTTCAAGTTCCTTGGATGGTGGTGTTCCAGAGGAAGCATGGACAGTCAAAAAGGTAAACTACTCTATTTTGAAAGCCTTTTGGTTGCGAGGCCTTTGTCCATATTGATAAAGAAAATATAACAAAGCTTGAGGCAAAGTCAAAGAAATGTACCTTTATTGGATATGGTGTTAATGATTTTGGTTATCGCTTATATGATTACGAAAATCACAAAATCATTAGGAGCAGAGATGTAATATTCAATGAAAAGGTCTTGTATAAGAATCAGTTGCAGGAAAAGAAACAGGAAAAGGAAAACAAGGAATACGTAGTTCTTGATGAAATCACTGAAAAAGGAAAGGTGCCTGAAAATAACAATAATTAACAACCACAACAAAAGCAACCACCACAACAACAACAAGCACCCCAAACACCTGAAAGTGGTGTTAGAAGATCTACCAGGATAAGTAGACCCCCTGAACGATACTCTCCTTCATTATATTATTTATTTTTGACTGATTCTGGTGAACCCGAATGTTATGAAGAAGCAATGCAGGTTGAAAGTAGGAAGAAGTGGGAGGTAGCCATGGAAGAAGAGATGGACTTCTTAATGCATAACCAGACTTGGGATTTAGTCAGGTTGCCTGTAGGAAAAACTACATTGAAGAATAAATGGGTTTACAAGCTGAAGGAAGAAGATGGAGGAAAACAGAGGTATAAAGCTAGACTTGTGGTGAAGGGGTTTGCACAAAAGAAAGGTATTGATTTTGATGAAATATTTTCTCCTGTTGTTAAAATGACTTCAATCATAACCATTTTAAGTCTTGTAGCAGCTGAAGATTTGCATCTTGAGCAGTTAGATGTAAAGACAGCCTTTCTCCATGGGGATTTGGAGGAAGAGATATATATGAAGCAGCCACAAGGATATGAGGTGAAAGGGAAGGAGAAACTAGTGTGCAGGTTGAAGAAGAGCTTGTATGGCTTAAAACACGCTCCAAGGTAGCGGTATCTAAAATTTGACAAGTTTACGTCTGAACAAGGTTATACTAGATGTCACTCTGATCATTGTGTTTATTTGAAAAAGAAAAATTATGGCAGCTATATTATATTGTTATTGTATGTAGATGACATGCTTGTTGCAGGATCTAACATGCAAGAAATAAATGTGCTCAAAAGAAAATTGGCAAATTCATTTGCAATGAAGGATTTGGGAGCTGCAAAACAAATCCTTGGTATGAGAATAACTAGAGACAGGAAAAATCGTAAATTAACATTGTCTCAGAATGAGTACATACAAAAGGTGTTGAAAAGATTTAACATGCACAATGCAAAACCAGTTAGTACACCTTTTGCTAGCCATTTCAAACTTAGCAAGGAAATGTGCCCAAAGACCCAAGAAGACATGGATTATATGTCTAAAGTTCCATATGCATCAGCAGTTGGAAGCTTAATGTATGCAATGGTCTGCACAAGGCCTGATATTGCAGATGCAGTGGGAGTTGTAAGCAGGTACATGAACAATCCAGGAAAGGAACATTGGATGGTAGTGAAATGGATTCTCAGATATTTGAAAGGTACCACAAATAAAGCATTATGCTTTGGTGGTTCAAACATCTCCCTACAAGGATATGTTGATTGCAGATATGGTAGGTGACAGAGATAACAGGAGGAGCACTACAGGATATGTATTTACTGTTGGAGGAACAGCTGTCAGTTGGGTTTCAAAAATCCAAAGTGTTGTTGCACTTTCAACAACAGAAGCAGAGTATGTTGCTGCTATAGAGGCTAGTAAAGAAATGATTTGGTTACAAAGGTTTATGGGTGAATTAGGTAAGGAGCATGATATGGGCACATTATACAGTGATAGTCAAAGTGCCATTCATCTTGCAAAGAACTCAACATTTCATTCCAGGACTAAACACATACAGCTCAAGTACCATTTCATACGATCAGTGTTGGAAGATGGAGAGTTGAAGCTGGAAAAGATACACACTAGCAAGAATCCTGCAGATATGCTAACAAAAGTTGTAACCAGGGAGAAACTGAGAACATGCTCAGTTTCAATTGGTCTTCAAGGATGACGATGAAGATGAAAAACAGCCAGGTCCAAAGAGGAGTCATTGTCCAGCAAATGAAGCAGCAGTGGAGTTGCTACAATCATTCTCCAAGTGGGAGATTGTTGTGTGTGGAGCATGATTGTTCAAAGGTCTTTGTTTCAGCCGGATGTATACCCCAGGAAGTCTTGTACACCCCTCCATGCGGGGGGGACTTGTCCCCCCCGCGGAATCCGGGGGGGCCGATCCCCCCCGGCTGGGGGGTCCGGGGGCCAGTGGTCCCCCGGCGGGGGCTCGGGGACAGCGCCCTCGAAGCTAAAAACAAATGTAAAATTTCCTTGTAAAAGTATAGTAATTTCTAGTCAATCTGGGTTGTTCATTAGGTGGATGATCTGACGGTATAACTTATGTTTAGTTTAGGGTTTTTTGCCCTAGAAGGTAACCCCTCTCTTTGTATGAGGGTATTGTATTTGAGGCTGTGAAATAGATGTGTATTCTGTGAGCGAGAAACATAGAGGTGAGACGGTGAGAGAAAACAGAGGATATTACAGCGGATTTGTTGTAGGTTGTGTCTCTTCATTTTGTTGGATAATAGAAAGGAAGGACTGGCTGTTCAGGGTGGACGTAGCCCAAACTGGGTGAACCACATATATCTGTGTCTCTCTTGTTTTGTGCATTTTCTGTGTTTATATTTCTGCAATATTTTATGTGTTCCATTGCTCTGTAATATATAATTTTCTAACAGCAAGTACACTAAAGGTCATAAGTGTGCTCAGAAGAAATTATTCTACATAGATTGTGAAGAGGAGGAAGAAAAGGAATAAGAAATGTCAAAAGAAGAGGATATACTCTAGGAACAAACCATAGATAAATAAGAAATGAATCCAACCATATCTTGTAATGCATTGGCTGGAATTACCACTCCTCAAAATATCAAGATAGAAGGACATATCAAGAAGAAAAAGGTAATAATATTGATTGATTCGAGAAGTACCCGTGATTTTATTCAATGTAAGATAGCCAAGGAATTGAATTGCTTCCTATATCTAGCACTAGAGTGTCAAGTGATGGTTGCAAGTGGAGGAACCATAAATTTCTCTGGAAAGTGCCATAATATGAAGCTATCCATGAGACAATATGTATTTAATAACCCAATGCTTTCCATTCCAATGGGTGGTGCGGATGTTGTACTAGGAGTCCAATGGCTACAATCCTTGGGTACCATAGCTTTAATTTTCAAGAACTTTTCATGAAATTTTGTGTGGAAGGAAAGGAAGTTGAATTAAGGGGTATTGTAGGGAAAACAGGAAAGATAATCAGCTCTAACCGTATGACAAAGCTTCTAAAGAAGGAACAACGAGGCGTAATTTCACAATTATGTTCGCTAGAGGTTCCCACATCGAAATCATCTATTTCTCCAGATCTCAAAAAAGTCTTGGAAAATCATTCTAAGGTATTTGAGACTCCCAAAGGCCTCCCACCTATTCATGGTCATGATCATGCTATTCATTTGATTCCAGGAAGTGTTCCACCAAACATCAGGCCATATAGATATCCCTATGCCCAAAAGAGTGAAATTGAACTTATGGTTGCAGAAATGCTAGAGGCTGGTATAATTCAACCTAGTCAAAGTTCTTTCTCTGCTCCAGTAGTATTGGTGCACAAGAAGGATGGATCATGGTGCATGTGTCTAGATTATAGGGAGCTCAAGAAGCTCACTATTAAAGATAAATTTCCCATTCCTGTCATTCATGAATTATTGGATGAATTGCATGGATCAATTTACTTCACCAACTTGGATCTTCATTCAGGATATCATCAAATCAGAATGAAGATTGAAGACATTCTGAAAACAACATTTAGAACTCATGAGGGTCATTATGAATTTTCGGTCATGCCTTTTTGCCTTACCAATGCACCTTCTACATTTTAAGGTTTGATGAATTCCATTTTCAAACCCTTAGAAAATTTGTGTTAGTGTTTTTTGATGATATACTAATCTACAACAAGTCTTGGAAGGATCATGTTGAACATGTTGACAGTGTGCTCAAACTATTGAAGGAGAAACAATTATATGCAAAAAGCTCCAAATGTTTCTTTGGAGTACAAGAGGTGGAATATCTGGGTCATATTGTATCTCATGAAGGTGTTAAGGTAGACCCTAGAAAAATTAAAGCCTTTAAGGAATGGAAAATCCCCACATCCATAAAGCATCTGCGAGGATTTCTCGGGTTGACAGGGTATTATCGCAAGTTTGTGAAGAATTATGGGAGAATAGCAGCACCTCTAACAACATTATTGAAGAAATATGCATTTTCATGGACTCTAGAGCAACAAAGTCCTTCGAACATCTTAAAGAGGAAATGTGCCAAGCACCGGTCTTAGCTACGTCAGACTTCACAAAAACCTTTATTGTGGAATGTGATGCTTCAGGAAATGGAATTGGTGTTTATTTAATGCAAGATGAAAGACCCATTACTTTCGAAAGTCGTCCAATCAAAGGAAACTATTTACACAAAGCTATTTATGAGAAGGAAATGTTGGCAATACTACATGCACTTAAGAAATGGCGACCCTACCTAATGGGAAGACACTTCAATACTTTTTAGGACAAAGATTATCCTCTCAAGAGAAACAAAAATGGGTCACAAAGATGTTGGGTTATGACTTTGAAATCATCTACAAAAAAGGGAAGCAAAATGTTGTGGGAGATGCACTCTCAAGAAAGGATGAAGATGTGGAAGCATTGTTGTGCGCCATTTCTATTATCCAACCAGATTGGATAAACGAAGCAAGGGATGAATGGAAGAATGACGAAGAAGTGTGGGAACTCATTCAAAAGTTACAACAAGATTCTAGTACATCTGATACATTTAGCTAGAAAAATGATTCGTTATGGTACAAATATCGCTTATACCTATGTAAGAATTCCCAACTCAAACAAAAGACTCTTATGGAATTGCACACTTATCCCTTAGGAGGGCACTTGGGATTTTTAAAAACTTACCACAGGGTTAAGAAGGAATTTTTTTTTTGTTGTCAAAGTGCCATGGCGGAGGGAGGAAGAAAGGGAAGACAGGAGAAGGAGGGAGAAGGGAAGACCACCTGGAGAGAGCAGGAACAGATTACGATGGTGACTGATATCTCTGGAGAGAAGGATATGGAAATTGGGAAGGAGGATGGTGGGGCGAGAGTGACTTTTGAAGTTGGGTAGAGCAGCAGAAACAACAACAGAGGTAGGTCGGGTAAAATAGGTAAAGGAAGGAGACACAAGGGACGAGGAAGAACGAGGCAGGATGAATATGGCGAAATGGAGACTCCAGCACCAGATCAGCAGAAGAGAGGGCGGCGTTCTATCGGGCAGGCAGCTCAGGCAGCGGAGACAGCCTACAGTAAAGGAACAAACGAAGACATAAGGAGGATAATTGATGCGTTGGAGAACAGAGTGTTGGAAGAACCCTCGGATCCTGAAATGGAGGAGTGGAATACCCTGCTGCCGAACCCTGGGAACACGAGAGGGAGATTAACGCTATACAAGCAAGCATTACATATGTACTGGGTGATGAATCATCTGCTTGCCAGAGCCATGGAGCAAGTTGCAGTTGAGATGACAGAGATAGCCCAAGGGATGCCGGATATGAAGAAAGAGATGGCCAGTCTGCAGTTCATGACTCGGAAACAGGACATCAAAATAGAGGAAATTCGAGGTATGCTGAAGGACCTGACAAAGGCAAAGCGAGATGAGGAGACTAAGCAAGAAATTACGGTAGATTGAAGTGTCTGCCCAGTTACTCTTTTTGAATTTTGCATGTTGTTATAAACTGTAGTGAACCTATGTACAAGGTAGTTTGTCAGGTTTCTGAATCTAGACAGCTAGGGACAAATTGCAGATAGAATACTGTCATGATTTTTGATAGGCTATGTTTTTACGTTGGATAAGTAAACTTCTTCAGACAATATTTTTGAGGGACCAACAGACCCGGTTTCCCTTTGGGGCGGGTTGAGGTCGCCTTTGCTTGTATAGTTTAAATTCGCTGTATATAATAGAAATGGAAACGTCGTAGCTTACAAAAAAAAAAAGGAATTTTTTTGGGATGGCCTCAAATGCGATATTCAAAAGTTTGTGGCAAAATGTTTGGTTTTCCAACAAAATAACGTTGAAACAATTAAGACCCCAGGTCTATTACAACCTTTATCCATCCCAAGCCAACATTGGGAGGAGGTTTCAATGGATTTTATCACAGGTTTACTCAAGTCCGAAGGAAAGAGTGTCATCATGGTGGTAGTTGACAGACTTACCAAGTATGCACACTTTTGTGCATTATGGCATCCATTTAAATCCAATGCAGTTTCTACTGCATTTATGGAAACAATTCAAAAGATACATGGAAACCCAAAGATTATGGTAAGTAACAAAGATCCCATTTTCATTGGAAATTTTTGGACATAATTATTTTCTTGTCTCGGTACTTAGTTAGCTCATAGCTCATCTTATCATCCTCAATCTGATGGGAAAACTGAGATAGTAAACAAATGTTTGGAAGGATATATTCGTTGCTTTGTATCTGATAAACAGACACAATGGGTCAAATGATTGCCTCTAGTTGAATGGTGGTATAACACTTCCTTCCATACTACAACAAAAATGACCCCATTTATGGAACTTTATGGATATCATCCACTATCCATCACATCATATTTAAGAGAAAATTCTAAGGTTCAAGCAGTGGAACATCACATCGATCATCAACAACAACTTCTCCAACACTTAAAGGATAACCTCACGTTGGCGCAGAATAGAATGAAACAACAGGCAAATCAACATCGCAATGAAAAAAAATTTGATGTAGGTGACTGGGTATTCCTATGGCTACAACCATATAAACAAATGTCCCTCAAGCAAGATAAAAAGAATAATAAATTATCATCAAAGTATTATGGTCTGTACAAGGTGTTGCAAAATATTAGTACTATGGCATACAAATTGAAGCTTCCTGTGGCTTCCTAAGTGCACCTAGTTTTCCATGTTTCATGTTTAAAGAAGGTTATAGGTGACAAGTTCCCAGTTCAAACAATATTTCCAAAACTTGACAAGGAAGGAAAAATCATATTGGAACCGGAAGCAGTCATACAAACAAGAACTCGACAGCTACGAAATCGATCAATTTCGGAGTATCTCATCAAGTGGAAGAACTTATCTGTTGAATATTCCACATGGGAGGATGAGAATTTTATACAAAAGCATCCATAACTACTCAAGCATTGAGGACAATGCTTTTCAGAAGGAGAGGGGCATGTTAGGTCCCTATAATACTAGTGATTCCCACATTACTATTGTCATTGTATCCCTTATTATTATTATTGTGCCCTTATTTTCCCCATATTGTTATTAGTGTGCCCCATAGAAACCCACTATTGTTATTGTTGTGCCCTTATGATATTATTGTTAGGTCGGCTTGATTAGATTATGACCCCTTAGACTCCTATATATAGAATGGAGGTTTAGTCATTTGTATCATCCAAGAATTGTTCATTTGTGTAATGTAAAGGAGGTTTCCCCCTCGAAGAGGCTGAATTCTAAGGCATTGAACTATATTTTCTATCATTTTGTGAGCTGGTTTCCTAACACTTGTTGCCTCACATTAATGGGAGATCCATGAGATGGATTTTAAATCCACCTTGTATGCATATGGATTTTCAAGAAATCTACCTAGAACAACATTCTAGATTTTCTACATGTCATTATGAGCCCATTGTCTATACTAATAGAGTAGGAATCAATCTCATAATGCTTATTCTTCATGTACTTGACGACCTAATTCTCAATGGTAGTGACCCTAAAATTTTAAACCATGTGAAATACATCCTTGAAAAGAAATTTGGAATGACAACCTTAAGTTATTTGCATTATGTCTTTGGCTTCCAAGTATCACAAAACATGGAAGGAATTTCCCTTTCACAATATAAGTATGCATGTGGCCCTCTTCACCCTTTTCACATGGAAAATTGTAAATAGCCCCATCTACCTTCCAATATGGAGTCGAACTCTCTACCACCTACACCATACCTGAAGTAGATGCCACTTTGTACATTTAGCTAGTTGGTAGCCTTTTATAATATTTGACTAATTCCAACCCTAATATATCCTTTATTGTTGGCCTTGTTTCCTAGTATATGTATACAACCCATGAGAATCATTAGAAAGCAACAAATAATGATATTTTAATGTACCCAAGGTATAGTTTAGTTTGGATACATTATAATTCAAGGGGAGTCCTTTGTTATTTGGTTTCATTAATTTTGATCAAGATGATGATCTTGATAATTGAAAGTCTACTACAAGATCCTTTTTCAATCTCGGTTCTAGAATTATCACTTGGGCCTTGAAGAAACAATAGACTATTGTTAATTCTTCAACAAAAGTAAAGTATTGGGTAGTGGATAATGCAATTCAAGAAGCTTTATGACTTGAATAGATCCTTTCAAGGTTGGGATTCCTAAAGCAACATATGACCACACCATGTGTGATTATTAGAGTTCCATGAAGCTCACCAAACATCCAACTCAACATCAATACAACAATCAAATTGAGCAGCAAATTCACTTAATAAAAAATCTCAATCATGATAGTGTTATTGAAATTCTCTTTGTTGAAAAAGGTTTTTCCATTGATGTTAAATATAGGAGGATACTACAAATGTCCAAGGTAAAGATTACAAGATGAAGATTGTTGGAAATATTGTTTGGATGCCCAATTTGGATACCCTATCTTTGAAGGAATTTTTACTCTAAATGCCTAGCTCAGATGGAGAAAAATATATATGGTTGGAAATATTAATCCAGGACATTTCCAATAGTATATGACACTCCCTCTAACTCCATAAAAATGAGGAGATATGAAAGATTACGTTAGGTTTTGCCTAGCCAAAAGTAGGCCTAACCAATTTGACAAGTTGGCCCCATAAGTGAACATAGAAATACTATAAATAAATGATATATGATTTCATTCAAAGATATTCTAAGAAAGAAGAGATATGAGGTTTGCAAGAGAAGATGCAGAATACTATTGGGGTTTCAAAGGTGGGGGGAAATGTGACTTATAGAGCGAATAAGCCATCTTAGAATTTTTGCTATAAATTTTCTTATGGGATGTTTCATACCATGAAATTTTGAGGATATAAAGGTGATAATATCTTCCTGTACATGTGGTAAAAATATTAGGCATTGGTTTTATGTACTTTCAGAGATATGCTCTAAGAATTTAAGGTTCTTGACTACTTATGAAATCAAATTCAAACAAGTTAGTTTGGAATTTTTTCTATGATTTCTTGAGATGTTTTATACTGTGAAATCTTGATGAGGTATAGGAAATATCTTTAGTTAGTTTTCATGAAAATTTTAGACTTTGGTTCGCTATAATTTTGGAGATATTCTTGTTTAACTTAGGGGTTTTTAAGTCTTGAAATCAACTTCAAATAAGTCAATTTGGCATTTTTTCTATAACTTGTTTTCTGGGATGTTGCAAGCTGTCAAATATTAAGGAGCTAAATGAAATATCTCTAGCTACCTATGGTAAAAATTTAAGACTTTGGTTCATGATAATTTCAGGGATATGCCTTGTGGAAGTTAAGGTTTCTAAATAGTTCTAAAATTAGCTTCAAATAGGCCAGATTGAAATTTTTTCTAAAACTCATATTATGAGATGTTTTAGACTATAAAATATTAAGGAGAAAAAGGGGATATCTCTAGGTACCTATGATAAAAAATTAAAAAAAAAAAATATATATATATATATATATAAAACCTTTTCACTATAATTTGGGAGATATGCCCTAGGGAAGGCACAAGGGCTTCACTCAATGACCTCTGAACTAGCACGTGTGTTCATGGCATACTAAACAATATCCTTAATTTGACTACATATTGGAAAGTACCTCTATAAATCACTTAATTTAACCCCCTACCAATACGAACCCAAAACACCTTCCCAATTTAAAAAACCACTACTTTCACTAGATATTGTAGGTATCCATTTTCTCATTAACATTTTTAATACCCATTTATATTTTTTCATTAACTTTGAGCTCCATTTTTTAAACACAACATATCAAAACCCTTTACCCCTTATTATATGTGTTATGCTCCTATACCAATATGTGTCATATTTCATGATTAACTTGAAAAGCTATGAATATGTTCATACCTTTCCTTGTTGCAAAGGTTTTCCATATAGTCAAAAAATAAAATAAAAAAATGTAAAGAGGGTATACCCTAAAGAAAAATCAAAGGGTGAAAAGAAATAAAATGGTCAAAAAAAATGAAGAAAAATGAACCCCGCCAAAAGAAAGACCAAGGAAAGTGTGCAAGTCTAAATGCCACTACTTTTTACTCTTATGTAATAATCAAATTGTGTGCAACTTGTAAATTATGCCACAATTGGTGAACAGTCAAATATTTTAAGCTTGGCTAGTTCATATTTGAATTTCATGTTTTAGAAGTAGAGAATAAAATATGACCAAACTGTTTAATCTTGGTAGATAAGTAGATAGGTAGAGTGAATAAAAGGAGCTCAACAGTTTAATTTGAGCCCTTGGATGTAATAAGGTTAGATTTAGATAGACTTCCATATGTAAAAGAAAAAGTATGATAAGGGTCTGCCAATTCAAGTGCACCCTAACAAAGAAGAAAAAATGTCAGGCTAAAGTAGATAGGGTAGGCAGATGGTGTTGCAGAATTACTTGTGATGGATAATGTCTCTGAAATGTGTTAATTTACACTTTTATCGAAAGTGCAAGCCAGACATTACAAAGGATGCAGTTCAAGCAAAACAAGGTCAAATAATTAACTTCCCTTCACATTTTTCCCTAAAGATTTCACTAATTCCCCCTAAAGTATTAAGGTCTTTGAAAAGCAAAGGGGCTCAGTGCATTTCTTTGACTTCTGGAGGGACCTGACCCTCAGCCCAATGATTTAAAAGCCTAAGTACTTAGACTCATCCATAAACTATTCATTTGATTTCATAAACTCATTTCCTAAGTAAAAATCCTATTTTTACTTAGGAAAATACACAATATCACCTAAAGAACCCCTTTTTTCCATTGTAAGCCTAAGTTTAAATATAAATCTCTAACGTTTACTTAGTGCTCATTATTTTTTCATATTAACTTTTAACACATATTATATAAATCCCGCCTTATTTCACCCTTTCTCATAGTATGTAAATATACATAAAAATACCCCAAAAATTTTATATAATCCTGCCCCAGTTAAATATAACCATAAATACGCGTTAAAAGGATTAATTGGAATTAATTAACCCTTAAGGTTAATTAAGAACCACCCCCCGACCAATCGCATTGACCCCGATATGATTAAAATATTGTTAAATATATCGAGCCCGCCACAGGTAAAATCCCGCCGTACCTCACTTCCCGTCCACCGCACAATCACTCCCCCATCATCCGACGGTCGTCGCTGATATCACTCCCCCCCTGGTGTCCACGCTTTAACACGTGATCACCAAGTGGTTTTCTGCTCGTACCTCCGCCACGCGTCGTGCGTTCAATGTGATCGCTCGCCCTTCACCCAAAACTATCTAACTCCAAAAGCGGTGCGAGCACATACCGCTTACCGCCCCTCCATAAAATGACAAAACCTCTCTTCGCTGCTTACGTCACCCGCCCGATAATCCAAAAACCCCTTCCAACCTAAATTTTGCAAATAAAACCAATGTAATGTCATTTTTCATTGTTATATGCTACAACTATTTTCCCATGCAAAGCGACGTCCCCGTCAATTGCCAAAGCTTTTCAACTGCCACCTGGTCAGAAAATTTGCAGTGACATTGTCTAGAACCTGTCATCCATCCCACCATTGCATTCTTCACTTCCCCAATACAGGTATTTACCCATTTTCACTGAAACCCTGTAATTTTGGTTTTCTACTGAAAATTCTACAAGAAAGGGCCAAATTCAGTTCTAGTCCAGTCTGTGTTTACCATAAAAGTTTCCAAACCTGCTGTTTGACCTATTTTCTCATAGAAAACCCAAATTCCATTCCTGAATCCACAAGAACTAGAGATGGAGACCCCTATAGCTCTGAATGTAACACCCATGAATGCCCCTCACAAAGATTTAGATTATTTGCCCCTGGCCGATAAAGATTTTCAGATAAAAGACTTATTAGGTAATGAAAACCACCTTAAGATCTTTTGCCAAGCCAGAGAAAACTATCTTAATGGCTATGACATCTTAGGACTATGGGAATGCAACCTTCCCGTGTACTTCCTCCCCTCAGTCCATGTTTTCCCATATATCATTCATCACTGTTGTGCTAATTATGACCCTAATCAAAGAGCAGTCATGTCCCCAAGTCAAGAAGTCCTTTTTCCCATAACTGCTCAGTCCATCAATGAAATGCTGCAATTCCATTCTAGTCATGCTCTCACTCCCCTTTCTATGGGATACTTACTTGAAAGAGCTCCCCAATTGTCTCAAGCTGAACTGACTCGCATCTGTCAGATGTTCATGGACCCTAAACATCAGCCTAAAGGCCCACCTCCTTATCTACAAATTCTCTTTACAGATACAGGAAGAATTATTATTGATATGATAGCCTCAATCATGGGATTCAACTCTAGAGAGTATGTTGATGAAATAACCTTGGTACTATTTTTACTCCTGGATAGCCCCCTGCTGTTAAATATGATTATGCCTCTTATATTGCCAACAAAATTCATGACCAATTCGTAAGACTGGACAATGAAGGAGTCTTCAAATACACTACTTTAATTTATCATCTTCTGTTGTATTATCAGTCAGACATCTTCCCTTTCCCTGTCAAGAAACTTGATACTAGAGGTAGTCCAAGGTCTGTCATTTTTTGGAGCCCCATTTTCCGTAGATCCCTTAAGACCCCTTACACTTACAATGAGTTCATTGACCTATTTGTCCATCCAACGACCACTTTATTGACAGGAGCTTCTCCTCCTAGGATAAATGGTGATATGAAGAAAATCCTCCAGCTCTCCAAGCAGTACAGGATAGGTGACTGGTACCTATATAAGAATCACATAGAAATCAAAACATATGGATGTGAACTCAGCCCATTCAAGCTACCAAAATATGTTCCAATGAGACTCTTTGCATTGGAATATTTCAGACAAATGATAAATGCAGACCTAGTCCATTTTTATAATGCCAAGAAGAAAGCTCAACTTAGAATAAATAACCAGCTAGGCCCTTTTGTCTGCAACACTAGGGAAGCATGGAAAGAAGTAGAAAAAATTCTAGAAGAGAAACTTAAGTTACAAAAGAGTTTTGAGTGGAAACCATATGATCCTAACAGTTTTATATGTGCTAGGAGAATGAAAAATAGGTTGTCCCCTTATATTCACCATAGAATTCTAGTATTTGAAAAGTATGCAAATATGGATGACTGGAGGGAAGGTACCCTATTAGAGCATGATAGTGAACAGGTCAAATTTGAGAAAGTTATCAGAGATCTTGAGAAAACAATTAACTTGGATTCTTTTGGGCAAGTATCATTTAAGTTATCTCAGAGGTCAGGAGTTAGTGCCTCCAGTGCTGGAACCTCTCAACAACCTTCACAGGAAACAAGTATACCAACTACAGGGTCATCAAAGGGCAAGGAATTAGAGACTAGCTTTCAACACACTGAACAGCCTACAATGTCCAAGCAGCCTGAAAATTCCAAAGAACGGGCTCAAATACAGACTCCCCCCACTCAGGTCAATATAGGAGAGCCTCCAATTCTACAAACTCTTGTAAATGAAGAAAGAAACAAAAAGAGAGACAGGGAAAAAACTACCCCTGCCAGTGAACCATCAGGGCAGCCTGGAACAAAGAGACAGAGATTAAATCCCCTTTCAGAGGAGGAATTTGTAGAAGAAAATACAGATAGTCAGAGGGAAGAAAGAGTGGAAAGCCAACAAACTTTCCCAACAGGAGGAACATCCACTAGCTCTCAGAGGCAGGAGCTAGAAAGGTAGAAAAGCATAGAGATATCTTCTTCCAAGCCACCAGGGACTGATGCCTCAAACATCAAGAAAACATTCATAGAAATAAAAGCCAGGAATGATCCATTGAGGATGCAGGTTTATAACAGATATTTGAAGATGTCTCCTACAAATCAACAGAGATTGATGTCAGCCTATGACATCAAAGAAGGCAAGATGATAATGAGCTATTTCAATCCCAAGGTGCAGCAGCCTACATCAGCAGCATATTATGTCAGAACAAACCTTGAAGTCATGGCAAAGGATATTCATCCTTAGGATCAAATTGAGTTGCATAAGCAAACGGGAGAAAAGATTTACTCAACCTTGACTGGCAAGGCAATGATGGTCCACAGGTTACAAAATTCTTTGGACAACACTATTGCTCAGCTACACTTGGAAAAGGCCTCCTCTTAGGCACAGAATAAAGTCTTTGGAAGAAATAATTATTGGATTGGGACATGATCCCAAAGATGTGAAAGGTGTAGAAGCACTAATCAAAAAGAAAGATGAAGATATTGTTGCCCTAAGGAAGCAACTAAAACTGCCACCTTCAAGGCACCCACAGACTGATGAGGTTATAAATCAAAAATATGAAGAAGAAATGATGGATTTGCTCTTAAAGCTTAATGAAATACTGAATGATACTGAACAAGCACTTGAAAAGGCATTGAAGGACAAGCAGGGAGAGTCGACCTCCCAGCCTCCCAATGTAATCCTAGTAGTATCAACAGCAATCCCATCAACTCTTGGAGCAGCATTGGCACCAAATATTCCAGCAGTCACAACAGAGGTAGTTGCAGGTACAACAGCAACAACAACAACAACAGGTGTAGCACAAGGCAGTACTGCTAATTTGAGCACAGAAGAGCTAATAAAGGCAATGGAAGACCTGAAACTACAAGTTTCAGAACTAAATAAGCTAAAGGAGCAATATGCCAAAATGGAACGAAGCTATGATCTCTCAAAGGTAAATGTTGCAGAAAAAACAAGAGAGATTATAATGTTAGAAAACAAAATAAAATTATTGGAGAAGGATATTAAATTTGAAAAGCCTCTGACAGAAATCAAGAGAATTCTTTGGACCAACATCACCCAATCCATAAATGATGTTTGGCCATCCATACAAGTAATCTATGAACAGATTGATCTAGTGAAAGCAGCACAGGGAGAAATTCAAAAGACAAAAGCTCTGTTAGGACAAATGCCTGAACAAGCCAACTGGCTCATACATTTTTTGAATAATAGAAATAAGGAACAACTGGAAGAACTTGGCATCTCAGACAGGACAGACACTATTTTGGAAATCAAAAGGGTGCTAACCAAGAAAACTTTGATGCAGAATTTAGAGAGAAGATGTCAAGATATGTAGCTGGAAATTATTTTTTTTATGGGGAAGTTCACTATTTTGTAGAATAAATGGCTACCAAGTCCTTTGGTGATTAATGGCAGATTAATGAAGCATATAGATTATGTAGACAAATTGAATAAGTATGCTGGCAATCAAGCCAATTCATCAACAAGTGCATCAGGAATAAAAGCACTCCCCACAAGTTGAGTTCTTTATGACAGCTTAGAGAACTTATTCTATGTTGAGCATGAGATAAAGCACTTGTTCCCAATCCAACCTACCTTTTTCAGATATACAGAAACTGATGAGACCCTGAGGAAACTTCAGAAACACAGGTTTCCAGAACAAAAATGGTGGGAAGACATGTTGGAAATTTTGTAAATTTATCCTTAGTAAAAGGTAAATTTTGATTTTTACTACAGTCAATGAAGATAAAGAGGATGAAAAGAGATCAACAGATAAAGAGTATCAGATGCAGGTAAAGTGTATCAGTAGAAAGGTCAAAACAGAGCAGCAGCACATAATTACACCAAGGACAGCAAGAGGCCAAATCATAGGGCCTAACTCCAGCACATTCTCAGAAATAGGGACAGAAAACCATTCAGTTGCCTTATATGTCATCTACGAGGTCTTCTAGCCCTATTTTCTTGAAGGATATGATTAGTCACCCCAATTTATATCTCACTTTGTTATGAGATATTTCATTGTAAAAAGTTTTGTATAAATACCCCCTCAATTGGAGTATTGAGGGTGGATTCTTAGACATTGCTGTAATATTGATTATTTTGGAATAAAGTGCTGATTGGACCAAATTTCGTATGGATTGCTGGATAAAGAATTGAAGCAAAGGATTTTTCATAGATTTCTTGAAGCAAACACCGGATCAATAAGTCCTCTATACCTTATGTTTTAAAGTTTTCCTTGTTTATTATATCATCCATGTTTCACATCTAAATGAGAAACGAAAAAGAATAATTCAGAATATGCTTGATTTCACTCTGTTTTCAATCGTTATTATTCTCCGTGTTTTCTTCTGAATTAGTATAAACAATGAAATCTTAATTGCTCTTGTTTTCTAGTTCATTCATTTTGATTATTTATTAAAGAATTCTTGATTGCTCTTTAGTAGTAATCATTCAAGTTCCCTCTTTAAATGTGTTGAAGGATTCTTAACTGCCCTTCACCCATTTTAAACCCATTCCATTTATCTCAAGTTTCCATTTGTTCCCTGTTTGACCATCTTGCTCTGTGAAACCATCTTTAAGCCATCTTCTTTGACTCCATTAGCCCAATATACTAAGCTACTCAGTTTTACCCCTTTGCTACTGAATCTCACCACCCAAACTCAAACAAAACTCCTAAACTTCACATCTAGCCTATTAACTTTCAAAACCAAGCTAAATCATAAAGAGAGAGCCCTCTCTGGGTACAAATTGGCTAGATTCTGTACCTAAAAGTTGGTTTGTGGTTACCTTGGACCCCTTTCCTCTTCCAACAACTTCAAGGAAAATCTGAGTGATAACATAGTGGCGACCATACTGGGGATCTGAATAATTTATTTGTTACTATTGTTTACTTTATAAGTTACAGATAGAGCCTGAAGTTAGCCAGGTAGCCTTTGAACTACTCTTGCTTTGCAATTTCATAAGTAAATGAATGATGCTTCAGTCTATCTCCGGTCTAGCTTATGAATTGAACATCTGGTTTCAAAATTCTTGATCAATTCCTCTTATCAAATAAGTCTTTAAGAAAGTTCAAACCCCATACCTTAAGCCTCTTAAAGAAACTGTAAGAAGTTGTATTGTCCAACCCATTTAGAGAAAAAAACCAGAACATACCTAGAAACCTGGCTTTAGAAAGTACTCATTACACCAGAGCTAACCCTGATCCAAATCCACCACCTGTTTTTGAGAACCCTAATCTGATCCCTAGGATTCTTAGGAGACAAGAAAGCCAAGAGAGTTCTCGGCCTTTATACAGATCAAAACCCTGTCCTATGAAGTGGAATTACCTTGAGGACGAACCCTTTGATGAGTATTTTGAGACCTCTTTATTTGTGACCTTTTCTGAGTCTAGGTTAGCCCAAACAGTTCATGGCCCATAATTTATCGAATATTTACAACTTGAGATTTTCACTTCACATCTTGACAGACATTTGCAGAATTCTATTCAATCTAAACTTACCTCTGCAGGAACATCAAACCTTTTTATGATCACTACTACTTCTCCAAGTTCATCATCAGCACCTCAGACATCCCAACCCCAAACCACCCCTTCCACCCCTCCACCTGCCACTCCAAGACCAACCCCAGCTGTTGTTTCAACCCTATCTACTGCAATGGGAAATAGGTATACCCCCCTTAATCTACCTGCCAATCTAGGGGCTATTCCCCAAGATTATCAAAGTAAAATCACACCTTTCGATGGTTTTGGCACTTACACTGCACAACAACATACCAGAAAGATGACAGACTACTTTGAGATATATGAAATTGATACAAATGATGTCAGAATGAGAATTTTTGTTCAAAGTCTAACTGGAGATGTTAGAACATGGTTTAGAGCCCTCCCTGCAAACAGTATCAATGACCTACAGGCTCTTTATACCACATTCTTGAATATATGGGAAAAGAAGAAAGATCCTCTCCAGATCTTATCAGAATATGAAAACTTGAAGAGAGGAACACAAGAAACTGTACAAGATTATTGTACTAGGTTCAATAATGTTTACAATTCTATCCCTCAAAACCTCAGACCTCCTCCAGATTTGGCATTGATCAAATTCCCTGATGGATTTGATTCTGATATGGCATACCAACTTAGGGAAAGAGCTCCTAGAACTTTAGAAGATATGCAAAGTATAGCTGTCAGTGTCGAAGCCAACTTGATATCCAAACGAGCTAAAGCTAGAAGTGAAAGGAGGATACCTTTGAAATAAGAACCCTAAGCTTTCGAAAAAAAACTGGATGCTATTAGTAAAGGAATGGATAGGCTAGGAGATAGAGTAGAAATGATTGAAAGGAAATCCCCTTGGGATGGTCAACCAAGCAATACCGAGAGAAATCCAAATTTCAGTTAGAACCAGAACACTGGAAAGACTGGCCTTGATCAAAATCCTACGCCCCCATTCCAAGAAAATTATGTTGAAGCCTCAACTTCTGATGAACCAACATAAGATACCCAAATCAATTTGATGGGACTCAACAATGAACAACAAGTTTTCTTGACCCAAGAGGATCAAGAAGCTCACATTCTGAAACAATTCCAAACTCAGTCAGGTGAATCATTTGACTTTAGGGAGGGATATGATACAACCATTTATGAAGTCCACAAACAATATAACCTAAGGATCAGAAGAATAGATATTCCTGAAACTAATAAACAGAAAGCCACAAAGTAGCCTAACAAAGGTAAGACCAATACCACCCTTGTACATATTCTTTCCAGAACAGATCCTAATCCAGCTAACCCAATTATTGAAGATGTATCCGATAATCAACCAAATAACAGACAACCTTCCACTTCTATTCCTTCCAAAGGAAATGTGGAAGAACCTCCAGAAGTTGATGTGGAAACAACTTCAGCCCATAATTCCACTCCTGAAAAGGAGAGAAACACAGAGAATACAGAAGAAAAAGAGAATCCAACTGTCCAAAATGCAAGAACTCAAACTGAAAAACCTTTTAATCTGGAAGCTGAAGTAGGCAAATTAAAAATAGTTGTCCCATTGTCTGAACTAGCTAAACATGATGTCTACAGAAGCCAAATCAACAAGTCACTCAAAATTTCTGTGAATGAAGATTCATTAAATGTTTTTGATGACTAGCCTGAATTGATTTTTGGCCCTGAAGTGAATGGGAAAACAGTAGATAGAGGAATTCCTCCTTTCTATGTAAGTTTGAACATACATGATAAAATACTTCATAATTCCATGTTTGATTCTGGTGCCTCTCATAACTTAATGCCTAAATATGTAATGGAGAAATTGGACCTAGACATCACCAGGCCGTATAAAGACCTCTTTTCTTTTGATTCAAGTCAGGTCAGATGTTTAGGATTAATCAAAGACTTGTGTGTATCACTAGTTCAATATCCTGCCAAAACAATTTTAATGGACATAGTAGTAGTTGATATTCCACCAAAGTATGGCATGTTATTGTCCAGGTCTTGGGGTGCAAAACTTCAAGGATCTCTACAATTGGACATGTCTTATGCTACTATTTTAGTATTTGGTCAGCCTAAGAAACTATACAGAGAAACCTTAATGAAATATGTTGTAAGTAGTCAAGAGAAACCCCAAAATTTCCCTATCTACTCAGTACACTCTGATATGGATTCTTTCATTCTTTACAATGCTGAAAGTGATTCCTCAAATGAATTGGAAGTTTTAGCAGCAGAACCAAAAGAAATTACAAATGAAAAATCTAGTGTTCAAATACAAGAAATTTCTGAGAACAATGACACATCAGACACCCAAGAGAAACCAGAAGAAACTAAAAAACCAGATCTCCCTATTAAACAGATTCCTGAGACTCCTGACACCAATTATGAACATGAAATTCTCTGGCACTTAGAATTTGATGGTTCAGTTAACAAATTAGGAGCAGGAGCAGGAGTTTGGGTGCACAATCTTGAAAATGATCATGTTGAAGGCCATGCCTACAGATTAAACTTTAGATGCACCAATAATATGGCAGAATATGAAGCTCTGTTGCTAGGTCTTAAATTGATTAAGAAATTAGGAGCAATTAGGGTGTTTGTCTTAGGGGATTCTGAGTTAATAGTTCAATAGATTAAAGGACAGTATTCAACAAATGATCCAAGACTGAAGTATTACAGAGATACAGTGATAGAGATTTTCAACACATTTCTGGAAACTAAGCTTGCCAAAATCCCAAGAAAACATAACTTGCAAGCTCATAGTCTGGCAATGTTTGCCAGCACCTGCAAATTACCATTCGAACCTAATCATCAATTCACAGCTGAGATTAGACATAGGCCAGCTATACCTGACAATTTGAAGAACTGGCAAGTGTTTGATAGTGATAAGCAGATTAACAATTTCTTGACCTTAGATGAAGAATTTTGTAACATGAACATAGATGTAGATACAGTTAGTGAGTTTGATCAAACAAATAAGATAGAAACAGACATTTCAGCAGAAAGTGCAACTCAAATGCTTCATCCAACAAAATTTACCAACAAAGAAATGCAAGATCTTAAAGAAATGGACATTGATGAAATTATTGAAGGAGAATCTGAAGTAATCAATTTAAAAGACAATCATTTGCCTCAGGGATTAACCCCTTTGGAAGATCTCTTTGATTTCAATGATATTCCAAAGAAACCTAAGATAGAACCCTTAAAAGTAAATATTGAGGACTATAATTTGGGAACTGAGGATGATCCTAAAATGGTAAAGTTATCTAAATCTTTGCCCCTTGACCAAAAACTCAAATATGTTGAACTAATGAGAGAATTCCAGGATGTCTTTGCCTAGAGTTATGAAGACCTGAAATCTTATGACACCTCAATAATTCAACATACAATACCTCTGAAGGAAAATCAGAAACCTTTCAAGCAAAAGCTCAGGAGAATTAACCCTGTACTACTTCTCTTAATTGAAAAAAAAACCAAACGAATGTATGAAGCAGGGATAATCGCTCCTATCAAGTTTTCAAAATGGGTGTCTAATTTAGTACCTACTAGGAAGAAAACTGGAGAAATCAAATTATGTGTTGATTTAAGGAATGTTAATAAGGTTTCTCTGAAGGACAATTACCCTTTACCCAAGATGGATCACATTTTACAGAGGGTGGTAGGTGCTTCTAGGATTTCACTCTTGGATGGGTTCTCAGGCTATAACCAGATTCTGGTTCATCCTGATGACCAGGAAAAGACTACTTTTACAACACCATGGGGCACATTCAAATATGTTAAAATGCCATTTGGACTTAAAAATGCAGGGGCAACCTTCCAAAGAGCCATGGACATAGCATTTGCAAAAGAAATTCATGATTTTCTGGTTATATATCTAGATGACCTGACTGTTTTTTCTCAATCAGATCAACAACATTTGGATCATCTGAGACAAGTATTCTTGAAATGTAGAAAATATGGTATTTCTTTAAATCCTAAAAAGTCCTTATTTGGTCTAGAGGAAGGCAAACTTTTAGGCCATATTATCTCCAAAGAGGGCATCAAAATTGATCCTGCTAGAATAGAAGCTATTCTGCAAATACCCCACCCTAGAAATGTCAAAGAACTTCAAGCTTTCCTAGGAAAGATCAATTTTTTGAGAAGATTTATATCTAATTTAGCTGAATTAATTAGATTGCTTAATAATATGTTGAAAAATGATTCTAGTATTAGATGGACAGTTGAAGCCAAACAATCCTTTGAAGAAATTAAAATGGCTTTGACCAGAACACCGGTCCTTACAAGTCCCAAGTTTGATAGAGACTTCATAATATTTTCCTTTGCATCAGAACACACCATAGCAGCTGTTTTACTACAGAAGGATGATCAAGGATGTGAAAAACCTATAGCCTTTTTCAGTAAAGCACTTAGGGATGCACCACTAAAATACAAAATCATGGAAAAACAAGCTTTTTCACTTGTAAAAGCTATTAAAGACTTTAGAGTCTACATATTGTACTCCCATATAATAGCTTATGTACCAAATGTTGTTGTCAAAGATATCTTAACTCAAGATGGAATTGAGAGAAAACGAGGTAAATGGATTGCTACTATATTGGAGTATGATATTGAAATAAAACCCACAAAGCTTATAAAAGGATAGGGATTGGCCAAACTCATGACTGAAACAAATTGTCAAGCCCTAGACATTAATGAACTAGATAATGAATAGGAGATGGCGACTCCACAAATCAGCCAGGCCTTCTTAGATTCACCTTGGTATGCTGACATAATTTATGTACTACTAAACCTGCAGGCTCCTCTAGGGTTATCCAGAACAAAGAAAAGGTTTTTAAAGATGAAAGCTTCAAAGTTTTGTATTTTAGATAATTCTTTTTTTTGGAAAAATCATGAAGGTATTCTATTGAGTTGTTTATTAAAAGAAGAAGCTGACAAGGTTCTCAAAGAATTTCATGTAGGAGGCTGTGGTGGACACCTTTACTGGAAAGTAACTACAGAGAAGATCCTGAGGGCTGGATTTTATTGGTCAACCGTGTTCACCGATGTAAAGAAATATTTCACTGCTTGCCATAAATGTCAAGTTTTTGAAGGCAAGAGAAAACTATTACCTTTACCCCTGAGACAAATTTCCACTAAAAAACCCTTCCAACAATGGGGCCTGGACTTCATTGGAGAAATCCATCCTCCCTCCTCTGGTCAACATAAATGGATTCTCACTGCCACAGATTATTTCACCAAATGGATAGAAGTCATTCCTTCTAGACAAGCCAATGACACAGTGATTATAGGATTCTTAGAAACCAACATATTGTCTAGATTTGGCTGTCCTGAGAAGATCATAACTGATAATGTTGTTGCCTTTAAATCCAAGAAAATGATAAGTTTCTGTAATAAGTACCATATCACTTTAGGCCATTCCACAGCCTATTACCCTCAAGGTAATGGTCTAGCTGAGTCCTCCAATAAAAGCCTAATTAATATTATTAAGAAATTATTGGAAGAGAACAAGAAAAATTGGCACAAGAAACTTATTAATGCATTATGGGCAAATAGACTTACCACCAAGAAATCTATTGGAACTAGTCCTTATGAATTAGTCTATGGCATGGAAGTTGTATTTCCATCATCTTAGGAGTTCCTATAATGAAATTACTTCAAGAAGCTTAAGTGGAACCCAATGATATTCAAAGAAGGATAAACTAGACTATTCATCTGCAGTAGACCAAAGAGGAAGTATATCAGAGATCCCAAGTGTTACAAGAGAAACTTAAGAAAATATTTGATAAAAGAACCAAGGCAGAAGACTTCTACCTTGGAGACAAGGTTTTAAGATGGGATTCCAGGATAGAGGATAAAGGAAAACATGGGAAATTTTATTTCCTATGGAAAGGACCATTTATTATCCATGATTTACAAGGGAACAATACTTACTGTTAGCACTTGAAATTTCACCTCAGGCTGAAAAGGCAAATCTCAAAGCTACATCAAACCATTCAGCCTCGTAGCTAGCCCTACGGGGCAGGAGAAGGCTCTCTCTGGTCAATCTCGGTAAATTTTCAATAGGAAGAGATGACCAATCAAGGTAACACTGATATTAGGCTAGTAAAATGATTTTGAAGGTTGATTTGGGGGTTTTTTTTTGGGTTTTTGGTGGCAAATTGAGGAGCTGCAATTTAGGGTGCGGGGATTGGACACAGTTTCTGCAGGGGGGTCTTTGGGGCAAGGTAGGAACCTGTATTGATGTCTTTAGCTGAAGTGGATGATTAGGAAGAAAGAAAAGAAGGCTAAAGAGAGCAAACAATGGATTTGAATTCTCTTTAGACAGCAGAAAACATAGAAATTAAACAAATTTAAAAGTAGAGCATGGCAAGCATGAATTCTGACTTTATCACTTCATTTGTTTAATATGCAGCAGTATAGAAAGGAAATGAATCACATAACAAAGCTTACAATAACATGAAGAAACACACCATCAACACCTGAGTCCACATGAATCCCAAAGATGACTGCAAAACCCTGGTCTTCCTTAGCCAAAAATTGCAGAGATACAAATGAAATATACAATGATAGCTCCTCCCTCAAGAGTCCAACCATGAAAATGAGCAAAAGAGTGCATAATATAGATGATCTAACCTCTTTCCCCACCTCTAGGGGTCGAGCTCCCCTTCCTAGGAGCTGTTTCAACTACTTCTAAACTTAGCACTAGATAATAGGCAGTCAAAACAACTTTCCTCTATAAGCTAGGAAACCTATCCATACATTAAATATTTACCATTTACATTCAAGAAACTTCTAGAAGAGTTAAAGAAGAGTAAAAGTGTCTTTGAGTCATGATAGTTACATAAAAATCCATCATCTAGAACCCCAAAAAGTCAAACTAGGTGAAAACAGTGATTTTCTGGCCGAACTGGTAAAATCTGGCACAAATTCCTCAACGGGTCGCGCACATCATCCTCAACGGGTCGCGCACTTTGGAGCCCTGTTTGGAGGCCTTCCCGGTGTCAGAATGAGGTGCAGGATAGCTCGTTGGAAAGGTATCTGAGTCTACTTTCCAACCCAACTAGAATTTTTGGATTTGGAGGTCATTTGCCTAGTCAAAAGTCAATTATTCCAAGACTACTTCTGCAGCTCAAAAAAGGGGCAGAAAGTCAAAATTTGGCTGTATTTTGACCTTTTGGAGGCCCAAAACTCCATGAAAACTCAAGGTAATGCATGGGCATATGTAACTTTGCATGAAAAATCCAAAAATGCTGAGTTTTTGCAAAACGGAGCTACGATGACAAAGGGTCTCACCGGGGGTGAGACCCGTTGAGAAGCCAAAACCTGTAAATTGCCCAAAAATGCCAAAAATGAGCCAAAACTTCCAAAAAAATTTGTGCTTGGTGCTGTGAAGAGGCTAGTGAGTGTCATGATGAGTGAGAGAAGCCTCGGCCAAGATGCGGAGGGGGTTGGTCTTCTTCTTCCTCTTAAGAGCCTCGGTCAACCTTCTTTGGAACATTTTCATCTTTGCTTTACAAACGTGCATCCTAGCCCAATAATGGTTTTTCATGTTCCTTAGCAGCCTTTTGTCTTGGTTGGCCTTAGCCAACAGCCTCTCCAAGTGGGCATTCACCCGGATGAACATTGACTCTCTCTCCTTAGGCAATAGGTCACCGGGCCTCCTACGGTTTATGACTCGGTCGCTGCGTATCCTCCATAGCTCATCAAGTTCCTTTTCCTCCTCTAATTGCTTGTTGCGCTGCTCAAGATAGTTGATAGTCCATTGAGCCATGTCAAGCTTCTGCTATAACAAGCAGTTCTTCGCCTCTCTCTGCCTGATAATCTCATGAAGATCTGAATGTATATATGCAGGGATATGGGAAATAAGGGAAATAAGGGAAATACATGTGTGGACAAAGGGAAAATCATGGGGATTGTTTTGGGAAGTTTGTCCACGATGTCCTTTGCAATTTCATCAACTTTTCTTGTTTACAATATGCTTATAGTGAGGCCAGCTAGGGTTTACAGTTTTGTTGTTTTAGGAGGGGGTAGGGTTTTTTATTTTTTGGTGACTAGGGACAAGGGATGGCCTGCACTTTTATTTTCAACATGGCATGGGAAAATAGGGGCAAATGAACATGTGAGTGATAAGGGAAGGGAAAAACAATGTGCAAAGGGAAATCTCTTGAAACCACATAAAACCCTAGCAAATTTCAAACATCAACAAGCAGCCACTGAATGATTTTTTCACTTGCATCTTTGGAGGCTTTAAAACAAGTATGGAGGTCAATCATTCATCATCAACCAACAAAACAATTTGTAGAGAGCCTACCTCAACCCAATTTGCAAATTTGAAGAAGATTTGATTGATTTTGAAGTGAATTTGTAGCTTACATCTCAACGGGTCGCGCCCCTCCCAACGGGTCGCGTCAGTTCAAAATTTGAACTGCAGAAGGGTTCTCAACGGGTCGCGCACCTCTCAACGGGTCGCGCTTTTACAGGAGGCTTTTGGAGGCCTTCCTGGTGTCAGAATTGGGCGCAGGATGGCTTGTTGGAAAGGTATTTGAGTCTACTTTCCAACCCAAGTGGAATTTTTCAATTTGGAGTTGATTTGACCTGTCAAAAATCAAATCTCCCAAGACTGGTCAAAAAGTGCCAAATGAGGCTGCCTGAAAGAAGAGTACTGTTGCAGTCAACTTTTGAATGTCTTCCTCAACCCCAAATTGAGCTCATGATAGCTCATTGGAAATATCTTTGTGTCTAGTTATCATTTTACCCATCAAAAAAATCATTTGGCCAACCCAGCTAGGAGAAAACTTGATTTTCCCAAGGTCACTTCAGAGGTGTCTTTGATTCTCCTGAGGCAACGGTATTCTTGACATTTCTCTCAAAACATGACACCTGTGAAAAAAGTGAAGGAATTTTTTCTTCTTTGGCATGTTATGGACAAAAACCTCTCTCAGTTTCCCAAAATTCATCTTTGATTGCTCTGAAACAGCATTTTAGTGAAACTTGTCCCGATGTGTGAAACAAGGAATTTTGTCGAAATGGAGCGAAATGAAGGGGATAGGGGACTTCTAAATTCTTGGGGAAATTTTGGGGAGTAGGGAGGGATGTTAGGAAGTAGGGGAAAGTGGAATCTCAGAGATTGAGTGAGGGGAAGGGGTCCAAAAGGGCAAAACACAGGCCCAACCTAGAAAATTGCCAGGTTGTAGCTAGAAACTAGGGTTTGTGCAAAAATGAGGAATTTGGGGGATCTAAGGGATGGGAAGCATTTGATAGGGTATTTTAAGGATAGGGGAAGGTGTATGAACATCAGGAAACAAGTTTTTCCGATGATTTGACCGTCCAAGAGAAATTGGCTTCAAAACCCTAGGAGAGGGAAATGAACTTGCCAAAGCACAACTGAAGCATGAATAAGGTGTAAAATGACTCATTAGACACTGACATGATAATGAAAACCCTCTGAATGATGATAGGCTCAGCTGAATGATGACATGGACTGACATTTGGGCAAACCCTAGGCCTAATGCCTAGTGACCAAATTTTGCTTGAAGACTCACTGAAATGACAAAATTTGACCTTGACACTCTGAGACCACTTTGTAAGAGCATATTTGATCACTGTAGGAAGGCTGGAAAGACTGACACTAACACTTACTATCTCAAAGACTTGGATGGCACAGAAACAAAGGAAGGGCCAGTTAATGGCCAGATGTTGAAGCATTACTATGATCCTACTTTTTAATATATTCTGATTTTAGCATGTACATACTATATCCTTGGTAATGTCACAGTTTGGATTGGATAGTAACTTGCTGAAGTTGAAGCCCAAAGAGAAGGCCCTAAGCTTCAGAAGTGTTATTGTCATATATACAATAAAGCAACAGGCAGAAGAAGATTTCACAGCACAGTCAAAGTCATTCAGAAGCCATTTGACCTACTGTTCTTGACTTTTCACCAGGAAAAGCCATCCCCAAGTGGAGCTAGTGTTATGCTCCTATACCAATAGGTGTCATATTTCATGATTAACTTGATAAGCTATGAATATGTTCATACCTTTCCTTGTTGCAAAGGTTTTCCATATAGTCAAAAAATCAAAAAAAAATTAAAAAATGTAAAGAGGGTATACCCTAAAAGAAAAATCAAAGGGTGAAAAGAAATAAAATGGTCAAAAAATGAAGAAAAATGAACCCCACCAAAAGAAAGACCAAGGAAAGTGTGCAAGTCTAAATGCCACTACTTTTTACTCTTATGTAATAATCAAATTGTGTGCAACTTGTAACTTATGCCACAATTGGTGAACAGTCAAATAGTTTAAGCTTGGCTAGTTCATATTTGAATTTCATGTTTTAGAAGTAGAGAATAAAATCTGACCAAACTGTTTAATCTTGGCAGATAAGTAGATAGGTAGAGTGAATAAAAGGAGCTCAACAGTTTAATCTGAGCCCTTGGATGTAATAAGGTTAGATTTAGATAGACTTCCATATGTAAAAGAAAAAGTGTGATAAGGGTCTACTAGTTCAAGTGCACCCTAATAAAGAAGAAAAAATGTTAGGCTAAAGTAGATAGGGTAGGTAGATGGTGTTGCAGAATTACTTGTGATGGATAATGTCTCTGAAATGTGTAAATTTTCACTTTTATCACAAGTGCAAGGCAGACATTACACAGGATGCAGTTCAAGCAAAACAAGGTCACATAATTAACTTCCCTTCATTTTTCCCTAAATATTTCACTAATTCCCCTAAAGTATTAAGGTCTTTGAAAATCAAAGGGGCTCAGAGCATTTCTTTGACTTCTGGAGGGACTGGACCCTCAGCCCAATGATTTAAAAGCCTAAGTACTTAGACTCATCCATAAACTATTCATTTGATTTCATAAACTCATTTCCTAAGTAAAAATCCTATTTTTACTTAGGAAAATACACAATATCACCTAAAGAACCCCTTTTTTCCACTGTAAGCCTTTCCCATAGTATGTAAATATACATAAAAAGACCCCAAAAATCTTATATAATCCCACCCCGATTAAATATAACCGTAAATACGCGTTAAAAGGATTAATTGGAATTAATTAACCCTTAAGGTTAATTAAGAACCACCCCCCGACCAATCGCATTGACCCCAATATGATTAAAATATTGTTAAATATATCGAGCCCGCCACAGGTAAAATCCCACCGTACCTCACTTCTCGTCCACCGCAAGATCGCTCCCCCATCATCCGACGGTCGTCGTCGATATCACTCCCCCCTAGTGTTCGTGCTTTAACGCGCAATCACTAGGTGGTTTTCCTCCCGTACCTCTGCCACGCATCATCCGTTCGATGTGATCGCTCGCCCTCCGCCCAAAACCGCCTAAATCCAAAAGCGGTGCGAGCACATACCGCTTACTGCCCCTCCATAAAACGACAAAACATCTCTTCGCCGCTTATTTCACCCGCTCGATAATCCAAAAACCCTCGCCAACCTAAATTTTGCAAATAAAACCAATGTAATGTCATTTTTCACTGTTATATGCTGCGACTGTTTTCCCATGCAAAGCGATGTCCCCGTCAACTGCCAAAGCTTTTCAACCACCACCTGGTCAGAAAATTTGTAGTGACGTTATCCAGAACCTGTCATCCATCCCACCATTGCATTCTTCACTTCCCCAATACAGGTATTTATCCATTTTCACTGAAACCCTGTAATTTTGGTTTTCTACTGAAAATTCTACAAGAAAGGGCCAAATTCAGTTCTAGTCCAGTCTGTGTTTACCATAAAAGTTTTCAAACCTGCTGTTTGACCTATTTTCTCATAGAAAACCCAAATTCCATTCCTGAATCCACAAGAACCAGAGATGGAGGCCCCTATAGCTCTGAATGTAACAGCCGTGAACGCCCCTCACAAAGATTCAGATTATCTGCCCTTGGCCGATAAAGATTTTCAGATAAAAGACTTATCAGGTAATGAAAACCACCTTAAGATATTTTTCCAAGCCAGAGACAACTATCTTAATGGCTCTGACATCTTAGGACTATGGGAATCCAACCTTCCTGTGTACTTCCTCCCCTCATTCCATGTTTTCCTAGATATCATTCATCACTGCTATGCTAATTATGACCCTAATCAAAGAGCAGTCCTGTCCCCAAGTCAAGAAGTCCTTTTTCCCATAACTGCTCAATCCATCAATGAAATGCTACAATTCCATTCCAGTCATGCTCTCACTCCCCTTTCTATGGGATACTTACTTGAAAGAGCTCCCCAATTGTCTCAAGCAGAACTGACTCGCATCTGTCAGATGTTCATGGACCCTAAACATCAGCCTAAAGGCCCACCTCCTTATCTACAGGTTCTCTTTACAGATACAGGAAGAATTATTATTGATATGATAGCCTCAATCATGGGATTCAACTCCAGAGAGTATGTTGATGAAATAACCTTGGTATTATTGTCTATTTTTACTCTTGGACAACCCCCTGTTGTTAAATATGATTATGCCTCTTATATTGCCAACAAAATTCATGACCAATTCATAAGACTGGACAATGAAGGAGTCTTCAAATACACTACTTTCATTTATCATCTTCTATTGTATTATCAGTCAGACAGCTTCCCTTTCCCTGTCAAGAAACTTGATACTAGAGGTAATCCAAGGTCTGTCATTTTTTGGAGCCCCATTTTCCATAGATCCCTTGAGACCCCTTACACTTACAATGAGTTCATTGACCTATTTTTCCATCCAGCAACCACTTTATTGACAGGAGTTTCTCCTCCTAGGATAAATGGTGATATGAAGAAAATCCTCCAGCTCTCCAAGCAGTACAGGATAGGTGACTAGTACCTATATAAGAATCACACAGAAATCAGAACCTATGGATGTGAACTCAGCCCATTCAAGCTACCAAAATATGTTCCAATGAGACTCTTTGCATTGGAATATTTCAGACAAATGATAAATGCATACCTAATCAATTTTTGTAATGCCAAGAAGAAAGCTCAACTTAGAATAAAGAACCAGCTAGGCCCTTTTTTCTGCAACACTAGGGAAGCATGGAAAGAAGCAGAAAAAATTCTAGAAGCGCAACTTAAGTTACAAAAGAGTTTTGAGTGGAAACCATATGATCCTAACAGTTTTATATGTGATAGGAGAATGAAGAAAAGTTTTTCCCCTTATATTCACCATAGAATTCTATAAATTGAAAAGTATGCAAATATGGATAACTGGAGGGAAGGTACCCTAGTAGAGCATGATAGTGAACTGGTCAAATTTGAGAAAGTTATGAGAGATCTTGAGAAAACACTTGACTTGGATTCTTTTGGGAAGGTATCATTTAAGTTATCTCAAAGGTCAGGAGTTGGTGCCTCCAGTGCTGGAACCTCTCAGCAACCTTCACAGGAAACAAGTATACCAACTACAGGGTCATCAAAGGGCAAGGAATTAGAGACTAGCTTTCAACACACTGAACAACCTACAATGTCCAAGCAGCCTGAAACTTCCAGAGAATAGGCTCAAATACAGACTCCCCCCACTCAGGTCAATATAGGAGAGCCTCCAATTCTACAAACTCTTGTAAATGAAGAAAGAAACAAAAAGAGAGACAGGGAAAAAACTACCCCTACCAGTGAACCATCAGAGCAGCCTGGAACTAAGAGACAGAGATTAAATCCCCTTTCAGAGGAAGAATTTGCAGAAGAAAATGCAGATAGTCAAAGGGAAGAAAGAGTACAAAGCTAGAAAACTTTCCCAACAGGAGGAACATCCACTAGCTCTCAAAGGCAGGACCTAGAGAGGCAGAAAAGCATAGAGATATCTTCTTCCAAGCCGCTAGGGACTGATGCCTTAGACATCAAGAAAACAGTCACAGAAATAAAAGCCAGGAATGATCCATTGAGGATGCAAGTTTATAACAGATATTTGAAGATGGCTCCTACAAATCAACAGAATTTGATGTCAGCCTATGACATCAAATAAGGCAAGATGATAATGAGCTATTTCAAGCCCAAGGTGTAGCAGCCTACATCAGTAGCAGATTATATCAAAACAAACCTTGAAGTCATGGCAAAGGATATTCATCCTTTGGATCAAATTGAGTTGCATAAGCAAACGGGAGAAATGATTTACTCAACCTTAACTGGCAAGGCAATGATGGCCCACAGGTTAAAAAATTATTTAGACAACACTACTATTGAACTACACTTGGAAAAGGCCTCCTCTTAGGCCAAAGATAACAGAATAAAGTCTTTGGAAGAAATAATTATTGGATTGGGATATGATCCCAAAGATGTGAAAAGTGTAGAAGCACTAATCAAAAAGAAAGATGAAGATATTGCTGCCATAAGGAAGCAACTAAAACTGCCACCTTCAAGGCACCCACAGACTAATTTGGTTATAAATCAAAAATCTAAAGAATAAATTATGGCTTTTCTCTTAAAGCTTAATGAAAGACTAAATGATACTAAACAAGCACTTGAAAAGGCATTGAAGGACAAGCAGGGAGAGTCTACCTCCCAGCCTCCCAATGTAATCCCAGTAGTATCAACAGCTGTCCCATCAACTCTTGGAGCAGCATTGGCACCAAATATTCCAGCAGTCACAACAGAGGTAGTTACAGGTACAGCAGTAATAGCAACAGCATGTGTAGCACAGGGCAGTACTGCTAATTTGAGCACAGAAGAGCTAATAGAGGCAATGGAAGACCTGAAACTACAAGTTTCAGAACTAAATAAGCTAAAGGAGCAATATGCCAAAATGGAACAAAGCTATGATCTCTCAAAGGTAAATGTTGCAGAAAAAACAAGAGAGATTAAAATGTTAGAAAACAAAATAAAATCATTGGAGAAGGATCTTACATTTGACAAGCCTCTAACAGAAATCAAGAGAATTCTTTCGACCAACATCACCCAATCCATAAATGATGTTTGGCCATCCCTCCAAGTAATCTATGAACAGATTGATCTAGTGAAAGCATCACAGGGAGAAATTCAAAAGGCAAAAGCCCTATTAGGACAAATACCTGAACAAGCCAACCGGCTCATACATTTTTTGAATAACAGAAATAAGGAACAACTGGAAGAACTTGGCATCTCAGACAGGACAGATTCTATTTTGGAAATCAAAAGGGTGCTAACCAAGAAAAATTTGATGCCGAATTTAGAGAGAAGATGTCAAGATATGCAGGTGGAAATTAATTTTTTTATGGGAAGTTCACTATTTTGCAAAATAAAGGGCTACCAAGTCCTTTGGTGATTAATGACAGATTAATGAAGCATATAGATTATGTAGACAAATTGAATAAGTATGTTGGCAATCAAGCCAGTTCATCAAGAAGTGCATCAAGAATAAAAGCACTCCCCACAGGCCAAGTTCTTTATGACAGCTTAGAGAACTTATTCTATGTTGAGCATGAGATAAAGCACTTGTTCCCAATCCAACCTACCTTTTTCAGATATACAGAAACTGATGAGACCTTGAGGAAACTTCAGAAACATAGGTTGCCAAAACAAAAATGGTGGGAAGACATGTTGGAAATTTTGTAAATTTATCCTTAGTAAAAGGTAAATTTTGATTTTTACTACAGTCAATGAAGATAAAGAGGATGAAAAGAGATCAACAGATAAAGAGTATCAGATGCAGGTAAAGTGTATCAGTAGGAAGGTCAAAACAGAGCAGTTAACACATAATTACACAAAAGACAGCAAGAGGCCAAATCATAGGGCCTAACTCAAGCACATTCTCATAAATAGGGACAACAAACCATACGGTTGCCTTATCTGTCATCTACGAGTTCTTTTAGCCCTATTTTCTTGAAGGATATGATTAGTCACCCCAATTTATATCTCATTTAGTTATGAGATATTTCATTGTAAAAAGTCTTGTATAAATACCCCCTCAATTGGAGTATTGAGGGTGGATTCTTAGACATTGCTGTAATATTGATTATTTTGGAATAAAGTGCTGATTGGACCAAATTTTGTATGGCTTGCTGGATAAAGAATTGAAGCAAAGGAATTTTCACAGATTTCTTGAAGCAAACACCGGATCAATAAGTCCTCTATACCTTATGTTTTAAAGTTTTCCTTGTTTATTATATCATCCATGTTTCACATCTAAATGATAAATGAAAAAGAATAATTTAGAATATGCTTGATTGCACTCTGTTTTCAATCGTTATTATTCTCCATGTTTTCTTCTGAATTAGTATAAACAGTGAAATCTTAATTGCTCCTGTTTTCTAGTTCATTCATTTTGATTATTTATTAAAGAATTCTTGATTGCTCTTTAGTAGTAATCATTCAAGTTCCCTCTTTAAATGTGCTGAAGGATTCTTAACTGCCCTTCACCCATTTTAAACCCATTCCATTTATCTCAAGTTGCCATTTGTTCCCTGTTTGACCATCTTGCTCTGTGAAACCATCTTTTGTTAAGAAACCAAGTCCAGTTAAGCCATCTTCTTTGACTCCATTAGCCCAATGGAATAAGCTACTCAGTTTTACCCCTTTGTTATTGAATCTCACCACCCAAACTCAAACAAAACTCCTAAACTTCACAGCTAGCCTAATATCTTTCAAAACGAAGCTAAATCATAAAGAGAGAGCCCTCTCTAGGTACAGATTGGCTAGATTCTGTACCTAAAAGTTGGTTTGTGGTTATCTCGGACCCCTTTCCTCTTCCAACAACTTCAAGGAAAATCTGAGTGATAACAATATGCTCAATATATTATGTCATTTTTTCCTTTATATGTATCTGCCAATATGAACGCATGTGGTAAGGTATTCCTCCCTCAGTGAAGCCCTTGTGATGGAAGATAGGGCTTATGAATAATCCCAAAATCAATCTAAAATAGTTCAGCTTTGATTTTTTGTTGTAACTTCTTTTATGAGACTTTCAAACTATGAAATTTTCAAATATCTAAGGAAACATACATAAGTGCTTCAAGTAAAAATTTCATCACCATATTTGCAAAATTGGATATGTGACATATTGTACAAGTTCGTTCTTGGAAGGAGGCAAAAAACAACAATGTGATACAAATGACTAAATGGAATCAATGAATTCGGCACGGAATATTAGTAGTAGTAGCAATTTTCAATAAAAAGTGTAGGTATATGTTATATTCTTTCCACAATTAGTGCTAGGCATTGTTACGTTGTGTTGGGCGTAGCAAGGGGGTTACATGGGGGGTAGTGTCCCCCTACATGGGGTTTGGGGTAGCACCCCATCAAAAAATAATAATGTGAACCCAATAATAGTTGGGCAAACCCAATGATGGTGGGAAAACCTACCCATAGTTTTGTATATGGTTTTAGGCATGATGGTTTTTACCCATGGTATTTTGTTGATCCGATCAAGGGAAATATGTGTAGGTTTTAACCCGTACAAAAATTACCTGCGTACGAATTCTAAAAACAGAAAACAAACAATGGCAAGAGCATAAAACATATAACAAATATACACAGAGATTTTCCCCTGGATCCCAAAACCAGGACTACCAGATTGATGTTTCATTATATTCCTTTCAATGTTACAATACATATATATACATGTTGAAGCATCCATAAACCACAATCCATTAATCCTGGATTAGAACATAACCATAGTTCCCTTGACTGGATCTACAAAATACCATGGGAAGAAAACCATCATGCGCAAAACCATAGGTAGGTCCACCCACCTAATATAGGGTCCAAAAAAAATTCTTTGGGGCGCTGCCCAGGACCACATAGAGGGGGGCTATTGGCCCCCCTGTGCCCCCCCCGCATGTGGGGCTAGTCGTGGAAAGAATATAACACACACCCAACATTCTCCAACTTGTTGTTTTCTTTCCACATGAGAGTTTAGTCATTGGTCCAACGCCCATTGTTTCTCTACACCAAGAGAACTTCTCAATGCTCACAGATTTTTTTAATGCATCTGCAGTATTCTTCAAAGTGTCCACCTTTACTAGCAACACCTTTTTTTCCTCAACCATATCCCGTACAAAGTGATATTGAACATCAATGTGCTTTGTCTTTGAATGATAAGCAAGGTACTTTGCCAAGAAAATTGCACTTTGGTTGTCACAGTCTATCCTTATATCTCGTTGTACTAACCCCATCCTTGAACACAATCTCTACAACCAAATTGCTTCCGTGCTTTCATGATGGTTGCCATGTATTATGCCTCTATAGTTGAAAGTGCCACTACAAACTGTCTCTTACTCATCCAATTGATTGCACCTCCAAATAAGTTAAACACATACCCACTTGTAGATCTTCTATGATCCAGATCTTCAGCCCAGTCTGCATTAACAAAGCCATGGATGTCTAAAGCTCTATCCAATCCTGGTCTTCCTTGGTAGCACATACCATAATCACTAGTGCCACAAAAATACCTGAAAACCCGCTTCACTTTTGTCTAATGATCCTTCCCTGGTTTTGACATAAACCTGCGCAATACTCCCACTACATGTGCAATCTATGGTCTAGTAGAGACCATTGCGTACATCAGGCTACCAACTGCACTTGTGTATGGAACACGGGACATGTCCTCTTCCTCTTCTTGTGTCTTGGGACACTGTTTAGCAGATAAATTTACACCAAGAGGAATAAGAACCTTCACCAGTTTACTATCCTGCATCTTAAACCTCTGCAATATTATCTTGACATACCTCTTCTAGTTTAACCATAGCTTCCTTTTTGCCCGATCTTGTTTAATTTCCATGCCCAAAATATAGTTTGCAATGCCAATATATTACATGTCAAATTTGGAGGATAATTGGGTCTTCAATTCCTGGATAATCTCTTTTTTATTTCATGTCAACAACATATCATCCACATACAAGACCAAATAAATAACACAGTCACAAATTAATTTAAAATACACACAATGATTTGCTTTGCTTCTGATGAAGCCAAGTCCCCGTATATAGGTATCAAATTTCTGATACCACATCCTTGGTGACTGTTTTAACCCATACAGAGACTTTTTTAACCTGCATATCAGTTATTTCTTACCCTTCACCGCAAAGCCTTTAGTTGCTTCTTGTACATCTCTTATTCCAGATGCCTGTGAAGAAATGTTGTCTTCACATCCATTTTTTCTACCTCAAAATCAAAAGCAATAGCAAGAGATAAAAGTAATCTAATAGAAGCTACCTTGGCAACAGGAGAAAAAATATCACGAAAATCAATTCTCGGCAACTGGGAATAAGCTTTTGCTACCAAACGAGATTTGTATTTCTCCACATTTCCTTTTGCATTCATATTCTTTGTAAACACCCATTTGCTACCAATGGGTTTCCTTCTAGCCGACAACTCCACTAGATCCCAAGCCTCATTTTTGTACAAAGATGTCATTTCATCAACCATGGCTTCTTTCCAGATTTTTCCATCCTATGAATTTACTGCTTCCATGATAGTTATGGGATCATCACCAGTAACAAATAAATCAAAATTTGAATAGAAAGCAGTTGGACTATACCTCTTTGGCTACTTTCTTTATCGAACTGATCTTCTCACAGCTGGAGTTTGTGGCTCTCCATCTTCTGATTCCTCTTCTGTTGCATAGTCTGATTCCTCCTCCTTTAGCTCAAACTCTATCTTCTCAGGTTCCTTTGGTTGAACTTCATGTTTAATAACATGTTTCACCTCTCTAAACACCACATCGCGGCTATACACAACCTTCCTTGTTTTTGGGTTCCAAATCTTATAACCTTTTAAACCATCCTTATACCCAATAAAGATGCACCTTTCAGATTTACTATCCAACTTGGTTCTTTTCTCCTTTGGAACATATACATATGCATCACATCCAAATACCCTCAGATCTGAAAGAGAAGTTTTCTTACCAGTCCATACCTCTTGTGGAATCGTATCCTCCAACGCTGATGAAAGTGATCTGTTGACCAAGTAACATGTAGTCTCCACCACCTCTGCCCAGAATTCCTGTCCTAACCCTGCACCACTGAGCATGCTTCTTGCCTTTTCCATCAACATCTTGTTCATTGTTTCTACAACTCCATTCTGTTGAGGTGTGTATGGAGTAGTATTTTTTCGCACTATACCACACATTTTACAGAACTCTTCAAATTACTTCTTGCAAAACACTCCACCATTATTTGTCCTCATCGCCTTTATCTTCTTCTTTGCCTAGTTTTCCACCAAAGCCTTAAATTATTTAAACATGTTAAAGACTTCGAATTTCTTCCTAAGCAAATATATCCATGTATTCCTTGAGAAGTCATTTATAAATGATGCATAGTACGCAAATTTACCCTGTGATGGAATCGACACAAGTCCAAACACATCATTTTGCACAAGCTCTAATATTTGTTTCGCCCTCTTAACACCACAGGGAAAACTCACCTGATTCTACTTCCCACATACAAAATTTTACCAGAAATCAAAATCCAAAGAGAAATTAGACATACCTCCTACCATACCATTACCATGAAGTATTTGAAGGCCCTTATCTCCAATATGTCCAAGCCTTTGATGCCATAACATGGTCTTTTCTCCATAGACCACTAGATTGTTTACTCCACTTTCAGGAACCACAGAACTGTTGCACCCATAAATAACAATGAAACCCTGAAGCTTGTACATAGTTCCAATACAGACTACCCGCATCAATACCAGTGCTCCTCGAATCATATTGCAGGTATCTTTATCGAACATTGTTTTCACATCTACATCATCCAGCTTGCTTACAGAAATCAGATTTTTTGCCAATGCAGTAATATGCAGAACACCCAGAAGTGTTCTAATCCTTCCACCTTGCAACATCAACTTGAATTTTCCATGACTGATAATTCTAGCCTTCCTATCATCCCTTAAGAATACATCACCACCATCATATTCATCATACTCATGGAACCACTCCCTGTGGGGAGTGAAGTGAAAGGATGCACCTGAGTCAATCAACCATGCCTCATGATCTACTTGTGTACTTGAAGAAGAAGCCAGGTACACATATGCACCTTCAACTGAGGTGGTTTTCACCTCTGCATAAGGAGCATCATCAAATCCCTTTCCTTTCTTAGGAGATTTAGATCTACAGTCCTTTTTGAAGTCTCCTTCCTTTCCACATTTCTAGCACACCTTTAGAGGTTTTCCTAGAGATTTAGATATCCCTCTAGATTTAGATTTCCCACTCAAGGATTTATTTTTGTTTCCATTCTGGGACCATCCTCGTACAGACAAGGCATCACCATTTTTCCCTTGGTATTTTTCTGTCTCATCTCCTTCGACAATAAGGATGAGACTATTTCATCAAATTGCAAGGCAGTCACATTGCTACCTATTGCAACAACTAGACTGTCCCATGAATCTGGTAGAGAACACAACAAACTGATGCACTTATCTTCATCTGAAATTTTTATATCAACAGATACCAACTATCTTACTACATTATTAAAGGTGTTCAAATGCTCTGTCACCAATTTTCAATCCTTCATCCTCAGGACAAAGACTTATATTGGTACAAATTTGTTATGAAACCAGCTCAGAAAAAGATAGAAAAGATAAATCAATGCCTTAGAATTTAGCCTCTAAGAGGGGGCAACCTCCTTTACATTACACAAATGAATGATTCTTTGATGATTCAAATGACAAAACCTCCTTTCTATATATAGGAGTCTAAGGAGTCATAATATAACCCAACCGACCTAACAATAATAATATAAAGGCACAAAAATAACAATAGAGGGATTCTATGGGGTATAGTAATAACAATATGGGGACAATAGGGGCACAAAAATATTAATAAGGGATATAACTACAATAGTAATGGGGTAATAACTAGTATTATAGGGACCTAACATGCCCCTCTCCTTCAAAAAAGTGTTGTCCTCAATGCTTGAGTAGTTCTAGATGCTTCTGTATAAAATTCGCATCCTCCCATGTGGAATCTTTAGTGGATAAGTTCTTCCACTTGATGAAATACTCCGAAATTGATCAATTTCGTAGCTGTCGAGCTCTTGTTTCCATGACTGCTTTCGGTTCCAATATAAATTTTCCTTCCTCGTCAAGTTCTGGCAATATTGTTTGAACTGGGAGCTTGTCGCCTATAACCTTCTTTAAACAGGAAAGATGGAAAACTGGGTGCACTCGAGAAGCTGCAGGAAGCTCCAATTTGTATGCCATAGTACCAATCTTTCGCAACACCTTGTACGGACCATAATACTTTGGTGATAATTTATTATCCTTCTTAGCATGCTTGAGGGACATTTGTTTATATGGTTGTAGCTGTAGGAATACCCAATCACCTACATCAAAACTTCTTTCGCTGCGACGTTGATCTGCCTGTTGCTTCATTATATTATGCTCCAACACGAGGTTATCCTTTAAGAGTTGGAGGACTTGTTGTTGATGCTCGATGTGATGTTCCACTGCTTGAACCTTAGAATTTTCTCTTAAATATGATGTGATGGATGGTGGCTGATGTCCATAAAGTGCAATAAATGGGGTCATTTTTGTTGTTGTATGGAAGGAAGTGTTATACTGCCATTCAGCCAGAGGCAACCATTTGACCCATTGTGTCTGTTTATCAGATACAAAGCAACGAAGATATCCTTCCAAACATTTGTTTACCATCTCAGTTTGCCCATCGGATTGAGGATGATAAGTTGACCTATGAACTAATTGAGTACCAAGACAAGAAAATAATTCTGTCCAAAAATTTCCAGTGAAAATGGGATCTCTGTCACTTACAATAATCTTTGGGTTTCCATGTGGCTTTTGAATTGTTTACATAAATGCAGTAGAAATTGTAATGGCTTTAAATGGATGTGATAATGCACAAAAGTGTGCATACTTGGAAAGTCTGTCAACTACCACCATGATGACATTCTTTCCCTCAGACTTGGGTAAACCTGTGATAAAATCCATTGAAACCTCCTCCCAACGTTGGCTTGGAATGGATAAAGGTTGTAATAGACCCGGGGTCTTAATTATTTCAACTTTATTTTTTTGGCAAACCAAACATTCTGCCACAAACTTTTGAATATCTGATTTAAGGCCATCCCAAAAAATTCCTTCTTAACCTTGTGGTAAGTTTTTAAAAATCCTAAGTGCCCTCCTAAGGGAGAAGTTTGCAATTCCATAAGAATATTTTGTTTCATTTGGGAATTCTTACAGAGGTATAAGCGATATTTGTACCATAATGAATCATTTTTCCATCTAAATGTATCATATGTACTAGAACCTTGTTGTAACTTTTGAATAAGTGCCCACACTTATTCATCATTCTTCCATTCCTCCCTTGCTTCATTTATCCAATCTGGTTGGATAATAGAAATGGCACACAACAATGCTTCCACATCCTCATCCTTTCTTGAGAGTGCATCTGCCACCACATTTTGCTTCCCTTTTTTGTAGATGATTTCAAAGTCATAACCCAACATCTTTGTGACCCACTTTTGTTTCTATTCAGAGGATAATCTTTGTTCTAAAAAGTATTTAAGGCTATCATGATCCGTTTTTACCTTGAAGTGTCTTCCCATTAGGTAGGGTCACCATTTCTTAAGTGCATGTAGTACTGCCAACATTTCCTTCTCATAAATAGCTTTGTGTAAAAAATTTCCCTTGATTGGACGACTTTCAAAAGCAATAGGTCTTTCATCTTGCATTGAAAACAACACCAATTCCATTTCCTGAAGCATCACATTCCACAATAAAGGTTTTTGTGAAGTCCGGTGTAGCTAAGACCAGTGCTTGGCACATTGCCTCTTTAAGATGTTCAAAGGCCTTTGTTGCTTCTGGAGTCCATGAAAATGCATCTTTCTTCAATAATGTTGTTAGAGGTGCTGCTATTCTCCCATAATTCTTAACAAACTTGCAATAATACCTTGTCAAACTGAGAAATCCTCGCAGATGCTTTATGGATGTGGGGATTTTCCATTCCTTAATGGCTTTAATTTTGCTAGGGTCTACCTTAACTCCTTCATGAGATACAATATGACCCAGATATTCGACCTCTTGTACTCCAAAGAAACATTTGGATCTTTTTTCATATAATTGTTTCTCCTCCAATAGTTGTAGCACCCTGTCAACATGTTCAACATGATCCTTCCAAGACTTGTTGTAGATTAGTATATCATCAAAAAATACTAACACAAATTTTCTAAGGAAGGGTTTGAAAATGGAATTCATCAAACCTTGAAATGTAGAAGGTGCATTGGTAAGGCCAAAAGGCATGACCAAAAATTCATAATGACCCTCATGAGTTCTAAATGTTGTTTTCAGAATGTCTTCAGTCTTCATTCTAATTTGATGATATCTTGAACGAAGATCCAACTTGGTGAAGTAAATTGATCCATGCAATTCATCAATGACAAGAATGGGAAACTTATCTTTGATAGTGAGCTTGTTGAGCTCCCTATAATCTGGACACATGCGCCATGATCCATCCTTCTTGTGCACCAATACTACTGGAGCAGAGAAAGAACTTTGACTAGGTTGAATTATACCAGCCTCTAGCATTTATGCAACCATACGTTCAATTTCACTCTTTTGGGCATAGGCATATCTATACGGCCTGATGTTTGGAGGAACACTTCCTAGAATCAGATGAATAGCATGATCATGATCATGAATAGGTGGGAGACCTTTGGGAGTCTCAAATACCTTGGAATGATTGTCCAAGACTTTTTGGAGATCTGGAGAAATAGATGATTTCGATGTGGAAACATCTAGCGAACAGAATTGTGTGATTACACCTCTTTGTTCCTTTTTTAGAAGCTTTGTCATACTGTTAGAGCTGGTTATCTTTCCCAGTTTCCCTGCAATACCCCTTAGTTCAACTTCCTTTCCTTCCGCAAAAAATTTCATGAAAAGTTCTTGAAAATTAAAAGCTATTGCACCCAAGGATTGTAGCCATTGGACTCCTAGTACAACATCAACACCTCCCATTGGAATAGAAAGCATTGGGCTAGTCAATACATATTCTCCCATGGATAGCTTGATATTATGGCACTTTCTAGAGAACTTTATTGTTCCTCCATTTGCAGCTGTCACTTGACACTCTCGTGCTAGATATAGGAAGTAATTCAATTCTTTTGCTACCTTACAATGAATAAAATTGTGGGTACTTCCTGAATCAATCAACACTATTACCTTTTTCTTCTTGATTTGTCCTTCTATCTTGATGGTTTGAGGAGTGGTAATTCCCACCAATGCATTACAAGATATGGTTGGATTCATTTCTTCTTTATCTAGGCTTTGTTCCTGGAGTATATCCTCTTCTTTTGACCTTTCTTGCTCCTTTTCTTCTTCCTCTTCACAATCTATGTAGAATAATTTCTTCTCAGCACACTTATGACCTTTAGTGTATTTTCTATCACAACTGTAACAAAGCCCTTTTGCTCTTTTTTCTTCCAATTGTTGTGGTGTCAACCTTATAGGTTGTGGAAGCCTAAGGGCAACAACACTTCCATCTTTATAGTTGTGAGTGGTATGCTTCCTGGTTGCCATAATTTTGCTTTCCATTTTTCTTGCTAACCTGAATGCCTTCTCTAATGAATCAAGTTCCCAAAGGCGAACATCATGTTGGATAGTATCCTTTAAAGTCCCTATGAACACATCAATCCTATGCTCCTCTGGAATATTTGTTACCCTTATGTTCCATTTTTGGAACTCTTCAATGTGCTCCGTTATTGAACCCTTTTATTTGAGACTTATCAATTGGCTAAAAAAAGTGTTGCTTTTTGTATCCTCATAATGTGCTGTCAATTCTTCCGTAAAAATTGCCCAAGTGATAATTTGTTTACGAGATCAAAGCCATTGATACCATACAAACTGATTTGGTTCCAAATATAAAGTTGCAATACGTACCTTTTGTGTGTTTTGCACATTATTGAGATTGAAAAATTGCTCCATCTGTAATATCCATGTTGCGGGATCCTTGCCATCAAACTTCCTCATATCGATTTTTGGAATATGGTGGGTCTTCAATCCAACATTAGAGTCTATGAAATCATGATTAACATTTCTTTTGTTTGCATCATGTGTTTCCTTTACTACCCTTTCACCATTTGTAAGTATTTCTTGTAGAAAATTTGTCAAATCTGTCTTCAAATCTGCCATGTTTGTCTTCAAATCAGCCATGTCTCTCTTCAAATATGTCTTCAAATCTATCTTCAAATCGTCCATCTTATATTCCATGCCCTTTATCTTATATTCCACGCCATTTATCTTATCTTCTGTTAGTTTTTGTGAGAGTGACATTTGTTGCACTTGGTCTTGTAATTTTGATATATCATGGAGCATTTCTTCCTCTTCTTCATGAGTCATGCTAGAGCTTTCAGGTTGCTTACTAGGTGTTTGCATTTTCTTTCCTCGGGGCATTAGTTACCGATAATAATGCTCTACTATGCCCTTTGAATTCCTTCAAAATAATTTTTCAAACCAAGCTTAAGAAAAAATTTAAAAAAAATCTACACACCTTTTTTCACTTTGTAGGAGCTCGATATTGCCTCTGATGTATCTCTGTAATTTTGGATCATCCAGTTATGAAATTGCGACCTGCAGTAGCCCTCTATGTCCTCTTTCCAATGCCACCATTCTGATCCAAATTGGATTCTCCAAGGAAGAGTTATGCCAAATCTCCCATAGTGACCTGATTATAGACTAGTTTAGTAGAGAGAACTTGTACGACATGCCACATGTCCCTGTTTCGACCTTTGTCTTTGAAAAATATATAAAAGAAACTACAGCCTATCCTCTTTTTGTACCTTCTTACGAAACTTCAATCCGATGCTCAGAGAAAAAGTTGTGACGATTCTCCCCAGGTCACCTGTTTGGAATGTAATTCAGGAGTCTGCAAAAGACCAACTTCCTCAAATGATATCTCCACAAATATAGCGCAAAAAGATATCAAATTCGGATCCAAGGTTCATTGAAATTTCGTCTCAAATGGGTTTTTCTTTTCTGCTTCTGAAACATCGCAGAAAAAATTTATAGTTAAAATGCCATGATTACCTATTTGGAGTAGTGAAACCTTAGAATCCAAAGCTCTGATACCAAATGTTATGAAACCAGCTCACAAAAAGATAGAAAAGATAGATCAACGCCTTAGAATTCAGCCTCTTCGAGGGGGAAACCTCCTTTACATTACACAAATGAATGATTCTTTGATGATTCAAATGACCAAACCTCCTTTCTATATATAGGAGTCTAAGGAGTCACAATATAACCCAGCCAACCTAACAATAATAATATAAAAGCACAAAAATAACAATAGAGGGATTCTATGGGGCACAATAATAACAATATAGGGACAATAGGGGCACAACAATATTAACAAGGGATATAAATACAATAGTAATGGGGTAATCACTAGTATTATAGGGACCTAAATTGTCCCACAAAGCCTTCGCTGAAGCTTCCCCTGATACATTCAACAATATTGAATCTTCTTCTTTGCTTAGTTTTCCACCAGAGCCTCAAAGACATTAGATTTGTTCCTGAGGAAATATATCCATGTATTCCTTGAGAAGTCATTTATAAATGATACATAGTACACATATTTACCTAGTGATGGAATCGAAACAGGTCCAAACACATCATTTTGTACAAGCTCTAATATTTGTTTCGCCCTCTTAGCACCAGAGGGGAAACTCACCTGATTCTACTTCCAATATACACAATTTTCCCAGAAATCAAAATCTAGAGAAAAGTTAGACATACCTTCTATCATACCATTACCATGAATTATTCAAAGGCCCTTCTCTCCAATATGTCCAAGCCTTTGATGCCATAACATGGTCTTTTCTCCATATGCCACTAGATTGTTTGCTCCACTTTCAGGAACCACAAAGCTATTGCACCCACCAATAATAATGCTACCCTGAAGCTTGTACAGAGTTCCAATACGAACTCCCCACATCAATACCAATGCTCCCCGAATCATCTTGCAGGTATCTTATCAAACATTGTTTTTACACCTACATCATGCAGCTTGCTTACAAAAATCAAATTTCTGGCCAATGCAAGAATATGCAGAACACCCAGAAGTGTTCTAATCCTTCCACCTTGCAACTTCAACTTGAATTTTCCACGACCGATGATTCTATCCTTCCTATCACCCCTTAAGAATACATCACCACCATCATATTTATCATACTCACAGAACCACTCCCTGTGGGGAGTGAAGTGAAATGATGCACTTGATTCAATCAACCATGCCTCATGATCTACTTTTGTACTTGAAGAAGAATCCAAGTACACATATCCAACTTCATCTGAGGTGGTTTTCACCTTTTCATAAGGAGCATCATTAGATCTCCCTCTAGATTTAGATTTCCCACTCAAAGAGTTATTTTCCTAGAGATTTAGATCTCCCTCTAGATTTAGATTTCCCACTCAAAGAGTTATTTTTGTTTCTGTTCTGGGACCGTCCTCGTATATACAAGGCATCACAATTTTTCCCTTGGTATTTTTCTGTCTCATCTCCTCCGACAAGAAGGATGAGACTATCTCATCAAACTGCAAGGCAGTCGCATTGCTACCTATTGCAACAACCAGATTATCCCACGAATCTGGTAGAGAACACAACAAACTGATGCACTTATCTTCATATGAAATTTTTATATCAACAGATACCAACTATCTTACCATAGTATTAAAGGTGTTGAGATGCTCTATCACTGATTTTCCATCCTTCATCCTGAGGCCAAAGACATACATTGGTACAAATTCCCTAACTTGTCCCACAAAGCCTTTGCTGAAGCTTCCCCTGATACATTCAACAATATTGAATTTGAGATACAAAACCATATTGTGCTTTTTGCCTTCCAATCCAACTTTGCCTAGTCTTCATTTGACATTGTCATTGGTTTAGCACCTAGACCTACCGCGACCCACTGATCTCTATCCACCAGCAGATCCTCCATCTTGAGTTTCCACAACTCAAAACTATGACCATTAGATTTCTTGATCTCTATCTTTCCACTGCTCAGCATATTCTTTCACCACAAGAATCGATCCTGCATATCTCCCACTAAACAAGGTCTACCACAGGCCCGAGAAAAACCCCTCGGTAGAAAAGGAATCCCCTTGAAGCCAAAACATCTCTGATACCAAATGTAGGTTTTAACCCCATACAAAAATTATCTTCATATGAATTCTAAAAATAGAAAATAAACAATGGAAAGATCATAAAACACAAAATAGATATACACAGAGATTTTCCCCTTGATCCCAAAATCGGGACTACCGGATTGATTTTTCATTATATTCCTTTCAATGTTACAATACATATATATACATGTCGAAACATCCATAAACCCCAATCCATTAATCCTCGATTAGAACATAATCGTAGTTCCCCTAACTGGATCTACAAAACACCATGGGAAAAAAATCATCATGCCTAAAACCATGTGCGAAAACCATGCACAAAACCATAGGTAGGTCTGCCCCCCTAATATAGGGTACAAAAAAAATTCCCCAGGGTGTTGCCCTAAACCCCGTAGAGGGGGCATACTGCCCCCCTCAAATCCCCCAACAGGGGGGCTAGTGCGCTAGGTGCAATGAACAGGGGGGCTATCATCCCCATGCAAGTGGGGCTAGTCATGGAAAGAATATAACACACACCCAACAATATGGTTATGTTCCAATCCATGGTTAATGGATTGGTGTCTATGAATGCTTCGGCATGTATATAATGTATTGTAACATATAAAGGAGTATAACAAAAAATCATTCTAGTTTTCCTAGTTTGGTTTCCAAGAGAAAATCTCTTTGTATATTTTATGTTCTCGCCATCGTAAATTTTTTTGTTTTAAGAATATGTTTGTCAGTAAATTTTGTACAGGGTTAAAACCTACAAAAAGAACAAGAAAATTGTCCTTGTAATATGGTTATCAAATCTTGGGAAGAAATCTCATTCAACAAAAATCAGCATGGATTGGGCTACATGAAATATGATAGCTTTTATATTCTAGATTAATCCAAACCAATTCAATTTGTGAGTTTAGAATTTCTTGATGAAGTTAAAAGTATTGATAAAAAGTGTCATCATTGTCAAAGAAATTTCACATGGAGATTCAGTGATTTGATCTCCATCCATGTCTTCATTGTGGGAAGAAAAATCACTTATCAGAGATATGTTGAAAGAAGAAAAAGGCTAAAAACACAGTCAATTATGGATGGATAAATTCCTAGAGATGGAAGAAGGAAGTGAAGAAACTGCATCAGTATTACCTCCTATTCAAGATAGAGGTAAAGATAAAGCTATTTGAAGAATTGAAAAAAAGAAAAGAAAAAAATCAACTAGTTATTCTAGAAAAAAGATGGTTCTCTCCAAACCAAAAGGAGGGGAGCACAATGATAAAAGAAACTCTCCTACACCTTTAAAGGTGGCAATAAATTGATAAAGTCAAGTTGGTTAGTGGTCATCAAAAAACCACCACCTTATTCAAAGAAGATTGGTTAGTGGCCATCCCAAAAGCACGACATTATTCAAATTAGTTTGGTTAGTGGTAAACCATAAACCACTAGTTTCCATGGAACATGGTTAGTGGTCAACCAAAAAAACTACCACCTAAAGAAACCAAAACCCCAGCTTGGATCCTTCCAAGAATGAACTATTGAAAAACTTATCTCCTTACACATAATAGGGGGGACATTAGACATCAGGCTTCAAGTTTCGAAGTCTTATCAACATTCAATCAAAAATTGTGAATTACAACATAGTAACTAGTCTCCTCAACATAAAATCATTTCAATTATTCAACATAAATGTCTGGAAATAGTAGTTGTTCATGTTTGAAACAATGATAATAATGAGAGGGGGGTGAATCAATATTCATGCTAATTTTAAAAACTTTATGCCAAATTGATTTTCTTATTCAAACTTGGCAACCATCCATATAATCAACAACAACATGTAATACGGAAGCAATATCAAATCAACATACGAGAAAACATCATGAGCATCATACACATGAGACAAAAGGATTTACGCGGAAACCCTTTCAGGAAAAAACCACCAAATCTTGTCGTTGTTATTGATGTAAAATAAGATCACCTAATTTATTACATCAATATCTTTTTGTGAGCCACCACTCACCGGAAGCACCAACTCTCCTTGATTGTTTGCTAACACCCACTAGTTGGAAGCACCAACTCCCTCTTTTTTTAGGTCCTTGTCTAGCTTACTAGAAGCACCAACTTCACGAATTTGTTTCAAGTACCAACTTTCAACTCCTTGGATTTATGCAAGCACCAACTTGCAGGAGGAACCAACCCCCAAGCCTTCTCAAGAACCCATTAGAGATGGAAGCACCAACTTCTTGTATGCAAGCTCCAACCCACACTCAAATAGAAATTTCTCTGATAGCCACTCTACCTGATGTCAGCTTTGTTCTCTTCACAATCTTCAGCCCACACAGCACTTTTTGCACCTCTGCTTGCTCTGCTCACTCTATAGCAGCGCACTGAACTTCTCAACAATAGTCACTCACCACAATCAATGCATCTCTATCTCTACTTTTCATCAACATGCACTCAGCTCTCCGCCTTTTTCTCTCCTCAGCACAGGCTCATCTCTCAGTCTTCTACTCTCCATAGCACACTCACAGCTCTTGGCCTTATTTTACTACACAGGCACCTTCAACCTTTCTCATACAGCACAGGCAACTATGACCTTCCTCACACAGCACATGAAACTTCACCCTTGCTCACACAATGCACAGGAAATTTTCGCCTTTCTCATAGCAGCGCAGCTCTCAGGGGTCTCTTATCTCTACATAGGCACTCTTGGCCTCTCTCTGCATAATAGGATCTCACTCAACCTTACACAGCAGTGCAGACACTCAAATATTTTCCACTTCATTCACTTGCAACTATGTTGTTTTCCACCACTTTTCTCATCTGTGCTCCTGCGCATTGTTCCTCTAATGCCCACCACCCCACCCCCGATCAATGTGCCACATCGTCCTATGTTCACACTGCGCAAGTGTACCTCAGCATGGCTCTTCCATTTTTCTGTTGGGTCTGATTTGGTCTTTACCACTGCATTAACCATGAGAATGGGAACTTGACAGTTTCTCCATACTAAGAATGAATTCTCAGTCCACCTACACTCCAACTAGGCACAGTCCTCTCAACAACGCTCCTATTACTGAGGCTCTCCATGCTTATTCATAGTTTCCAACAGCTTGATTGTCCTTCAACATGCCTCGTAACTATACTTAAGCATGACCTCCCTTATTGTTGTTGCATCTCCTGTCTATTTCTTGTCACAGTGTAGAAATAGAGATCAGCCTTACAGTCCTTCATAGCCTGACTATGTGGAGCTCCATGTTGAGAATTTAATTCTTAGATGACCTGCACACTGATTCACGAATCCCATACATTCATTTAACTCACTAAATACATCCATTGGAGAATAGAGATGCCTTGTCTCACCTCAAGGCAGACCCAACACTCTTTCCTGAAGATCGTGGTCCTTGCTGCCTTGACCTAATGATCTCTGACAGTCGCCATTTACTCATACCAACTCCTCTGCCTCTACATTTAATCTCACAACTGTCAACCCATATGCCTTTACCTCTCTGTACTACGCTACCAGAGAAATCCCACATTGCAACTTCACAGTAGTGTAATGTTATAATCTTCCGATTGTCGACCTCTAATATGACAAGCTCCTTCGACTTAGCCCTTCCCACATTTCTCACCATAGGACCGAGGTCCATGACCTGCCGCTTAGCCTTGAGGTGCTAGAGAATTTTTTATCCTACCGGGGGGATATTTTTCCTTTCTTAAGTGCTTAATGCCCTTGGTCCTTTAAGTTCTTCTTGACCATGCGCTACCCAAATATCAGAGCCCCTCTCATCTAAAGTTTTGAATCGAGGATTTAAATTTGGAGTTGTGATATTCCCACTTTTGATATAGTACATAGCTCTTGATGCTTGGCCCCAGCTCCACACCTTTGGTTCTTTGAGTCTTTGCAACCGTGGTGCCATCCCATATCGAAGTTCCTCTATATCAGTGCTTTTCAACACTTGATCTATTATAGAGTTCTGACATCTTCAATCTTCTAATCGCCGACTTCTGACTTCCAATATGACGTCATCACTGCCATGTGGCAACTGCTTAGAGGTGATACGTGTCACTCGATTATGGCCCATTAGACCACCCAATATGGTTGAATATGCCTGCTACGTGTCATGTCGTATTGCCACGTCATGCTAATGTCAATTGCCACTATACCTTATTGGAGCCAATTAGATTTTGCCATGTGTCCTTATCATAGCCAACCAGATGTTGCCATGTGTCCTTATTAGAGCCAACCAGATGTTGCCATGTGTCCTTATCAGATCCAATCACATGCAGCCATGTGTCCTGTTAAAGGAGAGAGAAAAGGGCCCATCGACCTTTAGTTTTGCAATGAAATCCTTTGTTAATCCTTTATCGGCATTTCTGATGGATTTTAACACTATCAACGCTTCACCCATATCACAACTCTTAAAAGGTTCTCACGTTCAGAAGTTCTAATTATCCGATCAACAATATGCCTGATATGCTGACCTCTACTCATCGATATGCTGGTCCACTAATATTCGATATGCCAATATGCTAGATTGTTGATCTCTGATCTCCTGATGCACCAATACGCTTACCTTCGATCACCAATACATCGATACTCTAACCTTTGATCATCGATGCACCAATACGCTGACCTTCAATCTCTGATATGTTGGACCTCCGATATTCTAGCCTTCATATAACTTCAAGTCCCTGATCATCGGTAGGTCATAACTTTTGAAACAGGAATCCATTTCTAGGCTTCCACATATCTTTGGAAATATCTTCCATAGCACTTTCCAATGGAGAGGGTTTGATGTAGACTTTGAGCCCATCATCTACCTCTAATATGGCTCCAAATTCTCTTCCACTCTTCTGCTCCTTAACTCTCCAGACAGTTAAACTCACAATGACCAAGGTGATCCTTTGCATGAAACTTGTAGCTATAATGATATTCCTCCTGGGCCATCACTTCCAACATCTACTCAGCCAATAATCTGAGCTAGTCTAGTTGACATCAATTCCAACACCCTTACCAATAGTCAGGAAATTCTCTTGCCAATAGTTAGGCACTGCTCCTACCAACAATTAGGCAATACCAACTGCCCAACACATCTCCCCAACATGATTGTTGACATTAATGGCAAGACACTTGCAGATGCCTTCACTAGGCCACTGGCCATCCAGAAAATGCCAAATGTCCAACAATCTCCCCCTTTGGCATTGATGGCAACACTCCATCCTTCTCTTTACGTGATGGCCAAACCTCATGCTACTTCCACACATCTCATTGCATGAGACACCAATGGCATGACTTCTTCTACATGGGCCATCACATATTCTCCACAAATTCTCTCCCCCATCAATGGAAAGGGGCTACAAGATGCCTTTCTCTCCCCATGAAATAATTGACTGTGTAGACTAGAGTTTAGTTGTTGAGATGTGTATTCTACCTTGCAAACATCTCTTCCAGGACTGTCATTTTTGTTGCTCCATAAAATGGGCATATGTGATACGCTCCCCCTGAACATATACTACCTTCTATTTGAATGCCTCAAGTTTTGGACACCTTATGGTTGTTGGATAAGAACTCTCTCCACTAATGCATCTTTTGTGTCAAAAAGATTGATACCTATTAAACTTCCCATGGTATTGTTGCTACTGCAAATACCAATTAATGATGATGCATTTCTTCTTGGACTTCACTGTTGTTGTTGATTCCGAGACTATGATTACTTTATTTCAGCATCTCCACTTCTCCCCTTGAGATCATATCTTTACAATAGGAATTCTCCATAGTTAATACCAATTGCACCAAAAGAAATGATACAAATGGAACAATGTACCAGTCAAACTCTAATATTTCTTTTCTAAAAAAGAAATGTCCATTTGCACACAAGGTTCCTCGACATGAGCCCAACACAACCAATTTACATAGCGATACCAATTAAGGGTTAAGGGACATAAAAGGCTTACACCAATTGTGTTTCATGAACACAAGACTTCTATGCATAATCAAACTCACAACTTAAATGAAATAATTCTATTTCACCAAAGATTCAAACCTTTCATTTTCTCAACAATCTCCCTTTCTAAGGCTACCCATTATTGCCAGCTGCTACTTATCAAAGCATCTCCCCCTGAGCCAATGCTCCTTGATTTCTTGCAACAACTTTCTTGCCTCTTGCATGGGGATTGATACTGTGGACCTGACTTGATTGTTAGATTCTTGTCATTCCACTACACCCCACGTTGTTCCCACAACATAAGATATTGTTGTGTACTCCTCATGCAGACTGCACTCCTCCTTTTCAATGTTGTTACATTAAAAATAAATCAATTTATTCTTGTAACAAGCAAGAGAACACATCCATACCTTCGCAATCAAATGCAACTTTCTGTTTATTATTTTTGGCTTCCTACATCTGACTTATTGGGCCTCCCTTGAGGCCATTATCTTCCTTCACTAAAGAGAAACCAAGGATCTACTCCCTTTGAGCAAATCATCCTCCTTCTTCTTCCAAACCTTCAATGGTCGGGTCCTGACATAAGCATTACTCTCCAACTTCTTCTTTTCCCATATTTGGGCTTCTTCTAGGCTACAAATGGATAGAGGAAACTTTTCATTCAAATCCTCCTTCTTCACCCAAATCCTATTGATGCCCTTTTACCTTACAGTTGGGTCTGCTACAAGAGTAGGAGGATCATTCTCTGATTTCTTAATCCTCTTTTCATATTTCTCTTTTGACACAAAGCACTAAAGACAAGTCTATATTTATCAACTCCATTCTTTCTCCTTGTCTTCAAATCCCAAGTTGTTGCATTCGCATGCATATGCTGAGAAGCATTCCATTTCTTCTCATTTCTGCAGCTAGCTCTCTTATTCTCGAGATTGCCATAGTTGTAGCATTCAACATGGCTTAAGACCTGGGTAGAGGAGCTACTATTTTTTAAAACACTTTTTTCAAAACTCTTATTGCAGCCATCATGCCTTCTCCTAGCATTTTTGTGCATTCTTGGGTTGTTGTTACCTAAACATCTTGTTTCCTTACATGACATCTACAGTCCATGGCCCTATGCCCAAAATTGTTGCAAGAAAACAATACCCATAAAAAGGCTTTTGATGACATAGGTTACCTTTTCTTTGAAGGCTTTGTCCTTGAGTAGGAAAGGACCTCTATTGGTTCTTCATGTACCTTCCATGATAGTTTGCATTACTGCCATGCACTCTTCCTTGCAACTGCCTAGCCCTATTCTATTGCACTATCGGTTACTACTTCTTAGCCTTCTGTTGGTGCCTTTCCTTCTTTCACTATTGTTACTTTCCATGATGCTGCTACTGTCGAATAACCATTATTTCTTCATCATTGTTGGAATCTTGAACTCCCTTTACATGGGAAGTTGACCCTTCAGCCTTTGCCTTATTGGAGTTAGGTTTTTCTTTGAAACCAAAACCAGTGTTGCTCTCCTCAAGCTTCTAATATTGATACAACTATATTTTTTACTTCTCTAAGTCATGTCTCAATGAGACTACTTCATTTTGTAGTCTTCCATAGTAAGCTTCCTTCTCACCCGCTAATTGGTTAGCTTTCCATTCAGTCTACTAGCCTCTTCTTGTTGAGCATTTAAATCAAATAATGTTTTGCTCAACCTTTCATTCTCAAGCTCATAAATTTTCAATTTCTCCTCTTGCCTAAGATTTTCCTCTGATAGGTCCTTGATCTCCTTTAGATCAGAGATAAAACTCTTCCTAAAAAAGATCCTTTCATTTAAATCCTTTTCTTCACTATTAGAGGTGCTAGTTGAGTTACCACAGAGATCTAAGGCCATATCTATGTCCATGGAGTCTTCCACAGGTCTAAGGGTTATCCCTTCATCATCACTACCTAGGGTATTCTCATTTACTCCTATGGATGAGCACACCGGGAATCTCTCTTCTTCCTCTGAGGATTCCTCATTTTCTATTGCTACTAAAGTGGTTCTAACTTCATTACAATTACTAGATGCATAACTATCTCTATCTTCAAGTGATACACATGTACATCTAGATAATGAAGAACCTATATCTTTGCACTTATCACACAACAATATCTTACCTTCTGAGTAGCAATATATCCCTTCCGAGACTTCTTCATCACCACCACGAGTGTGATGAGCAGTAGCTTTTCCATGTTCTGGTTCATTTCTAGAGCAATGGGGTTCCTCAGCCTTTTCTTGAACCACATGGCCCACCATACAAACATTGCAATCTATCCAATGCTTCCTTTGCTGACTTACAATGCCTCACTTTATCAGCATCTAGCTTAGACAACCATTTCATGATAATCTTTTGGCCTTCTTCATTTTACTCATTATTTTCTCTATTCAATACTGAGAGGCACATATCAACATCCAAGGTCATTAAATAGACTACCATTCTGACCTTCCAGAGTTCATAGTATGATCCATTTAAAAATGGAACTCCTTCTATTGTTATCGAAACTCGATTAGCCATTTTTCCCCTTTTATCTACCTTCTAGCGATTAAGTTATTCCTCAAGGAACTTGGCTTTGATACCAATTTTTGGAAACAATGAGAATACTAGGGGGGGTGAATTAGTATTCATGCTAATTTTAAATTTTTTATTCCAAATTTATTTTCTTATTCAAACTTGGAAACCATCCATATAATCAGCAACAACATGTAATATGGTAGCAATATCAAATCAACATACAAGCACACACCATGAGCATCATACACATGAGACACAAGGATTTACGTGGAAACCCTTTCGGGAAAAAACCACCAAATCTTGTTGTTGTTATTGATGTAAAATAAGAGCACCTACTCTATTACATCAATCTGTTTTTGTGAGCCACCACTCACCGGAAGCACCAACTCCCCTTGATTGTTTTCTAACACCCACTAGCAAGAAGCACCAACTCCCTCTTTTTGTAGATCCATGTCCAGCTTACCAAAAGCACCATGTGAAGCACCAAATTCACAGATTTTTTGCAAGCACCAACTTGCAGCTCCTTGGATTTATGCAAATAGCAATTTGTAGGAGGCACCAACCCCCAAGCCTTCTCAAGCACCCACTAGAGATGGAAGCACCAAATTCTTGTATGCAGGCTCTAATGCACACTCAAATAGGAACTGAAAGTTCTCTGTAATTTGGCAGCCACTCTGCTTGATGTCATTTATGTTCTCTTCGTAGCCTTCAACCTGCACAATACTTTCTGCACCTTTGCTTTCTCTGCTCACTCTGTAGCAGCACACTGATTTACTCTGCAGTAGTCACCCATCATAGTTCATGCAACTCTTTCTCTGCTTCTCATTGACATGCACTCAACTCTCAACATTTTGATCTCTGCAGCATAGGCTCATCTCTCGGCCTTCTTCTCTCCACAACACACACAACTCTCAGCCTTCTTTTACTGCATAGGAACCTTGGGCCTTTCTCACACAACACAGGCAACTACAGCCTTTCTCAAACATCACAGGCAACTTCGGGATTACTCACACATCACACTGGAAACTTCCACATTTCTCACAGTAGCATAGCTCTCAGGGGTCTCTTACCTTTGCATAGGCACTCTTGGCCTCTCTCTACAGAATAGGCTCTCACTAAGCCTTACATAGAAATGCACTCATTCTGATCTTTTCCACTTAGCTCACTTGCAACTATGTTGCTTTCTGCCACTTTGATCATCTGAGCTCCTAGGTTTTGTTCCTCTACTGCACCCCCCCGATCGATGCTTCCACATTGTCTTGTATTAACATTGCGTGAATGTACCTCGACATGGCTCTTCCATTCTGTTGTTATGTCTGATTTGGGCTTTGGAACTTCATTAACCATGAGAATGGGCACCTGACAGTTTCTCCATACTGTGAATGACTTCTCAGTCCACTGCACACTCCAACCAGGAACAATCCTCTTTATGAACAACACTCCTATCACTAAGCCTCTCCATGATTAGTCACAGTTTCGCACAACTTTATTGTCCTTTTGCATGGCTTCCCAACTATACTTAGGCATGGCCTTCCTTGTCGTTGTTGTGTATCCTATATTTTTCTTGTCACATTGTAGAAATGGAGATCGGCCTTACAATCCTTCATAGCCTGACTGCATGGAGCTCCATGCTGAGAATTTAATTCTTAGATGACTTGTACACTGCTTCATGAGTCCCATACATTCATTTAACTCACTTAAGATGTGCATTGGAGCATAGAGATGGCTTGTCTCACCTCAAGGAAGACCCAACACTCTTTCCCAAAGATCGTGGTCCTTACTGCCTTGACCCAACAATCTCTGATAATCACCATTTACTATTGAGACCAACTCCTCTACCTCTGCATTTAATCTTGTAGCTACTGACCCATATTCCTTTACCTCTCTATACTGCGGTATTGGAGAAATTCCACATCGCAACTTCAAAGTAGTGCAATGTTCTAATATTCCAATTGTCGACCTCCAATATGATGAGCTCCTTCTACTTATCCCTTCCCACATTTCTCACCATAGGACTGAGGGCCATGACCTTTCGCTTAGCCTTGAGGTGCTAGAGAATTTTTTATCATACCGGGGGCTAATTTTCCTTTGTTAAGTGCTTAACGCCCTTGGTCCTTTAAGTTCTTCTTGACCATGCGCTAGCCAAATATCAGAGCCCCTCTCATCGGAAGTTTTGAATCAGGGATTTAACTTTGGAGTAGCGATATTCCCACTTCCAATATAGCCCATAGCTCTTGGCGCTTGGCCCCAGCTCCACACCTTTGGTTCTTTGAGCCTTTGTGATTGTGGTTCGAACCCATACCGAAAGCCCTCTATATCTGAGCTTTTCAACACTTGATATGTTATAGAGTTTTGACATCTTCAATCCTCTGATCGTCGACTTTTGATATGACATCATCACTACCATGTGGTGACTCCTTAGAGGTGACATGTGTCACGCAGATATGGCCCATTATACCACCCAATATGGTTGAACATGCTTGCCACGTGTCATGTCGTATTGCCACGTTAGGTGCCACTATACCTTATCGGAGCCAATTAGATGTTGCCATGTGTCTTTATCAGAGCCAACCAGACATTGCCATGTGTCCTTATCGAAGCCAACCACACGCCGCCATGTGTCCTTATCAGAGCCAATCACATGCGTCCATGTGTCCTGCTAGAGGAGATAGAAAAGGGTCTGCCGACCTTTGGATTTGTGATAAAATCCTTTGTTAATATTTTATCGGCTTTTAACACTATCAGCGCTTCACCCATATTGCAACCTTTAAAAGGTTCTCACGTTCAGATGTTTTGATTTTCCTATCGCCGATATGCCTGATATGCTAACCTCTGATCGTCGATATGTCAATATGCTAGTCTACAGATCTCTGATATGCTGATATGTTGGACCATCAATCTCTGATCTCCTGATGCACCGATACATTGACCTCTAATCATTGATGCGCTAATACACTGACCTCTGATCACCGATGCATCGATATGATGACCTCTGATCGTCGATGCACCAATACGCTGACCTCCAATATTGTGATCTCTGATATGCTGAACCTCCGATATCCCAACCTTCTTAGGACTTCAAGTCCCTGATCATCAATAGGCCATAAATTTTGAACCGAGAATCCATTTCTGGACTTCCAAATATCGTTGGAAAGCTCTTTCAGTGCACTTTCCAATGGAGAGGGTCTGATGTAGTCTTTGAGCCATATGCTACCTCTTAGATGAATCCAAACTATTTTCCACTCTTCTTCTCCTTGACTCTCCAGACAGCTGAACTCACAACCACCAAGGTGATCCTTTGCATGAAGCCTACAGCTACCATGAGATTCCTCCTAGTCCATCACTGTCAACATCTATTGCACCAAGTATACGAGCTAGTCTAGTTGACATCAATGCCAACACTCCTGCCCACAGTTAGGCAATGTTCCCACCAACAGTTAGGCACTACTCCTTCCAACAGTTAGGCAATGCCAACTGCCCAACACATATCCCCAGCATGATTGTTGACATCAATACCAACACTCTTGCAAATGTCTTCACTAGGCCAATGGCCATTCAAATAATGCCAACTGTCCAATAGTTTGCTTCTTGATATTCAGATATTGGCATTTTTTTAGGAATATCTTCATCAAAACTCAGTTCAACAATTTCATATTAAAGATAAGATAGGTTATTTATACAATTATTCAAACTATTTATTAAGGGTGGGAATGTTAAATTGTGAGTCCCTATACAATCACAAAGTCTAAGAATACAATTTTCATGGCTTGTAATTCTTATCTTGATGAGGTGTCATGATGATCCACTGATGAGTTGTCAGTGTGATCTAGATCTAGATCTATAAGATGTAGAAGGTCCATTGATGTATTATAAATTTGGATTTTGATATCAATACTAAACAAAAAAAATGGGCTTTAAGCCTTTTCCACCAATTTGCTCATGTTTGACTTGAGTACCAATAACCTTTGTTATATTCAATCTAAAATTGTTGAACTAAGTTTCAATGAAGATATGCCTATATATATATATATATATATAATTAAAAAATAAATAAATAAAAATTGAATATATGTAAGTGAATAGTTGTTATGTCTAAACATTTTCATAGAATAATTGAAATGATTGTTGAGGAGACTAGTTCTATGTTGGAATGCCCAATTGATGAGTGAATGTTGATAAGACTTGAAAACATGAATCTTGATATTTGATATTCCCCCTTGTCAGGTGCAAGGTAAGAATTATTCAATAGTTCATTCTAGAAAGAATCCAAGCTAGGGCTGATGATTCTTTATGTGGTGGTTTTTCTAGTTGGCCACTAACCATATTACATGGAAACTAGTTGTTTATGATTTAACACTAACCAATTTGCTTTAAATAATGTGGTGGTTTTTGGATGACCATTTTTTAACAAAATTTTAAATATATTCAAGGAATCCAAGTTATTTATGAGAGGTTGGAATTATCAAAGTGATTTGTTGTAATTTCTTGTATTAAAATCATGCACATCATTGAAGTGTTCCATTAAAGAGAACAACAAAATATTGATATGTACGAGCAATGAAAGATAAAGAGGTCAAAGTTGTTTTTACTATACTCATTTTGTTTTCTCTGTCATAAACTATGATGTGCTTATTTATCTACTATCAAGCAGCAGTAGGTATATTATTTTGTTGATTTACCCTCTGCTTTTCCATACTACTCTATTCAAAGAAAAATTGAAGAGTTCATGTAATATTACTAAAGGAGTACCTTAAATTGGAGATCTACTAGTAGTTTTTTGTTCATAAGAAATTTGGGCATCTGAGTGGTTTAAAGGATGGAATTGCTTCATACCACTCTTTGTTTCAACTTTAGATTCAAATTAGTTTTCAGTTAATCTATTCCTTTATGCATGGAATTTCTTTTATCTAATGGAAATAGAAATGGTCTATTGACTCAAGTGATTTAGAATTCATGTGTCTTAAATATTAGCCACAATGATCTTCCTACAACACTTGACCCACAATGATGGTGACAATTATTTTTTGGTAGTTAAGGTCTCTTTTGTGCAACTTGTGTTAGAGATATGCAAATTTTGCACAAGGATGATCTCAACCAATTTACCTCCAATATTAATGCATAGTGCCTGGAAATATGTTAGAAACTTCTCAATTTTTTCACAAATATGCCCCTTGAAAAAGAAATTGTGATATCGTAGCAAATGATATGTTATAATTGGATGCATTTACCTTCACAACATCATAACTGATCTCCAAGAATCCATCAAAGGACTAGGACTAGCATTTGATATGTTCCAAAATTTTCATTTCTAAAATATATATTATTAAGCAAAGTCTTTTGGTAGAAATCACATAAGAGAAATTTTGGCCAACACATTTCGGACCAACAAGTGTGGCTCATCATCAGGACCAGATGAAGAGGCAAACCATGGCAAAATCTTAAATAAAGAGCAATGTAGAGACATAATTTCAAGTAACGACTATATTTGAACAATAGTATTTAAATTATGATATTAATTTATTAATATATTAAAAACAAATATTATTAAGTATTGACTATATTAAATGACTGTATATGTTATTGTCAATTTTGTGGGTCAATTTAATATGTTGGAGTTGTATTAAATCACTATAATTTGTTGGAGAGTTATGGCAGCCATGTATTGTAGTCACATTTGCACCACTATGATTTGTTGCCATTGAGAGAGGGTTTTAAATATATACTATCAATGTGTATGTTGTTGTCAGCAGGTTGTAGGTAAAAACACCTCACAATAATAATATCATTATGTGGTAATCCAACTCTCATTGACAAGGAGAAAATTATCAAATAATTAAAGTCATCTACAGTTTATGCAGTACTAGAACGCCATGGGTATCCGGAAATGGCATGACTAAGCTGAAAATAATGTCACGCCTGGAAAACCCATGCCATGACAGAAAAGAACCAATGCAAAACCATGCATGCCAAATCCAGCAAGCAAATCATGAATGAAAATCGATACCTACAAATAATAATGTTGTAGTTTCTTGATCCTACTCTTCCTTGCTTGCTTCTTCCTTCTTCTTGCCTTTTTTTCCTCTTCTTAATTCCATGCAAAACCTCAGCAAAAATCTTGCCAACTGATCCTCAGAAGCCTTTTTATCAATGAGGCCTCTATTTTCTTCAATTTCCATTATTTTCCTTCATTTTCCTCCTCACATGCGACCTGTGACCTTTCACCTTCCTTTTCTCCTATTTTGCATTAATTTCATAAATAAATGCCAAATAATGCATCTTGCCCTTCTAGATCCTTAGCTCTTGACTTTACCAATTTCCTTAACCATATTAAATGATGAGCACCCGCACTAGGATGTTTTTCCCATCATTCAGCTTGGAATGCATGTCCCATCATCGTGGTCTTATACATTTTTACATGTATTTTTAACCAGGGTTGTTACACTTTACTTCTTGTAACTTCAATTTTTGCATTCCTGTAGAGCCTCATGAATGCTTCATCATGACACTCTTCTTCACTCATTTTCCTTCTCCTTGACCATTACTTTTTACTTGATAGGCATCAAATTGCAGGTTTTTGACATAGGTAAGGTATTAATTATCCTATTTTTCTTATTTCATAAATGTTACTTATTATTAATTTAAATTTTGCATTGGCTACCGGATTCGTGCAATTCTGCAGCTAACATCTATTTCTGTAGCCAACTCCATTTTTGAATAAGGTCTGAGGTGCCATTCAAGGAAAGAGAGATATGGGTACAAAGAGGTTGATCCCCTCAATTATCTCCTCCTATTCATCTGCACCAAATCATTAGAAGAAAGCCTGAATCACGTGGTAAAAGGAAAAAATCAACACGTAGCTGGAGCAAGCAAGCAAGAGTCTGAGATGAAAACACCTCACGATTTGCTTTGCCAAATAGAAAATCATGAGCGGATCGTTATCCACTTCTCATTTTGATAATTGAATTGGAACTTTGTTAGCCGAAAGTAGGCATGAAAGCCTCAAACATTTATTAAATGGATTTTATAAATATCGTAAGGCTGAAAAAACAGGAGACAACGTGAACGAATATTTTGTGATTGTAATCGTTTTGAAACCTGTGTTTTAATGGAACTACCTTCGAAGACTTTATGCATAGTTAACTGTTCGTTGAAGCTTGAGACCGCCTGTTTGTGGAGGGCCCCTGCAAATAGTGAGGCTTTTTTAACTTGTAGATTTTCCTTTCTGTTATTATTTGTTGTAGTATTTTCGCATATGTTCATTTCATAATTCTTAGTCTCATTTTAGATTGGATAGTAGCAGTGATATTTCTTTTGATTAGAAAAGCAGTAGTGAAGTTATCTATTAGTTGTTTTTGGATCATCGAATATTAATCCTGTCCATTTATAGTTTTGATCTTCTTATGATAACATTACAGCTCTTTTTTATAGTTTATGTAGTTGATTTGACTCATCAAAATACCAGTGGTTTCCTTGTGATTTCTTTGGAATTTCATAAAAAAACATTTCAACTTCATAGCATAAGATGTTTCTCTCTATAGATTTAGGTATATAGATTTCTTTCAGCTTTATGTTCAGAGCATTTGTATTCAAAAGTTTTCTTAGTTTAATTTCAGAAGAAGATTGGTTTATTTGCAGTTACTTTCTTGAACTTTCAATTTTGAAGCAAGAGTGAGTTAATATAGTTTCCATTCAACAATTTTGAGTTAGTTTAGTTTTCATTCTGCAAGTGTGAGTTTATTTTTGCAAGTGTGAATTTCTTTATGGTTTCATTTTTCAAGTAAAAAATATAGCTTTAAATTCACAATCATTTTATTTTAGATAGCAATGTTAATTTCATTTTGAAATAGGAATACAAAACTTAAAAACACATTTCCAATAACTCAATCAATTAATAAATCCAAGTTACTAAAAAGGCTTCTAGCATATATTGTGCACTTTCACTTCATAAGTTTACCAACTCTGATCGATAATTTATGTAATCAATTTAAGACAATTAAGTTGAAAAACATTTTGGCATCATTGTCGAGGTAGTGTAAATAGAAGTATTTATTTATTTTGGATAATAGAAAGAAAAAAAAACATGATATGCATAGGGAAAGAGACTCTATGGGTATATTTGTAGGTAGATGAAAGAGTTTAATTCCAACAACATCACTCAACCCACCATGACCTCGTAGTGCTACACCACCCACACAAACTCGAATTCCATCTGTTAACACTCAGGTTGTCCCTAAGCTCCTTAAGGGATACGGCCGAGGTAACCACAAACCAATCTTTGGACTGCAGGTCCTAGCCTGCCTGTAGTCAGAGAGGGCTCTCTCTTTATAATTTAACTTTGTTTTGGGTTCATTTTAGGCTAGTTATGATGTTCTTGGGTTTTGTTTTGATTTTGGTGGGAAGGAGGATTCTTTCAAGCAGAGTTTGGGATGCATAGTGTGAGAAGTTCAAACCATTGGGCATGGAGTCATGGATTAGGGCTTGCTGTTGCGTTTTCTTGGTCACAAGAGGAATACAGAGCAGGATAGCTACACATAGAACAATATCAAGCTGGAATAAAAATGGAATGAAGGTCAGTGAATGAAAGGCAACTAAGTAGCTCTCATTATGCTAATAGAGGGAAGGTGAATGAAAATTTATATAGGAGCAATCAAGGATTCCTAAACAACATTCATATATGAAGGAACTAGCGTAAATATGAGAAAATCAGTATTCATATTCAGGACTAATTCAGAGGAAAACATAGATAAATCACAGAAATTGAGAACAGAATACAACTAAGTAAGCTCTGAACTATTCTTTCTTCCTACTATTTAGATGGTGATACAATGGTGGCATAAACACATATAAACTGAAAACAGAGGTAAGAAACACTTATTGGACCATGTAGAAGCATTAGAATCCCATAGTCACTCTTCAGCCATTAAAACACAACAGACAGTTCATCTCCCAAGCATTCCAGCTATCTTTGATTATAGAGGCTCTCAAAAAATACAATGCAAGTCTGGAGAGGAAGTTAGCAACCAACCAACCCTTTAAACAATGCAGAGGGTGATTTTTATAGGAAAAATATGTAGAGACCATATCTCTTAGAATATCTCAAGGGAAAAATATCTCAAAAATATCTATAAAACAGATCTTAAGCAGATCTGATGAAATGGGTGCTTCTAACCTAACATATGCTTGAAATAAATGCCTAAAATATCTACATGATCTGCGCAGGGGACAGCAGCCTCAAAAATGGATTAATACAGTCCTTTGCTGCTATGTGCTGGCTCTTTATCATAACTGCACATTGGGCCTGCAAAGCTGCCCTCAAGGGCAGCCAAATACATTTGTTTTTGCAATAACTATGCTTTGAATTCTTTTATCTGTGCCTCCAAGCGGTTCTGCTGCCTTAAGTGGCTAAAACTGTGAGTTGGTGAGCCTTGATGGCTCTGAGCTGCTTTATTGACTTTGTTGGGGGCTCTTTATTGTTCATCCGCTTCGGAATTAAAGTCTTCCACTGATATTTCTTCACTGATACACTTTTCCACTTCACTGATACTCTTTGACTGTCCCATTGCCCCTTTTCTGCTCTTTTAATGCAAAAATAACTGTTGCAATGATCTTTGTGGCCTTTGGAATGCTATCGGCGCTTGGCCGATCAAAAATGGTACTTAATGCTGCAAAAAAGGAGGATTTGTATGCTGCTGACTGTGCTGAGGCCGAGGTTGGCTTTCTGGAACAAAACTGGGCTTGGAGCGATCCAAAATGGCTTAAGGATGCATGAATTCCCTTATCGGGAGCCGGGTGCGGGCATTGGAAGAAGTCCTGTGAAAATGGCCATTTTCCTTTTATAAGGCAAAAAATACCTTAAAACATGAAATTTTGTCAAAATGGGGCGGGAGCGATCACTGTTCATTAGATTAAATCTTGGTCGTTGGATCCAGTGCGGGCCGATCCAACGGCTAGCGCTAAATCGGCGATCGGCGGATCGGCGGTCCCAACACATAAAACCTCCGATGAGCGATATAGTCCGCGGACCCGAAATCCCTTCAAAACTATTCTTTATAGCTTTTCGGGCCCCGAAAAGGAGCGTACAGTACTACCCCTTTTCGGACCCGACACACTTTAGGCTCTATTTTATTGTTTTTCGGCTCTGGAATATCGGAGCAGTCCCTTTTGTTGCATAAAAGGGCCTTTTCGAACCCGAAAAATTTATGTGCCGCGCTTTATAATATTTCGGCTCCGCTAGTTGGAGCCATACATATGGGGACGATGCGATAAAACACAGGCCGTTGATCTGCGGGCCCGAATGGGTGGCTGAGATTAACTCGGCATTTCGACAGTCGGCGGGGCGGATGGCATATACATATGCGATCGCCGAAATGGGCGATCGCCGAAATGATCCGGGCCGTTGATCTGGGCGAGGCAATGGACGACTGTGATCACGTCGGCGCTTCTCCATTTGGATTATTGCGATAAGGCTTGCGATACATGAAAATGCGGGGTTTTTACGTTATAACTCAAGTTTTATAAAAACCTTAAGTTAAACGGTAAAGCGGGGATATATGGAATATGTGGAAATGAAGCATTGTGATAGCAATATCGCCGTCGGGTGCGATAGCGATATCGCATCGGCGAAGGGGTCGGGGACATATATATGTGCACGAATGAGTTGCGATGCACCGATTGCGAAATCGCAGCGGTGAGGGATGGATCGGAGGTATATAAAAGGGGCCAATCAATGATCGTTGCGACCTCGGATAGCGATATCGCGTCGGAGGGGGGCAAATGAATTCGGAGGAAGGGTTTTTTTTTATACAAAGGGGCCTTTTATGATCGGAAGAAGGGTTTAGTGCATCGGAAGGGTTGTTAATATATCGAAAGGGGTCCGATAGTATTGAAAGAGGAATGTATACCTTGGAAAAGGTAAAACAAGGCCAAAGATGGATTTTATACATTCGGAGGAGGATTTAATGCTTCGGAAGGGGTCCAAAAGCATTTGGAAGGTGGTTAAGGAGGAAAAGGAGGGTTCTTGCTAAGTTTCAGATAAACTTAGCAATTCCCAAGCATGTTTATGGTTATCTTTCAACCAGAGGGAGGGGATATGTACATAGAGGAGCTATTTAGCATATTTTTAGTAGGGGGAGGGGAAATAGATAGGGATTTATATAATAGAGTTAGTAGTTAATATGAGAATGATAAGAAAGCGCTAAGTTTGGAGAACTTAGGCTATTTTAAAGGGGAAAATGACTCAAAGAGTGAATAAGAGTACTCTTAAGCAAAGAAGACCTTTACTTAGGCAAATGATATAAAAAATGATGAAACTAAGAGATGTCAAGCAGATCTTGACCTCTTTAGGAGAATTAGTGAGTGATTTGGGAAAGAGGAAGAAGGGGAAGTTAGGCATGCCTCACTTGAGCTGATCCAAATGGAAAACCGCCTCATACTTGTGATCTGAATAGATCTAACACTTGAAACACAAAAACTGATCACAATCATTGATTCTGCAACCTCAAAACTACCTACCCAGCCTACTTACCTAGCATTTTCTCTTCTTTTTTGGTTTGGGTGCACTTGAACTAGCAAACCTAGCTTTTCAACTTTTCTTTTGGTTGTCCTCCTATCTAAATCGATCCTTATTTCTTCTGGGGGCCCAGATTAAGCTGTTGAGCGCCCAAGATTCTCTACCTATCTACAAATCTGCCAAGATTAAACAGTTTGGACAGATATTCATTCTCTATCTTCTAAAACAAGCAATTTAAACCTAGGGAAGCCAAGATTAAGCTGTTTGGCCTTCCCTTAACTGAAAATTCTTCAAAAATGGAATAACTCATCAAAATTGGAATACAGCAGTGGCATTTAGACTAGCACACTTTCATGGCCTCTTCTTTGGCCTCTTTTTGGAAATATGGAACCTTGCAGCATGAAAAGATGACATATTTGGCACTTTCAACTGTCAATCATGAAATATGAACACCTATTGCAATAGGAGGCTAACAATGTCTCCACTTGGGGATGGCTTTTCCTTGTGAAAAGCCAAGAACAACAGGTCAGACTGCCTTGATCTTCTATTGTTGCTATAGACTAAAACACTTCTCTGTTGGCTGCTAAATGATTGAAACTTTTAAACCTAAACACAGCATTCTCATAAACTGAAATTTTATACAATAACAGCACTGCCTGCTTTCTTCTGCGTGCTCTATCATTACATGCACCTCTACCTGAGAAACTGCCTTTGAAATAAACACAAAATAGGGAACAAAACTGGAGCACCTCCCTTGATTATGTCTTGAAAAAGGGTGCTGATGTAAACTGAAAATCCTCCTTTCTTTTGATACTATTGACTGAAAACTGCCTGCGCTCTTTTGTTGAGATTAATGCAATGACAGAGATCTGAAATGGAGGACTTGCTTTGGTTCTGACTTTAAAGAACTTTGTTGCGCTATTCCATTATTCGGCCTGCTAAAAAAGCAAAACAAAGTGCTGAAAATACAAGTATTTATGTACAAATATAATACAGCTGCATTGTGTTCAACAAAAGGGATCATGATAATGCTTTAACATTCGGCCATTAACAGGGCCTTCTTCAGCTGTGCTTCCATCTGTAGATTTGAGGAAATATGTTTTATTGCCCTGCACAGCGCTGATAAAAAATGGGCCTTTCCATAAAAAATCATACTTTGCATGTTTGTCCTTGTCTTCTCTTCTTGAGTCCCATCTTAGCACTTTGTTGCCAACACAGAAATTCTCAGCCTTAGTCCTCTTATCAAACATCCTTTTGAGCTTCTCTTGCAAAATTTGAGCTCTGTCATAGACCTGCTCTCTTGTTTGCTGCAAATGAATTGTTTGATTTATCCTCCTTTGTATATCATTTGGCTTAGCTTGAATCTCCTGCATCAGCTTGATAACAGGTATTCCCAGAGATGAAGGAAATCTGGCCTCCATGCCATATACTAGCTCATAAGGGCTCATCCCAATGGATCTCTTGGTTGACAATCTGTCTGCCCATAGGGCATTTACCAGATTTTTGTGCCAGTTCTTCTTGTTTTCCTCCAGCACTTTCTTTATGATGTTAATCAGACTCTTGTTGGATGATTCGGCCAAGCCATTACCTTGAGGGTAATAGGATGTGGAGTGGCCTAGAGTGATGTGGAATTTATGGAAAAAATTGATCATTTTATTGGATTGGAAGGCAGTAGCGTTGTCTGTTATGATCTTTTCAGGGCAACCAAATCTAGAAAGGATGTTGGTCTCAAGGAATTAGATAATGATGGAGTCATTGGCCTACCTACATGGGATGGCTTCAATCCACTTGGTGAAATAGTCAGTGGCTGTTAGAATCCACTTATGTTGGCCTGAGGAAGAGGGATGGATTTCTCCAATGAAGTCAAGACCCCATTGTTGAAAAGGCTTTTCAGTTGAGATGGGCTTAAGGGGCAAGGGCAACAGCTTTCTTTTGCCCTCAAAGATTTGGCATTTGTGGCATGAGATAGCAAACTTTTTGACATCTGCAAATAAAGAGGGCCAATAGAAACCAGCCCTTAAAATCTTGTCAGCAGTGGACTTCCAATACAAATGTCCTCCACAATCACCTGCATGGAATTCTTTCATAACACTATCAGTTTCATTCATAGTTAAACAATTAAGCAATATGCCTTCATGGTTCTTCCAAAACAAAGCACTATCTATGACACAAAACTTTAATGCCTTCATCTTTAAAAATCTCTTTTTGGTCCTGGACAATCCTGGGGGAGCAAACAGGTTTAACAAAACATAACAAATATCAGCATACCATGGGGATTGCAAGAAGGTTTCACTGATCTGTGGAGTCGCCAGCTCCTGTTCATTGTCCAGTTTGTTAATGTCTAAGCCTTGAAAATTTGTTTCGGACATTAGTTTGGCTAGACCTTGTCCCTTTATCAGCTTGGTGGGCTTTATCTCAATGTCATACTCAAGGATGTTTGCAATCCACTTGCCTCTTTTGCCTTCTAATCCTTCTTGAGTTAATATGTCTTTTACAACAGCATTTGGGACATAGGCAATCACATGTGAATATAAAATGTAAACTCAGAAATCTTTGATTGCTTTAACAAGGGCATAGGCCTGCTTCTCCATGATTTGGTACTTCAAAGGGGCATCCCTAAGGGCTCGGCTGAAGAATGCAATTGGCTTTTCAGCTCCTTTATCATCCCTTTGCAAAATGACAGCAGCTATTGTATGTTCAGATGCAAATCAAAAAATGATGAAATCCTTATCAAATTGAGGACTTGTGAGGACTGGGGCTTGGGTTAAGGCAGATTTTATGCCCTCAAAGGTTTGCTTGGCCTCTACGGTCCATTTTACCTTGGAATCCTTCTTTAACATGTTATTTAGCATTCTGGTTAACTCCACTAAGTTTGGGATGAATCTCCTTAGGAAATTGATCTTTCCTAGGAATGCTTGCAACTCTTTGATGTTTCTTGGATAAGGGATTTGAAGGATGGCTTGGATCCTTTCAGAATCAATTCTAATCCCATATTTTGAAATGATATGGCCTAGTAATTTGCCTTCTTCAAGGCCAAATAAAGACTTCTTGGGGTTCAAGGAAATGCCATATTTCCTACATGTTAGGAACACTTGTCTCAAATGTTTTAGGTGCTCTTGATCGGATTTGGAGAAAGGGGTAAGGTCATCAAGATAGAAAACCAAGAAATCATGGATTTCCTTGGCAAAAGCAATGTCCATTGCCCTTTGAAAGGTAGCACCTGCATTCTTTAGGCCGAAAGGCATCTTCACATACTTAAAGGTTCCCCATGGTGTTGTAAAGGATGTCTTGTCTTGGTCATCCGGATGAACAAGTATTTGATTAAAACCTGAAAAGCCATCTAGCAAAGAGATTCTAGATGACCCCACTACTCTTTGTAGGATGTAGTCCATCTTTGGCAATGGGTAGTGGTCTTTAAGGGAGACTTGGTTTAAGTTTCTCAAGTCCACACATAGTCTAATCTCACCTATTTTCTTTCTTGTGGGAACAAGATTGGATACCCATTCAGAAAATCTAATGGGTGCTATGATACCAGCCTCAAACATTCTTTTTACTTCTTTTTCAATCAAAGGGAGAAGCACAGGATTGATTCTCCTTAGTTTCTGTTTGAAGGGCTTTTGATTTGGCTTTAAAGGGATGGTATGTTGAATAACTGAGGTGTCATAGGACTTCAAGTCCTCATAACTCCAAGCAAACACATCTTGAAACTCTTTGAACAAATCCACATACTTTGGTTTTTTATCAGGTGGCAGATTTTTGGACAATTTAATCATTTTGGGCCTCTCTGCTGTCCCAATGTTGTATTCTTCTATGGCAGCATTTAAGGGCTGCATTTTTGGCTTTTTGGGGACATCATTAGCATCAAACATATCTTCTAATGGAGTGAGGCCAGCAGGCAGAAAGTTGTCCTTTAAATCAATGATTTCAGCCTCTGTTTTGGCTATTTCCTCCAAATGCATCTCTTTCAGCTCTTCTATGTTTTCTTCATCAAAGATGGTTGGCTGTAGCATTTTTCTAGCTGTCTTAGCTGTTACAGTTTGCTAGATTTGGTTTATTGCTTGCAGTTCTGGGTAGTCCATGGTGTCTTCATCAATTTTTAGGCTTGAAAACTCATGCTGTAAGGTAAGGAAATTGTTGATTTGAGCATCATCCTAAAACACTTGCCAATCTTTAATATTAGGGACAGCAGGCCTGTGCTTTATCTCAGCTGTAAAGTGGTGATTGGGCTCAAAAGGCAGCTTGCAAGTGCTAGCAAAAGTAGCTAGGCTATGAGCATGCATGTTATGGCTTCTAGAAATCTTAGCAAGCTTGGATTCGTTGAAGGTATCAAGTATTGCAGTGGCAGCAGTCCTATAAGCTCTTAGCCTTCTATCATTGGTAACAAAGTTGCCTTTCATTTGTTGTATAATCAGGTCAGAGTCACCTAGAATGGAAACTTTTGCAGCTCCTAGAGATTTGATTAGCGTGAGGCCTAAAAGGAGGGCTTCATACTCTGCCATGTTGCTGGTGCATTTGAAGTTTAGTCTGTAAGCATGACCCTTTGCATGGTTGTTATGTGTATTGTGAATCCATATTCCTGCCCCTGCTCCTAGCTTATTAACTGAACCATCAAACTCTAAATACCATGTGATTTCTTGCTTGTGGTTAGTATTAAGAGTTTCAGTTATTTTAGGAGTGGGCAGTTTTGAATTTTCTGTTTCGGGAGGTTTTTCTTGTGTGCTGGTTGCATTGATTGTTTTGACAGTTTCATGGGTATGGGCAACCGATTCCTCATTCATGCATGTTTCTTGTTCTAAAGCCAAAGGCTTATCATCAGTGGGAGGAGTTGTTTCATCATTAAATAAAATAAAAGAATCCATATCAGAATGGATTGAATAGATAGGGAAGTTTTGGAGCTTTTCCTCACTACTTACCACATACTTCATCAATGTTTCTCTATACAGTCTCTTTGGTTGCCCAAAGACTGATATAGTGGCATAAGAGAGGTCTAATTGGAGAGATCCTTGGAGTTTTTCCCCCCATGATCTTGACAACAGCATGCCATACTTTGGTGGAATGTCAGCAACCACCACGTCCATTAGAATTGTTTTGTTGGGATATTGGACTAAAGACACACATAAGTCTTTGATTAAGCCTAAACACTTGACCTGACTTGAGTCAAAGGAGAATAAGTCTTTGTAGGGTCTTGTAACATCAAGGTTTAGCTTCTCCATTATAGCTTTGGGCATAAGGTTGTGTGAGGCACCTGAGTCAAACATTGCATTATGTAAAAATTTATCATGTATGTGCAGACTGACATAAAAGGGTAGAACAGCTCATGTGCTGATTTGCCATCGACTTCTGGTCCGAAAAGGAGCTTAGGTTGATCATCTAATACATTCACATCATCCCTATTCTCTGGCATTTGCAGCGATCTCTTGATTTGCTGCCTATATACATCATGCTTTGCAAGTTCAGATAAAGGGATGGATATCTTAAGTTTGGCAATTTGTGCCTCTAAATCAAATGGTTTATCAGATTGGGTTTTAGTGTTGTGACTGGCAGGTTTCCCTTTTTCAATTGGAGTATCAACGATTTGCTCCGGTTCTTCATTGATTTCTTGAACTATTTCTGATTTGGAAGGGGTTTTAGGAGTGCTGTTTACATTTTCCTTTGAGGGAAAAGATACAAAAGGCTGATTTTTAGAGGGTTGAACATCTGTGATATCCTCTATGGTCACTTCTCTTGGATTTGGGACTTTTTTATCAGCAGTTTCTATGAGGGCATCCCTTTCTTTGATCTTCTTAGGCTGCTTGGATTCCTTCTGTTTGATGGGCTCGGGCACATCAATTGTTCTAGTTCTCAGTTTATATTGTTTGTGCACTTCATACACAGCCGAATCGTAGCCTTGTTTAAAGTCAAAAGACTCACCAGACTGAGTCTGAAATTGATTAAAGTCATGCTCATCTTGGTCTTTTTGGGTTAGAAAAACTTGTTGCTCACCCTTAAAATCCATCAAGTTCATGTGAGTGTCTTCTATGGGCTCACTAGATGTAGATTCTTCTGTATAGTTTTCTTCGAAAGGAGGCCTTATATCATGGTCTGGGCTAGACCTACCAGCGTTTGTGTTCTGAGTTTTCCTGAAATTTGGGTTCCTTATGGTATTGGGTTGTTGTCCTTCCCATGATGATTTCCTCTCAACACTCTCTACTATGTCTCCCAGCCTGTGCATGCCATTGATAATAGCATCTAGCTTTTGATCTAAGGCTGAGGGTTCCTCTTTAAAGGTGGTTCTTCTCTCGGTTCTAGCTCTGTTTCTTTTGGCAATTAGATTTGCCTCTACGCTAACAGCAACATTTTGCATGTCTGCAAGGCTTTGAGGGGCTCTTTCCCTTAACTGATAAGCCATGTCAGTATCAAAACCATCAGGGAATTTATACAAAGCAAGATCAGGTGGAGGTCTTAAGTTCTGTGGTATTGCATTCTAAACATTATTAAATCTTGCACAATAGTCTAAGACAGACTCTTGAGGGCCTCTTTTGATGGTGTCGTACTCAGATAATATGTGCAAGGGGTCTTTCTTTTTCTCCCATCTATTAAGAAATGTTTGGTATAGGGCCTCTGGGTTAGCTATGGAATTTTCAGCAAGGCCTCTAAATCAGGGCCTTACATCTCCTGTTAAACTTTGGACAAAAATCTTCATTCTCACACTATCATCATCTATCTCGTCATTCTCAAAATAGTCTTGCATCTTCTTGGTATGCTGAAGGGCTGTGCAAGAACCAGTACCATCAAAATATGTGATTTTAGTTTGGTAATCCTGAGGCATAGCCCCAGGATTAGCAGGTAACTGTAAAGGTGCATATCTATTTGCCATATTCACAGGGATAAGTGGAACAGCAGGGATAAATGGAACGACTGGAACAGCGATAATAACAGTGTAATGGGAGTATGTTCAGTGAATGGAGGTATGGAAGGAGTGATTTGAGAGGTGGATGATGAACTAGGGGGAGTAGGGGTTGAACGAAATAAAACTTTGACAGGGGTTGGAACACAGCTTGGCTGGACCGTTTCAAGACTAGAATCAGCAAAATCTTCTCTTCGCTCTAGCTTCCTGAGGTTTCTTGGGATTAAATTTGGATTTTCAAAAGCAGTTGGGGGATTTGGGTCTGGGTTTGACCTTGTATAACGTGAATTATTTTTGGGAGCCAGCTTCTAGCTTGCTTTTTGGGAATTTTTCTAAGAATATATGGGTTAGAAAGAAACTTTTGAAGGTCTGGTTCTTTCCCAGCGGAGATTTCCAACTTGATTTGTGAAATTATCTGAGGATGGTCGCCAGTGGAGTCACCATTATGTTAACACTCAGGTTTCCCCTAAGCTCCTTAAGGGATACGGCCGAGGTAACCACAAACCAATCTTTGGACTGCAGGTCCTAGCCTGCCTGCAGTCAGAGAGGGCTCTCTCTTTATAATTTAACTTTGTTTTGAGTTCATTTTAGGCTAGTTATGATGTTCTTGGGTTTTGTTTTGATTTTGGTGGGAAGGAGGATTCTTTCAAGCAGAGTTTGGGATGCATAGTGTGAGAAGTTCAAACCATTGGGCATGGAGTCATGGATTAGGGCTTTCTGTTGAGTTTTCTTGGTCACAAGAGGAATACAGAGCAGGATAGCTACACATAGAACAATATCAAGCTGGAATAAAAATGGAATGAAGGTGAGTGAATGAAAGGCAACTAAGTAGCTCTCATTATGCTAACAGAGGGAAGGTGAATGAACATTTATATAGGAGCAATCAAGGATTCCTAAACAACATTCATATATGAAGGAACTAGCGTAAATATGAGAAAATCAGTATTCATATTCAGGACTAATTCAGAGGAAAACATAGATAAATCATAGAAATTGAGAACAGAATACAACTAAGTAAGCTCTGAACTATTCTTTCTTCCTACTATTTGTATGGTGATACAATGGTGGCATAAACACATATAAACTGAAAACAGAGGTAGGAAACACTTATTGGACCATGTAGAAGCATTAGAATCCCATAGTCACTCTTCAGCCATTAAAACACAACAGACAGTTCATCTCCCAATTATTCCAATGATCTTTGATTATAGAGGCTCTCAAAAAATACAGTGCAAGTCTGGAGAGGAAGTTAGCAACCAACCAACCCTTTAAACAATGCAGAGGATGATTTTTATAGGAAAAATATGTACATACTAGATCTCTTAGAAGATCTCAAGGGAAAAATATCTAAAAAATATCTATTAAACAGATCTTAAATAGATCTGATGAAATGAGTGCTTCTAACCTAACATATGCTTGAAATAAATGCCTAAAATATCTACATGAGCTGTGCAGGGGACAGCAGCCTCAAAAATGGATTAATACAGTCCTTTGCTGCTATGTGCTGGCTCTTTATCATAACTGTGCATTGGGCCTGCAGCGCTGCCCTCAAGGGCGGCCAAATAAATTTGTTTTTGCAATAACTATGCTTTGAATTCTTTTATTTGTGCCTCCAAGCGGTTCTGCTGCCTTAAGTGGCTAAAACTGTGAGTTGGTGAGCCTTTATGGCTCTGAGCTACTTTATTGACTTTGTTGGGGGCTCTTTATTGTTCATCCGCTTCAGAATTAAAGTCTTCCACTGATATTTCTTCACTGATACACTTTGTCGCTTCACTGATACTCTTTGACTGTCCCATTGCCCCTTTTCAGCTCTTTTAATGCAAAAATAACTGCTGCAATGATCTTTGTGGCCTTTGGAATTCTATCGGCGCTTGGCCGATCAAAAATGGTACTAAATGTTGCAAAAAAGGAGGATTTGTATGATGCTGACTGTGCTGAGGCCGAGGCTGGCTTTCTAGAACAAAACTGGGCTTGGAGCGATCCAAAATGGCTTAAGGATGCATGAATTCCCTTATCGGGAGCCGGGTGCGGGCGCTGGAAGAAGTCCTGTGAAAATGGCCATTTTCCTTTTATAAGGAAAAAAATACCTTAAAACATGAAATTTTGTCAAAAATGGGGCGGGAGTGATCACTGTTCATTAGATTAAATCTTGGCCGTTGGATCCGGCGCGGGCCGATCCAACGGCTGGCGCTAAATCGGCGATCGGCGGATCGGCGGTCCAAACACATAAAACCTCCGATGAGCGATATAGTCCGCGGACCCGAAATCCCTTCAAAACTGTTTTTTATAGCTTTTTGGGCCCCGAAAAGGAGCGTACAGTACTACCCCTTTCTGGACCCGACACACTTTAGGCTCTATTTTATTGTTTTTTGGATCCGGAATATCGGAGCAGTCCCTTTTGCCGTATAAAAGGGCCTTTTCGAACTCGAAAAATTTATTTGCCATGCTTTATAATATTTCGGCTCCGCTGGTTGGAGCCATACATATGGGGACGATGCGATAAAACACAGGTCATTGATCTGCGGGCCCGAATGGGCGGCTGAGATTAACTCGGCATTTCGGCAGTTGGTGGGGCGGATGGTATATACATATGCGATCGCCGAAATGGGCGATCACCGAAATGATCCGGGTCGTTGATCTGGGCGGGGCGATGGACGGCTGTGATCACGTCGACGCTTCTCCATTGGGATTATTGCGATAAGGCTTGTGATAGATGAAAATGCGGGGTTTTTACGTTATAACTCAAGTTTTATAAAAAACTTAAGTTAAACGGTAAAGCGGGGATATATGGAATATGTGGAAATGAAGCATTGCGATAGCGATATCGTCGTCGGGTGCGATAGCGATATCACATCGGCGGAGGGGTCGGGGACATATATATGTGCCTGAATGAGTTGCGATACGCCGATTGCGAAATCGCATCGGCGAGGGATGGATCGGAGGTATATAAAAGGGGCCAATCAATGATTGTTGCGACCTCTGACAGCGATATCGCGTCGGAGGGGGGCAAATGAATTCGGAGGAAGGGTTTTTTTTTATACAAAGGGGCCTTTTATGATCGGAAGAAGGGTTTAGTGCATCAGAAGGGTTGTTAATATATCGAAAGGGGTCCGATAGTATTGAAAGAGGAATTTATACCTTGGAAAAGGTAAAACAAGGCCAAAGATGGATTTTATACATTCGGAGGAGGATTTAATGCTTCGGAAGGGGTCCAAAAGCATTTGGAAGGTGGTTAAGGAGGAAAAGGAGGGTTCTTGCTAAGTTTCAGATAAACTTAGCAATTCCCAAGCATGTTTATGGTTATCTTTCAACCAGAGGGAGGGGATATGTACATAGAGGAGCTATTTAGCATATTTTTAGTAGGGGGAGGGGAAATAGATAGGGATTTATATAATAGAGTTAGTAGTTAATATGAGAATGATAAGAAAGGCTAAGTTTGGAGATCTTAGGCTATTTTAAAGGGGAAAATGACTCAAAGAGTGAATAAGAGTACTCTTAAGCAAAGAAGACCTTTACTTAGGAAAATGATATAAAAAATGATGAAACTAAGAGATGTCAAGCAGATCTTGACCTCTTTAGGAGAATTAGTGAGTGATTTGGGGAAGAGGAAGAAGGGGAAGTTAGGCATGCCTCGCTTGAGCTGATCCAAATGGAAAACCGCCTCATACTTGTGATCTGAATAGATCTAACACTTGAAACACAAAAACTGATCACAATCATTGATTCTGCAACCTCAAAACTACCTACCCAGCCTACTTACCTAGCATTTTCTCTTCTTTTTTGGTTTGGGTGCACTTGAACTAGCAAACTCAGCTTTTCAACTTTTCTTTTGGCTGTCCTCCTATCTAAATCGATCCTTATTTCTTCCGGGGGCCCAGATTAAGCTGTTGAGCGCCCAAGATTCTCTACCTATCTACAAATCTGCCAAGATTAAACAGTTTGGATAGATATTCATTCTCTATCTTCTGAAACAAGCAATTTAAACCTAGGGAAGCCAATATTAAGCTGTTTGGCCTTCCCTTAACTGAAAATTATTCAAAATTGGAATAACTCATCAAAATTGGAATACAGCAGTGGCATTTAGACTAGCAAACTTTCATGGCCTCTTCTTTGGCCTCTTTTTGGAAATATGGAACCTTGCAGCATGAAAAGATGACATATTTGGCACTTTCAACTGTCAATCATGAAATATGAACACCTATTGCAATAGGAGGCTAACACCATCCATAACAGGAAAACACAAACTCCCTGAGGTATTAAGATCTGAAATCCAACCTAGAGATTCACCAACTTCATCAACAGAAGCCATAATAGAAGAAGAAGATCCCATATGCCCAACAACAGGAGTAATTTTTTTATATTCAACTGGAGAACAACTTCTAGCTCAAGAGTTGGAAGTTCCTACTAAATAAGAGGAAAAAGAAGCCTATTTTAAACCATTGATAGAAGAACTAGAGGAAGTTGAAAACCCAGTCTTGGAACCAGAACCCTATATTAGTTCTGAAGAATCTAAATTGTTGGAGAAGGGGAAGGAGAGGTACATAATTTGAATGGTGAACAACTTAGGATTGGGGGAGGAAGAGGAGGAAATAGGGGAGGTGGAAGAGGTGGAGGAAGAGGAAGAGGAGAAGGTATAAATCCAGAACCCTTTTGATTTCCTATTCTTGATGAAGATACAACTGTGACAATGAAAACTATCTCACCCTCTATTCTTCAAAACTTTTATGGAATAAGGAGTGAAGATCCTGAAACATTTCTATTTGAATTTGAAGTCTTGTGTAGATCATATGATTATCTGCATGATGCTCAAAAGTTGAAATTGTTCCCTGCAACCCTTAAAGATGCAACATTAAAATGGTTTATGAGTTTAGGAATAAACTCCTTAATAACATGGGAACAAATGAAAACTACATCCTTAGAGAAATAGAAGGACTATTGTATGCCCCATAATATTAAGGATGGAATCTTTAAAATGGTATAGAAAGAAGATGAAAATCTTGAAGACTTCGTTGAAATATTTTCTTATAATGTTAAAAGGGAAAAAATGAATAATCTAGATGAGGAAAAATTAAAATCTCTCTTATTGAAATCCATTAGAGATGAGTGGGTTGATCTTCTCAATCTAATGGGTAAGGGAGACATTTCTCAGTTGTCACTAGGAGAAATCTGTGAGTTGTGCATACACATTTCAAGAGGAAAAGCAAGAACTGGAAAAAATCCAAGAGACACTCTTTTATCAAGGATTAATAAATCTGCAGTGAGTAAGGAAAAATTAGGTAACCTGCTTGATAATTTTAAAACAAACATTTTAGGGAGTCTTATTGAACAAATTGACACCCTTAAAATACAAAACAAGAAAAACGTTGAAAATGTTGCATTGTCCATTTTTTTCCTTTAGTGCAGAAATAAACATGCCTTGAGAGAATGTCATCTTGATTTAAGGAGTGTATAAACTTGTGTTATATGTGTGGAAAATCATGATACCAAATAATGTCCCTCAATACCGGGTCTTAAATTTGTCTATCAAGAAGAAGGAGTACCAAATCAGGTAGATCCTCTTTGTTTTATTGCTAAAAGACCTTGGCAGAATCCACAACCAAATACAACTCAAGGCTTTAACACTCAACCATTTGCACAATCATCACAAAGTAATTGGACTGCCCCAATTCCTTGGAAATATTGGCCACAACCTTGGTCACAAGGATGGAAAAATCCTAACGGAAAGTACCCTCAATATCCTCAATATCCTCAATTTCCTCAATTTCAACAATCATATCCTACTTTTCCTCCACAATATTATCCTCGGTCCATTCAACAAACTTAACCTCAAAATTTGAATCCACAACTTTCATTACCATTTCCTCAAAGACTAAACCAATTTCCTGCCCAACCACTCCCAAATCTGAATAATAATAAAAACTCACAACCTGTTTACAATATGGAAGGACAAAATTTTCAAACTTACATGATAACTCCACTATATATAAACAATGTTCGACTTAGATCTAGTATAATATTAGAAAATAAGTCCCCATTAGTTGTTATTCAAGAAAGTGAAAAAAAATATCTATGAAGAAGAGAAGTTTCTTAATGCAAAAGAAAAAAACTCAAAAACAAGTTACTCCAACACATTCAAATAACTCAATTCCTATTATGGAACAACCTTCAATATCTGTTTCAAAACCAACTTTTCTTGAGAGATTAAAAATTGATGAAGGGATAGAAAAATAGATTTTATTGCCTGATTATGACATGTTAGATGAACTGAAGAATATTTTCATAAAGATTCATTTGCTACAAGCCATTAAGGAAATTCCAATTTTTGCAAAGACAATTATGGAATTGAGCATAAAAAGACTAGGAAGAAAAAAAAAAGAAATCAAAAGAATCCAACTAGTTGGAAAAATTGCAGATATCATGATGGGTAAGACAACAATTCAGAAATATCTTTATTGAGGAAGTCCCATTTTGAAAACACATATCAATGGTGTAGAAATACCAAATACATTAATTGATCTAGGAGCAGCTATAAACATCATGAGTAAACAAACTATGAATCAATTAAAACTTTCTAATCTTCAATATACACCTACACGGTTACAATTAAAAGATGGATCTGTAATCAAACTTGATGGTGTGTTAGAAGATATATATGTATCCTTAGATTCGTTGGAATACCCTGTTGATTTTATGATTTTAACACCTAGAATAACTTAGGAGGATATCCATTGATTCTTGGAAGACCATGGCTAACTACAACTAATCCTTTTATAAGTTGTAGATCTGGTGATATGTTCATTTGGGAGCTCAACAAAGAAATTCACACTGTATCCTCCTGCAAAAACAACAATAGAGGTTGAAAATGAAGAATGGATAGATGATGACATTGATATAAACCAATCTTTGGTACTTCAGAAATAGTGAGGAAGATCAAATCTTGAATTTAATAGAAAATAATGAATCTTCATCATATTGTGAATCTAGTTAGAGTTTTCAAGAACAACGTAATATTGAATATTTATCATCCTATAAACTATCCTTCCATTCTATGGAAAAATTTACCAATTCTACAATTGAAATCTTTCAAGGAAAAACTTTGAATATAACAATAATTTGGAAGAATTTTCAAAAGAAAGAATTAATAAAGATGTTACAAGAACATTCCTATGCTTATGCATGGGAATATACTGACATGAATGGAATTGATATTAATACTTGTACACATCATATCTACATTGAATAAAATGCAAAATCAATTCGACAACCTCAAAGAAGAATGAATCCAAATCTAAGGGAAATTGTTAAGGAAGAACTACAAAAACTTTTGAATGTCAATTTCATCTATCCAATATCAGATAGTCAGTGAGTTTCACCCTTAGTAATTTTTCCTGGGAAGAATGGAAAATGGAGAGTTTGCATTGGCTATAGAAAATTGAATAAAGCCACTTTAAAAGATCACTTTCCACTTCCTTTCCTAGATAAGGTTTTAGATATATTGGCAGGAAAGAAATGTTTTTCATTCTTAGATGGTTTTAATGGGTATAATAAAATCCAAGTAGCCCCAGAAGACCAATATAAAACTACCTTTACCTACCCATGGGGAACTTATGCTTACTGAGTACTTCCTTTTGGATTATGTAATGCACCTGCAACATTCCAAAGAGTAGTATTAGACATTTTTTCTGATCTAATTCATGATTGTGTGGAAGTGTATATGGACAATTTTACAGTTTATGGAAATTCTTTTGAAGAAGCTCTTAAAAATTTGGAAAAATTTCTCATTAGATGTAAAGAGACAAACCTCTCATTAATCCATGAAAAATGTTTTATGATGTTTGTTGAAGGGATTTTTTTTAGGACACCACATTTCAGGAGATGGAATTAGAGTGGACACATCTAAAGTGGAGGTTATTTCTAAATTATCAATTCCAACCTGTCAACGAGATGTTAGAAGTTTTCTTGGTTTCACTGGACACTATAGAAGATTCATAGAAAATTTTACAAAAATTGCATCTCCACTTTTCAAACTTCTTACAAAAGACTATGAATTCAATTGGAATTCTGATTGCCAAAAGGCCTTTGAAACATTAAAAGAGAAAATATTTGAAGCACCCATTCTTAAAGGAACAAATTGGAAATATTCTTTTCACATTTCAATTGATGCTTTAGACATAGCTTTAGGAGTTTTACTATGACAAAAGACTTATTCCATATGCCATTTATTACACCAGTAAAAATTTGACTCGTGCAGAGTTAAATTATACTGTTACAAAGAAGGAGTTTTTCGTTGTTGTTCATGCCATCAATAAATTTAGACATTATATTATTGCCTATGAAACTTTTTTACATACTGATCATTCTGCAATTAGATACTTAATGAATAAACCAATCACTAATGGTATAATCACTAGATATTTGTTGTTGTTGCAAGAGTTTAACATTACTATTTTGGATTGACCTGGAAAAAAAATATAGTTTCTCACTTTTTATCAAGGATTCAAAATGATAATAATGACATGCCTATAGAAGATAATTTTCCTTATGAATACATTTTTGTAGTATCTACTAAATCTCCATGTTTTTCAAATATTGGTAATTATTTGGCTACAGGGAAATTACCATCATATTTGTCTCCTCAAGAAAAAAGGAAGGTAATTCAAATTAGTGCATCTTATTCATGGATAAATGAAGAATTGTATAAAACAGGGCCATATCTGATCATCTAAAGGTGTGTTAGAGATGATGAAGTACCATAGATATTGAAAGCTTGTCATGATGAGCCATGTGGATAACACTTCGCTGACAAAATAACTTCCTACAAAGTCCTCCTCTTAGGATACTATTGGCCTTCCCTTTTTAGGGATGCCAATGATTATGTCAAGAGATGTGATAGTTGTCAGAGGATGGGGAAACATGTTCCTTTTGATGAAATGCCTTTACAACCTCAGGTACTTGTTGAGCCTTTTGAAAAATGGGCTCTGGATTTTTTCGGTCCAATCAATCCACCATCAAGACAAAAAAGGTACATTCTTATTTGCACTGATTAAGTTACAAAATGGGTAGAAGCTAAAGAACTTCCTTTTTCTACTGAAAATGCAATATATTTACTCATTTTGGTGTCCCAAGAGAAATTGTAACAAATCAAGGTACTCAATTCACATCCTAGTTGGTATAGAAGATAATGGAGGAGTAAAAAATCAAACATTGGAAGTCTACTCCATATCATCCTCAAGCAAATGGACAAGTGGAGTCCACCAATAAAGTCATTGAGGAAATTCTCACCAAAATTGTGCATCTACATAGAAGAGATTGGGTAGAAAAGCTTCCAGAAGCTTTATGGGCATACCATACCACATGGAGAAATACTACAGGGCATACTCCCTATGAGCTTGTTTATGGGAAGCAAGTCATGTTTCCTATTGAGTTTCAAGTCAAAACTTTCAAGACAACAGTCAAATTGGGTCTTGATCTTTCAGAGGCACAAAAACAAAGAATGGAGCAACTAAATGAACTTGATGAGATAAGACAAGATGCAATCCAAAGAACCAATCTAGTTCAACAATAGAGATCTAGATGGCATGACAAATATATAAAAGAGAGAGAGTTCCATCGATGAGATTGCTCATTATTGTTTGATTCAAAGTTTAAAGATTTCCAAGGGAAATTTGAAACTCATTGGCTTGGCTCCTATGAGATTGAAACAATCTTTGATAATGGTGTAGTTAGGATCAAAATTATTGATGAAGAAAGGACCACTTTTCTTGTGAATGGTCATCAACTGAGAATCTATCATAAGCCATTGACAAAGGAAGAATTTATCAAATATTTGCAAGATAACATTGATTTAAATTTGGTGAAGAAGGATTTTCCTTCTTCCCAAACTTGATCTCCAAAAGTCTTTTTCTTTCTTATATATATGTGTGTGTGTGTGTGTGTGAACTTCAAAACCAACAATGGTTGGCATGTTTATACAGAAAATCTAAGGTGAAAATCAATTTTTGACACCTTAAATTATCCTCATACCTGTTCTAAACCCATTTTATTTATATCCCACTCTTTTCTTTTCAAAAATAAAATAGCTACAGAATAGCAAGAAATCTACAGCTTTTACATAATTCTGCAGCTGATGTTTGATAGGAACCACCAATTGGGAAATTGAAGCAGTGATCAAATTCATTCTTGAAAGCACCTGAAGACAATTAAGAAAGGATCAAACAAAGGTCAGAAATATCAATGTAAAGGTATGCAAACATTTAATTTAGTAATAAAGATAAAAAATATTTAGTAAATGAATTTTATGATGATTGTACCATCGATAAAAAACCATCATTACCTAAGGATGAAAGATATTTTGGTCATATCACCATAGCATCACCATTATCTCCAGTCATTTCATAACAATCCCAACTCAAATTCGAATTCATTGAAGAGATCTTCGAAGTCGCCAACTCACATTTATTAAATCCTCCAGAACTGTCACTTCATTCATTCCTCTCTCATCCTCATTTTTCATTTTTACCCTTGCCAAAATCCCTCATTCTAAAACCCCGATCCATTTTTTTATCAAGAAGCAATTCAGAGGCAAAACTTTCCAATCATGGGGATCATTGTGAGGTCTGAGCTAAATGGAAGAAAGTTCATGGAAGGTTACCCGCAAGTAAAAGAGATGTTGCAGAAAGCGCAGTGGCTACATTTCGTGGAGAAATTTGATGGTTTCAACAAAGAGGTGACCAAATCCTTTGCCAGAGCTTTTGATGGAGTATAAGTTGAGATTGGAGATGTTAAATTTGTAGTGATAGAGTCCCTTATTGCTGAATCTACTAGCCTATTTAGAGGAGGAGAATGATGGTTTAAAAACAGAGGCATAGAAAGTGAAGAATGGAGAATTTTCTTAAAGAATCCAAGTATGGACATATCCATTTTCAAGAAAGGAATCCCAAGCATTGCACTTAAAAGTAAATGAAAAAATCTATTACTGGTTATTCAAAAATTTATCTCTTGTGAAGGAAGGTTTGGCTGCATGTTCCTTTATCACATTTGCCTAATCATGCATTTTTTGGAAGGGAATGAGATAAATCTCCTATACTTTTTTTTGAATAGCTTAAGAAAAATGTCAGGAAATATACATAAAAATATTTAATTTATAGAAACCACTATGTATCATCATGGCTTCATCAAAATGCTTATTGAATTCCACCTTAAGGGTTTAGGAGATGATTAGGAAAACTTCTTACTTAGAAAGCATTTTAAGGAAGAAGAAGAAGGACAGGCCAGTGGTAGTAAAGGAAAAAGGGGGAGAAAAAGAGTATCTAAAAACCCTATTCAAAAGTTACCTCAACAATAGTCCCCGGAACAATTAGAGGATGAAATTCCTATTGCAAAAATTTAGGAAACATCAAAAAGCAAACTATTAGAAAAAAGAAAGTCAACAAATAAGAAGAAGAAAACACATCCAATGAGATAGAGGAGGTCAAAACAGAATAGAAAAGAATTCAAATAAAAAACACTCCTCCATCAAATGTGAGAAGAAGTTCCAGGCTTAATCCAACACTGAAGGAACCATCTCTAAAAGACATGGAATATGATTCAGAGGAAACTAAGAAATAGCCTACTATCATTTCACTATTCAAAGCCCTGTCCGAAGAACACCATAAATAGATCTAGTACAACAAGAGATATACAATTATATCGAATCTCTGGAAAAGAAAGTTGTAGAAAAGACATTTGGTTCAACAGTGCATGAAAAAGAAGATCAGTCTAGTAGCCCACAAGAACCTCTAGTCATAAATATTTTAAAACAAGAAATCTTTGAGCTAGAGATGCTAAATAGACACATACAAAGGGAACATGAAGCCTTGAAGATGCAGAATGAAATCCAAAGGACCCAAAATGACAATATTCTCTTACATTTGAGCTTGTGGTATAAGAAAAATAAGAAGTTGAAACAAAAGAATAAGGTCCTTAAAAGAAAAGTGATAAATCTGAAATACAAAATTCTGATGAAGAAGCCAAGGATGGCAGTGGCAAGGAAAAAGGTGAAAAAGACAAATTTGGATGTGCTAGCTCGAGTTTCAAAGGAGATGCAATAGTTGACAAGGGCACATATTTTTGCATTTTTGCATGAGGACATGGAATGACCTCTGTGTGGGGGAATGTAGAGCCTCATGAATGCTTCATCTTGACACTCTTATTCACTCATTTTCCTTCTAATTGACCAATACTTTTAACTTTGTATGCATCAAATTGCAGGTTTTTGACATAGTTAAGGTATTAATTATCCTATTTTTCATATTTCATAAATGTTCCTTATTATTAAGTTAAATTTTGCATTGGCTACTGGATTCATGCAATTTTACAGCTAACATTCGTTTCTGTAGCCAACTCCATTGTTGAATAGGGTCTGAGGCGCCATTCAAGGAAAGAGAGATATGGTCAGAAAGAGGTTGATCTCCTCAATGATTTCCTCCTATTCATCTGCACCAAATCGTTAGAAGAAAGCCTAAATCACGTGGTCAAAGGAAAAATTCAACACGTAGATGGATCAAGCGAGCGAGAGTTTGAGATGAAAATGCCTCGCGATTTGCTTTGCTAAATAACAAATCGTGAGCGAATCGTTATCCATTTATCAGTTTGATAGTTGAATTAGAACTCTGTTAGCCGAAACTAGGCATGAAAGCCTCAAACATTTATTAAATGGCTTTTATAAATGTCGTAAGGCAGGACAAAACATGAGAAGGCGTGAATGAATATTTTGTGATTGTAATCATTTGAAGCTCGTGTTTTTATTTAATGGAATTGCCTTCGAAGACTTGATGCACAGTTAATTGTTTGTTGAAGCTTGAGATCGCCTGTTTGTGGAGGGTCCCTGCAATTAGTGAGGTTTTTTTAACTTTTATATTTTCCTTTCTGTTATTATGTGTTGTAGTATTTTTGCATATGTTCATTTCATAATTATTAGTCTAATTTTAGATTGGATAGCAACAATGATATTTATTTTGATTAGAGAACCAGCAGTGAAGTTCTCTATTAGTTGTTTTTGGATCATTGAATATTAATCCTAACCATTTATAGTTTTGATCTTCTTATGATAACATTACAACTCTCTTTTATAGCTTATGTAGTTGATTTGACTCATCGAAATACCACTGGTTTCCTTGTGATTTATTTGGAATTTCATCAAAAATCATTTCAACTTCATAGCATAAGATGTTTCTCTCTATAGATTTAGGTATATAGATTTCTTTCAACTTTATGTTCAAAGCATTTGTATTCAAATGTTTTCATAGTTTAATTTCAAAAGAATATTGGTCTATTTGCAGTTACTTTCTGGAACTTTCAATTTTGAAGCAAGAGTGAGTTAATATAGTTTCCATTCAGCAAGTGTGAGTTAATTTAGTTTTCATTCTGCAAGTGTGAGTTAATATAGTTTTCATTCTGCAAGTGTGAGTTTATTTTGCAAGTGTGAAGTTCTTAATGGTTTCATTCTTCAAGTAAGAAATATATCATTAAATTCACAATCATTTTATTTTAGATAGCAATGTTAATTTCATTTTGAAATAGGAATACAAAACTTAAAAACACATTTCCAACAACTCAATCAATTAATAAATCCAACTTAATAAAAAGGCTTATAGCATATATTGTGCACTTTCACTTCATAAGTTTGCCAAATTCGGTCCATAATTTATGTAATCAATTTAAGACAATTAAGTTGACAAACAATTCGTATGCCCTACAAGACTAATCCAACTTAAATTATTATTTATCTACATGACCACAACTTTCAATTGATTACAAATAATAATGTGCAATTGATAAACAATAAAAATTGTGGCTTACATATGTAGTGCATGAGACCTCTTAAGTTTGTTCCAACCCCAAGCTAACATATTAAAGTTGAAGCCTCAAGTACTACAATATTATTAAAATATTATTGGTTGAATACTAGGCCATCAAATTACTTACCATTTCCTTTCTCCATAAGAATTCATACTATATACTCCCATTGTAACAAGGTTTGGCAAAGGGTAGAGACAAAACACTTAGCCACAAAGGATTCCCCTTGAAGCTAAAGTACACTCATACCAAATGTTGGTTTTAACCTTGTAAAATTAGTTGTTGTAAATAGACTTTTAATAAAAATAAAAAATAGGTAATGCTACATATGCACACATTTAACATAAAGATTTAACCCTAAAAACCCAAGCTTATAAAGCAACAAATATTGATAAATATATGTTGTATATAGTACAACATATATAACCCATCGCATCTTAATCTGAGTGGATCCTGAAATAGAAGTGGGCTTGAAAATAGCTCAAAAATCAAAGTCGTAAGATGGAAGTGAAATCATGGCTATATCGTAGTGCTCATCTCCCTCATTCCAACGGTGCAAATGGCACTCAAATCCAAGTTCATATGCTCAACTTATAGCTGGTTAAATCTAGACAAACTTGGCCAAGTGGCAGTCACTAACCAGGCAAGAAATTGGCGAAGGGACGGCGCATGGAAAATGGTGGTTGGAAAAGGTGAATTTGTCACCTCCTTAATTCGTCCAGTAACCCTTAAAATCCAATGGAGAAATTTTAATTATGTGCTCTATAAAAATAAAAATAAAAGACAAATTTGGGGTGGCGGGCTACTACCCCCGCCACCCCCCAATGAAACCAATGACATTGTTATGGCACATATAAAAAATAGCGTGTTGGGCGGGTCACCCCCATCGGACCTGCCTGACCCACCAAATGACAAACATCTATAAGAGCAGAACCGACGGGACTTGAACCTGCCTGACTAGGTGGATCGGCCCACCACCCGAGCGGTTCCAAAACATATTCCAAATTTAAACCAAGTTTATTAACCACCGACTATATAAAAAATCAAGCCGCTTTTGTCAACAAATCCACACCATATTTGGGGTGGGTGGGTTTTGAACCCGGCCCGCCACCAACGAGCCACGGCTTGTCCATTGGTGTCGCCACCCCATCTTTTATATAAAACCTCACATTTTTCATTTGAACCAGACCAGAAGAGGAGTGGAGCATAGAACCCTCAGCTGCTAGGAGGGTCAGAACCATGAATGAGAAATCTTGCTAGATGTTGAGAAGTTTCCCTTGGGGGGCCCAGAGGTGTCAATGTCAAAATTTGACAAGTTTATAGTCATTTTTTCATGTTTTTGCACCAGGAATCCAACCGTAAAGTCTGTTTCTCCGGTTGAGGTCTCTATTTTTAGTTCATCATCATAGATTGGAGGTATACGGGTAATTTTTGTAAATTCTCTTGTAACTTATTTCTTTGCTTCCATTTAATGAAAGAAGGCCTCCCCACTTTGAGTAGGGCCTGGAGACGTAGTCTACATTAGGTGAATTTTGTAATCAAATTATTTGTGTGCCTTTGATCTCATGGTTTCTTTATGATTTCTGCTTCTTTTCCATGTGTTAAGTTACTTGGTTAATATTCTCTTTTATATGCAATTATGTATGCATCCTTGAAGTTAAAAGATTTGGATCAAGTTTAGTATCAAAGCGGGGCTTCTTGATGTGAGTTGCATGAGTGAATGGTAACCAGGAACAAGATCCAAAGAGGTGAAGGAAAACTTAAATCCTTTGATCTCAAAGCAAGTTGTGCACCACAAATATGAAACATGCTAGATGAGGAAGCTTGAATGGAGGAAGAGCGAAATTATCACAATATCTTATTCACCATGGCAGAGAAAGTTGACAATTTTGTAGAGTATGAGAAGACAATCAAGCCTGACAAGGAAGAGCCAGATGACCATGCATCAGTAAATCATGAAGGTGGAAGAGGAGAGCCTCCTGAACCACCCTCTTCATCATCTAGTGATAGTTATTCTTCTTCTTCTTCTTCTCATCACTCTAACAAGCATCATAGGAATACATCTAAGAAGCCACTTTTTAAGCTAGATGTAAAGTTTTATTTGCCCACATATAATGGAGAATGTAATGCAGAGAAACTAAATAGTTGGATTAGATAGATTGAGGTTTATTTATGGATTTAGCATATTGAGGAAGATGAGGCCAAGATCCAATTAGAATCTCTTCGGCTAAGTGGCACCACTCTCATCTGGTGGCAGAGAAAGTTGCAAAAAGGAAACAAAAACTTGGTTAATATCCTTTCTTCTTGGTCCAATTTTGTTTCTGCATTAAAATATTAGTTTTATCCTTTGGGTTATCGACAAAAGGCTTTAATGGAATGACAATATTTAAGGCAAGGATAGGGTCAAAATGTACAAAGATTCATAGAAGAGTTTAGAAAACAAGCATTGAATTTGGGCATTTCACTTGATTCACCCAAAACTGTAACAAAGTATATTGGTGCTTTACATAGTTACATCAGACATTCTTTGTTATTATTTAAGCCTACTACTATTGATGTGGCCAGTGTGAAGGTCATTCACTTTGAAAGCAAGCGCAAGAATGATAAATAAGAGCAACCGAAGAAATCATCTTTTAAACCGCATAATGGAAAGTACAAAGGAAAAGGCAAGAGAAAGGACTAGAAGGTAGCTACAACAAAGAAGAAGGAAGGAGCAAAGCCATCTTACACACATTGCAAGAAGGAAGGCCATGATGATCAATATTGTTGGAAGATGCATCCAGAGTTGAAACCAAAGAGATTTGGTGGGAAGAACAAGCAAAATATGGTGGAAACCGCACAACAGGACCTTGGATCCGATTCCAGTGATGAGACATTAATCACAACAGTGGGCACACAATGTACTCTTTCTCTTCATGCTAATGAAAATTCTGAATTGCATGCAAGTACAAGTTCTTCAAATGAGTCTCTTGTTAATGAATGAAAGAGAATTGAATTGTTCCATATTAGAGTCGTAATGAAACACACTAAAGTGGAAACCTTGTTTGATATGGGCCCACAAGCAAATTTGATTTCACAATCCTTGGTTAAAAATTTAGGATTAGAGACCAAGCCTCATCTGAAGCCCTACCCTCTTGGTTGGGTGTGTGATAAAGAAAAATTACATGTAACCAGGCAATGCAGAGCTAGATTTGTTATTGCATCCAAATGAGTATATGAGGTTGATCTTGATGTTGTACCCTTGGATATTTATGTTATTGTATTGGGGAGTCTATATTTGTATGACAAGAAAGCAATTTTCTTTTGCCATGAAAACAAGTATCATCTCATGAAAGATGAGGTGGAATAAATTGTTAGAGCTCATAGCGCCAACATTGGTGTTAGTCTTTTAACTGCATGTCAGATGAAGAGATTGATTAATTCCAACAAAGGGTGCATGCTCATGGTTGTGAGAGAAAAATATGTCGAGACATCTAAAGCTTTCCAAGGTTGTGATCCCACTCATAAAAATGAATTGTATGAAATTGTTTCTAACTATGATGGGATTTTTTAGGAACCAAGTGGGTTGCCTCCAAAGCATGAGATCCAACATGAGATTCACTTGCAACATGATGCTCCTTTTCCCAACATTGGTATGTACATGTTGTCAGCCATCGAGATGGAGGAGATAAAGAAGCAGGTACAGGAATTGTTGAACCAAGGGGTCATAAGGCCAATCTCTTCTCCATGCAGTTCACCTATCATTTTGGTGCCAAAGAAGGATGGCACATGGAGGATGTGCATGGACTACAAAGCACTCAAAAAAATAACGGTGAAGAATCAGTACCCTCTCCCTTGCATTGATGATTTATTAGATCAATTGAAAAATGTTGTCTATTTCACAAAATTGGACTTGTGCAGTGGCTATCATCCAGTCAGGATTGCAGAACAGGATGTATGGAACACTGCATTAAAGACGAAACAAGGATTGTTTGAATGGCTAGTGATGCCATTCAGAGTATGCAATGCTCTAACCACATTAATCAAAGTGATAAATGATATTTTCAGGCTTTTTCTTGATGATTTTGTACTTGTATATCTTGATGACATTGTTGTTTACAATAGGAAATGGGATGATCATATGAGTCATGTTAAAAATGTTCTTGATGTTTTGCAAAAAGAAAAATTGTATGTCAAAATGTCTAAGTGTGAGTTTGGGAATACCTCTTTGGTCTACTTAGGTGATCCAGGGGGATGTTGGTGGCCACCCACCTATCCCACTTGGATCCCCACAACTGTCTCTTTCAATTTTTCAGTTTCCTTAATTGTAGCACAATTTACTATTTTTAGCAGTTTTTTCAAGCCCTGAACTTCCGGAGCCATTTTGAGGCCTTAAATGACGTTTTTTTGGAAATATGGGAGCAACATGGGTCCATGGACTGATGTTTCTCTTCCCAAAGTTGTAGTGCTCAGATAGATCTTTCTAACGAGCTAAAGTACACGTCAAAGGAAGATCGGGTGCCAAAGTTACGACCTTGGGAAGTTGATGTACCAACTTACCCAAAACAGGGCCCGCAATTTGGTGTTTCATCTTCTAGGGTTAGGTTTTGGGATGTGAAGGGTTTTCAATTGTTTCTCAACAATAAATAGGCCTTTGAGCCTCATTGTAACACAATTCAAAGGCATGTAGCCACCACATCTCTTCTTAGAGATAAGCTACCATCACCCTAGCCGGTTTATTTCCATTTATGTTTGTAAGCATATTCAGTATTTTACATTAATGAAATGAAGTATTATTTCCGTTGCATCTCTGTGTTTATGGTTATCTCTGTAACTTGTTGTGTTCCTATATAAATCTGGATCAGTGGTATCATAGCGGTCTACTTTTTTTCTTTGTTTTTCTTTGCATGTCCCCAACGAGGTAGAGATATAAGGAGTTAGGGCTTGAACTGGTCGAACCTTTGCAAGACTAGCCTAGCAAATCCCAACGACCTCCCATGGCAGATGAAAAGAAAGATGAGGGGGCAGGAGATCCTATCAAAATCATGCTCGAAGAAGCCCTCAAGCGACAGAGGAACGCGATGATGGACAACTTTGCCCAGATCCTTCAGCGGCTACCCAGGGGCGACGCATCAGCTTCCAACAGCTACTCTGGAAATTCCACACCATTTAAGGTACAAGTTAATTTTGAAATCCCCATATTCGAGGGTCAGATAGATGTAGATGCCATCTATAAATGGTTAAATCTACTAGAGGGTTATTTTTTTGTTCATGATTTTTCCAGTCGAGAAAAGATTATTTTCTCTCTTCTCAAAGCAGCCCCCACGTCAAGGATTGGTGGGAAACCTACTGCAAGCAGAAGGATGAAAGTACGGGCTCACTGTTCTCAACCACACCCACTTTGAATTCATTCCGGGATGCCACTAAGGAGCAGTATTACCCTATCAAAAGCTATGAGGACAAATACATAAAGTGGACCATGCTGCGGCAGGGAAGGGACCAAGATGTGTCGAAGTTCACCAACATTTTTTATACCCTTCACAAACAGTTGGGTATCAAATATTCAGAGCTGCATCTGGTACTCAAATACCCCGACTGCCTACATAGATACATCCATGAAGAGATGGAGTTCCTGAACATCTCCTCGCTCGGCACAGCATACCGATACACTGTCAAAATCGAGAAAAAGTTCAAACAAAAGAAGCGAGACTTTGGATCTGTGAATCCAAAGACCAAAGGACATAGGAAAGTGGTGTGAGTTCCATAAGAGCCTCACTCACAACAAAAGTGAGTGTCAGACCAAGTAGTTGCTGGTGGCCGAATTGAAGGCTTCCAAATCAAATGCATGTTCTGATCCTGAGTCAAAACCTGATAAGGGGAATGGAAAAAGGAAGAAGATCATTGATGCGGAGCCCAACGCCACTGTTGCCACCGCAAAGATCCAAAAGAATGAGCCCGAAGATCCAGAGGAGGGGGAGCGTCTTTCCACTCACAGATGTGGGTGAAGTGTTCACCGCTGCAATTCATTGTCGACAATGGCAACCAAAAGAACCTCATTTCAGCAGAGGTCGTGAAGCGGTTGGGCCTACTGACTACACCACACCCACAACCATACAGTATCGAGTGGCTTCACCAAGGACGAGATATCCAAGTTCACCAGCAGTGTTGACTGCCCTACAACATTAAACCCTTCATAGATGAGGTATTATGTGATGTTACACCTCTAGATGTTTGTGATGTATTATTAGGCCAGCCATACTTATGGAAGTGACATGCTATGTATGATTCAATGCCTCGCGCTGTCATTATTTCTTTGTGTAATTCATTATACAGGATACCGAAGGTAGTCCCACCTACCACCACCTCTTTGATCACTGCTAAGAAAGGTAGCAAGCTCATCTCCCAAACTAGGAAATTTATTTTCTGTCTGGTTTGCTCCCAAAGTAAGGGGAAGATCATCACCACATCCATGACCCCCGTGAAGGGTTCCTCCATGCAGCAGCAGCAACAGAGGGATATGGTCATGAAAGAACATAGGAATAACTTCTCCTCACCTACAGGGGTACCACACAAGCTTTAGGTGGGCAACAAAGTTTGGTTGCATCTGCAAAAAGAACGCCTTACAAGAGCCCATCAGAATCTCCGACCACTCCGACATGGTCCTTACAACATTACCAAGACTATGGGAAACAATGCTTTGGAGCACAACATTCCTCCATTCCTTCGCTTGCACCGAGTGTTCAATGTGGAACGCCCTCGACCATGCTTCCCACCATTACTAGACACATCAGAGATCGCAGAAAAGCTCACCAAGGACCAAGTTCAATAGATGGAGGAACTCAACGCAATGGGGACCATTGCTTCCTAAGGGGGAAGGAATGATCCAGGTGGATGTTGGTGGCCACCAACCTATCCCACTTGGACCCCCACAATTGTCTGTTTCAGTTTTTCAGTTTCCTCAATTATAGCACAATTTACTATTTTTAGCAGTTTTTCGGGTCCTGAACTTCCGGAGCCATTTTGAGGCCCTAAACGACATTTTTTAGGAAATCTGGGAGCAACATGGGTCCATCAACTGATGTTTCTCTTCCTAAAGTTGTAGTGCTCGAATAGATGTTTCTAACAAGCTAATGTACGTGTCAAATGAAGATCAAGTGCTGAAGTTACAACCCCGAGAAGTTGATGTACCAACTTACCCAAAACGGGGCCCATAATTTGGTGTTTCATCTTCTAAGGTTAGGTTTTGGGATGTGAAGGGTTTTCCATTGTTTCTCAACAATAAATAGGCCTTTGAGCCTCATTGTAACATATTTCAAAGGCATGTAGCCACCACATATCTTCTCAGAGATAAGCTACCATCGCCCTAGCTGGTTTATTTCCATTTATGTTTGTAGGCATATTTCAGTATTTTACATTAATGAAATGAATTATTATTTCTGTTGCATCTCTGTGTTTATGATTATATCTGTAATTTGTTGCGTTCATGTTTAAATCCGGGTCATTAGGTCACATTGTTGGAGGTGGACAGCTAAAAATAGATCCTTCTAAAATTGATGTCATTGTAAAGCGACCTAAACCCACCAATGTTACAGAGGTTTGTAGCTTTTTGGGTGTAATACAATACTAGAGAAGGTTCATTTCCAACTTATCCATCATTACATCTCCCTTACATGCATTGACGAGTGTGAAGCAAACCTTTCAGTGGGGAGGAAAATAGCATAAACATTTTGATACACTAAAAGAGAAGATCAGTACTGCACCATTTTTGGCCTTCCCTAACATCCAAAAACCTTTCGAGATTGAGAATGATGCCATTAGATACGTCATGGGAGTAGTATTGATGCAACAAAGCAAACCTATATGTTACCATTAAGAGACATTCTCCCAAGTTGTTGTAAACTATCCCACATACAACAAGGAGTTGTATGCCTCTGTTCAAAGCGTGCAGAAGTGGAAACACTATTTGATCAGTAAGGAGACCATCATTCACACAGATCACTAGCCCTTACAGTACCTTCAGTCACAGATCAATCTCCAACAAGCACATCATTTCAGATGGATGGGATTCCTTCAACAGTTTCACTTGGTAATAAAATACAAGAAGGGAACCAGCAATAAAGTGGTAGATATGCTTTCTCGCCCTCCTATTTTTGCATCTATAGTTCTGTAAAATGCCTCTTTATCATTTAAAAGTTATGTTGAACAGTATGTTGTTGATGATGATTTTAAGGAGATTTATGCAAAGCTGACTCATGGATCATAGGTGGATAATTACCATTTGGAGGGAAAGTTGTTATATCACCTTGGAAAACTTTGTATCCCCACCAATGAAAGAATACATGTAATCAAATAGGCACATACTTGTCTTGTTTCAGATCATTTTGGTGTAGGGGAAACTTTGTGTCATTTGCAGAGGTTTTGTAATTGGCCTCACATGAAAAATGTTATGACTCGATATGGAAAGGGATGTGTGTTGTGTTCAGTTGGCAAGCCCACTAATAGAAAATTAGGGCTCTACACACCATTTCCTGTTTTGATTCGTCCATGGGAAAGTGTGTCAATGGATTTTCTAGGTGGGTTTACTTTGTCTAGGAGAGGTCATGATTATTTTTATGTCATTGTGGATCAATTTAGAAAAATGTGTGTATTAATGCCTTGTATGGGTCCACTTTGGACTATCCACATTCATTATGTTTAATCAAGACTCTCATTTTCTTAGAGAGTTTTGAACGAGATTGTGGATAATGATCGACACCAAGTTGAAGACGAGCACGACATTTCATCTCCAGAGCAAGGGAGAAATAGAGGTTTTCAACTGCACAATGATACACTTACTTCGAGGCTATTGTGGAAAGCATCCCAAGATGTGGGATGAGCAGTTTCCTTATGTACAACATGCATAAAACTAGGTAGTGCATTCATCCACTCAGAGCTCACCATTCGAGACATGCTTTGGCTATTTTCCAAAGGACCCCTTAGACATGGTCTTTGGGAGAGGTGAATATTCCAGTGGGAAATATGACAGGGACAAAGCATGGAAGTTCATTCAATGAATTCAGATGATTCAACAGACAGTGCAAGAGCAGTTGGAAAAGAGTCGAGCTCAATACAAAGCTCAACATGAAAAGTAATGAGTCAATCACCAGTTCCAGGTTGAAGACAAAGTGTGGCTCCACATAATCAAAGACAGAATGAAAAGGGGAGGAAAGAAGTTGTGACCAATCCGATATGGCCCATTCACCATATTAGAGAAGATTGGAGACAATGCTTTTCATCTCAATTTGCCATCATACATGCAGATGTACTCAATGTTGAATACTGAAAACTTGAAGCTTTATGAGCATTCATTGATCATGGACACAGAAAAGGTTGGATAGGTTCCTACAGTGGATGATTTTGCACCAAAATACTTGGACAAGCTACTAGAGGATATGATTCTTGACGGGAAGACCAAGGCTTCACTAGGGGGAGATGTGGAGTACCTTCATATTGGCTTCAAAGGAATGCATCCAAGTAAGGCTCGATGGATGGAGAAGGAGAAAGTGAGAGATAAATTCAGTCACTTTCCAATTGACTGATAAAGCTTTTGGTGGTCCAAAAGCTCATTAGTGGGGAGGAATGATCCAGGTGGATCCAGAAATATAAGTGGCCTTGAAAATAGATAAAAAATCAAATTCATCAGATGGAAGTGAAACTAGGACCAAATTGTAGTGCTCGTCGCCCTGATTCCAATGGTGTGAATGACACTCAAATATGAGTTCATATGCTCAAGTTATAGTTCATCAAATTTTTGGTCAAACTTGGCCAAGTGGCAGTCACTAATAAGACAAAAAATTGGCGAAGGGACGGCGCACGGAAAACAACAGTCGGAAAAGGAAAATTTTCCACCTCCTTAATTCATCATGTAACCCTTAAAATCCAATGGAGAAATTTTAACTATGTGTTCTATAAAAATTTAAAAAAAAAATACAAATTTGGGGTGGAGGGCTACCACCCGCACCACCCACCAACGGAACCAACAGCATTGTTATGGCACATATCAAAAATAACGTGGTGGGTGGGTCACCCCCGATAGACTTGCTGGACCCACCAAAATGACAGACCATATTATTACATAAGAGCGGAACCAGCAAGGCTTTAACGCACTCGGCCCACCACCCAAGCAGTTGCAAAACATATTCCAAATTTGAACCAAGTTTATTAACTGTCGACTATATAAAAACTCAAGCCACGTTTGTCAACAAATCGGCACCATATTTGGGGTGGGCGGGTTTTGAACCCCGCACACCCGCAACACATACAACTCCACCACCAACAAGCCACTACTCGTCCATTGGTTGCTCTACCCCATATTTTATATAAAACCTCACATTTTCCATTTGAACCACATCGGCGGAGGAGCAGAGCACGAAACCCTGAGCGGGTCGTAACCATGAGCGAGGAATTTTGCTAGATCCTCAGAAGATTCCCTTGGGGGGGCTAGAGGTGGCAGTGTCAGAATTTGGCAAGTTTATACTCACTTTTGCACATTTCCTCGCCAGGAATCTAACTGTGCAATCCGTTTCTCCATCTAATTCCCCATTTTTCATCCATCACGAGAGATTGGAGGTATAAGCATCATTTTTTAAAGTTGCTTGTAACTTATTTCTTTGTTACCATTTAATGAAAGGAGACCTCCCCACTTTGAGTATGGCCTGAAGACGTAGCCCACATTGGGTGAACTCCGTAATCAAATCATTGGTGTGTCATTAATCTCATGGTTACTTTACGATTTTCGCTTCTTTTCCATGTGTTAAATTACTTGGTTAATATGCTCTTTTATATGTAATTTTGCATGCATCCTTGAAGTTAAAAGATATGGATCACATCTGCAAGTCTCCATTCTATTAAATTATTATTAGAATACAACTATAGTCCATTAATCAAAATTACAAATATATGAGTGGAACGCCAAAACTATCTACCAAAATTTGCAAAGATATTGCAAAATACCACCTTTTTTTTCTTGGGGAAGAGCTTATGTCCACTATGACACTTCTAGATGCCCAACTCAAAAAATTGCACCTGGAACTAGTAGTGCAAGGAATATAATGCATACTCTCTCTCACACACACACACATATGTATGTATAAATTTATGTATACATGTCATAATAATAACTATATTCCATGTGGTTTCTACAAACATATGTGTTAGTTATTGTGTTTATACAACAATGATTGTATTCATTAAAAGATCTTCATCCTAGGTTGATTCGACTATGTTCATTAATAAATCTTTCATACAATCACATTTGTACCATGTCACGAAAGTGTTTAATGTGGGCTTTCGAGTAGGCACAACCCCTTCTCAATTTTATTATATGGTCTTGATTCCCAAAATTCTTATTTTTCTCATGCTAAAATATTTGTACTAATCTATGAACTTATCCAATATTCTTTAAGTTAAATGGTGTTAGTCTAGTAGTTCCCACAAATTTGTCTAACCATGTATGACAAGGCTATCTTGTTTAATGAGGTACTTTTAAGATAATTTTGACATTACATTTAGGGGATGAAATGTTTATTTAAGAAAAAAATATAATTTTTTGTGATTTATTTAAAAATTAATTGTGTAAGATTAATAAAAAGTAGTTTTTGTTAGATAATTCATAAAAGCTAGTGCATATAAGTATTTTTTTAATATTACTGAGTATGAGTAAGGGAAACCTATTTTTTTGACACTTGGCCTATTTGTTATGAATTTAAAAGCCTATAAATTCCTATTCCAATAACTTATAAGTCAATTTTATGAGAGAGGACAAGCTCATGGGTAATTTTATGAGGAGAGAGGACCAGCTTCGGGGAATAGAGAGTTTATCAGAAAATATTGATATACGTGGATTAGATGATCGATGGCGTGGAGACAACGTTGAACGTTTCAGATTGAACGAAGAGAGCGAGGACTATCTCACAACATTTACATTTCCTCACAACATTATTGTTGTTCGATACATACAAGATTTTCCACTCAAGCTCTTCAAATTATATGGAATTCCAGATTCTCATGGCGTGAGATCAAACAATATGTAGAAGACTATACGTATAACTTCGATTTCAGACCTGAAATAATCATTGTTACCTCTGGAGGAAATAGTATAAGTCTTTCCGAGGAGGAAATAGTGAATAATATTAGTGCAGCAGTGGATGGGTTGCCATCCATTATTATTAGCAGCAGCAGCGAAGAAAGTGAAAACGGTGACGGAGTGGTGTGCCCAATTTGTCAAGACCCATTTTCCACTACACACCCTGCAAAACAATTGCCGTGCAAACATCTTTTTCATTCCAAGTGCTTAACTACTATTTTTTTGTTGCGTAATTTTCCTCTCCTTTCCTTTCAAGATTGCCTTGAATGAACTTTGAGTATGAGAAGCGTAGTTTTTTACATATTAATTGAAATTTTTTTAGATGTTTAAAGACGCTTGTTTGATTTATCACAAATTTTGAATTTGTAACCCAAATGTTATGGATTATATATAACAAGTGCTGCATGCAGCCGGTAGTCCCTGCCGGGGTCTGTCAGAAGGTCTAAGTTGCAGATAGCATACCCGCCAAAAAAATTTCGAAATTATTTTTAAATGATTTGTATTACTCATAGTACAATACTGTAATTTTTTATTTTGTAATAAAAAGATGTAGGTCGAAATTGTTTTCAAATTATTTTTGCAGATTTGTTTTTAAACGAATTGTATTGGTCAGAGTACAATGCTGAAATCGTAAGGGAAGTAATTTTTTTTATTTTTTAATAAATATGTCTTGTCTATTGTTGGCAAAGCAGTGGTGGTATAACCATGAATGGGAAATCCAATATAGTTATTGAATTAATTGTTCATTCTGAAATACAATACACTATATAAGACATTGAACTTTGTTGGTCATTATGAAATACACGATGTAATTACTGAATTAATTGTTCATTCTCAAATACATGATATAAGACATTGAAGTTGTTATTCATAATTTGTTCATTCTGAAATACATGATATAAGACGTTGAACTTGTTATTCATAACAAGATGTTGAACTGGATGTTCATAATGAAAGACATAAAATAGATGGTTTTATGATAATAAAAAAACTAACATTCACGAATGTGATTTTATTGTTATAATATTTCCTTGTAGTTTAGGCCTATTACTCAATAACTTAAATTTTTCGAAATCCCTAGAACATGGTTTTCACATAAGAGCTTTCAAAAAATATTGTAGGTATATTCAAATAAGTATATGGGAATAATTTACTTTCATTAATTAAAAATTAATAAATTTATTATATTTTTCTTTATTATTTTTATTTAAATAAATTTTTAACTATAAATTATTATATATATAATTTATTTGATAAATAATTTAATATAAAATTATTTTTTAAATATTTTAATATATAAAAAAAATTAAAATATAATTTTTTAAATTTTAATTAATTATCTTTTTTTTTTGTAAGCTTAGGTGAGACCTTCTCATTTTTCGAGTTTTTACATGTCCGTTATTCACCCCATTTCCAGGGAGGGTAGCACAAGAATCGAACCCAAGATCTCCGGTTCGGTGACTTGAGCTACCCCATGCGGACAAATTTTAATTAATTATCAATAATTATAATTATAGATAAATAATAAAGAGTTAAATTTTACAAAATATTGATAAAATAATTTAGTAATTTAAAAGTTTTTTACTTTTCAGTTTAATTAAAAAAATTATATAATTAATTAAAAAAACTCTAAAAAATAAGAAGTAGTATATTTAATATAAAGTAGTTGTTAGAGGTTTTCATTATATTAAATAAACTAATTATAATAACAAAATTTTAATAGATTTATAAAGGATAGGGTTAAGAATTGCTATAAAGATATTATATATTTATAAAGTAGTTAAGAGTGTATTTAATAATTTTAAATATATTAAATAAATTTATAATATTGCAAAAAATGAATAAAGATAAAGAATTAAGAAATTGTTATAAAATATGATTTATGTAAAAAGAAAAAGAAAATGTTAAGAGTATATTTATAATAATTATGTTGAACAAAATAAATCATAATATAGGAAAATTTTAAATAGTAATAAAGAGATAGGGAACTATAAATAGTAAAATGCAGCATAAGAACCATAAATATCGAAATATTAGTTCCTTGCTAATATTAGTCATATGTTAGGGCATTTATCTACAATATATTAAATGTGAAATGAATCATAATTTTTTCTCACCTAATATTAATAAAGTATGATATTGCCTCATAATATTTTAAACAAGCTTATTTATAAATTAAAAATAATATTAATAAAATATAATATTTACGAATAATATTTTAAATAATTTTATTTATAAAATAAATATAATAAAATGATGAATAATCTCCACTATTAAAAAATTTCTAACAAGTTCCTTTAAATGTAGATATCTAACTATTGCTTTTATAATTAATAATATTAATTTAAAAAATGTAATTTTCTTAACTTTATTTAACAACTAAATTTATATACTCGTCATAATTTATAATAAAAGAATTAAAACAAATAAACAAATGTTGTGCCACGTAGAACCATCGTTTGCGAACGAAAGTCATTAGCTATTTGATGAGAAAGCTTCATGCGCTACACGCGAATTTATATTCTAAAACACACCATGCGATTTTATATTCTAAAACACTAGTGCTCTGATGTCATGTTTGTTAACGTTGTCCACGTTTCAAATACCACTATGAATATTCAAATAATTAAAAAAAAAATCTAACAGATCCTGAATCAACAACCTTTTATAACAAATTATTTAAGCAGATATATAGAAATGAATCTCTATTTTCGCTCATAAACTCACTTCTTTGTTTATCTTCTGTTGGGTTGGAGAGAATGAGCTTCTCAATTATCACCCTTATTATTTCTACTTTGCTTATGGTTACCTATTTTGCTACCGTCTCCCGCTTGATATTCATGTATAACAACCCTTCGGATATATCTTACAACATATTGAATTTTAATGGAGTGGCAGAAGCGATCATATATACCGCAGAGTTTTCCCCAGTGAGTATGAGAATTTCCTTTGTACCCGACGTAAGCAATGGCAGTCGCTGCAGAGACCCCCGCCGATACCAGCGCCACCATCACCTGCACACAATTATGAAATTCAATTCGAGATTTGAACAACATTTATAACGCAGCTTTCACACCTTCATAGCAAAGAAGAAGAAAAAGGCATTACCAAATCGGTGACAGAGAGAAGAAAGGCTGACAGTGTAGAGGAGGAAAATTTGTCGGTTATGGAGAAGATGAATGAAAACAGTGTGTACCCACAGGCAATTGCATTCGCCACTACAAAGAACCTGCAAAACAACATATCATAGGGAAGATCTCAACTTGTGACCCCGCCTTCCCTTGTGTTGGGTTCTATGATAAAAAGATGTTCTAATAAAGGTACGAAACACAATATATAAGTCACTGTAAGAGCCTATTGCTGTAAATTCCGCGAATGTGAGTTATGGATGATCCTAACAAATAAAGTTTTTCACAATTAAAAAATCCCTTAAACACCATCTACAAATCCCAAAATTAAAATGGAAATGGAACTAATATATTCAACTTAAGGAACTAACTATGGAAGACGAGTGGCTGAACTTCGATTGGACGAAGAAATGGCATGAACAAAAACAACTACTGTAATGGTGGAACTGCTGTAATCGTGGAAAGTAATATTAAGTCATTGTAAAATGGAACTTACAAGTTGTAAAGGTGAACCTCCGCTCGACGCTCTCTGCTCCTCTGCTCCTCAAACTAGCTGCTCCACACTCTCTGCTCTGAACTTACTCCACTCTCTGCTCTGAACTTACTCTGGAGAATTAGTTGCTCGACACTCTCTGCTCTGAACTTACTCCGGACAAGGCATTTGTAGACCACCGTGGACGCCTCTGCATATGCAAACAGCTGGCACTTGCAGGATGCACGACACTGCATGCAGGACACGGAGAACAGGTACCAAAAACTTAGGACAAACTAAGTTGTGCTTTTGATAAAATGTTCAGCTCGGCAATATGAGGAAACTTTGGATAACAAAAACTTTTCATCTCCGAAAACTTTGGATATCTTATTTTTACGCCGAACATAATGTCTTGAAAGCTGCGAAGCCCGCAATAAGACCCCCAACTTTGTTGTCCAATCAAAAATTACATAATAAATTTTATATTATTTTCTACTATGAAAACTTTGGTTAAAGTTGTGATGCACAGCAATATTTTTTGGTCAAACAAGAGATTAATACGCGGTCAACGCACAATCGATCGCTAAGAGTCCCAGGCAGGGACTAATAATTGGACTATTTTAGTTAAATTACGTGAGGATAAAATTGAATTCTAGAAAAATGTTTAACCTTAAACAAAACCAAAAAAAAAGTTAATATAATAAATCGTATAATTTATTTAAAATTTAACAATGATAAAATGTTTATTTATAAATTCTTATGTTCAAATGTTTTATTCAAAGACTTTGTTCTCAAAAAATATTAATAAATTCATCTTTACTAAAAGAAAGTAAAAATATGAAAAATTTCACATCTCTTTCATATTATATTGTGGTATCAATATTATTTTATTTTACATATAATGGGGAATTTCCACCTATTTTTCTTTTCTCAAAAAAAAAAAAAAACTTCTTCACTAGTTCTTGCTTCATATGTCAATTATACTCCAAGGGTTCTAACCATGTAAAAACATTAGGTTTTAATGTTTTATCTATTTTCTTAAGCGGTTATTTAAGGTGTTCATCCTACAAGGAAATACCCTATTTAGTCAAACACCATTCCTAAGCAATCTAGAAGACATTGGTGCCGATGAGTCTTGCACTGACAAAAACATGGATTAATTATGTAAAAGCATAGGTGTTCATCCTACAAGAAAATACCCTATTTAGTCAAGCACCATTCCTAAGCAATCTAGAAGACATTGGTGCCAATGAGTGTTGCACTAACAAAAACATGGATTACTTATGTAAAAGCATATTTTCCCATTAAGGGATGTAGCTTCCTCATAAAACTTGAGGAGGCCAACATTTCTAAAAGGGAGATTAGATGTGTTATAATAAGATAAGGGTAGATATCACTCTCCTTGTCTTGGGCTCCCTCTCACATAAAATGTTATGTGTCACAACTTATTGATGTTGCCATCACTATCTTTAATTTTCCTACAAACTTCATTGGGCACACAAAAAAAATAAAATGTATACTACTAAATGAGAAGATAATATTCATTAAAAATTGAAATTAATCTTTTTTACAAAATCGTGTAAAACCCATTGTGCGCCTTATTTATATAGCTTCGCTGCCAACGTTGTGGTTTGATTATCAATGTACCATTACTCGTGCTCATGATTAAATATTAGTGTTGGTAACGTCAATAAGTTTGTTTACTATAATCAATGAGAATATGTAAAGGGCCATTGACACTTAATCAATGCACCTTAACATCAACATAGCACTCCATTTCAACAAATCCATTGATCATAAAATAATATATACATTTTGAAGTGCACTTACAAGTCCAAAAAACTCATTTCTAAGACTTTCACCATAAAAGTTCTCATGAGATAGTTCTTCCACATCTATTGCATATGGTTTTTCCAATTCGACATTTTAAACCAATCAATATGGGTCACTATCTGAGAATTTGATTCTTATATAAATATCTTAATATAAAAATGAAAAAACAAAACAAAAAAATCAACATAAAATAGTAAAATCGGGAAGCTTTATAGTTTAATTCAGGTTTCCTTTTTTATAGTAATTACTTGTGAAGTTATTTGATTTTTTATTTATTTTTTGTTCTAATTTCCTTTATCAAAACAATTACCATAACATGAACATGAATATTACAGAAACAAAGCAACACAAGATATAGGCTCCAAGCTAGGGTAAAACCCCTCCAAGGGAAAACCCAGAAAAAATCTCTTCTTATAGAATCAGATCAAATGAGATATCCAAGACCCATAACTACAAAAATTTCCACCTTTAGATGTCAAGTCAAACCTTCCTTCCTTCCAGTAGATTCTTTAGCAAGAGACCAGCAACAAGAGATGTACCAAGGTAGATCTTCCACAAACTCTAGCTCAAGAAGAATTCCTTTCTTCGAGACATCAGACCTCCTCATCTTCTCCATCTTCTCTGCGATATTCCAAACCAAATACATCCAAGTGTGTGTGTTCAAATGAGCTTCATCTTCCCTCTATTTATATAGTTCAAGGGGGGTGCAAATAGACACGTCCATTGGGGCAGAGTCGACTTATCATGTAAGCCGACTTGGCACCCAGAGGGAATTCTATCCCAAAATTACATTAATGTTTTTTTTTATAATGGGTCCAAAATAGGACTTTTACTCTTTGACTCAAAACCTAGAAGCATGAAGAACATGCTTTTCTAGAAAAATAATAATAATTTTCTTTTTTTTCATTTTATTTTTACATAAATGTACAATTTATGAATACCGAAACTAGTTACATTCTCCAATACTATCTCTTAACTAGGGAGGTATTCATAATTGTATACTCGATACATGGATACTCTCAAACTGAAATATTCTAATAAGAAGAGTCGGATTGATAAGCCATCTTTAAGCATCAACATCATGACCAACATTGTCAACATAGTAAGGCCTTAACTTGACAAGCTCTTCTCATACCAAAGCATAATTTTGGGAGGCTTTACATGAGACACCACACTACCTCTTCAAGATACATAACCCATCTTGATGTTCATTAGGTATGTCCTTTTAGGATTGTTCTTATCTTAGATTACCTATCCTCAAATAATTCTAGTCCTCGTCGACCACTCTTATCTTGGATAAATGTCAAATCCTCAAACAATGTTGATTTACTTCATACCGTAGATTATTTATACTCAAGGAGTATCAATCTAAAATGCTTATCCAATCCTCTGGACCCCATTCTTCCTCCATGGCCTTCACTAGACGTACGGTTGTTAGTCCTGGCCTAGTGCATGATGCATGAAGAAGTGAATATAATGTCCATGTCACTCTCAAATAGAGAGGAGATCCCCATTCCCTCTTGATTAGGGAATAGATCCATGCCCATTTTTAAACATTTAAGGAGAATTATTACTCCCTCTTAATCATAGAGGAGATTCCTTACTTCCTTTTAACTGGGAAGTCATAACTACAAGTTCTTTTAGTGTGTCTTCATCAATATATCAACTATTATTCCTTCATGAAGATCTTCAAGTAGCTACATGGTTCCCCCTTTTCTTCGCATCTCATCAAATTGAGATTTCATCTTCCTAGAACCAAACTGTGACAGGATACAGGCCATCAACCTTTCATATTACTTTCCTCTAGTCATCATCAATAAAGGCACTATATTGAGCCAATCAAGGTAGAGCTAAAGATAGCTTCTTCTAATCATGAAAGTGAACTTCATCATCATATGAACATCAGGTTATCTTTTTATATTGCTACATTTCCATTCCAAGATGATATAGACATCTTAACCACATGATCTTATAAAGATTACCAAACCATCCACTCAATCAATGTATTCATTGAGTTAAAAACAAACAGTTGTATATACTTGCCTCAACTGCCATTATGCATTTCTATAGCATTCTTCCAAGTAGAAAAACCATATACCAACCAGATAACCAATACTAAAACATAATTACCTCAGGATGGCCTCTTGTTGAAATATCATATTTAGATTATTTCCTTTCCTTGTGATCAACATGCTTCGGCATATATGCAAAAATCCTTCTCCATGCTTTTCACTTTTCAATCAAAGTGCCCATGGAATGATCTAATGAGCAAGCTATTCTATCTTCTTCCTTGGATTTTTCATTATCAACTCTCTTTCTTTCTTGTCAATCAAATGAGCTCTCCTTCTAACCTCTTCTCGTGATTTTGCAATATGACCTACCAGGGATCGAAGTCATATCCCAAGCAATCATCAATATGAGAGTTGTTTAAATTATAACAGTGTCAAAATCTTCTATATGCTCCGTTTAAAGTCAACATTTATTTACAAGCTTAATCTTCGTATTACAACAAGATTATGCTTTATCTAACTCATCTAGAAGCTTCAACATTATGTTTATCAAGGTATTTATAGTCCCCTCTTCCCATCATGCTCATTATCATCATCAATCATGAGTCTTGCTCAACTTTGTTCTTCCATCCTTCTCATCTTGCTTTCTTTGTTATGTACCTGCATTTTTTACCGACAAGTAGAACCAAGCAAAATATAAAATAGCAAAAGCATGATGTCAATTTTGTCAATCTAGGGTTGCCATGGTTTGTCAGAGGGTGTACTTCTAGGGTTCTAGTTAGGAATGCTACATATCTTTATCTAACCCTTATTAGGGTTTTGATGTCAAACCTTAGGTTTTATCCAATTCAACCCTTATTAGAGTTTTACCATATACCCAAAATTATCCTTTCAAATTGTATCTGCAAACCCTAGATCTTATAGTTGTTAGGTTTTTCTTAGAGGGAACAAATAGATAGGATTAGGGTTTTTCATTTCTCGAGTTAGTTTAGTCCAGGTTTCAAACACCCTAAATATCAAACGTCTTCGAGATTTCTACAAACCCTAATAACTTTTATACTTATTAAAACTTGCAATAAGGAATTGTGAAACTTAACTACAAAACCCTAAACATATTATATACATACCTTAAAATCTATGTACCTTTGTCTTCCATAAATATGAGGAACATTTTTTCCTTCACTAGTCTTCCTTCTCCACGAGCACAATCTGCCACTTTATTTGCGAGATCTAGGTTATTGTCAACAAATGTTTATTTTAATTCAAGTGCCTCAACTTATTGTATGTTGTGTTGTTGACTTCATATTATTAATTCAATATTGGTTTATCAATCCACACAGTCTTTTTTCCATCGATTATTATTATCTTCTTTCAGGTCGACTTCCTTACATGAAATCACTATCGAAGTCTTCATGTAAGTTGAGCTTCTATTGAAAGAAATTTACATAGCGAGCCTCAGTTCATAGTCTTCAGTGCTAGCTTCGATTAAAAACTTGTATATCTCTTGATTATGCAATATAGAAATATGACAACCAATCTAACCACAAAATGCCACAAAGGTATGTGAATGCAGGTTCATTGAATCATTACACAGTAAATAATATGATTTCATAGGGTGCGGATTTTAGTCACGCACAACGAGCTACTGTGGAGGAGAAGAGGGCCACAAAATATTATAGTGAGCCACTGGAACGAACCACAGAGAAGAGCATTCATTCCCAAGATCATGTCACAAAACTTAAAGATATTAATTTCAACTTAAAGACCATAAAACCATAACAACTATGCGATCCATAAAATTTCGAGGTCACTCAAAATTACGTGCCACAGTTGAGTGGTGTGAGGCCCATGGTTGAGAAAATATATTTACATGTAATGCAACCTCGGAGATGCGCTAGCTATCAACGAACTTTGTTATGCGAGCATATACATGGTGAGATTCAAAATTAGGGTTCTTTTACATATTAGAGATAATTGATATGCCCGTAATCTTCTTTAACCTTCAGAATCTGTCTAACATCTACATGAATGCACCAGATCTAAATCCAGGAGCCAAAATATAGTGATCTATAAGCCTCCTTTACTAAACCAAATCTCTAATACCATGTTGGAAATAGGGAGGCTTTATAGTTTAATTCAGATTTCCTTATCCATAGTAATTACTTGTGAAGTTATTTGGTTTCTTATTAAACTTTTATTCTGGTTTTTTTCATCAATCAATTACCATAACATGAACATGAAGATCACAGAAACAAAAGAACACAAGATATAGGCTCCAAGCTAGGGAAAAACCCCTCCAAGGGGAAAACACAAAAAAAATCTCTTCTTATAGAATCAGATCAAATGAGATATCCAAGACCCATAACCATAAAAATTTCCACCTCTAGATGCCAAGTCAAACCTTCCTTCCTTCCTTCCATCAGATTCATTAACAAGAGACCAGCTACAAGAGATGTACCAAGGCAGATCTTCCACAAACTCTAGCTCAAGAAGAAACCCTTTTTTCCCCTTCTCGTCTTCTCCATCTTATATGCGATATTTCAAATGAGCTCCATCTTCCCTCTTTATATAGTTCAGAGGGGGTGTGAATACACATGCCCATTGGGGCAGAGCTAACTTGTCATGTAGGTCAACTAGGCACCTAGAGGGGTTTCTGTCCCAAAATTACATTTAATTTTTTTTTCCTTTTTTCTTTTATAATAGGTTCAAAATAGGACTTTGACTCTTTGATTCAAAAACTAGAAGCATGAAGAACATGCTTTTCTAGAAAAATAATAATAATTTTATTTTTCAATTTTATTTTGCTTTTTACATCAAATACATAGAGGTACAAATTACAAAGACTAAAACTAGTTACATTCTCCAACACTCCCTCTTAACTAGGGAGGTATTCATAATTGTACACCTGATACATGGATACTCTTAAACTGAAATATTTTCATAAGAAGAGTTGGATTGATAAGCCATCTTTAAGCATCAGCATCGTGACTAGAATTGTCAACATAGTAAGGCCTTAACTTGACAAGCTCTTCTCATATCAGAGCATAATGTTGGGAGGATTTATGTGAGATACCACACTACCTCTTCAAGGAACATACCTTATCTCGATGTTCACTAGGTATGTCCTTTTAGGACTATTCTTATCTTGGATTACCCATCCTCAAAGAATTATAATCCAATTCAACCACTCTTATCTCAAATACTTGTCAAATATTCAAAAAGTTTTGGTTTACTTCCTATCTTGGATTCTTTATCCTCAAGGAGTATCAATCTTAGATACTTATCCAATCCTCCAAACCCCATTCTTCTTCCATGGCCTTCACTAGATGTACAGTTGTTAGTCCTAGCCTAGTGCATGACACATGAAGAAGAGAATATAATGTCCATCTCACTCTCAACCAGAGAGGAGATCCTCATTCTCTCTTGATTAGGGAATAGATCCTTGCTCCTTTTTAAACATTTAAGGAGACTTCTTACTCCCTATTAAGAATAGAGGAGATTCCTAACTTCCTTTTAACTAGGAATTCATAATCACAAGTTCTTTTAGTGTACCTTCATAAATATATCAGTTATTAGTCCTTCATGATGATCTTCAAGTAGTTGCATCGTTCCCCCTTTTCTTCGCATCTCATCAAATTGAGCTTTCATATTCCTGGAACTAAAATGTGACAAGATTTGGGCCATCAACCTTTCATATTACTTTCCTCTAGTCATCATCAACAAAGGCATTATATTGATCCAATCAAGGTAGAGCTAGAGACAACTTCTTCTAATCATGAAAGTGATCTTCATCGTCATATGAACATCATGTTATCATTTTGTACTTCTACCTTTCGATTCCAAGATGATATAGACATCTTGACCACATGATCTTCTAAAGATTACCAAAACCATCCACTCAATCAATGTATTCATTGAGTTCAAAACAAACAGTCGTAGATACTTGCCTCAACTGCCATTATGCATTTTTTCAACATTCTTCGAGGTAGAAAAACCATATATCAACCAGATAACCAATATCAAAACATAATTAGTTCAAGATAGCCTCTTGTCGAAATATCATATTTAGCTTATTGTCTTTCCTTGAGATCAACATGCTTCTACATATGTGCAAAAATCATTCTCCATGCTTTTCACTTTTCAATCAAATTTCCCATGGAACGAGATAATTAGTAAGCTACAATATCTTCTTCCTTGGAGTTGTATTGTCAGCTATATTTCTTCCTTTAGGAGACCATATCTGAGGTCAGTCAAACGAGCTCTCCTAGCCTCTTCTCGTGGTTTTTCAATGTGACCTACCAGGGATCCAATTCATATCCCAAGCAGATCATCAATATCAGAGTTGTTTAAATTATAACAGTGTCAAATTCTACTATATGCTTCCTCTGACATCAACATTACTTTGAACACTTAATCTTTGTATTACAACAAGATTCTACTTTATCTAACTCATCATTTGGAAGCTTCAACATTATAGTTTCCTTTTCCCACCATGCTCATCATCATCATCAAATCATATCAAGTATGATTCTTGCTCAGCTTTCTTCTTCCATCCTTCTCATCTTGCTTCCTTTTTTATGTACCTGCAATTTTTACTCACAAGTAGAACCAAGAAAATATACAACGATAAAAGAATGATGTCAATTTTATCAATCTAAGGTTCCCATGGTTTCTGATAGGGTGTACTTCTAGTGTTCTAGTTACAAACTTATATGTCTTTATCTAACGCTTATTATGGTTTTTAGCGTAAACATTAGCCTTAGGGTTTTGATGTCAAACCCTAGGTTTTATTCAATTCAACCATCGTTAGAGTTTTACCACATACCCTAAATCATCCTTTCAAAATTGGATCTGCAAAGATCTTATAGATGTTAGGGATTTATTAGAGGTAACAAATAGTTAGGGTTTTTCATTTCTAGGGTTATTTTAGTCTAGGGTTCATAAACCCTAAATATCAAACATCTTCAAGATTTCTACAAACCCTAGCAACTTTTATACTTATCAAAACCTGCCATAAGGAATTGTGAAACCCTAAACATACTATAGACATACCTTAAAGACTACGTACCTCTGTCTTACATAAATACGAGGAACTTCTTCAAAGAGGCTCTTGAACATTTTGTCCTTCACTAGTCTGCCTTCTCCATGACCACAATCTGCCACTTTCTTTGCGAGATCTAGGTTATTGTCATCACTTCTTCAACAAGTGTTTATTTTTAATGCAGGTGCCTCAACTTCTCCTATGTTGAGATGTTGGCTTCGTCTTATTAATTCATGACTAGTTCTAATTGCAAGTATAAATCAATACACATAGTCTTTTGTCCATCCAATATTATTATCCTCTTTTCGGTTGGCTTCCTTACACGAAATCACTATCTTTATCTTCACGAGTCACAAACTCATTGTCCATATATAATTCATTTCTCATTGTCACATATTTTACGATCTTACTGCTATCAGATGTCATAATAGTTCATATGTGACACATCAGACATCAAACATATTTCCCTCCTACGGCCAATCTAAGTTAGTTCACAACTATGTTTTTGAACTAAATTTCGATAACCAAATGAGTCCATGTAGCTTTCTACCATATTACTATTGCATAAGTTGTCATATAACCTTATTCATGTACTGTCATTCAACCTTAACTTGAATAATGAAAACTTGAGTGTAGGATAGCCATACCACCGGACCATGCTAACTATGTCATTAGTCAATGCAGTCCATACCACTCGGCCATGGTAACTGTGTCACTGGGAATTTCTCCCTGGCTTCCAAATTCAACACTCCCTCTCGGCTAGGGAGAAATTTCCATTTGCACCAAAAGCCTCATCTAGGATATCTCATTATAGCTACATCTTGACGAATCTCGAGTGAACATATCTCAATCATAAGGAAGACAGACAATTGTATCATCGATAAGACCCATCTTATATTATTTCCTAAAAGAATAGGAATATATAGCCAAAGGTGGGGAGATAAACCCTCCAAAACCTACCTACCTTGAAGACATATCTCACAACTATATCAATAAGACATCCATCTCATCATATCTCAACATAACTTGATTATTTTGATCATCATCTGAACAATCTCAATCCAGTAGAGGAAGAATAAGAATCATCATAGGGGATCTTTGGATACCACCCTATCAACTCAATCATCATCATAGGGGAGCTCTTACTACCACCCTATCAACTCAATCATCATCATAGGAGAGAATTTGACCTCTTCCCTATATCCAATAATCAATTTGGTCATCTGAAGTAGAATCGTCATCGTCATCAAGTTATATCTCATGTCGGCTCATCTACGCCCATGTCCATCTGTTGAACAATCTCAAATCTAAAGAAGAAGAATCACTGCAAGGGAGCTCTGGCTACCATCCTGAATCTAATAACAATAATTTTCTCAACCAGAAGGATACTAATATGCATCTACTTAGCCAAAGGGTTAAGAAATCAAATTCTTAGCCAATAATGCTAAGAAACTACAACTCATGAGAACCATTATTGGAGAGCCTCTGCTTCTATTCAGGAGAATCACCAATGGGTAGCCTCTGCTACCACCCAAGAGAATCACCATCAGGGAGTATCTGCTACCACCCAAAATCCACATACAATAGGAGGGATGCCACTTACCATGAGAGGTAAGGATCACACTTATCATATTGTCTCAATTGATCTTCCCATCTTGACCCTCAATGATCAAGTGGTAGAACACCTGCATCTCTAGCTTGAGCAAGACTCCACATATCATAAATGTTAAGGATCGTGCCTAACTCAAGTAGCCAGCAGCCATTGGCTAGATGAGTGAGAAACTTGATGCCAACAAGGGTATACTCGGTAGGGGGAGATACACACTTACCTTGAGGTAAGGATCAGACATGCCCTAGAACGAAAATAAGGGAGATACACACTTACTATGAGGTAAGTATCAGACACACATATTGTCCACAAGTTCCATCAACCCTAGGAGATCTTAGGCTCAATTCCTCACACTAGGAGCTTAGACAAGGAGGGAGAGCATAGCTCAATGTCCTCAATCAGCCTTGACCCTTGCATAGGAGGGTCACCTCCATCAGTCCAAGTTTCACTCTCAATATCAAAATCTTTCCTGCTCATCCATCATTTATGTTGGATCCTCACTGCTCCTTTCTACATAATATCAATGTGCCCAAATCCAACACCAACTGAAATAGCGCACTAAAGAGTTCAACCACACTACCTTATGTAGTAGTTTCAAGCAGCATTCCTCTTATTCCTATTCATATTAGACATCAAATCAAATATTGTGTTAGAGAAAAATCATGATATAAAGAAAAAAATACCATATTCATCCTTTCTTCCTCTCACACAGGGAGGCGACAACCACAAGCCCAAGCTTGTATTATGTATCAGTATTATCTTAATACATGAAGATGTCTTTATCCCAGCTCTATATGTCCAGACTTTATTTAGCTCGGGGTGCATCAATGCAAGGATCCATCAAATCTAGCAACAATAATCCATTAATGCAACATAGCATGCCATGATTCTGACAATACACTTCCTCTAACAAGCAAGTATTCTACTACACTTCTTCACGAGACTAGTCCTGACAACAATGAACTTGTTAGCATATAAAATTAATTAACAAAGACATACCTTCAACAACATTAAATGATCATTAATCCAAGTTTAGAAGACTTGTTTCAATTTGCAATCATGGGTCATATTCATCCATCTCAAAACTTCTAAGGTAGCCCAAGTTGACAATCATTACACAAATAATAATAGGTGTTGGGATCTCATTAAGGGTTTTTCCCTCTAAATGGGAAGCCTCTTCAATCATCATCAATCAAGACTTCAACCTATATATCATATTACTATCATGCATCAAGATCATTATTTCTTCGGGGCATAGGCATACAAAATTGTCATATATCATACCACGGAGTCAAACTATATCAGGTATATATCTATCTATCTATCTATATATATATATATATATATATATATATATATATATATATATATATATATATATCATTGTCATGACAAGCCATCATCACCTATTCAATTTGGCTTCAATGTCATATATGTATATGTCATCTATTGTGCATCAAGGGTAATGTCAAGTGTACCTCCATACCATACTGTATATAAAATTCAACACTGAAAATCAAGGAGATTTAAACTTATAACATGCACCAGTATATTACATTTACTCGGAATTAAACTTACAAACATAAGTATTTAAGAGTATTACATAAATCAAGACTTTTCTAAAGGTAATATTCATGTCTTACCTCAGGGCTTAACTTGTCATCCCAAGTTGTAGCTAAAACAAAACATAACAATTTAACATACATACTCCGTAATATTCGGATATGTTAGCAATTTGTAGCATATCCATTTTTTCATTCTCATATGCCAAGAATATTTTTCACTAGATCCTAGAATAAATTTGCATCAGGTTACTTTTCTTGTTCTAGCTTTCTCTATCTTACCCCGGCTCTTCTCTTTCTGCATTGGCTCTCTTTTTCTATACCATTTAGCATCCAAATGATCCTCGAGAAGGATCCACTTATCACATCTTCATTAGAAAGTTAGAAGCAATCAAATATTCATGCAGAAAGGATAAGAAAAACATTAAATCTAAATAAAGGTTGTGTCATAAAGAGATAACATAAGTTTAGAAGGTACTTGTAGGTACCTTACACAAGAACTGTAGGTTTGAGCTGTAAAAATAACTACAGCACACCCAAATCTTAAGTTGTAGTTAACCTAAACTCAAACTTTGTGTTAAGGACCATTCCCTTGAAGGATCATCATGTTATCCAAAAATAGAAGAGCTCAATGGCAATCCTCATACACAGTTTTAGAGCAGAATGTAATAGATATTTAACAAAACTAGACATGCATGCATGGGCCCATAGGCCTCAAGGGTTCAACTTCGCTCTGATACCAAGTGTAGTGACCTTCCCTATGACACTATTTTTTTCTAACTATAAATAATGTAGTTAAGTTTGGAATACAGCCATAAGCAATAAGTATTTTCAATCTATCTAATCATTTACTAATGTCGTCCATACCAAGATCACATAATTCCTTAAATACCTATTGTTGGGTGTGGAGCCTGATTATCTTCATAATTGTTCAGAGGTTTTTTGTTTCAGTCATGGTTGGATCCCACTATTGTTGCTAGGGGGTCCAAGGGGGATGTTATGTAACCAACTCACAAAATTGAAGAAAAAATAAATCAATGACTTGAGAAATAGCTTCTTCGAGGGTGCAACCTCCTTTACATCACATAAATGAACAATTCTTCAATGATACAAACGATAATGCCTCCTTGTTATATATAAGAGTCTAAAGAATCAAAATATAATTAGAGACTACATAATAATAGTAATTTAAGGGCACAACAATAACAATATGGGGGCTACATGGGAAAAATAATAACAATACGGGAATACACTAACAATAATAATAAGGGGGCTACACTAGTATTATAGGTACCTAGCATTCCCCTTCCTTCAAAAAGTGTTGTCCTCAATGCTTGAGCACTTTTGGATGCTTCTATATAAAATTCTCATCCTCCCATGTGGAATATTTAGCACGTAAGTTCTTCCACTTAATGAGATACTCCAAAATTAATCGATTTCGTAGTTTCCAGGTTCTTATTCTGTGACTGCTTTAGGCTCAAATGTGATTTTTCCTTCTTCGTCAAGTTTTTGAAATACTTTTTGAATTGGGAGCTTGTGACTGATAACCTTCTTTAAGTATCAAAAATGGAAAACCAGGTGTACTCGGGAAGATGTAGGTAGCTCCAATTTGTATGTCATAGTACCAATATTTTGCAAGACCTTATAAGGACCATAGTACTTAGGTGATAATTTATTATCCTTCTTACCTTTCTTGAGGGACATTTGTTTGCATGGTTGTAGCCGTAAAAATACCCACTCAAGTACATCAAAACGTCTTTCACTTCGATGCTGATTTTCCTGTTATTTCATTCGATTTTGCGCCGAAGTGAGGTTATCCTTTAATAGTTGGATAACTTCTTGTTGATGCTCGATGTGATCTTCCACTACCTAAACCTTAGAATTTTCTCTTAAAGATGATGTGATGGATGGTGGATGATATCCATAAAGTGTTATAAATGGGGTCATTTTTGTTGCAATATGGAAGGAAGTGTTATACCACCATTCAAACAGAGGTAACCACTTGACCCATTGTGTTTGTTTATAAGATACAAAGCAACGGAGATATCCTTCCAAACATTCGTTCATTGTATCATTTTTCCCATCAGATTGACAATGATAAGATGAGTTATGGGCAAATTGAGTACCAAGGCAAGAAAATAATTATGTCCAAAAATTTCTGGTGAAAATGGCATCTCTGTCACTTACAATAATCTTTGTGTTTTTGTGTAGCTTTTGAATTTTGTTTCCATAAATGCAGCAGCAATTGTACTGGCTTTAAAAGTATGATATAATGCACAAAAGTGTGCATACTTGGTAAGTTTATCAACTACCACCATGATGACACTCTTTCCTTCAGACTTGGGTAAAACTGTGAAAATACATTGAGACCCCCTCCCAACGTTGACTTGGAATGGATAAACGTTGTAACAGACCTAGGGTCTTAATTGTCTCAACTTTATTTTGTTGGAAAACCAAACATTCTACCACAAACTTCTAAATATCATATTTAAGGTCATCCCAAAAACAATCCTTGTGGACCCTATGGTAAGTTTTTAAAAATCCTAAGTGCCCTCCTATGGGGGAGGTGTGCAATTCCAAAGAATCTTATGTTTGAGTTGGGAATTCTTACAAATATATAAGCGATCTTTGTACCATAATGAATCATTTTTCCAGCTAAATGTATTAGATGTACTGGGATCTTGTTGCAACTTTTGAATGAGTGTCCACACCTCTTCATCATTCTTACATCCATCCCTTGCTTCAGTTATCCGATCAGGTTGGATAATAGAAATGGAACAAAGCAATATTCCACATCCTCGTACATTCTTGAGAGTGCATCTGCAACAACATTTCGCTTTCCTATTTTGTATATGATTTCAAAGTCATAACCTAACATCTTTGTGACCTATTTGTGCTGCTCTTTTAAAGATAATATTTCTTCCAAAATGTATTTAAGACTATCATGATCTGTTTTTACCTTGAAGTGTCTTCCCATTAGGTAAGGTCGGCATTAATTTAGTGCATGTAGTATTGCCAACATTTCCTTGTCATATATAGGTTTGTGTAAATACTTTCCCTTGATTGGACGAATCTCAAAAGCAATGGGTCGTCCTTCTTACATTAAAACAACACCAATTCCATTTCCTGAGGCATCATATTCCACAATAAAGGTTTTTGTGAAGTTTGGCATAGCTAACACTGGTGCTTGGAACATTTCCTCTTTAATATGTTCAAAGGCCTTAGTTTCTTCTGAAGTCCAAGAAAATTCATCTTTCTTCAGTAATGTTGTTAGAGGTGTTGTTATTCTCCCATAATTCTTAACAATTTTGTGATAATACCTTGTCAACCTGAGAAATCCTCGAATATGCTTTAGGGTTGTGGGGATTTTCCATTCCTTAATGTCTTTAATTTTGTTAGGGTCTACCTTAACACCCTCATGAGATACAATATGACCTAAATATTCCACCTCATGTACTCCAAAGAAACATTTGAAAGTGTTTTCATATAATTGTTTCTCCTCCAATTGTTTGAGCACCATGTCAACATGTTGAACATGATCTTTCCAAGACTTGTTGTAGATTAGTATATCATAAAAAAAATACTAACACAATTTTTCTAAGGGTTTGAAAATGGAACTAATCAAACCTTGAAATGTGTAAGGTGCATTAGTAAGGCCTAAAGGCATGACCAAAAATTCATAATAGTCTTCATGAGTTCTAAATGTTGTTTTCGGAATGGCTTCAGTCTTCATTCTAATGTTATGATATCCTAAATGAAGAGACAACTTCGTGTAGTAAATTTCTCCATGTAATTCATCCAACAAATCATCAATGATAGGAATGGGAAATTTATCTTGAATAGTGAGTTTGTTTAGCTCCCTATAATCTGGACACATATTCCATGATACATACTTCTTGTGCACCAATACTACTAGATCGAAGAAAGATATTTGACTAGGTTGAATTATATCGGCCTCTAACATTTCTACAACCATACATTCAATTTCACTCTTTTGGGCATAGGGATATCTGTAAGGCCTGATATTTGGAGGAACACTTACTAGAATCAAATGAATAGTATGATCATGATCACGAATATGTGGGAGGCCTTTGGGAGTCTCAAATACCTTGGAATGAATGTCCAAAACATTTTGGAGATCTAGAGAAATAGATTATTTCGATGTTTGAACCTCTAGTGAGCATAATTGCACAATTATGCCCCATTGTTATTTTTTCAGAAGCTTTTTCATGCCATTAGATCTAATTATATTTCCTGGTTTCCCTATGATACCCTTTAATTCAACTTCCTTTCCTTCCCAAAACAAATCAATTAAATTTCTTGAAAATTAAAATTTATCATCCCCAAAAATTGTAACCATTGTACTCCTAGTACAACATCAACACGCCCCATTGGAATGGAAAGCATTGGCCTATTCAATACATATTCCCCCGTGGTTAGCTTGATATTATGGCACTTTCCAGAGCAATTTATATTTCTCCCATTTGCAACCATCACTTGACACTTTGGTGTTGGATATAGAAATAAATTCAATTCCTTGGCTATCTTGCAATGAATAAAATTATGGGTACTACCCGAATCAATCAACATTGTTACCTTTATCTTCTTGATATATCCTTATATCTTGTGAGTTTGAGGAGTGGTAATTCCCACCAATTCATTACAATATATGGTCGGATTCATTTCTTCTTTCTCTGGGGTTAGTTCCTAGTGTATATCCTCCTCTTTGGATGTTTCTTGTTCCTTTTCTTCCTCTTCTTCACAATCTATGTAAAATAATTTCTTCTAAGCACACTTATGACCTTTAGCGTATTTTCTATCACAATTATAATGAATCCCTTTTTCTCCTTTTTCATTCAATTGGTGTGGTTTCAACCTTGTAGGTTGAGGAAGGCTAGGAGTAGCAACACTTCCATCTTTATAGTTGTGAGTGGTAGACTACCATGTTGCCATAATTTTTCTTTCAACTTTTCTTGCTACCCTGAATACCTTCTCCAATGAATTAGGTTCCCAAAGGTGAACCTTATGTTGGATGTTATCCTTTAAAGTCTCTATGAAGGAATCAATCCTATACTCCTATGGAATATCAGTTACCATGATATTCAATTTTTGGAAGTCCTAATTGTGCTCTGCCATTGAACCCTTTTGTTTGAGATTTATCAATTGACTAAAGAAGGTGTTGCTCTTTGTATCCTCATAATGTGCTTATTATTTCCTCCGTAAAAATTTACCAAGTGACAAGTGGCTTACGAGAAAAAATCCATGAATACCATACAAATTGATTGGGTTCTAAATATAAAGATGCAATGTGTACCTTTTGTCTATGTTTCACATCATGGAGATCAAAATATTTCTCCATTTGTAGTACACATGTTACCGGATCCTTGCCATCAAACTTCCTCATATCTATCTTTGGAATGTGGTTGGTCTTAAACCCAACATTAGAGTCTCTAAAATCATAATTCATATTCCTTTTGTCCTCATCTTGATTTTCATGAATTACCTTATCACCATTGGGAAGCCTTTCTTGCAACAACTTTGTCAACTCTTCCATCTTGACATTCATCATTGCTTCCATGTCTAGTTTTAAACCATCCTTCAAACCTTCCATGTCCATTTTTTTTTACTTCTAAATCATCCATCTTAACATTAATCATCACTTCCAAATCATTTTTGGTTACTCTTTGCGAGAGCGAAATTTGTTGCACTTGGTCTCAAAATTTTGATATGTCATGTTGCATTTCTTCCTCTTATTCATGTGTCATAGTAGAGATTTTTGGTTGCTTACTAGGTGTGTCCATTTTATTATTCAAGAAATTTTGGAATTATACAATGATATTTATTCTTCATTATGCCCTTTGAATCACTTCAAACTGATTTTTCAAACGAAAGTTACGCAAAATTTAAAAGCAAAAAATACATATTTTTTCTTGCTTTTTAGGAGCTCGATATTGAAATTGTTGTATCTATGTAATTTCGGCCCTCCAAGGTCTGAAATTTATTCCTATGGTGGCCCTTTGAGTATTCCTTCCAATGCAACAAGTCAAACCAATATTGTATTCTTTAAGATAAATTTATGCCCAATCTCCCATGATGACATGATTATGGATTGGTTCTATAGAGTGAACTTGTATGGAATGCCACATGTCATTGTTTCAACCTTCGGCCTTGAAAATGATACACGAAAAAATATATTTTGTGCACTTTCAGTATTTTTTTATGAAATTCAAATCTGATGCTCGTAGAGAAAGTTATGACAAATTTCCCTAGATCACTTATTTGAGACCGAATTCTGGAGCCTGCAAAAACCCTAACTTCCTTGGATCATATCTCAGAAAATATAGTGAACCAAAATCTAAAATTCGTAAAAGAAGTTCAACAATATTTCAACTCCACATGGTCAAAACTTCAGCTTCTAAAGCCTCGTAAAAAAATATTTATAGCAAAAATTCCAAGATGACCTGTTTGAAGAAGTGAAATCCTAGAATCCAATACTCTCATACCAAATGTTATGCAACCAGCTCACAAAATAGAAGAAAAGATAAATAAACAACTTCAGAAATAGCCTCTTCAAGGGGGAAACATCATTTACATCACATAAATGAACAATTCTTCCATGATACAAATGATAAGACCTCCTTGGTATATATAGGAGTCTAAGGGGTTACAATATAATCAAAGTCTACATAACAATAATAATGTAAGGGCACAACAATAATAATATGGGGCCTACACGGGCACAACAACAACAATAGGGGGATATACTAATAATAACAATGATGGAGCTACACTAATATTATAGGGACCTAACAAGGGGTGGCTGCAATTCTTGGAGCCCCCCCATGGTGGGAGTTCAAGGACAGCGCCCCTGAAGCAAAAAATAGATGACAAACTGCCTTGTAAAATATTGTAATTTCATAGTCAATCTAGGTCGTTCTTTAGCTAAAAGACCTTATTGTATAAGTTATGTGAATTTAGGGCTTTTATGTTTTTCTCTGTTTTTGTTTCCGCAATATTTTATGTGTTCCATTGCTCTGTTAATTAATTTCTAACAACTCGTATCAAAGTTGAAGGTTTATTTGGCTCATAAACTCACAGGAAAGAAGGGTTCTTGGTTCAAGTAGGAGAAATGGTGGAATATGGTAGGTTTATGGTTGAGAAATTCAATGGCCAAAAGTACCGATTACAGAAGATGCAAATGGAGGACTATTTATATCAGAAAGATCTTTACCTACCATTGAGCAGAAAAGAAAAGAAGTTGAAAAGTATGACGAATAAAGAATGGGAGATTCTTAACAGAAAGACACTATGAACAATACGGTTGTGCCTGGCAGCATTGGTAGCCTTCAACATTTCAAAGGAAATGACAACAAAGGGTCTAATGATGGCATTGGCCAAACTATATGAAAAACCCTCAAACGTCCATAAAATACAATAATTTAATATGCATAATAAATTACAATAAATTACATAAATAATGAACCCTATTAAAATACTTATGTACATTATCTACCTAATATTTTCCAACATGGGAAGGGTAGAGTTCTCAAGTGGTACAATGTTTTTTTTTCTTCCTATCCTCCCTTTACCCCAATTTGTATTCTTGATTTAATTTCCTTTGTACTAAAACCTCATTTACCACCTTATGTGAATTAGTAGGATTTTCATATCTTGATTATATTCAGTAGTTTCTTCTTGATGCCAAGGGTGCCAAGTCGATCATGCACTTCAAGAACTTCTCTTTGAAGTTCCAAGGGTGCCATGCCAAGTAGTTTCTTCTTGATACCAAGGGTTCTAAGTCATACATGCCCTTCAAGAACTTCCCTTGAAGTTCAAAGGTTGTCACACTGTTTTCCCTTCAATCATCTAGTGACTACGAGGGAAGATCTAGGTGCAATTATAAAGACTACTATCATCTCTCATGTTTCCCTCTATAGTGATACTAATGGTGTTGGGGATCGAGGAATCTGCCTTGATGCCCTATAAAATTCTTGTGAGCGGCCCAACCTAGGGCCTGACCCCACAACATCGTGATCTTCAAGGTAGAGGTATCCCAACCCTTCCAACCCAAGTCATAGTGAGAGTGCTAGTGGGTGAAATCAGGGACATTATATGTTGGCTTGGTGGGGCCTGGCCCAGGTTCTACGTTAGTTAGCCAAACAAATCCCTATACTACTGGCCCTTTCAGAATCAGCCCGTGGGGCGCGGGCCGAAGTCTCACCCGAAGTAGTATGAGGGGATGATGGAACCAAGTTTTTGCACCCTGAGATGGTCGTGATGTCAATTTTTTCCTCTTATTCCTGCTTTCGCACAGGGCATTAGGTTTTAGGGCTCTGTCTATCTAGCCCTTTACTCTGCCTTTCAGTACATCTGCGAAGGGGTAAGATTGACCTTCACATAGCCCTAACCTGCAGTTCAAGTACTTTCGCGCTGCTAGGGCAGCGTGCTATGCAGATTCCCAAACCAGCTTAAGTATCTTACTTATCTTATTAAACAATCACAGTTAGAACCGCATAAACATATGTTCTTACTTGCATTCAATTAACCAACGTAATTACATACATTCGCTCATCACATAAGCATTATAAATGAAATTCATACACAATATGACAAGATGCATTAATAGGAACAAAGACATAGAACTTGTAGAATGCTTCTCTTTATTGATATCTTCAGACGATTGTTGGTATCATCCCAAGACCCCTTTTTCCTTCCCAAAAACATATCATTTATCCATTCATTTTCATCATATATCCCTCAAAATCCTTGAAAATTGATTATTAATAGTTCTATAGTTATTAAATTGCATAGAAATTAATTTAGGGGTTTTATGTTGAAGAATTAGAAGTTTTTGATGAAATGATTACAGGAAGTACCCACATCCTGTAATGAGCTTATCGTTTGACATGTGGCGCAGCAGATGAGCTAGAACGAAAGGCATGAGCGAAAAGCAGAATGTCCAAGCATGGACAAACACCTATCTCCCAGCCGAATCGAACCTCCTATGTACACGGTCAACTCAAGTCAAAGCAGGGCACTCTGGCAGACAAAAGCAGCAACAGCAGCTCGTTCCATTTTCATTTTAGTTTTTGTTCTTTTTGGAAACATTTAGCATGGAAACATTTTGAAAAGGCTTATGTAATAAAAGCGGCAACAGCCGAATGTACATTCATTGTAGCAATGACATGGTTGTGCATATGCATATGTAAATACAGTCAGGTTAATGTTTGAATATTTTTTTATCGTTGAATCGTTTTCAGAATAGAGTTTTAAGTTTAATACAAATACCTATTCACAGCCACGACGTGTATACCTCTTGCATTGATTTGGTAGCTGATCGATTATAGCCAGTGTACCCTTAGGACGCGGACGGGCCCTTCGTTCAATCGGTATACTGTCCGTTTGTTTCATTTACGTTTCGGTTATCATATGTTTGCACAGTGTTTATATTGGATTTCGATTTCCATAGCATATGGTTTGCATAACAGTTACATAGCTTTCGATTCCCATAGCTTTTGATTTCCATTGCATGTATATGGTGTGCGCTTATGAATGGTTTGCGTTTATGGTTATGTTGAACAGTCATCACTGAGATCTGGAAGTGATTCTTGTAAGGGATTTGATCCCTGTGTGGCTTGTAGAAACACCACCATAAACTCTGTTTCTATTTCATAATTCATTTATGATTTCTATATAGTTTGATATAGTGTAAATATCATTGAATGATGTGTGTTTATTGAACAAGGGTTTTCTGGGCAATATCTTTGTAAGGAGATTAAAATCATTGTTACAGTCATACACAGTGCTTAGGTTTGCACAGTCATACACAGTACTTAGATTTAGTGTTTAATTTGATAGATGCATCTCATGACAGGCATTGTAATCAAGTATATCAGTAGGGTAATCTGAGTGTTTGAATGATAGGCTACATATTCCAGTCTTCCGTAAAGAAGCCTTGTAACCTACATCATAATCACTTGGCCATAGATCCTTTATGTCTATATATTTTAGACCACGCCTCTAAGCTTACGCACCTCGGTCGATATTAAATATAGAGTCTAGACTAGTACCCTAGTTGGAACCACTACATTTTGGCGCCGTTGCCGGGGAGGCGTACTTAAAGGATTCAAACAAAAAGAAAAAAAAAAATCAATACACAAAAACAAACAAAAACACAGTTAGAAATCATGTTCATTTATGCCTAGACTTAGAGACAATCAAGGGAGATTTGTAAGAACCCCCCACCATCTCAAAACTAACCCATCATCATCAGGAGCAGACTCTCTAGGGAATACAACACCAGCTGAGGAGGATATCCAAACATTGGAAGAAAGATTTTATTCAGGACAGCAAATTACTCTTGCTGAGAGGGAAACTCTATTTGCACATAAATCACAGCAGAAGCCCTTTCCTAGATCTTCTACACAAGGGAAAAGTAGTACAATTACCAAGCAATCTTCCTTTCTCTCTTTTCCACCAAGTGACACTAAGAGACCAATTAGAATGGCTGAGGAGGGATCTGGATCAGTTCCCCATCAAGAGGAGGAGGAATCAACTTTTAAGTTCCCCATACAAGAACCACAGGAGGATGAGGAGATCAAAATGAAAAATATACCCCCATCCGTGCTACCCAATTTCTATGGTATGGCTTCAGAGGATCCGGACTCATTCTTATTCGAGTTTGACATTATATGTCGAACTTATGGCTATACAGGTGATGCTCATAGATTGAGATTGTTTCCGGCCACATTAAAGGCAGCAGCCTTGAAATGGTTTATGGGGCTAGGTGAGCATGCCATAGTTGATTGGGATGGCATGAGGAGAATATTTCTAAGGAAATATCAGCCTTATTGCAGATCCAAAGACTCTAAAGATGACATCTTTAGAATGAGTCAGCAGGAGGATGAAACCTTAGAAGAATATCTAGAACGGTTTGTCTATAACTTGCAAAAATCTAAACACCGAACAATGCCTCCTGATCTAGTCCGCACAATATTCTTGAAAGGTATCCGAGAAGAATACATGGATGATCTCAACTTAATGGGAAAAGGTGACATCTCTGCCTTACCCTTTGAAGAAATAGCTGAACTGTGTGAAAAATATTCAAGAAGTAAAGCCAAAATGGGAAAGAGAACCTTGTCAACCAGGGTCACAAAAACTGCCTCTGCTAGTGTCACCCGGGCTGAAATTGGTAATCTTTTAGAAGAGTTCAAAACAGATTTGTTGAGCACTCTAGGGAACCAAATTGATACCTTAAAGGCCAAAAAGAAATAGGAGGAAGAAGATAATATCATGGCTATTTTCTGCCCCAAGTGCCGCAAGAAACATGCATTAAAAGACTGCCCTCTAGAGAATATCCAAGTATGTGCTTTCTGTACTGAGCATCATGATATGTTTAACTGTCCTAAAGTTAAAATTTTGCAGAACTGTAACATGGCAGCCAGCACAGAGATGGAAAACGTGTATTACATGGGCGCAAAGCGACCATGGCAGCCAAGGCAAGCACCCCAAGGTATGTTTCCTAATCAAAATATGCAATTTCCTATGAATGATCAGATGTATGCACAAAACTCATGGAATATACCTATGCCATGGCAGCATGGAAACCAATCACAAAATCAATGGAGACCGTCTCAACAGTATTCCCAATCCTACCATCCATATCCGCAATCATACCCACCTTACTCACAGCCATATCAGCAGTACCAACAGCCATATCCATCACATTCTCAAACATATCAGCAGCACCCTCAGCAAGTTGTTTATCAGCCCCAACCTTCTCAACAAACACTGCCTGCTCCTCCACAAATAAATGTACCACAACTGCAATTTCCAACTAACCCACAACCTCCCAGACCCACACAAATACCTTCTCAAACTGTCCCAAATCCGAACAATAGAGCAGAGAGGCCAGCCTATAATGTAGAGGAAGGAACCTCATACTCCACGCTGCCTTTGCAAAACATTAATCTGAGGTCTGGTAGGGTGCTCCAAAAGGATTCTCCAATAACAGATCAGCAAGAAGAAAACTTAGAAAAAGAAAATGAAATGACAGCTCAAACAAAACCAAGCAGTGATAGCAAAGATAAACAGATGCAATCACTGCACCCACCTTTTCCAGACCGATTGGTCCAAGTAAAACCACCACTGCCTCCACCACAATTTGATGTCTTGGATGAACTTAAAAATGTCTACATAAAAATCCCTCTGCTGCAAGCTATAAAGGACATTCCTATCTACACCAAAGCCATCAAAGACATGTGTCTCAAGAAGCCTGCTAGGAAAAGGATTGATCCTCAGACCATTCATGTTTTAGGAAATTTAGCAGGCCTTATGACCAATACCATCTCCATGGAGAAGTATGTTGATCCTGGCATTCCAAAAGTGACCACCATCATTAACAACATACGGATTCCAAACACTTTGATAGATCTTGGAGCCGCAATCAATGTCATGACCCTTGAAACCATGAGAACACTCCAGCTCATGAATTTGCAACATACCACGATTGTTCTTGAACTAGCTGATAGGTCCAAAGTCATTCCTGAAGGGATTTTGGAAGATATCATTGTCTCACTGGACTCTTGGGAGTATCCAGTGGATTTCCTAGTCCTTCAACCCAAATCCAATCTAGGAGGACACCCTATCATTCTAGGTAGACCATGGTTAGCGACTGCTGATGCATTTATTGGATGCCGATCAGGTAACATGATTATCTCTAGAGGGACCGAAAGAAAACAACTCACCCTCTATCCATCGGCACAATCACCTGCAGTAACACATAACTTGTGGCTTGATGATAAATTTAATGATAAAGAGGAAGTACAATCTATTTTTAGCATTGACCAGATCTATGATTTCCACGAAGACAATAATGATTTGGTAGAATTATTTCTTTCTCAACCTGATATGTCTGAAAATCTGAGAAATGAACAATATAATGCTGCAGATGTACTTTTGGCTCAAAGCTTTCAAGAAACATGCACCATCCACTCCTTGCAATCTACATTTCATGACATCTTTCCAGTTCAATCCATCACCAATACACAGAGTCAAGTCATAGAGATCAGTCCAGGGAAAACTTTGAACATAGGCAACCACCTAGACCCATCTCAACAAGACAAATTGATTAGACTCTTGAAGAAGTAACAAAAAGCCTTTGCTTGGGATTACACTGACATGCATGGGATTCACCCCGACACATGCACTCACCACATCTACAGAGATAGCACCATTAAACCGGTGAGGCAACCATAAAGAAGAATGAACCCCATGCTCCAAGACATTGTCAGAGAGGAGTTGCAAAAACTTTTGAGAGTCAACTTTATATATCCTATTTCAGACAGTCAGTGGGTATCCCCATTGGTTATCGTGCCCAAGAAAAATGGCAAGTGGTGCATCTGTGTTGATTACAGACAGCTGAATAAAGCAACGCTCAAAGACTACTTCCCACTGCCATTTATTGACCAAGTGTTAGACACCCTAGCTGGCAAATCATCATTTTCCTTTCTTGACGGTTTCAGTGGCTACAACCAGATCCGGATTGCCTCTGAAGACCAGGACAAAACCACATTCACCTGTCCTTGGGGCACCTATGCCTACAATGTTTTGCCATTTGGACTTTGTAACGCTCCAGCTACATTTCAGCGAGCTGTGTTAGCTATTTTCGCTGATTTGATTCATGATTGTGTTGAAGTGTATATGGATGATTTTTCAGTATATGGCAATTCTTTTGAACATGCATTAGAAAATCTTGAGAGAGTGTTGAAAAGGTGTATTGAAGCTAACTTGTCCCTCAGCAACGAAAAGTGCTTCATGATGTTAAATGAAGGGATAGTGTTGGGCCATTATATCTCTTTTCAAGGCATCCAGGTTGACCCAGTCAAGATCCAGATTATTGCCGATTTGCCTATTCCACAGAATCAAAGAGAGGTAAGAAGTTTTCTTGGGTATGCTAGCTATTACCGCAGATTCATTGAACATTTTAGCAAGATAGCCTTACCTTTGTTTAAACTTCTAACCAAAGATGTACTTTTCAATTGGACTGAGAACTGCCAACATGCATTCGAACAACTCAAAAAGAAACTATCTACCGCACCAGTCTTGAGAGGGCCTAATTGGAGTTTACCATTTCATATTTTTACCGATGCATCTGACACTGCAATAGGTGCATCCTTAGGCCAAAAAGAAGAATCTTGTACTTATGCAATTTATTTCATTAGTAAAAATCTAACACCTGTCGAGCTAAACTATACAGTTACAGAAAAGGAAACACTTGCCATCATTTATGCTGTGAATAAATTCTGACATTACATAACTGGTTATGAAGTCTTTGTACATACTGATCATTCTGCCATTAGACATCTCATGAATAAACCAATAACTAGTGGCAGAGTTACCAGATGGTTACTATTGTTACAGGAATTTAACATCACAGTGTTAGATAGACCAGGCAAAGAGAACCAGGTGGCAGATTTTCTCTCTAGACTGCAAAATCCAGGTGAGGTTGTTCCAGTTGAAGATTCTTTTCCGGATGAGCACTTATTTGCAATTTCCATAGTAACTCCTTGGTATGCTGATTTAGCTAATTACTTGTCTACAGGAAGGACACCTCCACATTTCACTGCAAAGGAAAGGAAAAGACTGATCAAACAAAGTGCTAGATATTCATGGCTTAATGGCGATCTCTTTTACACTGGTTTTGATATGATCATTAGGAGATGTGTAAGAAATGATGAGGTAATTGACATTTTAAAATCTTGCCATGATGAACCGTGTGGTGGGCATTTTGCAGCGAAGCGGACAGCCTTCAAAGTTCTTACTCTTGGATACTACTGGCCATCCATTTTCAAGGATGCCAAGAAGTATGTAAAGAGTTGTGACAGCTGCCAAAGAATGGGCAGACCAACAGCTACCGATCAGATGCCCCTTCAGCCCCAAGTTCACTTAGAACCATTTGATAAGTGGGCTCTGGACTTTATAGGACCTATCAACCCAGCCTCCAATGGTAAGAAGTACATCTTAGTATGTACTGATTACGTCACAAAGTGGGCAAAAGAAAAAGCACTGGTGAGAGCAACCGAACACACAGTAGTCAATTTCCTTTTTGAGGAGATCTTTGTGAGGTATGGAGTACCAAGGGAAATTGTAACTGATCAAGGTACTCAATTCACCTCAAAGCTCATGAAGGACATCACAGACAAGTACCAAATAAAGCATAGGAAAAGTACCCCCTACCATCCACAGGCCAATGGGCAGGTGGAATCAACAAACAAGACTTTGGAGGGGATCATTACCAAAACTGTTGCAATGAACCGGAAAAACTGGGAAGAAAAGCTCAAAGAGGCACTCTGGGCTTACCGGATTACTTGGAAAGATACCACTGGATTTACACCATACCAATTGGTGTACGGTAAGGATGTCATGCTTCCTATTGAATTCCAAATTCACACTTTTAAACTGGCTGCAGATTTACAAATTGATTTGGACCAAGCACAAAAAGAGAGAATCCAGTAGTTGAACCAGTTGGATGAGATGAGACAGCAAGCAGAACAAACCACCATCCTCATGCAAAAACACAGGAAGCAATGGCATGATTCACACATTAAGAAGAAGCACTTCAAGGAAGGTGACTGGGCTTTGCTTTTCGATTCAAAATTCAAGGATCATAAAGCCAAGTTCACCACCCACTGGATGGGCCCCTATGAAATTATTCAGGCTTATGACAATGGTTCACTTAAGCTCCAAACTATTGATGGAGAGGGTCATTCCTTCACAGTCAATGGTCATCGCCTGAAGCTGTACAACAAGCCCATCAGCAAGCAAGATTTTCTCCATACACTATCTCAGCAAGAAGAGGTTGAGATACTGCAGCCCTCAGCTGCAGTATCACTGCCTTAGTTTCATTTCCTTTCAATTTCAAAGTCAAAAAGAAAAATAAAAATAAATAAATAAAATAATAATAACAAACATAAAAAAAAAAAAAAAAAAAAAATAATAATAATAATAATAATAATGGGTTAGCTGTGAAAACCAGTATCTGGCACAATCTAACCCCGAATTCCTACCTGAAAACCAATTCGTTGGCGGGTATGAATTCTCTTTCTTTTGTTCATTGTTTCATTTCTCAGCTGAATCATGACTTGAGGACAAGTCAAACTTTAAGTCGGGGAGAGAGACTTCACCATTTTGTTCTGTTACTTTTATCTCTCCCTTGTAAATTCTTCAGATTTCTTATTCTATATCTTCATTGTAAATTTCCAACGGCAGCTTGTTACCAGCATTCCAGACTTCAATAAGTAAGTTGTTTTGTCATTTATGCTTTCAGAGGGACCTGTTTATAAATATTTTGCAGGGGGACCTGTTCTGTTCAGACATCTATGCTACCAACACCAGCAGTCATGGGACCTGTTTAAAACATTCAGTTGGGACCTGTTAAAGAAATTGACACCAAGGGCTACTTCAACAGAATTCCATCAAGCTTCTACAAGGATTTGGGCACCAACACTCCAGCAAATGGCAAGCTCAGTGAACCTGTAACAATACAAGGAGCTGCATGAACATTTTCAAATTTTCAAAGGGACCTATTACATCTTCAGTTTTCTCAAAGGGACCTGTTACATATTCAGTTTCCTCAAGGGACCTGTTACATTCAGTTTTCTCAAGGGACCTGTACATTCAAATCTTCTTAAAGGGACCTGTTACATCTTCAAAAAATTTCTCAAAGGACCTGTGCATTCAATCTTCCTCAGAAGACCTGTTACAACAAGCAAAAGAACAGTCAAAAAGGATTAGCAACTCAGCATGTCAATATGATAATGATCAACAAAAGAGTAATGTATTTCTGTTCTTAAACATTTAATTTCCTAGATTGGTTTTTAATGTAACTTTGATGACTGTGAGCTGTTATAATTGATTTCAAGGACACCTACATCCATCTCCTATCACCCTTATCCCACCGATTTTCATCATTCCCATACATCAACCTATTCATATCCCTAAAAACCCATTATCAACGCATCCACCTTGTCATATACCCTACAGTCATACCAACATTCTCTATACGACCGAATACCAACTGAAAAGGACACGTGGTGAGCTGTGTTTTAAATACAAAGGAAGAGACAGATGTAAAAGCGGCCTATATATATATACTACTCCACACAACCAAATCATAACTTCGCCACCCAACGTACCCAATGATCCAAAGGGACCCCGAAATCATACCCAGCATTATAGCCCAGCACTATAGATACGCTCTCAGCGTTCTTGTGGTAACATGCATGCAAGCGTACAGCACTCTGTTTTTTTAAATGAATGGTTATGTTGTGAAGTGAGTACAGGGTTATCTCACCATCATTTCCACCTTCGATTCCCATAACTTCCAAAGTGAGAATCAGAAGCAAGGAGCGCCGAAGAGAGTATTATCATTTGGGTAGATTTACAAAGTGAAAATCAGAAGCAAGGAGCGCCGAGGAGAGTATCACCGTTTGGGTCGGTTTACACAGTAAAGATTGAAACCAGTAAGCGCCGAAAGGGGAAAGCATCACCATTCTATTTTTTTGACTCCCATCACAGTCATATCGACCGGCCGAGCACCATATTGAAGACTGAAGGAAGCGATATATACCAGGTAACCAATTCGACATTTCTGTGTTAAATTTTAAGAGTATAGACAGAGAAGGGTTAGAGGCATGACCCTCTGCCATCACCATGACTAATAGGGTCGAACCCAGTGTATTCGACAGCTCAAAAATACCATGAGGATTGCATTGAGATTCTCAGAGAAATACAGTGGTTACCATTTCTAGAAAAATTCCATGGAAGTAATGAGGAAGTCACCAAGCAATTTGCCTTCACCTTTAATGGAGAAAAGGCCCTAATAGGTAACTTCTCCTTCAGAATCTCAGAGGATACTATAGCTCAGGCAATTGGGATTAGTCCTGAAGGAGAGAAGTACTTAAAAACCAAGCAATTTAAGGAGAAATCATGGACGCAGTTCATGTCCAGATCTAGAGTTTCCTCAGTAAACTGGAAGAAGGGTGTTCCAAGAAGCTGGTTAGTTCATCCTTGGGATGAAATGGTTTACATTCTTCAAAAGTTCATAATCTGTGAAGGTAGGTACAGTATTGTTTATCTATACCACATCAAACTACTCCTCCATTTGAAGAAACAATGTGTAATCAGTGTGCCATACTTTCTGCTACAAAGTTTAACCAAGATGGCCAAGACTATCCAGAAGCAAAAGGGGAATGAAGACAAAAGCTTGTACCATTTTGGCCTAATTAAAATCCTCATTGAACATGACTTGCAGAAGCGAGGGAAACCATGGAAAGAATTCCTAGCTGCCAATCAAATCAGAGATGAGGAAGAAAAAGAAGAAGTGCAAGAGGATTCAGGGTTTTAGAAGGACATTGATGAAGAAATTCCAGTGTCTAAAGCCAGCAAAGCACCTCTACCTGTGGGCAGCATAAGGACCAGGAACATGCAAAAAGAAGATGCTAAGAGGGCCGAGAAAGACAAAAATTTTACCACTTACTCACGAAGAACAAGGAGGACACCAAAAGCCCAGTTGCAAGAAGAATAGTTTGAATCTCATGCACCTGCACAAATGGATGTTGAGAGTGGTGACCATTCACTACCAGCACCAGAAGTTGACATGGAGGTAGAAAGCAATAACAAACAGGAAAAATGTTCACCACCTCCCACCAAAAGACAGAAGAAATTAGAAAAACAAATTGAAGAATTGAAGGAAGAGCTCATGGAAGCTAACATGTTGGAAAAAGTTATTAAAAGAGAAAATGAACTGCTCAGGGCGCAAAGCAAAGAAACACAGAAGACAAATGAAAAGTTAAAGGAAAGAATCAGTGAATTGGAGACTGAGCAAACTGAGATTTCTAACTGGGCCACTAAGTGGTACAATCAGAAGAAGGCTCTTAAAGAAAAGTATAAAAAGTTAAAGCAGGAGCTCAAGGGACAGAAAGATAACCAGGTGAAGAAGAATGTAGACACCTTGCTCAAGGCAGCAGAGATCCATGCAGGGACAGAGTTCAAGGGAAGCACCTCAGGGATAGCATGAGGACATGCTAAGTCCTTAAGTCGGGGAGAGATGTTGGTATCATCCCAAGACCCCTTTTTCCTTCCCAAAAACATATCATTTATCCATTCATTTTCATCATATATTTCTCAAAATCCTTGAAAATTGATTATTAATAGTTCTATAGTTATTAAATTGCATAGAAATTGATTTAGGGGTTTTATGTTGAAGAATTAGAAGTTTTTGATGAAATGATTACAGGAAGTACCCACATCCTGTAATGAGCTTATCGTTTGACATGTGGCGCAGCAGATGAGCTAGAACGAAAGGCATGGGCGAAAAGCAGAATGTCCAAGCATGGACAAACACCTATCTCCCAGCCGAATCGAACCTCCTATGTACACGGTCAACTCAAGTCAAAGCAGGGCACTCTGGCAGACAAAAGCAGCAACAGCAGCTCGTTCCATTTTCATTTTAGTTTTTGTTCTTTTTGGAAACATTTAGCATGGAAACATTTTGAAAAGGCTTATGTAATAAAAGCGGCAACAGCCGAATGTACATTCATTGTAGCAATGACATGGCTGTGCATACGCATATGTAAATACAGTCAGGTTAATGTTTGAATAGTTTTTTATCGTTGAATCGTTTTCAGAACAGAGTTTTAAGTTTAATACAAAGACCTATTCACAGCCACGACGTGTATACCTCTTGCATTGATTTGGTAGCTGATCGATTATAGCCAGTGTACCCTTAGGACGCGGACGGGCCCTGCGTTCAATCGGTATACTGTCCGTTTGTTTCATTTACGTTTCGGTTATCATATGTTTGCACAGTGTTTATATTGGATTTCGATTTCCATAGCATATGGTTTGCATAACAGTTACATAGCTTTCGATTCCCATAGCTTTTGATTTCCATTACATGTATATGGTGTGCGCTTATGAATGGTTTGCGTTTATGGTTATGTTGAACAGTCATCACTGAGATCTGGAAGTGAGTCTTATAAGGGATTTGATCCCTGTGTGGCTTGTAGAAACACCACCATAAACTCTGTTTCTATTTCATAATTCATTTATGATTTCTATATAGTTTGATATAGTGTACATATCATTGAATGCTGTGTGTTTATTGAACAAGGGTTTTCTGGGCAATATCTCTGTAAGGAGATTAAAATCATTGTTACAGTCATACACAGTGCTTAGGTTTGCACAGTCATACACAGTACTTAGATTTAGTGTTTAATTTGATAGATGCATCTCATGACAGGCATTGTAATCAAGTATATCAGTAGGGTAATCTGAGTGTTTGAATGATAGGCTACATATTCTAGTCTTCCGTAAAGAAGCCTTGTAACCTACATCACAATCACTTGGCCAGAGATCCTTTATGTCTATATATTTTAGACCACGCCTCTAAGCTTACGCACCTCGGTCGATATTAAATGTAGAGTCTAGACTAGTACCCTAGCTGGAACCACTACAACGATTACAGACTCTATTCGCCCTATGCACACAGCTGCAGGGTTCCATGCACTTAGCTGCGAACTTCTACCCTAGGCCTCTACACACTCAGCTACAGAGCCTCTACCTACACTAAGACCTGAAACTTAGACTTCTCTCCTTATCGCTCAAGACTTCTTACTACAACTCATGACTCGTTTTGACTACTTAGAGACTACTTACTTAGCTCTTTTTATACAATCCCATGATCCGCAGACCATTGGTAGATCTTTACAGCTGACTTTACTTTACAAAATAAGGGCAGACAATCCTTTATGACTCATGACACCTTCGTGCTCTGTGAACACAAAATGTGGAGTCTTTACAACTTTATTACAAAATTTGACCCGAAACATGGGATTTTAGCTGCAAAATTGTCCTTGGGGGATAACGTTTCCAAGCCCCCAACACAAACATCGTGACTCGCCCTCGAGTCACTCGACGAGCGCAGAGATCTTAGCGCAAAGACCTCCCAGCTCAACCCTAATGACCGTAACCTTGGCATGCATTGTGCGGCTGCCTGCTTCGCATCTTCAACCATCTGCTCGGTCACTAATCCTGAATTGTCAGACTGAAGCTTTTGCTGGTTGCTTGCATAGTCGCAAGATTTCTTTCAATAGAGGTTGTCACTGTGTAACCCTCATCCAGCCATGGCTTTAGTCGTGCCTTTAACACTACTTCCTTGTGCAACGCTACATCCACCTGTTCCTTCAGCTGCTTGGCCTCCTGCAGCTTCTCTAGTCTCTGTGTGAGCGTGACGGTTCGCGCTATGACTTGGACCTCATCATAGCACTATTGTAGCTCGCACGCTTCTATCTCCAGTCATTGTACAATGGGGTCCTCCTTCAATCTCATCAGGACCTCGAACAACTGCTCGAAAAGTTGCATGCAGTCTGCTACTGCATTGTCAACCGCTGTTATTGCTTCTGTGACAGCAGTTTCCCGCTGCTCCTTTACTTCTAGTGGGGTTGAAGGCTAAGCCTTCAACTATAACTCTGTGATCTGTAGGTTCAACTCCAACTAAACCCTCTCTATTTCTGTACGAGGGTCATGCACCCCCATGGCCAACTTGCAGACGCGCACCTCGACTGGTTCTTCCTTAGGAATGGCCAACTCTGGGACCATTCGGCATGCCTCCTCAACGACCTACATTATACACTTGTTCTGGTTGGTCGCCTCGGTCACAGCGGTGATGGAAGAGTCTCGTTGTAGTGCCATCTACTCATTGTTAATCCGTTGCTCACTAATCACTTGGAGGACACAATTCTCATGGACCCTCATCTCTATAATCACTCCATCCTACAAGAGGTGGAGCACTTCACCAGGGAGCGCTACCAGATTCAACCCTACTCCCTTTAGGGTGCTAACAGTGGGCCTGTCAGCTTCATTCTCTGTGGTTAGTGCTCCATCAGGCAGCACTATCGCACTGGAGGCCTTCGCACGCAGCATCTCGACAACTTCTGAAGTGCCGACAGCAAGTTAGTAGACACCATGTCAACCTATGATGTGTGGTTTTGCAGCTCCTACAAACCTGTCTGGATAGCCCCCAAGATTATTTGATGTTGCTGCTCAAATTATTGTAGGGCCTCTGCGGTGACATCCCGCACCGTGTCACTAATGTCGTGAAAATCACCCTCTATTAGTGTGATTGGGCCCAATGATGTCTTAGTAACCTTTGATTTCTTCTTGGACCCTCCTTTCTCCTGCTCCCTTGGACACTTGATGTGGGTGGACGTTACCTGTGGGTCCACGCCGTTTGTTCTGTCTGCTCATCCGTCTCCTCCTCTGTCTCAGGTGAAGGTGACCTTGCGCCTTTGTCAGAGCCTCACTCTGTTCCACCCATTTGCTTCTTTGTCTATTGAGCGGCATCGTGCTCCGCCTGGGCCTTGTTAGCAGCCTCCTTTTTTCTCTTTTCAGCTAGCTGCAACATCTTTAGCTTGGCCTCCTCCTTATTTCTCTGCGCGGCAGACTTACTCCCTCCCATCGCCAAGTTTGTTGTAGTGTGCCTCTCTACTATCCATCAATCAAGTATTGCATCAATGGCGTCATCCGTTGCCAGGTAAGGTAAGTCATACCATTTCTGCGCAGGGTCCTTCCACGCCCTAATGGCCACATGGTGAAAATTTGCTTTGAACTCTGCGTAGCCTTGTAGGTTGGAAAACATCGTAGGTGACAATCACGGTTTATGATTGATGGCCATGCGGATGTTCATCTCCATCAAGATCCAGAAGATCTTGTTGTCCTTGATTCGTTGTGCATCCTTGGTTGCCCACAACGAAGCGTACTTCACTGCTTCTAGTAGGTCTGGCGCAACCGAAGGGAATTGGTTGTCCTCTGGCAGCTCCCATGCTACCAGCACAATCGACAGCAAGAGCCACACATAGTGGAACGTCTTGTTGAGCTCCTGTGCTTCGCAGCAATTTGCTAGGAACTCTCCGTGGAGATAGTCTGCCCAATTGAACTGAACTCCTTTGGCGCACTGGGCTGCTAGCGCAACGATAGGCACCTGCACCTCATTGACGCAACACTTCCTCATCACCTTCCCTGCTAGAATCTGCATAGTCACCTTTACAGTAGGGTCACATATGCTGGATATGGCATTTCCATGCGACTTCTTTACCAACTTAATCTTCTCTTCCATGCCCTCCACGAGGGCCTGCTCACCACCTTTTCCACCAAATATCATGGCCAGATTTTCTCTTGTATAAGGCAATCACGTGATCCTATGGATCAACCTGTCAGTGATGGGTATTGGCTCCTCCAACCACAGACACCCATCATGCACCAAGCATAGCAGCTGCTTGATGACCAATACTATAATCGGGGTGCGGTTGTAGTGCGCACCCAAATCATATTGAGCAGACCTACCTTGTCTACTTCTCTGAGCCACCTTTGCGGCTCCAATGCAGTCATTCCAGTGGTTGTGTCGATAATGCGACGCATTAGCTGCTTGGTCACCAGGTGTGAGAACTTCTCATGATCAGCCAAGTCCCAGTCTTTGAGTTTTAGTAGAAGAACCTGCCCCAACCGCGGTTCTTCGAAGATAATTTCATCTGGCAATAGTGGGGTTTGCAAGGGGACCTTTCTCTCATCGATGTCTTTCGGCACCTTAGTCTTGCCCTTGAACGGAGGGATGTACTCAAGCAACCGAGTGATAGGGTCAGCACCCTGGGCTTCAACTTCATCCACATCTACTCCCACATCCTCATCATCCATCAGGATGTCTTCGATTTCTTCCTCCTCCGACTCCAAATTGATGGCTTTTCCCTTCTCCTTTGCGGTAGGCTTCAATGGGTTTCTTCTTGGTAATGCGCACACTAGTATTGCAGGCTTCTTACCCTTTTTATCCTTCTCGCTCTCCTTGTTTGGGGTCGGCTTTGGTATCGACATCCTAGGTGATTTGGGGACTTCAGCTAATACTTCGACAACCTCGATAGAAGCTTCTTCGGCCTCCATCTCAATTTCCAGCATCAACTCCTCTGCTTCGGTATTTATAGCTTCTATGGGCGCTGACATGATGTTCTACAAGAACTCCTATGTCTCCTTTGGCAATGTTTCAAATACTGAACTAGCTAGTAGAATTTCGTAGTGCTCGCGATTCATGTTCGCCTGAGAGCTCAACAACTCAATTCTCGAAATTCCAAGTGTTTTTCGCTGGATAGCCACCTGTAATTTATAGGGCATTTTGAATTCAAATTCGACCATTCCCCCCAAATTTAGTTCATTAATACCGGATTGGCAGCAGATTTTCAAGGATCTGATCCATAAATTTCGTCTTAAATGCCGGTCACCCGCTCCATTTGGCCGCATTTCTACTATCAAATCATGAACAGTGACTTTAACTGTCACTTTCCGGCCGACCTGCGTAATTTCTCCCTGGGTAGTGCAGCTCCCTTCGCACTGTCACGAACCCTGTGACACTTCCTTACTTTGCACACTCCTCCAATCGTGCATTTCCCCATCCCGAGCAGTGTAGTTTATAGTCTCGCGCCTCCTTTCAGCTGCCTAGAGCACTAAGACTATGCTACCTTCATATAGTCACATGGCTGGACCACCGGTGTATGGCTTCAAGCGAATTCCATTCACCTTTCCTGGGAAGGGATCTCCATTCAATTTGACCAACTGAACTGCTCCTTCGTCGGTAATCTCCTTAATGAAATAAGGCCCTAACCAGTGCATTCTGAATTTCCCTAGAAATTTATCAAACTTGTTGTCATATAACAAAACCAGGTCATTTACCTTAAAGGTGTGCAACTTAATGTGTCGAACATGCCATGCTTTTTCACACTGCTTTTGGACCTGTTGGTGAACTCCAGCTATAAATCTTTCTTCCTCAAGCTCAGCCAGTTGCACAAGCCTCTCTTCTAGGGCTCTGCAATCTATCATACCCGTGAGTGCCGCTATGCGCAGACTAGGCACAATTTATTCCATGGGAACCACCACTTCAACACCATATACAAGCCTAAAGGGTGTTTTTCGAGTCAACTTCTTGCACATCATCTAATAGGCACATAGTACTGCGGGTATGCATAGGTCCCAATCACTTCGCTGAGCATTGCAAACCTTGGTCAGCACGTTCTCCAACACTGAATGAATGCTTCCACCATCTCGTTAGCCTATGGGTGATAAGGGATGCTCTTCTAGTGATATACCTGAAATTCCTTTGTCAGCGCGCTGTTCGTCTCATTCAGAAAGTGCGTACCGCGATCACTCATCAAAATCTTTGGACTCCTGAATCGCGTCAGTACATAATCAAAGAGGAACTTCGCAGCAGTCGTGCATGTACAATCCTTTACTGGTTGTGCCTTCACCCATCGAGTCAAATACTCTGTCATGGTGATAATGTACCTCGCTCCCATCTTTCCTTGGGGTTGAATAGGTCCCACAAAATCTATCACCCATTTCTCAAAGGGTTGCAACATCATCTGTGGATTCAAAGGTAACTCATCCCTTCGTGGTGGCCTGCCAGTCCTTTGACACACATCACATGCTTTGCAGTACGCTTTCAAATCCTGATGGAGGGTTGGCCACCACAACATTGCGCATATAATCTTCTGCATGGGCACTCTCCCTGCATAACGTCCTCCCGTAGTGCCCCCATGAGCGTTTTCGAGGATGTTGCCCCTTTCAAACTCTGGTACATATCGTCACGATATTTCATCAGACCCCATGTTGTATAGATGCCCAGCAATGATAGAAAAACCTATTGCGTGCACCACTAACTCCTTCCTCTGCTGGACGGTGTATGCTTCCAGGGCATTTCCTATCGTTAGGAAGTGTATGATATCTTCAAAATGATCATCTGCGACGCGCACTGCAAATAGTTGTGCGTCACGTAATTCCTCCTCCAAATTAATGGGCTCTTCCCCTATTTCAATTCGCGATAGATAATATGGTCCCGCATTCAGTCGTCCAGGCTTCACAATAACTTCAAAATCATACTCCTAGAACAATAACAACCACCTGCAGATTCTCCCCCCCAACATAGGCTTATTGACCAGGTATTTCAGTGCAGAATGATCTATATACATCTTAAAATGGCCACCCAGCAAGTAGTGTCTAAACTTCTAGAGCACGTATACCATGGCTAACCCTTCGCGCTCGGTGGTGGAATAGTTCTTCTCCACCTTAGATAACCTTCTGCTTGCGAACGCTATAGGATGGTCCAAGTCTCCTCTGCCAGCCTATGTCAGTACTGCTCCCAGTGCTATACATGACACATCAACATGTACATGAAACTCCTTCTTCCAATCCGAGAAGACTAAAATCGACGCGGTGACCATCTTTTCCTTCAATACATCCAATCTTTTCTTACAGTCCTCATTCCAACAGAATGTGACATCCTTTTTCAACAACTTCTCCATAGGCACGATGATCTGGGCATAGCCTTTGATAAACTTTTTGTAATATCTTGTATGTCCTAGGGTAGCGCGCAGATGTTTCACACTCCTTGGCGCTTCTAAGTTAATTATCGCTGCTATCTTCATAAGATCTACCATTAGTCCCTATCTACAAACGACATGACCCAGCAGGGTCCCAAAAGGAACACAAAACAGGCACTTCTTCAAATTGAGCATGATCTAGTAGCTTCGACAGGTATCCAACATCAAGCACAAGCTTGCTACATGGCGTTTCACCAGCCCAAACACAGTCTAGTCATCAAAGTATACTTCCAGGAACTTCCAAATAAATTCCTTGAATGCCGCAATGACTACGCGTGAAAAAATCGTAGGTGCATTCTTCAATCTGAAAGGCATTACAGTGTAGTAAAAACAACCCCACTCAGTCGTGAAGGTTGTCTTTCTTCTATCCTCTGGTGCAATTTTGATCTGATGGTACCCAGAGAACCTATCAGTGAAGGAATATGCTTCTTGGCCACCTACATTGTCCAACACCTCATCAATGAATGGAGTCGGGAAAGGATCATGTACACAAGTGTCATTCAACTCCCTGAGATCTACGCATATCCTTATTTCATCCTCCTGCTTCTTTTCCTATACCACCATTGGGCTTACCCAGTCAGATTCTTCTACGGGTTCAATGATGCCTGTCACGAGCATCTTGTCTAGCTCTAAGTGGACCTTTTCCTTATACTTCACATTGAGACGGTAAGGTACTTGCTTAACCGGCTTCGCGCCAGGCTTCAACATTATCTTCATAACACCTAGGTCTCCAATTATCCCTTTTAGATCTGTAAACTTGGTAGGGAACAAATCCTGGTATTCGCGGAGCAATTCAACGACCTTATCCACCGTCGCATCGTCCCAATAATCTCCAATCTTCGTGAATTTGGGCTCTTCCTCCGTACCAATGTTTACCTATTTCATTTTCAATGGCACGGTTATATCAGGATTATTAATCTGCGATCCTTCAACCTCATGGTGACCTTTTGTTTCAGGGATGTTAACCTTTCGCGGATCCTCATCTTCTTCTTTAGCGGTTATGTTATAGCATTCCATCGCGTGACTCAGTTGAGTAGTCCATTCAGCCTGAATCAAGTCCAAAGGATCCTGTGATATCCAAAAGATCGCTGCTTTTACTTCTTGTAGCACTTCATCAATACAGTCAAACCTATCTTTAAAGTTGAATGTCTTTATGAATCCTTCGTGCAGAATATCCCATTCACCTATACCATGGTGGAGCTCTATTTCTAAGTACCAGTTCATCTAGATGACATCTAGGGTATGATAAAACAAGTGCACCCATTCAGGTTGGGGCTTCTCTCCATAAGCCTAAGCCCATTTGGTCGAGTGCGCATGCGGATCATCTTGCCCATCATATTTGTCTGTCATTCATACCTTCGGCTTCCCAAAGCATGTTCTCATCATCCTCCTACATTCACACCAATCATCAAAGCTACCCTTGTGCGTACCCCACCATCTTGCGGGCGTAGCGTGCAGTGCCCAGTCCAAGGCTTGGAAGCGCTGCTTCTCTGATACCTCCCTCTCAAATGCATCCAAAAAGGTATCTACATCATTCAAGCCATCATAAGTGGGTAGACTTCTTACCTCTGACGACACACATCACAGCAACTGGATCATCATGTTACAGCTTAGTGTGGTTACTTCACATAACTAATTCTGCCATCACTCTAGTTCTTCATCAGAGTCTGAGGTGTAGGAACTCTCGCAATCCAATGTAATTCATCCATCCACTGTTGGATTCACCCAATCTTGGTCTCGCGTTGTTATCTTATAGATACAGTCCAGATTGTCGTCACTCTCATAATCGTGAACTGGTTTAGTATAGTGTGATCCTTCAGCAGGATCTAGGAGTACTATTACGCAAAGCAATTTCTTCTCAAATATCATCTTTTGCTTCTTTAGGTTGATTACCCCGTTCATATCAGTAGCCCGATCAATGCCAAGGAGTGCAGGGTAGGGGTTGATATCATCCACAATTTCTATTACTTCAAAGTCAGACAGCGTGCTCGCACCTTCAATATCTACAGTCACCCCTTGTAGCCACCCCATGGGGATGATCTTCTATTGATTCGCCATCCTTAACTGAATCAAAGACCATTGCAGCATGGGTCTCCCCATCCGTTCCTGAGTCTGCTTCAGTAGGACGTTCATGTCTGACCCTAGGTCCAAAATAACCTGATCCATTTCATACTCTCATATCTACGCGGTCAGCCTCATCTCTCATCTTGTCCTTATTTTATGCTTACCAATCTTTCGTACCACGCGCCGTTCACCCAGAGTGTTTTCGGCGCATCTATTTATAAGCTCCTGTAATTCCTTCACAGCCTTGCTATCGTGCAGCAACTTTATGCAGGTCTATAGGAAGGTCATAATCATAGAAGGGCCCATCTCCTGATCAAGCTTATCCTTACTTCCTGAGGTGGAGGCCTCAGTGAAGCTCTTCTTTGCTTCCATGAATGTTTCATGTGCATGCTCCAAATCTAATTCAACCTCCTTCGTTGGAGCTTTGTGAACCCATCCATTGTCTTCGGGTTGTTTCCCCTTATCATCCCCTGTTTCAATTCCACTTCAGAGTACTATATTCACATTTGGATCCTCTTCGTGAAGCTCAGACCTCATCATCTACAAGTTCTGAGTCAGCTGAGGTGGTAGTGCCCCTTTATCACATATCCTTGCTATCAGCATAGGACAGTCTTATGTCTCATGATCAAACAAAGTGCAATATTTTCACGACGAACGCATTGGGTTAATGCAATCGCGGGCATAGTGTCTTGGTCCTCTGCAATTGTAACAAATTAGTTGTCCCCGACCTCTGCAAAGTCCTCCTCCGCCTCGGCATCGTCCGCACCCCTGAAAGCCTGTTCATGCCATCCCCGCGCTCTGGTCAGGGGGTCGCATTTCTACCTGAACCCTATAGGTGAGTGTTCTATCCATAATCAATTCATAACTTCTGCAGTTGTGCTCATCATGCCCTACCAACTTACAGAAGTAGTAGAACAGTTGTTCTGGTGTTTGTACAAACTTCTGCAGCAAATGACAGTTATTTGTGGTATGTTTTCCTGTTATCTGACATATAGCGCACCACAATCCAGGCCCCATGCTTGGTCCTGCTTGATATTTTTGAATTAAAGGCGTTGGTCCCCCTCCTGCAATGTAGTTTGCAAACACTGGGTAATGGTCTTTATCATGCCCCTGACCCTTGCATTTCAGGCACCATACCTCTTCGTGCACTTCTGGCTGAATTGTTTTGTCCTGCTTCAAACTTTGCATCTCAAGGCAAAGATTCTTCAACTGTGCATGGATCTGCTGAACCCCCAAATTCAGATCCTGCATTGAGGTTTCATGTAGTCTCATCGTAATCTCCAAGGCCTCTGCCTGAGTCGTTATCTTCTGTTGTGACAGCACAACCCTTAGGTGTGGCAGGAGCGAAGACACGAACCACTCACCATGTTGTCCATCTGTTAAGTTCATATTAGCTTCGCAGATTTTAAACTTCAACCTCTAATCTAACTCCCATAGTGTCTCACCTGGTTTCATCATGATTTCCTTGAACCCGACAATCGATTGTGCCTCAAATTTAGGCCTACTGAATTCTTTATTCAACGCAGTCTGGATATCCGCCACCCCAGCGTTTGTGTTATCATTAGAGTACTTGATGTACCAGGTTAGTGCATTATCCTACAAAGCACTAACCAGTGTTGCCTTCTCAATGTGATTATTTGTAACACCCTAAGCTTCCCATACAGCTTTCACAATGAACCAAAACTAGTATGGGTCCTCATTTCCCCAGCCTTTCAACCAAGGCAGCTTCTCTGAATTCGCCATGCTGAACTGTGGTGGAGGTGGAGATGGTACGGGTGAAGTCGCAGGCGATGGTGGTGAAGTTGGAGGTGGTGTGGGTGGAGGTGGAAGTCACGAGAATCCTTGTCTTATTAACTGAATATCACTTCGCGGAGAAGCCTACGCTACTCCCTCTTCGTCACCTCGTGGAGGTGAAATTAGTGGACTATATTCAGGACCCTTTCTTCCTTCATTCTTGTAAGTTTTTCCACTTCGCATAGCTCCAAACATTAAAATAGTTGCATAACCCACTTTTCGCGCAATAACATTTTAATCCAGGTATTCAAAGATTTCAAGTACTTACCTCGCAGACCTTTGAAAAAGCGTCGCTCCGCCTCGTTGTAGCTGACTAAGAAATCGACCGCGAATTCAATCATAAATGCTCCTATGATGCGATCGAGCCAATGATCAGTAGCACGGGTGATCTTATCCTCAGAGGCTTCCAATCTCTGTACTAACTCCGGGGTCCAAACAATAGGACCGTCAAGTCTCCACCTTCCTTGGCTATCTGCTAGCTTCGCAATCTACTCGTATAGCTCAACTAAAAAGGAACAGAAAAAGATCTCGTGGATTTCTGTATATAGGTACCTGCCCAACCACTGTTCATTTGTCAATCGCGAGTTTCTGTTCTCCTACGTCGCGAATTCGTGGATATTCCTATCCAACCAGTCTCTGATCTCTTTCTTAGTTGGATTCCGGTGATACGACATCACACATCTCTTATGCAGATTCTGGTCCTAGCAACGGAACCATTTGTTGGCTTGGTGGGGCCTGACCCAGGTTCTCCATTAGTTAGCCAAACAAATCCCTGCAGGTGTATCTGGTAGTCTCCTGCCATACTCGATAATCATCAATAATAATGCAACATAGTTACCGAAAAAACGAGAAATTTACCAATTACCCGTTTTTTTGAGGTAGCAAAAAAATCACCCAATTTTGAAAAGTGATTATTCAGAATGCACCATTTTTTACCATATTTTTGGAACTTTAAATTTTCTTATGTATCAAATATGAACATTTTTTTTTTTAAATGTGAGTGATTTTCATGTTTATTTTGAAAAGTGTCGATGCAACATCAAGCCATTTTTTTAGAGGATTTATTTTTGACACTTTAAATTTTCTAATGTCTTCTTCTTCCTTAAGATATTTATTTTCAAGTGTTTTTATATATTTTTGTTATTTTATTTTTCTTTTCAATATTTTTTGTAACGAAATCTTCATTTTTTCGCATAGTTAAAACAATAAAAATAAAAAAGGTCAATATTTTAAAGTTGGGATTTTTTATATGTTTATGTATTGTTAATTAATATTTCAATGCACATCAAATAATTGTCACTAAAAAACAATAATTTTAAACATTTGACAAAAAAATACACATTTTGAGACTTCTTGTTAAAAATGACATGTCAAATAAACGATTTTTATGGAAAAATCTTAACAAAAAAAACTTTAAAAAATAGCATTTTTTAATGAATTTTATGTCAAAAATTAATAGTAATCACAATTTTTTTACAAAAAAAAAAAATTTATTAACATTAAAATTAAAGTGAAAAACAGATAATATAAATATTAAACATATAACAACAATAATCAAATACTCATTCTTTTCATAAAATCTCAAAGTCAAAACATTACAAGTAAAACTAATGAATAGCTCTCAAAATTGAGTTTGATTTGAAAGCATAACTTAAAGTTAATCAACAATATCATATAATCCATGTTCATCATCTTCTAGAGCTTCATTATTGTCTTCTTCCACAATATTTTCTACTTCAGTTTGGTCATTTTCCTCTTTTAATGGATCTTTGATGTCTGTAAATCTCCCAAACTATCATTTTCCAATCATTCCATATAACGGTGGTTGAGGTTCCTTTACCTTTTTGGCCAAACATGATTCATTAAAATCCCCTTTCCTCAAACCAACTTCTTGTGTTGCATCTGGAAGAAAATGAAGAGCATTAATTCTTTGTTGAATAAAATTGCATTGTAGTGAATCTTTTTCAATGGCAATGCAATTTTTTCCTTTTTGTAGGCAACATGCTAGTGTTGCACCTAATCATCAAGCACAAAAGAAATAATTAATTAAATTTGTATAAACACATAAAAACTAAAAAAATAATATTAAAATCAATTTTATATAATAAAACTTACCTGAACCTGAGAATAAATTCAAAACCCAATCTCCTTCATTTGAACATAAATCTATAAGACAGTTAATCAATGCTTGCGGTTTTTTATAAATGTTAACTATCTCTCTTTTTGCATTTTTTCTTCATATATTAGTTTCTTACGATAACATCATGAACCAATACTTGGTTATGACTCTTTCCATCTACTCGATTCAAAAGAATAGGCTTGTAGTTATCATCTTTTGTCCAACATTCAACATGGATGGACTCACAATCACTTATAATTGGTTGATCTCTGGAAGAAATAGGATTTGACTTTTGCATGTAACATGGCATAGTAAAAGCTCAATTAACTTGTACACAAATAAAAAGTTTAACATTAATCAAACATACAATTTCAATGTCTTACCATGTAAGTTGCATCTTTGAATTTACATTTTCCTTGAAGCTTTTTAATAACATTTCAAATTGTGTGTCTGAATGAAATGTCACAGATCTTCAAAGTGGTGAAGTTGTGACTTCTTGAAAGCCCATAACCACTTTATTAAAATTCTTAATAAGGATAAGGCTCACTATCATATCCAATGTCTGGGAAATTGAAACCATGAGGAATATCTGCAATAATTAGGGTATATTCCCTTTTAGGTATGAGTTTTCAATGTCTTCACAATCACTTTGTATTTTCTGATATTGGATAATATCTAACCCATTCCAAATGAAATGAGTAAGAATAGGATCAAATTCAACATTCCTAAGACGTTGTTTTCTCAGCCTTTCCAACTTAATTTTTTCAATAAAGCTTTTGAAAGTGTTTGGTACTCCATTTGCATCCTTCTTCAAAATCTTTAATGAAATAAACAAATATATGTATAAGTAATAAAATAAAAATAGTTTACATATGAATAAAATGAATATAAAAATCAACATACATTTTTTAATGCAAGATAAAAATATTTAAGTGTTGTTGTAGAACTTGATTCTAGGTAGTTGCGTACAACATCATCCCAACTCCCTTCATTCAACATTTTAACCATATGTTTTTGTTTTTTCATATAAATCTTATGACTGAATAAATAAAATAAAAATTGTTAATATAGTGATATGTATAAAAAAAATACTATCAACAACAATATGTTATATTTAAAAGAAAATTATAATCCAAGAAATAGTAAAAATAATTCAATAAACTTACTTTTGAAATGCCAAACACATTTCCTCCAATAATAATTCAGCTGATTCACACGACATAATATTGATTTGACTAGTTTGTCATCCTTCACTCCCTGCAATGTTCTCCAAGGTGTGATAGCCATATCATCTGGAAGTTGCTTCATTTCAAGACTTGTCTTACCGTTGGTGCATATTATGGGTTTAGACATTTTAACCTTCTGATTTTTTATGGCAATATTCTCCCACTTGTCAAAAATATCATCAATCAATTCCCATATTTCCCAAATTCTAAATGCGAATTGGGAAATTTATCCATGCCTCTGAATAAATGTGAATTTAATTTGTCACCTTTTGAATTGATTTTATCCTCAATTTGATAACATGTTTCCATGCATCATTCCTTTTGAAAGCTTAGGTTGGCTTTTGTCTTATCCCCACCACATTTTTTTACAAATTCATTATGAATAAATGTGACCCTTTGGATGAAAGTCATAGACATTATATACTCATTATCTGCATTATGATCCCATGCCAACAACTTTGCTTCTGTTTCTGATAAACCAGCATAAATGATGCATCTCACTGTTTCAAAAAGAGAGTTATTGGGATATTGTCGTGGCGGAAAAAGTCGTTTGTGCAGACACAACTGACCTCCCTAGGAGTCTAAACTCTCTAGCGACAAACAAGACAAAATGGAGTGATCTTTCTCTAAATATACCTTTTAAAACATGAAAACTACAAGTGTTTAGGCTTACCTTATTCCAAAACGCGGTTGTTGTAGTCCGTCCTTGCCGATCCGGATGAGCTCCTCCTTCAAGTCAATTCCTGCAACCACAAACAATCAAACAATTACCAAGCACTTGCATTTCATATAATAAAACATATATTCAACATGCAGACCAAGGAGCACATGAAATAACTCATTAACACAAGCTATTGAGAAAAATAAACCAGTTTGTATTAATAACGAAACAAAGAAACTCTTACAACCTGGCCTTGGTGTTGTGCAAGTTCCTCCCAGGGTCCATCAAGGGTTTTCCTCTACTTTGACAAAGCTCACCCACTTCCAAGTAGAATCAAGCAAAGACAATCTCTCCTCACAAGGTTCTAAATGGGAGTCCTAATTCCTGCAGCATTTACCCAAAGAAAATGTATAGCTCCAACCTCCTCTCCCTCTGGCTCAATGTCTTTATTTATAGTGCTGTAAAGAGGTTATTCAGGTCCACCATCAATGGGATAATCCCCCTCTTTGGGTGGGATAGCTCCCTTATTGATGGGATAAGTTCCCCCTTAATAGAGATACATGAACCAACTGGAGGCGCATCCAATTCATCAAACCGACCTCTAAAAAGTTCTAGAAGTAACCACAAGTAACTTTTTTAAGATGAAACTCGCGCATTTTGCCTTTTACAGAAGGACGCACCTGTCCCTTAACATACAGAGCGTCCAAGGACGCACCTTTTGTGAACATAGTCAGCGTCCCCGCAGGTAAGGCTAGAGAGAACCTGCGACCCCAGAGATAAACATATTTTTTACAAGACTTTCTCTCTTCTTTGAGTTTGAGATGGATAACAGAGGCATAAGACTTGCCTAAGAGGGTAGCATGACTGTTGATTTGAGCCATACTAACTGTAAGTAGTCAAGGTGACATTTTTTAGTGTAACAGATTGCCCCCTAAAGTGCGAAGCCTGGAATAGATTTAGGGTTTTGTAATTCTAGGAAGGGTGAAGCGCTTTATCATTTCAAGGATTGTCTTGTGGATGCCCTGGTTGGAACCTGCAATTTTCAACACAAAATACATGTATAAGATTATATCATCACTGAGGTAGGCATTCCCATACTCAGATTCAAAACTTTAACTAATGGACTAACTATTCTGATACAGGAATGATCTTGCAGTACATCATTTTTATAGACTTTTGTAGACACAGTATGGACGTAGCCATCTGTTTATGATTAGTCTACATAGATAATGAATACAAAACTCCTCGCAGCCTGGATGGTAGAAACTAGATCCAAGGTCTTCACTTCTACTTCCCGAATTGGTACGATTCTAGCCATGTGATTAAATGATTTGATGTCGAACATGTTAGAAACCACTTGATTACCAGTTGATGATGTAAACTGTTAACAAGCGTGAGAGAGACCACCAGTAATGTCAATGGTTCTCAAAGTACCAAGCACAACCCGTGAAATGTGAATAGATGTTTTGATGTCGAACACTTCACGGAATCCTTTGATCGAAAGTCAATGATGTAAACTGACGTCAAAGGCGAGAAACCTGCCATTGATGCATGCAGACTTCAAGGTACTGTCGATTCCTAAGTCATCTTTCTAGATAATGTGTCGATGTCGATAGAAAGCGACCCGTTGCAGGCAAGCCTGCAACACGAAATCATTGTTCAAGTTGAAGAAATGTTGCTGTAAGGACTGACTCAGGGATGGTCAAATGGATGACAAGTATTTTGCAGATGAAAGTTTTGCTTGCAGACCTCTTGAACACATAACGACACGACAGATGGCTTGGTGACGAATAACTCAAAGTTAATCCCCGAACCCGGTTAAAGACTTTCAAAGTGGTTTGATCAACTGTGAGGTAAAAGATTTCCCAACCCAGGTGAATGAAAAAGTGTCGTGTTCAAGAGTGGTAATAAAGTTTCTTTTGAGACAAAAGGTAACAAACAGGTTCATTCTTCTCTCTTTTCCCCCACCATTTCTGGCAAGTACCTCTTTATTTTTAACAAGCTTGATGAGGATAACATATGCTTGATTATAAGCTCATCCTTCGGACGAGTCCAACCTAGTTTAAATTCGAACCCTAGGAAGGAGTGGTTCGTTCCTGTTTGTAATTGAACAGGTCCTCTACTGTAAAAGTTTAACGAGCCCAGTATAGGAGAAACTCGGCGTTTTTCAATTTTAGAGAGTCTGAAAAACAAAAGAAGACTCCACGTTGAACTTTTTCGTATATTTGTGTCCCTCAAGCCCGAAAAAGTATAAAATAATACCTGGGGGAACCGCTTAGTCTTGCGACCAAGGAGTACTTTCATGATTAGTGTCTCTGACCTGAAAAGTAAAAAGTGATCAAGGACACGTCGTTTTATTTCCGTATCGAGTTTGAAACGACAAAAACCCGGCAATCTTTTCCTGATTTTACGGTCAGAAAAGAGCTATAAGGGGACCGTCTTTTAATTCCGTTTTAACGAGTGTAAAAGAAACGCTCGGCAATCTTTTCATATTTTAGGAGTCTGAAAAGGGCTTAAAAGAGAACTCCAAGGTTTCACTTTTTCGTAAGTTTTAACGAGTTCGAAAAAGGGATAAAAATGTACTCATATGGCCGACTTTCAATTTAATTTACGAGCAGGAAAAGACGGAAAGAACTCGGCATTTTCATTTGTTTTACGAGAATGAAAGATAGCAAAATAATCTCGGTATTTTCATGAGTTTAACGAGTCTTGAAAATAACTGAAAGTGACTCGAGATAGGTTTCATTTTTACAAAAGCTTGAAACAGATAAAAACTATGCTTTAAAGTAGTTTCATTTTTTCACAAGCTTGAAACAGAGAGAAAACTGTGCTTGATGCCCCCTAAGCATAACTGCTAGAGCGCATGCCCCCCAGCTTCATTTCATTCAACCAGTTGGATGAAATGAAGGTTGAGTTACGAGATCAGTGAAAGACTTGACCTAAAACTGTAACAAAATTATGCAAAAAACTAAAATAACTAACCTAAATATACAACTTAACATTTACGAGATCGAGTCAAACTCTCGACTCAGGTAGAGGAGGATTTGTTTCATTTTTTAACGAGCTTGACACAGGAAAAGAACTGTGCTCGGATTCGGTTTCATGTTTATGCAAGCTTGAAACGAAAAACTACGCTTGTTACAGTTCACATGCCCCCAGCATAATGACGCAAAACGAGGTACATGCCCCCCAAGCTTCATTGCATTCAATGAGGTGGATGGAATGAAGCTTTACTTTCAAGATCTTGGAAAGACTTATGGGAGTTGTTTCATTTTTTAGTGAGCTTGACACAAGACAAGGAACTATGCTCATAACTACTCTCTACAATCTACCTAACAAAAACTTTACTCTAAAAACCTTGATTCATTTTTTAACGAGCTTGACACAAGACAAGGAATTATGCTCTAAAATCCTTGATTCATTTTTTAATGAGCTTGACACAAGACAAGGAACTATGCTCATGACGACTCTCGACAATCTACCTACTTAACCTACCCTTGTTTCATTTTTTAACGAGCTTGACACAAGACAAGGAACTATGCTCAAAAATTTCGCATGCCCCCAGTATAATGATGCAAAACGAGGTACATGCCCCCCAGACTTCATTGCATTCAACCGGCTGGATGAAATGAAGGTTTACTTTCAATATTTAACTTGAAAAGGGAGTTGTTTCATTTTTAAAGAGGTTGACACAAGAAAAGAACTATCCTCATACCTGATTCATTTTTTAACGAGGTTGACTCAGTAACAGGAACTATCCTCAAACCTGATTCATTTTTTAATGAGGTTGACTCAGTAACAGGAACTGTCCTCAAACCTGATTCATTTTTTAATGAGGTTGACTCAGTAACAGGAACTGTCCTCAAACCTGATTCATTTTTTAACGAGGTTGACTCAGTAACAGGAACTGTCCTCAAACACACTTACTTTCTACAATCTACCTACATGTCCTAAAATCTAGCTGATTCATTTTTTAATGAGGTTGACTCAGTAAAAGAACTGTCCTGATGCTAGCCTATTTCATTTTTTAACGAGGTTGATACAGGAAAAAACTATCCTCGTACACACTGATTCATTTTTTAACGAGGTTGACACAGTAAGAGGAACTTTCCTCACACTCCTTGTTTCATTTTTTAACGAGGTTGATACAAGAAAAACTATCCTCGCAGCACCCTGTTTCATTTTTTAACGAGGTTGGCACAGGAAAAGGAACTATCCTCGCCATCCAATTTCATTTTTTAACGAGGTTGAGAGAGGAACAAACTATCCTCGTACACACTGATTCATTTTTTAACGAGGTTGACACAGTAAAAGGAACTTTCCTCGTCAACTCCTTGTTTCATTTTTTAATGAGCTTGACACAAGACAAGGAACTATGCTCATGACTTCCAGTTTCATTTTTTAACGAGGTTGAGATTAGAAGAAACTATCCTCACTACATCCAGTTTCATTTTTTAACGAGGTTGATACAGGAAAAAACTATCCTCGCAGCATTGATCATGGCTTCCAACTGGAGGAAAGACATGTCAATGGACACACCTTGATCATGGCTTCCAAGAGGTCTTCATCCGAAGGAAGAATACTTCTTGGGAAGGAACACATGTCAAGGGACTCAAAAGGGATAAGAACATCGTGTTCAAGTAATCCCATAGAGTTTTCCATGTCAATTACCGGAGCTAAATCAAAGGAAGATGAGCAAACAGTGAGAGGCTCACTTACATCGGTAACTGAAATCATGGGACCGGTTGCCACATAATTAACCCGTGGCAGGGTAGATACCACTTTATAATCAGGAACATTCAGGGGTGTCATATTATTCGTAGTTGAAAAAAGACTAGGGAACGAAAGCTGGTCTACAGTCACAATACTGCCATTGTGAGGGAAAGACATCACGCGAAAGAGTGTCGATACGACAGCTTTCATTGCATAAACATAGTCTCGCCCAAGGAGTAAATTGAAATCCAAGGGACCTCGAACTACCATAAGATCAACACAAACAGTTTTACCTTCCAAGGTAATAGAAAACTTAGGAAGGATCCCTAAAGGTTCACTAATTGTTCTGTTAAAAGCTTTCAGATTCTGCGTAATAGGCGCAAGCTGAGGGGAACCCAAAGCTTTCCAAACAGCTGAGGATAAAATACTAACAGAAGCACCTTCATCTACCTGAGTACGATGTATGTCCCTACCACCAGCCTTGACAATGATTTGGAAAGGGATGGAGGAAGGAAGACGAGGTTCTGTCAGTCTATTCTAATCAAAGGAAAAGACCTCAGTACTTGGAGGGGGTTCTGTAGAAACAGGTGAAATGCCCCCCGGCATAGAAGAATCCGATGTAACAAGAAGAACATCAGCGGTATGAAATTTACTCTCGAAAAGGAGAGTGTGATCGACCGAATGTGAAATTGAATCGACCACTTGATCAACTAATGGATCATCAACCTGAGTGACATGAGTTTCACTCTCCAATGGGAGAGTGTGATCGACTGTACTTGAATTTAGATCAATCACTCCGTTAGTTGACGGTAGGTTGGGAGAAAGTTTACGGTAACCAGTTGGAAATTCTTGCTGTGGAACAGTAAGGTTTTCCAACAATGTTGAGGCTTCATCCATGTGAGGGCAAATGTGAGTTTGATGACTCCCTTTGCATAACTTACAAGGAAACCTAACTTTACCCTTTTTCCCAGGAACCTGACTATCACTGGTTGATGGATCAACGGAAAGTTGATGGGATTTTTCTGACCATACTTCCAAGACCTTTGGAATACCAGGACAATTGACAAGGAAGTGGTCACCCTTACAAAGCCTGCAAGGGTATTTGGGTTTACGATGCATGTCGGAATTTTCCTCAACACAACTAACACTTACAGCCATGGTTGGTTGGTTGACTTCTTTCTTATCTTGCTTCTTCTTCTTCTTCTTCTTCTTCCCTTTCTTCTTCTTCTTAGCCTCCTGGTTACTAACATCAAGGCTTTTACCAGGCGAAGAGGAAGAAATGGAGGAAGAAAAATTAGGCGAAGAAGGTAAAGGGTCAACAGAAGGTTGGTGATGTTGAGATGGTGAACTCTGTTGACGTGAAGCATCCGGTTGAGATGGAACAATTGGAGTATTTTGGGCCAACGAAGTTGAAAATAACCATATCGGTAAACCTATTGTAAATCCAGGTAATGACAAAGTAGCCATATAAGGAGGACCAACATTTCCAAAGTAAGGAAAAGTACTAGGATTCTCATTAGGAGGGGTTCCTAGGTTGATAAATTCCGGAACATTTGCCATTATATTCAACTTCAGTGAATTTTATTAACAATTTAAAACTAAAATTAACAATTCACAATTCACACTTAACAACTAAAATTCACAATTCACACCTATGGTCTCTAAAAGTAAAAACAAACAAATTAACACGCGCTATCAAATCTAGGAGTCAAACCACACACAAACAGTAAGCTCTCCGGACCGAAAACACTAGTTGGTGATGAAGCCCAAACTCGCAGAATTCAGTACAGAAATGGAGGGTGGAACAGTTACCCCGGCAACCTGCTTCATGAATAGACCGGCACAAGTTCCTCCACTTTAACCGTCTCGAAGTGAAGTGAACCCCCCGGAAAATCCAAGTGAGTATAACCGACGTCTGCTCCAGGTACAGTGGGACCTTCCCTCCACCGTCACCTCGGTAGAACCCTAAAGATTATGGTCACTAAGGTCACCAACAGTAACAAATACACCTGGGGGAACAGTCTAAACTCCGACAGCACGCAAGGGCAGAGTAGCAAGCTCAATCCCCTTACCGGCTCCTTGACAACAATCCAAGGTTTACCGATAAGTGACCCTTGGCTCCTCGACAATGGTTAATCCGAGGTTTACCGTTTGTAATACGTACTGTCTGGCGTCGTTCCCAACGAGGGGGGAATGATCCCCTCACTGGTTCGGACACGAGCTCGTGCTTCTCCTTTAAGAGGAGCTTTCCCAGAGTGCAATTGAAACAATTGGATTTATTCTACTCAAGATAAACTATCTGTTTGGTTTTGTAGTCTTGGAGAGTTAAGTACTCACCTACTCCAAGACCCTAGCCTAAGCTATGTTGGTGTTTCAGAGCCCTAGAAATGTAAAAATTACTAGATGAATTTTAATTAAGCGTTGTGTTATTAAGGCTGTTATTACTCAAATGGGTAAATGGAGATGAAACCAATGGTGTTATGACCCGACTCAACTGAATGCAATCGAATATGATAATGCAATCCTTTCAATTCGATGAATCCTAACTAGAGTAAGGAGAGAGTTTCCATTCACTTCCAACAATGCAAAAAATTGATCATTAAGAGAAAATTTAACAAATTCTCTAATGCACTAATTTCATCAAGAAAAACTAATGCAAATCAATTCCAAACCAATTTTTATTTTTATTTTTGTGTAAATTCAAATCAAAGAAAGCTGATCTAAATCTACGATTGATTTTTCAGAATGTAAACTATGCAATTGTAATCTATGCACAATTCACATGAAAAGTATGCAAATGTAATCTATGCACATTTTTCATTCATATTCTGAAACTGAGAACTCTAATTATGCAAATGTGATCTATGCAAGAGAATCCTCAAACACAAGATGATTCTAATGTAATCTAAGAACCAATCAAGTGCAAGTCGAGAAAATTGGGTGAGAGTTCCAAAGATCAAAACATAAAAACACTCAAAGGTGATTAACACTCATACACAATTTAGCCCCCCCCGGCGAATGAGGGGGAAATTTTTTTGCAAAAACAGAAGCAAAAAGATACAAAATTGTGAAAGGACTGAGACAAACCTCCAAGTAATGACCAAAGGAAATCAAATCAAGAATTTCTCAAGAAAGAGACTCAAAACACCCAATTGATGAAAGCTAAAAGTAGGAATGCTAATGAAACTAGTTCAGGTGAAAAATTTTTGACAGGGTACTAAAGGATCTAGGCAGAAAACACTAAGAAAAACCAAAATCTAAAAGCAATTAAAGCAAAAATGGAGTTTTCCTAAATTTTTACAGGAAGACGCAGGCAACCCGTTAGAACAGGCGCGGGCCCGCTCTGTGCAAACGGAAACAGCGCGTCCAAAGACGCACTGTGCAGTACTCAGAGGGTGCGTCCTTCTGGAAAAGTTAAGAAAAACCAAATCTAACTAAATCTAAAGCTAAGCCACCCAAATACTAATTCTCACAGTCAAAAACCAGAAAATAAAAATGATTTTCTCAGAGCAAAGTTCACACAAAGGAAAAGACTTTCACATTAATGGATCCCCAGCGGAGTCGCCAATTTGTCGTGGCGGAAAAAGTCGTTTGTGCAGACACAACTGACCTCCCTAGGAGTCTAAACTCTCTAGCGACAAACAAGACAAAATGGAGTGATCTTTCTCTAAATATACCTTTTAAAACATGAAAACTACAAGTGTTTAGGCTTACCTTATTCCAAAACGCGGTTGTTGTAGTCCGTCCTTGCCGATCCGGATGAGCTCCTCCTTCAAGTCAATTCCTGCAACCACAAACAATCAAACAATTACCAAGCACTTGCATTTCATATAATAAAACATATATTCAACATGCAGACCAAGGAACACATGAAATAACTCATTAACACAAGCTATTGAGAAAAATAAACCAGTTTGTATTAATAACGAAACAAAGAAACTCTTACAACCTGGCCTTGGTGTTGTGCAAGTTCCTCCCAGGGTCCATCAAGGGTTTTCCTCTACTTTGACAAAGCTCACCCACTTCCAAGTAGAATCAAGCAAAGACAATCTCTCCTCACAAGGTTCTAAATGGGAGTCCTAATTCCTGCAGCATTTACCCAAAGAAAATGTATAGCTCCAACCTCCTCTCCCTCTGGCTCAATGTCTTTATTTATAGTGCTGTAAAGAGGTTATTCAGGTCCACCATCAATGGGATAATCCCCCTCTTTGGGTGGGATAGCTCCCTTATTGATGGGATAAGTTCCCCCTTAATAGAGATACATGAACCAACTGGAGGTGCATCCAATTCATCAAACCGACCTCTAGAAAGTTCTAGAAGTAACCACAAGTAACTTTTTTAAGATGAAACTCGCGCATTTTGCCTTTTACAGAAGGACGCACCTGTCCCTTAACATACAGAGCGTCCAAGGACGCACCTTTTGTGAACATGGTCAGCGTCCCCGCAGGTAAGGCTAGAGAGAACCTGCGACCCCAGAGATAAACATATTTTTTACAAGACTTTCTCTCTTCTTTGAGTTTGAGATGGATAACAGAGGCATAAGACTTGCCTAAGAGGGTAGCATGACTGTTGATTTGAGCCATACTAACTGTAAGTAGTCAAGGTGACATTTTTTAGTGTAACAGATATTCATCGATCAATTGTATTCTAGCCTCTACTAAATTATTCCCTCCAATTACATAATATTTTTATCCAAAACACCGTTTTCTCTCAAATGCCTCTTTGTTGGGAACTTGATTTGGATCAACAAGAACCACATAATTCACCACATGTGCATATGGATTGTACCTGAACAATGTTTTCAAAATATGGACATGTAGTTGATGTGCCTTTTTAATTTGATATTGAGATTGTCCTTCATTTGGCCCATAGAATTGTCTGACATTAAGGTGAAATGTTTTGTCACCATTAATTAATTATCATTCATCAAAGTGATCTCGAATGGCATTTTTGTTTTTTCTTTAATAATGTCATCCTCTAAATCAGCACCTAGTGTTATGATTTCTCTATTTCTCTTAGATATTTCACTTTGATCTTCACTAGTGCCCATGATTTTTACAGATTGACCAAATTTTGATTTCTTCTTCTTACAGGTTAACATATTTTCTTCTAGATAAACAAACTCCTCATCGTCAACTAGAAGAGAGACATCTATGGCCTTTTTTTTTGGTTTTTTATTTATTTTCTCCTTTTGAACAACAGTTCTAATCTCCTCCTCACTAATGGTAACATGTTTTTCAGCTTCAGCGTCAGCTTCCACATCTTCAAAAGCAATATGTTTAGCTTTACTAGATTGACCCACCTTAGTGATTTTTCGTTGATCCTCTATATGTATTATTGTAGTGTCATGAGTTATTACTCTTTGCTTCATTCTCCTTTCTTCTTCTATCTCTATGTGGAAATTGTGGAAATCCTATCAAACAAAATACAATATGTCAGTGATCAATAATTTATAAAAAAAAAAATTAATGATCCTTACAATAATGCATAACACATAAATATAAATGAACATACTTACAATGTTATTTGCAATGTTGGTTGTGATTTCTTCAGACAACTGTATAGATCCTTCATATGTCTCATACTTGACCTTTGAGAGATGATATCTAACATTTTCATGTGTCTTGGGAAATTTTGTAAGAACATAAACAGTGTCTACATTCAGCACCAAACATATGTCCTGTACTCTGCCCATCACCTTATATGGTTCATCAAAGTTAATCATATCACAATATAAATAGATATGTATATCTTCATCGCTTTCACTATCTTTAACATGCCATGTAAATTTTGTTTTATTTATTTCTCGTGCATTCCTCCATTATGAAATAACCTTGAATATATTGACGGGTCAGTTGCTTGAACTTTATGATGTTTCTCAGTTCGGGTATGTTCAACGGTATTCATAGAATGTTCAGCTGTAACTTTAGATGATGTAATTGTTCTCCTTATGCTAGGCACATTCACGGAGACCTTCTTTGATGTCATCTTCTTGATATATATATATATATATATATATATATATATATATATATATATATATATATAATATATATATATATATATATATATATATATATATATATATATATATATATATAGATATATATATATATATTAGTTAATTAAAAAAACACATATTAATTAAACAATTTTAAAAAAAATTAACAAAAATTTTACTTTTTTTAAATAATGCGGGTCGAAGGCCCACGGGCAGGCCTGTCTGCAGACCTTCTCCCTCCCACTGGACCAAGGGGTCAATTGGCTAAAAAATTTATATTGTTTAAAAAAAAATGTTTAAAAAAAAAGCAATAAATGTAACTATGTTTTAATAGAATAGTTTTTTTTTTTTGCAGGAATTGAAATGTCCCAAAAAAAAAATTAACACTATTTTTTTCATTTCAAAGCCCTAAAATATATATAATTTTTCTTATTTTTTCTCCTAAAAATTCTACAAATTTGAGTTTTTTCGTCTTCTTCACTATAAAAGTATAAAAAAAATAGAGTTTTTTATGTGGTTTTTTCCATAAAATATGATAGTGTAAATGAAACTTCAAAATAATAATAATAATAATAATAGTTTTGGAGAATAAAAATCATAAAACAACAAGTTTTCCCCAAAATCCTCTTTAAATAGTCAAAATAGAAGGAAAACTAACCTTTGAAATGTGAAAAACTCTCGTTGAATGTGTTATCGATGACAATGCAACTCCTCCACAAAATTGCTCCAAACTTTTTAACAAAACCCAGAAGACTTGATGTGATGTAACGAATATAAAAACAATGAAAGTATTATATAACGAAGATTGTAGGATTGTTTTAGCGTTTCTCTAATGTGGGATTAAAATTAAAATTAAGAAAAATAATATATAGTTAATATTATAGGTTTAGATTAACTTTTATTTAATGTGGGATAAAAAAATAAAATATTAATTATAAAAATTAATTTGGTTACGTAGCAAATGTTAAATAATTTAAATAAGAATGTTATTTTAATTTCGAAGGAATGCATTACACGAAAATTTTTGTGGATATTTTGAATAGAAAGTAGGGTGAAAATTTTCAAGACCAAAAGTTTAATAAAGTGTTTTCAAATAAATTTTAAACGAAAATTTTGGAGGGAAACATTTTAGCAAAAGTTTTTTTTTTGGGGGGGAGACTTTGGAGGGAAAAATTTCAATGGAAAATTTTGGGGGGGAGGGGTCAGGACTTTAGAGAGAAATTTCCAAACTCTAAGCTATAAATTGTCATTGGGAGAGAGTGCATTTGTATCATTTGACATCTTTCATTTTAAAGTCATGGATTCTTCTGATAGTGAATTTTTTCTTTCTACAACATCAACATCTTCGTCACGCAACAACTCTATTTATATTGATAAATATAAAATTGATTCTTCCACTATGAATAGAGAGTCAAATTTTCCACTTGGTCCTAATCCTAGGGATGATGAGAGCACCATTGATGAAGGGCAACAAAAAGAATTTCTTGTAAATAGAGAGTCAATTTTTCCACTTAGCCCTAATCCTAAGGATTATGAGAGCACCACTGACGAAGGGCAAGATGAAAATTTGCCAGTAAATAGAGAGTCAAATTTTCCACTTAGTTCTAATCCTAAGGATTATGAGAGCACCATAGATGAAGGGGGGGATAAATAATTTCCAGAGTCAAATTTTCCTCTTAGTCATAATCCTAAGGATTATGAGAACACCATTGAGGAATGGGAGGGGAAGGATGAAGAATTTTCATTAAATAGAGATTCAAAGTTTCCACTTATTCCTAATCTTGAGGATTATGAGAGCACCACTGACGAAGGGGACGATGAAGAATTTCCATTAACTATAAATTCAAAATTTCCACTAACTATAAATTCAAAATTTCCACTTAGTCGTATTCTTAAGGATTAGGAGACCACCACTGATGAAGGGAAGCACGAAGAATTTCCTAAAAATGATATTTTGACTATGAATAGAGAGTCATATTTTCAACTTAGCCCCAATCCTAAGGATTATCAGAGCACTAGTTATGAATGGGAGGATGAAAAGTTTCTTGCAAATGATAATTTTAGAGGCACATATGTGAATAATGCATTTTCTCTAAGTGAGTGTTTCAAAGGCACTCATGGTGATGACGAATTGAATCCTCCAAGGTAGGATTTCAAAAGCACAGGTGAAGATGGTGAAGAATTTCGTCTGAGTCAGGATTTCAAAAGTGCAGATTATGGTAGTGAAGAATTTCCTTCAAGTGAGGATGGTAATGAATATTTTCCAAGCAATAACGGTGATGAATTTCCTAACTATATTTAGAATGATCATAGTGAGGATAATATTCCTCCTAATGATTATGAAAATTCTTCTACAGGGAGTAATGAAATGATGGATACATTGCAAGAAAATATTTTATCTAGGAGTAGCAGTAGAGCTTTCCATATCGATCCAAAATATTCCAGTTATACAAGGCTTAGGACAGAATATCTCACAAGAAGAAGTTATATTGGTGATCTAATTTCAAGTGAATGTTGTCAAAAGGATTGCTTGAAACATATTGATCTCAAATTTGCTTTGGAGAAAAGAAAGAGATATTTGTCAATGAATAAAAGCATGCAAAAATCATATTTAGTGGGTTGCATGCAATCTGCACTAGCAGATTATGATTATCATATTGGAAATGTATTGCTCTGTAGAAAGACTTTGAAAATGTTGCATTCAATTGGTAAATTTCGATTGTCATGAATCCAAGAAAGACTGGAAAAATATCCCAAGTTTTATTCAGAAGTACGTTATAGACGAGAGGTTGGGTCATTAGCAAAGACTGCAATGTCATGGATGAAATACTTTTTTTCAAAGCATGGAGTGTGTATGCGAAATAAAGACATAATACATATTCCAGATAATTTCTCAAGATGAAAAATCTACAGCTTATACAAATAATATGCAGAAGATGTTCAAGGAAATGGTAATTTTATTACATATTCATATTTTACAATGATATGGGAGAACAAATTCAACAATGTTTGTATTCCTAAGAAGACAAGGATTGGGGTTTGAAGTACATGTGATTCTCTTAAATCAAAAAGTGATAAATGTCAAGGGGCATAAAGAGGTATGCATTCATCGCATTATATTTAAAAATTGGATAGTTACCAACTATGAAAATATATTTATTAATAGGTTTCTTTTGTTTTATGTGCAGATTCCATTATCAAAGCACTTCAAGTGACATCGCAATAAGCAAACAAGTGAAAAGAAAAAATTGTATAAGCATCGAAAGAAGTGTTATGATCATCCAAATAGATATTTGGATTTGATAGTTGATGGCATAGACCTAAATAAAACACTTCTTCCACATTTTGTCTACACACCAAAAAATTTACAGGAGGAAAATTTTATTCAGTTTCACTTGTTTGGTTGTATGGTCTTTAATGGGAAGATGTTGCCAAGGGTTTACTTCACAACTCCAAATATTCATAATGATGCAAATCTGACCATAACAATAATCTATGATGTGATTTCTTATTGGTTCGGTATTCTTCCTACAATTAGACAACACGAGTCGTGAAAACAAAAATCAAGTTGTTTTCAGATATCTAAACATGCTTGTTGAATTGGGAATTTTTAAAAAGGTAAAGGTTGGTTTCCTTCTTGTTGGGCACACTCATGACCATATTGATCAGATGTTCAGTCGTTTTTCAGTAAAATTGAGGAGGAAGGATGTTGAGATCTTGCCATCATTAACTAAATGTATTAAGAAATCGTACATTCCACAACCTATTTTTCATGTGTTGGAAGAAACTATTGACATGCGAAGGTTTATTCTAGGATCCAGTGGTGAGGAGAAATGCATTGGACAACTTAATAACATTAACTTCCAGCATCAATTTCGTATCAAAAAAATTGATGGGAAAACACTTATATGGGGCAAAAAGTATTCAATTGTTGCAGTGGGGGTCGTCATCGGGTTTAGCATTTTTGAAGTTCATTCCAGATCATCCAATAATTTCATCAAAGATATTTTTATTATAATCAGTAGTTGAACTCCATAATACACAAAGGCATAATAGAGATACAAATTATTCTAAATGCTTGGAATAAATTAAAATATGTATTAGAGATGCAGAGAAGAAAACCCTAGAGACAGGAGAGAGATTTTGGCTGCAGCAAAAGATCAGTGGGCGGAGATCTGTTGTAGGAGGCTGCTCAAGCAGTGCCTGCATACAAAGATGCGTGAACCCTAAATTTCTTCTTCGGGAGGATGGGTTTAGGGTGTGCATGAGGAGAAACGGCCGACATAGGAATCTGCTGCACAGAGCAACATCTCCATGGCCACAGGAGGGGGCCCTGATCATGACCCTCCCCTTCCTCTTGAGCTATCCATGTTTCGGACTCTGGTAGCAGCATGCAATAAATAGCCAGCAAATGAAAACCAGTAGAAGTTTGTCAAAAGAATGGAAACCATCCCCACAGTAGCTTTGTTGACTGAAGAACCCTGCAGATCGGCTTTGAACTTAGCAGAACGAGGACTTATTGGGAAATTCCCCGGGCTGTGGCCCTCGCCTAAAGTTATAGATGCATGGGTGCAAAGGAATTAGCGGCCTCTTGTCAAGGAAGGAATCAAAAGTCATTTCGTCGAAAAAGGCTTCTTTGTCTTCGTATTTGAATCAATAGAGGACAAGAATCTCATATTTAGAAATGGCCCATATTTCATGGGCCCCCAGGGTTTGTACCTGAATCAATGGACATCGGACTTCGATCCAAATCAGGATGTACCCTCGGCTATTCCCATTTGGGTGCGCTTGCCTCATTTACCATTGCACTGCTGGAATCCCAAATCCTTAGAAACCATAGGCAATAAACTCGGCAAATACATTGATCAAGAAGAAAGGAGGGATCAGTACTCCTACGCGAGAATCTGTGTAGAAGTTGACTTGGAGGAAGGCCTCCCTAAAGCTATAAATCTCACAGTGGCTGATTGGTCTCACATTCAAGTGTTAGATTACAAGAAACTCCCATTCAAATGTCGACACTGCCATGGCTATGGGCACTTTTCCAGGCATTGTAAAAAGAAATCAGAGGAGGAGGTCGAGAACTTGAAAGGAGAATAATGGACACAGGTTCAGAAATCAACATCAGCTAAGCAGAACAACAGAACCAAAGGGAAAGGAGTGTCCATGGGGAGCGGTGCCCCACCCTCAGCATAAGGGGAGGGGAGCTCAATCCCTCCAAGACCAGACATTTCCACCAAACCCTTTGAAATACTCAGTACACCAGAAAAACTCCCAAATCCAGCAAATGAAGAGGACGAACAGCAGGCCACTACTATGGAAGAAGATAAAATACAGGAGGAAATAGGCCCTCTCCAAATCGAAACCCCAAGAGGTGCCCCTAGCCCCCCATCCTATGTAGATATGACAAGGAAGAAGATTACAGAGATCTTTGGATCCTCGGAAGATGAGACAACTGAGAGGCCTTTGAAAAGAGTTGGGAGGAAATCTCATAGAGAGGCAAGAGAAGAAGAGGCGGAGAGACAAAAAATGCAAGGCAACCAGCCCACGATTGAGATGTCCATCGACAAAAATACTAGAACCAGGCCTCCCAAGGGAGGTACTGCCCCCCCTCTGCTAGTAAATAATGTGATTAGTCTCTTGGAACTGCAGAGGTCTGGGGAATCCCTTAAAAGTTGAAGCAATGAAGAACCTTCTAAAATCAGAACTTCCAGAGATCCTCATGCTCCAAGAGACTAAAATAGAAGGGGATGCCCTTCTTGATCTCAGCAAAGTAAAATGGAAAACAAAAGCTAGCAAAGCAGTAAGTGCAAGGGGTACATGCGGTGGGCTTGCCACCCTCTGGGAGGAAGACAAATTCCAACTTGAGAGCTCCTTCCAAACGCAGCATTGGATTTACACTGAACTCTAGCACCTTGCTAGCAAGATTACCTTTACACTCTTTAACCTTTACGTCCCTGTCCTCTATGCAGAAAAGAAAGATTGCTGGCAAACCCTATCCAACTTCCTTGACGCTTACTCCCCCAAGAATATAATTCTAGCAGGAGACTTCAATCTCATCTTCGACCCAAAGGAAAAAAGAGGAGGTACCAGTAGCAGGGACCACTTCCTTCCCTTCGTGGAAGACCTAATTCAGCAATGGGATTTATTGGACTTTAAGCCAAAAACAGGGCTATATACTTGGTCAAACAACAGAGTTGGGGCGGAGCACATATCAGCCAGGTTGGACAGATTTCTACTTCAGAGCACCTTCCTCTCCGAAAAGAAGATCATCTCCACCAAAATTCTGCCAAAGTTGACTTCAGATCATAAACCTATTCTTTTGTTGTTTGAAGAAGAAGAAAAATTGGGGCCCATCCCCTTCCGATTCAGCCCTCTCTAGTCAGACAGGGAAGGGTTCATGGACACAGTCAAGAAGGCATGGTCCACCCCTGTTCTTGGATCGCCCAGCTATGTGTGGGAACAAAAGCTAAAGGCCACCAAAATAGCCTTGAAAGAATGGATAAAAAATCCCTCTGACTCCCCCACTACGCATAGAAAGAAGAACATCAAGCAGTTGCTCGATTTGCAAATGGACATGGAGCAGCAAGACATTACCTGCTCAAAAATTCAGAATGAGCAAGAACTCCAAATCAGCACTCTACGCTCATTCAGAAAGGAGGAAGAATCCTTGAGGCTCAAATCACGTAACCTCTGGCTTGCGTCTGGAGACAAAAACTCAACCTTCTTCCACAAGCAAATCCGAACTTGACTTTCTAGAAACCACATTGTTGAAATCACCTCATCGGATGGGGCTGTCCTCAAAGACACAACTCTGTTAAAAGAGGCTGCAACCTCTCATTTCCAGCAGTTGTACAAGGAAGAAGGTGTAGATACTGATGAGGAATCTCAAGACTTCCTCACTCATGTTCCAAGACTGGTTAACGAGGAGGATAACTCAAGACTCCTGAAGCCCTTCACTCAAGACGAAATCAGCAATGTCATCTGGAAGATGGAACCAGACAAAGCTCCAGGACCCGATGGGTTCTCCATTCATTTCTATAGAATATGTTGGGACATCATCAAGGTCGATCTGTTTCAAATGATCAAAGGCTTCCTCCAAAAATCCAAAGTGGGAGGAAGCACAAACTCCACTTTCCTAGCGCTTATCCCAAAAGAAGCGAACCCGGTGGCGTTTGACTACTTTAGGCCAATATCGTTATGCAATGTGTCCTACAAAATTCTCACCAAGTTACTTGCAAATAGAATAAATTCATTGCAGGAAAAACTCATCTCTCCCAACCAAGGTGGGTTTGTCAAAGGCAGGCATATCTTGGACAATGTGATTTTGGTGTAGGAAATCATTCGTTCCAACCAAAAACACTAAGAGAAAGGCATGCTCATTAAGTTGACATGGCCAACACCTTTGACTGAGTAAGGCATTCTTTCCTCCTCCAAGTTCTTTTTGCTTTTGGTTTCAATTCTGATTTTATAAAGTTGATTAAAGCATGAATAGGAGAGCCTTGGATAACTCCTTTACTAAATGGCAGGGTAGCAAATTACTTCAAAGCCTTGAGGGGCATAAGGCAAGGTTGCCCATTATCCCCCTTCCTGTACATTTTGATGGCAGATTCCTTGAGCTAAAAGTTGACAGCAAAGAAGTTAAATGGGACACTCCCAGGCATCAGGGCGATAAAAGGAACAATACCAATCAACCACGCCTTGTTTGTCGATGACTCTCTCCTTATGGGAGGTGCCTCCATTAAAATAGCAAGGGCTTTCAACGATGTTATCCAAAGCTTCTGTAGAGTTTCTAGAGCTCTGGTCAATAGGAGGAAAAGCATTGTGTATGGTTGGTCGGTAGACCAGCAAACTATTCACCAGATTGCTCAAGCCCTGGGCTTCACAGGTTACGCCTCTTGGGACAAACTCAAGTACCTAGGTCTGCCTTTAACATTGGGAACCAGCAAGGCCCTTCACTGGATGGAAATTATCAGCAAAATCAAGGCAAAAATGACTACGTGGGGTGGCCAATGGCTTACCTCATCTGGGAAGCTTATCCTTGTAAAATTTGTTCTCTCCTCCCTTCCAATCTATCAGGCTTCATTTCTTTTAGCTCCAAAAATGATCACCGAACAACTATCTAAGCTGATTCGAAATTTCCTGTGGCAAGGAGGAAAGGGGAATCAAAAAAAAAAATCATCTAGTAAGTTGGGACATTGTGAAAAGGCCTCTATCAGAAGGCAGACTTTAGGTAAGAGATCTTGGCTTGGCCAATCTGGCTTTGGGAGGAAATATTCTCTGGAAAATCTTCTCAAATCAATGACATCCGGTAAGTCAAGTTCTAATTAAAAAATATCTGCATAGGCTCTCTATAAATAATATGGATGAAGGAGCTTCCTGCAAAGGAACCACTCTATGGAAGCTATGCAGCTGAGGTTGGGAGTTCTTTAAAGACTATCTCTACAGAATCCCTAGAAATGGAAAAAGAATTGGGTTGTGGGAAGACAAGATAATGGGCCTTCAACCCCTAAAATTTGCCCATGAAATTGCAGATTTGTATGACTGGCTTATTCAGAATGGCATCCACAAGCTGGCTGATATTTCCTCTTGGGATTCTAGTGGGAATTGGAGCGACTGGGCTTTCCACCACCTCCCTGATAGGCTGCTTCCTCAACTTCACCTCTTTCTAACTGCTATCTCAGGTCTGGCTCCAGTGCACCTTCATTCAAGGGACAAGTGGGGTTGGGGTAAGACTGGAGCTTACTCAGCAGCTCAGGGCTTTGCATCTCTCCAAGAACATCATCCACAGATCCACTCCCCTTTGCTTTGGCAGCATGTATGGGACCCCTTTGGCCTCCCAAAGATTAACTTCTTCAGCTGGATTCTCATGCACAGAAGGGTCCTCACTGGAGATAACTTAGTGAAACGTGGAATTATAGGACCCCATAGATGCCCTCTCTACTGTTCGGCTCAGGAAACAATTGAACATTTGTTCATTGACTGCCCCTTTACTCAAGAAGTATGGTCTCAAGCAATGCTTGGGCTCAATGCTCAAATACCAGTGCAGCTCTCAGTGGTTAGTCTATTCGCTTCCTGGAAAGAGTGCTCCCCTTACACACTGAAGAGAAAATCAATGTGGGCCAAAATATGGTATGCTATTCCAAAATACATCTGTTGGGAAGTGTGGTTAGCTAGGAATGAATCCATCTTCAATAACATATTACAAACTCCCAATGTAGTGGCTACCAAAGCCAAAGCACTGTTGTTGGAAACTTACGAGAATCGACCTCATAAGCAAGACAATGCACTCCTCCATGAAGAGATCAGCGAGCTCGATGAGTCCCTGAGGCATCCCAGTAATAAAAAGAATCCCTCCTTGCCCTACCCCAACCCAGAGTGGAGGCTTCGAACCTCTGAATTGGATTTCGAAAAGTGGTGGAAAAATTCGGGCAAAGTTACGATATTCTTCGACAAAGCCTCCATAGGAAATTTGGGGATATTAGGAGTAGGGGGAGTAATCTACTCCCTGGATGGGCACAAAAGAGATAGCTTCAATTAGTGCTTAGGACAGAGCACTAATAACTAGGCATAGATTCTAGGACTGCTCAAAGCTTGCCAGCTAGCCCAGGGGAACAAAGGAATAAACCTACAAGTCTTTGGGGACTCAGAAATCCTAATAAAAATACTCAACATAGGTGATCATCTTAATAACCCAATGCTCAACAAAACTCTTGAGAGACTAAGGAAAGTGTTGCAGAGCTTCACTACCACTTCATTCTACCACATCCTCCAAAGCCTAAACAAGGAAGCTGACACAAGGGCAAACATGGGTTGCCTCTTAGCCCAAGGAGCCCTATCAAAGAACAATGAAGCACCAGAATGGCACCCAATTCCTTAACATAGAATTCTGACCTGCGCAAGAACAGTCACTGGTGGCAATGACTCCTGGTTCTGCAGTTACCATGATTGCCCAAAAACCGGTGCAGGCTCACACTCTGTGGCAACTACAATATAACATTGGCATCATATTAATATATAGCTCGTTTTTGTGTCTCAGATCATATATTACAGAGATCGCATTATTCCAATGACTCGCTATGCCCTTAGACTCGTACATTTTTGTAGAGGCTCGGATCTTCTCTTCTATGGCCTGAATTAATACTCAGTGGCTTGTTTGATGTACAATATGGCATCGCTCTTATAGCTCTTCCATATCACAGCGGCATTTATTTTAAGACTCAGATCACATTATCCTGTAGCTCGCATGTAGTTTAGTGGCTTTACTTATGATGGCAACGCTTAGACTCTTCTCTGCTCCAGCAACAAAGTCAGAACCTTAAACCGTGCTAGGCTCTCTCATCGCTCTCATATAAGCAATGAGATAATGAAGCTGCTCAGAAAAATTTTCAAGATCAGAGGACACAGAGTGTTGCAGGACTGTCTAAGGGCACATGCAGGTCTCGCCTTATCCTAACAGAGAGAATCGGAACTGGAAAATATGTTGTCTCCCTTTTCTTTTGTAGGCTTTTGTGCACCAACTAAGGAATTCTTTGTAACCATGCCAAAGTGTTTAAGCTGGTTCCTCCTTGAATGGCCAATGGATCCAATCAGGCTCTGTTGAGACTGAGTCACCTGAAATCAATGGCTGATGCATTATGTAATAGTGGTGTTAGGCTCCAACCCAACCTTTTTCTATAAATAAAATTCAACCGTTCTTGTTATATATATATATATATATTAGAGATAGAAATGATTACTTTGATGTTGTTAATTCAGTTTGGTGGGTGTCTTTTTTCAATAATCAAAGTGATATAATTTAAGCATCAAGAAATAAAGATACACTTTTGAAGACTCCATTTATTTGGCCACAAAATATGTCAAATGAACATGAGAAAAGACACATTGTTTAACAACAAAAATCTCATGGTATTATTAATTCTCCACGGGTAGAGGAAAGAGAAATCTATATTCGTTCTCGAAGATCACGTGCACAACGTGAAGCCATGGAAGACCTTTACAGGGGTTATGTGCATGATCTTAAGGAGGGTTGCATGATAACAATGTTAGCAAATGGAGATCCACATGGCTATCCATTCTGGGTTGCTAATGTTATAAAGTTCATTAAAGAAAATGAAGATAGTACAGTTGTTGAAGTACATTGATATGTCACAAATACCCACCCATTCAATGGTCTGTACAAGCCAAAGATGGTAGTTGATAAACAAATTGACAGAAAGAGAAAAATAAAGGGTACAAATATAGATCATTGTCGCACTGATTCTTAAGAATTAAGACTATAATTGGTATGATCAAACAGATTCTTGAACTTGATGAGTATGTTCTTAAGTATGGTTTGTTATAGTCTTATAGTTATGTTGTTTGAGGATGGATGTGATATCTCTGAGATCCTGACCCATGACGAGAATTTTGGGTAGTCGCAACCAAGGTTTGAATGCAATTACAGTCAAGATGTTGATTCTTGGAAGCCTACTGGATATTGGAAGAAATTTGATCAAGTTGATGTGTTTAGTTCTGAAGACTTACAGGACTGTCAAGTGAATTATGTCCATTGGAGGTCAAGAATAGTAGAGCTAGTTTAAGTCGTGACCAAAATTGGTAGACAATTGTAGCTAATTTATATTTTCATCATCATCTGATTTGCTTATCAAACCAAACTCCTATATGTGTTTAAATTAAGACTACATAAACTCTTTATATGTGTGTGTGACTACCCATAGTGTAGAAGAACAATATTATTCTAATATTTTTCCTACGTAATATATCATCTTTCTTTGTGTGTGTAATTGGTGGGAGCATTTGATTCTTGCTTCATGCTCTAGTATGCATTTTGAAGTTTACTAATATGGTTGTGTCGAGTATTTAATTAGTATCAAGGCACAGGCCAAGCCTTGAGCAGGGCCCACTCAAGGCACAACCTCATGCCCATAAGCTTTTACTATTTTTTTACAAGTAAAATTAGAGTGGTATATTATATCATCATTGTTATTTATTTTTCATTGCAAGTATGTGAAATCTGCTTTTGGGTGGTGTGAGTTTTATTTTCAAAGTTTGTGGGAAGTTTTGTTTTTTATTATGTGATTTATTTTTAAATAATTAAAATGGATTTGTGGTATCTCATATGTAAGGGTTCTAAAAATAGTTACTGCAAAATTGAGTGATTAAAATAAAACCACCTCATTAATACCCAGTGAAACTAAGCTCACCTATAGGAAAGCCTAGTGACTGCAATGTCGTGTAGCTAAGTTGTATTGATAGGTATAGCCTTTTAAGAAACCTCAAACCCCTATTAATTCTCCTTAGGTGATCTGATAATGAGATCTAAGACAATGATAAGGTATTATAGACTTATGTGCATGGATGTGCCTATGTTATTTTATGCAATGGATAGATCAGATAGCGAAATACATAGACTTTGAAGCAGTAAAATTCTATAATAGACAAACACATAAAAGCACAGTAGATTTAATAAGAAGTTCACCCAATACTCCTGGGCTACATCTCCTAGTCCAGCCTTCAGTGGTGGCCTCTCTATTAACTCTTCAAATAGAGATTTTACAATAGTGAGCTCAGTTTGAGCCTCACACACAACAGATGCATTTACAAGAGCATCACTTGAATCCCTCAAGCTTCCTCTGAGTACATAGACTCCCTCACAGCTCTCAATCTCTGTCCTAACTCTATCTCGCATTTGCTTGCCACGTTGCCTCCCTGTTGCTCTCTGTCTGTGGCTTTTAAAGCCAACCGCGTTGCCTATTCATTTCATATCCTCGACTCTTAGTCTCCCCGGCCTCTGAATGCTTTGAATCCCTCTGCCAACGTTATACAATCATTTCTTAACGCATGGAGAGGAGGTGGCCACCCATTCCGCAGCGCTAGAGTGCCTCGGGTCTCTGAAATGCCTAGAATGGTCGCACTCTATTTTTATAGTGAAAATACATTTTAACAGATAAAGTCCACCAAAACTCAATATACCGAACTTCAAATTCCTTTAAATATGATTCATTCCCTTGTCGAGTCCGCCCACAGGTCGCTATCACATATCGAGAGGAACCATTCCTTTGTATTTTGGGAATACACAAAAATCATGAAAATACATTAAAAAGGGCTCTATTATGGACTTGAAATTGTATCAAATTTCCTTTATAATGCAATCGCATCTGATTTTCGCATGGTGTATTGATATCGGCTCCACTCCATTTTCCGACGTGATATCGCATATCGCACATGACCCCCATCGATTGTAACCGCTCCTCTACACAGTTCCGATGCGATGCGGCGATGCAATATATCGCAATCGCTCATTGCAATAACCCTTGTGCCATCGTAAGTGCTCTGCTGCATCCTCCGATAGCGATCTGGCGATGTAATATGGGTCGTTGATCTGCGCGCTTGATCGACGGTCCATATTAACTCCGTCATTCGTCGTCACCATATATATATGTGTTAAGTGTCGATCTCTGCTGAAGGTTACCACCGATTGCTATTACCGATCCAATCTGGACCGTTGATCGGCCAGATCAGACAGCGACTATGCATCACTTGTTCCACCTTCAATTACTCTAGTTTTTTCATTGATTTCACGAGTTTTGGGCCTCTCGATAGCGTTTTTCTTCATTCTGAAGGTTTTCTCCGCCATGCTAGGGGCACCCCTTTTGCGATATTTTCGATCCTTTAAAGGATTTTGGGCCTTGGGAATGATTTTTAAAAGTTTCATGAAGACTTAGAGAGTTCTCTCGGATCTCTTTGGATCACGCCTTCCCACTGAAAAATGATTTGGGACCACCAAAAGTTGGTTTTCAAGCATCAACCAAGTGAGGATACAATCTCTATCCATTTTGCACTGTTGGGTTTTGAACCTTTGAGTCCAAACCTTAGGTACTCAACATCTCCCTTGCGTGTTGTCCTCACCTTCCTGTCCAGAATTGTATCTTCCTGCAACTCATTGCGGTATTCAGGGAACATATCACCAATGGAAGGCAATAGACTTTGCTCTTCAGGATCTTCAATTAATTAAGGTTCAAATAGTCTTAAATTTTCTGCATTTACTACTTAATAGATGTGCATATATGCTGGAAAATCAAGGCGGAAATAATTCTCACCAGTTTTCTCAAGTACCTTAAAAGGCCCATACCTTATTGGCTTCAACTTTTTCCATTCACCTTGCATTTTGTCCTTGCTAATATACAGCCAGACTTGATCACCAACCTGGAAGCTGTGCTCCACCCAATGTTTATCATGCCTTGCCCTGTATTTGGCTTGGCTCTTTTCCAGTTGTTCCTGCACTGCCTGGTGAATTTCCTAGATCTATTCAATGAATCTGGTTGCTTTGTCCACATCACTATGTCCAGCAACTGCTATGTCTTTTTCAAAGACAAAATCCAAGGGAGGCCTTGGTATGAAACAAAACAAGTCTCAAAAGGAGATCTCTGTGTAGAAGAATGTTTAGCACAGTTGTAAGCATGTTGCACATAACATAAGTGTTCATCCCAAAGCTTGGGATTCTTAATGCAATAAGCCCTGAGCAATTGGATCACTGTCTGGTTGACTACTTCTATTTGGCCATCTTTTTTTGGATGGAATGTTGTGCTTTTCTTCAGCCTGGTGTACATTAATTTCCACGGACTTGACCAAAACTTCCCAACAAATCGGGAGTCTCGATCAGATACTATGGAAGTGGGTAACCCAAAATGCACCCAGACGTGTTGAAAGAACAATTTCGCTATTTGTTCAGTTGTAATATGCTTATTACAAGGTATAAAAATACACATTTTGCTGCACCTGTCCACAATAACATACAAATAGTCATGACCTTTTCTAGATTTTGGCAGTCCTCCAACAAATTCCATGGAAACACTTTCCCAAGGACGAGAAGGGACTAGTAGTGGAGTGTACAAGCCTAGTTTTCTATTGTTGGGATTACTTTTAGCACACATGGTACACCCTCTTACATATCTAGAAACTGTTTCATGCGTTCTTTGCCAATAGCAGTATCTTTGTAATTGTGCAATTGTTTTACTTACCCAAAAATGACCTGATAACAGAGAAGTATGTGCTTCCCTAATTATATTAATTATCTTAGTTTGTGGAATGCATAGCTTTCCCAAATGATGCAAGAGTCGGTCCTTAACATAGTAATCCAATTCTTCTACCTTTTTGCCATTACTTAAAGCTACACATACATCTTTAAAGTATATATCTTGAGCATATTGTTCAATGTAGCTTTCATGCATTACTGAGTTATGCTTAAGTATAGTAGATGCATTTATGATTGGTCTGGACAACATATATGCAACTTTATGTGTATGCCCTTTTTATATCTGATGACTAGATGAAACTGCTATAGGAAACCCATCCACCTATAGTGTCTTTGTTGCAACTTAGTTTGTGAGTGCAAGTACTGAAGTGGCAAATGATCAGTATGTATAACTGTTTCTTTGCCCATTAAGTAATGTTTCCACTTTTTCACACTCTGGGCTAATGCATATAATTCTTTATCATATGTAGGATAATTAACTACTGCAGAATTAAAAGTCCCATAATGGTAGCATATGGGTTTACCATGTTGCATCAACACTGTTCCCATGGCATAATCACTAGCATCTGTTTCGATCTCAAATGGTTGTTGAAGATTTGGCAATGCTAGTACTCGTGTTGTACTAATTTTTTCTTTCAAGGTGTCGAAGGCTTTCTGTTGTTTGCCTCCCCACTTAAACACCTTGTTCAATCCTGTTAAAGCATGTAAGGGAGCTACAATTAAGGAAAAGTTAGCAATAAACTTTCTCCAATATTGTGCTGCTCCTAGGAAGCTTCTAACTTCTGTAGCAGACTTGGGCTTAGGCCAGTTTATAATGACTGCAACCTTAGATGGGTCTATCTTCAGTTCACCACCCCCTACAATACGACACAAATAATTCAAAGATGTTATACCAAATTCACATTTTGATAATTTAACATAGAGATTTTCTTGCTTTAAAACATATAGAGTTTGCTTTACATGCTTTAAATGTTCTTCCCATGTTTTACTGAATACAAGAATGTCATCCAAATATACAATTACAAAATCATCAATAAAAGGCCTGAGTACATCATTCATTACTCTCATGAAAGTGGCAGGAGCATTAGTTAAGCCAAAAGGCATAACTAGCCATTCATACAGCCCTTGCTTTGTTTTGAAAGCAGTCTTCCATGCATCTTGCTTTGCTACTCTGACTTGATGGTAACCACTACGTAGGTCCAACTTGGAAAAGTAAATAGCCTCTTTCATCTGATCCAATAGATCATCAATGTGAGGAAGGGGATAACGATTTTTTATCGTTATTTTATTCAGTGCTTGGTAATCAATGCACATCCTCCACGAACCGTCCTTCTTTCTCACCAAAACTATTGGGGATCTGCATGGCGATGTGCTTGGTTTTATGAGCCCTTTCTTGAGTAGCTCATGTACCTTCTTCTTGATTTCTGCATTCTCTAAAGCGGATAACCTGTACATTCCGATGTTAGGCAATGGAGCATCTTGCTGCAAATTAATATCATGTACAATTTCCCTTTTGGGTGGTAGACCTTTAGGTTCTTGAAATAAGATATCATATTTTGAAACAATTTTTTCTAAATCTGATTGTTGTTTAGCATCATAGCCTTCAAATACATTGGTTTTATCGAGTTTCTTTTCCTTTATAACCATCAATAAAAATTGCTTGCATGAATTTACAATTCTTTTCATCTGCCCTGAGTTTATGAGAGTATAATTATTCTTGAGTTTATGAGCTCTTACAATATATTCGATTCCATCTTTAACGAGTTGATACTTATTTTCAACTCTATAGAATATGTCTTTTCTATCATACAAGTAAGGACTTCCTAAAACAATTCCACATATATGCAAGGGAACAATATCTAACTCAACCACAAATGCTGACCCAAAAGAAAACCTAAGTTTGCATTGTCTAGTCACTTGTAGTTTTGCTTTATCACATACCCAACCTAATGGATATAGCTTCTTGTGAGGTGTGGTTAGCAGTCCCAATTTCTTTACAATTGCTTCAGAAATTTACTTTACTTGTGAGCCACTATCAAATAAAGTATCAATCTTTCGATGCTTGGAAATAACTCTAATATTAAAAAGCTCATGTCTTCTTCTCTCATTTTCTTCACTATCAATAATTTGTGCAGAATTACTAGTAGATGCTTCAGAATTTTTACCTTTTATACCTGTGGCTGCAATTGTTGTTTCATCGCCTGAGTCTGACCCCAAATCTTTTTGTATAGTAGCAGCAGTCTTCTTCTTCTTTCCATCGAACTTCTTGGGTTTTAGTTCCGGATGCAAAGACCAGCAATGTTCATCATCATGTCCATCCTTCTTGCAGTGAGTGCATGAAGTTTTGGCCTTTTGTATAGCATTGGCCTTCCTCTCTTTCCATTTATGCTTCCTCTTTTCCTTGTTCTTGCTTGCAGTGGGTTTTAATGATCCCCCAATCTCTGGGTTCACATTCTTGCCTCTAGCCTCTAGATGGGTAGCCTGAACAGATACCTCATCTATGCTAGTAGGGTTAAACATGAGAATGGTATGTCTCAAATAACTATGTAGACCACCTATATACTTCAGCAAAGTTTCAAGTGAGTCTAAAGAAATGCCTAGAATCAAAGCTCTTTTTCTAAACTCTTGGGTGTAGATGTGTACACTTTGCCCTTTTAATTGGTGAAGAGTTTGCCAACTCATCATAGCTTGCTGCATATAAGCTAGTGGATAGAACTATTTTTTAATTGCAGAAACAAATTCACTCCAAACAGAAAGAACTTTACCATGCTTTTTCAAGTCATCTTGTGTTATGCCTTCCCACCATACCAAGGCAGTTCCTCCAAGGCATAGGCTGGCCAGCTGTATTTTACTCCTGTCTAAATCAATATTCTGCACCCTGCAATAAACATCAATCTATCTGATCCAGTTATATAGCTTCTTTGCATTCAACTCTCCATCATAAACAGGAAAATCAAATTTAACATCTAATTTAATTAAATATGTTTTCTTCTTTTTATTTTCAGGGCTATCAGGAGGTGTGGATAGATGAGCCTCTTTTCCTTTCCCTTTACCTTCAGAATGGCCATCTATAAGAGATTCTTCTGTTCCCTTATCTTGTTTGGAAGTGGAAGAATCTTCACTTCGACCTTTCTTAAATTCTCTACACATTTCTTCTACCATGGCTCTCATGGTCATGAAACTGTCCATGAACTGAGAGTCTGATTCCAAGGGATTTCTTCTTACATTTTCCTCTTAGAATAAACACTACCAATTTCTGGGTTAGTTTCAACTAATCCTCCTTCTCCTAATTTAAGCTTTGATCTAGTTATCATTCACTAACAATCCAACACAAGCTTGTCTAACCTTAGCAACCTAAAGATCTGATACCACTTGATCTGATAATGAGATATAAGACAATGATAAGGTATTGCAGACTAATGTGCATGGATGTGCCTATGTTATTTTGTGCAATGGATCGATCGGATTGCAAAATACATAGACTTTGAAGCAGTAAAAGACTACAATAGACAAACACATAAAAACACAACATATTTAATAAGGAGTTCACCCAATACTCCTGGGTTACATCCCCTAGTCTAACCTTCAGTGGTGGCTTCTCTATTAAGTCTTCAAACAGGGTTTTTACAATAGTGAGCTCAGTTTGAGCCTCACACACAAAAAATTCATTTACAAGAGCCTCACTTGAATCCCTCAAGCTTCCTCTGAGTACACAGACTCCCTCACAGCTCTCAATCTCTGTCCTAACTCTGTCTCGCGTTTGCTTGCCACGTTGCCTCCCTATTTTCTCTCTGTCTGTGGCTTTTAAAGCCAAGCACGCTGCCTGTTCGTTTCATATCCTCGGCTCTTAGTCTCCCTGGCCTCTGAACGCTTTGAATCCCTCTTCCAGTGTTATACAATCATTTCTTAACGCATGGAGAGGAGGTGGCCACCCATTCCGCAACGCTAGAGTGCCTCGGGTCTCTGAAACGCCTGAAACGGCCGCGCTCTGTTTTTACAATGAAAATACATTTTAACAGAGAAAGTTTGCCAAAACTCAATATACCGGACTTCAAAGCCCTTTAAATATGATTCATTCCCCTATCGGGTCCACCCACAAGTCACTATCACATATCGAGAGGAACCATTCCTTTGTATTTTGTGAATACACGAAAATCGCAAAAATACATTAAAAAGGGCTCTGTTATGGACTTGAAATTGTATCAAATTTCCTTTATAATGCTATCGCATCTGGTTGTCGCATGGTGTATTGATATCGGCTCCGCTCCATGTTCCGACGCGATATCGCATATCGCACATGACCCGTGCCAATTGTAATCGCTCCTCTACATAGTTCCGATGCGACGCAATATATCGCAATCGCTCATCGCAATAACCCTTGTGTTGTCGTAAGTGCTCCGCTGCATCCTCTGATAGCGATCCGGCGATGTAATATGGGTCATCGATCTGCACGCTTGATCGACGGTCCATATTAACTCCGCCATTCATCGTCGCCATATATATGTGTTAAGTGTCGATCTTTGCTGAAGGTTACCGCCGATTACGATTACCGATCCGATCTGGACCGTTGATCGGCCAGATCAGACGGCTACTGTGCATCACTTGTTCCGCCTTCAATTACTCTGTTTTTTCATTGATTTCATGGGTTTTGGGCCTCCCAATAGTTTTTTTCTTCATTCTGAAGGTTTTCTCCACCATGCTAGGGGCACCCCTTTTGTGATATTTTCGATCCTTTAAAGGATATTGGCCTTGGGAATGATTATTAAAAGTTTCATGAAGACATAGAGAGTTCTCTCGGATCCGTTTAGATCATTAGGCCACTATAATAAGTGTGAGATCTTGCCTCATGTACATACTACATTTAGAGCCTCACAAGCTTACTAGCCCTGCTTGACGATTAAATAGGCGGTGTAGCAAAACCTAATATCAAAACATGTTAACTCGTCATCACCATGTGAAAGATTAGTGTTTTTATCTTCACCCTTATGAGAAACTTGGAAAAATTACTCATCATTCAGATAGATGTTCTAGACATAAGATTCTCGCAAGGGTAAAGATTCACCACGGATGGATCTCTTCTTAGAATGGTCTTCAACAACCAAGAAGATATATAAATCATACCTCATAGTTCATTCTGAAGTATTGACACGTCCTAAAATGGAGATATACTCATCTTCTCCCCTTTTATTGATAGGGGAGGAATTAATGGTCAACTACCATATTTAAAGATATATCATGCAAGCCTGAGCCACTGCCTAAATCAAAGCCAACTACCAAAGCCTAGAGCCAGAGTTAGGGTTGTAGTGAGAAATAGACAAATGTTCCATGAGCATGATTTTTTTGATGTCCATCCTTAAACCACCACCTATACAAGACTTCGACTTTTGTTACCTCATTTGGTTTGTGGTCTTCCTTAAACCACCATTTTAGAGTGCACATCCAGTCATTGGCCACCTTGTACTTTTTTATTTTAGATCTCTTCTTAGACTCATATACACCCCTTCATATTAACGGGGGGATGTTGGAAGCATAATCCTCTTGGGTTATGAAAACTTGGCTTATTCACTTGAATGGAAGGTGAAAAGACTCAAATGAAGGCCAATAGTCATAGAAGTCCAAGACACCTCTTGGTAGATGAAACCAAGGGTCACAAAAAATGTATTTTTATATGTATATTTTGTGAATAGAATGTATCACATAAGTTATATAAATCCTTACTAATACTTGTGTGTGTGTGTGTGTTTAATAAAATTATGATTAAAAATGTGAAAATGCTACTATTTTAAATGTCATAGGCATGATTATATTTATCTATTTAAAATTTGTGATGCACATAATTAACATGTTCATTAGTGTGATAAATAAACATATGCATCGATGCAGTAAATATACATATGCATCAGTGTTTGGTAACAAAGAAATGTGTCGGTGTTGGGAATGGGTTCCCCCAAGAGCAGTGTTGGGTCCCTATAATACTAGTGATTACTCCATTACTATTGTAGTTGTATCCCTTATTAATATTGTTGTTCCCCTATTGTCCCCATATTGTTATTACTGTGCCCAATAGAATCCCTTTATTGTTATTTTTGTGGCCTTATATTATTATTGTTAGGTCGGCTAGGTTATATTGTGACTCCTTAGACTCCTATATATAGAAAGGAGGTTTTGTCATTTGAATCATCCAAGAATTGCTCATTTATGTAATGTAAAGGAGGTTTCCCCCTCGAAGAGGCTGAATTCAAAGGCGTGGATCTCTCTTTTCTATCTTTTCGTGAGCTGGTTTCATAACATTTGGTATCAGAGCTTTGGATTCTAGGGTTTCGCTGCTCCAAACAGGTCATCGTGGCATTTTCGCTATAACTTTTTTTCTGCGACATTTCAGAAGCTTAAAAAAAACCCCTTTGAAAAGAAATCGTGCTAAATCTCAGGTCCGAATTTTAGAGCATTTCGCGCTATATTTGCAGAGATATGATCTGAGGAAGTTTGTCTTTTTGCAGACTCCTGAATTACATTCCAAACAGGTGACCTAGGGAAAATTGTCATAACTTTCTCTCTAAGCATCGGATTGAAATTTCATAAGAAGTTACAGAAAGAGGACGGACTGTAGTTTCTTTTATATCTTTTTTAGATCCAAAGGTTGAAACAGTGACTTGTGGCACGTCGTAAAAGTTTGCTCTACTGAACTAGTATATAATCAGGTCATCTTGGGAGATTGTGCGTAACTCTTCCTTGGAGAATCCAACTTGGATCATACTGGTGGCATTGGAAAGAGGACATAGAGGGCTACTACAAGTCACAATTTCAGAACTGGATGATTCGAAATTACAGAGATACATCAGATTCAATATCAAGCTTCTACAAAGTGAAAAAAGGTGTGTAGTTTTTTTTAAATTTTTGCGTAAGCTTGGTTTGAAAAATTAGTTTGAATCGGTAACTGATGCCCCGAGGAAAGAAAATGAAAACACCTAGTAAGAAACTTGAAAGCTCTAGCATGACTTATGAAGAAGAGGAAGAAATGCAACATGATATATCAAAATTACGAGACCAAGTGCAACAAGCGTCACTTGCCCAAAAAGCAACAGAATCTAAGATGGATGGTTTAAGGAAAGATGTAGAAGCTAAGATGGATGGTTTAAAGAAAGGTGTAGAAGTTAAGATGGATTGTTTAAAGAAAGGCGTAGAAGCTAAGATGGATGGCATGGAAGCTAAGATTAATGGCATGGACGCTAAAATTGATGGCATGGATGATAAGATGGAAGAATTGAAGATAAATATGAATAAGTTGCTACAAGAAATGGTCACTAATGGTGAAAGGGTAGTAAAGGAAACTCATGATGAGAACAAAAGAAATGTTAATCATGATTCCGTAGACTCGAATGTTGGATTGAAGACCCACCATATTCCAAAAATCGATATGAGGAAGTTTGATGGCAAGGATCCCGCAACATGGATATTACAGATGGAGCAATTTTTCGATCTCAATAATGTGAAAAACACACAAAAGGTACGTATTGCAACTTTATATTTGGAACCAAATAAGTTTGTATGGTATCAATGGCTTTTCTCTCGTAAACAAATTATCACTTGGGCAATTTTTACGGAAGAATTGGCAGCACATTATGAGGATACAAAAAGCAACACTTTTTTTAGCCAATTGATAAGTCTTAAACAAAAGGGTTCAATAATGGAGCACATTGAGGAGTTCCAAAAATTGAACATAAGGGTAAAAAATATTCCAGAGGAGCATAGGATTGATGTGTTCATAGGGACTTTAAAGGATAATATCCAACATGATGTTCGCCTTTGGGAACCTGATTCATTAGAGAAGGCATTCAGGTTAGCAAGAAAAATGGAAAGCAAAATTATGGCAACCAAGAAGCATACCACTCACAACTATAAAGATGGAAGTGTTGTTGCCCCTAGTCTTCCACAACCTATAAGGTTGACGCCACAAAAATTGGAAGAAAAAAGAGCAAAAGGGCTTTGTTACAGTTGTGATAGCAAATACACTAAAGGTCATAAGTGTGCTGAGAATAAATTATTCTACTTAGATTGTGAAGAGGAAGAAGAAAAGGAGCAAGAAAGGTCAAAATAAGAGGATATACTCGAGGAACAAAGCCTAGATAAAGAAGAAATGAATCCGACCATATCATGTAATGCATTGGCAGGAATTACCACTCCTCAAACCATCAAGATAGAAGGACAAATCAAGAAGAAAAAAGTAATAGTGTTGATTGATTCAGGAAGTACCCACAATTTTATTCATTGTAAGGTAGCAAAAGAATTGAATTGCTTCTTATATCCAGCACCAGAGTGTCAAGTGATGGTTGCAAATGGAGGAACAATAAATTGCTCTGGAGAGTGTCATAATATCAAACTATCCATGGGAGAATATGTATTGACTAGCCCAATGCTTTCCATTCCAATGGGAGGTGTTGATGTTGTACTAGGAGTCCAATGGCTATAATACTTGGGTACAATAGCTTTTAATTTTCAAGAACTTTTCATGAAATTTTCTGTGGAAGGAAAGGAAGTTGAATTAAGGGGTATTGCAGGGAACCCGGGAAAGATAATCAGCTCTAACGGTATGACGAAACTTCTAAAAAAGGAACAAAAAGGTGTAATTGCACAATTATGTTCGCTAGATGTTTCCACATTGGAATCATCTATTTCTCCAGATCTCCAAAAAGTCTTGGACAATCATTCCAAGGTATTTGAGACTCCCAAAGGTCTCCCACCTATTTGTGATCATGATCATGCTATTCATCTGATTCCAGGAAGTGTTCCTCCAAACATCAGGTCGTACAGATATCCCTATGCCCAAAAGAGTGAAATTGAACGTATGGTTGCAGAAATGCTAGAGGCTGGTATAATTCAACCGAGTCAAAGTTCTTTCTCTGCTCCAGTAATATTGGTGCAAAAGAAGGATGGATCATGGCACGTGTCCGGATTATAGGGAGCTCAACAAGCTCACTATTAAAGATAAGTTTCCCATTCTTGTCATTGGTGAATTACTAGATGAATTGCATGGATCAATTTACTTCACCAAGTTGGATCTCCATTCAGGATATCATCAAATCAGAATGAAGACTGAAGACATTCCGAAAACAACATTTAGAACTGATGAGGGTCATTATGAATATTTGGTCATGTCTTTTGGCCTTACCACTGCACCTTCAACATTTCAAGGTTTGATGAATTCCATTTTCAAACCATTCCTTAGAAAATTTGTGTTAGTATTTTTTGATGATATACTAATCTACAGCAAGTCTTGGAAGGATCATGTTGAACATGTTGACAGGGTGCTACAATTATTGGAGGAGAAACAATTATATGCAAAAAGATCCAAATGTTTCTTTGGAGTACAAGAGGTGGAGTATTTGGGTCATATTGTATCTCATGAAGGAGTTAAGGTAGACCCTAGCAAAATTAAAGCCATTAAGGAATGGAAAATCCCCACATCCATAAAGCATCTGCAAGGATTTCTCGGGTTGACAGGGTATTATCGCAAGTTTGTTAAGAATTATGGGAGAATAGCAGCACCTCTAACAACATTATTGAATAAAGATGCATTTTCATGGACTCCAGAAGCAATAAAGGCATTCGAGCATCTTAAAGAAGCAATGTGCCAAGCACCGGTCTTAGCTACACCAGACTTCACAAAAACCTTTATTGTGGAATGTGATGCTTCAGGAAATGGAATTGGTGTTGTTTTAATGTAAGATGAAAGACCCATTGCTTTCAAAAGTCATCCAATCAAGGGAAAGTTTTTACACAAAGCTATTTATGAGAAGGAAATGTTGGCAATACTCCATGCACTTAAGAAATGGCGACCCTACCTAATGGGAAGACACTTCAAGGTAAAAATGGATCATGATAGCCTTAAATACTTCTTAGAACAAAGATTATCCTCTGAAGAGCAACAAAAGTGGGTCACAAAGATGTTGGGTTATGACTTTGAAATCATCTACAAAAAAGGCAAGCAAAATGTGGTGGCAAATGCACTCTCAAGAAAGGATGAGGATGTGGAAGCATTGTTGTGTGCCATTTCTATTATCCAACCAAATTGGATAAACGAAGCAAGGGAGGAATGGAAGAATGACGAAGAAGTGTGGGCACTTATTCTAAAGTTACAACAAGACTCCAGTATGTTTGATACATTTAGCTGGCAAAATGATTCGTTATGGTACAAAGATCGCTTATACCTCTGTAAGAATTCCCAGCTAAAACAAAATATTCTTATGGAATTGCACACTTCTCCCTTAGGAGGGCACTCAGGATTTTTAAAACTTACCACATGGTTAAGAAGGAATTTTTTTGGGAGGGCCTTAAATCAGATATTCAAAAGTTTGTGGCGGAATGTTTGGTTTGCCAACAAATAAAGTTGAAACAATTAAAACACCAGGTCTATTACAACCTTTATCCATTCCAAGCCAACGTTGGGAGGAAGTTTCAATGTATTTTATCACAGGTTTACCCAAGTATGAGGGAAAGAGTGGCATCATGGTGGTAGTTGACAGACTTACCAAGTATGCACACTTTTGTGCATTATCACATCCATTTAAAGCCAATACAGTTTCTACTGCATTTATGGAAACAATTCAAAAGCTACATGGAAACCCAAAGATTATTGTAAGTGACAGAGATCCCATTTTCACTGGAAAATTTTGGACAGAATTATTTTCTTGTCTTGGTACTCAGTTAGCTCATAGCTCATCTTATCATCCTCAATCTGATGGGCAAACTGAGATAGTAAACAAATGTTTGGAAGGATATCTTCGTTGCTTTGTATCTAATAAGTAGACATAATGGGTCAAGTGGTTGCCTCTGGCTGAATGGTGGTATAACATTTCGTTCCATACAGCAACAAAAATGACCCCATTTATGGCAATTTATGGATATCAGCCACCATCCATCACATCATATTTAAGAGAAAATTCTCAAGTTCAAGCAGTGGAACATCACATCGAACATCAACAACATGTCCTCCAACTCTTAAAGGATAACCTCGTGTTGGCACAGAATAGAATGAAACAATAGGCAAATCAACATCGATGTGGAGCGATAAAAAGGTGTCTTTTGAACTCCTAATTACCTTCACATTAATTATCAACCCAGGGACGACTTTTTATTTCAAGAGTGTACTCAGTCTGAGGCGGCTATTTACTCAAGAGTAATGTTTTGTAGTATAGTGCTTAAAAGCTACAAAAGTAAATGGCTGCATGTCTATAACTTAACTACTTCAAAAGGCTAAATCACACCAAGCATTGCATCAGTCGAAGGTTCGGTAGCAATAACCCATCCTTTTCATAACTGATGAGAACAAATCCGAGGTCTGGGAGCTAGGTAGCAGATGTTGGGGCTCACTACAGCCTGAGATCGTCCTTGATGAATATAAATGAAATGGCAAATAAAGGAAATAACAATGAAATAGAACAACACATCAGCCAAGGGTTTGGTGGCAATAACCTATCCCTTTCATAACTGATGGGAGCAAATCAGAGGTCTGGGAGCCAAATAGCAGAAGCTGACACTCACTACAGCCTGAGTTTGTCCTTAAGAAATGGCAAGTAAATGAAACAACAAATCAGCAATCTTGAAATAGACCAGCAACTGAAATGAAATAGCAATGCTAAAATACTAGAATTAAACAGCAATCTTAAATGGAACTGAACAGCAAAACTAAGTAATTATAAAGACACAGCAACTATAAATGTAATTGAATCAGCAACCTATCAGCATGAACATTAATCACAGTTATTGAAGCAACACCAATCGTAGTTATAATGGAATAGTAACTTAAGTGAACAGCTATTGCAATTATAAATGAGCAGCAATTAAATGAACCATAGTCTTAATTAGATAGCGCAGCATTAGATCAGAATTATCAGCAGGACATTTCAAGTTATAATTAATAATTCTATCACTGACACAATCCAATTATGATTTCAACGAAATGTTCATAAACAAAAGATTACTGAACAAACAATTTAAAGAAATGAAAAGGAAATCAAACCATCACACGAAAGCAATTGTAAAGATATGATACAGCAGCAGCGTACTCCACCAGAGGCTGGGCCCTTAGCTGCCAGCGGATGCTGCTGGGTTACTTCAGAATGAAAAGAATGAACAGCAACTCCCAAATCATTTATTAATCAGCCAATTGTGGAATCATTACAACAGTAAAAGCTTGAGAATTACAGCATGCAACAATCCCTATCCTATCATGAATAATCCACCATCATTTTTCCATCATTTTTCAATCCCCCCAATCCTCCCATCTCTAATCTCTGTTCTGATTTAAATAAAGAGAGATCAGAGAGCAGTTACAATAAAGATAAGTACAACATGATTTCTATTACAAAATTGGTTTGCTTCTAACCAATTGATCAACAAGAAGATATATTTCCATCCAGCTTTTAACAAGAGCAAGACGAATTTGGCTTTGCAGCTGAGATTTGGAGGATGGCCGCAACAACAAATCTGAGAAAATCGTGCTCAAAGAACCCTGCGTTTCTCTCAATACAAGCCGAATTTGGGCAAACCGTTCTTCATAAAGTTAATTGGGTCCGTTCTGGACAAAACCCATGTTCCGGATTTTCCAGATTCTGCTTCATTTGCTCAAAATCTCAACCGCAAAATCGTCACTTCTTATTCCAGCGAATTTCTAAGTTGGCACTTTTAATGATCAAATCTTCAATCTGGAAATTATCTTGGAGGCTAAAAATGGTGAATAATGTTACAACTGATTTATTAAAACTATCATTGATAAAATCATGCATAATCATCAATTTATTAGAAATAAAGGAGAATAAATAATATTCATCCATAGAAGCATAAATCATCATAAAATGGATTTATATAATAAATGACATGATGAAGAATAATAGAAATGGGTGGAATAAGTGTTCAAAAGTGATAATAATAATGGCATATTAATGGCCCAACAATCGCAGTGAAAGAAGTTTTGATGTAGGTGATTGGGTATTCCTACGGCTACAACCATATAAGCAAATGTCCCTCAAGCAAGCTAAGAAGGATAATAAATTATCACCAAAGTATTATGGTCCATACAAGGTGTTGCAAAAGATTGGTACTATGGCATACAAATTGGAGCTTCCTGCAACTCCTCGATTGCACCCAGTTTTCCATGTTTCATGTTTAAAGAAGGTTATAGGCGACAAGCTCCCAGTTCAAACAATATTGCCAGAACTTGACGAGGAAGGAAAAAATATATTGGAACCCAAAGCAGTCCCAGAAACAAGAACTCAACAGTTACGAAATCGATCAATTTCGGAGTATCTTATCATGTGGAAGAACTTATCCGTTGAAGATTCCACATGGGAGGATGAGAATTTTATACAAAAGCATCCAAAACTACTGAAGCGTTGAGGACAACACTTTTTTGAAGGAGAGGGGCATGTTGGGTCCCTATAATACTAGTGATTACCCCATTACTATTGTAGTTGTATCCCTTATTAATATTTTTGTGCCCCTATTGTCCCCATATTGTTATTACTGTGCCCCATAGAATCCCTTTATTGTTATTTTTGTGGCTTTATATTATTATTGTTAGGTCGGCTAGGTTATATTGTGACTCCTTAGACTCCTATATATAGAAAGGAGGTTTTTTCATTTGAATCATCCAAGAATTGCTCATTTATGTAATGTAAAGGAGGTTGCCCCCTCGAAGAGGCTGAATTCTAAGGCGTGGATATCTCTTTTCTATCTTTTTGTGAGCTAGTTTCATAACAAGCAGTTTTGGGGCTAAAAGCCCATGTTTTGGGACAATTTTGTAATAAAGTTGTAAATTCTCCGCATTCTGTGGTCGCGGAGCGCTAAGGTGTCAAGAGCCATAAAGGGTTGTCCACCCTTATTTTGTAAAGTGTCAAGTCAGCTGTAAAGATCTACCCATGGTCCGCAGACCATGGGATTGTATAAAAAGGAGCTAAGTAGGTAAGCTCTAAAGGAAAAGAAAAAAAGACAATTAAGCCTTGGAAGTTTGGTAGAGAAGTCTAAGTGTTTTGGGTCTTAGGATAGGTAGAGGCTCTGCAGCTGAGTGCGCAGAGGCCTGGGGGGGGGAGGTCCGTAGCTGAGTGTGCATACCCCTGCACCTATGTGTGCAGGGTAGATAGAGTCTGTATTAAGCTGGAAGATATCAAAAAAGAGAAGCATTCTGCAATTACTATGAGTTTAGTCTCTTTTAATGCATCTGATTATATTGTGTTCTAGGTTTATTCTACAATGTTTATTTGATGTGTGAATGCATGTGATTATATTTGTTAATTGAGCACAAGTAAAGCTATCAGTTTACGCGATGCTAACTAAGATAAGTAAAACACTTGAGACACTTGGGCACCTCTACAATACATTGTTAAAGCTGCGCAAAAGTACCTGAACTACAGGTTAGGGCTATGTGAAGGTCAATCGTACTCCTTCACGAAGGTACTGAAGAGCGAAATAAAGGGTAGATTGATAGAGCCCTAAGGCTTAGCGTCCTACACAAAAGTAAGGGCAGGTGGTATAAACCGACATCACAACCATCTTAGGGTGCAAAAACTTGGTTCCAGCATCCCCCCATACTGCTTCGAGTGAGACTTTGGTCCATGCTCCACAGGCTGATGCTGAAAGAGCCAATACTGTATCAATTTGTTTGGCTGACTAACGTTGAACCTGGGTCAGGGCCCATAAATCCAACAAATGGTTCTGTTACTGGGACCCGGAATCTGCACAAGAGATGTGCGATGACGTATCAATGGAATCAAACTAAGAAAGGGATCAGAGACTTGTTGGATAGGAAGATCCACAAATTCGTTGCATAGGGGAAGAGAAATCCATGGCTGAAAAAAGGAACAGTGGCTAGATAGACACCTGTAGACATAAATCTACAAGATATTTTTTTGTTCCTTTCCAGTTGAGTTATACAAGTGGATTGCAAAGTTAGCAGATAGTCAAGGAAGGTGGAGGCTTGACGGTCCTATTGTCTGGATCCCAGAGTTAATACACAGACTGGAAGCCTCTGAGGATAAGATCGCCAACGCTATCGATCATTAGCTTGATTGTATCATAAGGGGGTTTGTGACAGAATTCGCAGTCGATACCTCAGTCAATTATAGTGAGGCGGGGCGGCGCTTTTTCAAGGTGCACGAGGTAAGTACTTGAAGTCTTTAAATACTTGGATTAAGATGTTATTGTGCGAAAAAAAAGGGTTATGTAGCTACCTTCATGTTGGGAGCTTCACGAAGTGGAAAGACTTACAGGAATGAAGGAAGAAAGGGTCTTGAATATAGCCCACTGATTTCACCTCCTTTGAGTGACGAAGAGGGAGTAGCGCAGGCTTCTTTGCGAAGTGTAGTTCAGTTGATAAAACAAGGGTTCCCGTGACTACAACCTCCACCCACACCACCTCCACCTTCACCACCATCGCCTGTGACTTCATCCACACCATCACCACCTCCACCGCAGTTCAACATGGCGAATTCAATGAAGCTACCTTTGTTTAAGGGCTTGGGAAATGAGGACCCAGACCAGTTCTAGTTCGTCGTAAAAGCTGTATGGGAAGCTCAGGGCATCACAAACGATCACATGAAGAAGGCAACGTTGTTTAGTGCTTTGTTGGATCGCAAGCTAACTTGCTACATCAAGTACTCTAACGATAACCCAAACACTAGGTTGGTAGAGATCCAGACCGCACAGAATAAAGAGTTCAATAGGCCTAAATTGGAGGTGCAGTCGATTGTGGGGTTCAAGGAAATCACGATGAAACCAGGTGAGACACCTTGGGTTGGATCAAAGATTGAAGTGTAAAATCCACGAAGCTAATGTGAACTTAACAGATGGACAGCACCGCGAGTGGTTTGTGGCTTCACTCTTGCCTCACCTAAGGGTTCTGCTCTCACAACAGAAGATTACGACTCAGGCAGAGGCCTTGGAGATTGCAATAAGACTGCATGAAACACCGATGCAAGATCTGAATCTGCCGGTTTAGCAGATCCATGTGCAGTTGCAAAATCTTTGCCTTGAAATGCAAAGTTTGAAGCAGGATAGAACAGTTCGACCAGAGGCGCGCAAAGAGATATGGTGCCTGAAATTTAAAGGTTAGGGGCATGACAGAGGCCACTGCCTAGACTTCGCGAATTATATTGCAGGAGGAGGACCGATGCCTTTGAGGCTGGAAGCCCAAGCAGGATCGAGCGCGGGGTCTATGTTGTGGTGTGCTATATGTCAGGTAGCAGGGAAACATATGACTGATAATTTTCATTTGTTGCAGAACTATGTACGAACACCGCAACAACTGTTCTGCAACTTATGCAGGTTAGTAGGGCATGATGAGCGCAACTGCCAAAGTTATGAATTGATGATGGACAGAACACCCACCTATAGAGTTCAAACAGGAACACGACCTCCTAACCAGAGTGTTGGGATGGTGTGAACAGGCTTTCAGGGGCACGGATGAGGCCGAGGCGGAGGAGGACCTGGCAAAGGTCGGGGACAGTTGATTTGTTACAATTGTGGAGGACCAAGACACTATGCCCATGAATGCACTAACCCAATGCGTCCATAATGCAAATATTGTACTCAGTTTGATCATGAGACAAAGGACTGTCCTACACTGATAGCGAGGATACGTGACAAAGGGGAACTACCACCGCAACCGACTTAGAACCTGTAGATGATGAGGTTTGAGCCTCGCGAAGAGGATCCGAATGTGAATATAGTGCCTCGAAGTGGACTTGCAACAGGCGATGATAAGGGGAAATAGCCTGAAGATAGCGTTGGGTTTGGAAAGCTCCAGAGAAGGAGGCTGAATTTGAATTAGAGTGCACACACGAAACGTTCATGGAAGAAAAAAAGAGCTTCGTTGAGGCCTCTACCTCAGGGAGTTGGGATAAACCTATTGAGGAAATGGACCCTTCTATGCTTATGACCTTTCTAGAGACCTGCATGAAGTTGTTGCGCGATAGCAAGGCTGTGAAGGGGTTATAGAAACTTATAAATAGATGTGCCAGAAACACTCCAGGTGAACCACGCGTATTACGGAAGATTGGTAAGCATAAAGCAAGGGCAAGACGTGAGATGAGACTGACCGTGCAGATAGGAGAATACGAAATGGATCAAGTCATTCTAGATGTGGGGTCAGATGCGAACGTTTTTCCAAAGTAGACTTGGAAGAAAATGGGGAGACCTGCGCTGCAGTAGTCTCCGATTCAATTAAGCATGGAAAATTAGCAGAAGATCATCCCCATGGGACGGCTGCAAGGTGTAACTGTAGATATTGAAGGCGTGAGCGCATTGGCTGATTTTGAAGTAATAAAAATTATGGATGATAGCAACCCCTACCCTGCACTCCTGGGCATTGATTGGGCTACAAACATGAATGGGGTAATCAACCTAAAGCAGCAAAAGATGATATTTTTAAAGAAATCGCTTCACGTAATAGTACCCCTAGATCCTGTTGAAGGATCGTGCTATACTGAACCAGTCCGCAATTACGAAAGTGACGACGATTTGGACTGCATATATAAGATAACAACGTGAGACCAAGATTGGGTGAATCTGACAGCGGATGGATGAATTACATGGGATCGTGAAAGTTCCTGCAACTCAAAATCGAATGAAGAATTAGAGCACTGGCAGAATCGACTACATGAAGTAACCACACTGAGCTATAACATGATGACCTAGTCATTGCATTGTGTGTGGTGAGGGGTAAGAAATCTGCCCACTTATCATGGCTTGAAATATGTGGATGTTTTTTTGGATGCATTTGAGAGGGAAGTACCAGAGAAGCAACGCGTCCAGGCTTTAGATTTGGCCCTATGCGCTACGCCGGCGAGATGGTGGGATACGCACAAGGGCAGCTTTGATGATTGGTGCAAGTGTAGGAGGATGATGAGAACATGCTTTCGGAAGCCGAAGGTACGAGTGACAGACAAGTATGACGGGAAGGACGATTCATGCACACACTTGGCCAAATGGGCTAAGGCCTATGGAGAGAAGCCCCAACCTAAATGGGTGCACTTCTTCTATCACAACCTGGATGTCATCCCAATGAACTGGAACTTGAAGATAGAGCTCCACCATGGTACAAGAGAATGGGATATTCTGCACGAAGGGTTCATAATGACGTTCAGCGTTGAAGATCGGTTTGATTGTATTGATGAAGTGCTACAAGAGGTTAAAGCAGTGATCTTTAGGATACCGCAAGATCGTTTGGATCTAATTCAACCCGATTGGACTACTCAGTTGAGTCATGCGCTGGAATGCTATAATGTGACTGCTGAAGAAGAAGATGAGGATCCACGAAAGATTAATATTCCTGAAACTGAGGGTCACCATGAGGTCGAGGGACCACCGATCACAAATACTGACATAACTGCGCCGTTGAAGACTAAACAGATAAATATTGGTACGGAGGTGGAGCCCAAATTTGTGAAGATTGGAGATTACTGGGATGACGCGATGGTAGATAAGGTCACTGAATTGCTCCACGAATACCAGGATTTTTTCCCTACCAAGTTTACGGAGTTAAAGGGGATAATAGGAGACCTAGGCGTTATGAAGATCACGTTAAAACCTGACGCGAAGCCAGTTAAGCAAAGACCTTACCGTCTCAATCTGAAGTATAAGGAGAAGGTCCGCTTAGAGTTAGATAAGATGCTCGTAGCAAGCATCATTGAGCCTGTAGAAGAATCTGATTAGGTAAGCCCAATGGTGGTACAGGAAAAGAAGCAGAAGGATGAAATAAGGATATGCGTAGATCTCAGGAAGTTGAATGACGCTTGTGTGCATGATCCTTTCCCGACTTCGTTCACTAATGAGGTATTGGATAATGTAGGTGGCCAGGAAGTGTACTCCTTCAATGATGGGTTTTCTGGGTACCATTAGATCAAAATCGCACCTGAATATAGAAGCAAGACGACCTTCGCGACTAAATGGGGATGTTTTCAATACACCGTAATTCTTTTTGAATTAAAGAATGTGCCTGCGATTTTTTCACGCATAGTCATTGCTGCATTCAAGGACTTCATTCATAAGTTTTTGGAGGTGTACTTTGATGATTGGACTGTGTTTGGGTTGGTAAAATGCCATGTGGCAAGTTTGCGCTTAATGATAGATACCTGTTGAAGGTAACATATTACGCTCAATCTGAAGAAATGTTTATTTTGTGTCCCTTTTAGGACGTTGTTGGGTCATGTGGTATGCAGACAGGGATTGATGGTAGATCCCGCGAAGATCGCAATGATAATTAACCTAGAGGCGCCAAGGAGTGTGAAATAGTTGCACGCAACCTTGGGACATACTGGGTACTATAGGAAGTTTATCAAGGGCTATGCCCAGATCACCGCACCTATGGAGAAGTTGTTGAAAAGGGATGTCACGTTCTGTTGGAACGAGGACTGTTAGAAAAGCTTGGATGTATTGAAAGGAAAAATGGTCACTGCGCCAATTTTAGTCTTCCCGGATTGGAAGGAGGAGTTTCATGTACATGTAGACGTGTCATGTATAGCACTAGGAGTAGCACTGACTCACGCTGGGGGAGGAGAATTGGACCATCCTATAGTGTTCGCAAGCAAGAGGTTATCCAAGGCTGAGAAGAACTATTCCACCACCAAGCGTGAAGGATTAGCCATGGTATACGCGCTCCAGAAGTTTAGACACTATTTGCTGGGTGGACATTTTAAGATGTATACGGATCATTCTATGTTGAAATACCTGGTCAATAAGCTTGTGTTGGGGGGGAGAATCTGTAGGTGGTTATTATTGTTCCAGGAGTATGATTTTGAAGTTATTGTGAAGCCTGAATGACTGAACGCGAGACCAGACCATCTGTCATGCATCGAAATAGGAGAAGAGCCCACTAATTTGGAGGAAGGATTAGCTCATGCATAGTTATTTATAGTGCGCATCGCGGATGGTCACTTTTAAGACATCATACACTTCCTAGCGACAGGAATTGCCTTGGAAGGCTACACTATCCAGCAAAAAAAGGAGTTAGTGGTGCACATGACAGACTTTTCTGTCATTGCCGGACATCTGTACAAAATGGGGTCTGGTGAAGTATTGCGATGATATGTACCAAAGTTTTAACGAAGCAGCATCCTCGTGGATGCTCATGGGGGTGCAACAGGAGGCCATTATGCAGAAAGGGTGACCACACAGAATATTCTATGTGCAGGGTTGTGGTGGCCAACCCTCCATCAACATTCAAAAGCCTACTGCAGGGCGTGCAACGCATGTCAAGGGGTTGGTAGACCATCGCGAAGAGGTGAGCTGCCTCTAAACCTACAGATGACGTTACAACCTTTCGAGAAATGGGCAATATATTTTGTGGGACCCATTCAGCCTTAAGGAAAGAAGACGGGTGTGCGGTACATTATCACCGCGACTGAGTATTTGACACGATGGGCGGAGGCACAGCCTGTGAAGGATTGCATAGGCACGACTGCTACAAAGTTTCTCTTTATGTACTAACATGATTTCGGTGTCCAAATATTTTGACGAGTGATCATGGTATGCACATTCTAAACGAAACAATCAACACACTGACAGAGGAATTTCGGGTATATCACCAGAAAAGAACGCCTTATCACCCACATGCTAATGGGATGGTGGAAGCATTCAATAAGGTACTGGAGAATGCGTTGACCAAGGTTTGCAACGCTCAGCGAAGTAATTGGGACCTATGCATACCCACAGTACTATGGGCCTATCGAACGACATGCAAAAAGTTGACTAGATGGACACCCTTTAGGCTTGTATATGGCGTTGAAGCTGTGATGCCCATGGAATACATTGTGCCTAGTCTACGCATAGTCGCACTCATGGATATGAAGGATCACAAAGCCCTGGAAGTGAGGCTCACGCAGCTTGTTGAGCTTGAGGAAGAAATGTTTTTGGCTGGATTTCATCAACAATTCCAAAAGCAGCGCGAAAAAGCAGGGCATGATTGGCACATTAAACTACACACCTTTAAGGTAAATGACCTAGTTTTGTTATATGACAGCAAGTTTGATAAATTTCCAGGGAAATTCAGGATTCACTGGCTAGGGCCCTATGTCATTAAGGAAATTACTGACGATGGAGAAGTTCAGTTGATTAAACTAAACGGAGATCCCTTCCTAGGAAAGGTGAATGGCAGCCGATTGAAGCCATACACTGGTAATCCGGCCAGGTGACTATATGAAGGTAGCCTAGGCTTAGCGCTCCAAGCAGCTGAAAGGAGGCGCGGGACTATAAACTACACTGCCCGATTTGTGGAACTGCGCGATTAGAGGATTGTGCAGAACAAGGAGATTTCATAGGGTTTGTGACAACACGGAGAGAACTGCGGTACACGGGGAGAAATCGCGCAGGTCAACTAGAAAGTGACAGTTAAAGTCACTGTTCATGATTTGATGATGAGAATTGGGCTAAATGGAGCGGGCGGCTGGCATTTAAGACAAAATTTACCGGTAAGATCCTTGGAAATTTGCCACTAATCTGACATTAATGAACCGAATGTGGGGGGAACGGTCGGATTTGAATTCAAAATGGCCTATAAATTACATGTGGCTACCCAGCGAAAAACACTTGGCATTTTGAGCATTGAGTTGGTGAGCTCTTAAACTTGCATGAGCTGTGCATTTTTCGAAGAATTGCTTGACTACCCAATGTTTGAACGATTTCCATAATCCGCCCACAATTTCATCCATGATTTTATCCCAGGATCGGAAGTTATGGATGCCAAAGCAGTGACAATCGATGGGGTTGTGCTGGAGGTTGTTATGGAGGCAAAGGGAGCTGCTCCAGAGGTTGCAAAGGTACTAGTTGAAGTCCCCAAGTCACCACGGACGCCTAGACCGAAGCCTACCCTGACCAAGGAGAGTGCGAAGGATAAGAAGGGCAAGCAGGCTACAATATTGGTGCATGCGTCGCCTAGAAGAAACCCACAGAAGGACAAGCCCACCGCATAGGAAAAGGGCAAAATTATTAACTTGGAGTCGGAGGAGGAAGAGATTGAGGACATCCCGATGGATGATGAGGATTTGGGGGTGGAAGTGGAGGATGTTGAAGTCGAGGGTTCTGACCCTATCACTAAGTTGCCCGAATATGTCCCTCCGTGCAAAGGCAAGACCAAGGTGCCGAAGGACATCGATGAAAGCAAGGTTGCCCTGCACATACCTCTGTTACGGAATGAGATTGTCTTTGAAGGACCGTGATTAGGGTGGGTCCCACTATTGAAACTAGAAGATTGTGACTTAGCTAACACTGAGAAGTTCCCTCACTTGGTGACATAACAACTAATGCACCGTGTTGTTCACACAACCACCAAGATGACTGCATTGGAACTGCGGAAGTGGCTCAGGGGTTAGACAAGGCAGGTCTGCTCAACCTGTTATGGGAGTCGCACTACAATCGCACACCCATTACAGTATTGGTCATCAAGCAGAGGCTATGCTTGGTGCATGACAAGTGTCTGTGGTTGGAGGAGCAGATACCCATCACCGATAGGTTGATCCATAGGATCACACGGCTACCCTATACAGGGGAAAATCCAGCCATGATGTTTGGCGAAAAAGGTGGCGAGTAGGCCCTCACGGAGGCCATGAAGGAGAAATTCAAGCTCATGAAGAAGCCACGAGGCTATGCCATCTCAAGTATCTGCGATCCTGTAGTCAAGGTGGCCACGCAGATTTTGGCAAGAAAAATTGTGAGGAAGTGTCGTGCAGATGAAGTGTCGGCACTTTTCGTCGCTCTAGTAGCCCAATGCGCCCAAGGAGTCTAGTTTAATTGGGCACACTATCTCTATGGTGAGTTCCTTGTGAACTGCCACGGGGCATGGGAGCTTAGCAAGACCTTCCACTATGTGTGTCTCTTGTTGTCCATTGTGCTGGTAGCCTGGGAGCTACCTGAAGACAATTAATTCCCCTCGGTCACGTTGAACCTGCCAAAAGCAGTGAAGTACGCTTCGTTGTGGGTGACCAAGGATGCTCAGCGCATCAAGGATAGCAAGATATTATAGATCTTGATGGAAATGAATATACGTATGGCTATCAATCGCAAGTCGTGATTGTCGCCTACTGTGTTTTCCAAACTACAAGAGTATGTGGAGTTCAAGGCAAACTTTTAGCGCATCTCGATCAAGGCACGGAAGGACCCTGAGCAGAATTGGAATGAATTTCCTTACTTGGAAACTGATGACGCAATTGATGTAGTTCTTGATCGTTGGCCGGCAGAGTGGCGCACTACCTCAGACTTGGCGGTGGGGTCAAGAAAGTTCGTCGCACAGCGCAAAAAGGAGAAGGCCAAGCTCAAGATGGCACAGCTGGCCAATAAGAGGAAGAAGGAGGCCATTGACAAGGCCCAGGCAGAGTGTGACGCGGCACAACAAGTAGAAACACAGACAAGCAGAGCAGAGCATGGCTCTGATAAAGGTGCAAGGTCGCCTTCGCTTAAAATAGAGGAATAAACAGACAAGCAAACAAAGCAGCATGGTGCAGACTGTAGACAGCATCGTATCGCATCAAACGTCCAAGAGAACAAGTAAAAGTGGGGTCACGGAAGAAATCCAAGGCCAGTAAGATGTCGCTAGACCCAATCACCCTAACGGAGGATGATTTGAATGACATTGGAGACATGGTGTGGGATGTCACCGCGGAGGTACTGCAGCAGTTCGCGCAACAGCAACAACAACTATTAGGGGCCATCTAGACAGGTTTGCATGAGCTGCAAATTCACGCATCATAGGATGGCGAGGTGAAAATATGACCATGATGTTTGGCAAAAAAGGTGGCAAGCAGGCCCTCGCAGAGGCCATGAAGGAGAAATTCAAGCTCGTGAAGAAGCCGCAAGGCTATGCCATCTCCAATATTTGTGATCTTGTGGTCAAGGTGGCCCCGTATATTTTGGAAGGAAAAGTTATGAGGAAGTGTCGTGCAGATGAAGTGTCGGCACCTGTCATCGCTCTAGCAGCCCAATGCGCCCCAGGAGTCCAGTTTAATTGGGCACGCTATCTCTGCGGTGAGTTCCTTGTGAACTGTCTTGAGGCAGAGGAGCTCAGCAAGACTTTCTACTATGTGTGACTCTTTTGATCCATTGTGCTAGTAGCCTGGGAGCTATCTAAAGATAGTCAATTCCCCTCAGTCGCGTCGAACCTACTAGAAGTAGTGAAGTACACTTTGTTGTGGGCGACCAAGGATGCTTAGCGCATCAAGGATAGCAAGATATTCTGGATCTTAATGGAAATGAATATATGCAGGGCTATCAATCGTAAGTCACTATTGTCGCCTACTGTGTTTTCCAAACTTCAGGAATATGTGGAGTTAAAGGCAGACTTTCAGCGCAACTCTATCAGGGCACAAAAGGACCCTGAGATGAAGTGGCATGACTTGCCTTACTTGGTAACCGACGACGTGATTAATGCAGTTCTTGATCATTGGCCAGCAGAGTGGCGCACTTCCTAAGACTCGGCAGTGGGGTTGATCAAGTCTGTCGCGCAGCGCAAAAAGGAGGAGGCCAACCTCAAGATGGCATAGCTGGCCGAGAAGAGGAAGAAGGAGGCTGCTGACAAGGCCGAGGCAGAGTGTGACGCCGCACAGTAGGCAGAGTAGAGCGCGACTCTAACAAAGGTGTTAGGTCGCCTTCGCCCGTAACAAAGGAAGAAACAAACAAGCAAACAGAGCAGCATGGCACGGACCCGCAGACGGCATCATACCACATCAAATGTCCAAGAGAACGAGAAAAAGTGGGGTCGTGGAAGGAATCCAAGGCCAGTAAGGTACGTTGTTGGACCCAATCACCCTAACAGAGGGTGATTTGAATGACATTGGAGACACGGTGTGGGATGTCACCACGGAGGTACTACAACAGTTCGAGCAGCAGCAACAGAAATTATTAGGGGCCATCCAGACGAGTTTGCATGAGCTGCAGATTCATGCATCAGAAGCTGGCGTGGTTTCCACCAGACTCACCATCGGTACTTCAGAATCCCTCGGGATGCTGTGTGCAAAGGACTCCTGAGCAATAGTACAGTCAAATGGATCACTGACCACAGAAAACAAAGCTGACAGGCCCGCTGTCAGCGCCCTCAAGGGAGTGGGGTTGAACTTGGCAGCGCTTCTTGGTGAGGCGCTCCACCTACTGCAGGATGTGGTGATTTCAGAGCTGAGGACCCAAGAACAGCACGCTTTGCAAGTAATCAGTGAGAAAAAGATTAATAATGTGTAGATGGCCCTACTGCGAGACACTGCCCTCACTTCCATGGTGGAACTTACTAACACAAATCAGCACATGATTAAGGTCGTGAAGGAAGCCTGCCGAATGGTCCCCGAATTGGCCATTCTTAAGGATACGGAGGCAAATGAATAGGTTTGCAAGCTTGCTACAGGGGTGCGTGACGCTCCCACAGAGTTGGCTAAGGTTCAGCTGGATTTGAACCTACAAATTGTCGATTTGTAGTTGAAGGCCCAACCTTCAACTTCGCCGGAAGTAAAGGAGCAGCGTGCAACCGTTGTCGTAGAGGAGATAGCGATAGTAGATAGTTCAGTAGCAGACTGCACACGGCTATTTGAACAGTCATTCGAGGTCCTGACCAGTTTGCAGGAGGATCCTAATGTACAGCGGCTAGAGACAGAGGCGCGAGAACTGCATTAGCGTTATGACGAGGTAAAATGAACAGCACCACTGGCACTCTCACACAGAGACTGGTGAAGCTACAAGAGGCCAAAACATTGAAGGAACAGGTAGATGCAGCGCGGCACAAAGAGGCAGTGTTGAAGGTGCGCTTGAAGCCTTGATTGGATGAAGATTGTTCGATCACGGCCTCCATTGAAGGTAAGCTTGCTAGTCTACAAGTGACTCACCAGAAGCTTCAGGATGATAGTTCAGGACCAGTGACAAAGCAGTGGGTTGAAGAAGTGAAGCAAGCGGTCGGGCAGTGCACCACGAGGTTCTGTCATACAAGTCAAGCTGGGAGGTCTTCGCGCTAAGATCTTCGCACCGTAGAGTGACTCGAGGGTGAGTCACCATGTTTGTGTTGGGGGCCTGTTGGGAATGGGTTCCCCCAAGAGCAATTTTAGGGCTAAAAGCCCATGTTTTGGGACAATTTTGTAATAAAGTTGTAAAGTCTCTACATTTTGTGGTCGCGGAGCGCGAAGGTGTCAAGAGTCATAAAGGGTTGTCTACCCTTATTTTGTAAAGTGTCAAGTCGGCTGTAAAGATCTACCCATGGTCTACAAACCATGGGATTGTATAAAAATGAGCTAAGTAAGTAATCTCTAAAGGAAAAGAAAAAAAGACAATTAAGCCTTGGAAGTTTGGTAGAGAAGTCTAAGTGTTTCGGGTCTTAGCGTAGGTAGAGGCTCTGCAGCAGAGTGCGTAGAGACCTAGGGGGGAAGTCCGCAGTTGAGTGTGCGGACCCCTACAGCTGTGTACGTAGGGTGGATAGAGTCTGTATTAAGCTGGAAGATATCAATAAAGATAAGTATTCTGCAATTACTGTGTATTTAGTCTCTTTTAATGCATTTGATTATATTGCGTTCTAGGTTTATTCTACAATGTTTATTTGATGTGTGAATGTATGTGATTATATTTGTTAATTGAACACAAGTAAAGCTATCAGTTTACGTGACACTAACTAAGATAAGTAAAACACTTGAGACACTTGGGCACCTCTACAATACATTGTCAAAGATGCACAAAAGTACCTGAACCACGCGTTAGGGTTGCGTGAAGGTCAATTGTACTACTTCGCGGAGGTATTGAAGGGTAGAATAAAGGGTAGATTGATAGATCCCTAAGGCTCAGCGACCTGCATGAAAGTAGGGGCAGGAGGTATAAACTGACATCACAACCATCTCAGTGTGCGGAAACTTGGTTCCAGCATCCCCCCATATTGCTTTGGGTGAGACTGCGATCTGCGCTCCGCAGGCTAATGCAGAAAGGGCCAGTAGTGTAGGGATTTGTTTGGTTGACCAACATTGAACCTGGGTCAGGGCCCACAATGCCAACAATCAGCATCTCACCTCATATATTTGAAGTATTAGGTCCCTCTTGTGCATATAGTAATATAGGCAATGGTGTGCCAAACAAAATGATTGAGGTGTAGTAATAGTAATTGCACTAGTGCATCGTATAAAAATGGAACTAATGTGTCATATAAAAAGATGCATTTGATGTGTAATGTGTGTATAATAACAAGTGCATTTAATTTTGTGTGTGGCCCAGTGAGTGCCTTTAATTATATTGTGCACTCATACATTTATAAATACTAAAAGCATAAAAAACAAAAAAAAAACTTACACCCACCTTTTTTTTTAGTTATGATGAACACCCATTCAAATTGCCACAAGTCATTTTTTATGAATGATGGAGGTTCTAGCAGGGATTTTTTTGAAAATTTTAACAATATTGCAACACTAAAAGCATGTGTAAAAAAAATTGCTACAAGGTATTCTCCTTGCAGTGGATGTTCTCTTTATTGTCTTGATACAACATACATATACTCGTACCTTCTTTGCCTCTTCTTCCTAGAGAGTCCCAAATTAGTACCTTCTTCTTTAATCATAACCACATGTGAAATATGGCTTTTGTGGGAGACATCACCTTCAACAATGTGTGCCACCACCACTTATTTTCTAAATCATTTGAGTAAATCAATGTGCCATATCCCAATTTTGTTGTATAGTAGCCACCTGTCACATTGCCTACCCAGACAATCTCATCCTCTTCTTCACTAGTCTTAATGTGAGACCACTATAATTTTAGCCTAGCTTTACTCAATTCTTGTGCCCACACACCATCCAAGTTGAGATCTTCAATTAATGCCCAACATTGTGACCATATGTATGTTTGAATCAAACCTACCATGTTATTTAGAGTAGCTTTCCTAATTGAAATAAAGTATTGTATCAACTTATAAGACGTAAAAATTCTCATGTCACAATATATAATAGCGTCTAATTTGATGTTTATTTGTGTCCCATTGCCAACCTTATCAGCCAAAAAAATCTTATTTTAGAAGATCTTGGAAGATTACTTTCCATTATTTGAGATATATTGAGCAGGCTTCCTCTCCATCCTTTTAACCAATCTAGCAGGGTGCCAGGTAAATACATTCTTGCATAATAATTCATCTCCAAATTCTCTCCCTTAACATTGGGTCACCAACTAAACCAACACATTCCTTGTTGCCCTACCAAGAAAGGTTAAAACAAAATTGTCTAATATTTTCCATAGCTCTTTTTGGACAGGAGCCAAGGTGAGACATTATACAAGTATTCCATCGAGAACTGATTTTACCAAGACTAAACATCTCCCGCATGACAACCACTTGTTACACTAGAACATTATCTTCTTTTCCACCCTTCCTGCTAACCTTATCCAACCTACCTTCCTCTATTTGTTGGTTTTTATCTTGAATTCGAGGTATTTTATTCTTGCTTGAATAACGTGATTCTAATGTGGCAATTATAATCATGCAACTTCCTTCACAACAACTTGCAAATTCAAAATTATTTAACATACTTGGTCCCATTGAACTCTGTTATGGTGGATTTCTTATAGAGAAGAAGAATATTACTAAAAGCTTTAAGCGTTTGTGTTGACCCAAAGAAAAATTCCAAAACATTATCTACAAATAGTATATGAGATATTTATCCATTTCTTCCTGCTTTAATCCCTTTTAAAACCCTCCTTCTTTTAACATCAAACAAATCTCTACTCAAGCCTTCTGCGACTAGCAAAAAGAGATAAGGTGATAGTGGACATTTTTGCCGCAACCCCTAAGTCAACCAAAAGAACTCAAAGGCAAGCACATTGGTTAAGACAACAAAGGATAAAAAAGTCACACAAGCCATTATCCACATAACAACAACAAGGGAGAACCCAATTGGAAGAAGTTGTAAAAAAATCCTTGTAGATTCAAATTGCTTATGTAATTTACTAAAACAAAAGACTTGAATCTAATCTACTCATTGGCGGAAAGCAATTTAATCGATCGAGAAATCACAACATAAATATGAGACAAGATTCAATCACATATGCTCAGAGATTTATATAGGGGAAAGAAACTGCTCAAAACCCCTTACTATTTGTATTGCATTAATCGGAAAGTAGAGAATAAATACAATGCCCTCTCAAGCATGAGCAACCTTTACACTAGTATAATCTATCTTTTTGCTTAAAAAACTGACCCTGGCCAATACTTAGCCAATTTTCATGCCTGCAAAGCTCTTATGTCCTTACGTTGTTCCTCCAGGAAATTAGTCCCTATTAAATAGGAATTTTCTCAATGAGAATTGCACAATACATTTATGCCTTCCTTTGATTGCATGCATGACATGTACAATTTGGAATATTCTACAACTAATATTACACTACCCTTGAACTCCAATCTCAACTAGGTAACTCAAGTTATTTGCATGCATCAATTTTTTTGCGATGATCATGAGTTAACTAGTTGATCACTAAGATACACACCACATTGTTGGACCCTCGACTAGTTCTCTATCAATTAGAACTAGTTGAACTCACAATAACTCAAATTAACTGAAATAGATTGCTAGAAATTAGCAATAAATCATAACTAAACATAACTCAAGTGCCTCCAACTTGAATTAACTGATTTAACTGAGTGATAAGTGCCATATCACTTCAGTTAAATTGCTCCAAGTATTTTACTGAAATTGAAATTTGAATTTCTCCTAACGTTTAAGGAAAAATTAAAATGGGAATTTAGTGTTGCATTTTCAACACTCCCTCTTAGAAAGAAATGGATTCACATCTAGCCTAATCCATCACCTTTGGAATGTATTGCATGAAACACTTCTCGCTTTTGTTGTTCCTACCCCAACATCTGTGACTGAGAAGCATCCAAAAAAATATACTAAATCAATTATGTCTACAACTGTCTACTAGGAAAATTGTGCTACTATTGACTCTGATAATGAGCTTCTTGCTCTATTTTCAACACTCCTCTGCACTCCTCAGTATATGACTGACAATGATCCTCCTACTACTGAATATTGTGCGCCCCCATAGTAAGGTAATGATCCATGAGAGAAAAAAAAAACACCTCAATGGACCTTACACAAATTTCTGCACTCCTGGGACTATTACTTCACATCACCCCACCTCACACCTGAAGGTATAGATGCATGTGCTCCCTCTGCCCACTTAGCTGGAAATATCCCCCTACTGGAGTTCTCTGCTTGAGTGGATGTTTCCACTTTTCCTCCTCTCTGCTTCTCCATTTGTGGCTGCTCCAAAACTTGTTGAGGCTACTTCTGAGGCTCCATTTTGAGAGGTAAATCATGCTCCCTCTCAACCACCAGATCTTTACCCTTTTCCTTGATCCTCAAGGCTTTGAATTCATCTTCTACCTCAAGTGAATATAGATTCTTGACTCGCACACCAATCTGCTTCACTTGTCCCATGGTGATGTGTCTTAGGAATGCCTTTCCTTTGCTAAATATCACCTCGTAGCCATGGTCTTCCAACACCGTGACAAAAACAAGATTCTTCTTTACACTTGAGACAAACATCATATCCTTGAGTCTGAGAGGGGAGTCTAACTCACTCTAAAAAGTAATTGTACCAATATCGGTCGTGTTATACCTTCCATTGTCTCCAAACTCAATGTTCTAATTGAGGTCTTTCTCCTCCAAGTCACTAAAAAAATCTCTATTCCTTGTCATGTGGAATGAGGCACCACTATCCAAATACCACATGCTTCCCATTACTGTGCTTTCCATGCATGCAATGAGAGTAAAATCAAGCTCAAACTGTGAAGCTAGAGCTTCACCTATTGCTGCTACTACAGGCTCCTTCTTGCTTTCCTTCTTTTGTGGACATTTTGTGTCATAGTGCCTACATTCATGATAGTGAAAGCACTTGATTTTGGAAAAAATTTCCTGCTTTCCCTCTTGGCTGTAAATAGCCTCACCTTGGGACTTCTTACCTTTAGACTTGTTTCCCTTACTAACTAATGCAAAGTCATCTTCCTCTTTTTTGGAAGAGGTCCCATCTCTGTTGTTCTACCTTATATCTTCCTACATTAGATTAGACCATAACTGCTCCCATTGTGGTATTTCTCTCTACCATTTACGAAATATTGATAATTGTGCTAGCTCTTGGGAAGACCCAGTAGAGCTAGAGCTACCAAATCTTCTTCAGGGACAGTAACATCGACCTTGCCAAGTTCATTAATACATTGTGTAAACTTGCTCAGGTACTGGTGAATTATGTCATTCTATTACATCTTGATGCTTCTAAGCTTTTCCTTGAGTTCCAGCTTCCTATGGTCACTATTGTTCTGTAACAAATCTGTCAGTTCTTGCCACATTGCAAACAGAGTCTCTTTCCCGTGAATAGTAGAGACAATATGGTCTCATACTCCCTCTAATATGATTCTCCTTGCCCTAGCAACACAGTTCTTCCATTCTGCTAGATCTTGAGCATCAAATGTTGGAGGCTTCTGAATATCATTATCTATGAATTACTTCATCCCATTATCTTCCAACATTGCCTCCATCCTATCCTTCCAAGAAACATAATTCGTCGAGCTACCCTCAAGGGAATACTTGAGTCTTAGTCCATAGAGAGCCATCATGCTAGATCTGAAGAATTGATTCTGCAAATTCGATCCACCTGCAAAGACAACTTAGAATTCTCTTCTTTACTTTGATTTCTGCTCTGGTACCATGTAGAAATTCCTTGTAGATTCAAACTACTTATGTAATTTAATAAAACAAAATACTTGAATCTACTCTACTCATCAGCGGAAAGCAATTTAATCGATCGAGAAATCACAATATAAACATGAGACAAGATTCAATCACATATGCTCACATATTTATCCAGGGGAAAGTAACTACTCAAAACCCCTTACTGTATGTATTGCATTAATCAGAAAATTGAGAAAAAAATACAATTCTTGCTCAAGCCTAAGCAACCTCTGCACTAGTATAATCTATCTCTCTGCTTCACAAACTGACCCTGGCTAATACTTAGCCAATTTTATTTCCTGACAAGCTTATATTTCCTTGTGTTGTTCCTCCAAGAAATTAGCCCCTATTAAATAGGAATTTTCTCAATGAGAATTGTGCAATACCTTTAGGCCTTCCTTTGACTGCATGCATGACCTGTACAATTTGGAATATTCTACAACTGATAGTACACTGCCCTTGAACTCCAATATCACCCGGGTAACTCGAGTTATCTACATGCATCAATTATTTTGGATTTATTGATGAGTTAATTGGTTGGTCACTGAGGTACACACCACACTCCTGGACACCCCACTAGTTCTTTATCAGTTAGTACTAGTTAAACTCACAATAACTCAAATTAACTAAACAGATTACTAGTTATTAGCAATCAATCTGAACTAAACATAACTCAAGTGTCTCCAAATCAAATTAACTTATTTAACTGAGTGATAAGTGCCATATCACTTCAGTTAAATTCCTCCAAGTATTTTACTGAAATTGAATTTTGAATTTCTCTTAATTTAATTAAGGAAAAATTAAATTAGGAATTTATTGTTGCATTTTCAATAGAAGTGCCAATCTCAAGTATAACCAGAAAACCCTATTGTATGCCTTTGAGAGATATGTCTTGAAAATGAATACAGTTCTCTTGAATAATTTTATGGAGTGCAATACCTCTTGGGTTTAGCCCACAGGTTCACGAATTCTTCTTCCTTACAAGAAATTGAATTGTTCAACTGAATTAAATTGGCATAGTAAGGGTTTAATTATATAAGTAAACACTTTAGAAATTAGATTAGAGGATTTAAGGATAGGAATAATTTCCTCCTTAGTTATAGCCCTAAAAAATAACTCATTGTCCACATCATGCACCAAGCAAGGGGAAAAGGAATTTACTTTCATTATTTCAGGCAAATTTGCATTTGAAAGTTTTGTAAAAATGGACTTTAAAGTGTTGTACACTTACATTTGCCAAGTATTTGAAAACCCTTACCTTATTTCCCTCCAATTACTCGAGATCCCATATTGTGTTGAGGTTTTTGTGATGGTTTGGAAAAAATTGAAATAATTTAGAATTATGATATCATGCCTCAATCTAAACTACCCTATTATTCATCTACCTTGCTTGTTCCTTATCCCGCAAAAACTTGGACCAAAAGGCCTCCAACCTTTTGAGTTCCATCAGCTTCCCTTCACTAAAGATATGTTATAATCTTCCTTTTATAATGTTTTTATTATTAACTTCCACACCAACAAGCTTTGCCTCTCTAGCCAGTATCTTTATCTGCCCTACAAAGCCACCTTCTCCTTTACTACCTTTAAAGGGAGCAAGCGATACTTAGGAGCTAAGAAAGTTTCCTTTGGGTTAAAATGCCTCCAATTATTCTGAACAAGGGATTTAAAATATTATTCCTAAACCCAATATGGATTAAATTTAAATAACAGCGAATGCTTATTACTAGTGTCATCAAATTCAAGCCAAATCAAGAAATGATTAGACAATCTAGTGTCACCAACCTAGGATCTAGTATTCCCAAATCTAACCATCATAGTCTCATGAAGGAGAAAATGATCCAAGAACTTTACAATAATATTCTATCCTTATTGAGCACTGGACCAAGTATGTCACAACTTGGTTGGCTCCAAATTCACCTAGCATGCAAATTCAAAACTTTAGCGGAAGAAACAAATATGTAGATCCATTTATCTCTCGATCCCCAACTCTCTTGATTACTAAGTATTAAATTTAAGTAAAAAATGAGAATCAAATATTTAATCTCAACACACCACATTGAACAAATATTTGTCCAAAAACTTTGCATCTTCATGTATGGACTATAGATATTAAGGATATACATGGATTATCCAAGGTTTTTCCAAAATACTTTTGGGAACAAACTAAGACTAATGAAAAAGAGTTATAGTTGTAGTATTAAAGTTCCAACCAAACATTACAGTCCCAGAGTAACATTTTGATCCAGGTGGATATTAGTGGCCACCACCCTTGCCACTGGATCAAAGCAAATTTCTCTGTCTTGGTAGTTTTTCTACAGTTTTTATGGTCCTAAACTTATTAGACCATTTCAAAGCCCTAAATGACATTTTTTTTATGTGGTAGTGTCCATAGTGATGGGTTCATGCGATAGCCTGGACCTCATATAAATGTGTACTTCTCAACTAGACCTTTCAAAAGGGTTGTTGAGCATGACAAACAGAGATTGTATGCAAAAGTTATGACCCAAAGAAGTTGATGTGCCAACTTACCCCATGAGGACCACAAACCTTTGGGTGTTTCATCTCCTAGGGTTATGTTTTTGGATGTTTAGGGTTTCCACATTGTTTCTTTATGTTAAAAAATACCTTTCATCCTCATTGTAAGTCACTCTAGCAAATGTGCATAATTGTCACATCTCTTCTCAGAGATAAGCTACCACCATCCAAGCGAGTTTGTTTGATTCCACATTATTTGTATTTTCAACACATTCCCTTTATTAATAGAAGTCAATTTTTATTGTATCTCTGTGTTTTTTTTATAAATCTATATTTCATTTCATTCCCTTCATAAATATGGATTAGTGGTATAAAAGTGGTTTTCTCTTTATCTATTTTTCTATGCATGTCCCAAACAAGGCTAGGGTATAAGGATTTGGGATTCAAACTACTTGTAACCTTGCAACACCATCCTTTTTGACCCCAACTACCTCCCATCGCGGAATAAAAGAAAGATGAGGGAGCAAGAGATCCTATTAAACTATTACTCAAGAAACCCCTAGCATGACAAAGGAATGAGATGAAGGGTAATTTTTCCTACATTTTTTCACTGATGACAACAATCAATGCATATTTATCAATCTTCCACTTTGGAGGCATCGCCCCCTTTAAGGTACAAGTTAGTCTTGATATTCTTGTATTTGAAGGTCAAATAGATGTATATTCTCTAGATAAATGGTTAAATCTGCTAGAAGGGTATTTTTTTGTCCATAATTTTTCTGATAGACAAAAGATTACCTTTACGCTCCTTAAGGCTATCCCCCATGTCAAGTATTGGTGAGAGACTTGTTGTGAGAAAAAGGCCATAGAGGAATCCACAATGTTTGTGGTTGTACCCACTTGGTGCTCTTTCAGGCAGGTTATTAAGGACAATATTACAATGTTGGAAGCTACAATGAGCAATACATGAGATGGATGACATTGCGGCAAGAGAGGGACCAAACAGTGCCAGAGTTCACAAATTTCTTCCATAACTTGTTTATCTACGATAACTCTAAAAAAAATAGTTTGATTGGTCATTATAGATAGGGTTTTTTATGTTTAGGTTCATGTGAGACCTGTCATAGGGTCCATTTAATGTTTGATAGGGTCATCATAAAAGTAAAACGTCAAAATGCCATCTATATTGAGGTTATCACTTCATATTAGACTTGTCTGACAGTTCTACAAACTATCGCAGCAATGCAGTTAAACAAACCCAAAATTCGCTACGAAAGTCCCTGATAGTTCCATAGCAAAACGATCCATTCCGACACTTGTCTCACTACGAAAGTTTGTTGTTGTATAACAGTTTTAATGTAAATGATTGTTAGTGATGCCAAATGTATTGAGTTGTTATACACCTTGATTCTCGTGTCTTCCACTTGTTGTAGCAGCTACAACCACCCTCCAAAATTTTGCTTAGCCTATTTTGGAGCCTCCCTACCAACCTTACACAGCACTTTGTCTTTCTTTGTCAAGTACTCAAGCTTCAGTGCTTTCCTCACACAAAGGTAGTCGTAAATCACAGTTGATCCATTCCCCTAACAGGCTGCTCACCCAGAGTTAGTCCAGCTGCAGGCTGAGCAGCTTCCCCTTGAAAATTGCGCATTTCTAGAGGGCAACTAGCCTTCCCTCTAGGAATTGCGCAATCCTCTCTAACAGCCTGTTGGGCTCCAGGATTATGCAATCCTTCCAGCCAACCTTCCCAGTAGGATTTGCGCAAATTTTCCTAGCAGCAGGCTGTTCAGCTCAGGATTTGCACAAATATGGGAAACAGTCAACTGCTCTACCCAAAAATTACGCAAATCTCCTAGGCAGCCAGCCTAGATCCCAGCCATAAATGCACATTTTTCTCCAACAGTCAAGCAGTCTCTTGCATGTGCAGATGAGTTGACCGGTTCCCTCCGAGACTGAGCAAAACATACTTGCATGCATGGGATGCTTCTCCCAAGATAAAGGCATCCCTTGTTTCAGGGATCTATGTTTAGCAGTTGGAGGTTACATAAAAAGGAATAATTCTAAAACCTCCCACCAAGTGTCGCTTCCCCTAGATTTGTGGCATGCACGTCAAAACCTCAATGTTATCAAAACTCATCAACAAGACGCTGCAGATCTCATTCCTCACATCAACCTTGCAACTCTGACATCTCACATCACATCTAGGAGCAGTCAACACATTTAGCTCAGCTATTTTGGGGTAAGCCCGCTTCCCATGCCTTGTGCTACATTTCTATCACTTTTTGTGTTTTCACTTGTGGGAGTATTATTTGCTTGATTTATTTGAACGCTTGTTGTCGTTTACATATATACTAGCTTGTCCAAGCTCTGTTTCAATTTTCATTGATATCTCACTATTGTCACATGCATGAAACTGTTTTACACGGACGTTTGCCTAACCGACGAACTACCTCACCCACATGCATGTTGATCTGCTTGTTGAATCTTTCATTCATGTTTTGCATGCACTATTAACCACTCCTCCTATCACTTAGTGTCGCCATGCATTCACTGACTTACTCGCTTTCATTTTCCCATCGGCGAGTCGGGCCAGCCTTGGCACGGGCTCTACCTTCGCCAAGGCTGTATTGCACAATCTAGGGAGGGAAGGCTCACCTTCCTCTCCAGATTTGTGCATTCCTGCCTGTCACTGGCCTCCAGGACCGTTTTGTGCATTTCTGGAGGACAGTGGCTGCTTGGCCCAAGAAATTGCGCAAATCTGTCCCTAGGCCAGCAGTCCTTCCCAGCTGGAATTACACATTGCACAATTACAGCAACCAGCAGCCAAACTGGACTGTGCATTGCACAGTTCCAGCAGTCATCCAGCCTCCCAGTAGCCCAGACTATGCCTTGAGCACTCTTGGTAGTCGGTCTCCTGACCTCCCGACCGAAATTGCGCAACATTCATGATCATTTACCCAAGTATGTTGCAAGTGAGTTTTCATGTTCATTTTGGTTTTCTACTAATAGATTGCATGTTACGAGTGTTGCCATGTCTCCAAGTATGGCAGGTGTTCATCTGCCCCTTAGCAATACAGGTATAATGGTTTCCAGAAGAGCAGAGCCGAAGACACTGTTCGGAGCACACTTGGGGATGCAGTCGATCAATTTTCTACGAGCTTGCCTACTCACAAAGACATCAAGTTGTTCGTAGACAAGGACATCAAGCAGCAGCATCATGAACAGAAGTTGAAGGTAGCATACCTAATGTAGCGAATGCAGCGAACGCAGCCAATGCAAGAGGAAGGTTGTTGATAACATAGAGGCGAAACAAGGTTGCAAGCTCAAGCAGGTCCATTGATAATGAAAGCAACTTTGGAGACTCCGGCTATGAAGTGACGGTGCGACATGAAGATCGCACGAAGGAAGAGGATGGAAAAAAGAAGGATTTTCATGTGTTGAAGCAGCAACTCAGGAAGAACATGAAGCTGCACAAGCATACGAATGAGTTGCAGCAGGAACAGGAACAATAGTGAGCGCAACATGCACTCACGGATGAAACTGCGCCTATACAAGTTAAAGATCCATCCTAGCAACTAACACGAAGCAAACATGGTGAGCAGTGTTGTTGATCGCATGCAAGGGATTCAGCAGCATGCATGTCATTGTGCACACGCATGTAACCCAATACATTCAGCACACTCACCAAGGCGAAGACAAGAAGAAATTCCAACTGGATCTGAATATGTACTTCAGAAATTTGATGCGCATGACCACCAGCACACCCTTGAAGATCAGCACGGACACTATGCATTAGTGTGTTGTCAGTTCAGTCGTACCCAAGAAGACCATGTGCATGTTAACAGATGAATTGGATGAAGGGGTCGAACCAATGCACCGGTTGCAACGGAGGCAAGAGTTCGCTTCAGCAAGATGTCACCATGAGGTGCATGCACACCATCACAGATGACCAAGCTTGGCATCAGCTCACCACCTTCCCCATCACAAGCATGTCAAAGAGTTGGTCTCACCACAGCGAACCGAGTGTCAGTGATGTCTTGCAAGGCTTGCTCAAGCCATGTTGTCTCACATGAGTACACGTGCATTATAATGTTGAATCATGTCAAGTTTAAGTCAAGTGTCAATAGTGGATGTAACAGTCATAGAGTAGGTGAAGAGTCAAGAGGGTAGTTGAATTGTCACAAAGGGGAATTTCAAGGGTCACCCCACCCTTTGCTATAAATATTCCCTCATAACTCATTGTATGGGCTTTTGGTCAGCGAAGCTTCTGCTAAGACTATCTTGAAAAAGGCTTGGATAGTATTGTAATGTGCCTTGGCTTCTCTACTGCATGGAGCTAGTACATCTCTTTGTAGGAGCATGCGGATGTGGCTGTAACATTCCACTATTGGGGCTAGCAAGTTTACATGGATGTATTGTATGATTATGACTTACACTTATTTATATAATAAGATCCAACACATTTTCATGCATATGTTGTTATTGTAGTTGGATTGTTCCAGTTTCCTTTATGATATATGTTGTTTAACTCACGTACTTATGTATGAACTAATTTCTATGCATTTATATGAATCTTGTTGTTAATGTGTTGCATATGTTATTAATGTTGTCACTATCTGTGTTGACTGCTCTGCCGGACATCAAACAGACCTTTCTCATGAACCTTGCTATATCAACCATCACACTCGTCTCGGATTGATCTGTGAGTGTTGTTCGTGTTATCTTACCTTGTACATTGTGACTGTCGCATCTGAGTGGACTACTCCGCCAAAAGTTGTGCATGTCCTTTGTGTGGTGTGTTCCTAGCCGAGTTGGGACTGATCCCTTTCAACCTAGAACTCACCTTCACCTTTCTCTCCCTTCGCAGTGTTGGAACCTCTCGTACACATTCCTTAACTCTTTGCATCAGTCACACCCTTGCTACTAACAGAGTTATCCTACTTGCCTATGTACGACACCGCGATCAAGGAATTACCTTACAATCCATTGCTGGGACTCCTACACCAAATGTTCTGAGGTCTAATTGGGACTTCTTACCGGGGAGATCCCCTTGACATGTTAGCAGGCCCAGCACCATCAAAACCACTCCTTTTCATTCACCTTTACCTCTCCCTTTCCCATTTATACCATCTCCTCCTATCAAAAAGTTCACAAGTGTTGTCATGGAATAGAGTTTGCACTGTCAAAACAAGATTAGTTGTGGTCTGAGTGAGGTCTAGGTGTTCTAAATTTGGTTTGCAAGTGAAGAGGAAGCAGCTCACAAGAATCTCTCAATGTGTTGACAAGCATGGCCACCAAAAAACACTACAAAGGAGGGGTTGTAGTATGTTATGAGCCCACAGATATGAAACTGCTTGAAGAAGACCCAACTTTTACATAGTCATTTGCCAGCGTGGGATGTCTTCAATTTTGTCAAAAATTGTAGGGTTTTCATGTGAAAATCACTAAGGACTTCGCCCTCAATTTCATAGGGATTGGCACGAAGGTTGGCATCTTAAGTTTGAATGTCTCCCCAGACACCATTTCTCATGCTACAAAAATCCCAAGGTCAAGGGAAACATGGTTTAAAGTTTAGAAGTTCCAGCTGCATAATTGTGATGAATTCTTGAAGGAAGAGCATCAAGGGATTGATATGACAGTGGGAATCCCCAGAGCTTTCCTTAAGGAGCATTATTCCAAGTTGTTGATGGTTATTCAAAAGTATTTTACATGTGAAGGAAGGTTCCATATGGTCTACCAATACCACTTCAGGTTGTTGCTCCACTTCACAGGTAAACAACCCTTAGACATCCCTTTCTATCTCTTCAGAAGTTTAGGAAATATGGTTGACAAGGTTCAAGCTAAACCAGATACAAGTAGTACCTCTATTTTTCATCATGGTCTTATCAAATTGTTAGTAGTTGAAGAGTTAAATAGATTGAACAGGGATTGGCTTACCTTTTTGTTCCTAAGTGGATATGAACTAGATGTTGCTACCCCCTCTAGAAAAACTCCAAAATCCAAATCTACAACCCCTAGAGCAGAGAAGCAACCTAGAACAGAGCAGAAATCAATGACAGAGCAACCTATAATTGAAGCTTCTACAAGTACTAAGAGGAGAATGACCAGAAGACAGAAGAGAGAACAGAGTACAAAGAAGGGAAAACTGACTGACATTCTAGAAGCTATAGACATTGAAGAAAGCCCAGTTGAGCAGCCTACAGAAGTGACTCCAATTGAAACCAAGAAGAAAAGCAAGAGAGAAAAGAAATTAGATTTTACTCAAGAAGAACATGGTTTCATTTTTAGGCCAAGGAAACATGTCACAATATCAATGCAGCGAGTTGAAGAGATACTAGAAGCACCATTGGATAAAATAGAACCATCAAGAAACCATCAAAGAAAAAGAAAAGGCAAGGAGGTTGTTCAAGGAAAAAGTGAAATAGAGGTCCTACAAGAATATTTAATGGATGCGATACAAGAAGTGATCAAGACCAAGCTTGAGTTTCATGAATACCAAAATTAAGTGTTAAAACAAATAGATTTTTATGATGAAATTGCAGACAAGTCTAAAAAGATGATAAGAAGGACTCTGCCTTTGCACAGAATGTTGGAGCATATGTATAAAAGGAATAGATGGTTACAGGCAGATAGGAAAAGCCTATAGAGACAAGTCACAGCACTGGAAACTCAAATTGAAATGATTCAGGCTGAGCTCAAAAAGAGAAACCTCAAGATTATTGCTGAAGTAAGTGCTACTCCATGATATGGTAAAGTCTTCAATTTTGTCTTCACTATACCTAAATCAGTCAACTCAGCCATATGTATAGTCAACATGATATTAGGAGTCATAAGGAGGCATTAAGAATCATGAAAACTAGAAAAACTTAGAATTTTGGAACTTTCGTAGCAACTTCCCATAATGAAGCCGAGAATTTGCTACGAAACTGTTGTAGCTTTCCATGGAGGTTAAGGTTGGTCTAAAGTTCAGTAAAGATAATTCTAAAGGCCTATGTTTAGCTTATAAACATCAAATAATACCTCAGAATCAGCAAGGAGAGAAAAGAGGTAGCATAAGAGTGTTTTTCAAAGTTGCTACCAAAGTTTGCTATGAAACTATTGTAGCTTTCCATGGATGTTAAGGCTTGTCTAAAGTTCAACAAAGATAATTCTAAAAGCCTATGTTTATCTTATAAACATTAAAGAAGACCTAAGAATCAGTAGGGAGAGAAAAGAGGTAGCATAAGAGTGTTTTTTGAAGTTGCTACCAAAATTTTGCTATGAAACTGCTAAAAACATTGTTTTTGCTACAAAATCATAAAAAACTCTGTTTTTCTACCTTTTTGAAGATTTTGAATATCATACATCCAAGCTCTTGATGGATTACAAAGGATAAAGGTGTCCACTTCATCATGTTGAAATCCTATTTTTCAGCATGCCAAGTCAGCACATAGCCACATCAACATAATAGCCAGCTCATTAAGACAGTCAACAAAAAAGGAAATTTAATTGATGTTTATCAACAGGTTGAAGATTTAATGACATTCCAACAAATCTAGCATGCAGTTGGGCTCGGTTATCTACATCAACAGAAAATGGTTATAGCTTTAAAGCTAGTAGATTCTAGTTGAATTCCAACTATTGTAAAATAGAAAATCCCTATGAGGACTCTCTTAGTTAGAAGAAAAGTAGGAATAGGTCTCTAGAATAGTGGATCGAATTTGGCCCAGGTGGAAAGATAATGTAAAGAGATATTTTCTCTATAAATAAGTAGGTTTTCAACTTTGAGAAGGGTTGATGGAGAATGTGAAGAATTGACCTTTTGTAATTTTTTGATCCTTTAATAGAAAATTTGCAGCAACTCTGTTTTTGTACCTGAGATTCATGTCATGGATTTTATGGGTTTTTATCATGTTTTTTCAAGTTTTACATAATATTTTGATTACTTGGAAATCTTTTCAAACTATTATGATTTCCTTCATTTACTATGTATGATTGTGGATGTTCATTTGTATCAATTTCAAAGCTATAGATGCCTCAGCTTCCATCAAACATTGTTGTTGGCCATAATTTGTTTTAATTTGACTCCATGCCCAATGGTGGTAGTCATCACATTTTTCTTCACCTACAAAATCACAAAAATATATCAGAGTTAGTCATCTGTTGTTTGAATTGTTTCAAGAAGATTTGATAAACATTTGAGATATCCCTCTCATATTGGAAGGACTAACTTCCAGTTCAAGTGGTTTGAAATAGTTACACTAGGTTAAAGGTTGAAACAACCCAATTCTTTCTAGCCCAGTGATAACACCTTGCGCACCAAGTTGGGTATTAGATACTACAAACAACGTTTGGTGTTAAAGTACTATGGTCATCTCCATAGATACATCTAGATAGAGATGGAGCTTTTGAACATCTCCTCATTAGGCACACCATACCATTATGTTGTCAAAATCGACCAGAAATTTAAACAAAAGAAGCGAGAGTTTTGATCTATGAATTCCTCACATAAGAAGTAGGACAAAGGCAAATTGAACCCATAAAAAAAGGACATAGCCAGGATGAACCACCTTAGAATAACCTATCTAAGCCAAAAACAAAGAAGGGTAATGGGAATACAAAGAAACATATGGGAAAGCGATGCGGGTTCAATAAGATCCTTTAGCACAACACTAATGAATGTTACTTAAAGCATTTGTTGGTCATCAAGCTGAAGGCCTCAAAGTCAAATGCAGGTTTCAACTCTAAAATAGATGCAGATAAGCGGAAGTAAATCATTGACACAAAACTTATTTCCATCTTTTCTACCACCAATGTATGGTCAAGTGAACTCAATGAACCAAAGGAAGGTGAGGACCTTTTTCACTCGTAGATGTGGGTAAAGGGTGCTCTGTTGCACTTCATTATCGATATTGGAAGTTGAAAGAACCTCATCTTAGAAAAGGTCGTCAAGTGCCTATACCTATCAACAAAACCACACTTGCAGTGCTACACCATCAGGTGGCTTTGCCAAGGGCAAGATCTCTGTGTCAGCCAACAATATTGCCTGCCATACAACATTAAGCCCTTCAAGGATGTGGTATTGTGTGATATCCCCTCGTTGATGTTTGGTATGTTATTTTAGGCCAATTGTACTTATGGAAGCATCATGCTATATATGAGTCTAAACCTCATTGTGTTATTATCATTTTGGGTAGACAACTATACAAGAGACAAGAGGTAGCTCTGTTGGAAATACTGAGAGGCAGGTGAATTGGTATTTCTTATCAATTAGTATTTTTAATCTTACCTAGCATTAATTTTCATTAACATTTTATCAGCATAAATCAATATCACATGAACAGTAAATGACATCGTTCAACCATGCACAACCATCAAGATAGTAGAAAACAAAATTTTTAGGTGGAAACCCCTTCGGGAGAAAAACCACTGAACACTTCTTGATATTTGTATTTAATGAAATGTACATCATTATTTTCAACTCCAACCTGTAGGATGCTCTAACACCATGTTTATCATTTTCAACAGGAAGGATGCTCCAAGGCCCTAGTTTATAGGCTCCAACACCCTGTTGTTGCAACCGGAAGGACGTTATGAAGCCTTATGTAAGCTCCAACCTGAAGGAGACTCCACTCTTCTTCCTTGCACCACCCTACCACCCTAATCAGACGACAGGCCATGTTTCACAATTTTCATACAATATCCACCTGTGCTCAATATCAATACATAAATAACATAAAAATGATTTGTTGACTCTATTGATTTGCAATACGAGATTGTCAACATCAATAGAAACTTCCTCTGCTTTTGCTCAACATTCCCTCTATAAAACCCTAGTAATGCTCAATAAACCTCAATATCAAATCCTAATTGTACTCTTCTTGGTAATATCATACATACATCAATAAGATCACCCTTTATTACTAACTATATCACATACTAAACAATGCAACAATTTCTTTGATAAAAAACTTTGTCAAGGATCTTTCCCAATGATTACTCTTAGATTTCGTGAGGCCTCTACTCATCTTGTTCATCAAACCCTAGGTAGCATATAATCAAAAACTCTATTTAAGACGACAAAAGTCAGATCCACAATGACAATCTAGGTCATGACTATCTCAAGCGTCAATAGAGTACTGCAAAGATAATATGTATTCAATCTCAAGACACTTGTAAGCCACTATGCTCTATTCATTCCCTTCAGTATAGTATCAAACATTAGCAATCTAATACTACTCAATAATTCCTGCCAAAATTACATACTGTACTAGCAACCCTGTCAAGAAATTCCTGACCTCTAGTTACATTGATACTTGATACCTAAGTATACATTTACAAAACTTTCAAAACATTGTAGTAGTTACTATACATTTGTGCTTAAATGTCACAGTTAATGTTCTACCCATAAGCTCTTTAAGGAACAAATTTATATTCCTTAAATTGCATTGCCAATCTGAACTCTATGTTCTTGATTTTCTCTCAAAGGCTTAGGTTTTTTGATGTAAAGTTTGTCTCTAATCAAAGACGTGGTTCTTCTAGATTTAGTGTTATATGTGACACACTTTGAAGTAGCTTATCATTGATAGTCTAATTTCAATCCTAATGATGTACAATCTATAAAAACAACCTTTCATGCCTCAGTTGATGCAGAGAGTACCTGAGTGTTCTTGAGTCAATGTCAAATATGTCTGAAGATGACTTGTTTCCATAGTTCTAATTATACTCTCACATTCCTATATGTAAGATTGATAAGATCATATTCTTATGCTCTCTAAGTGTACTTAAGAAGATCAAGGTTCTAGGACTTGTTGTGATAAGTTTGACCCTTAAGAAACCTTTGGTCTGCAAAATAATGTAAATTTGTAATAATACTTCTAGAAAAGTGAGATAAACACAATCCATAAGACTTCTATCATATTTTAAGGTGTTTCATTATGTTCCTTGATGATTGGCCTTAGAATAATCTCGTTATGCCTCAAGGTATGTTTCAGGAAGCTTCAAGAAACTGTTGAATGCCTTAGGGTTGTCAATAAGAAGGTCATCAAATTGTCAATAATTTTTAATTGAGCCTCTTCCAATTGATGCATGCATAATTCTTCAGAACCTCACCATATTGTTTCATAGATATGACACCCTTATTGTTGTGCCAGAGAAAACTATTATTCAATTATGTATAGTTGAAGCCTTTACAAGACACTACTACATAACAATAGAGATGAAACCCTGAGCTTTTTTGTTACAAGGATGAGACTACTAGTAGTGAAATCCTTGACTGTGGAGCCTTACTAATCTCAAGAAAAGGCCTGCAAGTATGATGCCTCTTTCTTGAAGACATAAGTTGCTATGGTTATAATACATGTAGAAAGTGTTAATATTTTCTACCTTCACTGTGTGAATAGAGCAAACCCACAGGAATATATAATAGCCACAGTGTCACCGTTATGTATGCAAGCCTCTAGGATCATTGTGAGCCACAAAGAGTGGAAAACAATCCACAAAATTAATGCAAACATCTATCATATATTACCAAACAATTCCTCTTTCATATTAATGTGATACCTCTGTCACATAATGTGATGCTTCTGGCATATAATGCGATACCTCTGTCACATATTACCAAGAGATATAACACAGGTCTGCAATGATCATTGGTCCAAACAAATGTTGATCTGTAAGACATTGGTCACGAAGAAGTATGCAAAAATATAAGGTCATAGAGCAATATTTTAAATCAGCATTCCATTGTTTCAGATTTCCTTTAAAACACATGTAACAACAATCTCAAAACTAGTGAAACCTGTGCACAAATAAAACGAATCCCATAAACATAATCTATCACATGTATATTTCAAATTTTTAAACATCACCTCCATTGTTCTGTGTGAACTCAACATAGAACTCCTTGCTCAACCTTAGATGGCGAGTGAAGACATTGTTCATGCACAGTTAGTAGATGCTTCCCAATGTTATTTGAACTCTTCCACTAAATGAAATTTAGAAATATTTAACCAATTAAACAAATATTAAAATGTATCATTGATTTTCTCCATGCCGCCTTTGGAAATCTAAATTTATAATGTTTGAGTGGTTCAGAGTGGTCGTTTTTCATCCTTATTGACGTTGTAATTCATGATTGATTTATTTAATGCTAAGTGTTTAAGTCTTCTTCTCGATTTCTGAGTGTAAAAGTCACTTGCCCACACATGTTCAATCCATAAAAAGTTCATGAGTGCATTATTTTAGGCAAGCTTGAGTAGGAATAGCACAATCCATCAAGGCAGTGTCTATGAAATGTTCAACCTATGTCGACATTCAGTGCACACTTTCAATTGATAGTGTCTCACTTTTGGTTGCGATTGTACATCTATTTCGGTGAGTTTTTCCAACTATCCCTTTTATGCACCTTCGCTTTTTCAAGTGTCACTTTCATGCTTATGACTGATGGTTTTGATTTTTTCACTTTAATAAGTGTCATTTTCATGTTATCTTCACTCTGGCATGTGTCACTTTCAATTTCATTCGCATTTGCAAGTGTCATTTGCACTTTTCTCTTATTGTCGCAAGTGTCGTCTTTTGGCACGAGAAATGATGTACACTGTAAAAGTAGAGTTGTGGCTCATTTCAAGAGGCAAATTTGGTACCAATGGGTCCTATTTACCACATAAAAAATTTCTAGGCCCATTCCCAAACTTTTATGTATTGTCATACTAGTCTCATCATTTTCGTCACAAAGTTTATCTTAACTGTCGCACCTAGTCGAAGGGAGTCAATTGTACATTTTTAAAAGGTATATTTGTTGCATTCTCAAGCACTATGGCAACCTATCATTCATAAGGAAATACATCAGACATATTCTCCAACTATTAAGCAATTTCGTACAAGTGTCGACATTGTTGTCACTAAGTGTCACACTTGGAGGAGGTTGTTTTATTGTTGTCGCATTGAGGGGATCGTGTTGTTCTTGTGTTCTGAGTGTTCAATGTTGTTTCGTCAATTTTTTTGAGTGTGTGTGATCATTCATAAGTTCAATCCTGGTCTCACTTCTACCTCATTGATCCCACACTTAGCCAAATCCCAAAAATCTTTCTGCCTGACCAACTTGACCCAAATCAGCCTCCTTGAATTACGGATTGCACAGTAGTAAGGCTCAAGCTTCCCCCTTGCCTCCTAAAATTTTGAAATGCATAGTTCCTTCCTCCATAGATTATGAATTGCACAGTTTCAATGCTCAACCTTGCCCTCTTGACCTCCAAAACTGCGCAGTTTACCCTTCCATTCAGTCTTCTTTTGCACATTGCGTATGGCAAGCCTCAAGTTGTCTCCTTCCCTCCTTGAGTTGTACAATTGCAAAATACCTAGGCTTATCTCTCCTGAACTGCGCATTGTGTAGTCTCAATACTCAAGCCTGCCTCACTGAGCTCCAAAACTACGTAATCTTCTTGCCCAACCTTCTAGAAACGTGCATTGCATAATCTCAAACCTCAGTCCCTCACTCCTAGCCTCTAGATTTATGCACTGCCAATCCCTAGGCTTTCCTCCCAATCCAATACCCAGTTCCAAGTTAACTAGTGATTTTCAAGAAGCAAGTTAGACCATGGTATTTATGTGCTGATGTCGTTTTTTCATGAGTGGATTTCACTTTCAGGTACTATAACTTGATCTGACAAGATTATGCTTGGCGAGGAATAGGAGATGCTGAAAGACACTTGTGAAGTTAGAACCATGAAGAATTCATCAAGCAAGAAGATGAAGAGACACTAGCTTCCGACAAAATATCAAAGATCAGAATTGCATGAAGACTTCATATCAATCAGCCCCTTGGAGGATGAATACAAATCACATGCATCATGAAGATGCAAAGAAAGCAACAAAAGGAGCATCTTGGAAATTCCACATCATCATGAAGTTCCATGTCATCATTCTCAAAAGTCATCTCAAGACTCAGATGTATCATAATGTCTTGCCACATCATTTGTGGTTATAATGGTGTAAGTTCCCAAAATGAGAAAATGTAAAATATGTGGAAGACAAAGGGTCCCACATGGAATATGAAGTGTCACTATTGAGTTCTAAAGTCATATTGAAGCTCAAAGGTCATTTAAGAATTCGAAAATTCATTGTAGAAGCTCAAGAGTCATGAGGGAGGTCAATAGTCGCATGGGAGGTGAAGAGTCACCTCATTTGTTACAAATACACCCTCTTAACTCAAGAAAAGGGGAATTTTGGGACTTGAACTTTCACCTTGGCTTCTCTAGCTCAGTATAGGAGAGAAGAGCTTTCTTTAGAGGAGAAAGTGGTGACTTAATGTTCCAATATTGGGGCTAGTGTGGTAGCATTGTACTTGTATATCTTGGCACTTACACTTAATATATGAATCTCGATGAGCTAACACATTTTCATGCATGTATATTAAATATTGTAGTACTATTCTTTAGATGTTTGTGGCATATGTTTCATTCATATGTACTAAGGAAATTGAGTTATTTTAGTGGCTTTGATATTTATCTTTTTGAACATGTTGTGTATTTGGTTTTATGATCATGGTTTTCTTGTGAACTACTTTGCAGGTTAACTAATGATCCTCTTATGCTCTTGTGTGTATCTTTTAGGATAGTACTATTACTTTTCTTCTAGAGGCTCACTCTCTTTCTCCCTGTTGTGAAAGTACCTTATACACATCGCAATTGTATGCCTCACAATTTCAACTTACTTGCTTGTTTCAAAGAATGTTTGTATAATCTCATGTTAATAATGGAAGCCAAGGAAAATCCCTTAGGACAATGGCAACCAATCGTATTTTCGATTGGGGCTCCTACTCCAAATGATGTGAGGTCTAATTGGGATTTAACATATGGGATACCCCTTGGTTGAAAAATTTCGAACACCATCAACACATCCATTATGGCCGACACAAATTATGCACTTTAATATAGTTTTACTATTATTTTTTATTTAACTAATACAACCATGGGCCCAATGACAATGAACATTTTTAATGATATATTGCTTCACAATTTTCAATGGTATATTGAGCTTTCCATTGATGATTGAAACAAGGTCGATATAAGGGCCGACCAAATTCATAAATCTACAAATCCTCATTTGAAGGGCTGAAAAAACAGTGTCATAATTTAATTTGATTAAAATATAATAAAAAATCTTTGTAGCACCTCTTTGACATTGATATTTCCAGTTAATAATATCAACCATTTTGGGGCTTTAGACCACAAGGTGGGGCCTATATCTTCTAGATCCCATATTTTTGAATCATGTGGAGTCTCAAGGCATGCCATATGTCATTGGAATCAAAATGATGAGGAGCGTCGTCTGATGATTATCCCAGAGGAAAATTCGTGATCTTTATCTTTAGAACTCTTCAACAAGTGTGGGGATTTTGGAGTCTTCCAGGGGTTTTTTCCATTGGAGTTTCCAACTGATGAAATATAGACAAATATTAAGAGCATTCAATAATGGATGTTGGCTTCAATGACAACACCATTCAACAAGCTCAACCTATTATCATTTCTTTGACCTCTGCTAAGCAATGCACAAAGGTCATCTCCAAGACCACGAAAATTTTATTCTTCCTTATTCACTCTCAAAGTGAGCAGAAGGTTGTAGCCACATCCATGGCCTCCACACAGGTCCTCTCCATGAAATAGAAGCAAGTTGACAAGATTATGGAAGAATACAAATACATCTTCTTCTCACCCACTAGGGTACCTTTACACTGTTAGGTCAAGCATTTAATCAATATCTCCCTAAGTGTACCTTTACCCATTGGTCCAATATATCATAGGTATCTTCTGGAAAATGAGGAAATCAAGCACCAGATCCCAGAGATACTCCAAAAATGGCACATTCGACTAAGCTCCTCACCCTGTTGAAGCCCAGTTGTACTTGTGCAAAAGAAAGATGAGACCTAGAAACTATGCATTGATTACAAGTCCCTGAACAAAATCACAGTTAGGAATTGGTACACAATTTCCCAAATTGATGACCTTCTTAACCAGCTCAAGGGGACCAAGTACTTTAATGATATTGATATGAAGTATGGCTACCACCAGGACCCAATAGAACAGACTAACATATGGAAGATTTCTTTCAAGTCCAAAGAAGGTCTTTTTAAATTGTTTTTCATGCCCTTTGTTTTGACAAATGGCCTAACAAATTCATGAGGATGATGGATAGTATCATGTGGCCTTTCACCAATTTTTTTGTGGTTGTATATCTAACTGATATCCTTATCTTTAGCAAAATTCGGGAAGAAAACTTGCAGCATTTTTATCACGTCCTTCACGCTCTACAGTAGCACAATCTATATGATAACTTGGAAAAATACTCCTTTGACATGAACCAAGTCTAATACCTAGGGTACATTTTTCATAAGAATGGTGTGCATGTGTATCCAACTAAGATACAGGTAATTCATGACTGGCCATTATTGACCACACTAACTGAGCTTCAAAGTTTCTTAGGCCTTGCCAACTTCTAACACAAGTTCATACTATGATTCTCCCATATTGCATGGACCCTCAGCCAAGAGACCAAGGGTGATGGGAAAGAAAAATTTCTGTGGGTCCAGTTGAAATAGAAAGGTTTCAGTGATCTGAAACACCACTTTTTCTTAGCTTCGATGGTCTCCTTACCTAAGCCACAACAACTTTTTGAGACTGAGACAAATTCTTCAGAATATGTTCTGGGTGTATTTATCAGTTAACACGATCATCTGATGACCTACCATAGTAGGACACTATCAAATATCATTTGTAAATAGCCCACATATGACAAAGAAATGTATTTCATTGTACAATCTTGTTTCCAATGGAAGAATTACATTCTTGGGAAGGATACACTCATCCACATTTTTTTCCCTGGGGAAAAATCACAATTTTCATTAGGATGTTGAAAATTACATATTGTAGATGCTTCAGGAAGCATATGCAGAAGAGGGTGTCTATTGCCACAACCTGAAAAACTGTCAAAAATTTGTCCCAGGATGGGAGACTGATAAGTTAAATACAAATTTACATGTCTAAAAAATATATATACATGAATAGTCTAATAAAAATATAAATTGTCATATCATATAATCATCAAAAATCAGGGCCTGATTGCCCCAACATGTTGTTGATCATCATATGGTCTGTGAAAATATTGGTAGTATTCATGCCCTGTCTTCTCCTGGATCATCCAATGCCCCCGAGGCTGGAGCGCGGCCTCCTTGGATAGTCTGTCAGAAATTTGGTTGCACTCCCTGTATATGTGATGACAAATGATATTGTCAAAATGTTATTTTAGTAGCAAAGCCTCATCCAAAATATTCCGAAGTATGTGCACGTGACATGCATATTGTTGATTAATCCAATTTATGATGAGTTTGGAATCGCCAAAAATCTGAATGTGTCTACATCCCTTCTCAATTGCAAAGTGTAATAAGTGTTTAAGGGTAATAAGCTCAGCATAATTCTTTGTTCCTTCTCCTAGACCCATCTGAATTTTGAAAAAATTATTGGCAGTGAGATGAAGGAGCACTCCCCGTCCACGACCATTCTACTGAGTTGATCCATCAAAATATTCCCATGGTATATGCCTATCTATAGTTTCTGCAATAATAGTGAGGGGTGGGTCTGGGCGATCATCCTCTGAAATACTGCTATAAATTGAGATAAGATGAGTTGAAGCTAGTGTCCATTGAGGTGTGATTCCTTTGAATATGAGCTTGTTTCTATGAAACCATATACACCAACATATTAGTAGAGGTAGGTTCCTGATTTTGGTTGGATGCGCAGCAATCCACCATGTTTTCCAAGCTTCTAAGATATTTATACCTTGCCATCTGTTGGAGAGGTGTAATGTTGATAGAACTTGATTCCAGAAAGATGTGGTGATAGAGAAGTGAAGAAAAATATGTTCAATAGATTATGCAGCCTATCGACAGAGGATGCACCAGGTTAGTCCTTGGAATGAGTGCCTCTATAGGTTATCCCCAGTGGGAGATTTATTATGAAGGATACACCACATAAATAAATTTGCTCTTGGAGGTGCCTTCAACTTCCAGAGAGCATGCCACCACTAGTCAATTATAAGTGGCTTATGATCAGAGTATATTAAGGGGTAACCTTCCTTAGGAGAGTAAGTACCATGGTGTGCATGTACCCAAATGAGTTCATCCTCACCATCTTTGATTTGAACATGTGATTCAAATAGGATGTTAGTGTAGGAGTGACAATCAGTACACCCAATATCTAGAATTCCTAATTAGTCAGCAGATTTCCAGGCCTGTGAGAAAATAGATGTGTTGATCGGATCAACAATATGAGCAAGGAGAGAGACACCAGAGTTCAAGAGAAATCGTAAGAACTCTGGTGGAAGATGAAATGCATATCCACATCCAGACCAAGGGTCCATACTAATGCAAACCAAGTCACTAGATCCAATCCTCGAGGCCAAACCATCACGAATGTAAGATATAGAGTTCAATACAGCTCACCGGATAGTTGAGATGTTAGATTTGTTCCAAGTAGAGTGCCTACACTCGTCCACATTGATCACAAGCTTTTGCAGAATGATCACCATCAAAACTGGTCCACATACTTGTAGCAGTTTCATCTCAATATCAAATATAAAACTGGGAGCACCAATCGTGTCACTAACTACCCTATTTGACCTCCAATTGTAGCACTAACCATGGTGCTCCACTCTTGTGGACATGAGGTTTTTGCGTGGCCCCAACTCTATGGGAGTGATCTTGACTTTACTACGACCTACCAGATGCTAAGCATAGGCACAACCATCACTAGCTTTCATCTTCAACTCAAAACGTTATGCCATTTGGGCCAAATTGTGTTCCTTCAAGTGAGAATGCAAAGGTTATCTAGGAAGCTCACTACAGTCAGATGGCAGGACACTTTATCATGGAAACAAAAATGGTCATGCTACAAAGTATTTCTATTGGTTGAAACTTTCATAGGATGCCAACAAGTATATCATGTCCTACATTGCTTGCATTATTTCCAAATTAGCCATTAAGAAGCAAGGCTTGTACACTCCTCTACCTACTCCCATCAAGCCATGGGAATCCATCAAGATGGACTACAAGTATGGTCTTCCTTCAACGAAGCAGGGTAATGACTACATCTTCATGGTTGTTGATTGATTTTCTTAGTTTGCCCTTCTCATATCCTACAAGAAGAACATCACAACAAAGACCACTGCTAGATATTCTTCAAACGGGCGTGGGTACATTTTGGCATACAACATACCATCATATTATATGAAGACATAAGGTTCCTAAGAACATTGTAGTCAAGCCTCTCGTCACAGTTGGACACCAAGCTCAGCAAATTCATTACCTTCCACCCTCAAATTGATGGCCAGACAGAGGTCATTAATAGGATGATCGTGCATATATTTTGCATGTACAACTACAAACATACATGCACATGGGAAGAAATTCTCCCCTATGTTTATCATAGCTATAATAGATCCCTCCATGGCTCAATCAGACACAACCCTTTTCAAGTGAGCATGGGATTTCAACCACTTGGTCTTATTGATGTAGCACTACCCCTTGTGTCCACATAGGTGGAGTCTTCCTATGCTCACTCTAAGGTCAACAATACCACCAAATTCATTGAACGGATTAAGAAAATTTGTCAACTGTTCCATGATATTTTGTAGAAAGCCAATATTAAGTACAAGTAGTGTCACGGTCAACATTGGGTGCCACACAAATTCTAGGTGGGAGACAAGGTTTGGTTGCATTTGTAAAAATAAACCATCGTAATATTTTTCCACTTCCCTATGTACCTTACACCATCTCTAAGGCTATGGATGACAATGATTTTGAGCTAAGTATTTTCCCCTTCCTTAGCTTACACCTAGTGTTCAATGTGAACCTCCTTTAGCCATACTTTCCACCATTATTGGACATATTAGAGATAATAGAGTAGTTAAAATCAACAAATCTCAACCTTGAATTCATGGAACATGAAACCATTTATCAAATAGTGGAAACACATATTAAGGGCACTCACCAACAGAGGATCTAGCTTTATCGAGTTGTCCAAGCAAGGCAACTTTTGCACTAAGGCAAGTGGCTCACCCAAGGCCAAGTTTGGTAGAAATTTCCCCATTTTATGGGGGCCCTCAACACAATGTAGACCATTACTTCCTAAGGGGGAAGGACTAGTCCAGATGAATATCGGTAGCCATCCACCTATTCCACTGGCTTAAAGCATAGTTCTCCATCTTGGTATTTTTTGTAAAGTTTTTCGATTATTGAACTTTTGGGGCCATTTTAGGCCCTAAATGATGTTTTTTTATTTACATGTGTTATGCGGGATTTATGACTGCAGACAAAAACATCTCCCCTGTGATTGTTGTCTAACCTAAAACAACAGAAAGACAAAATACCCAATGTTTTCCTTAAATTAAGTAGATGAGGGGAAGAAACATACTTGGAATTTGTCGTATGTTTCGCTCCTACTTTGGCTTGAATGCTCTAACATTAGCTCCAAATGCCAAAATTAGAACCTGCACAACCAGAAAACACAAGCCAAGATCAAAAGATCAACATGGTATTTAAATATATGAAATAACAACATCACTTATAGGAAAACAAGAGAACTCTTTGTATCGATATTAATGGAGTTAGTTACAACCATAAATAGGTGTTAATCTTGTAGAAGAGCTCCTCCAAATTGTTGAATTGTCCTTCCTTTGTCACAAAGTGTATCCAACCACCCCAAATGCAAGAAAACCTAACTCTCTTCACGGTAGCATAAGGGTAGAATCACTCTCCAAAAGCCAACCTCTTGCATATGGAAGGTTGTAAATATATAAAGGAGTGGGATAAGTTGGGAGTTCTTATCCTTTTACCAATCTTGGGATTGAGATCCACTCTTGATGGGAGGATGAGATCTAAGGATAAGGGATGGAAACTCTAAGGTAGGATAGGATAGGATTTGAGAGTTTAATCTGAGGTAAATGGTTACAACAGATCCTGGAAGCTTCTGGAAATGGAGGCTTCAAGATTCTCTCTCTTTTTCCTGAATTTCTAGAACCAACACAGGTGTAAGGAAGGCAACTTGTAGGTGATCAACGTAGGACACAGTGGAGAAACTTGTAGGTGAATGTTGTCCAACAAGAGGCCAGGGTGCGTTAGTCCTAAAAACTAGCTCAGATGATGCAGTTCAGGGCAGAAACTATGGGAATGAAAGAGTCATGCATAGGGCTTTGTGCAATGATGATGTAAAGGGGGAATAGGATGTGAATGATCCCGTTAGGAGGCTAATTGATCATATGAGACAAAATAGCCTATAATAGAGTGCCCCCTAAAGCAAAAAGTTAGAGATGATGACTAATGACTGAAGTGATTTTCCTTGTGACAAGTCGAGATCAAGAACAAATAGTGAGCTTCATATTTTGTTACAATACATTTACATCATGACATATTTTGCTGGGGGAGGCATACCCATACTTATCACATAATCTAACATTACATGTACAATTATCAAATGACATGTACAATGATGAGTGATGGTGGACCCCTCACAGGATGACTGTCACATGATCATAGCCATCATACACAGTGATCTTGTATAATCTTGAAATCATAGCCCGAATGGTGGAAACTAGATCTAGGGTCTTCTATCTCATTCACATGACCAACCAATTTACGATTCTAACCATGTGAATCAATGAGTTGAAGTCGAACATGGTAGACACCATATGATTACCAGTCAATGATGTAAGTCGTTAACAGATGTGAGAGAAACCATCGATGATGTTAATGGCTCTCAAGGTACTTAGGTACAATCCATATGGTGTGAATAAATGGCTTGATGTCAAACACCACACAAAATATTTCCAACGAAGGCCAATGATGTAAACCTATCACCAATAGCAAGGATACTTTCCATTGATGTATGCAAGAACCAAGGTACCGATGGGTGTTTCTAAGTCAACTTCTTTGATAATGTGTTGATGTCGACAGGAAGTGACCCATCACAGGAGGGCCTTGATGTATCCCCCATCAACGATAAGAAATGGGTACGATGATTGAGACGAAATGATGTTGATATGGAACTAGATCAGGAAAGGCAAACATGGAATCGAGGCTTAAGAGTATTGTAACAGATAACAACTAAATGACTTCTCTTGAACACAACAGCGACACCGAAATGGAGTTGGCAACATTGATCCACCACCAAAATGGAGGTTCTGTGAAGGTATGATGAACTGAAAGACAAGCAGATTACCCAACCCAATAGCCACGGAGATGAAGTGTAAGAGTGGCGTGTTCAAGAGCGACTCACTACCATTAACAAATAGAGTACCATGTCTTCCCAATTTCCCAACCATACTGCTCAATACCTCTTTGTTTTTAACAAGCTTGAGGAGGATAACATATGCTTGATCTGTAAGTCCATCCTTCGGATGAATCCCTCAAAGTATATGTAACGAACCCTAAGAAGGAGTGGTTTAGCTCCATCATGATTGACGAGTCCGTCATTGTTTGATGTTTTAACAAGTCCAGCGAAGGCAAAACTCGACTTCTTTTTCACGTTTAGAGAGTTTGAAAAAGAGGCAAAAAATAAAACTCAACATGTCCCTTTTCGTAGGTAGTCCCTTAGATCCGAAAAGGTAGAAAATAATACCCAAGATAACCTCTTATCCATGTTCGACTAAGGTATTCCTTTTTCGTAGTTAGTCCATCTCAGTCTAGAAAAAGGGCTAAACTTATTTTGAGAATAATTTTTTTCATTTACTTTTATGAGTTTGAAAAGACAAGTGCTCGGAAATCTTTTCATATTTCGGGAGTCTAAAAGGAGCTGAAAGAGGACTACAAGGGGTTACTTTTTTTGTAGGTTTAAAGAGCCTGAAAAAAGAGATAAAAGTGTACTCTTCGATCAAAATCCCCTGTGTAAAGCACAACAAAATCCGTTAACAAATGTCAACTTGCTCATAACAACACATAAAGGATTAAACATACCTATTTTATTTTAAATGAATCATTATTAGGTCAAAACATTAAATATGAATAAAATAATGAATAATATGACCATATATACTTAAAATGACTATTCATTTTTACGATTTCACATTTACCTCTAATAGTGAGAGTTCTGAGTGTTTTTCCCTCGATCTTCTGCATGTTTATTGCATCCAATCTAGTGGACAATTTCGAGTATCGTCACTTCCAGGTAGGAGATAAAACCTTTCTCTTTCTTTCAGTGGTTCCATTTTGTGATCTCAAGCAAAAATTTCTAAGTTTTTGAGGGCCCTAGGGTTACAAAATTTCTCCTTAGGACCAACACAAGGCCAGAGGGTCTAAAAGTGCATTATACCTAGGTAGTCATGCATTGCAAGCAGAGATGCAACGCTCTAGTTTTCTATCCTAGGGTGCATTGGGCGCAAATCAAAAGTTTATTTATCAGTTTTCCCTCAAAATTTGACAAGTTTTTTGCATGAAAATGATCCTAATGAATCTCTTGTTGATGTTTTAGGGGTTCATCAACACAAAATGGCTTTCATGTAGAGAGAAAGAGAACATGAGGTATGGATTTAAATGCAGCAAATGATCCTGCTACCCTCCAGGCAGTAAAGAACTCTGGGTTGCTAAAATTCTTCTCGCTTCCTAGTATGAGGCAATAGATGGAGTTGTTGAAATACCTTGTTCATTCATGGGATGTTCAGGTACAAGTGTTCAGGTTTGGAGAACATCTACTCAAGATAAAGGTAGAGGATATCTACTTTCTGATAGGACTATCCATGAGGGGTGCCCCCATATCTCTCTTAGGTGGGAGAAGTGGTGGGGAGACAATGAAAGATTATATCACCACCTATTGTAGACCTCGAGCCCAGCTAATAAAGGATGGAAAGATCAGTATAAAAGATGTGACTCAATTGCCTTTGAGAACGATCCTCTTCATTATTGCAAGATTGGCAGGTAGCTCTACATTGAATGTGGCAAGCAAATCATATATGTAATATGGATTGGAGTGTTTATAGCCAACACTCTTCAACTAAATCGAGGGAGTTCTAGTCAACATGAAATAACAACTGACTAAGGCAAAAGAAGGAAAACTAAAGAACTTTGGATATGGTGTGATATTAGTTTCTTTTGCATTAGAATGGGTTCCATTACTTCAGCTTCAGCATATCATACTTGAGCCTATCGATCCGAGGGTGGCACGGATGAGGAGGTGGTTAGATCACATGTCGCGACATGCAGGGCCGTCGGAGATCAACTTCTCACCGGCCTTCTTTGGATGGTTGCGCAAACAATTTATCGTGACCAACGACTATCTTTACGTAGACATGGCTTTTCGTGATGACCCTGAGCTCATGCTTCCTGAGGGTGAGGAATGGGTTGCTTCAGGTAATAAATTTCAATCTTTTAAGTTTTGAAAGTTTAATAAAAAAATTGTGTTTTTTGATGTTTCCTAGACTAAACTATTGATGTTTCATGCATGTGTGGGACCAGCTCACCCTATCGATGCTTCATATCTACATCGTGTAGAGGAACAACAATAGGAGGTGGCAGTAGAACCAGCATGGTTCGTTGTGGTAGGACGGGATATGTTATGAGATCCAGATGTAGTAGATGTCCTATCAGAAGTAGGGTGCCACGTG